>CM038042.1:130182850-131534736 GCA_021397845.1 Areca catechu
TTACATGGATTCTATTTTTAGCTCAAAAAGATGAATTGTTTTCAGCTTTTATTAAGTTTTATCGAAAAGTTTCCAATGAAAAAGGTACTTCAGTTATTTGTATTTGTAGTGACCATGGTTCTGAATTTGAAAATCAAGATTTTGAAAACTTTTGTAATGAAAAAGGAATTGAATATAATTTTTATGTACCTAGGATGCCTTAATAAAATGGGATGGTAGAAAGAAAAAATCATACTTTAGAAGAAATGGCATGCATGATGCTTTGTGAAAATGATTTGCCGAGATATTTTTGGATTGAAGTAATAAATACTACTTGCTATATTTTAAACAGTATTTTAATTCAACCTATTTTAAAGAAAATGCCATTTGAGCTTTGGAAACAAAGAAAACCTACCTTGAAATACTTTCGAGTTTTCGGTTATCGATGCTTTATTATGAACAATGGTAAAGATAACTTAGATAAATTTGATACCAAGTGTTATAAAGGAATCTTTTTAGGATACTCTATATCTAGCAAGGCATATAGAGTCTTTAATAAGAGAACATTAATTGTAGAGGAATCTGTACATGTAGTATTTGAAGAATCCGCTAATAAATCCTCTAGAAAAGAGGATACTTCTTATGCATGTGCAGATGCTGAATGATTAAAGAAGCATAACTTGGATGATCAACCCTCTCAAAACAATGAAGAAAATCAAGACAAGAAGGAAAGAGAAGAAGTCATACAATCCACACCTAAGCATCAAGATCTATCCAAAGAGTGGAGGTACGCTCATGGACATCCTAAGAAATTAATTCTAAGTGATCCATCGAAAGGGGTATGAACAAGATCTTCCATTAGAAATGAATGCGACTATATTGCTTTTGTTTCTCAAATTGAACCAAAATATATTGAAGAAGCTGAAAAAGATCCTAATTGGATTAATGCAATGCAAGAAGAATTAAATTAGTTTGAAAGAAACAAAGTATGGACATTAATTGAAAGACCATCTAATATTTCAATAATTGGCACCAAATGGGTATATAGGAATAAACTAGATGAAAATGGTATAGTTACTTGAAACAAGACTAGACTGGTAGTTAAAGGCTATAATCAAGAAGAATGTATTGATTTTGATAAAACCTTTGCACCTGTAGCTAGACTTAAAGCCATTAGATTACTTTTAGCATTTGCATGTTTTATGAATTTCAAATTATTTTAAATGGATGTTAAAAGTGCATTCTTAAATGGTTATATAGCTGAAGAAGTGTTTGTTGAACAACCACCTAGATTTAAAAATCATGCACATCCTGATTATGTTTTCAAACTATACAAGGCACTTTATGGTTTAAAACAAGCACCCCGTGCATGGTATGAAAGACTCAGCAAGTTTTTAATTGAAAATGATTTCTCTAGAGGCCATGTTGATACTACCTTATTTCTGAAAAAGAAAGATAATAATCTTTTAGTAATACAAATTTATGTTGATGACATTATTTTTGGTGTTACTAATGAAATTCTTTATCAAGAGTTTGCTAAGCTTATGTAGGGTGAGTTCGAGATGAGGATTGTTGCTGCCAAGATCGCCGTGGCCCGTAGCTACTGGAGGCGTCGGACGGCCAACCGTCTTCCCGGGAACTCTTCGCTCTTCAGCACCTGTAGGGAAACAACGTTAGAGACCTGGGTCGGGAATTCCAGTGGGGGTACTCCGATGGTCAAGTCAATGACGATTCAGGAGAACATATCCTCCTGGTCGAGCCTCTCTTGATGGACTCCACGATAGGAGGAGTGAGTGTGGTGTGTATGGAAGTGAGAGCGGGTTAGGAGAGGTGATGGCCGAGGTGGAAGGGTCCTCCTGTGTGGCCTTTTTCTTCCCTTTTTTGTTGCCCACCTCAGTGGTCCTCCTCTTGTTGTTGTTATTTGGCTTACTCTTGATGGGGTTTTTTTAGTTTGGCCTACCTCGGGATCTTCCCTATATTGGCAAGCGCGTGCGGTGAGGTACCGTGCCATGGACAGGATGTCTTTCCTGACATGCAGTAGGGGAAGCTTCTATGCACCCTGACATTTCCCCCGGTTGCCCCATTCCTAGAAACTTGGCAGGGCCTCGATCGACGGGCCACCGCCCATGGGACTCGCGCCTTCTGGCTAGCCCCCCTCTTTTGGTGGTACGGGTGGTTGGTGGAGGGCACGGTGCCTTGGCCAGGGAGCTTCTTTCCTTTCTGGTGTAAGTGGCAGTGGTGGATAGTTATTGTGGCATGGCGGGCACTACTTCGTGGCCCTCGGGAGACTCGCCAGCATCCTTGGAGGGGAGGCACTGCTTCCTTGATGGTTGGCACCCTGACCGAGGTGGTGGCCGAGCTGGGGGGCAGGACTAGGCTCCGCCGGGCTCAACCTCGAAGGGGCTCCACGTGGAGAAGGAGGGCTGAGCTCGACTCTAGGCCACGAACTCGGCCTCGAGGGGCTCGATCTAGGGAAGTCGCCCAGCTCTGGCCTAGGCATCCCAACCTCGCAGGAGCCGACCTGGCAAAGGATGGTGCTTGATCTCGATAGACGGCCACAGCATTCTAAGGAGCCCAGCCCGGTGAGGGAGCTCAGCTCAGGAAAGGAGCCCGGGAGGAGACATCCATCATGGCATCTGACAGGTATTCCATGTCAGCGATCTCGCCACATCATTTGCCCCCCACTCTCGAGGCCGGTTAGTGCACGGCACTCGAGGCGAAAGGAGTAATTATGGTGCTGACATGAAAAGATGAGGATCCGGCACAGTAATGACCGCGATCGAGGGTGCTTCGTGAGGCAGTTCCCCGGGCCGGTGCAATGGTGCCACGTGGCCACGTCCGAGGAGCAGTTATTGCGAGCACAGAATTCAGAGCGGTCGCAGTCGGAACAAGGTGCTTGCCCCGTCGATCAACGACACGTGGCAAGCATCTCTCGGTGGGGGAGCCGTAACGATACGATCGGGCACTGGTCACTTCAAAAGGAAAGGTAACTTTTCCTAGAATTCACCTTCTTTCAAATCTTTCGTGCCCGCAGTCGCACAGAGGCTCTTCTTCCATCTCCCCCGGCCATTTCTATCTCCCCAAGCTCTTAGCAGGATAGTCTTCTTCTTCCTCCTGCTTGTCGACTTAGGGTCCTCTTAGGTCTTCTTTCACCTTCTCCTTCTCTTACCATGACTCGTTTCGGTCCATCCATCTGTCCTTCTTGCCAAGCCGAGGCCGGATATTCTAGATCAAAAACTTCTTCTTCTTCTGACGAAGAAAGGGAGGTGGCGCGCTATGAGCTTAGGAGAAGGCGTCCCCCCAGTCCCGTAGTTATTAGGGAACCCAGGTCCGTTCCTCCACCTCGTCCATCTTTCCTTCCTACTTCTGTCCCCGAACCCCCCGGTCAACTGGTCCCGGAGGGATTGCTTCGGTGATCACTGCCGTGGAGCTCGCGACCATCCGGGATGATTATGGCATCCTGGAGTCCGTCCGACTTTCGGTCCCCCATCCGGGGGAATGAGTCACTTCTAATGGCCCTTGTCAGATAGCTTTTTATGAGGAGACCATCACCGGGGGCCTCCAACTTCCTATCCTTCTGTTTTTCCTCTCTGTCCTAACCAACTACTGCCTTGTTCCTGCCCAGCTTATCCCGAACGCCGTCAGAACGATCTTTTGTTTCACGTTTTGTGCCACTTCCATGGGATAGTCACCCGCTTCTCTCTGTTCAGGGCTTTCTTTACCCTGAAGCACCACCCCTCCGAGGAGGGGTGGTGGACTCTTTCCTCCCACCCCAGGGGCATTAGGTTTGAGCTCCCCTCTTCCATCAAGGGATGGAAGAGTAGGTATTTCTTTGCCTCGATCGAGGGGATCGACTGGGCTTGGAGCGACCCGATCAGTCTCCTAATAGAAACTCGTCGGTCGAAGCAGCCGACCTCGAGTTGTACGAGCAGCTTCGTTCTGCCAAGGTCCCTTCACTCGAGGTCCTGCTGTTGGAGCAGAATTTCCATGAGGTCGAGGTTGGCTCGACGTGGGAGTCGGGTGAGTTCGGCTCGACCTCCTTTTTCTCCCCCTTTCTCTCTCTCTTTTCTTTCTCTTTTTTTTTTTGAGCTTGGAGCTGACTGCGTCTTTCTTGGTGTAAGCATGAAGTTCTCAATGGACACCTTCACCAAGGAGCAGAATCAGTCGACGGAGGCCGGCGAGCCCGCTCCAAAGAGGGCTCGTGCAGACGACGGCACGAGGCTGGTGCAGGCCGAGCCAGTCGCGCCCGTTTCTGAGTGGAGGTGGAAGAGGGCAACTGAGCTCATCCTGGAGCCTTCGAGGTAATGTGATCCGAGTCCGGTGTCTGAGTCCGAGGTGGTGGCCCGGGCCAAGTCGGCTGCCACTACTGCTGTGATGGCAACCCCTCCTCTAGAGATCATCGATGTCGAGGGGGATAGGGAGCCAGAAGGTGCGAGGCCGGTGCCAGCAGCACGGTCTGAGTCGGTGCCGAGCTCGCAACCTGCACCAAGGGCTTCTCCCATCGTGGAGGAGTCTGCATTGGTGGCGGGCCAAAAAGATAGGGACTATCACCGGGTCCCTTTCAGATTGGGGCCCAATGTCTCCCTCATGAAGGACCCAAGCCTCGTCGAGCGAATGATGGACATCTCCATTCAGTCTTGCGATCGGTGGGAAGGTAGTGGGAGACTCCTCGGCGATGTCATCAGCGCGTCCTTCTCCAACCTCTATGCCATAAGTTCCCTCTCACCTCGCTTCATTCCTCCCGACATTCCTTGCCGTCATGACTAACATGCTCTCTGATGTAGCAAGGTAGGGAGCTTGTCCTCATCCGGGACTTCTGCCACAACTGGGCCAGGAGGGACAAAGAGCAACAGGCAGTACTCGAGTCTTTGAGGGCCGAGCTGAGGTGAAAAAATGACGAGGCTTGGGAGGCCACTACGAAGGTCAAGAGCCTCATGGGCGAGGTTGCCAACACCGAGTGGCTCAAGAGGGAGCTCGAGGGGGAGCTCGATGCAAAGAGAACTCGACTGAAGGAGCTCCGAGCCGAGTCGGAGGCGGCGAGAAAACGGGCTGTCTCCACTAAGAAGAAGGCCACGGTCGCTGAGCAGAGGGCCGTAGAGGTGGAGGGGAAGGCTTCTGCCACCACCAGCTTGATCGAGGCGGTGGAGAGAGGGATGGCTGAGGCTATCCACTAGGCTGAACGCGCGGAGGAGAAGTCGCCTGAGGCATCCTTCCAGGCAGAGGCCGCAAGGAAGGAGATCACCGATGTGGTGGCCAATTTCAAGGCCTCCCCGGAGAACTTGGCGGACTTCAAGGAAACGGTGATGGACTCCTTTTTCAAGGGGTTCGCCTACTACCGGTCCCAGTTGCGCATCATCATCTCAAACAAGCGGATGGCCGCGCTACGACACTCGGGCATGAATACTTCATCCCCGGTGCCGGCCATGGTGGAGGAAAGCGCTACTATGGCCGGGCCCCCTCCACGGGCGAACTCGGCTGTGTCGGTGCATGCTGAACCGGCCCTGTAGATGACGACGGTCGAATTGGCTCCATGGGCGACAGCGGCTGAGGAAGCCCTTCCAGTGGTGGTCGCTGAAGATGGTACCCCGGCAGTGGAGGCTGAGGAGGGAGAGATCCGCGATGGGCATCGTCCGGGGAAGGCACCGGTTGAGTAGGTTAGGACCCTTGGGCCTTTTGTAATTTTTTTTTTTTGTTGGTCTGGGCAGCCTAGCATGTCGGGGCCCGGGGAATAGTGTAATATTTTTCATGAAGTAACAAAGAGTGCTTTTATCAGTCCAACTTCCCTTTTTCATCTCCCTCTTCTTCTTTTTTCTTTTTTTTTTGTGCAAATGTTTCCTCCTTTCTTCTTTCCTTCTTTGTGTAGGGAGAGTAGAGAGGAGGGCTCTACTTTGTCTGGGCTTAGGTCTTTGATGCTAGAGAGCTGAGCTTGAAGACTTGTATTTCGAAGAGCCGGGCCCCGTGTCTTGAATGTCTCAGAGCGGAGCTCAGGTCTTGGGTGCCTTGGAGCTAGGCTCGAGGCTTTGGTGCTGGAGAGCTGGGCCCCGGGCTTGAATGCCTGAGAGCTGGGCTCAGGTCTTGGAGGCCTTGGAGCTAGGCTCGAGGCCTTGGTGCCGGAGAGCTAGGCCCCTGGCTTGAATGCCTGAGAGCTGGGCTCAGGTCTTGGATGCCTTGGAGCTGGGCCCCGGGCTTGGATGCCTGGGAGCTGGGCTCCAGGCTTGGATTCCTGGGAGCTGGGCTCAGGTCTTGGAGGCCTTGGAGCTTGGCTCGAGGCCTTGGTGCTGGAGAGCTGGGCCCCGGACTTGAATGCCTGAGAGCTGGGCTCAGGTCTTGGATGCCTTGGAGCTAGGCTCGGGGCATTGGTGCTGGAGAGCTGGGCCCTGGGCTTGAATGCCTGAGAGTTGGGCTCAGGTCTTGGATGGCCGGAGAGCTGGGCCTCAGAGTTGGTGTCTCGGAGCTGGGCTCGAAGGCTCGTTTGGCTAGAGAGCTAGGCTCCAGAGTTGGTGTCTTGGAGCTAGGCTCAAAGACTTGCTTGGCCGGAGAGCTGGGCTCCAGAGTTGGTGTCTTGGAGCTGGGCTTGAAGGCTCGTTCGGTTGGAGAGCTGGGCTCTAGAGTTGGTGTCTTGGAGCTGGGCTCGAAGACTCGTTCGGTCGAAGAGCTAGGCTCCGGAGTTGGTGTCTTGGAGCTGGGCTCGAAGACTTGCTTGGCCAGAGAGCTGGGCTCCGAAGTTGGTGTCTTGGAGCTGGGCTCAAAGACTCGTTTGACCGGAGAGCTGGGCTCTGGAGTTGGTGTCTTGGAGCTAGGCTCGAAGACTTGCTTAGCCGGAGAGCTGGGTCCGAAGTTGGTGTCTTGGAGCTGGGCTCGAAGACTTGCTTGGCCAGAGAGCTAGGCTTCAGAGTTTGTATCTTGGAGCTGGGCTCGAAGACTCGTTTGGCCGGAGAGCTGGGCTCCAGAGTTGGTGTCTTGTAGCTGGGCTTGAAGACTTGCTTGGCCGGAGAGCTGGGCTCCAGAGTTGGTGTCTCGGAGCTGGGCTCGAAGACTCATTTGGCCAGAGAGCTGGGCTCTGGAGTTAGTGTCTTGGAGCTAGGCTCGAAGACTTGCTTGGCCGGATAGCTAGGCCCCGGAGTTAGTATCTCGGAGCTGGGCTCGAAGACTCGTTTAGCCGGAGAGCTAGGCTCTGGAGTTGGTGTCTTGGAGCAGGGCTCGAAGACTTTCTTAGTCGGAGAGCTGGGCTCCGGAGTTGGTGTCTTGGAGCTGGGCTCGAAGACTCGTTTGGCCGGAGAGCTGGGCTCCGGAGTTGGTGTCTTGGAGCTGGGCTCGAAGACTTGCTTAGCCGGAGAGCTAGGTTGGTATCTTGGAGCTGGGCTCGAAGACTCGTTTGGCTGGAGAGCTGGGCTCCGGAGTTGGTGTCTTGGAGCTGGGCTCGAAGACTTTCTTGACTAGAGAGCTCAACTCTGGAGTCGGTGTCTTGGAGCTAGGCTTGAAGACTCGTTTGGCCGGAGAGCTGGGCTCCGGAGTTGGTGTCTTGGAGCTGGGCTCGAATACTTGCTTGGTCGGAGAGCTGGGCTTGAAGACTTGCTTGACCAGAGAGTTGGGCTCCTGAGTTGGTGTCTTGGAGCTAGGCTCCGGAGTTGGTGTCTTGGAGCTGGGCTCGAAAACTTGTTTAAGATTCTCCTACAAAGTAGACAACTATGTGTGCAAAGGATCATCTTCATTATTATTGGAAGAAAGCCTTACATTATTGATAATATCTTCTCAGATTGTAGGCGTTCCAGGTTCGAGGGAACCTGATGCCGTCAAGATCCTTGAGATAGTAGGCCCTGTGTGAGAGGACCTCAGCCACCTTGTAGGGGTCTTCCCAGTTCGGCAAGAGCTTGCCGCACTCCCGAGGCTGGATGCTTCGGCTCGGTGCAGCACCAAGTCTCCAAGCCTGAAGACCTTCGGCCTTACCCACGCGTTGTAGTACCAGCCACTCGTTGCCAGTATGCCGCCATTCAGAGTCGGGCCTTATCTCTTGTTTCTTCGAGGAGATCCAAGTTGAGCAGAAGGTACGCTGAGTTTCGCACCCCATCGAACTGATATACCGGTAGCATGGGTACGCCGAGCTCAACCGAGATGACTGCCTTGGTGCCGAAGACAAGGTTGAAGGGCATCTCGCCGGTTGCCATCCTGGGCATGGTGTGGTAGGTCCACAGGATACTTGGGAGCTCCTCCGCCCATCTGCTCTTGGCTTGGTCCAGCCGGGTTCTGAGCCCTTGGAGGATGGTCCGATTAGTCACCTTAGCCTCCCCATTTATTTGGGGATGGGCTATCGAGATGAAGCGGTGTTGGATGCCGTCCTCAGCGCAGAACCCTTCGAACTCCCGGTTGTCGAATTGTTGCCCGTTGTCGGTGATGATATAGTGGGGGAGTCTGAAATGGCAGATAATCGACTTCCAGAAGAATTGGAGGACATTGGCTTCAGTGATCCTAGCTAGCGGCTTCGCTTCGACCCACTTGGTGAAGTAGTCAATCATCACTATCTGGAACCTTCGTTGTCCAAGTGCAGGGAGGAATGGTCCTAGGATGTCCATCCCCCACTGAGCAAAGGGCCAAGGGGAGAAGAGCTGGGAGATCGGTGCCGCCGGCTGGCACTATGCATAGGCATGATGCTGGCACTTGTCGTACCTTTTGACAAAGTCGGTGGCGTCCACCCTCATGGTCTCCCAGAAGTACCCCTAAGGAGAGCTTTATAGGCCAGTGTTCTTCCTCCCACATGGTTCCCACAGAGGCCTTTGTGGATCTCCTGGAGTACGAAGGTTGCCTCCACGGGCCTAAGGCATTTTAGGAGCGGGTAGGAGTGAGACCGGCGATAGAGCTGGCCTCCCATTAGAATGAACCGAGAGGCCTTCTTCTTGATAAGACCAGCTTCTACGTGGTCCTCTAGCAGGGTGCCATCGATGATGTACCTAACGTACCTGTCCATCTAGCTCGGCTCGGGGGTGACTTGGTGCACCTCCTCTGGGCTTTCATAGCTTGGATTATCAAGGTACGTGATGTAGGCATGCCCCAGCGATGAATCTGGTAGGGTCACGAGCCTCGATAGTGCATCCGTGCATGCATTCTCCCCCTGGGGGATATGGGAGATGCTGAAGCATCAGAAGCCTACCGTGCTAGAGTGGACTCGATCCAGGTATTTCGTAATCTGGGGGTCTCTGGACTCATATTCCCCGGAGACTTGCCCGGCAACAAGTTGGGAGTCGGTAAAGACTTTCAACTTTTGCACGCCCAACTCATGGGAGACTTTAAAACTTGCGAGGAGTGCATTGTACTCCGCCTGGTTGTTTATTGCAGCGAACTTGAAGCGGAGGGCACACTCTGCCACCACCCCATCGCTGTTGGCAAGGATGAGGCCTGCTCCGCTCCTACCGGAGTTGGATGCACCGTCCACATGGAGGATCCAGGGCTCCTCCCCTGGTTCAAGCTTCGCTTGGTGCTCCATCATTACCTGCTCTAGCTCCTCGGCGAGCCCGGTGCATTCGGCCACGAAGTCGGCTAGGACTTGGGCCTTCTGCAAAGACCTCGGCCGATATGCTATATCGAACTCGCTGAGCAGCAGGGACCACTTGGCCAGTCTCCCGGAGGTCTCGGGGTGGCAATGTATGGTCCACAGTGGCTGATCTATCATGACCACAATGGGGTGCACTTAGAAGTAGGGCCTAAGGTACTTAGCGGACATTATTAGTGGAAAAATGAGTTTCTCGGAGCGAGTATACCTGATCTCCGCATCACGAAGGATTTTGCTGGTGTAGTACACTGGCTTCTGAGACCCGTCCTCATCTGCACGGACGAGAACCGAGCTGACGGCTCCACGTGTGACCGCCAGATAGAGTAGAAGCTCCTCCCCTTCTTCCGGTCTGGATAACAGCGGGGGCGAAGCCAGGAATTCCTTCAGCTCCTCAAAGGCCATCCTACACTCTTCCGTCCAAGTGAAGTCGTGCATCTTGCGCAACGCCTTGAAGAATAGAAAGCAGTGATCGGTCGACCTCGTGATGAACCGGCTTAGGGCAGCGATACACCCCGTCAAGTGCTGAATCTGCTTCGTGGACGTCGGGTGCTCCATGTCGATCATTGCCCGAACCTTCTATAGGTTGGCTTCGATCCCCTTCTGGGTGACCATCAAGTCCAGGAACTTTCCTGCTGCCACTCCGAAGGTGCACTTCACTGGGTTCAGCTTTATCTGGTGCTCTTGGAGATTGTGGAAGGCTTCGATGAGGTCGGCAACGTGGTCCGAGCTCGGCTTGCTCATGACAAGCATGTCATTGACGTACACCTGCATGTTCTGGCCAATATGGTCCTTAAAGATCCTATTGACCAGACGTTGGTACATGGCCCCAGCATTCTTTAAATCGAAGGGCATCATTCTGTAGCAGTAAGTCCCTCGATCGGTGATGAAGGCGGTGTGTTCCTCATCCTTCGGGTGCATCCATATCTGGTTGTACCTGGAGAATGCATCCATGAATAAAAGCAGGCGGTGCCCCGAGGTGGCGTCCACCAATTGATCAATCTTCGACAAGGAGAAGCTGTCCTTCAAGCATGCCTTATTGAGATCGGTGTAGTCTACACAGATCCTCCATCTGCCATTGTTCTTCTTTACCATCACCATATTCGCTAGCCAGCTCGGATACTACACCTCCCGAACGAAACTAGTAGTGAGGAGTTTGTCTACCTCCTCGTTGATGGCCGCCTGCCTCTCCGGGGCAAAACTTCTTTTCTTCTGCCTGACTGGCTTATACTTTGGATCGATGCTCAGCTTGTGAGTAATGACATCAGGTGGAATACTCGGCATGTCTTCCACCGTTCAGGCGAACACATCTGCATTTGCTCGCAGGAACTCCAACAGGTGGGCCCTCTCCTCGTCTACCGGCTGGGCCCCGATTTGCACTGTCTTCATCTGGTCGTCACCGAGCGGATAAGATAGCAGATGTTCGATCGGGCCTCCCCTAGGGTCTTGAGCCCTTTGGTCGAGATTGTCCGCCCTGGGGTCACCCTCGAAAGCCTTGGCTCCAGGGAGGGTTTGGAAACAATACTGCACCGGCTGTGGTGTTCCCCTTATCTCCCCGATGCCATAAGGAGTTGGGAACTGTACAAGCAGTCTCTTGGTGGAGATAACAGCGTTGAGCAGGTTGAGCCCGGGTCAGCCCAAGATCACGTTGTAGGTTGAAGGAAGTCTAACAACCGTGAAAGTCACCATGACGGTGCTCTGCCGAGGTGGGGTCCCGACAGTGACTGGGAGAGTAATTTCTCCCTCCACCCTTACAAAATCACCTGTGAAACCAACGACGGGAGCATGCACATGTCTGAGCTAAGCAGGAGAAAGGCTCATCCTGGAGAAAGCATCATAGAAAATCACATCCATGGAGCTTCCACTATCAATCATGATGCGCTTTACGGGATGCTTCATGATCGTCATCTCGATGACCATGGCATCATTATTTATATTTTCTCCCCGTCAACCCCCTCCCTTATAAAGGGGAGTACATTTTTAGAATGCCCTGCCCCCCGGGCCTTCTTGGGTGCGCGCTTGGCTCCCCAGCATATCATCCCTACTGGCTTCTCGATAGGGCGGATGTCGACCGCCAGAACCGATGGGAGAGCGGCGAGTGTCTGGGGCTCTGCTTAAGGTCTGCCCCCCACAAACCTTCCGAGGTAGCCTCTCTTGATGAGCTCTTCAATTTTTCACTTGAGATTGCGGCATTCCTCAATGTCATGGTCGTGGTCATGGTGGAAGCGGTAGTACTTCATTTTATCATGGCCGGTGGATGGCTTCATCGGAGGTGGGCGCCTCAGATAGTTCTCGCCTTCAATCTCCATGAGGATTTTTGTCCTCGGGGCGAGGAGGGGGGTGTAACTCCCTTCAGGGATGGGAGTGCCTCTCGACCGCGGTCCTTGCCAGGAGTTCGGAGCAGGTGGTCCCGGCTTCCGCGCTCCGGATGTTTTGATGGAGGTCAGCTTCTTCAGCAGCTTCCCGTGGAGCTCCCGTCTCATACGATCCGCCTCCTCGGTGTGGATGTATTTCTGAGCTTGGAGGAGGAGCTCGACATAGGTCTTCAGGGGCTTCTTGTCGAGCGAGTAGATCAAGCGGGAGGTCCTGAGCCCTCGCTTCAAAGCCAGCATGGTAGCCGACTCCTCAAGATTGTTGATCTCCAATGTGGCAACCTTGAAGCGGGCCACGTAGTACCGCAGCAGCTCACGATCCTGCTGCCTGATGGAGAAGAGGCTGTCTGCCTCCCGTGGCATCTTCCGATAGGCATCGAAGTGGGCCACGAACCTCTGTCCTAGCTGGACAAAGGAGTTGATGCTCTCCGGCTCTAGGCGGGTGAACCAAACCTGGGCCACCTTCTAGAGAGTAGCAGGAAAGGCGACGCAGATGAGGGCCTCAGTGGCCCCCTGGACTCTCATGAGGGTTCGGTAACTTTCCAGGTTGTCCAGGGGTCAGTGGTCCTGTCGTAGGGATCCACCTACGGCATGCGAAACCGACACGGGATCGGCTCCCTTTGGATCTCTTGGGAGAATGGGGGGCGGTCATCATAGCCTGCTGGCTCACTAGCAGAGCCCGGTAGATTGGCAAACCAGCGAGATAACTCCGCCAGCTTGCGGTCATGCTCCTCCAGGTGCTTCTCTGCTATGTGCCTAACAGCTTCATCAATAGACCCCTCCGTCGAAGGAGACGGAGAAGGTGACATGGGTGCATGGCACCCATGATGGGGGTTCTTGCTCTTTCTACCTTGGTGGGGTTTAGATGCCCCCCGCTCGAGGTTTGGCGAGCAGCTCTCCCTATCGGCAGACCCAGCTTATTGCCTTTTCGCGGGATTTTGGTGGCTACCTCTGTTGTCAGTAATGGCCCACGGCTGTGAAGGCCTTCCTTGGAAGGAATGCAAGCTGTCGCGGGGAGCTGCGGCATGGGCCACGGGAGTCCCTGGCTGCTGGTGAGTAGCCAAGGACCAGTGCTGATGCAGAAGCTGGCGCACCACCATGGCAAGAATCTGCATCTGCTGGGCGAGTATAGCCAGCTGAGATTCTGGCGAAGGTGGTTGAGCTAGAGCAGATGGTTCCATCTCTGGGTCATGCAGGTTTCCCCTGGAGGGAGAGTCCCCCTCATGATTGGTGGAAACCTCTCTCGCGCGCGTCGTCACCATCCTTCCGTCGAACTACTTACAAAGGGACCGACCCTTCGGAGCAAGAAAGGTCCTTCTGACAGTTAGCCTTTCGGTCTCCCTTCCTGGCACGCCAATCTGTTACTGCCAAGATTGTCGTGGCTCGTAGCTACTGGAGGCGTCAGACCACCAACCGTCTTTCCGAGAACTGTTCACTCTTCAGGACCTGCAGGGAAACAACGTTAGAGACCCGGGCCGGGGATTCCGAGGGGGCATCCCGATGGTCAAGTTAGTGACGATCCAGAAAAACAGATCCTCCTGGTCGAGCCCCTCTTGATGGACTCCATGCTAGGAGGAGTGAGTGTGGTGTGTATGGAAGTGAGAGCGAGTTGGGATAGGTGATTGCCGAGGTGGAAGAGTCCTCATGTGTGGCCTTTTTCTCCCCTTTTTTATTGCCCGCCTCAGTGGTCCTCCTTTTGTTGTTGTTATTTGGCTTACTCTTGATGGGTTTTTTTTAGTTTGGCCTACCTCGGGATCTCCCCTATGTTGGCAGGTGCATGCGGTGAGGTACCGTGCCATGGACAGGACGTCTTTCTTGACATGCGATAGGGGAAACTTCTATGCGCCCTAACATTCCCCTCGATTGCCCCATTCCAGAAAACTTGGCAGGGCCTCGATCGATGGGCCACCACCTTCAAGACTCGTGCCTTCTGGCTAGCCCCCCTCTTCTGGTGGTACGGGTGGTTGGTGGAGGGCACGGTGCCTTGGCCAGGGAGATTCCTTCCTTTCTAGTGTAAGTGGCAGCGGTGGACAGTTATTGTGGCATGGCGGGCACTGCTTCACGGCCCTCGGGAGACTCACCGGCATCCTTGGAGGGGAGGTGCCGCTTCCTTGATGGTTGGCACCCTGGCCGAGGTGGTGGCCAAGCCGGGGGGCTGGACTAGGCTCCCCCGGGCTCGACCTCGAAGGGGCTCCACATGGCGGAGGAGGACTGAGCTCGACTCCGGGCCACGAAACTCGACCTCGAGGTGCTCTATCTGGAGAAGTCACCCAGCTCCGGCCTAGGCATCCCAACTTCGCGGGAGCCGACCTGGCGAAGGACGGTGCTCGATCTCGACAAGCGGCCACAGCATTCTAAGGAGCCCAGCCCGGCGAGGGAGCTCAGCTCGGGAAAGGAGCCCGGGGGAGATATCCATCATGGCAGCGTACTCTGACATGGCATCTGATAGGTATTCCATGTCAGCGATCCCGCCATATCAAGTATGATGGGTGAACTTAACTTTTTTCTTAGACTCCAAATCAAGCAAACCAAAGAAGGGATCTTCATCAACCAAGCTAAGTATACAAGAAAAAACTTAAAGAAGTTTGGGATAGAGACTACCAGGATAATAGGTACACCTATGAGCCCCTCTTGTAAACTTGATAAAGATGAACATGGTAAAATTGTTGATCAGAAACTATATAGAGATATCATAGGCTCTTTACTATATTTGACTGCTAGTAGATCAGATATCATGTTTAGTATTTGCATGTATATTAGATATCAGTCTGCTCATAAAGAATCTCATTTATTGACTGTTAAATGCATACTTAGATATCTATCTGGTTCAATTGATATTAGTTTATGATATTCTAGAGATTCATCTATTGAATTGATTGGTTATTCAGATGCTGACTTTGCTGGATGTAAGTTAGATAGAAAAGGCACAAGTGAAACTTGCCAATTTTTTGGTGTTAATTTAATCTCTTGGTTTAGCAAGAAACAAACTTCAGTTGCACTATCCACAGCTAAGGCTGAGTATATTGTAGCAGGAAGTTATTGTGCTCAAATCTTGTGGATAAGCAACAACTTGAAGATTTTGGAATCAAATTAACTAAGACACCCATAAGATGTGATAATACAAGGGCTATAAATTTAACCAAAAATCTAATTCAGCACTCTAAAAGTAAATACATTAAAATTAGATATTATTTTATTAGAGATCATGTTGAAAATAATGATATTATGCTTGACTTTGTATGTACTGAAATGTAATTAGCTGACTTATTGACTAAACCACTTTAAGAGAATCGGTTCTATGTGATTAGCAGAGAATTAGGGGTCATCAACCCATTTGACTAAAAATTTTCATCTCTTTATAATCCTTAACTCTTGATTGATCAAAATTGCTTGTAGATCATGTTTAATCTCTTTTAAACCCTTGAAATCAAGTTCTTTTTGCATAATGATCTTTTTCCCTTTTTTTTTTGGTTTTAAGTCAAAATGTCGACACTTTAAGTGTTGACACCTGCAAGTGTCGATACTTGACCCACAGTCGTGAGTCGACACTTGGCCGACGGTGAACCTAGATAAAATAGGGAAAACAAAGTGTTTTCTTCAAATCTCTTCTCCAAATTTGAGCCGACTTACCTTTCAAGTGTTCTCCAACACCTCCTTCCTTCCAGTCTTGTTTCAACCACCCAATTCTGCATTTGGAACAGGTTCATGAAGTGTTTTCTTCGAATATCTTCTTCAAATTTGAGCCGACTCACCTTTCAACTATTCTCCAACACCTCCTTCCCTCCAATCTCAGTTTCAATTACCCGATTCTTCATCTGGAATAGGTTCATTCCGATCTTTTACTATTCTTCATCCGTTCTTCACTATCTTTCACCACAAGAACCCTAGATTTTTCCCCTATTTTGCTTCTCTCCCTTGATTCCTTGGATGGGACCTAGAAAGCAAGTTGTCCGAAGATCTCGACCTTCCGTTCGGGAGAAAGAGCGAAGAACAAAGGCTAGGCATGAGCATCGAGCAGCAATTGAGCTCGAGGATCAGCCTGATGTTCCTATCAGACCATATGTTTCTGTCGTAAATAGGATGAGCTTGAAGACTATCGTTGGTGGTCGTCGAGTAGATTTTGACTTCCTAGATCAGCAGCATTTCTGCATTGGACAGTGGCTGAGGGATGCCGGTTTAGCACACTTCTACTCACTATCCAAGAGATTTTATCCTGGCTTGATGAGAGAGTTCTATGGATCTTTAGCCAGAGGTAGTGATGGATGGATAGCATAGGTCCGAGGGAGAGACATTCCAGTTTTTGCTTAGATTCTGAGCCGATTATGGGAGATTCTTATGACAGGTTCAGTGGTGGATGCCCTAGTGGATAGAGTTGATGGACTCCAGTATATTTTTGAGATAGACGGTCTTCCAGATGGAGCCACAATAGTACCATCAAGATTGTCACCTGGGTTTGGTTGCTGCATCACATTATTGCCCGAATTCTTCTGCCGAATACCGGATGCTTCAACTTCATCACAGAGCACAAGCTGTTGATTATGGTGTCTCTGATATAGTACACTCCGGTATGCCTCCCAATGCTCATGGTTCATTAGTTGATAGAGGCATCGACCAGTCGGAGACTTTGTTTGCCCTACAGGATGGGATTGACTATACTATTCAGGGCTTACGGAGTAGTCATAAATGGAGAGCCTTACAGGTAGCTCTTGCATACAGATGTCTATGACATCAGATCACTTTATCGGATGGGAAATCATCTAGTCAAAGGCCAATGGAGACGGTGTATATCTGGTCAGGCCACTAATGCAGATGATGAGGCAGCAAAGGAGGAGCATATTTTCTCAAGTGAGGCTGGGCCATCTGAGCTACACAGAGAGACTTCTAAGGCACAGCCCGAGCCTACGACTCAACCAGAGCCTACTCCTCAGACCGAGCTAGCCACCCTTGCACATATAGAGATACCAGGTAGTGGAGATAGATTAGAGGACAGGGTCGCTCGCATAGATACTGAGATAATGATTATGCGACAGCGAGTCGATAGGATGCACATAGAGATGCAAGAGAGCCATCGGGACTTCAGTGTTACCCTCTCAGCTATTCTGGCAGCTGTTGAGAGATCGACCTCTACCAGAGCTCCTCCACCTTCATCTACAACAGATCCATCTCCAGGACCATCAGCTCCAAAACCTGATATGATAGATGATCAGACTGACTCTGTAGAGTTTGATGATACAAATTTTATGATGGAGCCAAAGCCGGACATAGCAGCAGTTGTCCCTAGGAGCCCCATTCCTGATCCTTCCTGATCCTATTTTCAAACTCCAATTTTATCCACCTCACCTTCCAGATCTGATCTACATTCTACTTCCATTCCTGCACCTACTCCCATCATTCCATCGTTTAATACACCTATGATACATTCTTCATCTATGCATACGTCTTCCCTTATCAGGGAACTGGGATTTTTATACCCCTGGTTTCCACAATCTTGATTCCGGTCCCATCTTTGACCATACCCCCTTTTCTTTTGATACAGCCACTCTGGTCAGTGTTGTTCCCGCTACTGATATAGCTTCCACCTCTTCTGCACCAGCCAGAGGAAGAGCATATGTCAGATAAAGAGGACAAGGCCATCATGATGTATCGAGACCTACCCGAACTAGACTCTCTGATCTCTGGCAATGTGGTCATGATCCCATCCTTCTAGAGATACTGGACTGATTGAGATTAGGTCCTCCTCTGATGAGGAGAGTACTCGTCAGGGTAGTCTCTATGTTAGTTAGTTTACATTTCAGCACTACTTGTATGCATCTATGCTTGTATCAATGTATGAAATTTGGTATCAATGTATGAAATTATGATATCAATGCTTGTTTATAAATATTATCTCTTTCAGTTTCTGATATTGTCACTGATTCTTGAATTTTTTATAGTCTCTATTGTTGCATCTTAGTTTTATCCTTCTAACCTTTTTGATGTTGACAAAAAGGGGGAGAGATAAGTGCGAGATAAGTAAGAGATAAATGAGTAAAGAATGGGAGAAAAATGAAAAGGAGAGAGAGTAAAATAAGAAGATAATGAAAAATGAGAAGATAATGGCATAATTATGCTAAAATGGTAAATGGTATTATGGAACATAAATTCAATAAGGATAAGAGCAATGAGTGAGGGAGAGTAATCTAAAAGAAAAGGAATTTCTTCTTTAAGCTGAAATTTCTTGAAAAATCTTTGAAAATCAGATTTTTCGGTTCATGAAATCTCTTAGAAAATTAATTTTTTGAATCACCTTTTGAGGGGAGTATTTATACTCTTTAATCTCTTGTTCAAAGATTTTCCTGTTGGTTTCACTCATTGTGTTTATATGCTAAAATTTTTATCTTTAAAGTATGTTTTATCTCTGATACACATTTAGAGTATCATGGTACATGCAATTTTAGCTCTAATATTCTTTTATAGCTTTAATTCAATTCAAATGAGTCCTAGTTTTTCAATAACTTAACTTTAGACTCTAGCTTCTATTTTTTCTTTACTTTGATACATATTGCACAAAGCTTTATACTCATTGAAAATTTTTTTAAAGCTTATTACATGGAGTATACTTAAAGATTTTGTCATCATCAAAAAGGAAAAAATTGTTGACTCCGTTATTGATTTTGATGATTAACAAAGTACTTAAATATATTTGAGTACTAACAGTTCTTTAAAGTATATTTTTATTAGAAAAAGGTACTCATCAAGTTGGCTAAAATGAATTGCTTGTCAAATGATTGAAGAAGCCCTTTCTATGAATGAAATATTAAAGTTTGATGGACTTAAGTATTTGAGAATTGCTTGAAAGGATTTAAGAGTTAAGTTCAAAGAAGATTCATCAAAATTTCAATCGAATTTTAAAAAGTTTCAGCAAGTATCGACTCAAAGTATCAACTCACAATTCAAGTGTTAACTCATGATAGTGCAAGTGTCGACTCAAGCCAGTACATAGAAAAGAGTTTCAGATGGCATGCTTGAAGTGTCAACTCATGCTTCATAAGTGTCGACCCTAAGTGTCGACTCAAGAATCGACTCAAAGCCTGAGATAGATTTCTTGCAGAACATGTTGAAATTCAAGACTCACCTCAAGTATCGACTCACAAGATAAAGTGTTGACTCACCTGAGATTTTCAGAGAGCTTCAAAGCAAAATTTTGAACTAGGTGTCGACTCATGAAAATTAAGTGTCGATCCTAAGTGTCGACTCACAGCCCGAAGTATCGATACTTGGAGTTTTGGGAATAGTAACAGCCAGTTTTTTCAAACACAGAACACATCCTTTTCACCCTGAATGGCTAGTTCCACCTCTTTAACGATCACAAACTATTATTTAAGCCTTGGGATGGTATTTAAGTGAATTAAATTCAAGTGAAACAAGAGAGAATGAATAGTGGAAGAGAAAGAGAAAGAAAAATAAGTGCATTCACTCAAATATTCATTAAGAGCAACTACTTCCAAGCAAAAGAAGCCTCCAAGCATTCAAAGTAATCAAAAGCATTCAAGTCCAACCACTTTTGAGCATTGATTGAGGCTTTATCGAATTGAAGACAAGCATCTTCAACAAGCTTCAAAGAGATAACAGCTTTTTTATTAGAAAGCTTGATTGTATTCTTTACTTTCTATCTTACTTTGTTGTAACAAGGTTTTTGGTGAGCCTAAGAACAAAACCAAGGAGGTTTTTGGTTAGCCTAGTTGATAACCAAGGAGATTTTTGGTTAGCCTTGTTGAAAACCAAGGAGGCTTTTAGTTAGCCTAGTTAAAAATCAAGGAGGTTTTTGGTTAACCTAGTTGAAAACCAAGGAGGTTTTTGGTTAGCCTTTGAAAACCAAGAGGTTTCTTTTGGTGAGCCTAGTGAAAACCAAAAGGGGTTTTGATTAGTGAGCCTGGAAAACTAATCGGTTGTAATCGAGAGTGATTATAGTGAATTTCTGAGTGGACCTTGGGGAGTGGATGTAGGTGCCTTGGAGAGCACCGAACCACTATACTTACTTGTGTTTATGGTTGATTGTTTCCTCTTTACTTGCTTTTACTTTCATTGCATTTAAACTTTCGCTGCATACTCTTTAAGAACACACAACACTTACATATCACTAGCACTTGAATTGATTATTAAATTAGCACATGTACTTGTAAATAATTTTAGAAATCCAATTTACCCTCCCTCTTGGGTTACTTACTGGGCAACAACCATTACTCACCAGAAACTAGGATTTGAGTCGACTCGGTTGGATCGAGTCAGCTCGAATTCTCAGTCATGCTGAAGGTACACTCTAATCGAGTCGGCTCTTCTCAGTCGAGTCAGCTCGCCTGACTAGTTTTTCAGAACTGAGATTTTGCACACTCTGGAAGAGTCGGCTCGATTGCACAATAGTCGGCTTAGTAGTCTGACTTTAGAAAATTGAACATTTGATACTCTAGACGAGTGAACTCTGGTTCCTTCAAGTCGGCTCGGATGTCTACATGCTAGAAACCTTTATGCTATGCCAGAACAATGAGTCGGCTCTCTTGCATGAGTTGGCTCGAGTGACTTAAGTCAAAAAGTCTCCAAACTTCTTCAAAATGCTTCCAAACATTATCAAACTTCTTCCAGTCCTAATCTAAGTAACTTAAACTTAAAATTTACATAGAACTACCCCTTTTACAAGAATGTACACTTAAGTTATTTAGGGCTTTCCAATATTAGAACATTTTTTTCATGATTACATTGATATACTACATAGATTACTGAAATGTAGGTAGAATGATTGTTCTTTTGAAACATCCTACAAAAACTTCTCAAACATTCAAACGTGTTACTAACAAATACATGCTCCAATAATTTGTTATCATCAAAATCATTCCAGGGATCAACAATCTTCCCCTTTTTGATGATGACAAAACACTGGGCATGGAAAAACTTTACAAATAAGTATTATATGAACATGTATCGAGAATGTATCAGTATGTATCAATAAGTATCAGGGCTTTATATATCGGAGTCAATATTTGTTAAAGAAATTGCTTTTCTTTAAAATGTATTGGAGCTAGTTGAGTATCAGCACTAAATGAATTGGAGCCAATTGAGTATCAAAGTATATTTGTACGAAATAAGTATCTAAAAGTAATTAATTTTCATTAATTTAGCATCAAGAAAGTATCAAAGCCAATTGAGCATTAAAATGTATCGGGGCTAATGTATTAGGGCTAATTTAGTTTCATTGATTTTCATGTATCAGAGCTCATTGATTTCAAGAAAATATTAAAGCTAAGAAAATATCAGAGCTAACTGACTTCTCCCCATATTTTGCATATTCTAATGAATTGAAATTTGAATTTTCCATGCACAACACAAACATTACTCCCCCTTTTTGTCATCAACAAAAAAGGTCCTTTAAGCATTCAATAATTTTTGAAATAGAGTAAGAATATTAACATGATTTGAGATAATTTCACCTTCTCTTTATAATTTGGATATTCTTATTAATCTTTTCGTTTCTTTTGCAATGACAATTGTTTGAAATTTACTATTGACTCTAAACTTTAAGCATCACAAAAGAGTTAAAAGAGTAGAAAGACAATCACATTAAAACAAAGTGCACTCATACATATATATATATATATAAGCAAGTTCAATACAACCATTCAATACAACCAACAAAAACAAGATACAAAAGATACAACCATCAAGATCTAGTCATCTTCTTCCTCACTAAAGGAAGAACCTATTTCAAAGACAGTAGAAGAGACCTTAGTTTTAAAGGTTTATGCCTAAGATCTCTAAGTCTTGTTCTAGTGGGAGCTTTAGGTCTAGTGGATTTGGCTTTTGGTCTAGCTTTAGGTTTAAAAAGAGTAGGCTCAGTCTTGATTTCTCAAGAAAGCATAGGGTCATGAACAACAGGAGGTGGTGGTGGCTGTCCTAATGGTCTGGCATGAGGTGGTGGCTGTCTCAGTACAAATATGTGCTGTGAAGGTGGCTGCCAAGAAGTAGATGCACCAGATGTAGACTGAACTCCAATCACAAAGAGTAAGATAGTCCGAAGCTCAGACTCTACTCTCTAAACTCCCTGCTGTAACTCATGAAGTGTACTGGCCTGATCTTTGGCAAATGAGTCTACTGCTCCTCAAAGTCTCCTAAAGTCAGAGAGTAAGTCTCTGAGGTCTGTACAATAGTCATCCTGGATCTACTGTCTCATCTCTACAGACTCAACTCTACATGTCAACTCCCTCAACTCTGTCCAAAACTCTTCTAGGCCTCTCTCGAGTGTTTGGCGAAGATCACCAAACATCGATCTAAAGGATCCTATTATAGTCTCAGCAAACTAAGTGAGCTGCTCCAAGGAAAGACCAGACTGAGTGCCAGCCAAGGTCGATGGAACTGAATGAGTTGCTGGTGCTGCTAAAGGTGCTGGTGGAGTCCTAGGGCTGCTGGTCTGTCCAGTCATCCAGCTTGTCCCTGGGACTCCTCATCTGTAGAATCCTCATCGCTGTCACCAGAGTCACTGTCACTATCTCCATTAGACTCCTTTCTAACAGTGCCAGTAGATGCAGTCTCGTGCTCTGCCTCCTTCTCATCTGAAGACTGATGCAGCACTCTCTAACCAGATATTTTCTTGACCCAAACTCCTTCAACTTGGTGATATCCCATCTTATGCAGGGATTTCACCGAGTATCTGTCAATGTGGTGAAGGAGTCATCCATCCTCTCCGGTCAAGTCTATACCAAACTCTTGGACCAATAAAGTAAATATCATCCCATAAGGTAGACAGGCCGTTGCTCTCCTGGCTGCGTCCTGTATCTGTGTCAGCATAATGAATGGAAGGCTGAGGGGCTCTCTCTCAATCACATATCTCATAAACATCATATCGCATTCGCTGACCCAATCAAAGTGACCTGTATGGGGTAAAAAGATCCGATTGATGATGTTGTGCAAAAGCCTCATTTCCAGGGATAATATGTTAGCCTGAACATTAACTATCCCACCAACATCTCTTCTTTCCAAAATAAGTCTCAGGGTTTTCTGCTTGTCCTTTAAATTTAGAAAATATTTTCCTTCTTTGGGCATTCTCAGAACCCTGCTAATCCTTTCTTCACAACAATCATTCTAACTCTTTTCACAGATGATTCCACACTATTTTCTCCAAGAGATAAATTTTCAAAGAAATTTCTAACAAGGCTAGGGTATGTAGGAATATCCGAGCAAAAATAGAACCAACATTGATTTTCTAACCATTCTCCAATTTTAAAACCTTGGTTTTCTAGAAATGAGAAATCAATTTTCCTACCACAAGTCACTAGATGGTTTCCTATAGGGATGACTTGCCTTGCAGGTGCCGAAGACAAATTCCTCGATTCATCTTTCTTTTTAACCCGAGTCAGCTCATCCTCATGCCTTTTGGATCTTCTTTCTTGTTGGATGGGACTCGGATCCGCACACCTTGGTCTCTTGGCAACTGCCCTCTTTGGAGCCATTAGGATGAAATCTAAGTGAGGAAATTGAGAAATTGGGTGGTCCTAGGAAGGAATGGGAGGTGGTCCCCTAGGGTTCTTTCCAAAATAGTGAAAATGATAAAGTGAAAAAATTTTAGGGAAAATGGCTTTATAACAATGTCCGATATTCGAGTCGACTCGACTCCTGCTCGAGTCGGCTCGAGCCAAAACTCTGAAAATAGCTCTAAAAGCTATAACAAAGGTTCCAACCCCTAGATATACTCTAGATAAGGTAGTCCGTAGGCTTAGATCGGTGATTGAGGTCTTCTAGATAATTTTTGCTTAATTTTGAAGAAATTAGGTCAGAAATTCTAAAAAGGGTCATACAAACCTAATTCTCCTTTAATCATTTGAAATCTATCTTCATTAAGTGGCTTGGTAAAGATGTCAGCTAATTGATTTTCAGTTGGAATATATTCAAATTCAATGTTACCATTTTGTACATGATTCCTAATAAAGTGATGTCTAATTTCTATGTGTTTAGTCCTAAAATGTTGAATTGGATTCTTTGTCAAATTAATAGCACTTATGTCATCACGTTTAAGAGGAATTTTAGTTTGAATAACACCATAGTCTTCCAGTTGTTGCTTAATCCAAAGCACTTGTGCACAACAACTCCCTACAGCCATATACTCTGTCTCAGTAGTAGATAGTGCTACAGAGTTTTGTTTCTTACTATGCCACGAGATTAAGTTCAATCCTAGAAATTGACAAGTACCACGAGTATTTTTTCTATTACTTTTACATCCACCATAATCAACATCAAAAAATTTAATTAAATTCAATGAAGACTGCTTAGAATACCATGGACCTAAATTACTTGTTCCTTTTAAATATTGTATAATTCTTTTAACAGCAAGTATATGTGTTTCTTTTGGATTTGATTGAAAGCTAACACATATACAAACTCTAAACAAGATATCAGGTCTACTAGCAGTTAAATACAACAATGATCCAATCATACCTTGATATAGTTTTTGATCAACGTTGCTTCCATCTCTATCCTTGTCAAGTCTGCATGTGGGTCTCATGGGTGTGCTAATTTCTTTGGCGACTCCATACCAAACTTCTTGATGATTTCCTTGATATACTTAGCTTGGTTGATAAATATTCCTTCTCTTGTTTGCTTAATTTGGAGCCTAAGGAAGTAGGTCCGTTCACCCATCAAACTCATTTCAAATTCTCCCTGCATAAGCTCAGCAAATTCTCTATACAAATTTTCATTAGTTGCACCAAAAATTATATCATCTACATAAATTTGTACAACTAACATATCATTTTCTTTTCTTTTAATGAATAGAGTGGTGTCTACATTACCTCCAATAAAATCATTTTCAAGCAAGAACTTACTCAATCTATTATACCATGCTCTAGGTGTTTGTTTTAAACCATATATTGCTTTATTAAGTTTGAAAACATGATTAGAAAAAGCATGGTTTTTAAATACTGGTGGTTGTTCTAAAAAAACTTCTTCTGAAATGAAACCATTCAAAAATACACTTTTTACTTCCATTTGAAATTCATATAGCAAGTAAATACAAGTAACAATCTAATAGCTTCTAATCTTGCTACCGGTGCATAGGTTTTATCAAAATATATTCCTTCTTCCTGAGTATATCCTTTGAAAACTAATCTAGCTTTATTTCTGATTACATTTCCTTTTTCATCTAACTTATTTTTATAAACTCATTTAGTGCCTATAACAGGATGATCAGAAGGTCTATTCACTAAAGTCCAAACAGTATTTCATTGAAATTGAATTAGTTCTTCATGCATAGCCATCATCCAATTGAGATTATTTTCAGCTCTTCTATGCTATTTGGTTCTACTTGTGAAATAAATGCTAGATAATCATGTGCATCTCTAAGTGATGACCTGGTTCTAACTTCTTGTGAGGGGTCACCAATAATTAAATCTTTAGGGTGTGATGTTACATACCTCCATTCCTTTGGTAAATCACCATGATTTTACTTATCATTTCTTCACCTTGTCCTATTGGTTTGTCCATTAGGCTCATGTCCTCCATAGCTTTATCAATTGTACCTGCATCATTATTAATGCACTCTTTGTTGGGTGGCCAACTCACACCCTTGAGGTGCTGAGGTCTGGGCCCACAAAATATGGGTGGCATTGTTAAAGTGAGGCTGGTGCCACATCAATGCCCCTTGGGTGGTGCTGCGGTGCTCATCCCCAGGCAGGAGCCAGCTCGGTGATAGTATGCTGGGTTGGTACTGTGGTGCTTAGTAGGGGGTCGACTCGTGCACCTCGAGGTTGCTGCGCTGCCTGCTTTAAGAGAGATAAACCGCTATTTCTAAATAGGGACATTCCTTTTGGATAGTTGGTTGGGGCATCGATCCTACACTCTTCTTTTCTAGAATGTGAGGGGTTATTTTCATCAAAAATAACATGAACAGATTCTTCAACAGTCAATATTCTTTTTTTAAATACTCTATAAGCTTTGCTAGAAGTAGAATAACCAAGAAATATTGCTTCATCAGATTTAGCATCAAATTTTCCAAGGTTATCCTTTCTATTGTTAAGTGCAAAGCATTTACAACCAATTATATGAAAATAATAAATACTTGATTTTCAATCATTCCAAAGTTCACATGAGGTTTTCTTTAAAATAGATCTAATTAAAATATGGTTCAAAATATAACATGCAGTGTTCACAGCTTCTGCCCAAAAGTATCTTGGAAGATTGCTTTCACATAACATAGTTTGGGCCATCTCTTCCAATGTCTTATTTTTTCTCTCTACAACACCATTTTGCTATGGTGTTCTAGGAACGGAGAAGTTGTGATCAATGCCGTGCTCAGTACAATACTCTTCAAAATATTGATTTTCAAATTCTGTACCGTGATCACTTCTAATAAAAATAATTAAAAGATTTTTCTGATTTGAAACTTTCTTGTAAAATTTTTGAAATACTTTGAAAGCTTCATCTTTATTTTCAATAAACAAGACCCATGTAAATCTTGAAAAATCATCTACTATCACAAGTCCATATTTCATACCTTCTATGCTTGTGGTCCTAGTTGGTCCAAATAGGTCCATGTGTAGTAGTTCTAAGGGTCTAGAAGTTGAAACTATATTTTTCGATTTAAAACTTTCTCTAGTTTGTTTATCAAATTGGCATGCATCGCAAACATATTCAAAATCAATTTTGAATTTAGATAAACCTCTAACTAGATCTTTGAAAATTAATTTAGCTAAGGTATGCATGCTAGCATAACCTAATCTTCTATGCCATGGTAGGCTAGATTTCTTGATTTTAGCATTCATTATCATAAGACTTGTACTACTAGACATGGCTAGATCATTTAAATCTATCACATAAATATTTCCAAGTCTATGACTAACAAACTTGGTGCTAGAATCAAGAGAACTAGTTACTATACACATTGAAGATTCAAAGACAACCTTGAAGCCTCTATCACATAATTAACTTAACAAATTATGCTTCGACTTGTCTACTAGCAATACATTTTCAATGAATGTAGAAGGGATAATTCCGATCTTACCAATACCGATGATCTTTCTCTTATCATTGTCACCAAAAGTGACCATTCCTCCATCTTTCATTTCTAGGATGATAAATTATTCTTTGTCGCCCATCATATGTCTTGAACAGTTGCTATCTAGATACCATCTTTTCTTTGAATTCTTGGCTGCAAGACATTCTTACAAGACAATCAAGTAATTCTTTTAGGTACCCAAGCTTTCTTGGGTCCTTGCAAGTTAGTAGGAGTGGTTCATTTGGAAATCCAAATATTTCTCACTTTGCTTCTATTCTTTCTTTCGAAATTGCATTCAAAAGACTTGTGACCAACCCCATTACAAGAATAACAAACAACTCTTGATTTTTGAAAAGATGTAGGTGCTAAAACTCTTGATACAAGAAATTTTTAATTGAAAACTTTGATACATAAGATTTTGAAGCTAAAAACTTGGTAGCTGAAACTTTATTTGTATGCATTGAGTTATAACCAATTCCAGCTCTATTGTTTGTTTCTCTTTGATTTTTCAAAATTAGTTCCAGTTTGTTTGAACTCAAAGTTAATTTTTCAACTAAGGGCTTGAGTTTTTCAACTTCTTTTTGCAAACATATATTTTCTTCATGTAAAGCCTTATTCTTTACAAGATAGTCATTCTTTTTAATTTAAAAAATATTATATTTTTCTAAAATGTTATTCAATTCTTTTTGAAAAATTTTGTTCTTCATAGCAATCTCATTCTTTTCATTTGTCAAGATATCATAATTATTTTTTACGGTCTTAATTTTCAATCCAGCCTTTTTATATTCAGATAAAAGTTCATAAAATATAGTATTTAATTCTTCATATGTAAATTCATCATTAGGTTCAGGAGACATTACCTCATCTTCGAGTCCCATGAGATAAATATTTGCAGTTTTGGATGTCTCTTCCTCATCATTCGATGTAGACTCGTCGCTGTCGCTCCACATCGTAACCATCGCTTTCTTCTTCTTCTTTCTAAATCCTTTCTTTAATGTTGGGCAATCTGATCGAAAATGCCCTGGTTTCTTACACTCATAGCAGTAGGCTATTGCCCTTTATCTATTTCTTTTTCTTTTTTTTTCTTTGTTGTCTCCAATGACTTGCCTTTTTCCTGCCCATAAATTTCTTGAATCTTCTCATGACTAAAGCAATATCATCATCTTCAAGTTCATCTTCGTCTGAGGAAGGGCTTTCTTCTTCCATTTCTTTTTCTTGCTTCTTGAGTTCAGTTGCGGCTTTGAAGGCTATTGACTTTTTCTTCTTGACATAATCCTCATTGCGGTGTTACATTGTAAGCTCGTGAGTGATCAAGGAACCTAGTAGCTCATTCGATGGTAAAGTGTTGAGGTCCTTAGCCTCTTGAATCGCAGTGACCTTCGGATCTCATCTATCCGGTAAAGATTTTAAAATTTTCTGCACAAGGTCTACATTTGAATATGTTCTGCCATGACTCTTTAAACCATTAATAATATCTATAAATCTTGAGAACATGGCAAATATAGTTTCATTGGGCTCCATCTTAAATAATTCATAACTATGTACAAGAAGATTAATTTGAAAGTTTTCACTTGAGAGGTTCCTTCATGGGTTATTTCAAGTTTATCCCAAATTTCTTTTACAGACATGCAAGTAAAAATCTGGTTAAACTGATTAGCATCCAAAGCACAATATAAAAGATTCATGACTTTGGCATTTTATTCACCCATCTTCATGTCATGTTCATCTCATTCCTCTTCAGGTTTTGGGATGTCTATGCCATCAATCTTCTTTGTGGGTGTGTGAGGTCCTTTTAGAATTGCTTTCCATAATTGAAAATCTACTACTTGAATATAAATTTTTATTCATGCTTTCCAGTAGGTATAATTTGTGCCTGTGAAAAGTGGAGGTATATTTGTAGATTGGCCTTCGGCCAAAGAGGTACTCATGGGGTTTGCCATAGATCTTTTCTCTAGAAAAATAAATTATAGAGACACTGCTCTGATACCAGTTGTTGCCCAGTTAGCCAACCTAAGAGGGAGGGTGAATTAGATATTTAAAGCTTTTTCACAAGTATGTGCTCTTTTAGAAACTTAGTGTAGTGACTGATGTGATTTAAATATGAGATGCGGAAGCAAGTAAGAAATACAATCAACACAAGCATAAACACTAGCAATTTATAGTGGTTCAGTGCAACCTGGCTTCTACGTCTACTACCCAAGGTACCACTTAGGATTTCCAGTATATTCACCCATGAAATACAGCCAATTTATTTTACACCAGGCTCACAAACTAAAACCCAATCTTGGTTTTACATCAAGATCACCAAGAACCTAATACAATGTTAGTTTTCCTGAGCTCACTAACAACCCAAACTTGGTTTTCAAAGACTCACCAAAAATCTTAAACAATCTTCAAGATACAGCCCCTATTGTACTTGGAACTACTCAAATAAAGAGTTAAAAACATAGCAACACTAATGACAAACCAAACTTTGTCGGATGGTTGCAGTCGATGCCCTTTGAGAAGCCTCCTTGATTGCTTATTTAATACTCTTCAAGGCTTCCAAACTTTTTCAATAGATGACTCAAGTAGCTAATGGAAAGTAGGTATGGACTTGAGTTCTTCCTTGAATGCTCTTGAACTTTTCTTTATTTTTATCTTTAAGCTCTCTTCTCAAAAAGTTCTTTAAAACATGTTTAAATCCTTTATTTATAGTTTCTAGAACTGATCCTAGGTAGAAATAGCCATTGTAGTATCTTGGAAGTCGAAATATAGCCGTTGGAGCACTTTTTCAATTCAAAAAATCAATTCTAGAACTAGCCGTTCCTCACTAGAAACTAGGATTCGAGTTAGCTCGGTTAGATTGAGTCGGCTCGGATTCTCAATCATGCTGAAGGTACACTCTGGTCAAGTTGGCTCTTCTTAGTCGAGTCAGCTCGTTTGACTAGTTTTTCAGAACTGATATTTTGCACACTCTAGAAGAGTCGGCTCGGTTACACATGAGTCGACTCGGTAGTCTGACTACAGAAAATTGAACATTTGATACTCAAGACGAGTCTGCTCTAGTTTCTTCGAGTCAGCTCGGATGTCTGCATGCTAGAAACCTTTGTGCCATGCCAGAACAATGAGTCGGCTCGAGTGACTTCTGTCAAAAAGTCTCCAAACTTCTTCAAAAGCTTCCAAACATTATCAAACTTCTTCCGATCCTAATCTAAGTAACTTAAACTTAAAACTTACATAGAATTGCCCCTTTTACAAGAATGTATACTTAAGTTATTTTGTAACTTAAACTTAAAATTTACATAGAATTGCCCCTTTTACAAGAATGTATACTTAATTTATAAGAATTGCCCCTTTTTCCAAACATTATCAAACTTCTTCCAGTCCTAATCTAAGTAACTTAAACTTAAAATTTATATAGAATTGCCCCTTTTACAAGAATGTACACTTAAGTTATTTAGGACTCTTTAATATTAGAGCATTTTTTCATGATTACATTAATATACTACATAGACTATTGAAATGTTGGTAGAATGACTATTCTTTTGAAACATCCTACAAAAGCTTCTCAAACATTCAAACGTGTTAGTAATAAATACATGCTCCAATATTTTGTTATCATCAAAATCATTCCAAGGGTCAACAAATCTTCCATCTGATGAGGACTAGCCTCATAGATGTCTTATTTATGTTATGCTTTTGTTGTATTTCATGTATCTCATTGTATTACATGTACTAAAATGAAATCTCGCTTTTATGACAATCACAATTCTTGTTTCTCTCTATTGAATTATATAGTAAAAGAGAGCATTTATACTCTTTGTTGATGACAAAAAGGAGAAGAAATATATGAAGCATGGAAAATAATCATATAATGTGATAATAATATTATGTAATGCACAAAAAATATGAGGACAATATGAAATCACAATAATAAATTACATAAGAAATTATATGTGCAATGTGTATGCAAAATGCTTAAGGAGGAGTATATTTCATAAAATTATAATGAACCTTGACATTTCACTCTAAAGCTCTGATACTATAGTTAACTTGTAAAATGAACCCTTTTGCAAATCTCTGATACTTCAGTCAATTTTTAAAATGAATTGACAATAGCTCTGATACTTCAGTTAATTTGAAAAATAAATGCTCAACAGCTCTGATACTTAACTTGTAAAACTCTGATACTTAACTTATAAAACTCTGATACTTTAGTCAAATTGTAAAATGAACTTCTACACTAGATCATAATTTGAACTCATAATGTGAATTGCCTGATACACTGTATAGCACATTCTAAACTCATTTACTCTAGTACAGTTGTCATTTACTCGGATATAGTTATAAATGTAAAGGTACTTATTATTTTTATGCCCAGTATTTTGTCATCATCAAAAAGGGAGAGATTGTTGACCCCTATAATAATTTTGATGATTACAAAATATTGGAGCATACATTTAATACTGATACTTTTTAAATATTTAAGAAGTTTTTGTAGGATTTTTCAAATAGACAATCATTCATCCTATAATTCTAAGACCATTGGAATGAATTCATGTACTCAAAGAAAAAGTTTCATGTATTTAAGAGCCATAAGTAAATTCAATTGTATAATTATATAAAAGGACCAAATCAATATAATTTTAAGTTTAAATATCTTAAAAGTTGTTTAGAAGTTATTTGAAAGAAGTTTGGAAGATGTTTGAAGTTGTTTGGAAGCTTTTGAAGAAGTTTCACTCAAGCCAACTCAATTAAATAGTGCTGATACATTATTTGACATGGCATAAAAATTTTCTGATACATAACATTTGAGCCAACTCAATGAAAATCCGAGCTGACTCTCATAGAGTGGAAGATATTTACTTTTGAGACTTCAGTTAATTGAGCTGACTCTAATCTGAGATGAGCTAACTCTCACAGACTGTAGTTTTTCTTCACTATCAATTCTAGTCGACTCGAAGTTTACGAGCCGACTAAAATCCCAAAATTTGAACAGTAATGGCTAGTTCCAAAATTTGAATTTCTTGATTCTAAAGCCTTCCAATGGCTAGTTTTTGACTTCCAAAGAATTCTAACTGCCATTTTCACCTGGGAACACTTCAAGAAGCTATAAATAAAGAATTTAAGTGAAGAAAAAAGAACTTTTATGAAATTTTAAAGAGAATATTAAATGTTCTAAGAGCTTTCAAGTGAAAACTCAAGTTCACCAACAACTTCCCACCAACTTCTTGAGTTTATCTTTGAAGAGTTAAGAGAGCCTTGAAGAGCATTGAAGAAGTATTCAAGAAGGCCTCATTAAGAGCTTCAACTGCAACCATTCAACAACTTTGGATTTGTTTTAGTGTGCTTCTTTTGTTAACTATATTTTTAAGTTGTTACAAGTACAGCAGGTGGCTATAGCTTGTGAAGTGGTTTTGGATTATTGGTTAGCCTTGAAAACCAAATTGGGTTGTTAGTGAGCCCAGAAAAACTAACTTTGTATTGGATTTTGGATTGTGAGCCCGTAGGAAAACAATCTGGCTGTATTCCGGGTGAATATAGTGGAAATCCTAAGTGTGTACCTTGGATATTGGATGTAGGAGTTGGGTTGCTCCAAACCACTCTAAACCTTGTGGTGTTTGTGATTGTTCTTGCTTTTACATTCATATTTACTTCCTCTTGCAATACTCTATCACTTCACTCACCACATAAAGTTTTCAAAAAGGCACATACTTGCTTGAATTTTTTACTTACCCAATTCACCCCTCCTCTTGGATTGGCCAACTGGGCAACAAGGGCAGACCTCCTGTCGAGACTGGTGATCATAGAGTATCCAAGACCCACAGAGGAGTGTATGTGGAAGACCTAAAAAAGCTTAGCATCGAGGGCGAGCTAGCCTTGGCAATGCAGGTGGACCTTAAGCCATGTTGGATGAACCCATTGATATGGTACCTGAAGGATGGACAATTATCCAAAGATTAGGCCAATGCTTGCTGGACTAAGAGCTGCTCAATCTAGTACATGATGATTGAGGGAAAGCTATATAGGCAATCCCACTGGATGCCACTTCTTCACTATCTTTGACCTATAGAGGCTGATTATAACCTGCATGAAGTCCATGAAGGATCAATAGGAGTCACCTTGGAGGACAGACCTTAGCATACAAAATTCTTTAACAAAGATACTACTAGCCCGATATTCATATGGATGCTGTCATGTTTGTGCGACGCTATGACTACTACCAATGGCATGCTAACATTCAACATCAACCGTCAGCACATATTACTCCAATTAGTCCATCCTCATCATTCACTCAGCGGGAGATCGACATCCTTGGACTACTCTCGCTAGCCTCTGGGTAAAAGAAGTTTCTCATCGTCACCATCGACTACTTTATAAAATAGGTGGTGGAAGAATCCCTAGTCCAGATCACTAAGAAGGAAGCCCGTAGTTTCATCTAGAAGTCTATTATCTACCATTTTGGCTTGCCTCGGATGATTATCATCGATAATTCTTAGGAATTCAATAGTACATCCTTTGACAACTTCTATGAGGATTTGCAAATCATCCACTGGTATATCTCTGTCGCACATCCACAGGCAAATAGAGAAGAGGAGGTCACCAACTAAACCATTTTGCAGTGTCTAAAGACTTGGCTTGATAAAGTCAAGGGGCTCTAGGTAGATAAGCTATATAGTATCCTTTGACTTACCGAATGACATACTGACTTTCGACCAGGAAGACTTCACTCAACCTTACCTTCAAAACCAAAGCAGTCATCCCCTTGGAGCTGCCTTATCCTCATATAGGGCCAGGCCTATGACGAGCATCAAAATTTGGAGGACCTCAAAGTGAACCTCAATATACTCAAAGAAGTTTACGAGAAGGCTCAGATTTGAATGGCGATGCACTAATGACGAGCAACTCACAACTTTATTCCACAATCAAGGAAAAACAGTTCTACCAAGGAGACTTGGTGCTTAGGAAGGTTGCAGTCAACCAGCTAACTGAGCAAAGGAAGCTTTTATCCAATAGGAAAGGACCATACCATATCACCGAGGCTATATGCTTTGGCACCTATCATCTAGAATAGTTGGATGAGATACCCATCCTACATACTTGGAACTCTGATAATCTTTGACCTTACTATCAATAAGATTTTTCTTCAATTCATGAGCTAACTCTATCTATGATGAAGTCTCCATCTTTTCTATGTGAAGTAGCCATCAAACTCTTGGCTTGTAGGAAATGGAGGCACATCTAAACAATCTAGGATGAGTTGCATGCTCCAAGTGGGGATTACCACACAAAGCCTTAAACAAGCTTGGCACCCCAAGTGGGGTAATACGACCCTTATCTAAGCCATGGGTAAGCTCGGCACCCTAGGTAAGGTAATATGACATTCTAAGCCCTGGTGGAGCAATCAAACTCTCAGGTCGGATTCTGATACCCATAATCCCTGGTTAAGCGATCAGCCTCCCAGGCACAACAATCCTCCACCCTCAAATCTTGATTAAGCAATTAGTCTTTCATATAGGCTTTCTCATCTATAATCCCTAATTAAACAATAAGCCTTCCAAGTATGGCAATCCGCTACCCTCAAGCCCTTATTAAGCAATCAGTCTTCTAGGTAGGCTTCCACACCCATAATCCCTAGTTAAGCTATAAGCCTCCAGGCACGGCAACCTCCACCCTTAAGTCCTGGTTAAGCAATCAGCCTTCCAGGTGGCTTTCATATCTATAATCCCCGGTTAAGCGATCAGACTCCTAGCAAAAATTGGGCAAGCTATATGTTCCCGGGTGAGATGATGCAATCCTCTTTGATATCTTGCTAATTGCAAGTTGAAAGAAAGCCCTAGCTCGAGTTGGGGGACCCTCCTTTTCTATATATGGTGCACTTTAGAATGGTACACGAGAGTCAAAGCATTCTGTTTGGTCCATTTCTAAAGCCCTGCATGCACATGGTAAGGAGAAACATCCCTCACTTGGCCATTGGTTAACCTTAACCCTTTATTTTAAAGTCCTGATGAGCTTCATGCCCCAGGTAAGTTGACAAAACCTCTATTCTAAAAGTCTTAAATGAGTTTTGCACCCAAGGCAAAGTTGATGAACCTACTATTCTAAAGTCCTAGGCTAGCTTCATGTCATAGGTAAGGTTAGTGAACCCTCTATTCTAAAGTCCTGAGTGAGCTTCGCAATCTAGGCAAGATCAGTGAACACTCTATTCTAAAGTCCTGGACGAGCTTCATATCCCAAGCAAGGTTGGTGAACCCTCTATTCTAAAGTCCTGGACAAGCTTAGTATCTTAGATAAGATTGACAAATCCTCTATTCTAAAGTCCTGGATAAGCTTCGTGCCCCAGGCAGGGTTGGTGAACCCTTTATTCTAAAGTCCTAGACAAGCTTCGTGCCCCGGGAAGAGTTGGAGAGCCCTCTATTCTAAAGTCTTGAATGAGCTTCATATCCCAAGCAAGGTCTTCGTACCCTCTATTCTAATTAAAATCCTGGATGAGCTTTACATCCCAAGCAGGGTTGGCAAACCCTCTATTCTAAAATCCTGGATGAGTTCATGCCCCGGGCAGGATTAGCAAATCCTCTATTTTAAAATCCTAGACAAGATTCGAGCCTTAGGTAGGGTTGGCAAATCCTCTATTATGAAGTCTTGAATGAGCTTCGTACTCTAAGTAGGGCTTATGAGTCCTTTATTCTAAAGTCCTAGATGAGCTTCACGCCCTAGGTAGAGTCTTTGCACTCTCTATTCTAAAATCTTGGATGAACTTCGTATCCCTGAAAAGGTTGGCAAACCCTCTATTTTAAAGTCCTAGATAAGCTTCATATTCTAATCAGGGTTGATGAAATCTCTATTCTAAAGTCTTGGATGAGCTTCATGCCCTAGGCAGGGCTAGCGAGCCCTTTATTCTTAAAGCCCTAAAAGAGCTTTGCACCCCAGGCAAGGTTGACGAACCCTCTAATCTAAAGTCCTGGACGAGCTTCATGCCCTAGGCAGGGCTAGCAAGCCTTTTATTTTTAAATCCCTACAAGAGCTTTGCACCCCAGGAACCCTCTATTCTAAAGTCCTAGACAATCCTAAGCAAAATCGGTAAACCCTCTATTCTGATCCTAGATAAACCCTACATTCTAAATGGGATCGCCAAGTCTTTATCCCGACTGAGCGGCAAGTTACCCATGGCTAGACTAACACCCTTGAAGCATCTCTAAGATTCTTCAAGCCTCTCTAAGCTTCTCTAAGCTTCTCCAAGAGAAGCTTCTCCAATCTTCTTGAAGATTCTCCAGGCTTCTCTAAGCTTTTTCAAGCTTTTCCAAGCTTCTCCAAGCTCCTCCAAGCTTTTCCAAGCCTCTCCAAGGTTCTCCAAGCCTCCCCAAGCTTCTGCAAGCTTCTTGAAGCTTCTCCAAGCTTCTCCAAAGTGAGCTTCTCCAATGCAAGCTTCTCCAAGCTTCTTTGTGCTTCTCCAAACTCTTTCAGGCTTCTCACATGCAACTCATACCACCAGCATTTATCGCCTCACCCAGTATGAGACAAAGCATCCTCTAAATGCTTCACCCATTGGAACTAGGGGCGAACCATCCAAGCAGCTGACTTGATCAATCAAAGGTCCGGTGTCGAGCCCTACGATCTTCAACCTCAACTTTCTATGCACAAGGCAGAGGAGATGCCTCATCCTAAAAAATGAGGGGCATCTAATGCATCCAGAAATGATCAAGCCTACATGGATCCCTGCATGGCTCGCTACCTCACTCGCCAACCCAACACATGTAGTAGGCCCTGTAGATTCGGGAACGCGGCCCCAAACATTATACAGGAAAACCAGACATGCCCTCTTTCTATAAAGGAGAAGGTAACCTTATGCCATAATTCTCTGACACTGGCCACTATTCTTTAATGCATGAGCCCTACAAAAGCATGCATGCCATGTAAATGAGCTTTGCACCATCTGGCTGCTATCCATTAATGCATGTGCCCTATAGAAACATGCTTGCCATAAAGACAAGCTTTGCACCATTTCTAGCCATTCCTCCCAAGGATGCGCTCTGTAAAGATATGCCAGCCACCACTTCATATACTATAGATCGTCCCATAGGTGTTAGGTATTTTGCATATCTTGTCTATAAATTATTTTTCAGATCCTATAGGTAAGAGGACCCAACCTGACCTCATCGAACCTGACTTGAACTTTCGGAGGGGCAAGTCTTTTCCTAGACTTTCCTACCTCCAGAAGAAGTCTTCTAAGAGACTCAACAATTCTCTTAGTACCGCTTGCAGTCTAGGGCCTAGGACTTAAGTAGAGGGTAGGGACGTGTGGCTCCTAGAAGCCCCGCCTTCCCTCATGGTAAGCCTTGCCTATCTCGCTAAATCCTCACCTATACTTTCATGTACTTCATCTATGTTCTGCCACATCCATCTACCACTCCTTTCACCTCATCCACTTCCACTTCATCTCGCTACCATTTAGAAACTACATATGCCTCTCTTTTGTTTGCTTCTACAGGAGACTAACTTACGTATCGGAGGGTCCATCATGGAGAACCAGTCCATCATGACTGGATATTTATATCTTCTTCATTTTGTAAGTTCTGGAATGCCCATGATTGATGGAAGGAAACCCAAAGCCATTCGATCCAATAACTACCTTCAACTACGTTAGCAAATCTTAAATAGAACCACAACAAGTATTATTAGATAAGTGATAGCACTTACACTAGATTTCTAACGGTCATTTTACAAGAGTTGATAACCCTAGGTACAGATTGTGCATATTACTAAAATAGATATCATTAGCTATTTTTTGAGTTATATTGAGTCCGATTATTTTTTTCTAGGTGAAATCCTTTTGATCTTTATCTTAAGGTGGAAAAATCACATAGACAACAAATATGATTGTAAATATTCTAAAAATGTTTAGGGAAGCCAAAACCTTGAGTTTGTAGGTCTATATTTGGAAGTTTTATTTTCATAACATACTTATTGGTCCAATAATAACTAGTATATACATTTGCAGGTGGAATTTTCTTCATCTTTCTTTTTCCCCCCTTTGTTTACTTGTATAATGGTGAATACATTCATGGTGGATGAGTTTACCAAAAGGTTGTTGTTGAAAATTTCTTCACCAAATATCTGCCTTTCACAAATGTTTCCGTGACTAGGATATGAATTTTATGCCTGTTAAGGAAAAGTTGACCCTGTCCACTTACTTGTTAGTCTTGTATATATATTTATATGTGAATTTATATTATTTAAAAACGTATAAAGGCCAGCTTGGCAATAGTAGTGAAATTATAATCTTAGTTAAGAGAGTTTAGTTTGAACAAGTGATACATTAATGATCTGGCTTATACAAATGAATTTGGTGGGTCAAAGTTGGCTCGCAGCCATTTAAAAATAAGGCGATATCCTTGACTTACGCTCTTAGCTTTACCTATACATATTATTATATTATTATCAACTTCTAACTATTAAAACAGAATTATGTGCTAGCTTATCAAGTTGATAAAATCTATGATAGTTGGACCCAAAAAAATGTGACCATATCCTTCCTATGAATATTTGGAAAAAAGGTATCATCCACTATATAGTTTGTTGCTGCAACTTCTCCCAGACCAGACTCGGACGGCTGGACTGGAACGCTCTTCTCCCGATTCCTGCAACAAAGTCCCCAAAGGCCAGTGGTGTTCCGATGGGGGACACTTCGATGCTTAAGTTAGCAAAAGCTTGAGGGCAATAGAATGGAGGAATCAAAAAGACAGCATATGGAGAAGGAAGAGTGTCTGTGTTAGCTTAGCTTACCCTCTATGTCGCCCGGTTTACCTTATATAGGCATGGAATACTGCCAAATTCTGTTAGGAGATAGGAAGAGAATGCCCGATTTGTCCCTAGGAGAATCAAGATAGTGGCCAGGTGGCACCAGGATGTGCCATGTCGTGATGTCCGTTATAACAGAATTCTAGTACCAGCTGCAAGAGGCTTCTAGAACCTCTGAGTGATTTCTGGAGTTGGAGTGAGTTGGTCGAACTTCGACTATAGAGAGCCGGTCGGACTTCTGATGAAGAGAGTTAGCCAGATCTCTATAAGAGTGCCTCTGTCAAACCTTTAACGGAGGGGGGGTGGCTCGAACTTCCATAATAGTGGGTCGTATGGACCTCGACTGGGGAGGACCAATTGGACCTTTGAAGGAGAGTGTCCATCGGAGCTTTAGCAGGAAAAGGTTGGCCGGGCCTCAACAGAAGTGGGTCGTTCGGACCTCTACTTCAGTGGGCCGGTCGGGCCCTCGGAGGAAAACATCCATTGGATCCTCAGAGAAGGAACGAATCCGACCTCCAAAGGGGAGCATCCGGAAGTCCATAAGAGCAGTCCGGTTGGACCTCAGCAAGAGCGACGGTCCGGTTTGGTAGTGGGCCAGTCGGGTATAACAGTTGCCCCCCATACACTTGGCCTTCGAGCGGTCCTGTAGCCTCGAAGGGTGAGAGCATCACCTGGCAATTAATGCGCCAATCTGTGGGATGATTGCGAATCTGATCCAGTGTACCATGGCTGGCCGCCTTCCACTCTGAAATCCTGCCCCTAGGATAGGTGTCAGCACCGCATTGGAAGTGGTGGCAGGGGTAGTTAATGCATGTAAGGTGCAATGATGGGCTACCAGTCTGAAATGCACGTCTGTTGGGCTCTTAATGCGACGTGGGCGACGTGGCCACATTTGAGCGGTTGGTGCAGTACCCAGAGCTGCTCATCCATCGCTAGTTGGGTGGTCATGCGGATCGCGGTTGGGCACGATCCGACGCGTCCCATCGACTTCCCCGTCGGATTGGGAAGTCGCGTCATCTGATGGTGGATCGCGGCACTCGAGGTGTGCTGGGAAGCAGCCCCTCAGCACCTATAAAAGGAGGGGTGGAAGCCCGGAGGGAGTCTTCTGTTGTATTTGCATTTGGAGAAAGATAGCCTTCTTCCGCCACTCTCGCCTCCTTTAGGAATTTTGACCACCAGGTTAGCTTTATACCCATCCTTTCTTTCTTCTGTATTTTCCATTAGAATGGCTTCCGGTAGCCAGAGCTCCACCCATGGGAATAGGGAACCAAGTCCACATGACATTCCCTCGGGCAAGACCGAGAAAGGGTAGAAAACCTTAGGGTGGTATATAACATCCCTACAACACTGCATTTGACTATTCCCAGCCGGGAGGAAAGGATAAATGGCTCTCTGAACTTAGGAGCCCTTCCCATATACGAAGACCACCTTAAAGCCGGCCTTCGATTTCCACTTCATAATCTTTTTGTACAAATTTTCACTAGCTATAGCTGTCCCCAACGTAGCTGACCCCGAACAGCATTCAGGTGATCTGCGGTTTCATGGTCCTCTGTCAGAGGGCCAGAGTCAAGCCCAGACTATCTCTTTTCTCCAATTTCTTTCTTCTAAAAAAGGACTTCTGAAGCCAGGAGTGGTGGATGTTCAGTCCCTGCCCTGGTCAGAGAATATTAGGGGGGCTTCCATCAGCTATCCATGGATGGAAGTCCTGGTACTTCTTTGTAGATAGCTTGGAGCCCTGGGGTTTTGAGTCGGCGTGGAGAGAGCCGAGGCCGAAAGCAGTAGATGGGAGGAGAGTGTTGAGGGCCGACGAGGCCGACTTCAACAAACTGGATGAAGACGACCCCACTTTTGTACATGACTTGCTCCGAGAGGAGAACCTTCACTTGGCTGGGATCAGCCAGCAGCAAGTCTTAGGTAGGGTAGCAGTCGCTTGTTGTAGGTCTTCTATTCTTCACCGTCGGCTTCGTTTGTTTGTTGCTAACTTTAAGTTTGCGTTTTGACAGGAGGAAAAATGAAGCTGGACAGAACAACCGTTTCGGCACTAGCAGCCCAGAGAAGGGGCGTCCGGATTACTGAGCTGGCGACCCAGAGACCGAAGAGGCAGCGGACGGAGGAGACGACGTCCGAGAGGCTGACAAAGCAACAAGCAAAGGGGCAGGCCACCGTAGTTGTTTCCATAGAGTCCGACGATGATGACATGCCGTTGTAGAAACACCTAGCAGTGAAGATGGTGGAGCGCTCATCTTCGATCGGGCAGTCGGCTGCCCAGACAGGAGGAGGCTGATCATCCCTGGCTGATCCAGAGACAGCCTCGGTCTCATCCCACATTGAGCCAATCGAGGAGGTTTCCCCCGAGGTCGGAGTAGAAAAAGTGGCCGAAGGATAAGCGACCGATAGAGGGGAGGCCGGCGAAGCCGATGACGAGAAGTGTCAGAAATGGCACGACATCCACGATGCAAAGCAGGTCAAAGGCCTGCTCAAAAGGGTCATCACGGACGTCGATCAGCGGTTAGTAAACAAGGCCGCCAGGAGTTCCCTTCATCACATGTTGGGGTAAGTCACCCGTATTCGAGCTTTTAGTCTTTGCATATGAGACACTAACGTCGTCTTGTTGTCTCCAACTTCTTCAAGACATGCTATTATGGACGATGGCCTGGATGAGTTGCTGGACCTGAAGGAGCACTCGACCAAGAGGGCCGAGGTAGCTGAGGTGGCTAGAGATGCCACGGAAGTAGCACTGACGGTCGCCAGAGCAGAGTTGTCCGTTCTACGGGCCATCGAAGAAGAACTGCCTACTTTGCGAGCCGAGGCTGAGGCTCAAAAGAAGTGAGTGGAAGACTTGCTGGCTCAGCAAGCCGACTAGGAGGCCAAGCTAAAAAGCAAGAGGCGGAGAGTGAAGTCCCTGGCTCGCTGGTTGGCCGAAGAGAGGGGCCGCTTGATTGAATCCAAAAGGTGCTCAAGGGGCCACCAAGCCGAGGCAGAAAAATATAAGGATTTGTTGAAGAAAACCCAGGGGCTAATGAAGATGGTGGCCGAAGCGGCCGTAAAGGAATATAAGGTTTCCGAAGATTTCAAGGGGGAGATGAATGAGGCCAGCTCATACAGCTTTGACTATGGGTACAAGGAGTGCCTGGAGAAGATCAGTGCCGCCTTCCCGGAGCTCGACTTCTCCTTTCTACAGCTATCGAAGCGAGTAGAAGAGGAAGGTGCCGAAGAAGAGGCGGCCCCATCTGACGGAGGGGTCGAACCCCATACTGAAGTTGGCACAGAGGAGGCCAGACCGGATGTCCAGATCGGAGCTGACGTGGAAGTGGCGGATGCTCTAGTGGGTGCTTCAGTTGTACCGAATGGGGCCGAAGTCTAAGTCACGGATGTACCTTCAGTGGGTCAGACCTAAGTTGTTTGTAAGGGTCTGACCACCCTTTTTTTGTAAAGAACTTCTTTTATAATGTAATGGATTTTTTTTGTCGTATCTCAATGTGCATGAGGGTCGGTCAGATTGATCGAAGCTCTTTTCGTTGAAAATATTTCCAAGTATTGCCGGTCAGCTTGGTAGGACCGTAAGAGGTAGCTGCTGAATAGTAGCTTAGTCAAAGACCAATATCTTAGAAATCTATCTAAGTGTGGGTCCGTCAGCTCGTCCGAACCCGAAGACCCCTGAGGTAGCTACCAGACAGTATCTCAATTTGAACCAAGAAACTTAGGAATCTTTCTAAGTGTTGGTCTGTCAGCTCGTCCGAACCCGAAGACCCCTGAGGTAGCTGCCAGACAGTAGCTCTGTCCGAACCAAGAAACTTAGGAATCTTTCTAAGTGTTGGTCCGTCGGCTCGTCCGAACCCGAAGACCCCTGAGGTAGTTGTCGAATAGTAGCTCAGTCCGAACCAAGAAACTTAGGAATCTTTCTAAGTGTTGGTCCGTCGGCTCATCCGAACCCGAAGACCCCTGAGGTAGCTGCCGGACAATAGCTCAGTCCGAACCAAGAAACTTAGGAATCTTTCTAAGTGTTGGTTCGTTGGCTCGTCCGAACTTGGAGCTAGACCTCCTTGTGGATCGTTTTGAAGATGTTGTCATTTGGAGTCAGACTTTGGAAAGTGGGCTGCCCTAGAGCCTTTGCTGACCGGAGCGGACTTTCGGAAGTGGACTGCCCTAGAGCCTTTGTGACCGGAGTCAGACTTTCGGAAGTGGGCTGCCCTAGATCCTTTGTCGACTGGAGTCAGACTTTTGGAAGTGGGCTGCCCTAGAGCCTTTGCCGATCGGAGTCGGACTTTCGAAAGTGGGCTGTCCCAAAGCCTTTGCCGATCAGAGTCGGACTTTTAAAAGTGGGCTGCCCTAGAGCTTTTATCGACCGGAGTCGGACTTTCGAAAATGGGCTGCCCTAGAGCCTTTGCCGATCGGAGCCAGACTTTCGAAAGTGGTTCATGGAAGAAGTTGTGGCCTTTATTGATAATACTTGCGAAGGTTGTCTACATTCCACGGACGTGCCACTTGCCATCCATCCAAATGCTCGAGTCGGTAGGTTCCAGCTCGGATAACTTTAACGACTCGATAAGGGCCCTCCCAATTAGGGGAGAGTTTTTCTTGCTCGGTCGGTCTTGATATTTCTGTCCTTCGCAAGACCAGATCTCCAACCCGGAAAATTCGAGCCTTGACTGGTGAGTTGTAATATCTGGCCATCTTCTGACGATAGGTCACCATCTTCAAGCTTGTCTGGAGCCTGTTCTCCTCAAGTAGATCTAGGTCAGCCCTCCGTTGCTCTGAGTTGGTCGGCTTGGCGAAGTGATCAATCCGTAGGGATTGCAAAGAGATTTCCATGGGGATGACTACTTCACTTCCATAGGTCAGATAGAATGGGGTCTCCCCAGTCACCGTTCGGGCGATTATCTAGTAAGCCCAGAGCACTGAGTAAAGTTCTTCTGCCCAAAGTCCTTTGGCTTCATTCAGGCGGGTCTTCAGTCCATGCAAGATGGTCCGATTGGTTACTTCGGCTTCTTCGTTGGACTGGGGATGGCTGACTGATGTGAGCTAATGAGAAATATGATATTACTGGCAGAAGTCCCAGAATTTGGGGTTATCGAACTGCCTTCCATTGTCAATGATGATTGTCCATGGAATGCCAAATCAGAAGATGATGCAGTTCCGGACAAATTTTTCTGCCTTGGCCTCTGTAATATCTGCCAGTGGTTTGGCCTCCACCCATTTGGTGAAGTAATCAATGGCCATAATAAGGAATTTCCACTGGCCGGATGCCGGGGGGAAGGGTCCCAGGATGTCCATCCCCCACTGTGCGAATGGCCAAGGTGCAGTGAGCGGAGTTAGCTGACTGGCAAGCCTCATTTGTATATTGGAGTACCTTTGACATGCGTCGCACCTTCGGACGAAGTCTGACATGTCCTTCTGAATTGTAGGCCAATAGTATCCTTATCGGATAATCTTGTAAGCCAGAGATCTTCCTCCAAGGTGGTCACCATAGATGCCTTCATGTACTTCCCTAAGTGCATAGTCTGCATCTATCGACCCCAAGCACTTCAGCAGCAGCTGTGAGAACGACCTCTTGTAAAGGATGCCATCGAGGACGACATACCTCAAAGCTGCCCAGCATACACGCTTGGCTTCTGTAGGATCTTCCGGTAGAATTCCTCCGACAAGGAATGCGAGAATTGGGTCCATCCAAGAATCTTCTTGTTCAACTTGGTGGACTTCGGTCGGCTCTTCAGCAATACTCAGGCACTGCAGATACTCCATGAAGGTTCGGTCGAAGTTGCCGGTAACGGTCGTAGCCAATCATGACAAAGCATCCGCTCGGGAGTTCTGCAATTGAGGTATATGGATGATTTCAAAGAATTTAAGCCGAGATGTGAGGTTTTGTACCTTGTTTGAGTATCTGGCCAAGGTCAAATATCTCATCTCGAATTCGCCCTTTACTTGATTTACCACCAGTGAGAGTTGGAGAAAGTCCTAATTTGGCCGATGCCCAACTCATTGGCTATTTTTAGCCCTGCAAGAAGGGCTTCGTACTCTATCTAGTTATTTGACACCTGAAATAAAAAGTACAAAGCATACTCCAAGCTTTCTCCGTCGGGGTCGGCTAGAATCAGGCCGGCCCCGCAGCCAGCAAGGTTGGATGCTCCATCTACGTGAAGGGTCCAAGCAGGCTCTGCTTCATCACTGGCATCAGCTTCGGGTGCTTCGGCCGTTTGAGAGGATGCTTCCTGCTTCCAGGTACACTTAGCAATGAAGTTAGCAATTACTAGGGCCTTCATAGCCGATCAGGACTGGAAAGAGATGTCGAACTCGCCAAGCTTGACGGCCCACTTGGCAAGCCGACCGGAGGTGTCTGGGCTCCGAAGGATCGCCTTAAAGGGTTGGTCGAATAGCATGACGATCGGGTGTGCCTGGAAGTAGGGCCGGAGTCGCTTGGCCGCTATGACCAAGGAATAAACAAGCTTCTGAATTTTAGGGTACCTTGCTTTGGCATCATGGAGGACTTTACTGATGTAATAGACGAGTTTCTGTTGACCATCTTCTCCCATCCGCACGAGGACGAAGCTGACCGCCTCATCCGATGCCGACAAGTATAGATACAAAGGATTTCCTTCCGTCGGCTTGGCCAACAATGGAGGGTTCTTTAGATAATCTTTCAAGGCTTCAAAAGCCGACTGACATTCATCGGTCCAGTGAAAGCGGTCTGACCGATGCAAGGTCTTGAAAACTGGCAGGGACTTCTCAGCCGATCAGGAGATGAAAAAGCTGAGAGATGCTATACGACCTATAAGCCCTTGTACTTGTTTCTTATTGGTCAGATGTCCCATCTCTATAACAGCTCTGATCTTGTCAGGGTTGACTTGAATTCCTCTTTGTGTGACCAAGAAGCCGAAGAACTTCCCGAAAGTCACTCCAAAAGTGTACTTGGCATGATTCAGCTTCATCCGATGACGTCTCAGTGCGTCAAAGGACTCTTGCAAGTCTTTGATGTGGTCAGCTTTGTGAAGGCTCTTGACTATCATGTCATCTACATACGCCTCCATGTTTCTCCCGAGTTGTCCTTTGAAAACCTAATTAATCAGCCTTTGGAAGGTGGCACCAGCATTCTTCAGGCTGAAGGGCATCATCTTGTAACAGTACAATCCTTTGTCAGTGACAAAGGCCGTCTTCTTCTCATCCTCCGAGTGCATCCTGATCTGGTTGTAGTCAGAGAAGGCATCCATGAAGCTTAGAAGCTGATGGTCGGCCGTGACATCCACCAGCTGATCAATCTTAGACAAGGGGAAGCTGTCCTTCGGACAGGCCTTGTTAAGGTCGATGTAGTCCACACAAATCCTCCACTTCCCATTAGCCTTCTTCACCATTACAAAATTTGCTAGCCAATCAAGGTAATGGACTTCCTTGATGAAGCCAGCATCAGAGAGCTTCTTCACTTCCTTATCAATAGCCCTTTGTCTTTCAGGAGCGAAGCTTCTCTTTTTCTATCGGACAGGCATGTAGGTTGGATCCACCATAAGCTGGTGAGTGATAACATCCGACGGAATGCCCGGCATATCTGATTCCGACCAAGCAAAGACATCGGCATTACTCTTCAGGAAGTCGATCAGTTCTGACTTGACTTCTTCACTAAGGGTGCTTCCAATTTGGAGGACTTTGATGGAGTCGTCCGCTTGAAGGGGAACAAACAGAATTCTTTCAATTGGTTGGCCGTGGCCATCGGCTTCGGCCCTTGGGTCAAGTTGCTCCAAAGTAGGAAGACAATCCAACTATTGGTCTTGAATAGTTAGGCACTGCCTAGCCATCCTGCGATCTCCCCTCATAACTCCGACCCCACTCCTGGTCGGAAACATCGCCAACAGATGGTAGGTAGAGACGATGGCCCGAAACTTGTTAAGGGCCAGTCGGCCCAAAATGGCATTATAAGTCGAGGTCATACATACGACCATAAAGTTAATAGGGAGAGTCTTCTGAAAAAGCTTCGTCCCGATCATCACAGGTAGGGTAATTTCCCTTTCAACTCCGATGGAGTTTCTCCCGAAGCCCATCAGCAGTATAGGGGATTCTTGTAGTCTTGACCTAGACAGGTTCATTCTTACAAAAGCATCATACAATAATACCTCTGTGGAGCTTCCATTATCTATAAGAATCCTTTTTACATCATAGTTGGAAATTACTGCTGACACGACTACAGGATCATTTCCAGAAACATGGGATTCCAGGAGGTCTTCATCGGAGAAGCTGATTACATTGGAACCTCTTGACCTCTTGAGAATGTCTGGGTCTTCTTCATATCTCCAATCAGATTGTCGATGCAGCATACCAACATTCCCATCAGTCAGACGCTGGTTGGGAAGCTCTGACTCCTTTGAAGGGTCTCTAGCAGTTGAGGCTTCGGCCCGATCCTTGCGGGGTCGGACGTATTTGTGTAGGTACCCTCTCCTGATGAGGTCTTCTATGGCATCCTTCAACTGAAGGCACTCTTCAATGTTGTGCCTGTGGTCCTGATGGAACCGGCAGTATTTATCCCTATTTCTGGTTGCAGAGGGGCCCCTCATCGGACAAAGCCTTTGCAGGAAGGTCTCGTTCTCAATTTCCAGGAGGATCTTCTCCCTTGGAAGGGAGAGGGGCGCATAGGTTTCGAACCTCCTGGGGAAGTCTTTCGGCTTCGGGCTGCGGCGTTGAGCCGAGTTGTTGCCATCGCTGGGAGGTTGAACCTCAGGAGCCTTGTCGCTTTGCTTCTTGGGAGCCGACCTCCCTTCAGCCTGGTGTTGGCTAGCCGCTTGTTCTTCTGCCAAGGCATATTTCTACGCCTGGGCCAGCAACTCGTAGTAGCTTGTCGAGAATTTCTTGTCCAGCAAGAAAGTAAGCCTGGATGAGCACAGTCCTCTTTTGAAGGCCGACATAGCTACGTCTTCGTTCAGATCCGGGATCTCCATGGCCGCTGAATTGAAATGGGCCATGTAGTCCCGGAGGGTCTCTCCCTCCTTTTGCAGCATGAGGAAGAGGCAGTCAGTATTCCTCAGGATCCGATTGCAGGTCCTGAAATGGGAAAGAAAAAGATTTTTAAGCTGAGGAAAGAATGGATCGTACCTAGTCGGATGGCGGAGAACCACATCCGAGCGGCCTTCTTGAGAGTGGCAGGGAAGGCAATGCAGTGAAGGGTGTCAGAGGCACCCTGTACCATCATGTGGGCCTTATAGGTACCCAAATGGTCCAGCGGGTCAGTGATACCGTCGTAGGGGTCTACCTGCGGGATTTTGAAGTGACGGGGGATCGGCTCCCCCATAATCTCAGCAGAAAAAGGCGGGCGGGAGTCATAGACCTGCTCCCCTTCAGCTTTTTGCCGATCAGCCAGTTCGACGATGCGCTCCTCCATGCGCAGGATTTTGCTGGTGTAGTCTCTCGGGAGTTCGACAGGATGTTGAACGCCATCAAGGACAAAATCAGCGAAGGAAGGCGAGGCGGACCTTGCCCTTTTTCCTTCGACACGAGCCCCCAAGGACCTTCGGGGCTCAGGAGTAGCATGAGAAAAAGGTTGAGGGATGTCTTGCCGTTGACTTCCCTCAGTGACGGGTTGATGGCTACTGCAAGATGCAGCAGGCGGCTGCTGCCGGTTGTTAGCCACCTCCTGAAGATGCTGGACCGCAGTAGTAAGTGTATCAATACGGTTCAGCAGCATCTGAAATTGCTGTAGTCCCAGAACAACAGTGGGTTCAGCGACAGCGGTGGCATCATTCTCCCTGGGAGGTTCTTCAGACCTGGACAGGGAGTGACCTCTTCTGGCAAAGGCATTCTGGACTCTTCCCTTAGCCATTACCGGGCTTAACGAGTGGATTCCTCCTTTTAGATATAGGACTAAAGCCCCTTCCTCTAGCGCCAATCTGTTGCTGCAACTTCTCGCGGACCGGGCTCGGACGGCTAGGCTAGAGCGCTCTTCTCCCGGTTCTTGTAACAAAGTCCCCAAAGGCCGGTGGTATTCCGGCGGGAGACACTCCGATGCTTAAGTTAGCGGAAGCTTGAGGGCAACAGAATGGAGGAATGAAAAAGACAGCGTATGGAGAAGGAAGAGTGTTTGTGTTAGCTTAGCTTACCCTCTGTGTCCCCCGGTTTACCTTATATAGGCATGGAATACTGTCAAATTCTGTTAGGGGATAGGTAGAGAATGCCCGATTTGCCCCTAGGAGAATCAGGATAGTGGCCAGGTGGCACTAGGATGTGGCCACGTCGTGATGTCCGTTATAACAGAATTCTGGTATCAGCTGCGAGAGGCTTCTGGAACCTCTGAGTGATTTCTGGAGTTGGAGTGAGTTGGTCGGACTTCGACTATAGAGAACCGATTGGACTTCTGATGAAGAGAGTCAGCCGGATCTCTGTAAGAGCGCCTCTGTCGGACCTCTAATGGAGGGGGGCGGCTCAGACTTCCGTAACAGTGGGTCGTATGGATCTCGATTGAGGAGGACTGGTCGGATCTTTGAAGGAGAGCGTCCGTCGAAGCTTCAGCAGGAGAAGGTTGACCGGACTTCAACAGAAGTGGGTCATTCGGACCTCTACTTCAGTGGGCCGGTTGGACCCTCGGAGGAAAACATCTTTCGGATCCTCAGCGAAGGAACGAATCCGACCTCCGAAGGGAAGCATCCGGAAGTCCATAAGAGCGGTCCGATTGGACCTCAGCAAGAGTGGCGGTCCGGTTTGGTAGTGGACCGGTTAGGTATAACATAGTTCATTTCCAACATATATTTGTAAAAAATAAAAAAATAAATAAATAAGATAGAACTTATTTTTGAGCATTAGTATTCCAAATTAACCACCAGCGTATTTGGCGAACGAGCTTATCAACTAGCTTTGAGGAAAAGTGTGTCAACTTTTGCAACTAAAATTTACAGAACTTTTAAATTATGGGATTTAAGAAGTATATATACTAAAGAAGTTGATTTATAGTGTACCCAAAAAAAAAATTTATTTTGTATATGTCCGTGAAGGATAAAGTTAGTATACACACGCAGGAGACTTCTGCATGCACCTTTTACTGTTGAATAAAATATTTTGCTTGGATGGTCTCTCTCTCTCTCTCTCTGCAAGCCGGCATGAAACTTGATAGATTCAGTATTAAAATCACGGCCTCTTTGAAATATTTGCATGGCAAGCAATTACCATATTTCATATTACCACCAAAAAAAAATCACCATATTCTATGGAGCCTATGACCGGCCATCAGGAGGATCCATCAACTGGACCTCATTTTACCTCCGAGCAGGGGCGGACCGCCGGGGAGGGGGGGCGGGGGCGCGCAAGGGGGGGCCTTGGCCCCCTAATTCAAATTCGCATGTTAAAATGTTGATATATTATATATCTTGTCACGTATATATTAGTTTTGTTAATTAGTCCAAAAATTAAACTAATAAAGAGATGTTGATATATGATAAAATATTATTTTTAATGAAAGATTTAAAAACATTATTATAATAATGTATCATCATTAAAATATAAATACATCAGAAGCTCTAAATAATTGTTGAATAATCTACTACCTCTTCAACAAGGTGAGAGTCTCAAACCTTTGAATTATTCACCAAACTAGTTTCTACTACTACAGAGTTCAAATCCTTACCTTCGAAAGATGTATTGCTCTTGATACCCACCACATCATCTCATTATAGAGACGGATCAAACATGGTGAATTGCATTGGATATGAAACACAATGAAATGGAATGCCTAAAAATCATCCATCTCTATGATAGGATGATATGATAGCTATTATGCAGGTTCCTATGATGCACTTTAAAAGATATCAAGTCACTACGTCATACTTCTCAAGTGATATATATCATGGAAAGATTAGAATTAGTTTTAGCAAAATTGTTACAAGAATTCTGTTTCAAGCCCTGTACCAGCACTACAATGAACCACACGCCCAGTGTCTGTAAAGGCTTTCAGGGACTTCATTTCAACGTGAACTCTTCGCGAGTTCCATGCATCATGGTTCATTACAAACAGGTAAAACAGCCAGCATGATAAAAAGCTAAAGCAATTTGAATTAGCTTTCGAACCAGTGTAGGGCATAACAGAGGTTCTCCGTGTGCATATAATTATGCATTTTCCTTTGAACCATACACCAACTTGTATTGCATAAAATCACATATCATAAATACGAAGTTCTGAATTCAATAAAAGCAGCCAATCTAGGTGTTGTTTTTAATTCAGAAGGCTGAACGCAGCGGTAATACTCTCCCTCTCTCCTCTTTCAGAGGTTCCAGTACCCCCTTCCACTGGTCGCTGACGGTGAGCGTCCCTGCTCGAACCAGCCCCAATACTCCGGCTTCTTGTGCACCGGCGACGACACGTCCAGCCTCGGCGTGAACGGCCCCGCCGATCCCCTCCACCCTTCAACACACTCCACCACCACACTCCCCACCTTCCCATCCTCCATTGCCTGGTAAACCTTCTCAATATACTCCCCAGGACTCACCTTCTTCTCCCCCACTAACAACTCCGTCCCGAGCTCCTCTCTCACAAGCCTATACACCGGACAAGTCCTGCACTTCTTTATCCTGTTCCCCACCATGAAATCCCCCTTCCCAAACCTCTCCCTCGCCTTCCCGACCTCCTCCCTCAGCCTCTGCCTCAACTCCTCCTGAAACTCCGGTACCCTCTTAAACATCACCATCCCCGCTTCACTCCCCTCCAGCGCCTTCTCCACCAACACCTCCCTCAGTTGCAGCATCAGAGCATACGCCGGGTTCCCGGGGTCATCAATGTAAGAGAAAACCGGCTGCTTCTCCACCACCTGGATCAAATCCTTCTCGCAGAACCTCGTCTCTAATAAACTCCCACCCTCGGCCAGAAACAGCGCTTTCCTCGCAGCTTGCATCACCGAGTGCTTCACAACCTCCTTCAAGTTCTCTTCTAAATGCCGCAAATCGATGGCCTGGCAGAGAGCTACCATATAAGTGGCCATCATCAGCTTCAAGATCTCGACAGCTTCCGCGCTCTTTCTCGCTGAAATGAGACCCAAGGAGTTCACATCCTGGTTGTGCTGCTCGGCGCTCTGGACGTGGGTTGTGACCGGGTTAGCCAAGTACTGGAGCTCGGAGCAGTAGGCCGCCATGGCGATCTCCGCCCCCTTGAGCCCATAGTCGAGACTCGGGTCTGCGCCGGCGCTCAGGTTGGAGGGAAGGCCGTCGTTGTAATAGTCGCAGACGAGCTCGGAGAACTGAGCAAAGACGAGCTTCCCGATGGCCGCCAGCGCGATGCGGAGGTTATCCATGGAGACGCCGATGGGCGTCCCCTGGAAGTTGCCGCCGTGGAGGGCGATGTCGCGGGCAACGTCGATCAAGGGGTTGTCGTTGACGGAGTTGATCTCCCGCTCGATCGTGTGGGTCGCCATTCGAATTACTTCTATCTGCGGCCCGAGCCACTGGGGCGAGGTCCGGAGAGCGTAGCGGTCTTGCTTCGGTTTCGTTAATGGTTCCCTCTCGTGCCGGAGCTGGGCCTCCTTCATGTAGTCGCTGCCGTCCAGGAGGTATTCCATGATGGCGGCCGACTCGATCTGGCCCGGGTGGTGCTTCAGTTCGTGGGTCAACGGGTCGGCGAATTCCGGCTTCCCTTGCATTGCCTCGCAGAACATGGCTGACAAGATTACCGAGAGTACGGCCAAAATGTTGGCGTCGTAGCAAACCGTCGCCGCCACCGCCGCCCCTACGGCGGTGCCGTTGACGAGAGCAAGCCCCTCCTTCGCCTGGAGGTCGAATGGTCGATCGATGCCGACACGCTTCAGCGCTTCGGTGGCTGCGATCTCGTCGCCTTCAGGGGTAGTGACACGTGAGTTGTGCCGTCCGGTGAGTACGCCAGCGATGTACGATAATGGGACGAGGTCGCCGGAGGCGGTGATGGTGCCGCGGAGTGGGAGCCTGGGGATGAGGTTGTGGTTCATGAGTTTGGCGATGGTTTCCAGGAGCTCCCACCGAATGCCTGAGTAGCCCTGCATGAGGGTGTTGGTCCGGACGAGCATCGCCGCCTTGGCGTAGCTCGACGGGAGGGGCTCGGTGCCGATGACGCCGGCGTTAAGGAACCGGATAAGCTCAGTCTGGAGGTCGGCGGTCTTTTTGGTGCGGCGGTGCGAGGTGGCGCCGAAGCCGGTGGTTACGCCGTAAGTGTCGGTTCCACGGTCGATTTTTTCGGCGACCCAGGCCGCGCTGCGGTCTACTCGGGACCGCGCGGCTGCTGCATCGAGCTCGACGGAGACCGTGGCGTGGCGGGCGATCGCGGCGACCGCGGCGACTGTGAGGGTGGTGCCTTCGATCTTGACGGAGGAGAGGGAGGAGAATTGGGAGATCATCCGGTGGACCTCGTCGAAGTGGGCGCAGTCGAGGGCTTCTGCGGCCTTCTTCCAGTGAGGTGGATTGGGGACGTAGGAGGTGCCTGAGACGGCGATGGGGTTGACGCCGCCGACCGGGACGGGGAGCGTCGGGGGCCGGAGGGTCCGAATGGAGCGGGAGGGACCGTTGGGGGAGGCCATTGCAGCAAATGCGGGGTGCTGATTAGGTCTTTGATGTGTGTTTTTGCGGGCTATGGAAAGGGGTGAAGAGTGGTTGATATAATCGTAATGAGAGGCGGTGCTGGTTTTGAAGCGGAAGGGAGGAGTACTGATTTATAGGCAATGGAGGGAGGGAGGGAGGGAAGCGTAACGTTTTAGTTTAGATTTTTTTGACCGTAGCTCCTTTAATTTAGATTTAGTATTTAAAAAGCCGGGGCTCACCAACTCATGGGGCCCACATAGGTGTACCGGTCCGTTGACGTCGTTTTTTTAATTTATGGAAGGAAAGGTTTGGAGTGCTTCGGAGCTGTGCAAGTTGCAATCCAACGGTTAACGTTGCGGCAGAAAGGAGTTTTTTTTTGGTCGTAGCAGAGAGCGGGAGATGGTTGGTGAGATGATTTGAGACCAAGTCAGCCGGGAAGTCTGACAAGGGGTGGGAGGACTGGTGGGGTGGGTAGGTGAACTTTAGAGAAGCACAAGTAGGGATGGAAGTGCCTGGGCGGAGAGGGGCGATTGGTGGATTCTATGGAAATTTTCTTCTCGCGTGCGGAAGTGAGATGATGGAAGAGTTGGTGGAGATTGGTACCGCCATCTCATCGTTCATTTTTTATTAGACATGATGCTGAAAAGGTTTTGATGCCGTCTACCACAAACGGACATCATGGCAAGGAGTTGGTAAAGACCGATCCATCATTATGAAAAAATTTGAATGAAAAAATTTAAATACTAAAATAATAAAAAAATTACGATATCATTCCTTTCTTTATTCCAGAAAGTATATATAAATAGTTTACAAATTCGAGACAATTCTAGAAATCGAATTATCTCAAATTTAGGAAGGTGAATAATGATACAGCTAGTATCATTATAATTATCATAAAACTACTCCTAAATCAATTATACAAATTTAGAAAAGTTAAAGGAAGGAAGGAAGGAAGAATGCTAAGTATGAAAAGAAAACTTATTCAGGCATGTGGTGATGTGGCTTGATTTCCAACACTCCCCCTCAAGCTACATTGTAGATATTGATCATTCCAAGTTTTCTCGTCAGATCTTCGAAATTAACTCGAACAAGAGCTTTTGTGAGAATGTCAGTCGTTTGATAGTTTGTTGGAGTGTAGCTGACTTTGAAAACTCCTTCTTCAATCTTTTCTCTGATAAAGTGACAATCTATCTTCCCATGCTTAGTTCAATCATGATGAATCGGATTCTTAGCAATACTGATAGTGGCTTGGTTGTCGCAGTATAACACTATGGGATGCTTCAATGGAACCCGTAATTCTTCTAACAGCCTGTTCAACCAAATTTCCTCGCAGATATCTTGTACCATAGCACGGAATTCTGCTTCAGCACTGTTACGGGCTACCACTGACTATTTCTTGCTTCGCCATGTAACCAAGTTTTTCCAAACAAACGAACAATAGCCAGAAGTTGATCTCCGATCAATCACAGAACCTGCCCAATCTGCATATGAGAAAATCTCAATCTCTTTCTTTGTTGTTCTTTGAAAGAAGAGCCCCTTTCCTGGTGTCATTTTGAGGTACCTCAATATTCTGGTCATGGCAGTCATGTGTTTTTCGGTTGGATTATTCATGCATTAACTTACTATACTAACAGAGAAGCCGATGTCTGGCCTTGTATGAGAAAGATAGATGAGTTTCCCCATAAGATGTTCATATTTTCCTTTATCAACAAGTGCACTTCCATCATTTTCTTCCAGTTTGACAGTTGTATCCATAGGTGTTTCTGCTTGCTTGCATCCTAGCATCCCTGTTTCATTTAATAAGTCCAGAACATATTTGCATTGTGAGACTGTTATACCTTTCTTTAACCTAGCAATCTCCAATCTGAGAAAGTACTTGAGGTTTCCAAGATCCTTGATCACAAATTCCTTTGTCAGTAATTTTTTAAGTAAGTCAATTTTCTCTTGTTGATTACCGGTCAGAATTATGTTGTCCATATAAACAATAATAATGACCAGCTTCACTTCTAGGAAGTGTTTCACAAATAATGTATGATCGGATTGACATTGAATGATTCCATACCCTTTCACTGCCTTAGTGAACCATTCAAACCAGGCTCTGGGAGATTGTTTGAGACCATACAAGGATTTTCGGAGTCTACAAACCTTGTTGAAATTCGATGTAGTCTCAAGTCCAGCAGGGATGTCCATGTAAACTTCTTCCTCTAAGTCACCATTGAGGAAGGCATTTTTCACATCAAGTTGGTGAAGTGACCAATCAAGATTAGATGCCAAGGATAAAAGTACACGAACAGTGTTGAGCTTGGCAACTGGAGCAAAAGTTTCTTGATAGTCAATACCATATGATTGGATGAATCCTTTGCCGTCCAACCGAGCCTTATACCTATCCACATTACCATCCGCCTTGTACTTTATTATGAAAATCCACTTACACCCAACCGGTTTCTTACCTCTTAGAAGGTCAGTAATTTTCCATGTACCATTCTTTTCCAGTGCCCGAATTTCCTCATCGACTGCCGCCTTTCACTTAGGATACTTGAAAGCTTCCTGAATATTCCGAGGAACTTGTATCTCTGTGATGCTAGAAGTGAATGCACGAAACATAGGTGATAGCTTATCATAAGAAATAAAATTTCCAATGGGATGCTGAGTGCATGATCTAACTCCTTTCCTCCATGCTATGGGCATATTAAGAATATCATTTTCTAACTCGGAATCAACAATACCATTTGAGTCAGGAACGTTGCTACCTGGAATTTTGCTTGGATTAGAACCCAGCTCAGCCTCATGGGTTTGTTGAGAAAATGTTTCTTCCTCCATTTCCTCTTGGATGTGCTCCTTATCCGGTAAGTCAACAATGAACTCGGGCTGATTAAATGACTTTGTAGGAACGTGATTTATAGTGATGATGGGTGATTCACTGAAGGACTCAAGGTTCCAAAATTGATATTCCTGAGTAGAATTCTCCCCCTAAATATCAATTTTGGGATAGTAAGGCTGGGTTTTAAAAAAGGTGACATCCATTGAATTATAGAATTTTCTTGTGACCGGAGAGTAACACTTATACCCTTTTTGATTTGAAGAATACCCAAGAAAGATGCACTTGAGTGACCTAGGATCAAGTTTACTTCTATATTGTTGATTGATATAAACAATGACAGAGCACCCAAAAATTTTAGGTGGGACGATGGAGATGAGATGAGTGGTCGAAAAGGATTTTAGGAGTATTTGACAAGGTGTTTGGAATTTTAGAACCCTAGACGGCATCCTATTGATGAGGTAGGCTGCCGTAAGGACAGCTTCCCCCCAGAATAATTTTGGAACATTCATGGAGAACATTAGCGATCTAACTACCTCTAACAAATGCCTATTTTTCCTTTCAGCTATTCTGTTTTGTTGAGGGATATCAACATAGGAACTTAAGTAACCTATCCCTTATTTTTCAAGAAATTCTCCTAGGATGGTGTTGAAATAATCCCTAGCATTATCAGACTTTAGAATTTGAATTTTTGATTGGAATTGGGTCTGAATCATATTTGTGAAATTTTTGAAAATTTGACCCATTTCAGGTTTTTCTTTCATGAGGAATACCCAAGTTAATCTAGTGTGATCATCTATGAATGAGACAAACCACCTAATACCGGTTACATTTGTTATTCTTGAAGGATCCCAGATATCACTATGAATCTTTGAGAATGGACTAGACGCGTTATAGGGTTGAATGGAAAAATGAGACTAGACTTGCTTTGATAATTGGCAGATTTCATACTCAAGGGATTTTGGATTTTTGTAAAATAATGAAGGAAATATATGCTTGAGATACATAACATTGGGATGGCCTAAGCGATAGTGCCACAACATAATTGCACTATTATTATTTTGACATGAGACTGAAAAAGAATTACCACGAACAGCCATTTGAAGTTGTTCTTGAGGTTCATGGTGCTCCTTAAGGATGTAGAGTCCAGAGCATTCCTCAGCATTGCCAATCGTCTTCCCCGAATCCAAATCCTGAAATTCACAGTGAGTGGAGGAAAAATTAGTAATACACCTCTTTTTCTTAGTGAGTTTACTAATTGATAATAGATTATAATCCAAGTTAGGAACAAAGAGAACAGAGTTAAGAGTAAGATCCCTTGATAGCACAACTGAACCTGTACTAGCAACCTTTGATAGTGAACCATCTGCTATTTGGACTGTTAAATTATTTGGACATGAGCTATATGTATCAAAAATTGTCGCATCTCCCATCATATGATCAGATGCTCCTGAGTCCACAATTCAAGGTTTTTTATGATTTTTACCAACAGTAAAGGCGCTCAAAAATTACCTTTGTGAGCCAAGGTTCTGGAACCAAGGACCTAATTGGAAGATGAGCCAGTTTCCATCATGATAGATTTAAGGTTTGGAATAAACCCCATGCTTTATCACAGCCAAAAACAAGACAGAGATCCCACTATCGATGGATCCCTGGCACTGTGTCTGGTCCTCTTCCAAGGCACCAAGAAGGAGATCAGAGAGAATGAAGCTGACCGGTAAGAAAGGAGGAGGCGGCGATGGCCGATCTAGGACCAAAGAGGGAAGCAAGATTTCTCGATCGGGTGGTGACACCGGTGGCACGGCGATGGCACAGGAGAAGGATAAAGAAGGCAAGTGATGGCTGCTCGCGAAAATAAAAGAGCCCCATTGGTTTCCTTCAATATTGAATGAAGGATAAAGAGGCAGCGCCGGTGGAGGCTTCCAGCGGCAACGACGGCAGTGATGCTGTGTCTGATCTGGTGGCGGCAGCGACAACGATGGCAGAGGCTTCCAGCGGCAGTGATGCGGCAATGGCGACAGCGATGCAGCAATGGCGGCAGCGATGCGGCAATGATGGTGCAACGACCGTAGCAACAACGGTGGCAGCAGCGATAGAGAGGTTTAATCAGAGAAAGCTAGTGATCACACGACGGGGAGCAGAGGAAGCTATGGGAAGTTGGTTTAATCAGAGATGCCAGAGATGAGAAAGATGAAGAAGAGAGGTTTAGGGATTAGGGGATCGAAGTGCTCTGATACCATGAAGAAATTTAAATGAAGAAATTTGAATACTAAAATAATGGAGGAACTCCAACATCATTCATTCTCTTATTCATCACACTTGAATAATGAAAGAAAGCATACATAAATAGTTCACAAATTTGAGACAATTCCAGAAATTGAATTGTCTCAAATTCAAGAAAGTGAATAATCATACAACTGGTATGATTATAATTATCCTAAAACTACTCCTAAATCAATTACACAAATTTAGGAAAGTCAAAGGAAGGAAGGAGGAATGCTAAATATGGAAAGAAAACTTATTCAGGCATGTGGTGATGTGGTTTGATTTCCAGCACGTCCCTTTCATTCATTTATTATTAGCTACGATGCTGCAGAGGGGTTTATTGTCAATTTACATCCAGATATGATAAATACAAATGATTTAATTACTAAATTATTTGCCAAGATTTTGGATCTAAAGATGTTGTATATTTTAATTTGTGTTAATTTAGTCCTGTATTTTGTTACACGATTTTAATATAATCCTTATAATTAGTTTTCAGTTAAAAAAAGGAAATGGAACATGTTCTACTAACTTTTTTTTACTGGTGTGATAATTCAATGGTACGCATAAACATGAGAGATACATTTCGAAGGAAATGTACCATGTTGGTTGAGGCATTCCTGTCCAAAAAAAGAGAAGTAAGTTGTTTATTTGTTACTATGAAAAATCTTTCTCGTCTCAGTCATGGCAGCTTCAAATATGATCATTCCTATTTGTTTTTGTGGAGAGAGTGGAGTATTGAAAACTTCTTGGACGGAGGCCAATCCAGGAAGGAGATTCCTTGGATTCAAGCTTTATAGAATATGTTTTTTATATTTGGCTTTTTCTCTAACCAAGCTGAATCTTCTTTTTTTTGTGTGTGTTCTTTGCTTGATTAATATAGCTCTTGGACTCCCCTTTTTTTTGTAACATAGTGCATGTGGGTACCTTGCTTGGTATGATCTTTCAGGCAGCGATCATAAGAGTCAAGTTATTATAGGTTTGTTGCAGAATATTAAAAGAATGGAGATGGAAACTATAACCAAAAGAAAAAGGAAAAGAAGCTACAAGCTAGGTATATTTTTTCTTGGCACTTGTATTGGTATCCTTGCAGGTACTGTAGCTTGTATTCCTATTTGCATAGATGGAGCAGGAATCTAATTGAAGAAGAAAGCTACTTGGAGCAAGAAATTACTGTGGGTTGTGATGGCAGTAGTCAACCTATATCAATCTAAAGGATTACCTGTAGAGTACATATGTTTGGGGTTTTATAGAAAAAATCTTCAAGTAATCCTGCAATGACCTTCATAAGTTAAAATGAAGCATAATATTTTATCTTTTAGATTGACTAAGTACTTTTTTATTTTTGTTTTTGAATGGGTAGAACAATGCCTAATGCTAATGAGAATGGAACCTTATGAATATAAATGCAACCCAAGTACAAAGCATTGCTAAGCAAACTGAGAGTCAGCAACCAAAGTTTATTCAGCAAAAAGTTGATGTTTACAACAATGAGAATGACATCTAAAAGAACTAGGGATAATGGCAATGATACTTGAAACAAGAATGGGATAACATGAATGAAATATTTATTTAGCAAAAATCTGAATGAAGTACCAAGCACTGCTAATGAAACAGAAACAGCATGTGTTGTAAACAAAGTTCAGACATATTCCAATTGGGTTATGGCACTGCTAACATTGGGTGATGGTATTGTTCAAACTTATTTCCATTCTTAGACTTTGTATTATTCCTAGGTGCTATTAACAAAGTTTAAACATTGGGTGATGGCATAGCTAATAAAACAAAGAGTATAAAACAGAGAGCCTGTCAAGTCTGAATCTATCAAGTCTAAGAATGGAAACAAGTCTGAAAATTTAATTACAAAGATCTTTTGCAATTCAAAAATAAATATGAATCTATCAAGTCCAAAAATATGAACAAATCTAGAAATTCAATTGTATATCTAAATATGACAGAAAAAATTTAAATCTATGAAAAAAAATCTATTAGTCAACCAATACCAGAAATTCAAATGCACATCCATAAGTAACCTATTAAGTCTAGAAATATGAATAAGTATTACACATAAATAAGTAGTTTCATTGAGTTTCTGAAAGATATATATAATAGCTTCAGTTAGGTATCAATTTGCATATTTTGACACCAGTTTTTATACAAAATAGTTAACAACTTATCACAAGTTAGAACCAAAATATATACAATTACATGACCATAAGTTAATGTTTATAATTTCAAGTGCCGGCAACCCAAGTACAAAACAGCCTCCATGGCCTACAAGTTCAAGTGCCGATATAGTACACAGAGACATTAATAGATCATTTAAGACAGCATGCATCCACAAATTAAAAAAGCCCTCCACAATCCAGAACTTCAAGTGCCGGCACAATCTTCTACACTTCTTCTCGTAGACTAGAATGTATTGAATTTATTTTCTATTGGATGGGCTATCATTGACTCTGTCTGACTTTATTGTATACCTGGGATTGCAGTAGATTGACCTAGTATTGAGTGTGATGCCATTGTAATAGGTTTTGAAAATAATGCAGATATATTTGTCGGCGATGTTTGATATTAGCTAGAGCACTTAGATGGAAATGAAGAACCAAGTTATTAATAAAGTAATAAAATACAAAAAAATAAATGCAAGTTGAAACAAAAGATTAAAAAAAGTTATTTTGTAAGCTTACATCAGGCATCTATCTCACAGTAACTGTTGATGAGATCTCTCCAAAGCTTGCTGAATTATAACCAAAGCCAATATTCCTTGTAACCTTGAAAAAAATGTTATTACAATCATTACTTATAAATGGAATTTAGTTAAGAATTCTTAAACTGGATTTGATTATGTTCATTTATAAATTGTTACAAAAGTATTTGCACTTCTTGAACCACTTAATTGACTGGGTAGCGGTCAATGTAGGCTACTTTCACTAGTCTTCTTATTGTTCAATTAAAGAAATAAGCTATGCATCTTACTTACACTTTGGAAACTAGTCATACTTAAAGACATACATTAAAATGAAAAGAAACTTTTTTTCGAAATATATACATATTTACACTTGTGTTAGAGTATCTTGAGCTACTTGGTTGATTAGTTAAAGGTGATTCTAAGTTATTGCTAATACCGCTTTTGCATGTCCTTTTATTTGCCTCTCTTCACCACATTGTCTACAACATAGCTTGACGGTCCTCTTCAGCTTGGTTGGATTCTGGGGCTCATCTTGCTCCTTCCTCCTTGATAGTCTTGGCCTGCCAGCTTTCTTCTTCGAAATCTTAGGTGGCTTTATTTTTTCCATATCACACTTTGGCCATAGCTTAGGATCATTAATTAGGTTAACAATGGATTCATAAATCTTTAGATATGTATCCTTCTTATAAATGTTATTTATATAATTCTTAGATTCTTTTTTGTTATCCTAAATTGTGGCCACAGCATGTGCACATGGAATCCCATTCAAGTTTGATTCCTCTGGCACATCCTTATCGGTGTCTATTTCCAAAGGAACTCCATCAATGTTTAATTCCTTAGGCACTCCATCATCAAAGTTTGTTTTCTTGGGCACTCCATCACTAATTTCCAAATCCTCTAGCACTATAACATCATCCTCCTCACCTCCAATGTCAACATCAGCTGAAGTCGAAAACTCAACTGCATATATCTCTTTGGGCTTCTCCCTAGAAAGATGTTCCACATATATTTTAATATTTTTACTTGCAAGGATATTTTTTACCATTTCTAACACATCTTGATCACATTTAAGATGTATAAACACATAACCATCCAAAGTAGTTCCTGTAACTTTCCAGTAATAATTCATAAAAAAAAATCTAATATATCCTAACTTTTCTAGCATCTCATTAACTTCAAGTGTGGATATTGTATCTATATCATAGTAGTTAAAATAGTGAATCTTTCCATTAAAATAGTGGCTTTTCTATAAAATAACCATTGTGATGTAAAACTACTATGAAATAGTCAGGATTATCTATTGACATAAAATCCAAAAATAATACAATGTTAGTCTCCTAGAATGAACAATATTAATGATTACAATCAGACCAATTTATAAAACATTAATATAATGTAAGTGATCAAGTACACATCAAAATTTACTGTTACTTATTTTGACCCATCAAAACTTACTATTTGGGGAAAAGAATTAGAATAGTTAGTAGTAAATAAAGTGAATAACATGGGCTAGAGGAAAAAGATGGAAAAGTAAAATAAATAAACTTTAATAAGGTAGTGTGAATAAGTTCCTAAGATTTTTGTACAAACATGATGAAAAAATAACATTATTGTCTAGTACTCTATTAATTCCTAAGATCTTGGTGAAGTTAATTACTATTTTAAGATATTATTTTCATCTACAAAAACTCTTGAAACTAAGACAAAAAGATCATCTATGTTCCATGATTGTGATTATTGTGGTAGCTATTATCCTTTTAACAATATCCATATCCTCTGACCAAAGTAAGTCAGAGAGTAATTCTCTACATAGGCCATTGGTGATCGAACAAAATCTTACTGCTAACCCAAGGATAGGATTTTCATTTTATCCTATGTTTCTTGTAGGAGGTACATGTATGAAATTGGATAATAGTGCTATGCATTAACATGCATTATGGAGGCCATCATGTTTGCATGTACTTTGTTGGATAAATTTTTTGGAAGGAATGTTTGAAGTTTTAGCTATTCCTAGTTCCACTAACAACTATTCAATGATCTACAGGACATCAGAAAACTTCTTATAACCAATTATGGTGACTGGGTCATCATTTAAATTTTTTTTCTTGATTTCAATGTGAAGAGTTATTAACATGGTGGTTGGATGTTTTTGAAGCAACTATTGCAAAGGTGGTGTGGGTTTAAAGTTTTCCCTGTAATTAGTCTTGATCTTCAGTTAGCAAGTTGTTCTCATTATGAAGTACCATTACCAACAAACTAAATCCCATTTTTGTAGAATTAGCTTTGTGAATTTCATTCCATTTTTATTGAATTTGTTTCATGTTTCATTGCTAAATTCAAGTGCTTGTGTTGTCTCTCAAGCCATGGGAGGTAAATGAATTTGTTGAGGACCATATGAATATGATAAGGATGCAAAATGCAATATATCCTATAAAGTGAACTTTAAAATTTGCTATGACCATGATGACACCAAACACCATGTTAGTGCATCGAGCTCCTTATCTTAGGTTGTTTCACCAAAAATACATGGCGACAAGTATGACAAAGGGGCTATATAAACCAAAACTACAAAAAATTACTATAATTTTTAAAGACTGCAACTCTTTACTATGATTTAAATAATGTCAAATACTTTTTAGTAAATATAGTATTCAGAACTTTGAAAGGAACTTCACTTGTCTGCCGTATGTCAAACAAACATCCTAATAATTTTGTCATTGCAACCCCACTTATCTTCATAAGCAAACATAATTAAACTATGAGGATTACAAACAATACACACCCAAACCTCAAAAACCAAGTACAAAAGATAATTAAAACACCAGGATCATAGAACCATTACCAATAGAAGGACAAAAAATAAACAAAGCATCTATAAACGCATTCAAATTAAAACTCTATTTAGGAAAGGCATTACCTTTACCATAATGAGGGACCTCCTTCCTCTAAGCTATTGATCTTTGTTGAGAGAAAGAAAAGATTGTTATTGATTGATATTATGATCCTAAAGGCCTTTTAGAATATAAGAAAAGATTATTATTCATTAATATTAGGATCCTAAAGGTCTTTAAATAAAAGACCACAGTAATACTTCTAATATAACTAAAATTGAGTATGATGTTCTAGAAAATAATATAACATATCTTGCTCTCTAACACTCCCCCTCAAGCTGGAATATACACATCAATTAAGTCCAGCTTGGAACATATAGTAAAAAATTAAAAATAGAGTTAAAAATAATGATGAAGATGTCAGTGAACTGATCTGCTAAACTGGTATAAGGTATCTGAGTCTTGCAAAATAGGATGAACTATCAGCAAAGTCTTCAGAGGTTGCTCAATATCTAATAAAGGAATACCTTGTTGGAATGGAAAAGAGAAGGTCGAAACAAGAATTCTACTTGCTTCTCGGAAAAAAAGAAGAATAAGATAGACTCAAAGAAAGTAATATCAACCAAAAGAAAATGTTGTCGAGTAATAAGATCATAACACTTATACCACTTTTATGTTCAAGAGAGTAAGTAAAAAAAGTCAAGTAAGAGCAATATAATCATCTTCCTGGACCGAGTAGTTGAACAAGATTAGGTAAGAGCTGTATATTAACTTTCTGTTTGTCCATAGAATTGGTCACCATCTCATTATTAGAGAGAAGATGGTAAGAAAAGCATCAATCTTATCTACAAAACTAGTCAAGTAAGAGCTGAATATCATCTTTCTGTTATTTACGAAGATGTCACCATAAAGAGCTGAGGATAACGATGACAGCAATACGAGAAAAAAGGCTAAATTACTACATAAAGAAAGTGAAGATCAGAAAAGAGAACCTATAACCAATCAACTTGAAGGCATAGATAACAAGTGTAAGGAATCACTATAAATATCGAGATTGGAGAGCTGAGCGATGCAGCCATGGAACTTGAACTGGTCACGAGAGAATGACTTAAGCTAGTACTTGAAAGTATACTCGACCATCCAAGCGAGGATCGATTCCATGATAGTAACTGATTTTTTTTTATAAAATAATAATCCACGCTGATAGAAATATAAGATATAAATCCCTTAATGGTCATTTTTAATAGCAACAATTCACCAGCAAACATAGTTAAGACTAAAGAAAATCCTATGGGCCTCGGGCGGCTCCTGTAGTGGGTCAAGAAACCAGGTCCAGTTGGTAAAGAGCAAGTCTTCGTGCATCGCGTGTGATGCAACAAATCCAACGTGACCCACACCACTTTTTCCTATTGGTCCACCTGTATTCAAATTGGCTTGACAGGACGGGACATATAACAGGTTAAAAGTTGAGCATGACTAATATTAATTACCGTTCAACTTTTATTTAAAATTTTTATGCAGACCAAAATATCCTTTCCCTCTAGCCTACTTTTTTCCCACCATCTTGCTTGAATTTTTATAAATATTTTAGTCTGAAACATGCTCTGGTTTTTGTCCAATGAATCAGTAAAGGTTGAAGGAAGAATCTTCCTCACTCTAAGTGTGCTATGAGATTCCTGTCGCATGAATTAACTTTCGAATATTAATATAAGCTTGATCCTCTCTTTGAAAAAGTACTATATTTTGATCCGAGGTTGGAATAAGCCATCGAAAACTTCCTATGTTTTGGTCCGAAGTTGGAATAAGCCACTGAAAACTTCTTCTATAAGTTCAAGATAAAATGTCATCTCCAACATGAAGTAAACCAAGCCTTCATAGAATATTGTTTAGTTTTCTTTTTATAGTTCCTTTAGTACAACTATTTTGGTAGTTAGAGAAAGTTAATGACACTCTAGGAGTCATAACTCAGTCCATAGGTGATAGGTATTCTTGGTAGAAGGGGATAATAAATATAGTTTAAATTTTTGTGCAGGGATGTCGTAAGTTTATAACTAGGATATCGTAGGTTTATAACTAGGATATCGTAGATTTTAAACTGGCATGTCATAATACTATTTCAGTATATTATTGACATCCTTTAGCATCCATAGTATGTTTTGACATCGTAGGAGTCATATCTCAGTCCACAAGAGATAGGTTCTCTAGATAGTATGGATTTCTGTTTTTAGTTTTGTTGCTGCCAAGATCACCGTGGCCTATAGCTCTGACATGGCGCGGACTTGTCGGGCTCCTGCTGGGTGCTCGATCCTCTTCCAGCATGGTCTATAAAAAAGAGGAGACCCGGGTATGGAATTCTGGCGGGGATACTTCAATGATCAAATTAGATTGGGACAATCAAGGAAAATAGAACCTCTACGATGAAGAGCTTGGGGACTCTCCGCGTAGAGGATGAAAGATGGAATTAAAATGGAAAGACAAGGTCAAGTAGAGATTAGAGAGCTAGGAGGTTCTCTTGGCTAGTTCCTTGCCCGTTAGCTCTCTGAGTCTTACCAGTTGCCTCTCTCCCCTCTTGGGGGTCCTTTTTTCTATTTTTATATAAGTAGGAGTGGCCCAGACCAAGCCTAGGGCTTCATTGAGATGTCCCTTTCCAAGTATCCCTTTCTAAAGGGGTTTTCCTTTGTCTATAGCCTCTCCCCTATCAGACTGGTCCTCTGGAGGAGATCTTTCTATTTGGGGGTGATCGTCGGTATAGTATAGATCTTGTCCCTCTGGTGGTGTAATTTTTTTATGGGAGGAGCACGCACCATGTTGCTGAGCTTCGAGCCATGGTGGAGCGTTTCTATTCCCGGTAGGACCGTCGAAGTGTCGCAAGGCCGGTGGCCTTAATGGAATACTCCTCTTGAAGGAAGTTCAGGTTCTGTGTTACGAGGATCGAAGCCCCCCGATTACATAGTTATTGACATGGCGGTGTGCTACAGGGTATGGAGCCTGGCGAAGTATGCATTACATGGAGTATGCAGGTGGTGCGTTGCAGGGTTTGAACTTTTTGGCAGGGCATGCACCACTTCTGGGAGGTTGCAGGTAGCTGAAACTTCCATATCATAGTTGGTACCTTTATTGATTCTCTCTCTTTCTGTCGTTGGCGGGAACTTCAAACTTAGCAGGAGGAGGGGGAGAGCTCAATTCGAAGAGCCTGGCTCCGGGAGTGGGAGCACGACCTCGGCTGGGCGCTTGACCCTGGATGCAGGAGGCCACCTTCGGAAAGCATGAGCATGACCCCGATTGGATGCCAGACCCCAGATGTTGGGGGCCATTATTGGCATGCATGAGCATGACCCCGACTGGGAGCTGACCTCGGATGGAGGGCTCACCCCTGGATTGCATGAGCATGACCCCGATCGGGAGCTGACCTCAGACGAAGGGCTCACCCTATGAGCACAACCTTGATTGGAAGCTGACCTTGGACAGAGGGCTCGCCCTTAAAACGCATGAGCACGACCCCGACCGGGGGCTGACCTCAAATGGATGACTCTCCTTATGAGCACGACCCCAACTAGAAGCTAATCTCGGATGGAGGGCTTGCCCTTCGAATGCATGAGCACGACCCCAGCTGGGAGATGACCTCAGACGAAGGGCTCGCCTTATGAACACGACCCCTACTAGGAGCTAACCTCGGATGGAGGGCTCGTCCCTAGATTGCATAAGCACGATCCCGACCGGGAGCTGACCTTGGACGGGGGGTTCGCCCTATGAGCACGACCTCAGTTGGAAGCTGACCTCGGACGGAGGGCTTACCCTTGGAATGCATGAGCACGACCCCGGTCGTGAGCTGACCTTAGACGGAGGGATCTCCTTATGAGCATAACCCTGGCTGGGAGCTGACCTTAGACGGAGGGCTCGCCCTTCGAATGCATGAGCACGATCCCAGCCGGGAGCTGGCCTCGGATAGAGGGCTTGCCTTATGAGCACGACCCCGGTTGGGAGCTGACCTTGGACAGAGGGCTCGCCCTTGGAATGCATGAGCACGACCCCAACCAGGAGCTAACCTCAAACAGAGGACTTGACCTATGAGCATGACCCCGACTGGGAGCTAACCTCGGATGGAGGGCTCATCGTTGGAATGCATGAGCATGACCCCGACCGAGAGCTGACCTTAGATAGAGGGCTCGCCTTATGAGCATGATCCCGGCTGGGAGCTGACCTTGAACGGAGGGCTCACCCTTGGAATGCATAAGCACGACTCCGATCGGGAGCTGACCTCAGATAGAGGGCTCACCCTATGAGCACGTCCCCGATTTGGAGCTGACCTCGGATGGAGGGCTCTCCCTTAGAATGCATGAGCATGATCTCGGCTGGGAGCTGATCTCAGATGGAGGGCTCATCTTATGAGCATGACCCCGACTAGGAGCTAACATTGAATGGAGGGCTCACCTTTGGAATGTATGAGCATGACCCCGACTATGAGCTGACCTCAGATGGAGGGCTCACCTTATGAGCACGACCCCAGCTGGGAGCTGACCTTGGATGGAGGGCTCGCCCTTGGGTCTTCATTTGGGTGCCACATCCAGGTGGCACCTTTCACCCGCGCAGCTACCAGCTGTCGCCGTCATGGGCTCCACATCTGTGGTTGTGCCACATCAGATGCCCCCCACTCTCGAGCCCGGGGATTGAAGTGGTGCTTAGGGCGATGAGAGAAATGATCGCACTGGCATGGAGGTGTGCATTTCCTATGCCATTAATGCCTCGAGCACTAGTGCTATGAAGATCATGCATCTGCCCCAATGAAGCAGTGCCATATTAGCCTTCCTTTAAGGATACCATAATTACTACACCGGAACTGATGCGGGCACCTCCAAATCAAAGCATCGCCCTCAGCAAATCCCAACACATGGCAAGCTTTGGTTGGCCAGGAAGAGGAAGAGGCGCACGTCTTTGACTCGTACGAGGCAACGGAACTCTGTAGATGCTTGAAAGGGACTTGCCCTCCTGCCCCCTTGCCCCTTAAGGGTGTTCTGAGAACAGAAGGCTGCAGTGCTCATCTTTTTCCTTAGTCTTCTTCCTTGCCTCAAGGTTCAAAGTTTCTAGCAGGTTAGACCTCTCCCTCCTTCTTCTCCCTTCCTTTGCTTCTTCTATTCTTCTCCTTCAGCCTGTTCTTCTCCTTCAGCCCATGCTAAAGGAGAGCTCTTGTTAGGTCTCTAGGCTTCCTTCTCTTATTTGCCTTCTTTTTTTTTGTTCACCATGAGTTTCTTCGGTGGAGGGCACCGTCGCCCGAATTTTTCTAGTGAGACGGGTCCATCTCAACCGAGGCCTCCTTCCTCGGACAGCGAGAAGGAGGATATTCTTTTTATGGTTTACAGGGGTCCCCACCAGCCAGGGATTGTCATTGGATGCCCTGCGGCTCCTCCACCTCCTCCTCCTCCCCCTTCTGTTCCTGTCAGGGAGTCTGGCGGTCCCATAGGCATTGCTTCGACGATGACTGGTGAGGACCTCCTCCACGTCCGGAGAGTGTTTGGCATCCTTGACTCCATTCGACTTTCTATTCCAAGACTGGAGGAATGGATCACTTCTAGTAGCCCAGGCCGAATCGCCCTGTATGAAGACTTCTTTAGGGGTCTTTGTCTTTCTTTCCATCCATTTTTCCTTTCTTTTCTGAGCAATTATTGCTTAGTCCTGGCCTAGCTTGCTCACAATACTATCCGAACTATCTTCTACTTCATTATTCTTTATCACTTCCATGGGTTTGTTGCCCGTCTCTCCCTCTTCAGGGTCTTGTTCACCCTGAAGCTTATCTTCAGGGTCTTGTTCACCCTGAAGCGCCATCCATCTAACAAAGGGTGGTGGTTTGTGACCCCCCACCCAGGGACCCTCAAGCTTGACCTGCCTTCCTCCATCAAGGGATGGAAGGTTAGGTTCATGTTTATCTCAGTTGAGGGAGTGGACTGGATTTGGAGTGACCCAGACCACTCCCCCAACCGACAGTCTACTGTCGAGCCAATCGATAAAGAGATATTCGACCGGCTCATCACTTCTGAGGTTCTGGCCCTTCAGGATCTACTGACTGAGCAAAACCTTGCCGTTGCCAGGGTCAGCCAGGCCCCACCTCAGGGTAAGGCTCGATACAAGGCTTCTTCTTTTTCTTCTGAGTTTGATTTCTAACTTTGCCAGGTGACTGACCAGTTTTCTTTGTATTCCACAGAGATTAGATTCTCAATGGACGAGCTCCTGAGTATGTCCAGAAAGAGGGCTGCCTCCGTAGGGCCCGAAGGGAAACCCGCAAAGAAAGCCCGGGAGGAGCTGGGATGGAGGCCCACCGGTGAGCCTGCCAAGAGGGGGCCTCCTACCGCATCGACCGTGCCTAGGCTAGCATTCCATCCTTCGGCCCACGGGCCCTAGAGGGAGGCCCGACCAGTAGAGGGGACCGCGCCAGCACCTTCGGTGGCCCTCGCACGAACTGAAGCTCCACTGCAGTCGAAGGTGGAAGAGGTGACAAGAGATGCCACCGCAGAGAGCCCAGCCCCACCATCTAGGGACAGACCTGCCACCGACCGGACTACCGCCGCCGTGCCCCTGCCAGCCACTTCCCCAAAACCCTTCGACCCATCTGAGTGCCAAGGTTAGGGTCGAAGAAAATATCCCTCATCATGCCCCAAGATGCTAGGTTGACGAGGGATGGAAAGTTAGCCGAGGAGGTCCTGACTGCCATTGCCCAACCGCTGGACCACCAGGAGAGGACCAGCCAGCCAGTGGTGGATGTCTTCACTAGGGTGTTCCCCCAACTCTTCTCGGTAAGTTACCTTCTTGGTTACTGCATCCTTCCTTTCTTGTTTATAGAGATACTAATCGATGCTCCTTCATGAAGGTGGCCCTCAATGTTTAGCTCCTCAGGGACTCCTGCTTGGGGCTAATGAAATAAGAGTCCCGCCTTCACAAGGAGAGGGACAAAGCCCAGGCCTAGACTGCCTGGGTTCAAGAGTTGGAGGGCGAAATGAAGGTCCTCTAGGACCAGCTGGCCAGTGCCGAGGCGAGGGTGACCAGCTTGGAGAAGAAATTCATCAAGTTTGAGATGGCCTTGAAGGAAGAGAAGGGGGAGAGCCTCCGCAGAGATTATAAGGTAGCTGCCTTCATGATGGAGGTGGCCCACTTGGAGGGGAGGGCACAGAGCCTCCAGGTGCAGCTCGAAGAAGAAGCAGCCAAGACTGTTGGGAATTGTATCACAAAGCCAATCGCTTAGACTATAGGCGGTTGTGCTCAGTATTGTAATTTGTATATGAATTAATAAAACTTTATTTTGGCAGCTCATCACATTATTCATTTTTCTGTAATGAACTCTATTTATGTGATGAAGTTCTTAATACTACATTGACTTCGATATAGAGAGGATATATCGAGTGGTCCTTTAAAAAGGTTCACAACCAAAGGATACATTGTACAGGATGTCAATGTATCAAGTGTAGGTTGTTGTGGTTCATATCGTTTGGTTATCTTCTTGACCAAAGGAGTGTGGTGACACTGATGTGATCTGCAAGTGAGACGTATGACATCTCATTGAACGTGGCTCCATGGAGCTCCTTTCTGCCAAAAGATTGCTTGCGATTGGATATGAATATATGTGTCCCTCCGACCTGAGGTCACCATGGTAGCTTGCAAGCAACTTCCTATGCTTTGGTGCCGGACTATCCAGATTTCTAATCCGGTGATGGAAGATTTCTGGGTACAGGCAAGTACTTGTGGAGCAGTGGTGGACCAAGATGGAATTGACATGTCCAAATTGTTTGGATTGAATGTCTCGTAGTGTCTCAATTGGGGTAGTCCTAGTGAGGAGTCACTGGACTTGCGAGGTTGAGACATGTTGTGGATTGACTCAGTAAGGGTTGTCAGTCTATCCCTTAGTCATCTTGAGCATTGGAGGTCAAAGAGATGAATTATATAGTAACCATATGCCAGAGGTTCGATAGATTGCTCTCGTATTATCGGCCTATCCAGATGCTGGGACCCATTGCTAGATGGTATCTTGTGCTGGTATTGGAAGTATTCCAGTGCTACCATTTAGGTTCGAACCTATGAGGTCACATGCCATAGAGGATTTCTTCCTGATCTGGGAGCCGATCAACGATTGAAAATCATTTCGGTATTAAGGTTAAATGGTCTGATTGAGCACACATTAGATTTTTTTTGGTTAACCTAATCTGATTTGGATCGACCAGGATTGGTTTGGGTCGACCAGGAACTATTCCTGGTAGACCGGGACTGGACCCAATTTTTTTTCATGATCGGGTTTGGTCGGACTGGGGTTTTTATTGAACCGATTTAAACTTGGCTTATTTTCATCGTGTTTTCTCCCAGGACTTTAAAACACCGATTTGATGGCTTCCCCTGCTCCCTGTTTTTACCGTGTGAAGGGATAAGATCAGCTTGAAATTTAAATGCAGCTTGGGATATTGTTATTATTCATTTGCACAGCGAATAGAAATTGAGTCTCTCGATGTTTCTCCTGCACGTCTTACTTGCTTCGATCCCTGTTTTCATGGTGGCTTTGTTCTCTTCCAGTGGTTCCATGCATTTAAACTAATCTAAAACAAATTCAAATAAGAGTTTGGGTAATATCTGGAATGCTCTCACGATTTTTCTCCCAACCTTCATGGGTTTTAATCTGGACTCTTTCTCTCAATGTTTTTCTTTTTCCTTCACGGGTTTTCTCAACTTTCATTTTATTATTTCTTTATTGAAGGCCGTGTGGTGTGCGAGAGAGATTGAAACAGGGCGTGTGAGAGAGGGGAAGAACAGGGTATGGGATTAAAGAGGAGAAGAATAGGGGCGTCCGTGTATTCCTTCCCAGACCTTTATTTCGTGTGCTCTTGGTGGAGTAAAGGTAGTCTTGGAGAAGACTGTCCGTGAAGATCCTCTTGGTTTTCTCTGCTCCACACATCCGTGACCTATTCGTTGATTCCCAGAGGAATAGCATCCATCTGGGAGTTGGATCAGCGAGAGCCCGCGCATGGATACTTTAGAGGGTGGACATTTGGACACCTTGAGAGATTGGATCGATCTTTCCTTGTTCTTGCTGTTGAAGCCCTATTTGCATATCTATTTAGAAGACTACTAGAGTTCAACCGGTTGCATTGATTTGCTGTTGAAGGGAATCGGCTTCTTCTTGCTTCGATCCAAAATTCAGAATAAAAGGAAGCACTATAAGGTATGTTATTTATCATTCATGTTTAGATCTAGAAATTATCATATTATTTATAATTATTGCACTTGCCTTTACATGCTTGTGTATTTGTTACATGCATCATGTTTATATTAGATCCTGTGCATGAGTAGGTTTTTCCGTATGCATGTTTAAAATTTTAATTATGCGATACCTACTTCCTAATATAGTATGCCTAGGGTAGGCATCCGATGCACTGGTTTCCCTTCACGTGGCAGCCTTGAAGAAGGCCACGATGGCCGTTACACTAATGGAGATGGCCAAGAAGGAGCTACCGAGGCCATCCCCAAGTTCAAGGCATCCCAGGCCTTCAAGGATGAGGTCGCCAAGGTGGTGTTGGACTCCTACAACCAGGGGTTCAACAATTTCCATGGCAAGGCCATCTGTCTCCTCGGACCGAAGGGGTTAGAAGACATTCTCCCCACATTGCCCATCCCCATGCGACCAAGGACACCCGCCATAGAGACAGAGCCAGAGCCGGAGTCGGAGGTGGTCATGGTCGAAGCCGAAGCTGCTGCTGCCCAGGATGCCCCTTCATCAGAAGGAGTCACTCACTAGCCAGGAAAGGAGCCGGCGAGCGAGACTTGAACTTTCTTTTCTTGTAACTTAGATTTTGGAAGGCTTTCCGACCTATCAGGAGCCTTCGTAGGATGTAAAGAAATCATTCAATTAATGAATACAAACTTTCTTTTCAACTAATGTGCCCCATTTACTTGTCTTCTTTTCTCTCCTTTTTTTTTTGCTTTGAGATACTTTCAAAGAATCCATTAGGGTTTGCGAGGGACTTATCTTTGCGATGCAGAAATAGTCCAACTTGATCGACGAACTTAGCATGGTCCTTCATTTTTCTTCAATTCCTTTACCCTCTTGCATGGTAAGGAGATAGGCATCATGGTTGTAGTATATGCGCACCTCTCCCATGCCATAGTTTCTCCAGGTTGACTCCGGCACCTTAGGATTGGCACGAAGGTTTCTGGGAACACTTCGTCCCCGTTCTCCTGGTCTCGAAGTCATACGGACCCGAGTGTAGGATTTTTGGAGTTTCTTGATTCACCAAACTGTAGGTCAAGCGATAAATGGTGGGATTTTAGGGATTTTCCAGTTAACATCTCCGGACTGTGAGCATGGTGGTTGAATACAGGGCTTCTAGAGTCTACCATCTTGATTTGCCAAACTATGAGTCAAGCTATAGATGGTGGGATTTCAGAGATTCCTAGCTAACATCTCCAGACTATGAGCAAGAAATTTGAATGCGGGACTTCTGGAGTCTCCTGACTTGATTCACCAAGCTGTGAGTCAAGCAGTAGATGGTAGGATTTTAGGAGTTTTCCAACTGACATCTTCGGACTGTGAGCAAGGTATATGAATGCAGGGCTTCTGGAGTCTCCTGACCTGATTCGCCAAGCTATGAGTCAAGCGATAGATAGTGGGGTTTTAGGAGCTTCCCAACTAACATCTCCAAACTGTGAGTAAGGCATTTGAATGCGAGGCTTCTGGAGTCTCCCGACTTGATTTGCCAAGCTATGAGTCAAGCGATAAATGATGGGATTTTAGGAGCTTCCCAGCTAACATCTCCAGACTGTGAGTAAGGCATTTGAATGAGGGGCTTCTGGAGTCTCCCAGCTTGATTTGCCAAGCTATGAGTCAAGCGATAGATGGTGGGATTTTTAAAGTTTTCCTGCTGACATCTTCAGACTGTGAGCAAGGCAGTTGAATATGAGGCTTCGTAAGTTTCCCGGCTTTAAGTGCGGGGCTTCGTAAGTTTCCCGACTTTGAGTCCGGCTTTGAGTGCAGGGCTTCGTAAGTTTTCCAATTTTGAGTGCAGGGCTTTGTAAGTTTCCTGGCTTTGAGTACGGGGCTTCGTAAGTTTCCTGGCTTTGAGTGCGGGGCTTTGTAAGTTTCCTGGCTTTGAGTGTAGGGCTTCATAAGTATTTTGGCTTTGAGTACGGGGCTTCATAAGTTTCTCGACTTTGAGTGCAAGGCTTCGTAAGTTTTCCAACTTTGAGTGCGGGGCTTCGTAAGTTTCCTGGCTTTGTCCACCGGACTTGGAGTCGAATGGATGTGTTCCTACATAAGTGAAAGATAGGGTTGCATCAAAAAGAAACTTTAATAATTAAAAAAAAACCTTACATTATTGGTAGTACATCCTTAGATTGCTCGTGTTCCATGTCTACATAAATCGGGCACCGTCAAGCCCAACGAGATAGTAGGCTCCGCCTGGTAGAGCCTCGACCACCTTGTAGGGGTCCTCCCAGTTTGGGAAGAGTTTGCTAAATTCTCCCAGCTGGGACACCTCTGCTCACCTGAGGACTAGATCGCCTGGGCGGAACTCCATGGACCTCATGCGAGAGTTGTAGTAGCACGATACTCACTGCCGGTAGGCCACCATCCAAAGTCAGGCTTTGTCTCTCATCTCATCCAAGAGGTCTAGGTTGAGGAGGAGACGAGCTGGATTCTTAGTTTCATCATATTGCTCTACCCGTAGCGTGGGTAGACCAAGCTGCACCAGTATCATAGCTTCAACACCGAAGACAAGGTTGAAGGGCATCTCGTTGGTGGCTGTGCGGGGTGTAATCTGATAGGCCCACAGCACACTGGGAAGTTCTTCGGCCCATCGACCCTTGGCTTCATCAAGCCTTGTGCAGAGCTCTTGCAAGATAGTCTGGTTGGTCACCTCGACCTCCCCATTGGTCTGAGGGTGACCCACCGAAGTAAAGCAATGGCGAATATTGAGGTCGGCGCAGAACTCCTTGAAAGCCTGATTATTGAACTGTCGTTCGTTGTCAATGATGACTGAGTGCGAGAGTCCGAATCGATAGATGACAAACTTCCAGAAGAAGGATTTGACTTTGGCCTCAGTGATCCATGCTAGGGGTTCGGCCTCGACCCACTTGGTGAAGTAGTCGATGGCCATAATTAAAAATTTATGTTGGCCAGACGTGGGAGAAAAGGGACCTAGGATGTCCATTCCCCACTAGGTGATCAGCCACTGGGCTGATAGCTACGAGAGCGGGGCCACCGACTATTGCTGAATGTCGGCGTGATGCTGATAACGGTCACACTTCTTTACGAATCGGCTACGTCCTCGTGCATGGTCTCCCAGAAGTATCCTTGCCAGAGTATCTTGTATGCCAAGGTCTTGTCCACCATATGGTTGCCGCAGATGCCTTCGTGTATTTCTTGGAGCACGTAGGTAGCTTCTGAGGGCTTCAAGCACTTTAGTAGGTGGTAGGAATAAGACCCTAATAAAGCTGCCCATCCATCATCACATATCGTGTGGCTTTCTTCTTGAGGAGGCCGGCTTCCTTGCGATCTTTAAGTAGGGCAGTGGTAATGTATTTGACATAGGGATCCATCCAGCTGGCCTCGATAGTGACTTATTGAACCTCTACTGCAGACTCGTAGCTGGGGGCTTCAAGGTACTCGATGAACGTATGCCCCAGCAATGACTTTGACAGGGTCGCTAGCCTGGAGAGGATGTCGACTCGGGCATTCTCCGCATGAGGGATATGGAAAATGCTGAAGTACTGGAGGTTCATTGCATATGAGCACACCTTGTCCAGATACTTCGCCATCATGGGATCTCAAGTTTCAAACTCGTCGAAGTCCTGTCCTACCATGAGCTGTGAATCTATGAAGACCTTCAGGCATTTTACACCCAGCTCATGGGACATCCTCAATCTTACGAGGAGTGCTTCATACTCAACCTAATTATTGGTCGCCTTGAAGAGGAAGCACAGTGCGTACTCTACAATGATCCCATCAGGATTAGCAAGAATGAGGTCGACTCCATTCCCTCCGGTATTGGATGCACCGTCGACATGGAGGATCCATGTCACCCCTCTTGGGGCCAAGTCCAGCCCAGTTTTGACTTCTTGGTTCGCTTCCTCTGGGTCCTTCTCTGCCTAGGTGCATTCTACCAGGAAGTCAGCAAGGACTTGCACCTTCTGCACTAGCCATGAGCAATAGGTGATGTCAAACTTATTGAGCTTTACTGCCCACTTGGCCAGGTATCCCAAAGTATCAAGGCAGCTAAGGATGGCCCTCAGAGGCCAATCAGTGAGGACAGAGATTGGGTGTACTTGGAAGTAGGGCCTAAGGTGCTGCGCAGACACTATTAGCACAAAAATAACCTTTTCAAATCGGGTGTACCTAGTTTCCGCATCGTGGAGCAACTTGTTGGTGCAGTAGATTGGTAGCTGGGAGCCATCTTTATTGGTGCGAACCAGGACTGAGCTAACCACTTCAGTTAAGATCGCCATGTACAAAAGGAGCTCTTCCCCCGGCTCCGACCTGGACAGCAGCGATGGGAAGGCAAGGAGCTTCTTCAGTCGCTCGAATGCCTCTCGGCACTCCTCCGTCTAGGTGAAGCCATGCATCTTGTGCAGCACCTTGAAGAATGGCTGGCAGCACTCGATGGAGTGCAAGATGAAATGGCTCAATGTCGCGATGCATCCGGTCAAGCACTGAACTTCCTTCTTGGAGACACGATGTCTCATAGCATTGATCACCTGGATCTTCTCAGGATTGGCCTCTATTCCCCTCTAGGTGATCATGAACCCTAGGAACTTTCCCACTACGATGCCAAATGCATATTTGGTAGGGTTCAGCTTCATCTGGTAGAGGCAGAAGTTGTCGAAGGCCTCCGTCAAGTCGACAATGTGGTCCGACTCCTGGCCACTCATGACAAGCATGTCATCTATGTATACCTTTATGTTCGACCAATTTGGTCTTTAAAGATCCTGTTGACCAGGGCTAGTACATGGCTCCTGCATTCTTGAGGCCAAACGGTATCATCCTGAAGCAATATGTACCTCTATCGATCACAAATGCTGTGTGCTCCTCATCCTCCATGTGCATGCGGATCTAATTATATCCGGAGAACACATCCATGAAGCTAAGGAGCTGGAGGCCTGAGGTCGCATCCACCAGCTGGTCAATCTTGGAAAGCGGGAAGCTGTACTTCGGACATGCCCAATTGAGGTCGGTGTAATCCATGCAAATCCTCCACTTCCCAGAAGCTTTCCTGATCATCACTACGTTAGCAAGCCAGTCAGGATACCATACCTCACGGATGAAGCCTGCCATGAATAGCTTTTCGACTTCCTCATCAATCGCCTTCTTCCGCTCTGGGGCAAAAATCCTCTTCTACTACTGGACTGGGTGGCAGTTGGGGTCGACGTTTAACATGTGGGTGATCACCTCAAGCAGGATCCCAGGCATGTCCACTGCAATCCAAGCGAAGATATCTGCATTGGCCCACAGAAAGCCGAGCAAACAAGATCTTTCCTCTTTGGGCAGCAAGGTTCCCACTTGTATCGTCTTCAGGGGATCCTGCCCCAGGGAAAAGATTGTAGGGGCTCGACCGGTCTATCCTTCAGCTCTTGCTCTATCAGGCCTGACTGGTTGATGACCGGATCCTGCGTAGCCTCTCGTGCTCCCAAGACTGTCTACAGACAGTGCTGGACTGGCTACCAAGATCCTCCCATCTCTTCGATCTCCCAGGAAGTGGGGAACTGGACAAGGTAATGCTGGGTAGAGATGGTCATATTGAGCAAGTTGAGTCCAGGATACTCCAGGATCGCATTTTAAGGAGAGGGAAGCCTCATAATAGTGAATGTCGTCAGTACGGTGCTTTGCCGAGGTGGCATCCAGGTAGTTATTGGGAGTATAATCTCTCCTTCAACTCCAACCGAATCCTCAATGAAGCCCACTAAGGATGTGAACACTGGCTTTATTTGGTCAGTGGACAAGTTCATCCTTGCAAAAGCATCGTAAAAAAGAATGTCAGCAGAGCTTCCAATGTCAACTATAATTTCTTTTACAGGGTGTTTCGCTATCATCATTTCTATGATGATAGTGTCATTATTTGGGTTATCTACCCTTACCGACCCTTCTCCCTCGTAGGGGAGTACATCATCACTTCCCTCTCTCCCTCTAGCCCTCTTCGAGCTTCTCCCTACCCCCCAGGAGATCATTCCGACCGGCTTCTCGGTGGGGCAATTATCGATGGCGAGCGATCGGGGTCTTCATTCTGGGTTGCTGAAGGTGCTCCTCCCTCCACGTACTTCCCAAGATAGCTGTGCTTGATCAGATCTTCTATCTCTCTCTTTAGGTGGTAGTATTCCTCAGTGTCGTGGCTGTGGTCCTGGTGGAAGCAATAGTAGCAGGATCTATCTCGTCCAGTGAATGGCCTCAAAGGGGGAGGACGATGCAAGAAGTGCTCACCCTTGATCTCCATCAGGATCTTTTCTCTCGGAGTGAGGAGAGGAGCGAACTTTTTTTCCTTGGTGGGGTTGACTCTAGGCCTAGCCCCTAGGTGCGGGGCTGACATGGCCTTCAAGGTTGGGGGACCAAATGTCTTCTCCATGGCTTGTCTCTTCGGCGGCCTCCCATCCATCTCCCTTCTGGTGTGGTCAGCCTCCTCCACATGGATATACTTGTGGGCCCGAAGGAGAGGCTCCGAGTAAGTCTTTGGAGGCTTCTTATCAAGGGAGTAGGTGAAGCGGGAGGTCCTGAGCCCCCTCTTCAGGGCCAACATGGTGACTAGCTCATCGAGATAATAGATCTCTAGGATGGCGGCTTTAAATCGAGACACGTAGTCTCGGAGAGACTCTTAATCTTGCTGGCAGATTGAGAAGAGACTGTCGGCTTCACGTGGCACCTTTAAGCATGCATCAAAGTGCACCATGAACTTTTTCTCCAACTAGACGAAGGAGTCAATGCTTTCTGACTCGAGTCTGGAGAACCAGGTTCGAGCAGCCTTCCAAAGGATAGCCAGAAAGGTAATACAGCGGAAAGCATTAGTGGCCCCCTAGACCCTCATAAGGGTCTTGTAGCTTTCCAGGTGGTCTAGGAAATTGGTTGTCCCATCGTAGGGGTCAACCTAGGGCATACAGAATTGACTAGAGATCGGTTCCTCTTGGATTCTATGGGAGAAGAGTGGATGGGTTTCATAACCCATAGGCTCACTAGGGAAGCCCTGAATCTTAGCAAACCAATGGGATAGGTCAGCCAGCTTATGCTCTTGTTCTTCGAGGTGCCTTTCTACCTGGTGACGGATAGCCTCGTCTATGGACCCCTCGATGGAGGCCATCAAGGGTGAAGGGGACACGGAGTGGAGGAACTCTCACCTAAGTTCCCAGCCACATCAATGTCGTCGATGTGAGCGTGCACCATTATTCAAGGTCGGGGAGTTGCTCTCCCGACCGGTCGGGCCATCATGCTACTTCTTCCCGATCGTCTAGTGGTCTCCCTATAGGTGGGAGGCCACATGTAACGGTCCCTCTTGGAAGGACCGTAGGCTGGTCGGGGATTGACAGCATGGGCCACCGGCATCCCTGGCTGCTATTGCATTGCTAGGGATCGGTATCTCTGGTGGAGCTGGTGCACCATCGTAGCCAGGGCATGGACCTGCTGGGCCCATGTGGTGATCTGAGGATCCACCAGAGGTTATGGTGGTGGAGTGGGGAGCTCCCCCTCAGGACTTTGTAGGTCGCCATGATGAAAGGGGCCCCATGCATGGCTAGCGAAAGCCTCCCATGCACGCGTTATCACCACGAAGCATGGATGTCCATGAGTATCCTTCTTATGGTAGGGGACCTGTTGCTGAAACTTTCACAGTCAATGGCATTTCTCTCACTGTCCCCCTTCCTGGAATGCCAATCTGTTGTCGCCTGGATCATCGTGGCCTGTAGCTCTAACGTGTCATGGACTCGTCGGGCTCCTACTAGGCACTTGGTGCTTTTTCTCAATCAACTCCAGAACTGGCATGACCTACAAAAGAGAGGAGACCCGGGTTAGGAATTCCGACGGGGACACTCTGATGATCAAGTCAGTTGGGGTGATCAAGGGAAACAGAACCTTTGTAACGGAGAGCTTGGGATCTCTCCATGTAGAGGATGAAAGATGAGATACAAGAAATGAAAAGACAAGGTGGAGTGGAAATCAGAGAGCTAGGAGATTTTCTTGGCTGGTTCCTTGCCCGTTTGCTCTCTAAGTCTTACCAGTTGCCTCTCCCCTCTCGGGGGTCCTTTCTTCAGTTTTATATGAGAATGATGGTCCAGACCAAATTTGAAGCTTCATTGAGATGTTCCTTTCTTGGTATCCCTTTCTAGAGGGGTCTTCCTTTGTCTGTAGCTTTTTCCCTATTGGACCGTCCTCGAAAAGAGATCCTTCCATTGGGGGTGTTCATTGGCGTAGTACAGATCTTGTCCCTCTGGTGTGCAGTTTCTCGTATGAGGGATGGGCGCCGTGCTGCTGAGCCTTAAGCCATGGTGGGGCATTTCCATTCCAGGAGGGACCGTCGGAGTATTACAAGGCCTGGGGCCTTAATGGAATACTCCTCTTAGAGGAGGTATATGTTTCATGTTACGAGGGCCGAAGCCCCTGGTTGCACAACTGTTGACATGGTGACACACTACAGGGCCTAGAGCCTGGTGGAGCACTCATTGCACAGAGCATGCGAACAGTGCGTTGTAGAACTTGAATTTTCTGACAGGGTATGTGCCACTCTAGGGAGGTTGCAGGTGGCTGGGAGCTAGGGAGGTTGCAGGTGGCTGGGAGCTTCCATGTCATAGTCTGTACTTCTGCTGATCCCCCCTTTAGCTTATAGCGGGAACTTTAGTCTTGGCAGGAATGGAGGAGCTCTATCTCTGGAGCTCGACCCCAAGATGGGGAACATGACCTCGGCTGGGAGCTCAACCCTGGATGGGAGCTGACCTCGATCGGGGGCTCAACCTCGAAAGGATAGGGAGCTGTATCTCGAGAGCTCCACCCCGGGAAGCAGGAGCACAACCTCGACCGGGAGCTCGACCCTAGATTGGAGCTGACCTCGACCGTGGGGCTCAACCTCGGCAGGATGGGGGAGCTCTATCGCAGGAGCTCGACCCCGGGAAGCAGGAGCACGACCTTGGCCAGGAGCTCGACCTCGGATGAGAGCTGACCTCGGTCGAGGGCTTGACCTCGACGGGATAGGAGAGCTCTATCTCGAGAGCTCGACCCTAAGAAGCGGGAGCATGACCTCGACCGGAAGCTCGATCCCGGATGGGAGCTGACCTCGATCGAGGCATCTACTTCGGAAGGCAGAAGCGTGCTCCAAGCGCTAGGGCAGCTTGACTCTGATTCTACATCTGGTTGCCGCGTCTAGGTGGCACTTTCTGCTAGTGTGCCTACCAGCTGGTGCAGTCATGGGTTCCACATCAGCAGTAATGCCACATCACTCATCAAGTAAAAAACTCCAAAGTTAATATGCTAGTTTACACTTATGAGATATTTAGGAAATCTCAGCTGAGTGCAATATCCCTTTCCAGATTGATACTTCTGCTGAGGGAGAACAAGACGGGAGCTGCTTTGTCATTAAAAATTTTACTGTCTTTTGTCATTAAAAATTTGCTTTGGTCGCTGCTTCTGCTTCTTCTTCTGCTGTTGCTGTATTGGTTTAATTTATGATTTGAGCCTTCTTGTTGTCCCATCACTTGCAGAGGATTTCAAGTTGTAACTTCCCTGTAACCGAGAAGCAAAGAACTAGAACCGATATTTCTCCGTGGCTCTTGCTGGTATTATTATGTGCTACCAGATCGACTTGTGCATTGTTTATTTCATACCTAAAAGATTACGTTTCTAAGAATTTTGTTCCCATTTTGCATTCTATCTCTATTTATTCTTTTTTTTTTTTAATGATATACATGAGAACGACTAAATTGTACTGTCCAATGTTGAACTGCTAGTTGACAATGTGACAAAAATAAACAACATAAAAAATTCTGAGCAGGAAATGTAATACAATACATTGGTTGATTCTATTTTGCATAACCACGACAACAGCTAAAATGTATGGCGGCGTTGTGCATCACGGTGGACGTGGTTATTTATTTGAATTGTTAGGGTCATGAGTTTTTATTGATTAGGTTTTGTGTAAATGTATGTTGATTTTGTTGAATTGTTAGTGTCTTGAATTTTTATCGTGTAAATGTATGTTAACCCGAATTTGTTATTGAGCCATGAGTTTTTATTCATTAGTTGTGTAAATGTATGTTAACCCGGAACCGACTCTATAATCCCTAACGTAACTGATTTTACTGACCTAACTACACTACTAAATACACACAAAAAGACATGTAAGTCGGATCATCCGGGTGTCCGGCTATGCTAGCAAATGGCCTCAAAGCTTCTCCCTTTCTTTGGGTGGGTTCTTCTCTAATTTTTTGGTTTAATATTATAGAGATCATAAATTCTACGTGCCTATGCTATGACTAATCAATCATAAGCCGTTGCATAAATGGCAAAAAAAACAAATTTCATTCCAGTTCAACGCAAATCAATTCTGAATGACAAAATCATTTGACTTCCACTCAAGCAAAGAAACACGGACTCATTTCGGGGGATGTTTATTTCAGTTCACTGAAACTAGATGAAGCACTTGCACTGATGAGTAGAATAATAATAATAATAATGCTGACGCAGAGAGATTTATTTGGCTTTCATTGATGAACAAATCAAAGCAATCCTTATTACCGATGCTTCAGTTAGATCGAAGTCGTCAGGCCAGCATAGAACTTGGCTCTCCTTTCCTTAAGCCTCTCTATCTCAGATCTAAGGGCCAAAATTCCAACGCCTCCCCTTTGGCCTTCCAATTGGCTCTCTAGATTCTTTATCTGGCTGTCTATGCTTCTTATCTGCACCCATATTTCACTTTGTTAGAAGATTTGAGTGAGTGTGTTGTGTTTGTGTGTGTGTGTGAGTGAGAGAGAGAGAGAGAGAGAGAGAGAGAGAGAGAGAGAGAGAAAGACCTTGCGGCTAGGCCACCGGGGCAATCCATACTTCCTGCAGATGCTCTTGAGAGATGTTGAACACAATCCGAGCTCCTGGGATGCGCGTTTTATGGTTAAGTGGAAGTAGTCCATCAAGTCTTCGAGCTTCATATTTGAGGTCCGTTCCCTCTGTTCCACCGCAAACCCATCAAATAAATCACATAAAATCTAGCAAGGCATCCACGTTACAAAAAACCTTGAACTCTAATGACCAGTTTGAGTCTGATAACTACCTGCGCCGCTATTCCAGTCTTCTTTGGTCTGATTGGACCGCCGCTGCCATCAGTTTCAGTAATTTGAGATGTCGCTACATTAGTATCAGTATCTCCATTAGTTTCCTTTGCACTGGATTGTGATGAAACCCCTGATTGTGATTGCTTTCCACTTTTTTGTGACGAATCTCCTATCATCAAGCAAAAAATCTTAGTATCCATACATGCATGCATGCCCCATGCACGTAAATTTTGAAGCATGCATGCATCACTTATAATGTTATATATGTTAGACGAATAGTAATTCAACCTTTGTCCAGCTTGCCTAATTCCGGCTCCAGAGGCAGCGAAGATGCTCCAGAGGCACTTGTAGTGCTCCCCACTACCATTCCAGAGGCACTGGTACTCCCTACCCCCAGACCGATACCGCCACATAGGGCATCGAAGAAGGACGAAACAGTATCTTGAACAACGATGCACCCGTTGGCCTTCAGTAGCATAACGTACTGGGTTAGCAGGTTCTTCACCCATTCAAAGTTCTGATTGCCAAGGCTGCACAAGATAAAATATTAAAACAAAGGGAAGTTATTGAACAAATATTATCTTGTTTGATAAAAAACTTGATTCTAAAAGCCTTTGTTATACGTCATAGCACCAAGATGCTAGGAACGTGATTAACTAAAATTTCATCAACAATTTTATTGAAAACCCTCACTCAATATAGAGTAGTTCCCTCACAGGTTGGTCCCCCTCGCGAACGCTCTCCAGGTGAAAAATTGCATGCTTGAAGATACCCAGCGCCCCATGCACCGCAAACTTCACCTGTTGCATCCCTACAAATCAGAGTACGAAAAACTTATGCTTCCTGTTTAATTTTCATTAGGGAAGGGGACGGAATTAAACTCTTTAACGTACCACTAAAGTGGACTATTTCTCTTAGCACATGGCATCGATTACAGTCTAACTGGCCCGGCTGGATCGATACAAAGGTTGGTTGCACAGATGCACGGTTCGGGTTCGATGATGTTCCAGGGTTCCCATCTTGGATGGCAAGCATGCCCAAAGATCCAATAATGTCAAAGTTCCAAAATGATACGTTCTCCTGGCCTGGCACCAGAATTTCCTCATTGATAGCTAGGCCGGTGTCAATTGGGGCTGGTGGTGGGGGTGGTAGTAAAAGCGGTGGTGGCTCGGAGAAGTCAAGGAACCGGCGAACATCACCATCCGGGTCGTACTGATCATGATCGTATCCATCCATAATTTTGGGCCAGTGGCCGCTAGAGATTATTTTTGATTGTGATAAAGACTGCGGCACCCGGCAATGGGAGGATTGACACCACCGGATCCGGAGGAGCCGGGGTGGGCGTAGGGCGTAGGGAGGTGGTGGAAAGACCCAAAGGAGAGAAGGGAATGGAGGCTTGGAGGGGAGGAGCGGGTGAGGGAGGATCTAAAATAAGGCGGGAAGCGGGGCGGTTACCGAACGATGGGAGGGCGGGTCGATTGGCTCGTGACCGTTGGTCGCAGCGTTTGGTTTTTTTGGGAAAGGGCGTAGGGGAGGAAAGAGCCGCGTCCGGCGCCGATCGGACGATCCCATATTCCAACGCAGTGCTGGCCGCACGCTTGGCCTTGAGATTCGTGAATGCGCGGGGCTGGGAACCGGATTTTTACGTGTCGGGTCAATACAGGCATGGGGCGGTGGAAGCCTGGGGCGAGAGATTCTTCCGATGAGAAACGGACCGTGGCGGTTGCCGACTTTGGTTCGACTGGACCGGTGAAGCCGGCCTAGCTGGATCGGAGATCGAAGTTTAAGAATCTTTTGCGACCTTGGCTGTCTTACTCCACTTTGGAGATCCTGAGGCTCCGTTGGATCCAAGATTCCATTGTTTTGTATTACCTTTATTATTATTACCTTTATTATTATTATTATTATTATTATTATTATTATTATAGCCAAGGATTCCTGACTTGCTGCAGTTTTTTTTTCCAAAAAATTATAAAAAAGGAGAAAGGTAAATCTCATTTTCTGCTACTATAACTACATGATAAAAATTTTTGTTTTCTTGTATACCCGGTGATTAGTGTCCTTCTCTATGAATGGAGGCAACATAGCATATACCATGCTAATTAAGCCATGGCTGCATCCTGCTTTGCTCATATGAATCTGTCAAACTATTCTTTATAGCATGTATTTTACACAATAAAATATAATTCTAATAATGGCTGTACATGGGATGTAATTACTATCCATCATCTACTTCAAACTTAATACTAATCTTGACACTTGTTTAACAATTTTAGCATGCAACAAAAGTTTTATGAGAGTAAAAACCATTGTGACCATCACTACAATAAAAAGGATAATAGGTAATCGTTTTTTCATGGTGCAAGGCCACCAATTTGTTAAAAAGCATCGTCACTTGATGATACTTTTAAGCGTCAGTAAATAAGACATCAGGAGTAATACTTTCTAAGTGTTACATAAGAATTAGACAATTCTTTAAAGCATCATTATTTGATGATGCTTTAAAGCATCGTCAACAAATAATGCTTTCAAGTATTGTTAGACTTTCCTTCCACCCAAAAATTTTTCAGCATATCTTTCTCTATTTCTCGATATATTTTCTTCCTAGATCCCCAGTTTTTTGCCCTCCCATCCTCTACAGGTCCCCAACTTTTTTCATTTCTCGATGGATTCATATCTGTGTTTCTTCAAATGGCCACCTATAGCATTGATCTTCCCATCTACATGCTATTTGAGCTAGCACTCGGTGGTGGTCTCTTCTCTACCCAAGATGAGGCCTTTTGATTTGCTTCATTGCTATAAATTGAAAAACAATGATATGTGTTCTGGTTGAGTTGGTCCAAGATCTCCATTTTTTTTCCCCCTCCTTTGTTTCGGGCTTATAGGTTTTAGTTTTGAGGGAGGGGGTTAGGGGTGGGGGACGAGAAGGATTTTAGTTTGGGGTTTTGGAGTTTGAGTGGGAATTTATGATTTTTTTGACTTTTGCTTCTGGGACTTCCTGTGAGGGATCAAAATTCGATTTTGGCCACTGAAATTGGACGTTTTTGAGGAACTTGAAACCTAGGAGTTTTGGATGTTTGGGAGTTTATGCAAAAATTAATTACAGTCCCCGCCTCTAGGGTTTACAAGCTCGCCTCTAGGGTTCATAAAGTCTTTACCTTTCTTCAATTCTTTAGTGATTTTGATGGATTTTGCTTATTCATTATGGCTCTCTCTTTGTTCTCTATTCTTTTAGTTATTAATGCCTTGATTTAATTGTCTAAGATGTTTGTTTATTGAATGGTTCGAAATTCTTGAGCAATTTTTATTATTATTAAGCATTCCAAAATGGTAACTTGTTAGAATGTGTTATGATATGGAACATAGGAATATATGTGGTTTCTTGTTCCAAATTATCAACTTCTCTTCAGGGTTCTTTTTTTTTTGATACAGACAAGCGCTCAAACAAATCAGGTATGGGAGCCATCCATAAGGTCAAATGAGATAAAACCCTGAAAAGGTGGAGGAATACAGTCCTCGTGATATTAAGACTAATCGACAGAGTGCTCAGCCATAAAAGAGGCAACCCAATCCACTGTAGAGTTGGCCTTCCTAAAGATGTGATGAACCGTCGAAGTAACCGATGGTCCAAGAGAATGCCAAATGTCGTGAAGCAGATGATGGACCTGACACTACTCTGATCCATCCTGGATCCAAGTAATAATAATAGTGGAGTCACCCTCGATAAGAATCCAGATAGCATGCATCTCCTGTCTAACATAGGTGATGCTCGTCCATGCTAAGTTTAGCTTCTAGAACTAAAGGCTTATAGAGAAAGGAGCCTCCGCTACCAACAACCTACCCTCAGAATTGTGTATAACAAAACCAATGCCACCTAGAGCATCTCGAACACAACCATCAAAGTTTACCTTGCCAAAGCCCAGAGGGGGGCTCCAAGGAGATGTGTAAAGCCCTACGAGCCACTGTCAGAGTAGCATAGGAGTCCCAGGGATCTTGGGCTGCAAAGGAAGTAGCAGTGTCAAAGTGATGGTACTCATGGCAATGGACCTGGCTTTCTAAAGAACTCTCCAAGCCAGATCAGTAACAGCCTCAAAGACCAGGCTATTCCTAAAAAGCCAAATATGATAAGCAATATAGGTAGCATGAGTAGCAACCTCGGCCAGGTAGTGCTAAAACATGTCGAGGAAAGACACAACCAGGGACCCTCAGCCTCCTCCCAAGGCCATCTCCCAACCATCCTCCAAATAAGGATCACCATTGGGCAGCGTAGGATGATATGCTTAGTGGACTCCTGATCAAAACTACAAATAGGACAAGTCACCGATAGATTCATATCTCTATGCCTGAGCAACATCCTAGCGGGGATGCGGTCCTAGGCAAACTTTCAAAAGAAAAGCTGAACTCTTGGATGAACATGTAATGGCCAAATCTAGGCAACCTCCATCCTCGTGTCAGAAGATATCCTATAAATATCATAAAGGGTGCTCAAAAAAACTCTAGGGCTGCAGGACTAGCCCCATACCCTCAAATCCCAGCAGTAGTGACTCGAAATCGGGATGGCAAGGATCCGATCAGCTAGATGAGGCCCAAGAATTCTGGTAACCTCCCGAGCTCTCCTCATCCTACCATCATCCATCAACAAGTCAGAGACTCGAAAGTTATCAACCAGCTCCATACTGGCAAAGATCAGCCACCTAGATAAAAGCATACTAAAGATCCACGCATTCTAGCCTACATCAATAGTGGTCCCATCCCTGATCAAGCATCTGACCTAGCCTAACACAAGAGGATCACGAGAGTATATCTCCCTCCAGATAGGCAAGCAACCATGCATGATAAAAGTGTTGGAGTCGTGGCTCCAAGCACCATAACATGTTCTCATCATCCTGCTCTATAAATAGTCGGGCTGAAGGAGGTATCTCGTAGCATGCCTGCAATAAGCACCTTTTCCTCCTGATCAAAAGTGACTGTATCCCTAGACCACCATCTCTGAAAGGATGGCAAACAGTATCTCAAGAAACCAGGTGGATCTCCTGGTGGTCTTGAGTAGAACTCCATAAAAAATTCTTGAAAAGTTGCTCCATCTCCTTAAGATAGCAGTTGGGCAATAGAGTGTTCGCCAAGAGGTAAACAATGATGGAACTCAAGATAGATTTAAAATGAGCCCAAAATCAAATTTTAAAATTTATTAAAAAGATGCACAAATTTTAAAGTAGTCGGTCTATAGTGAACTAGTTGCTTGGTTCACAGGATCCCTGCTCGGTTCACAACTTCCATTACCTATGGTCCATGGCGTAACCTCATGGACCACTTGTGATTTTCACCGGCTATTGCCAAGAGGTTGGCTGGCGACCACCCCACGATATCCGGTGAGGCTTACGGTGCGACGAAGATGGTGGCAATACATAGATCCAGCGACCTTAGCTCAGATCATTCCAAACGATCTGTGGCTCATGGCAACAGCAACAACAGGGATTCCAGTGAAGTGATGGCAGTGCGAGATGGATTCGACAAAGCTTTTAAGGTAGACAATCGAAGTGATGGAGGGATCGGTTTGACGATAGGATGAGCAATCGAAAGAAAAAAAATGGCAATCACAAAGCATCTAGTGATGGCAATAGGGGTTTCAATAATGGTTCCAGTGATGATGTCGACAGTGATTCCGATGATGGCGGTGCAAGGAGCCTCCAATGGTAGTTTCAATGGCGGCGTGTGAGGAGGTTCCAACAAAGATCCAAGGTCGATGATGGTATCTAGGCAATGGTGGGTCCGTTGATTGAAGGAAGAAAATAGGTATCATGATATCATGATTCTACCATTCAATCTGAATCCAATGGTCAGAATTAAATCCAATTGGAAACAAGTTTGATTATGGGAGATGGACTGGTTTTTAGATGTTTGATCCGGATCCAATGGTCGGAGAAATCTTAATTGGTCAAACATTAGTTAAAACAGGGACTAGAAGCCTAATACTACTAGGATTGGGCATATTCATATCTAACCATTGAATCCTGTAAAACAAAATCCCAGCCACTTTTTTTATTCTTTTGTTTAGTCCTATACTAAAAAAATATAAAAACCTCTCCCCTATTAAAACCCTATAAAAAAGTTCCTGAATCTCTACCTTGAGGCATCAACTTCCTGGAGTCCCTCTAGAGCTTTTGCATAAAGGGACAAGAGGGGATCACTCTCGGGAATCCCTCTATAGCCTTTGCATAGGAAGATAGGAGGGGATCAATTTAAAAGCAGTTAGGTACAGAAGTGTGGGAGGGAAGAGGAGATTTTGTGCAAGGCAGAGCATGGTTCTTTTGTTCTTCAATCTCTTGTATTTCTTTGGTATGTAATAAAAGATTATTCTTTCAATTGTAAGTTCATTATTTACTCTCTTTTATTTGCTCTTTATTATGCTCTACTGTTGAATTAAATTTAGGAATAATTCTTGCTTTTTGTAGACATGACATGATTATTACGGATACAGGACATGCCGAGAAAAGAAGAGTGGACACCTAGTGCCTCATGGAGATGCACCATGATTTATTATGAATACGGAGCATGCCGAGGGAAGCCAGGTAAATTTCTAAAATTAATTATATTTTGATTATAAAAGAAATATAATTTATCAGTGCAAGATCAACCTATAACTCTTGAAATAATCTTTTTATTTGCTTCTCTTTTAAAAGTAGTTTATTTCTTGTTCATTTTTATTTTTATGCAACAACAATTACTTCCTTTTTTCTTTAAAATCATAACTTAGTCCTAAGATCCCTAAGGATACGATCCTAACTCATCCTAACTATAGAGTTGAATTGGTGAATTATTTTTGACCACCACGACAGCGATCACTAACCCACTTCTGGTTTACACTAAAAATATCGGGCAAGCATATGGGGATACTTTGGATGCATTGTATATACCTTCAGAACACGGCTTCAAGGATGGATGCTTAGCTCATGGACCCATCCACTGACCTATCTATTGGCCAGAGCTTGTCACCGAGGTGTTGGCTAAAGCTTGCTACAATCCTCTCTGCCGATCCATTAGCCAGCCTATCAATGGAGCCGAACTTAATACCAAAGTAACTTTACTTGGTTGTTATTAGGTGCAGTCCATCAACACGCTCCTCATGTGGCTCGTCTCTAAGATTCAAATAGCCGATCATCCAAAATCATGGAAGAAACTATCTCATGCCGATGATATCACTAACAATGACCTCCTCCATCCATAAAAGCGAATAAGGACTAAAATACCGCAACAGTGCAATCAATGATTCAATACTTTCAGAGTTGTTTGTCTTCTTAGCCCTCTTCTATAAATAACCAAGACCCCGAGATTCCCAGATAAGCAATTTTTTTCTATGCTCACGGTTTTCATTTGTTTTAGATCTCTGACTTTAGCATCAAAGGGTCCTTGCCGAAGCCAACTCCAACTAGGAACTTTGTTTTGCAGGTCAATCCAGCGATGACCTACCAATCAGCGCCATCTCCGACCTCAAGTCGGAGTCTGTAGTAACATAATCTTTATAAGAAGGTCTCTCTCTATCTTACCGACCAAAAATAAAATAGCAATTCTTAAATTTGAAAACCCATTTAATCTTTATTTTAAGATGTTACAATAGTAACCAACCCATTTAGCCCTAACACGACGGTGGGCCCACTTGAAGAGATCAGCCCCTATGATGGCCAGGTCGGCAGCTCGGCTCGCTCGCTTCAACTAGGCTGGCACCTCGACCAGGTCGGTAACTTGGCAGCCTTGCCTAGAGCCCAGCTAGGCATGAAGGGTAGCCAACTTTGGCCTATGAAGCTCTCCGGATCAACTTGGCTCTGTTTTGCGCGATCCAAGCATCGTCGGGAAGCAACCGCGCTCCAGTCCAGCACCTTCGCATGGCTTCGCCCTGCTAGCACCCACAGGCATGCACTCAGCACACCGGCACCTCGATCCACGTGCACGGAGATGAGCGCACCCAGGTTTATCTGCCAAAAGCCTCGCCCGAGCGCATGACCGCACCAGGGCAGGCCCGTGCCAGGGTCATGCCCGCGGGATAGGCCCGCATTGATCCACCCCTCCGCCCGCTCCGCTCCTGCATCACCTGCGGCACGCCAGCGGCTGGTCCGCCCACCGCGGCCTCGTGCCGGACCAGCTCGCCGCGTTGGGGGACTGGGTGACTCCGGCGGTGCAGCTCTACACCAAACGTGGCATGACCGGCGTGGCGTTGTCCCTCGCGTGAAGTCCGGCTCCAGACGGCTTCGCCCGCCCCAGCTCCAGTCGCCCGCGACGGTCCCGGCTCCGGCTCCGACCAACTCGGCATGCCCGCGGTGCCCCGCACGGCTCCACCCGACCTCGCCGGCGCACCTCCGAGCTCAGCACCGCGGCACGCCCAGGGCAGCACGCCCCCGAGCCCCAGCTCCTCTGGCTCCACCCGACCTTGCCGGCACGGCCCGGCTCGGCGCCTCCGAGCTCAGCATCGCGGCACGCCCAAGGCAGCATGCCCCCGAGCCCCAGCTCCTCTAGCTCCGCCCGACCTCGCCGGCACGCCCCGACTCGGCACCTCCGAGCTCGGCACCGCGGCACGCCCAGGGCAGCGCGCCCCCGAGCCCCAACTCCTCCAGCTCTGGCCCGCACGCCCGCGGCATTCCCGGCTCGTCCGATCAACTCCGCCCGAGCAGAGTCCGACTCCAACCCTGGTCCGGCACCGTTCGGCGCACCTGCGGCGGTCTGGTGATCCTGCACCTAGCACGGCCTCACCCGTTGGAAGGCAGCGGCGCGCCCGCATGGCATGCCCGAGTCCAGCTCGACACGCCCACCTCCAACTCGGTGCGCCCATGGCAGCCTCAGCTCTGCCCGCATCGATCCGCTCGCTCGGGAGCAGCGCACCCCTGCGGTCCACTGTGTCCATGCACGCGTGGGTTTGCACTCACGTGCATGGAGCCTCCGCAGGCCCTGCCTCGACCAGCGCGCATGAGAAGTCTCTACGGGCCCTCTCTCGGTCAGCGTACCTGCATGGCAACCTGGAGCAGCATCTCAACCCAGCTCGGTCACTGGGTGCGTTGCATAGTTCGATCTGATTCATGTGGACCCGGCGTGCTTTCCGAGAGGCCCATCCACATAGGCCCGGCGCTCTTTCCAAGGATCCCCCTCCACATGGGTCCTATGGCACGCCGTCTGGAAGAAAGGTTTGCATTTAAGTTTTCTAAGCTACTGTTTACACTAACAAGTGAATAGTACCCTGCCCAAGGTACTGTACCCCTGCACCAACTTTCTGAACCGTCCAGAAGAAGAAGGTTCACCAGCTCATCATGGCGTCACAGGCTACCCTAGCCTGACAAGTCTACATTAAGACCGGCACGCCTCCCCAAAAGTGACAGGAACCCTTCGTCTACGTAAAGACCAGCATAGAGAGGCAAGGGGAGGTAAGAAACAACACACTCTCTTCATTATCACCCTCTGGCAACATAAAGTCCCCCAAGTTCTCCGCCTCAGAGGTCTCTTATTTTTCTTCGATCGTCCCACTGACTTGATCATCGGAGTGCCTCTGCCGAAATTCCTGGCGCAGGTCTTCCCTGTTTTGCAGATCCGCCCGATAGAGGGACGATACAGAGAAGATTTCTCCCACCAGAGAGGCCCACAGGATGATCACAACACAGTATCAAGCCCCTTCATCCCTACAACTACGACTATGTTCCCCTTGATCGTCTCCGACTGATGAACCCGATGATGCTGGCAAGGAGTCCACTCACCCAGGCCACGCAAGAAGCTACAGGCCAAGCAATCTAGGCGGCAACACAAGAATATCCCAGACCTCTCTCTCTCTCTCTCTCTCTCTCTCTCTCTCTCTCTCTCTCTATATATATATATATATATATATATATATATATAACTGTTGAATATCGATCCTTTGTTTAGTTTAGCCAAACAAATTGCAGTTTGTGGTGTGCACAACATTGTCATCCGATTACCACTCAATAGCCAATATTTACATATGTCCCTGATCAACTTAAAAAAATAAAGCAAAATATTTAATCATACTCCAAAAATTAAACTAATAAAGAGATGTTGATATATGATAAAATATTATTTTTAATAAAAGATTTAATAATATTATTATAATAACGTATCATCATTAAAATAAATACATCAGAAGCTCTCGATAATTGTTGAATAATCTACTACCTCTTCAACAAGATGAGAGTCTCAGACCTTTGAATTCTTCACTGGACTAGTTTCTACTGCTAAGAGTTCGAATCCTTACCTTAGAAAGTCGTATAGCTCTTGATACCCACCACATCATCTCATTACACAGAGACGGATCAAGCATGGTGAATTGCATTGGATATGAAACACAATGCATTGGAATGCCTAAAAATCATCCATCTCTTTGATAAGATGATATGATGGCTATTACGTAGGTCCCGACGATGCAAAACATGCACTAAGTCACTATTTCGTAATACTTCTCAAGTGATATCATAGAAACATTAGAATTAGTTTTAGCAACATTCTTGCAAGAATTCTGTTTCAAGCCCTGTACCAGCACTACAATGAACCAACCACACGCCCTGTGCCCCTGTAAAGGCTTTCAGGGACTTCATTTTTAACGTGAACTCTTGACGAGTACCATGCATCATAGTTCATTACAAACCGGTAAAACAGCCAGCATAATAAGAAGCTAAAGCAATTTTTATTGGCTTTTGAATCTAGCGTAGGGCATGACGGAGGCTCTCCGTGTGCATATATAATTATGCATCTTCCTTTGAACCAATCACCAACTTGTAATGTATAAAATCACATATCATAAATACGAAGCTATGACATCAATAAAAACACGATCTAAATGTTGCTTTTAATTCAAAAGGCTGAACGCACCAGTAATATATTCTCCCTCTCTCCTCTATCAGAGGTTCCAGTACCCCCTGCCACAGGTCGCCGACGGCGAGCGTCCCTGCTCGAACCAGCCCCAATACTCCGGCATCTTGTGCACCGGCGACGACACCTCCGGCCTCGGCGTGAACGGCCCCGCCGATCCCCTCCACCCTTCCACGCACTCCACCACCACACTCTCCACCTTCCCCTCCCCCATTGCCTGGTAAACCTTCTCAATATACTCCCCAGGACTCACCTTCTTCTCCCCCGTTAACAACTCCGTCCCTAGCTCCTCTCTCACAAGCCTATACACCGGACAAGTCCTGCACTTCTTTATCCTGTTCCCCACCATGAAATCCCCCTTCCCGAACCTCTCCCTCGCCTTCCCGACCTCCTCCCTCAGCCTCTGCCTCAACTCCTCCTGAAACTCCGGTATCCTCTTAAACATCACCATCCCCGCTTCACTCCCCTCCAGCGCCTTCTCCACCAACACCTCCCTCAGTTGCAGCATCAGAGCATACGCCGGGTTCCCGGGGTCGTCAATGTAAGAGAACACCGGCTGCTTCTCCACCACCTGGATCAAATCCTTCTCGCAGAACCTCGTCTCCAATAAACTCCCGTCCTCGGCCACAAACAGTGCTTTCCTCGCAGCTTGCATCACCGAGTGCTTCACAACCTCCTTCAAGTTCTCTTCTAACTGCCTCAAATCTATGGCCTGGCAGAGAGCTACAATATAAGTAGCCATCATCAGCTTCAAGATCTCGACAGCTTCCGCGCTCTTTCTCGCTGAAATGAGACCCAAGGAGTTCACGTCCTGGTTGTGCTGCTCGGCGCTCTGGACGTGGGTGGTGACCGGGTTAGCCAAGTACTGGAGCTCGGAGCAGTAGGCCGCCATGGCGATCTCCGCCCCCTTGAGCCCATAGTCCAGACTCGGGTCTGCGCCGGCGCTCAGGTTGGAGGGAAGCCCGTCGTTGTAGTAGTCGCAGACGAGCTCGGAGAACTGAGCAAAGACGAGCTTCCCGATGGCCGCCAGCGCGATGCGGAGGTTATCCATGGAGACGCCGATGGGCGTCCCCTGGAAGTTGCCGCCGTGGAGGGCGATGTCGCGGGCAACGTCGATCAAGGGGTTGTCGTTGACGGAGTTGATCTCCCGCTCGATCGTGTGGGTCGCCATTCGAATCACTTCTATCTGCGGCCCGAGCCACTGGGGCGAGGTCCGGAGAGCGTAGCGGTCTTGCTTCGGTTTCGTTAATGGTTCCCTCTCGTGCCGGAGCTGGGCCTCCTTCATGTAGTCGCTGCCGTCCAGGAGGTATTCCATGATGGCAGCCGACTCGATCTGGCCCGGGTGGTGCTTCAGTTCGTGGGTCAACGGGTCGGCGAATTCCGGCTTCCCTTGCATTGCCTCGCAGAACATGGCTGACAAGATTACCGAGAGTACGGCCAAAACGTTGGCGTCGTAGCAAACCGTCGCCGCCACCGCCGCCCCTACGGCGGTGCCGTTGACGAGAGCAAGCCCCTCCTTCGCCTGGAGGTCGAATGGTCGATCGATGCCGACACGCTTCAGCGCTTCGGTGGCTGCGATCTCGTCGCCTTCAGGGGTAGTGACACGTGAGTTGTGCCGGCCGGTGAGTACGCCTGCGATGTACGATAATGGAACAAGGTCGCCGGAGGCGGTGATGGTGCCGCGGAGTGGGAGCCTGGGGATGAGGTTGTGGTTCATGAGTTTGGCGATGGTTTCCAGGAGCTCCCACCGAATGCCGGAGTAGCCCTGCATGAGGGTGTTGGTCCGGACGAGCATCGCCGCCTTGGCGTAGCTCGACGGGAGGGGCTCGGTGCCGATGACGCCAGCGTTGAGGAACCGGATAAGCTCAGTCTGGAGTTCGGCGGTCTTTTTGGTGCGGCGGTGGGAGGTGGCGCCGAAGCCGGTGGTTACGCCGTAAGTGTCGGTGCCACGATCGATTTTTTCGGCGACCCAGGCGGCGCTGCGGTTGACGCGGGACCGCGCGGCTGCTGCATCTAGCTCAACGGGGACCGTGGCGCGGCGGGCGATCGCGGCGACCGCGGCGACTGTGAGGGTGGTGCCTTCGATCTTGACGGAGGAGAGGGAGGAGAATTGGGAGATCATCCGCTGAACCTCGTCGAAGTGGGCGCAGTCGAGGGCTTCCGCGGCCTGCTTCCAGTGAGGTGGATTGGGGACGTAGGAGGTGCCGGAGACGGCGATGGGGTTGACGCCGTCGACCGGGACGGGGAGCGTCGGGGGCCGGAGGGTCCGAATGGAGCGGGAGGGACCGTTGCGGGAGGCCATTGCAGCGAATGTGGGGTGCTGATGAGGCCTTTGATTTGTGCTTTTGCCGGGTATGGAAAGGGGTGAAGAGTGGCTGATCTAATGGTAATGAGAGGCGGTGCTTGTTTTGAAGCGGGAGAGAGGAGTACGGATTTATAGGCACAGGAGGGAGGGAAGCGTTACGGTGCTCCTTTTTTTTTTTTTTTTTTGACTGAGTTACGGTGCTCCTTTAGTTTAGATTTTTTTGACCGTAGCTCCTTTAATTTAGATTTAGCATTAAAAAAGGGCGGGCTCACCAACTCGTGGGGCCCACATCAGGTGTACCGGGTCTGTTGACGTGGTTTTTTTTAATTTATGGGAGGAAGGGTTTGGAGTGCTTCGGAGCTGTGCAAGTTGCAATCCAACGGTTAACGTTGCGGCAGAGAGTTTTTTTAAAATAATATTTTTTATTTATCAATCAGTGGAGGCGTGATACCATGATTCAATTAAATATAAAAATTTAATTAAAATCCATGACAGCTGGTTTGAACGAGAGTTCAAGTTCTTTCTCTATTTTAATATATCTTGGTAGCATCATGTTATCGTATTTATCTTTGAACGGTAAAAGATCATAAAAATTTTAGTATTTTAAATCAAATGTTATTGGACAGGATAAGAACCTGCAGAAATAGTTATATTAAAATTTATTTCTTATCCCTTTTCTTTTTAGTAAAAAAATATTTTTTTATTAAATACAAAATTAGTGCATCCTAAATCTATTTAACGATATAGATATTTTTAATACATGAAAGATATGCAGGGAGAAGAGGAGGTTTTGAAAATTACGTAAAGAAATTATATTGTATCTCCGATTTCTCATTAAAAATAAAATTAAAAATAATATTCCATTTTCAAAATTTAATAAAAAATAAAATTATTTTTAAAAAATTATAAAATTATTAAAATATATATATTGATACGGTGGAAGACTGATGTGTGATCCTTATCAGATGCCATGTCAGAAAGCCTATCACGGTGGACACCCCATCTCGGACTCCTTCGATCGGGCCGAACTCTCTCAGATCGATGAGGCGGCCCATCGAAGCCGAGCTCCGTCCTCCGCCAGGTCAGCACCCGCGAGCTCGGGGCACCTAGGCCGGAGCCGAATGCCCTCCTTCGCCAAATCAAGCCCCTCCGAGGCTGAACCTCTTGAGCCGGAGTCGAGCCCAGCCCTCCTCCACCAGGTCGAGCCCCCTGAGCCAGAGTCGAGTTCAGCCCCCCTCCGCCAGGTCGAGCCCCTCCGAGGTCAAGCCCCCTGAGCTGGAGTCGAGCTCCAGCTCTCCAGTTCGGCAACCACCTCGCACAACGTCGCCGGCCACCAAAGGAGTAGAGCCGCCTCCCCGGGGGACCGGCGGGCCACCCGAGGGCTATGAAAAAATGCCCATCAAGTTATAATAACTACCTGTGGATGCCACTTATAACAAGAGAGGGAGGAGTTCCCCTCAATTAATACACTGCCAGGCTTTCCGGAATAGAGCGACCAGAAGGAATGTCAGAACGCACAGCAGTTTCCTTATCACCAACAAGGAAAGATGTTCCGTCTACGGCACGGAATGCCGCCGCACGCCCCTGACGGTACAGATTAAAAGAGACGTCCCGTCCGCAGCATGGAATGCCGCCGCACGTACCTGACAGCACCGGGGAGATCCGAGGTAGGCGTTCAACAATCGTCCAGACTTAAAAGAACCTTCGACATGCTCGCGAAGAAGGTAACGAATACAACAACAAAAAATCCAAGAAGGGGAAAGGGAAGGAGGCCGCACAGGAGGACCTATCCACCTCGGCCGTCATCTTTCCCGACATACTTGCACCCCCATTCTTACCCTACTCACATCATTTTCACTCTTCTTAGCATGGAGTCCATCACGAGGGGCTCGACCAGGAGGATCTGTTCCCCTGGATCGTCAATGACTTGAGCGTCGGAGTGCCCCCACCGGAATTCCCAGCCCGGGTCACTAACCCCTATTTTGCAGGTCCCGACGGGCAGGACATCACCGCGAAGACGAGGGGCGATCGCGATCCGACGCCGACAGTAGTACGGGCCACGATGATCCTAGCAGCAATAGATTGGCGCACCAGGAAGAGGGAGGAGCAATCTTTGATCCAGCTTGAGCCCCCTTAGAAGCAGTTTGACGGAAGGATGGTGACGATACGGGCGAGAGAGGTCTCCACCAGTCGTGCAGGGGACTCCCCTTCCTGGCGGAACCCGCACAATTCAGAGGTGGAACCACCCGCTCCAGCTCAACCGCCTCCAGCGGAATCTCAGCTGGCTGCACTCACCCAGCAGATGCAAATCCTTGCCATGGCAGTGCACCAGCTTCAGCACCAGCACTGGTCCTTGGCTACTCATCAACAGCCAGGGACTCTTGCGGCCCATGCCGCAACACCCCGCATAGCCTACGTTCCTTCCAAGGAAGGCCTTCGCAGCTGCGGGCCAACACTGACAACCGGGGTAGCCACCAAACTCTGGGAAGAGACATCGGGCCAGGTCTCCCAACAAGGAGAGCCAGTCGCCTACCCTCGAGCGGGTGATATCCAAACCCCGTCGAGGTCGAAGAGGCAAGTCCCCCCTTCATGAGCACCGTGCATCCATGTCACCTTCTGCATCCCTTTCCGTGGAAGGTTCTACCGATGAAGCCATCAGGCGCACAGCCGAGAAGCGCCTAGAGGAGCACGAGTGCAAACTGGCGAAGTTGTCCCGTCGATTTGCGAACATGCAGGGCTCTACGGACAAGCCAACGGGCTATGATGCCCGTCCCCCCTTTTCCCGAGAGATCCAAGAGGAACCAATTCCCGGCCAGTTCCGGATGCCGCAGGTGAATCCCTACGATGGGACCATCGACCCCTTGGACCACCTGAAAAGCTATAGAGCCCTCATGAGGGTCCAGGGGGCCACCAACGCCCTCCTCTGCGTCGCCTTTCCTGCCACTCTTCGGAAGGCAGCCCGGGTATGGTTCACCCGTCTGGAGCCGGAGAGCATCAACTCCTTCGCCCAGTTGGGGCAGAAGTTCGTGGCCCACTTCGACGCCTGTCGGAAGATGCCGCGAGAGGCAGACAGCCTCTTCTCCATCAGGCAGTAGGACCGCGAGCCCCTACAGGATTACGTGGCCCGTTTCAAGGCTGCTGCATTGGAGATCTACAACCTTGAGGAGCCAGTTACCTTGTTGGCTCTGATGCAAGGACTCAAGACCTCCCGCTTGACTTACTCGCTCGATAAGAAGCCCCCCAAGAGCTACTCCGAGCTCCTCCTCCAAGCTCAGAAGTACATCCATGCCGATGAGGCAGATCATACGAGGCGGGAGCTCGGCGGGAAGTCGCTGAAAAAGCCTACCCCTGTCGAGGCATCCGGGACGCGAAAACCGGGACCTCCAGCTCCGAGCTTCCGGCATGGACCAAGGACGAGAAGCGCTCCCATTTCCGAGGGGAGTTACACCCCCCTCCTCACCCCGAAGATGAATATCCTCATGAAAATCGAAGGTGAGCCCTGTCTGAAGCGCCCACCTCCGATGAGGCCGTCCTCTAGCGGTGACAAGACGAAGTACTATCGCTACCACCACGACCATGGCCACGACACCGAGGAATGCCACCACCTCAAGAAGGAGATCGAGAAACTCATCAAGAGAGGCTACCTCGGGAGGTACGTGGGGGGCATACCTCAAGTAGAGCCTCAGGCGCTCGTCGCTCTCCCGCCAACTCCCACATTGGATAACCGCCCTACCGAGAAACCGATGGGGATGATAAGTTAGGGAGCCAAGCGCGCATCCAAGAAGGCCCGGGGAGCAAGGCTATCTAAAAATGTACTCCCCTTTATGAGGGAAGGGGAAGGTTGGGGGAAAAATATAAATAACGATGCCATGGTCATCATGATGACAATCGCGAAGTATCTTGTAAAACACATCATGGTTGATAGTGGGAGCTCCACGGATGTGCTTTTTTATGATGCTTTCTCCAGAATGAACTTGTCTCCTGCATAGCTTAGGCTTGTGTATACACCTCTTGTCGGTTTCACCGGGGACTCTATAAGGGTTGAGGGAGAGATCACTCTTCCGGTCACCGCTGGGACCCTACCTTTGCAGAGCACTGTCATGATGACCTTCATAGTAGTTAGACTCCCTTTTGCCTACAATGTGATCCTCGTCCAACCCGGACTCAATCTACTCGATGCCGTCGTCTCCACGAAGCGATTGATGGTGCAGTTCCCAACTCCTTACGGGTTTGGCAAAATGAGAGGTGCGCCTCAGCCAGTCCAACACTGTTTCCAAACCCTCCCGGGTACCAAAGTCCTCGAGGAAGATCCCAAAGCAGACGAACTCAACCAAAGGGTGCAGGACCCCAGAGGTGGCCCGGCCGAGCGCTTGCTATCTTTTCCGCTTGGAATAGATTAGGAGAAGACGGTGTAGATTAGGGCCCAGCTGCAAGAGGAGGGAAGAGCCCACCTATTGGAGTTCCTGCGGGTGAATGTAGATGTGTTCGCCTGGACGGCGGCTGACATGCCAGGTATCCACCGTGACATCATCACTCACAAGCTGAGCATTGACCCAAAGCATCGACCAGTTCGGCAAAGAAGAGAAGCTTCATCCCGGAGAGGTAGGCGGCCATCAATGAGGAAGTAGACAAACTCCTAGCCACCGGTTTCGTTCGGGAGGTGCAATATCCGAGCTGGCTGGGCAATGTGGTGATGGTAAAGAAGAGCAATGGCAAATGGAGGATCCGTGTGGACTACACCGACCTTAACAAGGCATGCCCGAAGGACAGCTTCCCTCTACCGAAGATCGATCAGTTGGTGGATGCCACCTCATGGCACAGGCTTCTCTCCTTCATGGATGCATTCTCCGGATACAATCAAATCCGGATTTTCCCAGAGGACGAGGTGCACACCGCCTTCGTCACCAACCAAGGAACATACTGCTATAGAATGATGCCCTTTGGTCTGAAGAATGCCGGGGCCACATACCAGTGTCTGGTCAATAGGATCTTCAAAGACCAGATTAGCCGGAACATGCAGGTGTACGTGGATGACATGCTTGTCATGAGCAAGCCAAGCTCGGACCACGTCGCCGACCTCACTGAAGCATTCCACAACCTCCGAAAGCACCAGATGAAGCTGAACCCAGCAAAGTGCACCTTCGGAGTAGTGGCGAGAAAGTTCCTTGGTTTCATGGTCACTCAGAGGGGCATTGAAGCCAACCCGAAGAAGGTCCAGGCGATCAATGACAAGGAGCACTCGACATCCAAGAGACAGGTCCAATGCTTGACGGGGCGGATCGCAGTGCTGAGCCTGTTCATCTCAAGGTCGGCCGATCGCTGCCTCCCTTTCTTCAAGGCGCTGCACAAGATGCACAACTTCACCTGGATGGAGGAGTGCAGAATGGCCTTCGAAGAATTGAAGGAGTTCCTGGCCACTCCTCCGCTGCTCTCTAGACCGGAGGAAGGGGAGGAGCTCCTGCTCTATCTGGAGGTCACACCCGGAGCAGTCAGCTTGGTCCTCATCCGCGTAGATGAGGATGGGTCCCAGAAGTCGGTGTACTACACTAGCAAAATCCTCCATGATGTGGAGATCAGGTATACTCGCTCCGAGAAACTCATTTTTGCACTAATAATTTTGCTAAGCACCTCAGGCCCTATTTCCAAGCACACCCCATCATGGTCATGACAGACCAGCCACTGAGGACCATGCTTAGCCACCCTGAGACCTCCGGGAGACTAGCCAAGTGGTCCCTGCTGCTGAGCGAGTTCGACATAACGTATCAACCGAGGTCTTCGCAGAAGGCCCAAGTCCTAACTGACGTTGTGGTTGAATGCACAGGGCTTGCCAAAAAGCCAGAGCAGATAATGGTGGAGCGCCAAGCGGAGCTCGGACCAGAGGAGCGCTGGATCCTCCATGTGGACGGCGCATCCAATTCCGGCGGGAGCGGAGCAGGCCTCATCCTCGCCAACAGCGATGGGGTGGTGACAGAATGTGCTCTCCGCTTCAAGTTCGCCGCAACAAACAACCAGGCGGAGTACGAGGCGCTCCTCGCAGGTCTGAAAGTCTCCCGCAAGCTGGGTGTGCAAAGCTTGAGAGTCTTTACCAACTCTCAACTGGTTACCGGGCAAGTCTCCGGAGAATATGAGGCCAGAGATCCCCAAATGATGAAGTATTTGGAACGAGTCCGCTCAAGCACGGTAGGCTTCCGGCGCTTCAGCATTTTTCATATCCCCCGGGGGGAGAATGCACGCGCAGATGCACTGTCGAGGCTCGTGACCCTGTCAGACTCATCACTGGTGCGTGCCTACATCGAGTACCTCGAGAATCCAAGCTACGAAGGCCCAGAGGAGGTGCAACAAGTCATGCCGGAGCCAAGCTGGATGGACAGGTATGTCGGGTACATCACTGATGGCACCTTGCCAAAGGATCGCATGGAGGCCGGCCACATCAAGAAGAAGGCCTCCAGGTTCATTTTGATTGAAGGCCAGCTCTACCGCCGATCTCACTCCTACCCGCTCCTGAAGTGCCTTAGGCCCACAGAGGTGGCCTTCGTACTCCAGGAGATACACGAAGGCCTCTGTGGGAACCATGTGGGAGGAAGAATGCTAGCATACAAAGCTCTTCGCTAGGGGCACTTTTGAGAGACCATGAGGGAGGACGCTGCCGACATCGTCAAGAGGTGTGACAAGTGCCAGCGCCATGCCCATATATAGCGCCAGCCGGCGGCGCCGATCTCCCAGCTCTCATCCCCTTGGCTCTTTGCTCGGTGGGGAATGGACATCCTTGGACCGTTTCCTCCTGCACCGGGACAGCGAAGGTTCCTGCTAGTGGCAATTGACTACTTCATTAAGTAGGTCGAAGCAGAACCGCTAGCTCGGATCATTGAAGCCAATGTTCACCAATTCTTTTGGAAGTCAGTTATCTGCCACTTCGGACTCCTCCACTGTATCATCATCGACAATGGACGACAATTTGACAACCAGAAGTTCAAAGGATTTTGCACTAAACACGGCATCCAACATCGCTTAACCTCGGTAGCCCACCCTCAAACGAATGGGGAGGCCGAGGTGACCAATCGGACCATCCTCCAAGGACTCAGAACTAGGCTAGACCAAGCCAAGGGCATGTGGGCGAAAGAACTCCCAAGTGTCCTATGGGCCTACCACACAACGCCCAGAATGGCAACTAACGAGATGCCCTTTAACCTTGTCTTCGATGCCGAGGCAATCATCCCGGTTGAACTCAGCATACCCACACTACGAGTACAGCAGTACGACGAAGCGCAGAACTCGGCACACCTTCTGCTCAACTTAGACCTCCTCGAAGAAACAAAGGACAAAGCTCAGCTCCGAATGGCGGTATACCGGCAACGAGTGGCCCGGTACTACAATGTGCAGGTAAGGCCAAAAGTCTTCAGACCCGGGGACCTGGTGCTGCGCCGAGCTGAAGCATCTCAACCCCGGGAGTGCGGCAAGCTCTCGCCAAACTGGGAAGGCCCTTACAAAGTGGCTGAGGCCCTCTCACATGAGACTTACTACCTCGAGGATCTTGACAGCGTCACGTTCCCTCGAACATGGAATGCCTGCAATCTAAGAAGATACTATCATTAATGTAAGGCTTTCTTCCATTGATAATAAAGATTTTCCTTTGCGCAAAAGGTTATCTGCCTTGCAGGAATATTACCGCTCGGCCAACAAGTGTTCGAGCCTAGCTCCAAGACACCAAGACCTGAGCCCAGCTCTCAGGCGATCAAGACACGGGGCCCAGCTCTCCAGATGACAAGTCTTCGAGCCTAGCTCCAAGACACCAAGACCTGAGCCTAGCTCTCAGGCGATCAAAGCCCAGAACCAAGTTTTTCGGCCACCAGGTCCCAGAGCCCAGCGCCAAGACCTCAAAGCTCGGAGCCAAGCTCTCCGGCCACCAAGTCTTTGAGTCCAGCTCCAAGACATCAAAGCCCGGAACCAAGTTTTTCGGCCACCAGGTCCCTGAGCTGAGCACCGAGACCTCAAAGCCCGGAGCTCATATCTCCAGCAACCAAGTTTTCGAGCCTAGCTCCAAGACATCAAAGTCCGGAACCAAGCTTTCCGGCCACCAGGTCCCAAAGCCCAGCACCGAGATCTCAAAGCCCGGAGCCAAGCTCTCTGGCCACCAAGTCTTCGAGCCCAGCTCCAAGATATCAAAGCCCGGAACCAAGTCTTCCGACCACCGGGTCCCAGAGCCAAGCACCGAGATCTCAAAGCCTGGAGCCCAGATCTCTGGCCACCAAGTTTCGAGCCTAGCTCCAAGACATCAAAACCCGGAACCAAGTTTTTCGGCCACCGGGTCCCAGAGCCAAGCACCGAGACCTTAAAGCCCGGAGCTCAGATCTCCGGCCACCAAGTCTTCGAGCCTAGCTCCAAGACATCAAAGCCCGGAACCAAGCTTTCCAGCCACCAGGTCCCAAAGCCCAGCACCGAGACCTCAAAGCCTAGAGCCAAGCTCTCCAACAACCAAGTCTTCGAGCCCAGCTCCAAGACATCAAAGCCTAGAACCAAGTTTTCCGGCCACCAGGTCCCAAAGCCAAGCATCGATACCTCAAAGCCCGGAGCTCAGATCTCCAGCCACCAAGTTTTTGAGCCTATCTCCAAGACATCAAAGCCCAGAACCAAGCTTTCCGGCCACCAGGTCCCAGAGCCAAGTGCCGAGACCTCAAGATCCGGAGCTCAGACCTCCGGCCACTAAGTTTCCAAGATCCAGAGCTCAGACCTCCGTTCATCACATCTTCGAGCCCAGCTCCAAGAAGTCTCCAAGATCCGGAGCTCAGATCTCCGGCCACTAAGCTTCCAAGATCCGGAGCTCAAACCTCCGGTCGTCACATCTTCGAGCCCAGCTCCAAAAATGCTTCAAGGTCCAAGGCTCAGCTCTTCGGCCACTAAGTCTTCGAGTCCAGCTCCAAGACGCCAAAGCCGGGAGCCAAGCTTTCCAGCCACCAAGTCTTGCACACTCAGAAACTAAGGAGGGGTCTTCTTTTTGATCTTACCACATGCACAAAAAGAAAGAAAAAGAGGCAAGACAATTCGACAAAATGTATTTTCATTACTTAACAAAAAGGGTTACAATACTTCTGAGGCCCGACATGCCGGGCAACCCAGGAATGATAGCAACAAAAAGGATCCTACTCTACTCCACCGTGCCTTCCCGGGGCGGCGCGCCACCAAAGCTCCGTTGCCCTCGACCTCCGAAGCCGGGGCCCCTCCTTCCGCCACTGCCGCTGGCGGGGTTGGTTCAGCCGCTGATGCCGATGGAGCTGGTTCCGCCACCTGCGGGGCTGTTCCGCCGCTGCTACCTGAGGAGCCGGCACGACCGCAATAAGGCGCTCCTCCATTGTAGCCAGCACGGGGGCCGAGGCCTTCACACCCTTGGAGCCCGGGAGTCGGAGGGCGGCCATCCGCTCATCTGAAAGAATGCCGCGCAGCTGGGATCGGTAGTAAGCGAATTCCTTGAAGAAGGAGTTTGTTGCTGCCTCCTTGAAGTCCAGCTTGAACTCCTCGGAAGCCTTGTATTTAGCTATCGCCTCCGTCGCCCTCTTGTTCGTGCCCTCAGCTCTGTAGACGACCTCGGCGGCCTCTTTCTTCATGGCCTCAGCTAAACTGATGGCAGTGGAGGCCCTCTTCTCTGCCTCGGCAACCTTCTGGTCGGCGGCCGAGGCTTTCTTCTCAAAGGAGACGGCCCACCCTTTCACCGCCTCCAGCTCGGCCCGAAGCTCCTTCAGCTGGGTGCTCTTTGACTTGAGCTCTTCCTCGAGCTCCCTTGAGCTTCGCTCGGCATTGGCAACTTTGCCCCGGAGGTTCTTGATCGTCATATCAGCCTCCCAGAGCTCGTCGCTCTTTCGCTTTAGTTCGGCCTTCGAAGACTCGAACTCTGCCTCGCGCTCCTTGTCCCTCCTGACCCAGTTGCGGCAATAGTCTCGAATCAGTAGGAGTTTGGTTCCTTGCTGCATCAAGAATGATGTTAGTCAACAAGAAAGCAGGAGAGAGAGCGAGGCATATTGGAAACTAACTTACGGTGTAGAGATTGGAGAAGGACGCGCTGATGGTGTCGGCCAGGTACTTCTCGCTCCTCTCTTGCCGGTCGCAAGACTGGACGAAAAAGTCCATCATCCGCTCGGCAAGTGCCGAGTCCCTAGCAAGGGAGACGTTGGTCCCCAGCCTGAAGGGGACTCGACGGTAGTCCCTGTCTCTTTTGCCCGTCGACTCGGGACCACCTACTCCATCGACGGTGGAAGCTGTTGGTGCGGGCGCTGCCTCGGACGGAACCACTGAAGTCAGCCCCGCATTCTCCGGCTCCCTGTCCTCCTCGATCGCGATGATTTCCGGAGGAGGGGACGCCATCGCGGCAGCAGCGGTGGCAGACCTGGCCCAAGACACCACCTCGAAATTCGATGCGGGGGCAGGATCACGCCACCTCGAAAGCTCGAGAGTGGATTCAGCGACCCTCTTCCTCCTTGGCTCGAGAACGGGCTCGGCCGGTGCCATGCTCGCACCAACATCTACCCGAGCTCTCTTCGGAGCGGGCTCGCCGGTGCCCTCCGCAGCATGGAACGCCGCCGCACGCGCCTGACAGCACCGGGGAGATCTCGAGATAGGCGTTCAACAATCGTCCAGACTTAAAAGAATCTTCGACAAACTCGCGAAGAAGGTAACGAACACAACAACAAAAAATCCAAGAAGGGGAAGGGGAAGGGGAAGGAGGCCACGCAGGAGGACCTATCCACCTCGGCCGTCATCTTTCTAGGCATACTTGCACCCCCATTCTTATCCTACTCACATCATTTTCACTCCTCCTAGCGTGGAGTCCATCCCGAGGGGCTCGACCAGAAGGATCTATTCCCCAGGATCGTCACTGACTTGAGCATCGGAGTGCTCCCACCGGAATTTTCGGCCCAGGTCACTAACCCCTGTTTTGCAGGTCCCGACGGGCAGGACATCGCCGTGGAGACGAGGGACAATCGCGATCCGACGCCGACAGCAGCTACAGGCCACGACGATCTTGACGGCAACATATATAATACTATAATAATTTATTATAATTTATTTTATATTATTATAAATAATTTATATTCTAAAATATAATAAATATATTATAATATAGTATATTTGTTGATGTGCATACTCAATCATGATGGCTGCGGCATCGTATTGGGTGTCATTTATGTAGTATGATAGGATGGAACATCCATCGACTGACAAGGTTGGAGGCGATGGGGCACGAAGGCGATGATGTCAATGCAAGCTCGGGCACCTTCTTGCTCGTGCCCACCGAGACCTGATTGCACGATGTGACGGGTCCGGCTGCCATGATGGCGCACGGCTTCACTGCACGCAGCATCCATCAATGCGGCAAGGATGACGAAGTCTATCAAGACAGTAACCACCGTCAATGTATCGTGGTATTCGACCTTGCATATGTGCAGCTACATCGTACCATGGGGACGTTTCCAGTAATCACGTCAAGCAACGGGTCCGACCACCACGAAGGTACACAGCTCCACTACACATGATATCCGTTAGTACTGTAAGGCTAACAAAGGTTACCGAGATGGCAGGCGCCGCTCGGCACGTTGATGATATCCGGTCTTGCATAAATGCAATAACCCGATCATGCCATGGGGATGTTCCTGGTAGTCGCACCGCACAACAGATCCGGGCATCATGACGGCTCGTCAGTGTAGCACAACCAACAAAACATTCCATATTAAAATAATATACTATAATACAAATAATAATAATATATTATTATTTATATATAATATATAATACATAACTCAATATATTTATTATATTTTAAAATATAAAATATTTATTATAATATAAAATATATTATAATATTATGTTATTATATTTTTTAATTTTTTTATTTTTAAAGTTTTTATTAATTTTTAAAAGTTTTTAATTTTTTATTTTTATTTTTTTTAAAAAAATATTTTTTATTAAATTTTGAAATCAGAAGTCATAAGTTGTAATTACGTTTTCAATAAAAATTCATAGATACAACGTGCTATTTTTTCATATAATCTCTCAAAACCCTCCCTGCATCTGTATCTTCCACGTATTTAAAACATCTATATCGATAAATAAGTTTAGAATGACACTAATTTTATAAATATTTAATAAAAATATTATTTTTTTAAAAAAAAAACTCTGCGGTAGAAAGGATGGTTTTTTTGGTCGCAGCATGGAGTGTGAGATGATTTGAGACCAGATCTGCGGGAAAGTCCGACTAGGGTTGGGAGGACTGGCGGGATGGGTGGGTGAACTTTTGAGAAGCACGAGTAGGGACGGAAGTACCTGGACGAAGAGTGGCGTGCAGCGGATTCTTTGGAAAAATTCTTCTCCTCGCGTGCGGAAGTGCAAGTAGGAACGGAGATGATGGAACGAGTTCGTGGAGATTGGTGCTGCCTTCTCCTCTTGTTCATTTTCTATTGGACACGACGCGGAAAAGGATTTGATGCCATCCTACCATAAACGGAGATGATGATGGCAAGGAGTTGGTAAAGACCGGTCGATGGCGTCCTCTTTATTCATTTATTATTAGCTACAGGTGCCGAAAAGGGATTTGTTGTCAATTTACATCTAGATATAATAAATACAAATATACATAGAGATAAAGAATGTATATAAATACTTGTATCTCAATCTAGTATTATTGTCCAGTTTAGCGATATCTTATTTTTAAATTTTATAGGTTATATTTATACTAGGCATGTTTGAAATATTCGGCCAATCAAAAATTAAAAATTAAAATGAAAAGATCTACAAAAATATTATGATGCTCATTTTTTTAATATTTCTATATTTTATTTCTGCTAATCCTTTTGTTCATGAATATAGGAACAAAAATATTTTAAGAGACTTGCTAGACATGTCGAAAAACTATTTTGAATCCTCTTCAACAAATTTTTTAGCACCATCTAAAAAAAAAATTGATATTATTTCCATATCAAAGAAAATTATATTTTTGAGATTTTCAAAATCGACAATGCTATCAGATATATGCTTCGTCGGATAAATCCATGTAAATCTAATAAAATCATCAATAAATAGTATATAATGATAAATTCTATGTACCGTACGTGGTAGGTAGTGGGTCTAACTCAAGAACACGAGAAGTAGTCCTATTTGATCAACCAAAATGCACGTTTTTCCAGCTTGACAAGTTTTGCAAAGTTGATCGTGGAATGGAAAGTCTTTAAAGAAAATAAACTTATTGGATTTTAATAATGAATAAATATTGCCTGCGGGATGTCCAAAACACCTACTCCATGTTATTTCTCATACTAAAGTAGTACAACTACCACCATTGAACAAATCTTTCCATCCACACCATTTCTACCAATTAACTACTCATCTCTGGTAGGAATGGCATGCAAGTTCTCCTTAATTGGTCTATCCAACAATATATTTCCCAAGCATAAATCCTTAATAACAAAACTCAAAGAAACATAATAGAAACCATAATTATTATCTCTAGTAAGCTGAGCAATAGACGGAATAATTTCTTTCAATTCCAGATCAACAAATAAAACATCATTCATTGCCAATAATTAGAACCCAAACATGTACTTAGGAATGATCAACAAATGTGATGCCATCACCAATGAAAGCACCATCATTAATTACCAATAAACGAAGTAGACTACTAGATAAGTGTGGATAATTGGATATCATGTGGCTTGAAGCATCTGAGCGGCTAACCAGTATGTCTCAGTAGATGAATGAACAATAGAAGGAGCCCTAGTGGTCCACTTGGTGACATGTAGATCAGTAAATGCATTCGCTAAACTTTTATCATCCCTCACGGACCGATGCTACATGGTACCACTACATGATTAGTCTATCAGCATATTTGGCGTCGAGAAATATCGTGATTTGTAGACTATGGTGAAGAATAAGTATAGCCTGAACATTGGAAAATAAGGAGCAACTCAATTATCATACATGTTTTGACCTCCAACCCATAAGAGGAATTATAGATATCACTAATCTTGGTGGAACTTTAGATTCAATATAGATCACTTTAACTACTATGTATATCTAGGAGGATCACATGATTCGATATAGATCATTTTTATCATTATGAGGACTCGATGTGGATCGATCACATTGGCTATTACAAGAAAAATTAGGCAAAATCTACAAGCAAGATCCCTCGCATCAAGAAGCCGATTCACAAGCCAGACTTTAAAAGAACATATTTGGTCATATGATACCTAATTAAGATAGTTTTTTTAAAAAAAATTAGATATCCTTTCGAAATCTATAATTTTAGACTGACCTTATTAAGGACTAAATCGGGTCAAAATTTCATCATTTTGACCTCTGAAATTTTGACCTCATCAAAATAAAATGGTCAAAACAAAATTTTTTTTTTTCATGAAAAATTTTAACTGGATGTTATCTTTTACTCCATGAGAAATTGGATAAAGTAATAGAAGATAAAGTTGATGAAAAAATAGAAATCTATCTCTTGTAAATCTTTTATATTTTTTCATAATTTTTTGTATTTATCATTTTTTTGTAAATCTAACCATATTTAAGCTAGGAAAAGGAATTCAACCCAACTTGTTTAAGGATAGATGTCTACCTAAAATATAAGAAGAGGAATTCGATTCGAATTGTACAAAGGAAGGAACTCACTATTATAACTAAGAACTATATATCTAATTTTATAAGATAGAGATTAATCAATAAAAGAAAGAAGGATTTAAGCCTTACTTTCGTAATTCTTCCATCCTTTTTTCTTTCTTTTTAAAGGATCCGAGTAGAGTGGATTGAAGAAAATCTTCATTCTTTCCAATTGAATCAGGTTGATATTAAAACTTTGGTCCTCTTTGTCTATAAGAGGTCTAGACACACAACAGTATAAGTAGCTGGGAGAAAAGCTATTTGTACTTGAAGTACATCGAAAAATAAAAGAAGTATGGCAACTAGTTTTACCTTAATAGATGATGAAATAAAGAGATATTTTACACAACTAGAGAAGAATATTATCCAACTCATCCAAGTTGTGTCTCAATTGGTAATATCTTCAATATAAGAACTAGTAACACCTATAGCAAAGTTACCTTGTATGTCTATAGATCAAGATCTATCATCCAATAAGGAAGACAAAGGATGTAAACTATTTCCAAGCAAAGCCAAGCGATTCATCCGTGAGGCGAGGAAGCAAGTATTTTTTATCTTCGATCAATTTTAATCTAACAGAAGCTAAATCCCCTAAATATGAGGAGCTCTGATCCAAGTAAATCACCAAACTTGATATAAACCACTTTGACCACTACAGGTATCCAAGAGAATCATCAAACCCGATGTGGATCACTTTCATGACTACGAAAATTCAATGTGCATCACATTGACTACTACAAGTAAAGCTAGATAGAATTCAGGAGTAAAATTCATCATATTAGGAAGCCAATTCACTAATCAGACTTCAAGAAGCCATAAATTAGTCATACAATATCTGATTGAGATGATATTTTTATTAAAATTGGGTATCCTTTTGAGATCTATAATTTTGGACTAGCCTCTAAGAGAGCTAAATTAAGTTAAAATTTAATCATTTTGATTTCAAAATAGATTGGTCAAATAATTTTTTTTCTTTTTTAGGAAAGATTTTAACCAAAAATAAAATTGACATAGAAATTAAGATCTATATCTTATAATTTTTTTATATTTTTTTATAAATTTTAATATTTATCATATTTTTTAAAGATCTAGTTATATTAAGTTAGGAAAACGAGTTCAATCCAACTTATTCAAAGATAGATGTTTATCTAGAAAATAAGAAAAAAAACTCATCTTAAATTATGCAAATGATGAACCACACTTATATTATAAGTAGAAATTATGTATCTCGACTTATAAGATGAAGAATTAATCAATGAAAGAAAGGAAGATTTAAGTCCTATTTTTATAATTATTTCTTTTTTTTTTGTAAAACAAAAAGGGGGAGGAGTTAGACCCCGGGCATGGTCACCCAGACGGTCCCCCAACCCCAGCCAGGAAATGTTCGATACACGGCATATATTAATTTTTTCACAGTCGTTCCCCATCCGAAGATGAGTACGTCAACCTGACTGCCACTGGCATCAGCCGAGTGAACAGGATTTATTATATATATCCCTAACTTTTTCATTACCACTGGCCAACAGGGACTTCAAGATTTTTTTATTAATTTTTTTTTTATTTTACCGAGTGGGTTTTTTATTTTTTTTTTTTTACAAGACCAAAGTAGAGTATATTAAAGGAACTCTGTCGTCCTTTCCGATCAAATCAATCACACAGCCATCATGTTACTAGTCATGTTATCCATCAAGCTTAAAATCTCATTGCTAATTAATCTTTGCAATAATAGAATCATTTACCGTTGCCTTGTCGACCTGCCATGGCTATCTTGTTGAGCTGTGCACCAATAGGAACCATAGTTTGGGAGGAAAGACCATGAATACGCTTGAGCCAGAATGTTCATGGACCAACGAACGAGCTAGCAAAGCATCCAAGGTAACGTGGTTTTCTATACTCTATAGCAACACCATGGTTTGGAATAGAATTATCAATGGATTGAGTTCGGATCAGAATCTAGATATCCAGATTTGAACCCGACCTTAATTACCGGATCCAAACTTGAATATGAATATCTGACAAGTCTAGTCTTGAAGTACTAGACCCGGATCCTAATGGATCCTCGATATCCGTAGCCAGATCTGGAACTCGAAAATCATATTTAAAGATCTAATGGCTTCTTTTTTTTCTCTTCTCTAAAGATTTTGAACTGTTAAATCTTGATATAATGATTCAAAATATTTTTAATATATATCTATAAATATATATAATTATTATATTATATTATTCAGGTTTCAGATCTGATGTGGCAACATCCGCTGATGTGGAGCCTATACAGACACCAGCTGGTTGCCGCATGGGTGGATACTGCCACCTGGATGCGGCGCCCGAGTAAAAGACCGAGACGAGCCCTCCTGCCAGGGACAGCTCCTAGTCGGCATCGTGCTCATAAGGCAAGCCCTCCGTCTAAGGTCAGCACCTGGTCGGGGTCGTGCTCATGCGACCAAGATGAGCCCTCCTGCCAAGGTCAGCTCCCAGTCGGGGTCATGCTCATGAGGCAAGCCCTCTGTCTAAGGTCAGCACCTGGCTAGGGTCGTACTCATGCGACCAAGGCGAGCCCTCCTGCGAGGTCGGCTCCTAGCCGGGGTCATGCTCATGAGACGAGCCCTCCGTCTGAGGTTAGCTCCCGGCTGGGGTCGTGCTCATGCTGTCAAGGCAAGTTCTCGGTCAAAGTTCTCCTAAGATGGGACTCACCCTCGTATCAAAAAGGCCAATAAAAACTCAAACCATAGCGGGATGAAGCCTGACCACCCATAACCTTCGAGAGGGGTCAAACATCCGACCATGAATTCAAACTCTATGATGTGCCACCTGCAAACTCCATATGGTGCATGCTCCACCAGGCTTCGAGCCCCGTGACATGCTACCACCCTGACAATCATGCAACCAGGGGGGTCAACCCTCATAACGCGAACGAGAATCTTCCCCAAGAGCAGTACTCCATCAAGGCCCCAAGGCCCTGCAACGCTCTGACAGTCCCTCCAGCAATGGAGACGATCCACCATGGCACGGGGCTTAGTGGCACGGCGCCTATCCCTCCCATGGGAGACTGCACCACCAGAATGACAGGATCTATCCCACACACCTCTAACAAAAGGATCTCCTCCTAAGGACCGGTCCGAGAGGAGAGAAGTTGCGGGCAACAGTAAGCCCCTCCCAAAGAGGGCACACAGAAAAGGATACCAGGATAGCCCCAGATCCGGTCTGGGCCTCTCACATACACAAGGTCAGAGAGAAAGAAGGCAAGAAGTAAGCGAGCAAGTGACAAAGAAAGGGGAGACAGGGAGCTAATGGGCAAGGAGCCAGTTAGAAGATCCTCCCAAGCTCAAGTTCACCTATCCCATCTCGCCCTTGCCTCCACATCTCAATTCTTCCTTTCACCCTCTTTGCGAAAAATCCCCCGAAACTCTCTATCGTAGAGGCTCTGTTTTCCTTGATTGTCCCACTACTTGATCGTCGGAGTGTCCCCATCGGAATCCCAGGCCCGGATCTCCTTTTTTTTACAGGACTGGGTGCACGCGCCAAAGGAACGACCGGGAGGGAGATGCCCGATGCCGCACCAGAGCTGTAGGCCATAACGATCTAGGCAACAACAGATTGGTGTACTAGGTAGGGGGACAGGACACGATTTTGGCCAAGCTAGTCCCCCACTGCTAGAAATGTCCATGGAGTCTGCACGGGCACACGGAACCTCTTCCGGATGAGGAGGAAACCAAAGCCCAGTGAGGGAGCTCCCTGCTACACCTCTACCGCCTCTGGCGGACCCTCAAGTTACCACACTGGCCCAATAGGTCCCTGCCCTGGCTGTGGCTATGCACCAACTTGCTCAGAACCATCGATCCCTGGAGACTCAGTAGCAACTGAGGACCCCAATGGCCCATGCTACTAGCCCTCGTGCCCAACAGTCCTTCCGGGAGGGGCCATTGCATGTGGCTCCCCATTTGCGAGGAGACCATTGGACAGTAGTAGAGAAGCGGCGACGTGGTCCAACTGCACGGGAGAGCTATTCCCCGATCTCAAACCATGTCGTGCCCTCGCACCAGTGATGTCAGCGTGGCCAGGAGCTCAGGCAAGAGTTCCTCCACTCCGACCCTCCCTCGCCCTCGACATTCTCTACCGAAGGGTTTACTGATGAGGCCACTCGCCGGACAGAGAAGTGCCTCGAAGAGTAGGAGCGCAAGCTAGCCAGCCTGATCCACCAGTTTACAGAAGTTCAGGGCTGTCCTGGCGAGTCTGTGGGTTACGACACCCATCTTCCCTTCTCTCGCAAGATTCAAAAGGAACCGATCCCTAGCCGGTTCTACATGCCTCAAGTCGATCCCTACGATGGGACAACCGACCCCCTAGATCATCTAGAAAGTTACAAGGCCCTCATGAGGATCCAGGAGGCCATGGATGCTATCCTTTGCACTACCTTCCCGGCCACCTTGCAAAAGGTTGCTCTAGCTTGGTTCTCCAGACTCGAATCTGAAAGTATCGATTCCTTCTTTCAGTTAGAGAAGAAGTTCGTGGCGCACTTCGATGCATGTAGGAAGGTGCCATACAAAACTGATAGTCTTTTCTCGATCCATCAACAGGACCGAGAATCTCTTCGGGATAACTTATCTCGGTTCAAGACCGTCGCCCTAGAAATCTACCACCTCGACGAGCCAGTCACCATGTTGGCCCTGAAGAGAGGGCTGCGGACCTCTCGCTTCACATACTTCCTTGACAAGAACCCCCCGAAGGCTTATTTGGAGCTCCTCCTCGAGCTCAAAAATATATTCGGGTCGAGGAGGCCGATCATGCCAGAAGGGAGTTGGAGGGGAGGCCACCGAAGGGGCGGGCTGTTGGGGAAGCATCCGTTCGCCCAACCTAGAAGATGACGCTGGCCCAGCAACCGGGGCCAAGACCGAGAGTTGACCCCGACAAAGAAGAGAGGTTCACTCCTCCCCTCACCTGAAGAGCGAGGAACCTTGTCCGCTCACCATCCACAGCTGGCCCACCGAAAGGCCAGTAGGGGTGCTATCCTGGGGGGCAGGGAGAACCCCAAAGAAGAAAAGAGGATGATGATGTATCCCCTCTTTTTGCAAGCCAAGAGATCGAATGAGACGAGCGACCCAGAGAATGATGCAGTCGTTCGAGAAGTAATGACGGCGAAGTGACCCAAGAAGACCATGGCTAATATTGGAAGCTCCACAATCCATCCGCCGGATCCACAGTTCAGCAAACTCTCAAGCCAAGCCCCTCCATCAGGCCCACACTCCTCTACCGTGCTCATAGCCCGGAGATGGCAATGGGATGCCATCTAACGCGTGACTCACAGCATGGCAAGCTCTCAAGCCGGGCCCCTCCATCAGGCCTACACTCCTCTCTGTGCTCACAGCCCGGAGATGGCAATGGGATGCCATCTACCGCGTGACTCACAGCATGGCAAGCTCTCAAGCTGGGCCCCTCCATGAGGCCCGCACTCCTCTACCATGCTCATAGCCCAGAGATGGCAACGGGATGCCATCTACCGCATGACTCACAGCATGGCAAGCTCTCAAGCCGGGCCCCTCGATCAGGCCTGCACTCCTATTGCCGTGCTCATAGTCCGGAGATAGCAACGAGATGGCACCTACCATGTGACTCACAGCATGGCAAGCTCTCAAGCTGGGCCCCTCCATCAGGCCCACACTCCTGCACCATGCTCACAGCCCAAAGGTGGCAACGGGATGCTAGCCCGAAGTTGGCAATGAGATGCCATCTACCGTGTGACTCACAGCATGGCAAGCTCTCAAGCCGGACCCCTCAGTCAGGCCCGCATTCCTCTATCGTGCTCACAACCCGGAGATGGCAATGGGATGCCATCTACCACGTGACTCACAGCATGGCAAGCTCTCAAGCCGGTTCCCTCCATCAAGCCTGCACTCCTCTACTGTGCTCAAAGCCCGGAGGTGGCAATGGGATGCCATCTACCGCGTGACTCACAGCATGGCAAGCTCTCAAGCTAGACGCTCCATCATGCCTGCACTCCTCTGCCGTGCTCACAGCTCGGAGGTGGCAACAGGATGCCATCTACCGCGTGACTCACAGCATGGCAAGCTCTCAAGCTGGGCCCCTCCATCAGGCCTGCACTCCTCTGCCATGCTCACAGCTCGGAGATGGCAACAAGATGGCATCTACTGCATGACTCACAGTATGGCAAGCTCTCAAGCCGGGCCCCTCCATCAGGCCTGTACTCCTCTATCGTGCTCACAGCCCGGAGATGGTAACGGGATGCCATTTATCATGTGACTCATAGCATAGCAAGCTCTTAAGCCAGGCTCCTCCATCAGGCCCACACTCATCTGTCGTGCTCACAGTCCAGAGAAGGCAATGAGATGCCATCTACCGCGTGACTCACAACATGGCAAGCTCTCAAGCCGGGCCCCTCCATCAGGCCTGCACTCCTCTACCATGCTCACAACCCGAGTCAAAACCCAAGTTTCTCCACCACCCCTTTACCCAGGACTGATAAGGGGTGGCGGGAAGACTTGGTAGGTTCAATCAATAGGAATAACAGATGGAATAGCTCACTCACTCAGGGATTCGCCCCTTACTTCACTTTTCTCCCCATCTCTCTCTGATACTGAGGGCTCTTGATCTTTCTCAAATGTAGGGAATTTGAATATGTGTCAAATATGCACTGTAGCTAGGACCTTTGCATTTCAACGGGAGGGGAGCTCCCATCTATCTTAAGTCTCAAGGGTGTATGCCTTTTTGGGAACTCCATGACGGTTGGGAATAGCATTAGGCTTGGCAGCAGTGGTTCTTATTCCCGGGGTCGTGCTCATGCGACCAAGGCAAGCCCTCCTACCAAGGTCAGCTCCTAGCCAAGGTCGTGCTCATGAGGCGAGGCCTCCGTCTGAGGTTGGCACCTGGTCGGGGTCATGCTCATGTGACTAAGACGAGCCCTCCTGCCGGGGTCATGCTCATGAGGTGAGCCCTCCATCTGAGGTCGGCACCCGGCTGGGGTCGTGCTTATGCTATCAAGGCAAGTTCTAAGATGGAGTTCTTCCAATATGGGACTCATCCCTGCATCAGAAAGGCCAACAAAAACTCAAACCATGGCAGGACAAAGCCTGACCACCCACAACCTTCAGGAGGGGTCAAACACCCGGCCATGAATTCAAACTATACGATGCACCACCTGCAAACTTTGCACAGAGCATGCTGCACCAGGCTTCGAGCCCTGTGACGAGCTGCCACCTTGACAATCGTGCAACTAGGGGGGTCAACCCTCGCAAATCAAACGAGAATCTCCCCCAAGAAAAGTACTCCATCAAGGCCCCAAGGCCCTGCAATGCTCTGACGGTCCCTCCAGCAATGGAAACGTCCCACCATGGCAGGGGGCTCAATGGCACGGTGCCTGCCCCTCCCATGGGAGACTGCATCACTAGAAGGACATGATCTGTCCCACACACCCCTAATAAAAGGAACTCCTCCTAAGGACCAGTCTGAGAGAGGGGAAGCCATGGGCAATAGTAAGCCCCTCCTAGAGAAGGCACATGGAAAAGGACACCGGGACAAAGTCCCAGGTCCGGTCTGAGCCATCTCACATACATAAGGTCAGAGAGAAAGAAGGCAAGAGGTAAGCAAGAAAGTGACAGAGAAAGGGGAAACAGGGAGCTAATGGGCAAAGAGCCAGTTAGAAGATCCTCCCAAGCTCAAGCTCACCTATCCCATCTCGTCCTTGCCTCCACATCTCAATTATTCCTTTCACCCTCTACGCGGAGAGTCCCCCAAAACTCTCCGTCGCAGAGACTCTGTTCTCCTTGATCGTCGCACTGACTTGATCATCAGAGTGTCCCCACCGGAACCCCCGGCCCGGGTCTCCTTTCTTTTATAGGACCAAATGCATGTGCCAGAGGACCGACGGGGAGGGAGATGCCCGACGCCGCACCAGAGCTGCAGGCCATGACAATCTAGGTGGCAATAGGATGTATTAGGTCTAGATATTAAATGTCCAAATTCTATCCATTTATATTATAGTTAAATGGGTATGGATCCGAATCTAGATAAATGGGTCATGTATTAGTACTAAACCTATTGGATAAATTTTCATGAGTCTCGAGCCTGGACCCGACCCATTAACAACTCTAGCTCTAGTTTGGAAAATAATTGAGTTTGGCAAACCGTTAAAAGCAGGTAACTAACCCAAAATCCGAAGAAGGATGCTTGGATGCTTTATTAATTGCAGCTTGACTATCAAATAGAGATTTGATTTTGGTAAGATAAGATTCCATGGTTATGGTTCCTTTAGTCAAACTATCTAACTCATCGTGAAGGGGATCTACTTTGACCTGGCATTGCTAATGAAAATGTTGCCCAGGTGGCTTTCCAAGAGGGGGGTGAATTGGGATTATAAAAATTTTTCACAAGTATGTGCAATTTAAAATCCTTTTGGTGTTGTGGTGCAATATGCAATGTGGAAGTAATTAAGTAAATACAACAAGGTAAAGTAAGCACAAACACAAAGACAAGAAAATTTAGAGTGGTTCGGAGCAACCGGCTCCTACGTCCACTACCCAAGGATTACTTGGGATTTCTACTATATCTCCCAACCGGAATACAGTCGGATTATTTTACAAGGCTCACAATCCAAACCTATATACTTTAGTTTTACCATGATCACCAAAGAAAATTCAACTCCCTTTGGTTTTAAGCAGGATCACCAAAGAAACCCTACACTTGGTTTTATACCGGGATCACTAAGAACCCAACTTAGGTTTTCACAAAGTTCACCTAAAAACCTTTAACCCTCTCTTAAGACACAGCCCCTTGCTATTCTTAGAGAGAAAACAAAGATATGAGAGAAATACAAAGCAACTACACAACAAACTGAGTTTGTTTAAATATTGCCGATGAAGATCAAAGTGAAGCCTAGCTTTGAATGCTCTTTAATGCTCTTCAAGCTGCTTCTTATCTTCTTCAATGAGTGGATTCAATGATGAAGAGAAGTTGGTGAAGCTTTGAATCCTATCTTGAATGCTCTTGAAGTGGGTTGGTGAAAGACTTGAAGGCTTTTCAAATTTCCAAGATAAATCAATAATAATCCCTCAAAAAATTGTTTTATCCATCAAAAGTAATCCCTTTTATAGTTTTCCATGAGATATAGCCGTTGTAGGGCCTAGGGATTCGTGAAAGAGCTGTTGGAGACCATTTGAAGTTCAAAAATCACTTTCAGCAATTAGCCGTTAGAGTGAAAAAAACGGTCACTCGAGTCGGCTCAAGGTCCATGAGTCGGCTCGAAGTCTCAGACAGCTTAAAAAAAATTTCTGTGAGAGTCGGCTCTTCAAACTAGAGTCGACTCGAACTTTCAATCAATATAAAATAACATTTTACTTGAGTCGGCTCTTCAAGGCAGAGTCGACTCGAAGTCACAATCACCAACAAACATAATTCTGGACGAGTCGGCTCTTGGGGCTTGAGTCGGCTCGAGATCTCAGACTTCAAAAACATATGTTCTTCCACAAGACGGCTCTTGGGGCTTGAGTCGGCTCGAGGTACTAAAACTCTAAAATTTTTTTATGCCGTGCCATAAGAAGTCAGCTCTTGATCCATGAGTCAGCTCTTGCCAAAACTTCATTTAATGATTCAAACTTCTCCAAAATTCTTCAACATATGAATCTAACAAGAGCTAATCTACTCACTCTTATTTTTATAATTTTACAGCCCATTTACAAGATTACATGTTAAAAAATTAGGGCTTTTACAATTTAAAGTCCATAAGAGTCTATACAATATTGAGTTACCTTTCAACCAATCTGAACGCCAATTAAACTAAAGATAACTAATTTCCTACAAAAACTTTTCAAGTAATTGAAAGAATTAGTAACATATACATGCTCCAATATTTTGTGATCATCAAAATCATTCCAAGGGTCAACAATCTTCCACTTTTTGATGATGACAAAACACTGGGCATGAACAGGATTTAAAAACACTTTACAATTACTATGTATCATTTTCACATGTATCAAATGATATTTAACATAGTGTGTATCAAACCAAATTGAGTATCAAATTGTTGAACTAAAAAGTATCAATACAATATATCACAATGTATCATATGTGCATTAAGTATCGAAACATAATATATCATGTGTATCATCTATGCATTCGTATCGAAACTTCACAAAATTAACTTATATTTAAAGTAAGTTTCATGAAAGCGTAACAAAAACTCAACATAAGCTCCCCCTTACTAATGTAATAATATTTCTTCATATTTTCTTTCATTATTCTCACTTTCATACACATTTTATTCACATTTTCATGCACATTCACACTTTCTCATTTCTCCCCCTTTTTGTCATCAACAAAAAAGTATATAAAATAAGGAGAACATGCATTCACACATTAGGTCATTCACAACATGTATCATAAAAAGACATATATATATGGAAAGTGTCAGTACATGAATGATACAATACAAAAGTATCTTGGCACGACAAAAGTAGTATCACAACAACAAAACATGATAAACATAAGGTCTTAAAACATCAAAATGAAGGACTAGGTGTATCATCACTAGGCTCTTCCTCACTAGAGGATGAACCGACCTCTAAAATGCCTGGAGCAGGCCTGAATTTAGGGAACCTAGGCCAAAGGTCCCTAAGTCTAGTCCTAACAGGAGTAGTAGTCCTAGAAGTTTTAGGTTTAACTTTAACTTTAGGTTCAGAGAAAATCATAATAGGAATAGGTCTAGCAGTAGGAGGATCAAAAGACAAGGCTAAAGTGCTGGTAGTAGATAAAATCTTTGTTGCCAGAGTGTCCCCAACATCAGAACTAGGAATCTCAGTACCAATCCCAGCCTCAGCAGGAGTAGCCTCTGTAGGAATATCAGTGAAGTGTGCTCCTATCCCTGCTCACAGTCTGTGCCAATGTCGGTGCTGCTCTAGAAGGAGTAGGTGCAGACTGACTAGCTACTGAAATCTGCTGAAGAATAGTCATGATGTCCTGAAAACCCTGGTGCATCTCTGATTGAAGTGTAGATATCCTGGCATCAGTCTCTGATCTCCCTCTCTGAAGACTCGAGATCTCATCCAGTATACGTTGCAGTCTGTCATCATCACCTGGTCCAACAGCAGTCGATCCTCTGACAGGTGATCGAGGAGTAGAAGGAGCTGGCTCTGAAGGTCCAGCCTCGTCAACATGTAGCTCTACCTCGACACCTTGTCCCTGTGCTGCCTGATCATCTTCATCTGAGCCATCATCTGAATGAGTCACTGGAAGTCCTGAACTCTTCCTAATCTAATGACCCTCAACCTTTACAAATCCCATCCAGGTCAAAGTCTTCAAGTTGTATTTGTTTGTATGCAATAGTGATCTGCTGTCCTCTATAGACAAATCAACCTGGGCATCCTGAAACAATATGGTAAATACCATCCCGTATGGAAGACATGCTCGTACCCTCCAAGCAGCTTCCCTCATCTGCGATAACATAATAAAGGGTAAGTTGAGGGCCTCCCCCTCAACTTAGCATCTCATAAAGACTATGTCTTTCTAGCTCACCCTGTCGAATCTCCCAGTCCGGGGTAGAAAGATGCGGCTAATAATGTTATGTAGCAATATCATCTCTAATGATAGTTGGTTGGCACTAACATGAATCACTCCTTTCACATTTGTTCTTTGAAGCACGGTTCTCAAAGTCTTTTGTTTGTCCTTCAACACTAAGTAGCTCTCACCCTCTTTAGGTATTGAAGAAACTAGATAACTTTTGCTCACTGACTTCTATATGTTTCCCTTTCACAGTAGCTTCAATATGAAATGCACCCAAAGACATGTTCTTAAAAAACTGTCTAACAAGGTTAGGGTATATAGGAAGATTAAGCATACAAAAATCCTTCCAACCTTGTCTAATCAACTAATCACCAATATGCAAGTTCTCTTGTTCTAGAAATGTAAAGTCAATACATCTACCCGAGATCACTTGCCTATTTCCCATCAAGATTGCCTGTCTTGGAGCTTCTTGCTCTTCTTCATGCTCTTCTTGATGTTCCTCTGCCGGATTTGAAGTGTCCAACCTTCACTTGGTCCTTCTTTCCTCTGCCACTGACCGAATGACTCTTGTAGGTTTTTTGGCCACAGCTTTCCTAGAAGCCATCTAGGTTAGATTAGGATTTTGGAAAGGTGTAGAGGTGTTCTAGGAGCTTTTCTTAGGTTGGGGAGAAGAGATGGCTAAGGGAAAATGAGAAAGGCGGAAACAAATAGTGTTTTCAAACCTATGATGCCCTATTTAAAAACCCTTGGCTCGACTCTCGAGTCGGCTCACCAAAACACCTGGTGTCTCGAGCCCAAATTTAGGTTAAAGCTCGAAAAAAGGTAAAATAAATTTCTATGGGTTTCTTACCACTAAAGGAGGTTGTCATAAGTTCTAGAAGAAAATTTGAAATGTCTAGATAATTTTTTCTTATTTTTGAAAAATTAGGTCAAAATATTTTAAATGGGTCACACAGGCCTAATTCGTCTCTAATCTTTTCAAATCTATCTTGACTAAGGAATTTAGTAAAAATGTCAATAAGTTGATCTTCGGTAGGTACAAATTCTAATTCAACAACATTATTTAAAACATGATCTCGAATGAAATGATGTCTAATTTCTATATGCTTAGTTCGAGAATGTTGAATTGGATTTCTAGATAAGTTAATAGCACTAGTATTATCACATTTAATAGGAATTTTAGATTGGACAACACCATAATCTTCTAGTTATTGCTTGATCCATAATACTTGAGCATAATAGCTCCCCGTAGCTACATTTTCTGCCTCACTAGTAGACAGTGCTATAAAGTTCTATTTACGACAGTGCCATAAAATCAAGTTGACACCTAGAAATTGATAAGTATCACTTGTGCTTTTTCTATCAATTTTGCAGTCTCCATAATCAGCATCAGAATAACTAATTAATTTCAAAGATGTATGCTTAGAATACCATAATCCTAGATTGCATGTGCCTTTAAGATACTTAATAATTCTTTTAACAACTATGATGTGTGACTCTTTTGGATTAGATTGAAAACGTGCACACATACAAACACTAAATAAAATATCAGGTCTACTGGCTGTTAAATAAAATAAAAAATCGATCATACCTTTATATAGCTTTTGATCAATATTTGTGCCATTCTCATCTTTATTAAGTCTACATGCAGGATTCATGGGTGTTCCAATTTCTTTGCTTGATTCCATGCCAAACTTTTTGATAATCTATTTAATATATTTGGCTTGGTTGATCAGGATACCTTCCTTAGATTGTTTGATCTGAAGCCCGAGGAAGTAACTCAGTTCACCCATCAAACTCATTTCGAATTCACCCTGCATTAACTTAGCGAAGTCTTGATACAAAGATTCATCAGTAGATTCAAATATAATATCATCAACATAAATTTGAACAACTAAAATATCATTGTCTTTTCTTTGAATAAATAGTGTGGTGTCAACACTACCTCTTACAAAATCATTGCCAATTAAAAACTTACTTAGTCTGTCATACCAGGCTCTAGGTGCCTGTTTAAGGCTATACAAAGCTTTATTCAATTTGAAAACATGATTTGAAAATGTGTGATCGATAAAACCCGATAGTTATTCAATAAAAACTTCTTCAGATAGAAAACTATTTAAAAATGCACTCTTTACATCCATTTGAAATAATTTAAAATTCATAAAGAATGTATATGCTAACAATAATCGAATAGCCTCTAGCCTAGCTACTGGTGCATAGATCTCATCAAAATATATTCCTTCTTCTTGATTATATCCTTGTACTACCAGTCTAGCCTTATTCCTAATTACATTACCTTGCTCATCTAGTTTATTTTTATAAACCCATCTAGTACCTATAACAGGATAGTCATTAGGTCTTTTTACAAGGGTCCAAACATTATTCCTTCTAAATTGGTTTAACTCATCATGCATGGCCAACATCCAATTAGGACCAGTTTCAGCTTCTTCTATAGTGTATGGTTCTACATGAAAAACAAAGGCAATCAGGTCATGTGCATCTCTATATGCAGCTCTAGTTCTAACACCTTGAGATGGGTCTCCTATAATTAGTTCTTTGGGATGTGAGTGTACATACCTCCATTCTTTGGGTATATCATCATGATTTTTGCTTACCGCTTCTTCATGTGGTTCACTTGTTTATTTGTCTTTGAGAGTCAAATCTTTCGGTCCATGTTCTAGTATACCTGTATCATCATCAGCACGATCTTCTTTTCTAGAAGATGTAATATCAGATTCATTAAAAATAGCATATATTGATTCTTCCATAGCCAAAGTTCTTTTGTAGAAAACTCGATAAGCTTTACTATTTAAAGAATATCCAAGAAAAATAGCCTCATTGAGTTTTGCATCAAATTTACCAAGATATTTTTCATTATTAAGAACAAAACATTTACGGCCAAAAACATGAAAATACTTAATATTAGTCTTTCTATTGTTCCACAGTTCATAGGGAGTTTTTCTAATGATAGGTCTAATTAAAACTCTGTTCAAAATATAGCAAGCAGTATTTACAGCTTCTGTCCAAAAGTATTTTGAAAGATTTCTTTCACAAAGTATTGTTCTAGACATCTCTTCCAAAGTACAATTTTTTCTTTCTACAACACCATTTTGATGTGGTATTCTAGGAGCTGAGAAGTTGTGGTCAATACCGTGCTTTGTGCAAAAGTGATCAAAATGTTGATTTTCAAATTCAATGCCATGATCACTATGAATAGAAATTATAGAAAGATTTTTCAAATTTGAAACTCTTTTATAAAACTTTTTGAATACTTTAAAAGTTTCATCTTTATGTGCAATGAACAAAATTTATGTGTATCTTGAAAAATCATCTACAATCACAAGGCCATATTTTATACCACCTAGGCTTATAGTCCTAGTAAGTCCAAATAAGTCTATGTGAAGTAGCTCTAAGGGTCTAGTAGTAGAAACAATATTTTTGGATTTTAAACTCTCCCTCACTTGCTTTCCTAATTGACAAGCATCGCAAACATAATCAAAATTAACTTTAAACTTTGGCAACCCTTTAACTACATCTTTCGAAATAAGTTTTGCTATAGTATCCATACTAGCATGTCCAAGTAGCCTATGCCATAGTAAACTTGATTCCTTGCTCTTGTCATTCATTGCTACAAGACTTGTATTACTTAACATAGCCAAATCATTAAGATCTATTATATAAATGTTATCAAGTCTATGTCTAATGAACTTTGTACTAGAGTCAAGTGGATCAACTACTATACACATTGAAGACTTGAAGAAAATATTAAAACCAATATCACAAAGCTGACTAATACTCAAAAGATTATGTTTTAACTTTTCTATAAGTAACACATTTTCAATAAATGTAAAAGGAGTAGTTTTGATTTTACCAATACCGATTATCCTTCCTTTGCGATTATCACCAAAGGTTACCATTCCACCATCTTTTTGTTCTAGGATGAAGAATTGATCAATATTACCCGTCATGTGTCTTGAACAGCCGCTATCAAGGTACCATCTTTTCTGTATATTTATGGCTGCAAGACATTCCTGCAAAACAATCAGGTAATAGATTTAGGTACCCAAGCTTTCTTGGATCCTTGCAAGTTAGTAAAAATGGTTCCTTTTAGAACCCAAATTTTCTTGATTTTCTTCTTGTCATTATGTTTCAAATGACACTCAAATACCTTATGACCAATATTATTGCAAGCATAGCATATAATTCTTAGCTTTGAATAAAAGGTATGAGATGATGCAAATTTAGGTCTAAATTATTTTGAAGTAATAAACTTAGGAGCATATGATGTAGATGCAGAAAATTTACTTGAAATTGAACCTTTGTAACCAATTTTAAATTTGTTATTTGTCTCTCTTTGATCTTTTAAAATTAGTTCAAGCTTATTGGAACTTAGGATTAATTTTTCAACCAAAGGCTTAAGCTTTGAACTTCATTTTTCAAATCATTATTTTCATTTTGCAAGCTTTTGTTTTTTTCAAGAAGCTCTTCTTTTTCAAACTGGGTGGTCTTAAGTCTTTCACAAATTAGACTTAATTTCCTTTGCAAAATCTTATTTCTTTCACCAAATTCATTTTTATCCTTTTCAATTTTATCACAATGGTTTTTCAAATTTTTCATTTTCAAACCGACTTTTTTTATATTCTACTAATAATTCACAAAAAGCATTATGAAGCTCATTATATATAAATTCTAAATTAGGTTCAGAAGTAGTTACCTCGTCCTCCAAATCCATAAGGCAGATCTGAGCAGTTTTTGTTGTATCTTCATCCTCTTCAATGGATGTAGATTCGTCGCTATCATTCCATGCTACAAGTATTGCCTTCTTCTTCTTTCTCTTGATCATCTTTTTCTTAATTTCTGGATAGTCAGGGCGTATATGACCCAGTTTCTTGCACTCATAGCAGATTAGAATTTGATCTTTATCTTTGTCCTTCTCCTTTTTTTTGTCCTTTTCTCTTTCTTTTCCAAAATCTCCTTTTCTAAATTGCTTCCTCCATCTATTTATTCTTCTTCTGCCCATAAATCTTTTAAATTTTTTCATCACAAGGGCTATCTCATCATTTTCAAAATCATCATCATCAGATGAATCTGAATCTTCATTCTTGTCTTCTTCTATAGCTTTAAATGCTATAGCTTTCTTTCTCTTCGAATCTTCATCAGTCCTTTGTTGCATGGCTAATTCATAAGTAATTAATGATCCAAACAACTCATCTAGTGGTAGGGTTTTCATGTCCTTTGCCTCTTGAATAGCTATCACTTTAGCTTCCTATTTATCTGACAAGGATCTCAAAACTTTTTGAACAAGATTAGCATTAGTGTAAGTTCTACCAAAACTTTTAAGACCATCGATAATATCAGTAAAATGAGTATACATAGCAGATATAGTTTCACTATGATCCATCTTAAATAATTCATAGTTATGTACAAGAAGATTGATTTTTAAAGTTTTAACTTGTGATGTGCCTTCATGTATAATCTCAAGCTTATCCCAAATTTTTTTAATAGAATTACAAGTCAAAATTCTGTTAAACTCATTTGGGTCCAAAGCACAATACAGCAAATTCATAGCTTTGGCATTCAGCTCTGCTAATTTCATATCATTTTCGTTCCATTCCTCTTTCGATTTGGGAACCTCAGTATCATTGATTCTAACAATGGATGTGTGAGGTCCTTTCAGAATAATTTTTTATAAATGAAAATCTACGGCTTAAATGTATATTTTCATCCTCCCTTCCAATATGTATAATTGGTTCCGGTGAAAAGTGGAGGTCGATTTGTGGATTGGCCTTCGGCCAAAGAAGTGCTCATGGAATGTGCAATCTATTTTTACTCTAAGTAATTTTCAAAGACTCTGCTCTAATATCACTTGTTGCCTAGGTGGCTTCCCAAGAGGGGGGTGAATTGGGATTATAAAAACTTTTCACAAGTATATGCAATTTAAAATCCTTTTGGTGTTGTGGTGCAATATGCAATGCGGAAGTAATTAAGTAAATGCAATAAGATAAAGTAAGCACAAACACAAAGACAAGAAAATTTAGAGTGGTTCGGAGCAACCGGCTCCTACGTCCACTACCCAAGGATCACTTGGGATTTCCACTATATCCCCTAACCAGAATACAGTCAGATTGTTTTACAAGGCTCACAACCCAAACCTATACACTTTAGTTTTACCGAGTTCACCAAAGAAAACCCAACTCCCTTTGATTTTAAATGGGATCACCAAAGAAACCCTACACTTGGTTTTATACCGAGATCACCAAGAACCCAACTTAGGTTTTCACAAGGTTCACCTAAAAATCTTTAACCCTCTTTTAAGACACAGCCCCTTGCTGTTCTTAGAGAGAAAACAACGATATGAGAAAAATATAAAGCAACTACATAATAAACCGAGTTTGTTTAAATGTTGTTGATGAAGATCAAAGTGAAGCCTAGCTTTGAATGCTTTTTAATGCTCTTCAAGCTGCTTCTTATCTTCTTCAATAAGTGGATTCAATGATGAAGAGAAGTTGGTGAAGCTTTGAATCCTATCTTGAATGCTCTTGAAGTGGGTTGGTGAAAGACTTGAAGGCTTTTCAAATTCCCAAGATAAATCAATAATAATCCCTCAAAAAATTATTTTATCCATCAAAAGTAATCCCTTTTATAGTTTTCCATAAGATATAGCCATTGTAGGGTCTAGGGATTCGTGAAAGAGCTGTTGGAGACCATTTGAAGTTCAAAAATCACTTTCAGTAACTAGTCGTTAGAATGCAGAAAACGGTCACTCGAGTCAGCTCGAGGTCCACGAGTCGGCTCGAAGTCTCAGATAGCCTAAAAAAAAATTTTGTGGGAGTCGGCTCTTCAAACTAGAGTCGGCTCGAACCTTCAATCAATACAAAATAATAATTTACTTGAGTCAGTTCTTCAAGGCAGAGTCGGCTCAAAGTTACAGTCACCAACAAACATAACTCTGGATGAATCAGCTCTTGGAGCTTGAGTCGGCTCAAGATCTTAGACTTCAAAAACATGTGTTCTTCCATGAGTCAGCTCTTGGGACTTGAGTTGGCTCGAGGTACTGAAACTCTAAAATTTCTTTGTGCCGTGCCATAAGGAATCGGCTCTTGATCCATGAGTCGACTCTTTCCAAAACTTCATTTAATGCTTCAAATTTCTCCAAAATTTTTTAACATATGAATCCAACAAGAGCTAATCTACTCACTCTTATTTTTATAATTTTATAGCCCATTTAAAAGATTACATAGTTGAAAAATTAGGGCTTTTACAATTTAAAGTCCATAAGAGTCTATACAATATTGAGTTATCTTTCAACCAATTTGAACGCCAATTAAACTAAAGATAACTAATTTCCTGCAAAAACTTCTCAAATAATTGAAAGAATTAGTAACATATACATGCTCCAATATTTTGTGATCATCAAAATCATTCCAGGGGTCAACAGAAAAATAGTATCAAGGGTATTCAATACTTATCAAGAGGCATTGGCAACAAAGTTGCTTCAGCACAAAGCAACATGAATTGATCATGCTTCACCTTCCTAGTATATTATATAGTAACAAGTTTTCCATTATCGGTAACGGTCGTTTGAGGTACTTGTACCAATCTATCAACATATCCCATTAAATCACTAGAGAAATGGCATCATTTGATCGCACCACAAGAGATGGTTCATTTTAATCTAGTTTTACTGAAACTAGATTGGTGATATTAGGAAAAGAGAAGGGAAAAAAAAATGTTGCTTAGTGAAGCTATTAGGTGTAGTGATTATCCAAGAATAAAAGGAAGAGACTGCAAGATAGTTTAGGGTTCTATATATTACAAGAGGAGATAAGGTAGATAACCTGTCATATGTAACTACTGGTATGTAAAAAAAAATTTGTTAAGATGTCGAGCCAATCTGATGAGATATTGTTTGTGGCATAGGATGCTGAGCCGACTTTATGAACTCTTATTTAAGATACAGGATGCCGAGCAGACCTGATGAGCTCTTATTTAAGATACAAGATGCTGAGCAAACCTAATGAGCTCTTATTTAAGGCACAGGATGCCAAGCAGACCTGATAAGCTCTTATTTAAGGTACAAGATGTCAAGCAAACCTAATGAACTTTTATTTAAGATACAGAATGCCGAGCAGATCTAATGAACTATTATTTGAGGCACAGAATACAGAGTCGATCAAATGAGCTCTTATTTAAGGCACAGAATGCCAAGCAAACCTAATGAGCTCTTATTTAAGGTACAGGATATTGAGTAGTGCACAAGATGATGAACCAACCTGATGAGCTGTTATTTGAGGCTCAGAATGCCGAGTAGACCTGATGAGCTATTATTTAAGACATAAATGCTGAGCCGACCTGATAAGATATTATTTAAGGCACAGAACGCAGAGTCAACCTGATGAGCTCTTACTTAAGGCATAAGGTGCCAATCCAACCTCTTACTTAAGGAACTGGATATTGACCGACCTTTTATTTAAGGCATAAGATATCGATCCAACATCTTACATAAGGTACAGGATGCCAATCCGATCTCTTACTTGAGATATAAGATACCGATCTAATCTCTTATTTAAGGTACAGAATATCAAATCAATCTAACCTCTTATTTAAGGTACAAAATATCAAATCGATCTCTTATTTGAGGCATAAGATACCAAGCTGACCTCTTATTTAAGCCAAATACAAAGTTTCATAACTCTACTCAACATGAAGCACATATTTTAAGATCATTAGAGCTGTTACGATAAGGTTGGTAAAATAGTTATCAAAAAATGTGACAGATCACTTAACAAAATACGTAACAAACTAACCTCTTAAACAACTTATCCAACCTAATTACTTTCTTAATTGCGTAGCCATCTCATAAATGACTATAACTGTCTAACTAACTTGGCACTTCTATAAATAAGGGAGGTGATCTACCAAGGGACAACTATTCTAACCACTCACTCTCTTTCTATTTTCTTCTTACAAATCTCCCTCTCAAAGCTAACTAAAGCATCGGAGTGTCCCCCCTGCAGCATCCTACCAGTTTCTCTAGCACTGAGCACCTTTTTATAGGCCAGTGGAGGATATCAAACTACTACTACCAGGTCATCAACAAGTCATCGTAGCTCCTCAGCCAGACTTTGGAAGACCTTCGAGAACTTGACTCGCTTTAGCACAGCTCATCTAATTGCTCGAAGAGGTATAGTAACATATTGGTATTAAAGGAAAGGCCCTTGTACCCAAATCATTCAAGAAAATGGTAAGAGGAAGACCTCTACTCAATCGTGCTACCCAACCATGATCTTCTCGAAATACTCATAATATAGCAGAACCCATTCCTACTACTGATCCAAGAATGGAAGACCTCTTCAAAAATTGAGGGGCAACTGCTATGGGACTGATATATTTTTTATCTTCCAAGAAGAAATACAAAGCCACTGGGCCTCACTCACCTGCTCCACTTTGATTATACAATGTCATATCCATTGCCTCATGCTCTTCGCACAGAAAGAAGGAAGAACGATGGTGATGTCCCTCCACTTCCTCCTTCCACTCCTCATCTCCTCCGATCTGGGTTAAAGGTCGACTCACGTGCAACATAGGCAAAGTGACCCAAGCTCTTTTTTTTTTTAAGTTTGGCTGCTCTTGCCTCAGAATTGCTGATTAAAAGCATGCAAAACATGAGAGACATCTCAGTTCTTCCATCGTGCATCATCCCTCTGACTCATTCCTTTGCAGTGTGAATCTTCTCATTTTGAACCCCTCCTAGCCCTACCGGCATCCCAATCACCTTAGTAAACTGAAGATCAAGACACCTAAGGTTGCGTAACTTCATGATACTGTTGAGAAAGCTAGAAAGTGACCGACAACTCATAATCAAGGATTGTAGATTTATGAGATTCCCTATGGTTTCCGGATGCTTATCTTGAAAAGAGGCTTGCCTTCCAAATAAGAGTCCTCGATGACTTCTACTTCACAAAGACATTAGGGATTTCAATCATTTCATTCTCCATCATGGCCGTCATTGGCATGGTGGGCGGTGCGGTGCACGACATGCTCCCAGTGTATGGGCTACCATGGTGGCTCCTCCTAGACTCGGTGAAGAGCTACTCACTCTCACCAAGTGGGGAGTTTGAGGTGGTGCACAAGGCACCATGCTATGAACTCATGTACTATGAGGAGAAGATCAAGGGGAAGCTCTCCTACAAAAAAAATCTCCAATCTCCCTTGGATCTAGGCTAAGAAAGTTTTCATCTAGGTCTTGATCATTGGCATCGGGGCCCACCAGACCGTCGACACTATTAAGTTCAAGGTCGAGTTCCTCTCCAAGATTCTCCCAATGAGTGAGTTCGAGGACATTCCCATCTACAAGTCCAAGGCCTCCTATTGCAGCACTACTGGACTAGTTTTCGAAGGCCTTCACATCTCCCAAGAGACCAGCAGCTAACCACCACTGACAGCTCCTCATCGAAGAAGAAGATAATCCCCAGAGAGTTCTGTGTGATGGACATCCTTTGTCTCTTTGTCAACGAGAACCTCCATTATCCTCCCAATGCTCTTGAGAAGCCCATCTCTGACCTCCTCTCAAAGGACACCGTCCATGCCTGCCAAGTCGAGCCCCCTTTCTAGAGGGCTAGCTCCTCTAAGCAAGCTATTATAGAGCTATTTAGAGCTCTTCTCATCTAAGCAATCTATTATAGAGCTATTAAGAGCTACTCTCCTCCGAGTAGAGCATCCACTCCTCTCCTCCAAGCAGAGCTATTAGTGCCAACCCCTGAGTCTGGAATCATCGATGTCTCTAATCACCTCAAGGCTATTCGCTTCCATCAAATGATTGTGCAAGACATCAACATCAATTCCTCGTCAAAGCTAAGGCCCACATGCCCTAGGTAATCAAGCTTGGCAAATGTCTGGGATTTACGGATCTCTTATTAAGTCTGATCTTTAATTAAACTCAACAAGTGCTCAACTCCGCCAACCTCTTAACAAGTACTCAAAAGCCTCTTGCTAATGACCTGCACCTACAAAAAATTATTAGAGCTCCGATCACTTATTTATTTGTTATCCATGCAAGGGAAGGTCATCTCCCAAATGGTATTCAATTACTACGAGTAACCCTATAAAATCGATAAAGGGACCCTTATGAGGTATGTCTTCATGCTCCTCTCTACATGCTCATTCTGGCATTTTTTTCAATTTAATATTCTTTAACAATATGGTCGACAGGTGGTACAGGTTTATCTAGAGAGGAAACAGGTCTTCCCGACTTTCGATCTAGTATTCTTTATCAAAGTAGTCGATAGATGGCATAGGTTTGTCTTGGAAAAGATAGGTTTTCTCGATCTCCGATCTAGCATTCTTTATTAATATGATTGGTAGGTGGCATGGTTTGCCTAGGGAGGAAACAAGTCATCTCGACATCCAATCTAACATTCTTTATCAATATGGTCGACAAATGACACAGGTTTGGCTAGGAAGGGAATAAAGACCTCCGATCTAGCATTTTTTATAATATGGTCGACAGGTGGCACAGGTTTGTCAAGGGAGGAAATAGGTCTTCCTGACCTCCATCTGATTTTTTTATCAATATGATCAAAGAGGCATAGATTTGCCTAAATTTCTAATCAGACATTCTAGTATTCTCTATTTAATATGATTAGATAGGTACAAGTTTGTCTAAAATTCTGATCACTTTGGATATTCTTTACTATAGTGATTAGATGTTCTCTACCAAAGTGATAGGTACTCTCTATTAACATGATCAGTGATTAGAAGGCTTGCAAAATTTTTTTATTGTACTTCTAAGTTGAATTAAGTAAATTAATTTGAACTCAAGAATTGGAGGCAGCTATTACAAGGTAGATACCTACTAGTATGTGAAAAAGAATTTTGCTAGGATGCCGAGCTGACCTGATAAGCTATTATTTGAGATACATTATGCTAAGCCCACCTGATGAGCTCTTATTTAAGGCACCGAATATCGAACAAACCTAAGAATCTCTTATTTAAGTCACAAAATGCCAAGCAGACCTGATGAGCTATTATTTAAGGTACAGGATGCCGAGCAAATTTTATAAGCTATTATTTGAGGCATAGGATCATGAGCTGATCTAATGAGCTGTTATTTAAGGCACAAGATGCTAAGCCAACCTAATGAGTTCTTATTTAAGGCATAGGATATCGAGGAGATTTGATTAGCTATTATTTAAGGCATGGGATGCTGAGCCGACCTGATGAGCTATTATTTAAGGCACAGGATGCTGAGCAGACCTGATGAGCTATTATTTGAGGTATAGGATGCTGAGCCAACCTGATGAATTGTTATTTGAGGCACAAGATGCTGAGCTAACCTGATGAGCTCTTACTTAATATATAGGGTACCGATCTGATCTTTTACTTAAGATACTTGGTGCCAATATGACCTCTTACTTAAGACACAAGGTACTTATCCAACCTTTACTTAAGGCATAGAGTACCGATCCGATCTCTTATTTAGGCACAGGATGCCAATCCAACCTCTTACTTGAGACATAGACTATCGATCCGACCTCTTATTTAAAATACAGAATGCTAAGCTGACCTCTTATTTGAACTATAGGATATCAAGCTGATCTCTTATTTAAGTAGGGTACAAAAGTTTATAGCTCTACTCAATATAAAGCACATATCTTAAGATCGTTAGAGATATTACGACAAGATTGGTAAAGTGGTTGTCAAGAAGCATGATAGATCATTTAATAAATCATCTAATAAACTAATCTCTTAAATAGCCGAACCAACCTAACGACTTTTTTAATAGTTAACTACCTCACAAACGGTTATAACTACCTAACTCGACTCTCTACTTCTATATATAGGAGATCAAGGAGACCTCCTAGGGGTAACTTTTCTAAGCACTTATTCTCTCTCTATTTTCTTCTTACTGTTCTTCCTTTTAAAGCTGATTTAAGCATTGGAGTGTCCCCCCAATAAAGAATCCTTCAATTTCTCCATCATTAAGGACCTTTTTGCAGGTCAATGGAGAAGATCGAACTACTACTACCAAGTCATCAACAAGTCATCGATAGGTCCTCAGCCATACTATGGAAGACCTTCAAGAGCTTGACCTGCTCTAGCACAGCTTGTTTGATCAGCTTAGAAAGGTACAGCAATAATATATATATATATATATATATATGAAAACTATATAATTATGTTAATAAAGTTTTATAATACTTAATAATTATTTGATAATCAATACAAGCATCGACTACCTGCAACATTTTCTTAAATATTTGATAGCCTATTATTGCCCAGGTGGCTTAGTCTCAAGAGGGGGGTGAATTGGAAATTATAAAATTTTAGCAAGTATGTACACAATCAATTCCAATTAGTGATTAGGTGCTGTGTTAATCAGAGAAAGAAAGCAGAAGCTAAAAGATAAAGCAAACACAACACAAACAAAGCAGATTTATATTGGTTCGAAGAAACCCAGCTCCTACGTCCACTATCCAAGTTCACCACTCGGGATTTCCACTATATCCCCCAAACCGGAATACAGTCGAATTATTTTGCAGGCTCACAATCCAAACCTCTACACTTTGGTTTTTGAAACTGGGCTCACCAAACAAACCCAAGCTTGGTTTTTATAGGTTCACCTAAAACCTCTACACTTTGGTTTTTAGCTAGGCTCACCAAAGAAACCTTTACACTCTGGTTTTAAAGGCTCACCAAAGTAATCTATTTGGTTTTTACAATAGGGCTCACCAATAACCCGATATTCTAAAAGATAGAATAAGAAAAGCAACAATAAAGACAAACCCTGTTGTCTGGGTGGTTGCCAATGCAGCTCGAGCGAAGATCCACTGAATGCTCTTCAATGCACTTCAATGGCTTCCTTGCTTTCGTCAAAAGGTGCTTCAAGCTTCTGGTAAGAGTTGTTGCAGGCTTGAAGGTAATCTTTAAAGCTCTAGTGCTCTCTCACTTCACTTCAATAAGTGTTCAACAAATGCTCAATAAATCATTAGCCTCTTCAAGGATGTTCTCATACCTTATTTATAGAGACTTCAACTGCCTTCCCATGATTTTGAATGTTGTAGACCATTGGAAGGTGACAGGTTACCATTGGAGCACTTTTGGAATTCAAAAACTGAGAACAGGAACTAGCCGTTGGAGGTGACCCCGTCATTCCAATCGGCTCAGACAAACTTCAAGTCGGCTCGGATGAAGTTCGGGTCGACTGGGTTGAGTGCCAGTTGGCTAGCTTCCACAGTTGAAAAAATACCTCACTCTGGACGAGTCGGCTGGGCAGAATTCCAGTCGACTGGAATCTCAGAGGCTTCTCAGACCATTTTCAACTGAGTTCTGGATGAGTCGGCTGGATCTAAATCCGGTCGGCTGGATTCCTGAAAATCTCATAACGTTCTCAACCTTGTTCTGGATGAGTCAGCTGGACCTTGGTGCCGGTCGGCTGGATCTGCATGCCAGAGAACTTGTCTTCAGTGCTAGTGCTTGAGTCGGCTGGGTTGTTCATCCAGTCGGCTCGAAGGTGGTTCTTCAGCTAGATCAGCTTCAAACTTCTAGAACACTTATCCCAAGCTTTAACAATCTTCTTCAAGCACTACTTACGATAAATTCAAGAAAACTTGAAGCAAGAAGGACTAGTAGAAGTAACCCTTTAGCTGATTTTAATAGGAAACTTTTTATAGGGTTTTTTTTACAAGAATCTAAGTATTTTACAACTCAACACAAAACATTAAAGATTGTAGGAAAAAAAATGTGTCAATGTAGCTGTCCTACAAAAACTTGCCAATCACTTGAAGAGTTGTTAGATAATTAAATGTATGCTCCAATGTTTTGTTATCATCAAAATCACTTTAGGGGTCAATAATCTCCCCCTTTTTGATGATGGCAAAACACTGGGCATGAAAAGAATTTAATCTATTCACAAGTATGTAAGCATTTAAGTTTAAAAATCAACTGTAATCTCAGATGTATATCAGTATGTGCTATACAGTTTTGCACAAAATCAAATTCATAAACTATGAGTATCAGAGATTGATTGTTTGTATGTATCAGGCAACATTAAGTATCAACTGATAGAAATGATAAGTTGAGAGCATCATAATAATCATTGAAGCATGTAAACTAAGCATGTATATCTCCCCCTATTTATAAGATTTCTAGACAATATAGATTTTCTCTAAGTTTCTCCCCCTTTAACATTTATTTGAACAATTTATCAGAATGATATGCAAGAGATCATTCAGAGATGCCTTAAAAAACTCCCCATGTTTACTTTAATTTAGTATTATTATTGCAATTCATGTATTCTTTCATGCACACTATGATTCTCTCCCTTTTTGTCAACAATTCAAAAAGGTTAAACAGGTAAGTTCAGAATTTTAAATAGATTGAGAAAATTTTAATATTTGTTTGAGATAATTTCACTCTCTCAACTTTGAGAGAGAATTATATTTAAACAAATAGAGATGTAATCAAGATAATACAAGTATACACACATTACATAGTAACCAAAAAAAAAAATTCATTTCATTTCTGTCAAAAAGTGTTCAGTACATCATTACAAAAGTTCCAAAAAGGTATCAAAAAGTACTGAAACTACAAGATGTCTAATCAGAATCATCACTAGGAACATTAACACCTTGCCCAGAAGTGGGTCTAGGTGCTCGACTAGATGAAGCATGTGGAGGAGGAGCCCTAGGGTGAACAGAGGTACTAGGTGCCCTAGAGGAAATGGGTGATGGATCATATAGTGGTCTTGTCCTAGCTGTGATTTCCAATGAACTGACAGTGCTATTGAGGGATACCATTTCCACACACATTGCTCCCATCCGCTGATCCAAGTCCTTGAGGCTAACAGGTACTTTATCTACTACCTCTTTCATTTCTCCTATCTCTTTCTGCATAGTCACAAGTTCAGCTGCTTGGACAATGGCAAAGGCTTCTGCTGATCCTCGAAGTCTGCCAAACTCCGATCTTAAGATATCAATGCCCCTAGTATAATCTTCTGCCATGCTTCTTGTATCAACAATGGTTCCAACTCTGCCTCTAAGCTCTTTTAATTCAGTCTGATATTCATTTAAATTGGCATCCACAGACTTCAAAACAGTTTCAGAATTTGAAGAGATGCAATTCAGAATAGGCTGAAGGTCTATCTGAGGTGCAGTCCTTGAAGCTTCAATAGCTTCAACCTTTTCTTTTAGATTTGATACATTCTCTTCTAATTTGTCCAACCTGTTGTCCACTAATTGTTTCAAATCACTAAATAGGGAAGTCATAGTACTAGTCAGTGAATCTGTCAAGTTCTTCAATTGCTCTTCAATCTGGACTTGGACAATTTGAGGCTGTGTAGCTGTAGTAGGATAGTCATGCAAAGGAACATCAGTAGAAGGCAGGTCAAACTCCGGTGCTAGCAAGTCAAATTCTACTGCAGGCATGTCAAACATAAGTGATGGTGCTCTAGTCTCCTCAGTGATAGCAGCAGGCTCAGGTACAAATGGTTCAGGTTCCGGTACAGATGTAGAAGTTCCAACTACTTCTACATGTTCTTCCTCTTCCTCTTCTTCACTACTACTACTGGAGCTACCAATGGCTCTTACATTTGTTCCCTTCTTTCTTCAGACTCCTTCTACTTGAAAATATCCCATTCTCTCAAGTGTTTTAGATGTGTAGATATCAGTGCGATGTAATTCCAATCCATCTTCACCATCTAAACTGACTCTATGGGATTTAAACAGCACTATAAGCATCATACCATATGGCAAACAAGATTTGGCTTTCCTTACAGTTTCTTTCATCTGCATGATTATAATATAAGACAAATTGACAGGGGTTCTTTCAAGAATGTGCTCCATGAGACATAGATCCTTTTCGCTCACCCAATCGAACCTACCAGTTCTTTGTAGGAAAATTCTACAAATGAAGTTGTGAAGTAGTCTCATTTTCAATGAAAGGGTGTTAGCTAAAACAGTGCCAATGCCTCCTACATCCTCTTTGTTCAAAATTGTTTTCAATGTCTTCTCTCTGTTTTCAATCACTAAAAATCTTAGTCCCTTAGAAGGAATAACCAGTAATTCATGCAAGGACTCTTCATTAACAATAACCCTTTTCCCTTTGACAGTGGATTCCACATGGTTAGTTTCCAACCTTAGGTTCTCATAAAAACTTCTAACCAAAGTGGGATAGGTTTTCTCATTCAATGAACAAAATTTCCTCCACCCTTGGTCTTCTATTAAGTCTCCTATCTTTAATCCAATGCCCTTAATAAACTCAAAATTAATACGTCGCCCAGAGGTTACCAGACGAGTAGACATTGAGGGCACATGGCTGGGAGCTGATGGAGCTTCTGTAGTGGCTTCCTCTGCCATTTCTTCAGTGCTTGGCTCTTCTTGTCTTCTTTTGGATCTTCTTTCTCTTTCAGCCGAAGGAGCAACCCTCGTGGACCGTTTCCTGTCGCACGTTTAGGTGCCATAGCTAGGGAAGACCGCAGAACAAGAAAATGGAATGCTTGGAAAGGAGAAGGAAGACTTTGGAGAGGGTTTAGGAGATGAGTGAACCGTTAGAAGAAACAATATAGAAGCTAAACGGTTCGGAGAATAGTTTATATCCCTAAAAAAAAGCCTCGGTGCGAAAATCCAGTCGACTCGAGTAGCCCTAAAAAGGCTCGAGTCGGCTCGGTCAGAGCAATCCTAAAACCATCAGAGAATCCAGTCGACTCGAAACTGTTCGAGTCGGCTATGCCAGAACAAGTTCAAAACTCACAGAAAAATCCAGTCGACTCGGATTAGGATCCAGTCGACTCGAACAAGAAGAGTAGAGTTTTGAAAATTTTGAACAAAATTCAGAAGGATTTCGAATAGAATTTGAAGGAGATTAGAGCTTAATAAAATAGAATAGATAGAGGAGGTTTTCTAGATGAAATTTTCTTAGAATTGAAGGAATTAGGTTAAAGAATCTAGAAGGGATCACAAAGTCCTAATTCACTTATAATTAGCTCAAATCTATCTTGGTTGAGTGGCTTGGTGAAAATGTCAGCTAATTGATCTTCAATTGGCACAAAGTCAAGCACAATATTACTATTAGAAACATGATCCCTAATAAAATGATATCTAATTTCAATGTGCTTGGTTCTAAAGTGTTGAATTGGATTCTTTGTTAAATTGATAGCACTTGTGTTACCACATTTAATTAGAATTTTAGATTGTGATACACCAAAATCTTCTAGTTGTTGTTTAATCCATAACACTTGAGCACAACAACTACCGGCAGCCACGTACTCAGCCTCAGCTGTGGACAAGGCTACGGAGTTTTGCTTCTTACAGTGCCATGAAATTAAATTCAACCCTCGAAATTGACATGTACCACTAGTGCTTTTTCTATCTATCTTACAACCAGCATAATCAGCATCAGAGAATCCAATCAAATTCAAAGTAGAATGTTTAGAATACCAAATTCCTAAATTACTTATTCCTTTCAAATATTTAATTATTCTTTTTACACCTAGCATATGTGTTTCTTTTGGTGATGACTGAAATCTAGCACATACACATACACTGTATAATATATCAGGTCTACTTGCAGTCAAATATAATAAGGATCCGATCATACCTCTATATAGCTTTTGGTCAACATTGGATCCATTCTCGTCTTTGTCTAGTCTGCAAGCTGGGCTCATGGGTGTGCTCATTGTTTTGCTACTCTCCATACCAAACTTTTTGATGATTTCCTTGATGTATTTGGCTTGGTTGATGAAGATGCCTTCCTTAGTTTGTTTTACTTGAAGTCCAAGGAAGTAGTTCAGCTCGCCCATTAAGCTCATTTCAAATTCTCCCTACATTAGCTTAGCAAATTCTTTACATAGAGATTCGTTAGTTGCACCAAAAATGATATCATCTACATATATTTGTACAACTAGATATCATTATTTTTCTTTTTGATAAACAAAATTTTATCTACATTTCCTCTTGAAAAATCATTTTCAATTAAGAAAGTGCTAAGTCTATCATACCAGGCTCTAGGTGCTTGTTTTAAACCATACAATGCTTTGTTTAATTTGAATACGTGGTTTGGAAAAGCGTGATTTTCAAAACCTGGTGGTTGTTCCACAAAAACTTGTTCAGAAATAAAACCATTAAGAAATGCACTTTTTGCATCCATTTGAAAGAGTTTAAAGTTCATGTAGCAAGCAAATGCAAGTAATAATCTAATAGCTTCTAGTCTTGCTACGGGTGCATAAGTTTCATCAAAATCAATACCTTCTTCTTGGTTATATCCCTTAGCCACTAATCTAGCTTTGTTCCTTATGATATTTCCTTGTTCATCTAATTTATTCCTATAGACCCATTTAGTTCCTATAATTGAGTGGTCTGTAGGTCTATCTACAAGTGTCCATACCTTATTTCTTTCAAACTGGTTTAGTTCTTCATGCATTGCCATCATCCAGTTTGGGTCGGTCTCAGCCTCTTCTAAGCTATGTGGTTCTATTTGTGATACAAAGGCTAGGTAATCATGTGCATCCTTATATGCAGCCCTAGTTCTAACACCATGTGAAGGATCTCCTATTATTAATTCTTTAGGGTGAGATGTAACATACCTCCAGTCCCTCGGTAGATCAGTGTGATCCTTACTTATCGTTTCTTCTCCATCTTGAGTGTCTTTGTCCTGAATGCTCAAATCATCCATTCCTTTTTGCAATGTACCTGCATCATTATCTATGCACTCTTCTTGTCTAGAAGGTGTAGGGTTAGTTTCAATAAAAACAACATGAATTGACTTTTCAACAATAAGAGTCCTTTTATTAAAAACCTTATATGCTTTGCTATGTAATGAATAACCTAGGAAAATTGCATCATCAGCTTTAGAATCAAATTTTCCTAAATTATCTTTTCTATTGTTATGCACAAAGCATTTACAACCAAATACATGAAAATAACTAATATTGGGTTTTTTGTCATTCCAAAGCTCATAGAGGGTTTTCTTTAAAATAGGACGGATCAAAACATGGTTTAAAATATAATATGCAGTGTTCACCGCTTCTGTCCAAAAGTACTTTGAAAGATTGCCTTCACACAACATTGTGCGAGCCATTTCTTTCAACGTCCTGTTTTTTCTCTCTACAACACCATTTTATTAAGGTGTTCTAGGAGCGGAGAAGTTGTGATCAATGCCAAATTCAGTACAATAATCTTCGAAAAATTGATTTTCAAACTCAATTCCATGATCACTTCTAATTGAAATCAAAGATAAGTTCTTTTGGTTTGAGACCTTTTTATGAAATTTTCTAAAAACATGAAAAGTTTCATCTTTCGATGTGATAAACAAAATCCATGTAAATCTCAAAAAATCGTCTACTATCACAAGAGCATATTTCATCTCTCCTAGGCTTGTAGTCCTAGTAGGTCCGAAAAGATCCATGTGAAGTAGTTCAAAAGGTCTTGTTGTAGAAACTACATTCTTTGATTTGAAACTCCCCCTAGTTTGTTTACCCATTTAGCATGCATCACAAACATGATTCAAATCAACTTTAAACTTAGGCATGCCTCTAACAAGATCTTTAGAAATTAATTTGGCAATTGTATGCATGCTAGCATGACCTAATCATCTATGCCATAATAAGCCTGACTCTTTGGTTTTAGCATTTATTACAACTAGACTAGGGCTACTAGACATGGCAAGATCATCAAGATCTACCACATCGATATTTCCAAGTCTATGTCCAATAAATTTATTGCTAGAATCTAAAGAGTTAGTTACTATATATATAGATGACTCAAAGACAACCTTGAAGCCTTTATCACACAATTGACTTATACTTAATAGATTATGCTTCAATTTGTCTACTAGCAAAACATTTTCAATAAAAGTGAAGGGAGTTATTTTGATCTTACCGATACCGATTATTCTCCCTTTTCCATTATCTCCAAAGGTAACCATACCTCCTTATTTCATTTCAAGGGTGATAAATTGGTCCTTGTCACCCGTCATATGCCTTGAGCAGCCGCTGTCCAAGTACCACCTTTTCTTCAATTTTTAGGCTGCAAGACATTCCTGCAAAACAATCAATGAATTCTTTTAGGTACCCAAGCTACCTTGGATCCTTGCAGGTCAGCAGAGGTGGTTCCTTTGGGAACCCAAATATTTTTTATCTTTTTATGGACATTTCTAAGATTATTGCATTCAAAAGCTTTATGTCCAATTCTTTTACAAGAATAGCAAACAACTTTAGAATTTTTGTTAGAAACAGAATTTGAAGTTCTAAAAGTTGATGCACTTGATGCATATTTCAAACCTTTTGGAAAGTATGCATTTTTGATCAAATTCTTAGGAGCATATGATAAAGATTTTGAAGTAGAAATAGCTTTTGGTGTGGCTGAGACTTTTTGAGATAAAATGTTTTGAGCTGGTGTTTTGGATTTCACAAAAGTTGTTGCTGAAATTTCATTTACAAAAGAAGTGTTGAAACCAATTCTAGCTTTATTTCCAAAAATTCATTGTTTTTTTAAAATTAGCTCAAGCTTATTTGAAGATAAAGTGAGTTTTTCAACCAAAGGCTTGAGTTTTGTAACCTCCTTTTTTAATTCATTATTTTCAGCAAGTAAATCAGTATTTTTCTTCTCATATGATAAATTCTCATTTTCCAGTTTTTCAAATTTTTCAGAAAAGATATGCAATTCCTTTTGTAATAAATTATTCTTTTCTGAAATCTCATCCTTTTATTTGAGTAAAGTATCATTCATATTTTTCAATGATTTTATCTTTACTCCAGCTTTCTTAAATTCGAAGAGTAAATCATGAAAAGCAGAATTTAATTCTTCAAAAGTAAATTCAGTGCAGTTGTTAGGGGATGTTACCTCATCTTCGAGACCCATTAAGCAAAGATTGGCAGTCTTGGTGGTCTCTTCTTCTTCCGATGAAGTTGAGTCTTCACTATCGGACCATGCGGCAACCATGGCTTTCTTCTTCTTCTTTTGTCTGAAGGATTTCTTTAACATTGGACAGTCCGGACGTATGTGCCCCGGCTTCTTACATTCGTAGCATGTGGGGACTACCTCTTTGTCTTTCTCTCTGTCCTTTTTCTTTTCCTTTCTATAATCCTTCCTGTGAAATTTTTGGTTGTACCTTCCTTTCTTCACATAAATTTTCTAAATCTTCTCACAACCATAGCGATGTCTTCATCTTCTACGTCATCATTGGAGGAGGAGCTTTCTTCTTCGGATACTTCATCATCCCTTTTTGAATCGGAAGTAGCCTTGAAGGCTATTGTCTTCTTTTTCTTCTGCTCATCTTCCGTTCTATGTTGCATTGTTAGCTCGTGGGTAATGAGTGATCCCAGCAATTCATCCAACATCAAAGTGTTGAGATCTTTGGCTTCCTGGATCGTAGTTACCTTGGGATCCCATTTGTTTGGCAAAGAATAAAGGATCTTATGAACTAGATCTGCATTTGAGAATACCCTGCCAAGACTCTTTAAACCATTAATAATATCTGTAAATCTAGAGAACATGGCAGATATTATTTCAGAAGGTTCCATTTTAAATAATTCATAATTATGAACTAAAAGATTTATCTTGGAGGTTTTCACCTGGGAAGTTCCCTCATGGGTCACTTCGAGTTTATCCCAGATTTCCTTTACCGATGAGCAAGTGAAAATTCGGTTGAACTCGTTAGCATCCAAAGCACAATATAATAAGTTTATTGCTTTGGTATTCAATTCCCCCATTTTCATGTCATGATCATCCCAGTCCTCTTCAGGCTTAGGGATGTCCACGCCATCAACTTTAATTATGGAAATATGTGGCCCTTTCAAGATGACCTTCCACAATTGAAAATCTACACTTGTATGTAAATTTTCATTCGTGCCTTCCAATATGAATAATTAGTGCCTGTGAATAGTGGAGGTCTATTTGTTGATTGGCCCTCGGCCAAGGATGTACTCATGGGATGAGCCATCGATCTTAACTCAAGTAATCAGAGACACCACTCTGATACCAGCTGTTGCCCAGGTGGCTTAGTCCCAAGAGGGGGGTGAATTGGGAATTATAAAATTTTTGCAAGTATGTGCACAATCAATTCCAATTAGTGATTAGGTACTATGTTAATCAGAGAAAGAAAGCAAAAGCTAAAAGATAAAGCAAACACAATACAAACAAAGCAGATTTATAGTAGTTCAGAGCAACCTAGCTCCTACGTCCACTACCCAAGTTCATCACTCAGGATTTTCACTATATCCCCCAAACCAGAATACAGTCGGATTGTTTTGCAGGCTCACAATCCAAACCTCTACACTTTGGTTTTTGAAACTAGGCTCACCAAAGAAACCCAAGCTAGGTTTTTACAGGTTCACCTAAAACCTCTACACTTTGGTTTTTAGCTAGGCTCACCAAAGAAACCTCTACACACTGGTTTTAAAGGCTCACCAAAGTAACCTATTTGGTTTTTACAATAGGACTCACCAATAACCCAGATATTCTAAAAGATAGAATAAGAAAAGCAACAATAAAGATAAATTCTGTTGTCTGGGTGGTTGCCAATGCAGCTCGAGTGAAGATCCACTGAATACTCTTCAATGCACTTCAATGGCTTCCTTGCTTTCCTCAAAAGGTGCTTCAAGCTTCTGGTAAGAGTTGTTGCAGGCTTGAAGGTAATCTTTAAAGCTCTAGTGCTCTCTCACTTCACTTTAATAAGTGTTCAATAAATGCTCAATAAATCATTAGCCTCTTCAAGGATGTTCTCATACCTTATTTATAGAGACTTCAACTACCTTCCCATGATTTTGAACATTGTAGACCGTTGGGAGGTGACAGGTTACCATTAGAGCACTTTTGAAATTCAAAAACTGAGAACAGGAACTAGCCGTTGGAGGTGACCCCGTCATTCCAGTTGGCTCGGACAAACTTCGAGTCGGCTCGGATGAAGTTCGGGTCGACTGGGTTGAGTGCCAGTCGGCTAGCTTCCACAGTTGAAAAAATACCTCACTCTGGATGAGTCGGCTGGACTGAATTCCAGTCGGCTGGAATCTTAGAGGCTTTTCAAACCATTTTCAACTGAGTTCTGGATGAGTCGGCTGGATCTAAATCCGGTCGGCTAGATTCCTGAGAATCTCAGAATGTTCTCAACCTTGTTCTGGACAAGTTGGCTAGACCTTGGTGCCAATCGCTGGATCTGCGTGCCAGAGAACTTGTCTTCAGTGCTAGTGCCAGAGTCGGCTGAGTTGTTCATCCAGTCGGCTCGAAGGTGGTTCTTCAGCTAGATTAGCTTCAAACTTCCAGAACACTTGTCCCAAGCTTTAACAATCTTCTTCAAGCACTACTTACAATAAATTCAAGGAAACTTGTAGCAAGAAGGACTAGTAGAAGTAACCATTTAACTGATTTTAACAGAAAACTTTTTGTAGGGTTCTTCTTTACAAGAATCTAAGTATTTTACAACTCAACACAAAACATTAAAGATTATAGGAAAAGAAATGTGTCAATGTAGCTGTCCTACAAAAACTTGTCAATCACTTGAAGAGTTGTTAGATAATTAAATGTATGCTCCAATGTTTTGTTATCATCAAATTCACTTTAGGGGTCAACACCTATCATGTCAAGAATTTGACAACCAATACATATGTTAGCCTCCTATAGTATTGCCTTAAATATTTGACAACCAATGCATACAGTTGACTGCTTATAATATTGCATCAAATAATGCCTCAATCCTAATTGGTGCCATTCTTTTTGAAGCTTTTCCAAATCTGCACTTCCATTGATGGGATTTTAAGTATTTAATATTTATATGTCGGAAAGAGTCATTAGGCTATACCAGAAAAAGAAAAGAGTCCCTAAAATGATTCTCTTCTATACTAATTTTAGATCCAATTGATCCAAGTAGATCAACAAACTTGATATAGGCCACTTTTATCACTACAGTTATCCAAGAGAATTATTAAACTTAATGTAGATCACTTTCACCACTATGAGGATTTGATATGGATCACATTGGCTACTATAAACAAAACTAGATAGAATTCAAAGTAAGATCCACCACATCAGGAAGTCAAATCACAAGCTAGATTTCATAAGGCACATCAAGAGGTGTTGGAGGTTCTTCTGTAGAAGGCACATCAAGAAGAGGTCCTACTGGTTGTTTTGCAAGAGACACACTAGGAAGAGGAGGTCCTAGAGGTTCTACAAAAGGCACATCAATAAGAAGTTTATCAGCTAGCAAAGGCTCTTCAGAAAGGGTTCTACTGAAATTGGATCTAACATAAGTCCATGAAGAGGTTTGGGCAAAGGAGATTCAATAAGAGATAGAGGTTTGGGTACTAAACTTTCAGGAAGTAGTACTAGAAGAGCTTCAACTATTGGGTTAGAAAGTGCAACAAGTAGATCATTAAAGTTTGTACCAGTTGCTACAGAAGGAAGGAAAACATCGTGAATTAGGTTGTTATGTTGAATGTTATGATGAATGTGATGTTAAATGCAATGTCCTATGTTATGTCCTCCAAAGCATGGAAAGGAAATGGTTCACTTACTATGCTATAATGCTTGATTATGTACATGACTTAGTAATGAACTCGTTAAAAACAAGAATGTGTCAATTGTTTAAAATATGACTTGTTTAGAATGTATGAAACTTGGCTATGCAGTGATATCTGTTATTGGTTGTTAGTGAAATGGACTCACTTAATGTATTATGGAATGATAGGCCCTGTATTGGTGAAATAATAGGCTTTATGCCAAGTAGATATATATTGTCCCAAATTAAAATATATTGTATCAAATTGATAATGTATTGTGCCAAACGGGAGTGTATTAAAGAAATAAAAATGTATTCTATCAAATGGGAATGTATCATGATAGATGGTTTAAACAGAGGTTCAAAATTGTCATCACTATAACAAATTAGTCTCATCTATTGCCCAGACCGACAACCTAAGAGGTGGTGAATTGGATTTTTAAAAATTAAAACAAGTATACACCTTTCAAAACTTAATTGAAATGTGGGCCAAGTGTTATGTCAAAAGTAAGTGTGCAAGTACTGAAATAAAAGAAAATGAGATAAAGAGACAAGCAAACATACAAGCACAACAGGATTTATAGTGTTCAAAGCAATCCCAGCTCCTATGTCTATTATCCAAGGATATCTTGGGATTTTTACTATATTTCTATAAGAACACAGCTAGTTTGTTTTACCCTAAACTCATAAACCAAAATTCTAATACATCGTTGATTTTTTAGACTCACAAATAATCCAATTGATTTTTCAAGGACAACCAATCAAAATCTAAATCCAATTCCAAGTTTCAGCTCCCCGCTAAAATAAACAATAGCTCAAAATAACAAAAACAGAGCAACATACAAACTCTTAAAAAAGTGGATGGTTGCCAATAAAGCTTCTCTTTTAAACTCTTCAAGTCTTCAAGGATTGTTCTTCAATGCTCTCTAATATCTTCACTTAATGCTTCATGAGAGTAGGTGGAATGGAGTAAAGCTTCTCTTGAGTTTGCAGGTGATAGCTCTTAAGTTCTCTTATTTACAATGATTGGAAGAATATTCTCATTAGTTGTGTTTAATTTATCTTTAATTCTAGCTATAAGTAGTAGTTCTTTCTATAGCTTTGACTTTTTATTTATGTTTTCACTTTTCGGGACCTTCTTCTCTAGAGCACCCTTATATCCACCCCCGCTCCAGTTGCTAATGTTTTCTTCTTCATTTTCTACTCCCCCAATCTCTAGTCTTTTGGCTTTTTCTTCTAGCATGTTCTTTTCATGTTCATAATGGTGAGTTTTAGAAGAGGAAGTCACCATCGAAGAGGGATTCTAGAAAGGTGGGTAAGGGGTGACTGGACCAAAGAGCTCCAGTCTTGAAGCATACCAGTCCATTCTGGATTCGGAAGACTTATTTGAGATCTAGGTCTTGTACAGAATCTTAGGAGAGTTTGACTAGGAACTCCCCGAATCTGATGCATAGGTGAACAATCCACCTCCAGGTAGGTTAGGAGTGTATGAGGAGGTGTTCAAGGCCGGATTGATATTTTTGCTACCTTCTTTTCTTCTTGAGCTTCTTAGATTTTATAGTATTTCTTTGTATAATTTGACTCCCATTCTTTTAGGGTAGTCTTAGGGTTCCTTGTGATTTGTTTCCGGGACAAAACTCAACCTTTTCTCCCTTTGTTCCATTCCTTCTTCACCATCAAGAGATACCCTTATGCCAAGGAATGGTAGTGCTTTTCTGATCAGAGGGGCATTTTTTCTTTGATCAAAAGTGCTCTTTCTACTATCCATGGATGGAAGGAGTGATTTATATTTATTTCTTGTTCCTTTATCGATGAGTGGGTTTGTCGAGCTGAGATCAGCTAGAAGCTTCCACTCTCCAAGTTCCAAAGCTGAGTGTTGAGTATGAAAGGCATTTCAAGGCTCTTAGCGATTTCAAGGTCTCTCCTCTAGGGCAACTTCTATCTGACAGTGCCCTCTCTAGTATGGGGCTCAATTGGACCAACCCCAAGCATGAGTAGGACTTATTTTCTTTCCTCTAGTGCCCTTTTTTTAATTTTAACTAAGTATTACTCAATTACATACATGAAGCTTGAGGACTTGTCCAAGTTAAAGAAGACCCTTCCTTAGAAGAGGAAGGCTCAGGCTGCCAGTGCTTCATCAAAGAAGATGAGGTCCACAGATGCTAATCCAATGGAAGCCTTTACCAAGGAGGCCTCCAGGTTATGGTTGAGGCCATTTCAGGGCCCGTTGTTTTACTATCCTTGCCAGCCCGAGCCCCGACCTCCGACCTCGACATTCTGCCACCATCCTCCAGTGCCCTAGATGAGGTGGTCTCAGGGGACTCCCTCAATTTTAGGCCTCCTTTGAAAGAAATCCTAGGGGATGCATCCCTTAGTAACTAGAAAGTCACCCGGAGCTTTTTGAGAGAACTCTGCTTCTAACAAAGTTAGAGAAAGTCGATACGATGTGCTCTCATATCTGAGGAAGCACACAATGACCGTCATGCATTATGTATTTCCCTAATTAGTCCCCTTTTTTTTTTCTTTTACTATTTCTCATACTTAGTTTTGTTGCAGTTGATGCATTCTATAGCAGCTTTGATGAATCGATCATTGAAGGTATTGAAAGCCCTCGAGCAACAAAAATGGCCCAAAGACACTACTATGGAGACCCGTCAAAGGGCTGAGGCAACTAAGGCCACATCAAAGTGTCTGAGGTAGACATTTGCCAAGGTGGAGGCATCATCCGAGTGCTTAAGGAAGGTGCTTGTCAGGGCAGAGGCTGACTTAGCCTCAAAGAAAAGGAGGGAGTTGGAGGTGGTGAAAGCCAAGGAAGAGTTGGCCAAGATAGAGAAAAAAGCTGGGGAGATATACAAGGCTTTTATGGATTTTGCATAGGAGAAAGCCCACAAAGTGGTGATTTTTCAGATGTTGAAAGAATTCTACGACAATCGCCACCAATTCAGCAAGGAGGCTTTCCATAAAGGCTTAAAGTTAGGTCAAAATGACTACCACACCTAGGTCACAACCCATCACTCGAAGTGGGATCTTTCCTTCTTGGATGAGCAAGCAAAGTCTGGGGGGAGTTCTCTCCTATGTGCGGAGAGGTCGCAACATCCCTTGTCGTGCCCAAGTCTCCTCTAGCCGAAGTCAGCATCATATCCGAGCCTGCACTAGTTGAAGCCATTGTTGTGACTGTGTTTGCTCTAGCCAAAGTAGTGGTCATGCCCTCTAAGGCTATTCTCGCTATCATTGATCCCAAAGAGAATGTTAGGGAGCTAAACTTGTAGTTTTTCTTTTCATTTCCTTTTTATTTCTTTTATCCTTATAAAAGGACTTTTCAACAACAAAATGGAGTTTTTGAATTTTTTTATTTTTAAGGTTCTATTTATTCATTCGGCCAAGGATGTACTCATGGGATGAGCCATCAATCTTTACTCAAGTAATCAGAGACACTGCTCTGATACCAGCTATTGCCCAGGTGGCTTTTCCCAAGAGGGGGTGAATTGGAAATTACAAAATTTTTGCAAGTATGTGCACAAGTAATTCCTTTTAGTGGTTAGGTGCTGTGTCAATCAGAGATTAAATGCAGAAGCTGAAAGGTAAATCAAACACAACACAAACAAGGCAGGTTTATAGTGGTTCGGAGCAACCTAGCTCCTACGTCCACTACCCAAGTTTACCACTCGGGATTTTCACTATATCCCCCAAACCGGAATACAGTCGGATTGTTTTACAGGCTCACAATCGCAACCTCTACACTTTGATTTTTGAACCAGGCTCACCAAAGAAACCCACACTAGGATTTTACAGGCTCACCTAGAACCTCTACACTTTGATTTTTGAAAAAGGCTTACCAAAGAAACCTATTTGGTTTTTACAACCGAGCTCACCAATAACCCAAATATTCTAAGAATAGAATAAAGAAGCAACAAAAATGACAAACTCTGTTGTCAGGTGGTTGCCAAGACAGCTCGAGTGAAGCTCTATTGAATGCTCTTCCATGCACTTCAATGGCTTCCTTGCTTTCTTCAAAAGGTGCTTCAAGCTTCTGGTAAGAGTTGGTGAAGGCTTGAAGGCTGACTTCAAAGCTCAAGTGCTCTCACTTCTTTTTTCAATAAGTGTTTAATAAATATCCATTAACTCATTAGTCTCTCCAAAGATGTTCTCATACCTTATTTATAGAGACTTCAACTGCGTTCCCTTGATTTTGAACATTGTAGACCGTTGGGAGGTGACAGGTTACCGTTGGAGCACTTTTGGAATTCAAAAACTGAAAACTGGAACTAGCCGTTGGAGGTGACCCTGTCATTCCAATCAGCTCGGACAATCTTCGAGTCGGCTCGGATCAAGTTTGGGTCGACTGGGCTGAACGCCAGTCGGCTAGCTTCCACAGTTGAGAAAATGTGTCACTTTGGTCGAGTCGGCTAGACTGAATTCCAGTCAGCTCGAATCTCAGAGGCTCTCAGAGCAATCTCAACCAAGTTCTGGACGAGTCGGCTGGGCTGAATTCCAGTTAGCTCGGATCCCTGAAAATCTCAAAACACTTTCAACTAAGTTATGGACGAGCCGGCTAGGCCTTGGTGCCAGTCGGCTAGATCTGTGTACCAGAGAACTTCTTTCCTGTGCCAGTGCCAGAGTCGGCTGGTTCCTCCATCCAGTCGGCTCGAAAGTTGTTCTTCAGCCAGATCAACTTCAATCTTCCAGAACACTTGTACCAAGCTTTGAAGACATCTTCAATGACTTCTTTCAATAAATTCAAGAAAAAATTGAAGCTTGAAAACTACTAGAAGTAACCCTTTAACTTGATTTAAGTAGGAAATTTTTATAGGATTCTTCTTTACAAGATTCTAGGAACTTTACAACTCAACACAAAACATCAAAGATTGTAGGATGTAAAAAGTGTGTCAATGTAGTTGTCCTACAAAAACTTGTCAATCATTTGAAGAGTTGTTAGATAACCAAATGTATGCTCCAATATTTTGTTATCATCAAAATCACTTTAGGGGTCAACAATCTCCCCCTTTTTGATGATGACAAAACACTGGGCATGAAAAGAATCTATTCTATTCACAAGTATAGATGTGTATCGTAATAAGCATTTACACTTGTTTGACAATTCATAAAATCAACTATAATCTCAAATGTATATCAATATATGCTATACAGTTATGCACAAGGTCAAATTCATAAACTGTAAGTATCAGAGAATGATTGCTTGTATGTATCAAGCAGCATTAAGTATTGACTGATAGATATAATAAGTAGAGAGCATCATAGTAATCATTGAAGCATGTAACTTAAACATGTATATCTCCCAATTTTTATAAAATTTCTAAACAATATGAAATTTCTCTAAGTTTCTCCCCCTTTAATATTCATTTGATCATTTTAACAAAAAGTATACAAAAGATCATTCAAAACTAATTAAGCTCCCCCTATCTATTGCAGTTCATTGAGTTTCTTCTTTCATGCACTCTGTGGTTCTCCCCCATTTTGTCTTAAATTCAAAAAGGTTAAACAGATAAGCTCAGAATTTTAAATAGATTGAGAAAGTTTCAAGATTTGTTTAAGATAATTTCACTTTCTCAACTTAGAAAGAGAATTCTATTTAAAAAAATAGAGAGAGTAAACAAGATAATACATATACACACATTACACAGTGACCAAAAAGATGTTCATTTCATTTCTATCAAAAAGGTGTTCAGTACATCAACCATTACAAAAGTTTCAAAAAGATTCCAAAAAGTACTGAAGCTACAAAATATCTAGTCAGAATCATCCCTAGGAACATTGGCACCATGCCAAGAAATGGGTCTAGGATGTCTGCTAGAGGAAGCATGAGGAGGAGGAGCCCTAGGGTGATGAGAAGTACTAGGAGCCCTAATGAAAATGGGAGGTGGATCATACAAGGGTCTGGTCCTAGCAGTGACCTCCAAGGATCTGACAGTGCCACAGATAGACACCATCTCCATCCAGATTGCTCCAAGCTGTTGCTCCATGTCCTTGAGGCTTGCTGGCACTTTGTTCACTGCCTCCTTCATCTCACCTATTTCTTTCTGCATTAATATAAGCTCAAAAGCTTGGACATTGGCGAATGCCTCAGCTGATCCTCGAAGTCTTCCAAGCTCCGACCTGATGATCCCAATGCCTCTAGTGTAATCATCAGCGATACTCCTTGTCTCTGTAACTGTGCCCATCTTGCATCTAAGCTCCCTCAACTCAGTTTGGTATTCATTTAATGTAGTGTCCACAGACTTCAAAATTGCTTCAGAACTTGAAGAGATACAATTCAGGATTGGTTGAAGTTCTATATGAGGAGTTGATCTTGAAGCTTCCATAGCTTCAACCTTTCCTTGTAGATTTGACACATGCTCTTCCAGTCTGTCCAATCTGCTGTCCACTGACTTTTTCAAATCACTAAATAGAGAAGTTATTGTACCTGTCAGTGTATCTATCAAGCTTCTCAGTCGTTCTTCAATCTGAACTTGAATGATTGGAGGTTGTGGTGCTGCAAAGGGGTAGTCAGGTAAAGGAACATCAGCTGCAGGCAAGTCAAACTCCGGTGCAGGCAAATCAAACTCCGCTACAGGCATATCAAACACAGGAGAAGGTGCTCTAGTCTCCTCAACAGTAGTAGCAGGCTCAGATACAAGTGACTCAGGCTCAGGTACTGGTGTAGAAGAAGTTCCAGCTGCTTCTATATTCTCTTCTTCTTCTTCTTCACTACTACTTGAGCTGCCAATAGCCCTTACATTTGTGCTTTTCTTTCTCCATACTCCTTCCACTTGGAAATACCCCATCCTCTCTAGAGTTTTGGAAGTGTATACATCTGTATGATGCAATTCTAATCCATCTTCACCATCCAAACTGACTCTATGAGATTTAAACAATAGGATAAGCATCATTCCATAGGGTAGACATGATTTAGCCTTTCTAACTGTCTCCTTCATTTGCATAATTATAATGTAGGAAAGATTGACAGGAGTTTTCTCTAAAATGTGTTCCATAAGGCATAAATCTTTTTCACTCACCCAGTCAAATCTTCCGGTTCTTTACAAGAAAATTTTACAAATAAAATTGTGAAGCAATCTCATTTCCAGTGACAGGGTGTTAGCAAAAATTGTACCAATTCCTCCAACATCTTCTTTATTCAGTATTGTTCTTAGAGTCTTCTCTCTATTGTCAATTACTAGAAACTTCACTCCCTCTGAGGGTAAGTCCAATACACCTTGTCGAAATTCCTCATTAACTATAATCCTCTTTCCTTTAACAGTGGACTCCACATGATTAGTTCCCAATCTTAAATTTTCATAAAAACTTCTAACCAGAGAGGGATAGGTCTTCTCATTCAAAGAACAAGATTTTCTCCACCCTTAATCTTTAATCAAGTCTCCTATTTTCAATCCAATCCCCTTAATAAACTCAAAATTAATACATCGGCCAGAGGTTACCGGACATGTAGACAACGAGGGCACTTGGCTAGGAATGGTTGGAGCATCCCTTGCGACCTCTTCTAAAGGTTCCTCACTGTGAATGGTACTACTTGGCTCTTCTTGATGCCTTTTTGACCTTCTTTCCTTTTCAACCGATGGAGCAGCCCTAACGAAGCGTTTACCCGTTGCACGCTTGGGTGCCATTGCTAGGAAAGATTGAAAATTGAGAGATTGGAGTATTTGGAAGGGAGAGAAATTTTTGGAGCAGGTTTTGGAAAGGAGCGAACAGTTAGAGAAGACAAAATAGGGGTTAAACGGTTTGGAGAAGGGTTTAAAACCTAGGCAAAGCACATAGGTGCGAAATTCCAGTCGACTCGAGTAGCCCTAAAAAGACTCGAGTCGGCTTGGCCAGAGCTCTCCTAAAACCATCAGAAGATCTAGTCGACTCGAAACTGCTCGAGTCGGCTAGGCCAGAACTCACTCAAAACTCTTAGAAAATCCAGTCGACTCGGATTAAGATCCAGTCGACTTGAACAAAGAAAATTGAGTTTTTGAAATTTTGAACATAATTCAGAAATATTTTGAAGAGAATTTTATAGGAAATTAAGGCTCAATAAAATAGAATAAATTCAAAAGGTTCTCTAAATAATATTTCCTTAAACTTGAAGGAATTAGGTTAGAGAATTTAGAAAGGATCACAAAGTCCTAATTCACTCCTAATTAGCTCAAATCTATCTTGATTGAGTGGCTTAGTCAATATGTCAGCTAATTGATCATCAGTAGGAACAAAATCAAGCACTATATTATCATTTGAAACATGATCTCTAATAAAATGATGTCTAATTTCAATGTGCTTGGTTCTAGAGTGTTGAATTGGATTATTTGTCAAATTGATAGCACTTGTATTATCACATTTAATTGAAATTTTAGATTGTGATACATCAAAGTCTTCTAGTTGTTGTTTAATCCACAATACTTGAGCACAACAACTACCGCAGCTACGTTCTCAGCCTCAGCTGTGGATAAGGCTACGGAGTTTTGCTTCTTACAGTGCCATGAAATTAAATTCAATCCTAGAAATTGGCATGTACTGCTAGTGCTTTTTCTATCTGTTTTACAACCAGCATAATTAGTATCAGAGAATCCAATCAAATTCAGAGTAGAATGTTTAGAATACCAAATTTCTAAATTACTTGTTCCTTTCAAATATTTAATTATTCTTTTTATAGCAAGCATATGTGTTTCTTTTGGTGATGACTGAAATCTAGCACATACACATACACTATATAATATGTCAAGTCTACTTGCAGTCAAATACAATAAGGATCTGATCATGCCTCTATATAGCTTTTGGTCAACATTGGATCCATTCTCATCTTTGTCCAATCTGCAAGCTGGGCTCATGGGTGTGCTCATTGATTTGCTACTCTCCATACCAAACTTTTTGATGATTTTCTTGATGTATTTGGCTTGGTTGATGAAGATGCCTTCCTTTGTTTGTTTTACTTGAAGTCTAAGGAAGTAGTTTAGCTCGCCCATTAAGCTCATTTCAAATTCTCCCTGCATAAGCTTAGCAAATTCTTTATATAGAGTTTTGTTAGTTACACCAAAAATGATGTCATCCACATATATTTGTACAACTAAGATGTCATTATCCTTCTTTTTAATAAATAAAGTTTTATCTACATTACCTCTTGAAAAATCATTTTCAATTAAGAAAGTGCTAAGTCTATCATACCAGGCTCTAGGTGATTGTTTCAAACCATACAATGCTTTGTTTAATTTAAATACATGGTTTGGAAAAGTGTGATTTTCAAAATCTGGTGGTTGTTCCACAAAAACTTATTCAGAGATAAAACCATTAAGAAATGCACTTTTTATATCCATTTGAAAGAGTTTAAAGTTCATGTAGCAAGCAAATATAAGTAGTAATATAATGGCTTCCAGTCTTGCTACGGGTGCATAAGTTTCATCAAAATCAATACCTTCTTCTTGGTTATATCCCTTAGCCACTAATCTAGCTTTGTTTTTTATAATGTTTCCTTGCTCATCTAATTTATTCCTATAGACCCATTTGGTTCCTATTATTGGATGGTCAGTAGGTCTATCTACAAGTGTCCATACCTTATTTCTTTCAAACTGGTTTAATTCTTCATGCATTGCCATCATCTAATTTGGGTCAGTCTCAGCCTCTTCTAAGCTATGGGATTTTATTTGTGACACAAAGGCTAGGTAATCATGTGCATCTTTATGTGCGGACCTAGTCCTAACACCATGTGAAGGATCTCCTATTATTAATTCTTTAGGGTGAGATGTAACATACCTCCAGTCTCTTGGTAGATCGGTGTGATCCTTACTTACCGTTTCTTCTCTATCTTGAGTGTCTTTGTCTTGAATGCTCAAGTCATCCATTCCTTTTTGCAAAGTACCTGCATCATTGTCTATGCACTCTTCTTGTCTAGAAGGTGTATGGTTAGTTTTAATAAATACAACATGAATTGACTCTTCAACAGTAAGAGTCTTTTTATTAAAAACTCTATATACTTTGCTATGTAATGAATAACCTAGGAAAATTGCATCATCAGCTTTAGAATCAAATTTTTCTAAATTATCTTTTCCATTGTTATACACAAAGCATTTACATCCAAACACATGAAAATAACTAATATTGGGTTTTTTATCATTCCAAAGCTCATAAGGGGTTTTCTTTAAAATAGGACGGATTAAAACGCGGTTTTAAATATAACATGCAATGTTCACCGCTTCTGCCCAAAAGTACTTTGAAAGATTGCCTTCACACAATATTGTGCGAGCCATTTCTTCCAATGTCCGATTTTTTCTCTTTACAACACCATTTTATTGAGGTGTTCTAGGAGCGGAGAAGTTGTGATCAATGTCAAATTCAGTACAATAATCTTCAAAAAATTGATTTTCAAATTCGGTTCCATGATCACTTCTAATTGAAATCAAAGATAAGTTCTTTTGATTTGAAACCTTTTTATGAAATTTTCTGAAAACATGAAAAGTTTCATCTTTCGAAGCAATAAACAAAATCTAACTAAATCTCAAAAAATCATCTACTATCACAAGAGCATATTTCATACCTCCTAGGCTTGTGGTCCTAGTAGGTCCGAAAAGATCCATGTGAAGTAGTTCAAGTGGTCTTGTTGTAGAAACTATATTCTTTGATTTAAAACTCTCCCTAGTTTGTTTACCCATTTGGCATGCATCACAAACATGATTTAAATCAACTTTAAACTTAGGCATGCCTCTAACAAGATCTTTAGAAATTAATTTGGCAATTGTATGCATGCTAGCATGACCTAATCATCTATGCTATAGTAAGCCCGACTCTTTGGTCTTAGCATTCATTGCAACTAGACTGGGGCTACTTGACATGGCAAGATCATTAAGATCTATCACATAAATATTCCCGAGTCTATGTCCAATAAACTTATTGCTAGAATCTAAAGAGTTAGTTACTATACACATAGAGGATTCAAAGACAACCTTGAAGCCTTTATCACACAATTGACTTATACTTAAGAGATTATGCTTCAATTTGTCTACTAGCAAAATATTTTCAATAAAAGTGAAGGGAATTATTTTGATCTTACCAATACCGATTATTCTGTGTTTGCCATTGTCTCCAAAGGTGACCAAGCCTCCTTCTTTCATTTCAAAGATGATAAATTGGTCCTTATCACCCGTCATATGTCTTGAGCAGCCACTGTCTAAGTATCACCTTTTCTTCAATTTTTGGGCTACAAGACATTCCTGCAAAATAGTCAATGAATTTTTTTAGGTACCTAAGCTACCTTGGATCCTTGCAGGTAAGCAGAGGTGGTTCCTTTGGAAATCCAAATCTTTCTTACTTTCATAAGGACATTTCTAGAATTATTGCATTTAAAAGCTTTATGTCATATTCTTTTACAAACATAGCAAATAACTTTAGAATTTTTGATAAAAACAGAATTTGAAGTTCTAAAAGTTGATGCACTTGATGCATATTTTGAACTTTTTGAAATGTATGCATTTTTGCTCAAATTCTTAGAAATATATAATAAAGACTTTGAAGTAGAAACAGTTTTTGGTGTGGCTAAAATTTTTTGAGATAAAATATTTTGAATAGGTGTTTTGGATTTCACAAAAGTAGTTGCTGAATTTCCATTCACAAAAGAAGTTTTAAAGTCAATTCCAGCTTTATTTCCTGAAATTCGTTGTTCTTTTAAAATTAACTCAAGCTTATTTGAAGATAAAGTGAGTTTTTCAACTAAAGGCTTGAGTTTTGTAACCTCCTTTTTTAATTCATTATTTTTAGCAAGTAAATCAATATTTTTCTTTTCACATGAAAGATTTTCATTTTTCAACTTTTCATTTTTTTTAGAAAAGTCATGCAATTCTTTTTGTATTAAAATATTTTTTTCTGAAATTTCATCCTTTTGTTTGAGTAAAGAATCATTCATATTTTTTAATGATTTTATCTTTACTCCAGCTTTCTTAAATTCAGATAGCAAATCATGAAAAGCAGAATTTAATTCATCAAATATAAATTCAATGGAATTGTTAGAGGATTTTACCTCGTCTTCGAGACCCATTAAGTAAAGATTTGCAGTCTTGGCGGTCTCTTCTTCTTCCGATGAAGATAAGTCTTCACTATCGGACTATGTGGCAACCATGGCTTTTTTTTTCTTCTTCTATCTGAAGGATTTCTTTAACAGTGGACGGTCTGGACGTATGTGCCCCGGCTTCTTGCATTCGTAGCACATGGGGACTATCTCTTTATCTTTCTCTCTGTCCTTTTCCTTTTCCTTTCCATAATCCTTCCTATGAAATTTTTGGTTGTACCTTCCTTTCTTTCTTCCCATAAATTTCCTGAATTTTCTCATAACCATAGCAATGTCATCGTCTTCTAGATCATCATTGGAGGAGGTGCTTTCTTCTTCAGATTCTTCATCATCCCTTTTTGATTTGGAAGCATCTTTGAAGGCTATTGTCTTCTTTTTCTTTTGTTCGTCTTCCATTCTGTGCTGCATTGTCAGCTCGTGGATGATGAGTGATCCCAGCAGTTCATCCAGCAGCAATGTGTTGAGATCTTAGGCTTCCTGGATTGCAGTTACTTTGGGATCCCATTTATCGGGCAAAGAACGAAGGATCTTCTGAACTATATTTGCATTAGAGTATACCCTGCCAAGACTCTTTAAACCATTAATAATATATGGAAATCTAGAGAACATGGCAGAAATTATTTCAGAAGGTTCCATTTTAAATAATTCATAATTATGAACTAAAAGATTTATCTTAGAGGTTTTCACTTGGAAAGTTCCCTCATGGGTCACTTCGAGTTTATCCCAGATTTCCTTGGCTGAAGAGCAAGTAGAGATTCGGTTGAACTCGTTAGCATCCAAAGCACAATATAATAAATTCATTGCTTTGGCGTTCAATTCTCCCATCTTCATGTCATTATCATCCCAGTCCTCTTCGGGCTTAGGGATGTCCACGCCATCAACTTTAATTATAGGAATGTGTGGCCCTTTCAAGATAACCTTCCATAATTTAAAATCTATAGCTTGTATGTAAATCTTCATTCGTGCTTTCCAATATGAGTAATTAGTGCCTGTGAATAGTGGAGGTCTATTTGTTGATGGGATGAGCCATCAATCTTTACTCAAGTAATCAGAGACACTGCTCTGATACCAGCTGTTGCCCGGGTAGCTTTTTCCAAGAGGGGGGTGAATTGGGAATTATAAAATTTTTGCAAGTATGTGCACAAGTAATTCCTTTTAGTGGTTAGGTGCTGTGTCAATCAGAGATTAAATGCAGAAGCTGAAAGGTAAATCAAACACAATACAAACAAGGCAGGTTTATAGTGGTTCGGAGCAACCCAGCTCCTACGTCCACTATCCAAGTTCACCACTCGGGATTTCCACTATATCCTCCAAACCAGAATACAGTCGGATTGTTTTACAGGCTCACAATCGCAACCTCTACACTTTGGTTTTTGAACCGGGCTCACCAAAGAAACCCACACTAGCTTTTTACAGGCTCACCTTGAACCTCTATACTTTGGTTTTTGAAAAAGGCTCACCAAAGAAACCTATTTGGTTTTTACAACCGGGCTCACCAATAATCCAAATATTCTAAGAATAAAATAAAGAAGCAACAAAAATGACAAACTCTGTTGTCAGGTGGTTGCCAAGACAGCTCGAGTGAAGCTCTATTGAATGCTCTTCCATGCACTTCAATGGCTTCCTTGCTTTCTTCAAAAGGTGCTTCAAGCTTCTGGTAAGAGTTGGTGAATGCTTGAAGGCTGACTTCAAAGCTCAAGTGCTCTCACTTCTTTCTTCAATAAGTGTTTAATAAATATCCATTAACTCATTAGTCTCTCCAAAGATGTTCTCATACCTTATTTATAGAGACTTCAACTATCTTCCCTTGATTTTGAATGTTGTAGACTGTTAGGAGGTGATAGGTTACCGTTGGAGCACTTTTGGAATTCAAAAACTAAAAACTGGAACTAGCTATTGGAAGTAACCCCGTCATTCCAGTCGGCTCGGACAATCTTTGAGTCGGCTTGGATCAAGTTCGGGTCGACTGGGCTGAACGCTAGTCAGCTAGCTTCCACAATTGAGAAAATGTGTCACTCTGGTCGAGTTGGCTAGACTGAATTCCAGTCGGCTCAGATCTCAGAGGCTCTCAGAGCAATCTCAACCAAGTTTTGGACGAGTCAGCTGGGCTGAATTCTAGTTGGCTCGGATCCCTGAGAATCTCATAACACTTTCAACTAAGTTCTGGACGAGTCGGCTGGGCCTTGGTGCCAGTCGGCTGGATCTGTGTGCCAAAGAACTTCTTTCCTGTGCCAGTGCCAGAGTCGGCTGGTTCCTCCATTTAGTCGGCTCGAAAGTTGTTCTTCAGCCAGATCAACTTCAATCTTCCAAAACACTTGTGCCAAGCTTTGAAGACATCTTCAAGGACTTCTTTCAATAAATTCAAGAAAAAATAGAAGCTTGAAAACTACTAGAAGTAACCCTTTAACTTGATTTAAGTAGGAAATTTTTGTAGGGTTCTTCTTTACAAGATTATAGGCACTTTACAACTCAACACAAAATATTAAAGATTGTAGGATGTAGAAAGTGTATCAATGTAGTTGTCCTACAAAAACTTGTCAATCATTTGAAGAGTTGTTAGATAACCAAATATATGCTCCAATATTTTGTTATCATCAAAATCACTTTAGAAGTCAACAATGAAGTTCTTGCTTTTTGCCCCCCCTTCTTATTTTCATGGTGTATGTTTTTGTCACCTTGAACAATTAGATGACCCATCTTTATTCAATGACAATCGAAGGCCGTATTGGTCATAGATGTCATGATGTCAAAACATGGGTCTTTCGCAGACCGATCAAAGGTCCTTAAGATATTGACCGACCAAAGGCTATCAAGAAGTCTTAGGGCCCGTTCGATCGATGGTCATTTGGAACCATGGGCAATGAGTAGCCTCAAAACTCTAACCAATCAAAGATCATTTAGAGCCATGGATGCTTAGTGGCCTTGGGACTCTAAGTAATCAAAAATTATTTGGAGCCATGGGCGCTGAGTGGCCTTGGGGCTCTGACTAATCAAAAGTCATTTTGAGCTATAAATGCTGAGTCGCCTTCCATTTTATAGGCCATTGAGCAACCATTGAGGCTCTCGACCAATCAAGGGTTGTCTAAAGCAATGGGCACTAAATCACCTTCCATTTTACAGGCTACTAAGCAGCCATTGAGTCTTTAAACTAATCAAGAATCATGGAGCCACGGGCATTGACAAGCCTTTGCAAATACTTCATAGTTGATACTTAGAAGTTTAAACCTATAATGGGATCTCCAATCCTTCTCTTCTAGGTGCATTTGATGCATTATCATATAGAGGATGCCCTGATGTGGCTTCTTCAAATCATGGAATGTAATGGGGCCAAGAGTGCCACTTATCATAAGTTTGATTTACGGGAGAATTTTGACCAACTCGGGTGCCTTTGTGGCACTGCTTAGGCAAGAATGTCGGGGTATTAATGCTCCATTCCTGAGGGTATAAAGATCCTGACTGGAATGCTTACCACTTTGACTTCTCTTCTTGAAGATATTTGATCGCTGGGAGGACACCCACCTTATGGTGGTTGGGCATGGGTGCACCTAGCTCCCACCAGGCTCATCTATAAATAGTTGGCTAATAACATGAATCTTAGCTAATTTCTCCTATTAAGGTTTATGAAAAATGCCATAGCTAGCTTTTGGTGTGGGCACCGAGGGCATTGGGTTTCCTTTCCTGATGGAGGGGTTCTCTCCTAGAGGACCACCTAGGTTGTTTCAAGAGCGTGATGGCAAACACTTATCTTGGAATGGGAGGTATCGAGAATGGCCAGCACTCCAACTACATCGTTGCAACTATTACTGGCTGAAATATAGAGTTGGAGGGGGACTCAAGTTGTTTGCCTCATCACCTATCACCAGGTTGTATGCCACATCACCTATCTTAAGTAGGACCTGGAAATGGGTGGAGAAGTAGCAGGTGCACCTTAGGGACCTTTGTCACATGCAGTAGTGGCTAAGGGCTCTAGGATGTTCTTCTCCCTCTCCTTACAAGTAGAACTCTTGGGTCATGCCAATCTTTTCTCTTCCATCTACTTGAGGGTTGGGGAACACCATTCGTAGCATTAACTCCATGCAAAGGGTGCCAATGATTTATGTCAGTCGGCCTCACCTTCATGATGCACTTTCTCTTATGGTGGCATTCCTGCATGTGGTGAGGCATCTTCAGCTACTGTCCTCTGGGCATGGATAGGGCTAGAAGTAAGCCGGGCTGGGCTGGGCTATACCCTTACCTGAGCCCAGTTCGAAAAAAAATTTAGGCTTATGATCGAGCTTAGGCTCGATTTATTTTGAAAAAACCCAGTCCCAGTGCGAGCCTGATTGAATTAAAGCTCAATTGGACCTGCCAAATTGAAGATAAAATGATAAAATGAAGTTCTTTTAACTATTAGTATATATTCTGGCCCGAATTAAAGCCTGATTAGGCTTGCCAAATTGAAGATAAAATGATAAAATTATGTTCTTTTAACTATTGGTATATATTCCAAACAAAATCTAAAAGATTAAAATCCTAAAACTATCAAGCTGATGGGGCGGGTTCAGGCCATGCCTTTTTTGGACAAGGTTCGGGCTGGGCAAAGGGAGAGCCCGAGCCTGGCCCAAAAATTAAATAAGTTCTATTTTTAGGCCTAAGCCCGGCCCGATCTACTTCGGGCTTGGCTCGAAGCCTGGCCTAACTTTGGACCGGCTTGAAGCCCATCAGGCAAGCCCGAGCCCAATTCCAGCCCTATGCATGAAGGAAGAACTTTGTGCATTTCAAAGTTTAACTTTGTTCCTCTATAGAGCTTGGACTTGGTCCTGATCCTCCTCTTACCGGCACGGATCCTGGGAGTCTTAAGTCATCCTTTCAAAGTCTATCTTTCAACTATTCTTCATAAGGCATCCTTGGAACAACAAAATCTAGATGAGGCCAAGAACACATGTAATCCAAAATCAAAAATTTATTAATAAAATAATATTTTTTATATTTTCTATTTTGTGTTTGCTTGGTATTTGCTGAATTTCAAACTTCATGGCCATATTTTGTGTTTGGGAATCTCTCACATTTTCACGTTTTCACAAGAACCCTGTTCGGCTTCAAGGAACTTGGTCAGCAGCCTTTTTCGTCGAAGTTTTCTTGGTTTCCTTCTAGTTAGTGAAGATATGCAAAATTTGAGAAGTTTTTGTTTAACAAGTGAGGAAACGACATTATTGGTAGTACATCCGAAGATTAGCCAAGTTCCAGGGTTGAGATAGAGAGGTTTTATCTAGCTACTTTAGTCAGTAGATTCCCAGCTTGATGACTTCCTCCACTTGATAAGGTCTTTCCCAGTTTGGCAAAAGTTTGCCTCTTTGTCTAGGTTAAGAGACCATTGCTCAGTGTACTACTTGATTATCGATTTTGAAAGTTTTGCTTTGAACTCTGGAGTTAAAGTATCTAGCAGTTTTATACTGGTACATCGCCATTCTGATGTATGCTCTTTACTGAGCCTCATCTAATAGGTTTAAGTCCATGAGTCATCTTTTCAAGTTGGTCTGCTTGTCAAAATTTCTGACCCATGCTAAAAAGATTCTGAGCTCCACAAGTATTACAGCTTCAATTCTGAAGGTAAGGCTGAAAGGTGTCTCTCCGTCAAAACTCTCGGTGTCATCCAATATTCCCAGACCAAGTGATGAAGCATGTCAATCCACGAACCTTTGGCTTTACCCAATCTCTTTTTTTATGCCTTGGAGAAGAGTTTTGTTTGTTACTTTTGCTTCTCCATTAGCTCGGGGATGAGCCACCAAAGTGAAGTGATGCGAGAACCCATGATCTTCATAGAACTCCTCGAATCTGATTCTGATGAATTGTCATCCATTATCGGTGATCAATACCCAGGGGATCTTGAATCAGCAGATAGCCCTTCATATGAGACTATCATCTTGGCCTCGATAATTCAAGCTAATGGCTCAACCTCTACCTACTTTGTGAAGTAGTCCATGGTGACTATCACAAACTTCTGTTGTCCCTAGGCTAGTGGAAATAAATCGAGGATATCCATTTTCCACTATGCAGAAGGCCAAGGGGCGCATATAGGGGTGATCGGTGTGGCAGGTAGGCATTGAATTTTTAAGTTCCTTTGACAAGTGTCACATCTGAAGTCCTCTACATCCTTCTGTATCATGGGCTAGTAGTAACCCTATCGGCGGAGTTTATACACCAGCACTTTCTTTCTGACGTGGCTTTTGCATATCCCTTCATAAACTTTTTTCAGTACATAGTCAGCCTTGGATATGCACAGACACCTAAGGAGGGGTAGGGAGAATAATCTTTTGTAGAGCTTCCTTTCATATAAGAGGTATCAGAAGGTCTAGTATTCCACGGAGAGTGTGCTGCTCTTTAAAAAGTTGATCAACGAGTATATCCAACAAGGCTCATTGTCCAGTTGCATTACCTCAAATAACTTCTCGATGGTCGATCTCTTGATCAACTCAAAATAGGCTCCTTTAGGCAGTGTCATTGGAATAGTAGTCACCAATTTGACCAAAAAATCAGCTTGGAAATTGTCTTCCCTTGGTATTTGCCGAATCTCAAAGTAGTAAAAGATGGAAGCTAGGTCCTTGACCTTTGGAAGATTCTTGGCCATGTTTTCTTCTCGAGCTTCATAGTTATCTTTGATATGTCCGACAACCAGCTATGAATCACTATAGGCCTTTAGGCCCTGCATCCCTAACTCTTTGGCCACTCGAACTCCCGTAATCAAGGCTTCATATTCAACTTTATTGTTCATTGCAAGGAACTCAAAGCATAGGGCATGCTCAGATATGATTTTTTTGGGCTTATGATGACCAATCCAGCCCTCAACCCTCTGGAGTTAGAAAAGGCATCTACATATACCTCCCAGCAGGTTCCATGATTGGTCCTCGAGTAGACTTTGAGAGCTCTGCACTATCTAGTTTCGTTGGTTCATTGGGGATAGTGCACTCAACCAAAAAGTCAACCAATATCTGAATTTTGATTAAAGGTCAAGAACAAAATTTGATATCAAACTCAAAAAGTTTGATCGCCCATTTGGCGATGCACCCCAATGTATCAGGTTAGTATAAGATGTTCTTCATAGGTTGGTCGGTCAGAAAGATTATGGTGTGGGATTAAAAGTAGGGTCGGAGCTTTCAAGCAATAATAAGAAGGCGTAGACCAGCTTCTCTAATTTGGAATACCAAGTCTCCACATCCCTTAAGATCCAACTGATATAGTAGATTGGCCTCTGAATTTTACCTTGCTCCTGGATCAGCACCGTGCCCATTGCTAGGGGCGAAGTTTAGGTACAAGAACAGCTCCTCACCCAGGTCCGACTTGTCCAAAGGTGGAAAAGAGCTAAGATAGCTTTTAAGGTCTTCAAAAGCTATTTGACATTCATCAGTCCATTGAAAGTTCTTGGACAACTTTAAGGTTCAGAAGATAGGAAGACATCTCTCAACTAACTAGGAGATGAACCGATTAAGGGCCATGATCCTTCCTGATAAGTTCTATAAATAGCCTGCCAGGCTATCCAAGCGAGACGTCAAAGTATATCATGCAAGGCTCCCTCTAAGTCCGAGATATTGAGATGCTCCTCCCCGTATGATCAACTCTAGAAGTTTTAAACAGCCAATTGCCCGAATCATTAGAATAGCCGTCAATATCAATGATATTATTAGAAACCGTATCCCTACTTATGATTCCTGAGAGTGAATCATGACAATAATCTTGTTACAGCACGATTATAACCCGACATCCTATTTATTGCTCAATCCTCTCTTATAAATATTCTAAGCCAAAGGACCTCCAATCTTTTTCATGCTCATTATTTTTCATCCGTTTTAAATCACTAACTTAAGCATCAGATTTTTTTTAACTCGCCAACCAAACTTTTACTCGCCAACCAAACTTTTTCCGATTTCAAAGCCGAAATCTGCCACAACTGCTGACAAGATTACGGGGAGTAAGGCCAAAATGTTGGCACCGTAGCATACCGTCGCTGCCACCGCCGCCCCCACGGCAGTGCCGTTGACGAGAGCAAGCCCCTCCTTCGCCTGGAGATCGAATGGTCGATCGATGCCGACACGCTTCAGCACTTCGGTGGCTGCGATCTTGTCGCCTTCAGGGGTAGTTACACGTGAGTTGGGCCGCCCAGTGAGTACGTCGGCGATGTACGATAATGGGACGAGGTTGCCAGAGGCGGTAAAGGTGCCACGGAGTGGAAGACTGGGCATGAGGTTGTGGTTCATGAGTTTGGCGATGGTTTCCAGGAGCTCCCACTGGATGCCGGATTAGCCCTGCATGAGGGTGTTGGTCCGGACGAGCATCGCCGCCTTGGCGTAGCTCGACGGGGGGGGGCTCGGTACCGATGACGCCGAAGCTGAGGAACCGTATAAAATCAGTCTGGAATTCGGCGGTCTTTCAAGGAGTCGGAGCTCGGAACTTACCGTAAAAAGTTTGGAAAGGATCCCGAGCAGCGCCTCGGTGTAGTCCCGGCCACCCCTCAGACGGCGGTCCCAAGAGGTACTGGCAAACTCCATGACTCTCTCCACGAGGCCCTGGTCGCAGATCACGGAACATCGGTTGATGAGACTTGGGGGTATGATGGGCGTGTCGGCAACAGCAGGACAGCCATCCCTTCCCCAAGCAGTGCGACCGTCGGTGGAGATGCCACCACCCTGGTGGCCACCATGGAAGCGGCCGGTGCAGCGGCTAGAGCAGGCATCGCCCGAGGAGGTTCCGACCCCCTCTCTTCCCCGGCCCTGTCGAGGTTGACAACAAGGACATCAGGCGCCCGGGCCCAAGGTGGCCTGGAGGCAGGAGCCGCCGCCCCAGGGCCAGTAATGGAGGTGGGCGCAGGCACCCGGCTCGCCTCAGTGCGAGCCCTCTTCGCCGGGGGTTCAGTCCCTTCGACAGCATCCCTCTCCGCGATGCCCTCCATCAGGTTCTCCACGGAGAACTTCATACCTGAGAAAAAAGAGGTCAGTTAAGCCAGTTTAAAAGAAGGGAAATACGGAGCAGAAAATAAAATCAAAGGAGGGAGATCCGGGCCTCACCCAGCTCCCGGATGGGACTTATCCTTGCCTCGAATAAGTTCTGCTCTGAGAGCAGAGCATCGAGAGCTGGGACCGCGTCACTCAGCAGCTGTGAGAAGACCTCTTGGTCCGCTGGCTCGACCTGAGAGTTCCGGTTCGGAGACCGGTCCGGCTCGCTCCAGGCCCAGTCAACATCTTCGACCGAGGCAAAAAAGAAGCGGTTCTTCCAGCCCTTGATCGACGAAGGGAGGTCGAACCTGAGGCACCTAGGCCGGGGTGAGATGTACCACCAGCCATCATCGGTGGAGTAGCGCTTCAGGGTGAAGAGAGCTCTGAAGAGGGAGAAACGGATAACGAACCCATGGAAGTGGCAGAAGACGATGAAGGCAAAGATGACCCGGATGGCATTAGGAGCCAACTGGGCCGGGACCAGACGATAATGGCTAAGAAAAGAGAGAAAAAAGTGATGAAGGGGAAATCGAAAACCCCCAAAGAGGAAGTCCTCATAGAAGGCGACTCTCCCGGGGCCACTCGAGGTTACTCGATCTCCAGGCCGTAGGAGGGAAAGATGAGTTGAATCCGGGATTCCATAGGTATCCCGGAGCAAAGAAAGATCGTCCTCGATCATCGTTGAGGCATGACCGGAGGGGCCAGAGGGAGAGGCCACCGGAGGAGGAAGAGAAGAAATGGGACGAGCGGAAACTACGGGGGGAGACTTAGGACACCTATGGTCACAGCCCCAGGCTGGAGCCGCCTACGGACCTCATCCGGGATCTCTTCCCCCTCCGATGAAGAAGGCGATGGAGTCCTCAGTCGAGAAGGACCAGCCTTGTCCAGGTTGGAGGAGACATAGCGGCGACGCGCCATGAAGGAAGAAGAAGCGAAAAAACTGGCACAAGGACTAAAAGATGGAGGAAGAGGAGAAGGAGGTCGCAGATACTCACCGAAATATTTTGTACCAGAGGAATGGCAATCCCGGGAAGATGAAGGGAGACCACTGCAACCACCAGCGAAGTGTGAGAAAGTGGAGATACTTCGTTTCTGGAAAGTCCCCCTCCTTTTCAAACTCAATCGACAGCAGTCGTACGCCTCTTTCCATTCTGAGCCACCAGATAGCTGTCGCGTGGAGGCATGCCCGACATCGATGCTTCAGTCCGATGGAAACTGCCTCATTTTTGAAATGGCATATTAATGGCCCGCGCACGTGGTAGCCTCTGATAGGGTCTCGGGTGCAACAAAAGCAGCGACAGGGATCATGGCAATTATGGCACGAGATTTTTGCCTTCTCCACATCATCTCCGCATTAAATCCCCACGTCCCAAGACACAACGCCTCGACTGAACCTGGGGATTGGGGGAAACTGATATGGCTACATCGCTGACGTGGGGTGCGTGTCAGGTCCAGCTGGACACAGTCAGTACCACGTAGATTTTTTCTTTCAAAAGATCCCCCGTTCGGGAAGAAGTGCTCCTGCTCCTTCGCTAGGTGGGACCCGAAGACGGGTCCACCTCGATCGAAGCTGGCAACCCCTCGCTCCCTCGCCAGGTGGCATCCCAAGATGGGTCCACCTCTGTCGAGGTCGAGCCAGGCCCTCCTGCTCCTTCGCCAGGTGGCACCCGAAGATGGGTCCACCTCGGCCGAAGTCGAGCACCTTCCTGCCACTTTGCCAGGTGTCCACCCTTGAGAGATCTACCTCGGTCGAAGCTGGCAGCCCCTCGCTCCCTCGCCGGGTGCCACCCCAAGACGGGTCCACCTCTGCCGAGGTCGAGTCGGGCCCTCCTGCTCCTTCGCCAGGTGGCACCCGAAGACGGGTCCACCTCGGCCGAAGTCGAGCACCTCCCTACCACTCCGCCAGGTGTCCACCCTTGAGGGGTCCACCTCGGCCGAAGCTGGCGGGCACTCGCTCCCTCGCCAGGTGGCACCCCAAGATGGGTCCACCTCTGCCGAGTTCGAGCCGGGCCCTCCTGCTTCTTCGCCAAGTGGCACCCGAAGACGGGTCCACCTCAGTCGAAGTCGAGCCTCTCTCTGCCACTCCACCAGGTGTCCACCCAGGAGGGGTCCACCTCGGCCGAAGCTGGCGGCCCCTCGCTCCCTTGCTAGGAGGCACCCCAAGACGGGTCCACCTCTACTGAGGTCGAGCCGGGCCCTCCTGCTACTTTGCCAGGTGGCACCCGAAGACGGGTCCACCTCGGCCAAAGTCGAGCACCTCCCTGCCACTCCGCCAGGTGTCCACCCTTGAGGGGTCCACCTCGGTCGAAGCTAGCAGCCCCTCGCTCCCTCGCCAGGTGGCACCCCAAGACGGGTCCACCTCTGCCAAGGTTGAGCCGGGCCCTCCGCTCCTTCACCAGGTGGCACCCGAAGACGAGTCCACCTTGGCCGAAGTCGAGCCTCTCTCTGCCACTCCACCAGGTGTCCACCCAGGAGGGGTCCACCTTGGCCGAAGCTGGCGGCCCCTCGCTCCCTCGCCATGTGGCACCCCAAGACGGGTCCACCTGTGCTGAGGTCGAGCCGGGCCCTCCTGCTCCTTCGCTAGGTGGCACCTGAAGACGAGTCCATCTCGGCCGAAGTCGAGCACCTCCCTGCTACTCCGCCAGGTGTCCACCCAAGAGGGGTCCACCTCGGCCGAAGCTGGCGGCCCCCTCGCTCCCTCGCCAGGTGGCACCCCAAGACGGGTCCACCTCTGCCGAGGTCAAGCCGGGCCCTCCAGATCCTTCGCCAGGTGGCACCCGAAGACGGGTCCACCTCGGCCAAAGTCGAGCCTCTCTCTGCCACTCCACCAGGTGTCTACCCAAGAGGGGTCCACCTCGGCCGAAGCTGGCGGCACCCTTGCTCCCTCGCCAGGTGGCACCCCAAGACAGGTCCACCTCTGCCGAGATCGAGCCGGGCCCTCCTGCTCCTTCCCAAGTGGCACCCGAAGACGTGATGGGGACATCGCCAGCACTAATCCCGGAGCAGCACCGATTCCGGAATAGCACTGATCTCAGAGCAGCATAGATTTCAATAAATTTATTTAGGATATATCTTTATCTTTTGAATTTTGAATTATGATTTGGTTGGTTAGGATTTAGATATGGATAGGCTTATCTTATCCTATCTTGTATTTGAATTTGAATCATCTCTATCTTTTTATCCTGTATTCAAATTCAAATGAGGGTTGGACAAGTCTATAAGTACCACCCTCAGTCCTTTGTAAAAAGGAAATTTTTTGGAGAAAAGAATTTGAGTTTTTTAGAAGAGTGATTCTTCTATCCTTCGCCTTCGGGCATGGGCGTGATGTCCTAGTTATCCCCTTCATATTCCATCTTCTTTATCCCCTCGTGACCTTTGAGATTCATCCTAGCACCTCCAAGTATCGAGGAGGGTGTAATGCCCTAGAGGTGAGAGGTCTCTTCGTTAGGATGAGTCCCAAAGTCCATGAGTTCCAAACCCTGTCTTCCAGCACCATTATTCCTTTGCCATCCCTAGGAAAAAAAATACCAAAAAAAAATAGTACCCTAATTTAGGTGACTTCTAGGCTCACCAACGATCCTATCCCTGTCCCCCATCAATTTGGTATCAGAGCCATAGGTCAAGTTATGGTACGTTTCTTTCTCAAACCCAGATTCTTTCTCACCGATTCTGCCATTATCCGTCTTCCCTATTCTTGCTCCACCCTGCAACAGTCCGTGAAGAATCCACCATCATCCTCAGCTCCAGATCCATTGTTGCTGAGTCTCCACCTAACACTCTATTCGCGCAGCCACCGTAGCCGATCTCCTTGCCGCCCGCCACCACGACCTCGCTCACCCTCTGCCAGATCTCCCAGATTTCCATAAAAGGCTTCTATCCATTTCATGCCAGATGCTTTTATCCATTGCCTCCAATTGAATCGCTTCTCCCATTTCATGCCAAGAAGCCATGGTATCACAAAAGGCTTCGTTTGCTGCTTCTCGTGGCTCTGGTCGCAGATCAAGGTGGAGGCCCTGGTGCAACGCAGAGTCAGAGCCTGCCCTTACAAACTATCTCTACGCCATCATCCTACTTCCGCCTCTCCATCCTTGGCAACCCGTCTTACCCCACCGACTGAGGCCCCGTCGGCCATTTTCCAAGCCAAAACGGAACTCCCTCCCTCCGGTCGGTCACCCACCTCACGTCACCACCAGCCCCTCTGCTTTCCACCGAGAGCCATCCTCCTTTGCTCCAGAGAGCGTTGTCGAGTTTGCAGCGATGGCATCGGAGAAGCAATCAAACCGAATGAGGGAGATCAAGGTCCATAAGCTGGTGCTCAACATTTCCATCCGGGAGAGCGGCGATCGCCTCACCTGCTCCCTCTCAAAAGTGTACCTGGACTTAGAGAAAATAGGAGTTTGTCCACTCGGTTGCTCCAGCACCCATGGCTTCCCTACGACCATGACCAACCATGTTAGCCGACAAGCATGAAGCCCCCCCACCGCCGCTCTTCCTCCACCCTTCTCTCCATGGACCCCAGTGGCGGTGCCCCACTGCTGGTCATCACCGTCGCCCCCTTCGTTTACGACGACTGCAACAGGGAGCTCATAATCTAGCAGTGCCAGCAGATGGTCCTAATGCAGCTGCCCGACATCAACCTTTTCCTCTCGGCCGAGCGCTCCCCACCACCACCGTCCTGGAGCTCTGACTCCTACGACATCCTTGGCATTGGACTCGGTCCCTAGATCTCCGAGACCGAGGCCATCCTCACCTTCCCAAAGTCCAGTGGCAGCACCGTTGTCGCTGACATTGCCAGTGCCCGGAAGTGCACCATGCCTCCCTGGAATCAAGCCAAGGCCGCCTCCTTCCTCCCGCCCAATCTGGTTCCCTTCGCTGCCACCATCGCCACAGGTGTCGCCCACAAGTAGCAGAACTCCGCCGCCCCAGGAATCGCCTCCACTCCTCTCCCTCCTTTGCCTACAATGCCTGCGTTGCCCTCACCCTCAACGCTGCCGCCGCCGCCGCGTCCCCCCTCATCTACTCCGCCTGTTTCTTCCAAGCGCGCCAACTCCCAGCCACCGGACTCCACCTCCACCGTCCTCACCACCGCTCGGATCACGATGATCACCCACCGGATCTCCACCGTTGCCAGCCGCCCCAGCCCGACACTGGTGAATGCCTAAGATCCGGCCGGAAGACCCCCCTGCTTCGTTCCCCTTCAGTCCGTGGAGAAGAAACCCCCTGTTGTCAACTTCAGGTCCCGCACGAGTTTGAGCTGCACGCATTTCAAAGTTATACGAATTTCGAAGCTATGTGGACTTCAGAGCTACACGGATGTCAAAGCTCCATAAATCTTATAGCAAGGCTGTCAGAAAAAAAAATTAGGTTTTGAATGAATCGAGATGGTGAAGCATCGATCTCAGAGCTGCACAGATTTTGACACAAGCAGTGCTGCACAGATTTCAGAGTTGCACAGATCTCCGAGCAAAACTTCTTTCTGAATGGATTTGGTTCCATCAAAGTCCCCGCTGATCCTGACTCGACGGAGTCGAGTTCTTCCCACCTCAGGGGAATGATGGGGACATCGCCAGCACTAATCCCAGAGCAGCACCGATTCTGGAATAGCACTGATCTCGGAGCAGCACAGATTTTAATAAATTTATTTAGGATATATCTTTATCTTTTGAATTTTGAATTATGATTTGGTTGGTTAGGATTTAGATATGGATAGGCTTATCTTATCCTATCTTGTGTTTGAATTTGAATCATCTCTATCTTTTTATCCTGTATTCAAATTCAAATAAGGGTTGGACAAGTCTATAAATACCACCCTCAGTCCTTTGTAAAAAGGAAGTTTTTTGGAGAAAAGAATTTGAGTTTTTTAGAAGAGTGATTCTTCTGTCCTTCGCCTTCGGGCATGGGCGTGATGCCCTAGTTATCCCCCTTTATATTCCATCTTCTTTATCCCCTCGTGACCTTTGAGATTCATCCTAGCACCTCCAAGTATTGAGGAGGGTGTAATGCCCTAGAGGTGAGAGGTCTCTTCGTTAGGATGAGTCCCAAAGTCCATGAGTTCCAAACCCTGTCTTCCAGCCCCATTATTCCTTCGCCATCCCTAGAAAAAAAAAATACCAAAAAAAAATAGTACCCTAATTTAGGTGACTTCTAGGCTCACCAACGATCCTATCCCTGTCCCCCATCAAGACGGGAACACCTCGATCAAAGTCGAGCCTCTCTCTGCCACTCCGCCAGGTGTCCACCCAAGAGGGGTCCACCTCGGCCGAAGCTGGCGGCCCCTCGCTCCCTCGCCAGGTGGCACCCTAAGACGGGTCCACCTCTGCCGAGGTCGAGCCGGGCCCTCCTGCTCCTTCGCCAGGTGGCACCCGAAGATGGGTCCACCTCGGTCGAAGTCGAGCACCTCCCTGCCACTCCGCCAGGTGTCCACCCAGGAGGGGTCCACCTCGGCCGAAGCTGGCGGCCCCCTCGCTCCCTCGCCAGGTGGCACCACAAGACGGGTCCACCTCTGCCGAGTTCGAGCCGGGCCCTCCTGCTCCTTCGCCAGGTGGTACCTGAAGACGGGTCCACCTCGGCCGAAGTCGAGCACCTCCCTGCCACTCCGCCAGGTGTCCACCCAGGAGGGGTCCACCTCGGTCGAAGCTGGCGGCCCCTCGCTCCCTCGCCAGGTGGCACCCCAAGATGGGTCCACCTCTGCCGAGGTCGAGTCGGGCCCTCCTGCTCCTTTGTCAGGCGGCACCCGAAGACGGGTCCACCTCGGCCGAAGTCGAGCCTCTTTCTACCACTCCGCCAGATGTCCACCCAGGAGGGTTCCACCTCGGCCGAAGCTGGCGGCCCCTCGCTCCCTCGCCAGGTGGCACCCCAAGATGGGTCCACCTCGACCGAGGTCGAGCCGGGCCCTCCTGCTCCTTCGCCAGGTGACACCCGAAGACGGGTTCACCTCGACCGAAGTCGAGCACCTCCCTGCCACTCCGTCAGGTGTCCACCCAGGAGGGGTCCACCTCGGCCGAAGCTGGCGGCCCCTCGCTCCCTCGCCAGGTGGCACCTCAAGACGGGTCCACCTCTACCGAGGTCGAGACGGGCCCTCCTGCTCCTTCGCCAGGTGGCACCCGAAGACGGGTCCACCTCGGTCGAAGTCGAGCCTCTCTCTGCCGCTCCACCAAGTGTCACCCAGGAGGGGTCCACCTCGGCCGAAGCTGACAGCCCCTGCTCCATCGCTAAGTGCCCCCCCTAACGGGTCCACCTCGGCTGAGATTAGCCCTACGCTGCAAAGCCTCGGGGAAATAGAGACACGGGTTGCAAGGTCGCCACTAGAGCCGGCCGCGCCCCGTAGGGGGCGCCATTACGGCTTGTAGTGACATGCGAAACCTCGTTTACACCATTCAGACGGGGCCCCGCAATCGAGGAACGGAATCCTTACGGGCAGGAGCCTGAAATAGCTAGAAGCCCATCGTCAACACCTCGAAAGGAGAGCTCCCGCGCTCGGCCCAAAGCCTCACAAGTCTTCCCCCTTTCGTGACACACTATGGACGAGGCTGTCCGGCCACTTAACTCTCGGACCCGAAGAAGAAGGGGGAGGAGAAGGTCCAGGGGTCTCAGGGAGCCCCCTGGAAGGAACGTAGGCAGAGGACAGTTCGGTGGTATAAAAGGGACGGTAAAAACGGGCAGAAAGGTAAGTCGAAAGAGGGAGAAAATACCAAGAGAACAATCCTGGGAGGCCTCAAGAAGTCCTCAGGCGTGAGCTTAGTGAACCCAGCGCAGGAAGCCGGGCTTCAACTCCTCTCTTCCCCACACTTCTTTCGTTTACATCTCCTCTAAGTACGGGAATCTTTCGGGAACCCGCCTTAGGGGATCTATTCCATCTTGCCGCTCTCTAACTTGACCGTCGGAGTGCTCCCGCCGGAATCCCCGGCCCGGGTCTCTGACTTTGTTTTGCAAGTCCAGGAGCTTGGAGATCTCGAGGTGAGAGAGTCCGAGACCGGTGCCAGCTCAAGAGCTACAGGCTACCGCAGTGAGATCGACAACAGTATGGCTAGTTGGAAAATAAATATTTGAAAAATAATATGTTAAAAAAAATCTTTCTCAATATCAAATGTTAGGTCTCATAATAGCCGTTGCGTAGCCTGTTATAATAAATTCTAACTCAAGGTTGGAGAAGACTGCCTAGCTAAAGTCGTCGCTAAAATGACCTACAAAAAAGTTCTCAGCCAAAGTTGGTTCTGACGAGAACACTCTGATGTTCAAGTCAGAGATCTGGAATAGAAAAAGAAATAGTGAATGTGGAAAAGAATTGCTTATCAAAGTTTCTTAGGATCTTGATTATTTATAAATAAGGACTAAAAAAATAGGCAACTCCGAAGGTACCAGGCTATAATCATGCCGTTAAGGCATTATAGCCTTAATTCACTTACGTGGATCGTAGAGGCCACCATTTATAGCAATATGATCGGCACAGGATAGCTATTTCCATGATTCGGGCAATTAGTTATTTGAACTCTTGGGAGTAGGCTAAAAACCTCCGAACTCCTAGTTATCAAGGATGGATTTTAGAAAGAGAAGGTCTATAGGGTCTTCAGAGAGAGAAGGTCTGGGCTTTTTTTTTTTTTTTGATAAACAAAAGGAATAAGGGGGTTAGACCTGCAAGCCCCTATCTCGCCAGGTAATGTTCGATGCAAGGCACTTAGATTTTCATAACTTTTTCTCATCTATAGATGAGTATATCAATCTGACATCACTAAGACATCGGCTAATAGAGTGAAAATAAAGAGGGAGAACCCTAATTTTTCATTCAATCCAATCCGTCATGAGCTTTAAGGAATAGTTCCTGGATTTAATCAAATTATCGTACGTGAATTATATCTTGAATTCATGATTCATTAAATATGAGACAAGATCTTTATCAACCGAGCTACCGCTTTAAAAATTACTAGACAAGTTTTTAGAGGGAGGCACCTTACCGATTTCTTCCGAACTCATAAGCTGCATACTTCCGGCAAGGAAGGCTCCTAGGAAGATGGGTCCATGAAGGCACTGCAATAGGCAAGGCCATTCCTCTGGCCCCACAACCTTCCTGTCCCCCATCATCTCGAAGAGGACCGATGTTTCGTTAGACCACCCCGTCCGGCTTTCGATGGTAGATGGGTTTCCATCCATTGCAGACTCGCCATCCCACGAAAGAGTTTTTTTTTAAATAATATTTTTTTATAAATATTTATCAAAAAGGTACGGTTCGAATTATATTTATGAAAGTAAGTATTTTTTATCACCTCGAATATACAAAATTTAAAAAAAAGAGAGAAAAAATACGTGAAAAAATCATAGGTTATACTTGGAATTTTTTATTAAGAGATCATAGGTACAACATGCGATTTCTTAAAATATTTTTAAAAAATAATAAACAAAGAATTAAAAAAATTTATTTGAAAATTATAAAAATTTTAAAATATATATATATAATAACATGATATTATAGTAATATATTATAATATATTTTATATTATAATGAATATTTTATATTTTAAAATATAATAATTATATTATAATATATTAACTTATATATTATATATTATAATATAGTATATTTGTTGATGCCTGCATACCGGTCGTAGCAGCGGTGGCATCGTACCGAGTGTCATCGTGCAGCACGACGGGATGGGATGTTCATCGAGCGACAAGACCGGAGGTGACGAGGCATGAGGGTGGCAGTGTCATGTAAGCCCGAGCACCCACCTGCCTGTGTCTCTCGAGATCTGATTATGCCGCACGACAGGTTTGACCGCCAACACGGTGCATAGCTCCATCGCATGCGGCATCCGTCGGTATGGCAAGGCTGACGAAGGCTACTGGAACAGCAACTGCCGCTCGGTGGTATCTAGCCTTGCATACATACAACCACCTAATTGTACTATTGGAGCGTTCCTGGTGATCATGCCATACAATGGGTCCGGTTACCATGAAGGTGCACGGCTCCATCTCACGCGATACCTATCCGATCCGCGTTCATCAACAAATATATTATATTATAATATATAATATATAATTTAATATATTATAATATATTTATTATATTTTAGAATATAAAATATTTATTATAATATAAAATATATTAAAATATATTATTATGATATCAGGTTATTATGTTTCTTATTTTTAAAATTTTAATTTTTTTAAATTTTTTAATTTTTATTAATTTTTATATGGTATTAGAATTTGCCAATGGAAATATCCAACTGAAGCTGTCGACTACCGGTACGAGGACTAGGTCGTCTTGGCAAGAAGAGGAAATTAGAGAACGAATAGCCATAAGTTATCATTTTATGGTGATAAAATATAAATTATAATATTATGACATCGAATCAAGATTTTCGGAACCAGTCCATAGTATTTGACAAGGCTCACAATGATGCAATGGAAGTTTCCTTCAGCGATATATAAAGAACATTGTCTAGGTTCTTGGATAAGAATTGGTCATGCACATGAAAGAACTATTCTACAGGGCTACCTACTACCTATCTGTTATTATGCTAGTGTCACAACCTACTTTCAATGGCAATAGTCCATTTTATCCATTTGAATTAGGTAGGAAATTGGTTCCACCAAAGGATCTCAAAGCAGCTGCCGTTCTTTGCCTTCTGAGTCCAACCATTCTAAGGGACAAACAAAAGAGAGTAAACCTCCATTTGGACACTGAATTAGTTCCAAACCACTCAGATGGTAGTACAGTTGGCAGGAGCTTTGTCCCCCATCCCCTCGATCACGGGTTCGAGACTTGAGCCATGCAGGTTACTCGATTAAATTCAACAAGAATTTTTTCTGAGATTTAATGGGTACTCACTTTTGGACAGGGAATTCAAGAATTTTTTCTGAGATTTAATGGCATCAGATTGACGTACTCACTTTTGGACAGGGAGGGCGAGTTTGGATGGACGACACGAAAATTTATTTCCTCCCTTTTCCTTTTTTTTCAACAAAAAAAAAAAAAAAAAGTAATTCCAAGAATTTTAAGGCAGACATAATAGGGCTGTTCCCATACTCCAAAATCTGGTAGGCCAATCAGCCAGCTCACTAGTACAACATAAGTCACCGTTGCCTAATTCTTTAGTTCAGAAAAAATAGTACACTCTCCCTAAATGAACTCCACTTGCTGTGGATGATGAATAAATTCACCCAATTGATTATATTATAAGTTACGCACGGCATATCAATAAACTGGTTTGGACTCATGATGAGAAAGGAAGTAGATTATACTAAAATATTTTAATAGATTGGAGAAAGAGGAAAAATTTTTAGCTTGTTTTGCTGCATAACTCAAAAAACTTTGCACAATTATAGCTTTGCTCATAATTTCATGATATACCGTAACACGTTGCCAGTCAATTCAACCAATACCATTTTGTTTATGACCAAAGTGAATTAGCTCAGCATGGGTTAAAGAGTTTCAAAGAAAACCCTTGTCTTTCTACCAAAAAAAAAAAAAACTAGACAACCTTTGTCTCCACAAACCAAGACAGATTTTATCTCCAAACAAATTCAAGTTACTTACTGCTGACATGATGACTCCAAAGTTTAACAAATGCAACAACAAATAAATATTGCACTCTAACATCACCAAGCATTTATCTGCTATGATGAGACACATGAAGCAGCACCATCACCAAGCATTAAGATGTAAGGGTAAAGAAAACAAATAAGCACTGCCTCGGTCATACTGAGTTTACAATTTTAAAGCCTCAGAAAGTATTGACCATTCCAAAGTAACATTGGTACATGACAGAACACCCTCGAGTGAGTGCTGTTATCTGGCACAACACAAGTTTCCTATAGCTTGAGAGTTGAGACAGGACTACAGTTTGACATCAAGTTTTCCCATGACAGAAGACCACCAGCATTACAAAAGATGGATTCTTTTCGCAGTGCCAAATCCTGTTAAAAGCGCCCCCTCTTGTTACTGCACCCAGGACACTTGTACTGCTTGATGTGCTCAGCCCTAGCCGGGGTGATTTTCACACACTTCCCGTGGAACCACCTCTCACAGATGTCACAGAAGATCCAGAACTCATCAGATGCATAATTCTCGCCACATGCCCCACACAGTGCCTCCTCATGATCCTCTTCATCATCTTCATTCAAACCTTCATCCTCTTCCTTGGGGTGCATTCTTTTCATGTATTTGGGCTGAGATTCTGATGTCCGCTGCTATTTTGCAACATTAAAAAAAAAAAGCCAAGCTCAGCAAGCATAAAAGACTAGCATGTAACTCTGAACAAGTAGAGCTCTCTTGTCGAGTGTTTGTGATATATAGTGTAACAAAAAGTAGAGCCGATCGCTAAAGACTATCTTAAAAAAAGCCACCAATCAGCACAATGACCACAAACATCAAGAGATCATTTATGCAGGTGTACACAGCATCATACCCTTGCAATAAATTTCTGAGAATTTTTACAACAAAATATTAACAGATAGGGAAATGGATGGGAATCATGTCATTAAGTAAATGTACAAGAGGTTATACAGCATACAAAGCAGGCTCTTACAAGAATACGTGTGTAACTTTTCCACAAAATGTACAGGTCATTATCACCAAACAGCCTAGTAGATCTGGCACTAACATTAAATGCCGAATGAATCCTTCATGAATAATGACAGACTTGCCTATTTCCCAATGTTCTACAACTCGCAGAGAAAAGGATTTAGACGAAAATAGAACCCAACAATCAAGCACTTACAGTATTATCAATAGATAGTAAAATCTTCCTTCTTTAGTCAAATTTAAATGTAGCAAAAGTACCTGAATGAGAAACAAACTTTTTGAGGAGACCAAAGCATAAAATGCTTTGTTTAATCAAATTGTAATTCTTATCCAGAGATAGAAGCATATTCATGAAATGAAAATAGAATTCTACAAATAATTTCCGGAGAAATTTTGTTTTTTGAAATAATATTGTCCTAAGCATAGCATCCAAGTAGTGTAGTTGATGGTAAAAATGCTGTGCCAAGCAGAAATGAGACCAGATGGTCCAAGAGACCATTTAATGATATAGTTGCTTGCACTTGTTAGAATTTTGATGCATGTCCACCATATTCAGGAAAAAAATTCAGATCATTTTCAAAGAAAGGATCAAATTTATGCTCTACCACTTTCGAGTTTGACTTGAATTTGTTATTGCTGTGGTTAGAACCAGAAGTCCTCGCTTTGTTATTTCCACTCACAACTTCATATACGGTAGGCAGATCATTTATCATACCAAAAAGGCGCTTTCTGCATCACAAAATACCAACCAAATTAGGCTAGAGATAGTGCAGTTACAAATCTGGAATTCTTGATCAATTATGTACATGTGAAGTTCAATATATAAGAAAATAACGAGGATAACTAGATGATAAATAAAAGATAAAAAATTAAGAGATATTGCAAACAAGGAATCACACTATTTTTCACAACTTGAAAACATTTTCCCAATGCTGCATAATTTCAAAAACAAAGTCATGATGGGCATTTGGAAAAAGCAATCTTCAAATTTCATTTAATAACAAATTCAAATTTTTAATAGCATAACTATATTCTGATGTTGCTGCCAAATCACCCACCAAGTGGTAGCGGTGGCACCGAGGGGTCCTCCGGTCCCTTCTAGTAAGTTCGAACACCGCTCCTAGTGGCTCACAGGCAAGTCCTACAAAAAGATCCCAGAGCCGAGGTTATTGACAGCGACACTTCGACAATCAAGCTAGAAAGAGAGGATAGAACGGACAATAACTACCAGAGCCGAGTGCCGTGGTGATCGTGCGGTGTAAAAGTAATGAGCCCTCGGAATGCCCTTACCTTGTCAGGTGTCCATCTCACCTATTTATAGCATTGTGCGGGGTCATGAGGAAGTCGCCAGAGTGGTGGCCTCTAGTAAGCATAACGAACTCTGACGGGTTATTAGAATCCTGTACCTAGGATTCTTTCTACTAGCATCCTTCTGTGGAGGCCATCGGTTCTATTAAGATGCTGTCTTCCACGAACTCGCCTGCCAGTCGTGCCGACCATATTCCATTATCGACGAACACGTGGAAAGGCTAGTTCAATTGAAGCATGTGAGGTCGACCGTAGCGACCTTGATGCCAAGAGGAGGCTAAGCATCGAGAGTTGGTCTTGCCGAATGAGGGCCAGACACCAAGCATGGGTCAAGAGCGGAGAGAGGGTACTGGCACCGACTCTTAGGTCCAGCAAACCAAGAAGAAGCCCGGGTCGTGGCCGATTAAGAATCCGACAATCATGGAAGTCGACTGTAGCCATGGGGCCCTTCGAAGCTTCTATGGATGGTGGCTGGTGGTGAGAGTTGCTTGATCGCTCGGCGGCCGCCGATACCATAGTTGACGGTCCAACAGGCATCTCAAGGCTAGGAAGGAGTAGTTGCCATAACAGATACCCCCCACTCCCGAGTTCGAAGTAGTGCCAAGTTGACCTGTCAAGGGTTTGCCACTTCAGCGAGTCGAGAGTAACCACTTAGCTGGCCCTGAGCATCAAGTTCGTCATCTTGCTCTCTAGCTTCGAATTTGTTATCCAAGAGTTATTAAGAGCCATCTTGTCGTTTCGAGGAGAGCATCGAGGCAGCAAGGGAGAGTTATTACCTTCGTACCCAAAGGGCCACACCATGATCCCTGAAAGTACACGTGATCGTTGTCGACCAATTAGGCGACGCCATGCGATCCTCTAGTTGCTAGCAATGCCACGCACGAAGTCCAAGGCAAAGAGGCGGTCGGGCTCTCAAAGCATCGTGCCAATGCCTGGATGAGAATGATCCACGTGTTACAATCCGACTGCCTCAAGGATACCAAGCTCCCAATCCCGACTGATCGAGGGCTCTATAAATAGCAACCCCTTAGGAGGTTTGAGAGACCTTGGTTGTTTTGCTCGAGAGGCAACTGCGAAAGAAAGGGTTCTATGCTGCCCCCTCCAAAATCCCTTCCTGATTGATCTCTACCTTCTCCACTCCTTTAGGCGCTCCTGCACAGTCTAGGGTGTTCCGCATTCTTCTTAGCAATCCTCATTCTCTACTTTGTGGTCTTCTTTGCTTCCTTCTTCCGCCTGTCCTTCGGGCGAAAACATTCTCTTTTCTTACCTTTTGCTTGAGTCAGCCCTCATACTCTCGAAGGATGTCTTCTGATGACGAAAGTCACTCAGTCAGCCATCTTTCGGAGTACTGAGCTCCGATGATTCGCTGTATCAAGAGAACGAATCTCCGGGGGGTTCCTCCAAAGATGTGAGTCTGGCAAAGGAGCATCCCGATGGAGGAGGCTCGGAGAGGAAGGGACTCGGTAGGAGAGGAACCCCTAGCCGAGAGTAGGCCCCCTAACCCTCGAAGGGAAAGTCAGGCAGGAACTTCCCAAAGCTCGACCAGACCTTCCTGGGGCCGATGTTCGAGGTCTTAAACGTGACTGAGGACATCTCCAGGTTCCAGGAGATGTACAGGATCTCGGATGAGTTCCTTCTCCATGTGCCGAGACCAAAGGATCGAGTTGCCTCTAAGGGCCCGATGGGCTTCCTTGTTGTGTACGAGGAAGACCTTCATGCCGGCCATCGCTTTTCCTTGCACCCATTGATTCGAGACATGCTAAACCGATATGATGTCATACCTGCGCAGCTCGACTTGAATTCATTCCGAATTCTGGCTGGCTTCGTAGTCCTTTGTCACCTCCTTGGCATCCACCTCCGGTTGTCGTTGTTTAGGGCTTTCTTTAAACTTAAATAAACTCCCCGGATCGAAGGGTTGGTTCTTCTTCGGCCTGAGAAAGGGAAGCTAATAAATCTCCCTAGTTCCCTCCATAATTGGAAGGCCAATTCTTCTTCGTCTCGTCTGACAAATGTTGAAAATTTCGAACATCCTAGGGAGAGCCGGACACCTCTCCTAATTAGAATGATCGGATGATCAATTCCGACCAGGAGGTCTTCAGGTTACTTTCCGACATGAAAGTCCCTCCATTGAAAGAGCTCTTGGCTAAGCAAAACTTGTACGACACCGAGCTGAGGTAAGATTTCTAAGTCTTTCGTTGGATTATTGCTTAAACTGGGGACTAACTTTTGTTTTGCAGCGATGAGGTAGGTATCAAATGATGCGATTCGAGCAGCTACATTGAAGAGACGCTCCCGAGAGCGACAGGAAGAAGAGGGCCGTTGGCAAAAGGCCGAAGACTTCAGGGCTATCAGTCGGGGCCCCCGCAGCAGTGACGAGGACGAGCACTCCTCGAGTCACCATTGCCAACTGAAAGAATGTCGATCTCAGCAATGAGGTCGAGGTTGTGCCACTCCCTCTACCGTCTCGACTCCCTCTACCATCTCGGCTCCCTTGGCCACCATCCCTGCATCTCGGGCAACTACGATGGTAGTCTCCAGTTTAGGTCATCCATTGGGCATGCCAAAATGGGCATCAACTGCTCCGAAGGCGAACGTGGTCCCTTCATCGTCCTTAGAACCGGGAGCACCTGGAGGTTCGTTGGCCCGGAGCAGGACCAAGATGCATTTGGCCCGACAAGAGCGAGGTTTCAAAGGTCTGTCGGGAACCAAACTTCAATATCCCAAGGCAGAGTCGATGGCGGGTGGATCTACCGGGTCTACACTAGCAAGGGTGACATGGCACTGCATAGTTTTACGATCGCCCGAGAGCTGTCCTGGGTTATGTTGCACCCTCGGGACGTAGAAGAGTTGAACTCCAAGACCATCAACGAGATGGTCAACGGGACATTCCCGACGGTCATCAAGATAGGCCTTTCTTTCTTTTTCTTTTTCGATTATTTGGCTGAGTTGCTTAGCTAGCCTCGTGTCTTGTTCCAATGCAGTTCCTTCACAACTTAACGACCATGCGTGCCGTAATCCTCAAGCATGCCGAGACTGCCGGCAATTACGAGGCTCTAGTTAAGGTGGCGAAGGCCGAGCACGAGCGCAATGAGGCCGCTTAAAGGGAGGCCAAGCTGAAGGAACAAATGGCCTCCTAGCCGAGGGAAAAAGATGACGCGCTCATTAGGAAGCACACTCGGGCTGAAAATGTGGCAACCCGATTGGAGCATTCCGAGGTCCAGCACCGGCTCGCTACCAACAGGGCCTTGGCAAGTAAAGATCGTGCCAGAGTTGCCGAGGAGCATGCCCAGACCAAGAGTGATCGAGTCAAAGCCGCCGAGGACCGGGTTGAGGCAGCGAAAACCTAGGCCACCGCTACGGAGAACCGGGCCGTACAAGCGGAGTACAAAGACTCCAAAGCCTTCGAGATCGACGCCACAACAGCTGCGGCTGGAGCTTACAACCTCAGGTTCAGTGACTGCTAGAAGAAAGTCACCAATGCTTTCCTGAGCTTCGATCTCCATCAAATCACTCCGACGAGCGAGCCAGAGGAAAAGGAGGACGAGGAGCCCACTCAAGCCACCGATGGAGATGATGCCGACAAAAAGGTTGTCAAGGTCCCCGCATCCAAGGTTCCCAAGGTGGCGAGGGCATCAGCTGGAGTTTCACCAGCTGTGATGCTCCAAGACACTCATTGTGGCCAAGCTTATGGAGTCTGACACTGCACCGAGGGAGTAGTCCCAAGGGCGGTTTACCCTCTCCGTTCTTTTTTCTTTTTTTTTTGATTTCCTTCCTTAAGGCCCTTTGACCCGAGTTTTGTCCCATCGGGGTTCTGGTTCCCATTGCAAACTTTCGATCAAGTTTAGAAATGGCATGCTATCTTCTTTTGCAAAGATGACATTCCTTTAATGCTTGCTTGATTTTTTAATTTTTTCTGAGTACCCTGTCAGGGGTAGAGTCGGGGTGAGACAAAAAGGTCGATTTGCTTGTCATCTACATGCATCGTTTGCATGGATTTCTCGAAGTACTGGATCGGCGGTGTTGCCAAATCTGAATGGACCACCCCTCCTAGTCCTGCTCTGTCAGCCCAGCTAGGTGTCCCTGAGTTGGGGGACAGGGCCAGGTTGCTTGCCAGGCGAGTGGTTCGGCCATGGGAGATTCAAGCATCCTAGCCAAGCATTCCCTACGACCAGCTTGGACAGTCATTCAAGCGGGAGCGCATCTCTCGAACCCTATCCGCTAAGGGGCTTGGGGTGAGGATCCCCCAAGTTTATGGTTGGCGAAGGGTGTCGACCGAGTACCTGTGAGTTATTCAGCACCGACCGACGACAAAAGGGGGGTCGGTCCTTCCCAGGAGGTTGGCCACGTGGGGTTGACTTCCTTTTAGGACCGATTGGATGACCTTGCCCATCATGCCCTTAATCCAATGGCGGCTTGAAGATAGGCAGCATCGAAAATGGGATGCATTCACTGCCTTGTTTACTCCATCAACAGTTACAGGACCCAGCCAACGATAGCGTGCCACGTAACAGGGCAATCTTGACCATTTCGCACTCACATTGATCATGAGGTGGGAACAATCGAGGTGGTGCTTCGATGCGACCATGGTGGCGGGCTACGATAACTATTAAAATAATGACAATTCACCCAACTTTATTTAGTTAAAATTGATGTTTTTATATAGTGTTTCGCAGAAATTGATTTCGTAAATGCGAAGAGCTCGATTTTAAGAGTCCAACGGCGCAAACGGCACACAATTCGGACTTCGAACAGGCCCGGAATGAAATTTTGAAATGTTAACTTTGCACGAAGTTTAAAACGGCCGATCCACAGTAAACCGACCACTTGGTTCGTGAAATGCCCAGTGGACCGCCTGCAGCCATTACCGCCGGTCCACGGGCAGAACCATGGACCGCCCTCCTCCATTTGCTCAGGAACTTGCCGAAGAGATGCCCGTCGCCGTCAGCCGCCGTCGGAGACCTCACCGTCGGCCGGAGAAACTCCTATAGCCAGAAAAATGGCCGGAGAAGGGGCTGCTACCCTTCTCTTCATCGTTCGACCACCGCAAACACCCCTCACCGCTCCATTGCCGCCGCGAAGCAGTTCCAGCACCGCCACAAGCCGTTCCAGCACCATCGAGAGACGCCCGTCACCGCCGAAGCTGCCCGTCGCCATCAGCCGTCGCCCGAGAAGCCGCCGACCGGAGTCTTCTTCGCCACCGTCCCACTGTCGCCCAAACCGCCAAGAGCCAACCACCGTTCGCTCCACCGCCAGCCTTCCTTTACCAAATCACCGTCTTCAAAGCCGTCGGCCGAAGTCTTCCTCTGCCGACGGTCCATCTTCTCCCATCACCGACGAACTGGATCTCTTCTTTCACGATGTTTCTCCCTCCACGGCCAGTCTCCACTGTTCATCGCTTTCGGTCTCATGTCGGAGGGAAGAAGTGCGTGTCGGGAGAAGAGATCGTGGTCGGACGACGCTGGATGGACGCGGAAGAAGTCGTTCGGATGAGGAGGAAGTTCGCGGACGCGGAGGAGTTTGCTGGGATCGCGCGAACGGGTGTGACAATAAGGAGATAGCATCGAGTTTGAGGAGCAAATTGAGATAAGAAATCACAGCGGTTCCCACACGGGCCCGACACGGTGTTTCCCATCTATAAAGCCCTCGGTCATTCTCCGCTCCGAGGGAGGATTCGGCAGACTTCCATTCTGCACCCCATTCCACTCCGACTCCACTCCGCCTCTCCCCACTTGTCCAATCCCATTCCTGTATATCTTTTCTGCGAAGCCGATGTCCAGGATGGAAGGCTGAGTTATCTTCTTGGGATTCCACTGTAGTGCTTGGCACAGGGGGTTTCTTTTATTTTTCATCTTTTGTACTTACTTTCTATGAAATAAAAGCCTGAATTTCTTGTCAATATTTTTATGAGTCATTCATTCTTATTAGGCATAGTTTATGTTCTTGGGACAAGCTGTATTCGATAGGAACAGTTTGTGCTCTTGGAATAAATTATTTCTAAAAAGGATTTTTATAATTTATATGTGACCGATTTTTGACTAATCTATATTCCAGGAGAACGGGTCGTGATCGAACAAGTACGGGTCGTCATCGCCAAGAATAGGTTATATCTGGATCGGGACATACAGATCATTTACATAAAAATGGAGTGCCAGCCCACCTAGCAAGTAACCAATTGGAATTTCGAGATTTTTTTATTTATTGCATTTATATTTTTTTCATTATTTGTCTTAGTTAAATATTAGATTTTACTTTTCAAATATTCTTTTTCGAAATAACCCAAAGTCCTTGTAGGTTCGACCCTTACTCCCGCTATTCTACCTTTAAGAATAGTGGATTTAAGGTTTCAAGTCAGTGCATTGCAACGCGCATCAGGCTGCTCCTGATGCACCACATGGCAGGCATGCTTAGGTATCTAGGCGCAGGCGCGGAGTCCAGAGGCAAGCATTAATGGCATGGGATTTGAGACGATCACCTTCAAAATTCTAAACGTTTGCACATTCGCCTATTCAGCCGAACCCGGTGTTGCCACGCATCGCCGCTTGGGTAGACGGCCTCAATTATAAATAAGGGGTTTTCACCTGTTGCCTTTGCCACCTTTCCTCTCTTTCCCTTTCACCTCTTAGCAGGGACACTGGTTATAGCGGTGAGCGACAATTTCCAGCAAGTGCAAAATAGATGGCAAAGGCATGGCAAAAGGCCAATGGTGTTCTCGGAGATAAGGCAAGGGCACCAAAGGTGTCCTTGGAGATAAGGCAAAGGCACCAAAGATATCCTTGGAGGTGTCGCTTGCCCCGGGCAGTTGTTCCCCAGCATAATCACTGGGAGCAGCCGTCTCTGGTGGGGGCTACGCCATCAAAATCCCATAGGTCAACCCTAACGAGATTTTTGTTATAGAAGTTCCATCTTCTAACGGTCGGGTTTCAACCAAGGCTCGTGCTTCAGAGTCATCTATCTTGGAAACTGACCAAGGCATGGAAGATCGTCCCCAGTTTTAGATCGCGAGAAAGTCGACAATGGTGGCAGAATGGATCAAAGTACCTCTTCTTCTTCTATCTATCCGACCTTGCAAGCATTCAAACTTTATCTTGTGTTGAGTCTTGTATCTTGTGTTGAGTCTTGTATGTCTCAGACTTGATCCAACTTTGTACGTATCTCGGACTTGATCCAACTTTGTACGTGTCTCGGACTTGATCCGACTTTATATGTGTCTCTAACTTGATCCGACCTTGTAATCCCTTTTTGAATTAACAAAATAAAATTTTCTTTTGATAATTTGGACTTACATGAACACCTTCTTTATTTAAATGTTGTGCCCCTTCAAACGCCTATGGTCTCGGACTATCAGGGCATTGGCCGAACGCTTCCATTCTTCCACAGAGGCGAGGGCTTGCTAGGTCGACCACTGTAATTGTTCGACCGACCATTCTTCAGTCAAGACAGGGGTCACCTTCGTTAAGGAGTTTTCCAGATAAGGACGGTAAGCCGGCCATTTCCTCGATCAGGTACGAGTCGATCAAAATGGAGTTACCTTCGTTAAGGAGTTACCCAAGCTAGGAACTATCTTGGCAAGAGTTATCAGAGTTGGGGATCACCCTGGTGGAAGTTATCCAAGTTAGGAGTTATCTTGACGGGAATTATCCGAGCTGGAAATTACCCTAGCCAGAGTTACCCGAGCTGAAAGTTATCCTAGCAAGAATTACTCAAGTTGGAAGTTATCCTGGCAGGAGTTACCTGAATTGAGAATTATCCTGGCGAGAGTTACCCGAGTTAAGGGTTATCTTGGTAGGAATTACCTAAGTTGAGAGTTATCCTAGCAAAAGTTACCCGAGTTAAAAATTACCTTGACGGGAGTTACCCGAGTTGGTAATTATCCTGATGAAAGTTATCCGAGTTAGGAGTTATCCTGGCAGGAGTTATCCAAGTTAGGAGTTACCTTGGAAGGAGTTATCTAAGTTGGGAGTTACCCTGGTGGAAGTTACCCGAATTGAGAGTTATCTGGTGAGTTACCTGAGTTGGGAGTTATCCTGACATGAGTTATCCGAGTGATGTTATTGCAGGAAGTTTTCTTGTATTCATCGGAGTAAGAGATTACATCATTGGTGGTACATCCAGAGATTATCAGCGTTCCATGTCCAAGAAATAAGAGTCCTGCTAAGGTCTTCAATTCGGTAAACTCCTCGGTGAAGGGCTTCTGTTATCCAGTAAGGACCTTCCCAATTAGGGGCTAGCTTGCCATGCTTCACGAATCTTGAGATTTTAGCTCGTTGTAGTGAGATCCCCAAGATCTCCTGGATGGAAGGTCTTGGGCCTCACGCGTGAGTCATAATATCAGGCAACCCTTTGTCAATAGGTGGCCATTTTTAGGTGGGCTCGATCCCGAGTCTTCTCCAAAAGGTCAAGGTTGGTCCTTAGAAAGTTTGAGTTAATGGCTTCATCGAAGTTTCCCGTACACACGATCGAGAGCCTGACCTTGATGGGAATCACCATCTCGATGCTAAAAGCCAAATTGAAGTAGATTTCATTTGTTGGAGTTCCCAGGATCGTATGGTACCCCCACAACATCCCGAGTAATTCGTCAACCTACGTGCCCCTCGATTCATCCAATTTAGTCCTAAGTCCTTGAACGATAGTTCGGTTTATGACCTCTACCATGACGTTAGTTTGCGAGTGACCGACGAATACAAATCGATGCCGAATATGGAGCTCGATGCAGAAATCTCTGAAAACTTGGTTGTCAAATTACTGACTGTTGTCTCTGACGATGGTATATGAGGGCCCGTACCAGCAAATTGACTTCCAGAAAAATAATCGATGGCAACGATGAACTGTCACTACCCGGACGCCGGGAAGAAGAGACCAAGTATGTCCATCCCCCATTGGACGAACGGCCAGGAGGAGTTCTGGCTCAGTTGGCTTGCCGGTAGATGCTGTATATTGGTGAAGCGCTGGCAACGATCACACTTCTAGACAAGCTCCGTCGCATGTTCTTGCATGGTCGACCAATAATACCCTTACTTCAAGACTTTGTAAGCTAAAGATCTAGCTCCCAAATGATTTCTGTAAATTTTTTCATGAATTTTTCTAAGCACGCAGTCAGCTTCATCGAGCCACATGCACTTGAGCATGAGAGAAAAAGATTTCCTGTGAGTCATCCATCCAATAGCATGAATCAAGAGGCCTTCCACTTGAACCCCTTACCTTCAGGAGGGTTGTTAGGGACAGTGTCGTTGATCAGGTATTTGATAAAGTGATTCATCAAGCTGGGCTCATGATCAACTTGATGGACTTCTTTGGCCTCCTTGATGCTTGGAATTTTCAAATACTCTATGTAAACTCAGCCGAGCAAGCTATCCGTTGCTGTTACCAGCCAAGAAAGAGTGTCGAACGGGCATTCTCTCATCAAAGGATGTGGTAGATGCCAAAGCATTTGAACGCTGCTATCAACATCTGCACCTTGTCTAGGTACTTGGCCATCATCGGATCCCAAGCTTCGTATTCACCCGTCACCTGCCCAACTACTAACTGTGAGTCGGTGAAAACTTTTAAGTATTCCACCTGAAGATGCTTCGCGAGCCTCAAGCCGGTCAAGAGGGCTTCATATTCGGCCTAGTTGGTCATTTTGAACAAGAGGTGCATGGCATATTCAGTGACCATCCTTCAAGGTTGGCGAGGATCAGCCCGCCTCCATTCCCTTGAAAATTCGAGGCTCCATCTATATGGAAGATCCATGTCATTGCCGGGTCAGGTTGCTCGTAGGAGATGCAGTGGGCATCTCCCCGAGCATGTCATCTGACCAGGTGCATTCCACGAGAAAATCGGTCAGGACTTGTGCCTTTATAAACGAGTGTGGACAATACAAGATATCAAATTTTTCCAACTTGATTACCCACTTCGCCATCTACCCGAAAGTGTCCAAATGTTGCAAGATGGCACGGAGCGGTTGGTCAATGAGAATAGCCATCTAGTGTGCCTGGAAGTATGGCCCAAGATGCGCAAACGTGATTAATGCGAAAACTATTTTTTTGGATTTAGAATACCTCGTTTATGCATCATGCAGTGCTCGACATGTGTAATATATGAGTCTCTGAACCCCTTTACTGTCTAGTTACACAAGCACAGAAATAACCGCCTCCTGGAAGGTGACTAGGTACAGGTATAGTTCCTCCCCGAGCTCATGTTTAAAGAGTAAGGGCGAAGAGGCAAGGAACTTCTTCAAATTCTCGAACGCCTGCCAACATTCCTTCATCTAATCGAAGCTGTTCATCTTTCACAGAGTTTTAAAGAACAACAAGCATCGCTCGGCCAACCTTGAGATGAATTGACTTAAAGCAACCACATGACTGGTAAGCTGTTGCATCTCCTTTTTGGACATCGGATGCCGCATATCCAAGATGGCCTGGATCTATTCTAGGCTCGCTTTGATGCCTTGATGAGTGACCATAAACTCGAGAAACCTTCCGGCAGCGATGCTGAATGCACACTTAGTTGGATTCAACTTCATGCGATGTTGGTGAAGAACGTTGAAGGCTTCCTCTAGGTCCTTGATGTGGTCAGCTTCCTTGGCGCTCTTGACAAGCATATTGTCAATATAAACCACCATATTTCGGCCAATCTGGCCTTTGAAGACCTTGTTGGCGAGTCTTTGATATGTGACCCCTACATTCTTAAGACCAAAAGGCATTACTTTATAACAGTATGTACCTTTGTCTACCACGAAGGCTGTGTTTTCTTCATCCTCGGGGACCATTCTTATTTGGTTGTAGCGCGAGAAGGCATCCATGAAGCTTAGCAACTTGTGGCCTGAATAGCGTCAACTAGCTGGTCGATCCTCGGTAAGGGAAAGCTATACTTCGAGAAGGCCCTGTTCCAGTTGGTGTAGTCTACACAAATGCACCACTTCCCACTCGCCTTCTTTACCATGACAATGTTGGACAACCAGTTGGGATATTAGGCTTTTCGAATAAACCCGACGACCAGGAACTTATCGACTTCCCCGTGGATGGCTTTCTGTCTCTAAGAGGCAAAGCTCATCTTCTTCGATCAGATCGGTTTGAAGCTTGGACCGACATTCAGCTTATGAACAATTATTTCGGAAGGGATTTCTGGCATATCCGATGCTGACCAAGCAAAGACATCCACATACTGGCACAGGAACTCCAAGAGTCGATTTCTTTCGAGCTCGGGCAAGGATGCACCGATCTGATCCAACAGCTCAGTGGGTGAGGGCTCGTTGAGCCTTGGTTGTTCGGTGCCATCTAGAAGCACTGTCGGGCGAGTTGCTAGTCTTTCCACATTTCACCAATGCCACTTTCGATGCAGAAACAAACAAGAAGATGCTTGAGTAGATATGGCGACACGTCTAGCCGATTCAACTCGGGGCATCCCAAGATGGCATTGTATGCCGAAAGGACTCGAACCACAGTACAGGTAACAAGAATCATCTTCAACTAAGATGGTGTCCCCATCGTGACAGGGAGGTTTAATTCCCCCTAGACACCAACCGATTTTTCATTGAAAGCGACCAAGGGTATGGAGATAGGTCTTAGGCAATTCAATGGCAAATTCATCCGAACAAAGGCATCATAAAAAAAAACATCGGCCAACTTTCACTATCAACAAGGATTCTTCTTACAGGATGCTTTGCTATCATCAAAACGATGAGAGGGTTGTTGGGTTTATGAACCCTGACCATGTCCTTATCAAAAAAGAAAATTATATTGTTTTCCCTTCCCTCTTCTCTCGACCTCTTCGAAGGTCGCCCTGCCCCTAGGATATCATCCCGACTTCATTTTCAATCGATCGATTGTTGATCTCGAGCAAGGACGACTGCCCCTAGGATCTGGGTGTCGAGACAAGCGACGCCTCCACGGACGTACTTGTCGAGATAGCCATGTCGAGGGAGATTTTCAATTTCCTTTTTTAGCCGGTGGCACTTATCCATGTTGTGACAATGGTCGCAATAGAAGCGACAGTACTTGCTCTTATTACGCAAGGCAGAAAGCTTCAAGAAATTAGGCCTCCGTAAGTATTGTTTCCCCTCGATTTTCATCAAGATCTTCAAGCAAGGGTGTAGTTGGATGATCGATCGACGGGGTTTCTCGACTTGGGGCTCCACTGATGAGAGGAGCTAGGTTTGCCAGGGGCTCCAAAAGGCTCTTCCTGAGCTTTCTTGTGGCTTGGCTTTCCTTCCACCTTATGCCGAGAAAGGGCTCCTTTGTCTGGGCGGGTGTACTTCCGCACGATCGAGCACCTCCGAATAAGACTTTGCTGAGATCTTATCTAGTGAATAAGTCAGTCCAAAGGGATGGAGTCCTTGCTTCAGGGCCAACATGGCCAGGGGTCGTCAAGGTGATATACTTCCAACATGGCTATCTTAAACCGGGCCATGTAGTCCTTCAACAATTCCTTGTCCTGCTGTTGGATGGAGAAGAGGTTGTCAGCCCCGCGTAGCATCTTCCTACAAGCATTGAAGTATGCCACAAACCTCTTCTCCAACTAAGAGAAAGAATTGATACTCCGCAGCTCAAATCGGAAGTACCATGCCCAAGCCACCTTCTAAAGGGTGACCAAGAAAGCAATGCAAAGCAGGGCATCAATGGCATCCTAAATCCTTATGAGAGCTTTATAGCTCTCAAGATGGTCCAATGGATTGATGGTGCTGTCATACGACTCCAACTACAGCATCTTGAATCGACCCCTCCATGATGCCCGAGAGAGGGGGCCAAGTATCAAATTCGACAGGACCCCGATCTTTTCCTCAGATGTCCGCAAGTCAGGGGTTGATGTCACGCAGCTCGCAGTCATGCTCCTTGAGGCGTCGCTCGACTCGTCGCCAAGTGGCCTCTTTGATGGATCCTTCCGAAAATATTCCAAGTCGAAGGGGGTTCGGGAGAATTTTTCCCGCCTCGGTTCCTTCCCGAATTGTCGATGGTCCGGGTCAGGGCTGCAGAGGTGTAGTGTAAATGAGCATGTCGGCGAGGTGGACTGTCGATAACAGGATTGTTCCCCGGGGGGCCAGCGGCTCCATGTCGCGAGGGGGGAGACTGCAAGTGGCGGAAGTCCGTCAATGTGAAGGTCCCGTAGCAGGGGGATGACTGTCGCAAGCTGTTGGAGCTACGACTAAGGCTTCTACCGATGGTTGCCCCGCAACGGGAAAGTGTCACTGCTGTAACCCCCGCACCGCCAAGGCAAGGGCTTCAACTTGCTAGGCTAAGGCGACCAGCATGCTTTGCTCCGATGCATGCAGCGGAGGGGAAGCAACCAAAACCGGCACCTGACCAGACGGTTCCTTGTCACACGGGTGCTACCCGATATGACTCATGATGAAATCTTGGACATGGGTGGTCACCATGACTTCTAGCTCCGGAGACCTAAGAATGTTTAAGTAATAGATCACCATTCCCCCTTCTTGGCGCACCAATCTGTTGCTGCCAGATCACCCTCCGAGTGGTATCGGTGCCGCCAGGGAGTCCTAAGATCCCTTTTGGCGGTTTGGATGCCGCTCCTAGTGGCTCACCGACAGGTTCTACAAAAAGATCTCGAGGCCGGGATTACCGATGAGGATACTCCAACGATCAAGTTAGAAATAATAGAATAGGCAACAGCTATTAGAGATGGGTGCCGTGGTGATCGTACAAGTGTAAAAGTAATGAGCCCTCGAAATGCCCTTACCTCACCGGATGTCCATCTCACCTATTTATAGCATTATGCCGGGTGGTGAGGAAGTCACCAGGGTGGTGGCTTGTGATAAGTGTAACGGACTCTGACAGATTGTTAAGATCCTATCTCCTGGGATTCCTTCTATCAGCATCCTTTCTATGAAGGTTGCCAGTTCTGTTAAGGCGTTGACTTCCACGAACTCGCCCGCCAGACATGTCGGCCATATTCTGTTATCGACGGACACATGAAAAGACTGGTTCAGTTGGAGCATGTGGGGTTGACCGCAGCGGCTTTGATGCCAAAAGATACTTGGCATCCAGAGTGTGCCTCGCCGAACAAGGGTCAGACACCAAGCATAGGTCAGGAGCCGAGAAAGAGTACCTCGCACCAACTCTTAGGTCCGCCCAACCAAGCGAAAGCCCAGGTCATGGCCGATTAAGAATCCGACAGTCATGGGAGTCGGCCGTGGCCATGGAGCCCTTTGAAGCTTCTATGGAAGGTGGCCGCTAATGAGAGAGTTGCCTGATCACTCGGCAACTGCCGATACGACAATTGGCAATCCAACGGGCATCTCGGGGCCGGGAAGGAGTAGTCGCCATAACATCCGGAGAAAAGCAAAAATAGTAAAGCCATACATTCCTTCTATTTGTGGTGCTGATTGAGAAACTACTGGATCACCACAGATTGAGTAATGACCTTGGAAAGCAAAATATTTTGTAGTTATTCCAAAAGCTCTAATGAGATGCACATCAAGTTGTACTCTCTACTTTAAAGTATGTCCCTACAGTCAAAATCCATTAGTTGATGTTAGTTCAACCAGGATTAACTTAGTTAAAATAGACTTGCAATCATTGTTTTGCCCTTGGTTAAAATTTTGAGCTCTCAACCCTATACCATCAGGCCAAGGGTATTAAAGTCTTTTTATTTTTAAATGTCCAGTTTCTAACAGCGTTGGACAGCAAGCTAACTGCAGGGCATTTATACAAATAGAAAAGGTTTTGAAGGGTACACCTGCAAATAGTGTTTTGGAAGCATATTCCATGCAAACTCGATTATTTATAGGGCATACATGCAAGAGTCCCTAAATGTAGCATTTCAAAGATGATATAATACAATTATTATTTTTCCATTAGATAGGCTAGTTTTCTTTCTTAGTATTTTTTTTGTTTAATTTCCATAAATGAGCAAAGCTGTAGAAGTGGAAAACTCCCTTAAGGTGAAAAAATCATTGATAAAGAGCAAGACAAGAAAAACTGGCCTGACTTTGGCAAGAGTGTACAAAGCAAGGAAATCTTGAACATCAAGATAAACAAGGTAACTAGACATTCCATTGTCCACAACATTCCTTCCATAGATAAACTCACTAAGCATTTGATGCTAACACTTGTGTGTGATGCACATCCCCATATATTCACATATGCAAGAGAAGAAAGTTACGAGAGAGTGGTCTTGATGCAAAAATCGCTAAACTAGATTACAAAGAGATCCAAGAAAGGCAATGGGAGCAATCAAATGCACAAACATAGTGGCTCCAACCTCCAAAGCTTCCTGAAGTGAGCTCTGCAGATGACCCTCTTTGAGCCGAAAAAGAACTTAAAACGTAAACTTAATCTGAATCACTCATTAAATTAAACATATCTTAACTCTTTAACCAAATAAAAAGAACTTAAAACGTAAACTTGATCTGAATCACTCATTAAATTAAACATATCTTAACTCTTTAACCAAATATACGACTACATGGGGAGGGGAGGGGAGGGGAGCATTGGGTTTTCATTCCTGCTCAAGACCTGGCACTTCTCTAGACATGAAGATTTGCTGAAAACAAGCATGATCAGTGCATCTAATGCATCCATAAGATGCATCAGATTGGAGCACTACAAAATCATGTAGAAAATGGTTAAAAAGGAAACGTACATCTTAATTTATGTTCCATTAAAAGCTCTGAAACAAGTAGGTCCAAAAAAGGGATATATATATATATATATATATATATATATATAATTAAATTCTAAACCTATGATTCATCTGAGTTACTGGACTTCCAATACATCACCCTTGAACTAGGATTTCAAGACAATTAATTATAGAATAGTGTCATATATCAACCAATTGTTTCTACATCATCAAAAAAATGGTAACCTCTCGTTTTAGCAAAATACAGACTAGTAATGGTCAGCAACTGAAAAATGTTTCTAGCATATTAAAAACTGTCAAGAAAATGGTAACATATTCACTATTCAGAAGATTCTCAATGGGCACCAAGATATAGCCACATTAGTATCTATTTGCAAATTATCCAGACTGTACAATAAAATAGATGAGATTGTTAACAAGTTCTCAAATAATTCATATATTCATTGGAATTAAGCAAATGTGGAAGTGAGGACTGCATTTAGAGCAAAGATAGTTTTTTATCTCAAGAAGCCTTCCTGTTCTTCCTTCTCTTGGTTTTCTAAGGTGGTACATTTATTTTATATTTTTAGGAGAGGAGAGATTGAAATTATTGGAAGTTCCAGTTTAAGCTACCTCAAGTCCATGTCAAATCTATACCTCCAGCAAAATTATGGTTATTCTTGTTTTTTGGTTAAGCACAAAGCATTATACCCTTCTTTGAAAGACGAAACCCTGGCAAGATTATTCTTGTTTTAACCTCTACAGCCTATCTAAAGCAGATAATTATTTATGAAGATGTTCTCCACTCCTAACAAACCATGAAGATGCCATATTGTAAAGCTACAGTCACTCACCATATCATAAAGTAAAAAGAAAATGTTGGATTTCAAAGAAAATCCAGCTAAAGCATGTCAGAAGGCATATAGGCCTTCATTTCATGCAAAAAGAAAAAAAAAAGTATGGACCTAAAAAGTCCTCAACTAGTCATGGGTGGCAAAAAAGGTCTAGTGTTTTCAGCCTTTCCCAACAAGAGGAGTGCTTAACATGATGCTCAAAAATAATTTGTACATTCAATAAAAAACCTCCAATCAACACAAATTGGTTATCTAAGTAGAAACTATCAGCAATCGATCCTTTCTTATACCTTATGGTGGCATTTGATATAAGGTGATGATCCCAAAATCGACAGTAATGTGGGTGGAAATAACGAGATAACCATGATTGTTTGCACCCTAGTGATCCCAAATCACCCCACCTCTAAAATCACCGCCCAACCTAATGATGTTAAACCCATCGTCGAGGACAAGTTTCCAAGATTATCCTCGGACAATGATGTTGGGCTGAGATTTGCGGACAAAAATACCCCTCGATCCAGTTGAAAAAATTATTTCAAAAAAAGTGCCAACCCTGAAAAAAAAATCTTCTATCTGGGAAGGGTTTGATAATCCCATAAAAAGAATCTTCTAGTTGCGAAGGTTTGATAACCCCCTGGAGCTACTTTGACAAGTTTTGATTAATTTTTAATCTTGCTAAATTAGTATGGAATGACATATTTTGATAATTTGGTTTATATTCATGTGTATTTTCCTATAATTTATTTGAGAATTAAATCTAGTAGTTGCAAAATATATAAAATATACCAAGGATAGTTTTGGTATTACATGGTCGATGATCTTGGATTTCAATGGCATATCAAATATGTTAATTATGGATATTTGGAGATCTTTAATCACTATAACATAACATATCAAACATGGTGATCTTAGATCATCAGGGTTCAAATTATCTCAGCATTGGGATCACCAATGATCTAAGATCACCATAGTGATCCCATTTGGATCATTAAATGCCACCAATTTGTTTTAGTCTACAAAAGCTAAATCCTTTTTTAAAAAAAAAAACCTTTTTCATTATAAGCTTTTGAGAATTAGTAGAGAGGGGGTTTTTTTTTCAAGCAAAACAAGTAGTCATTTCAGACCTAACTTGAGGCCAATAACTCTTAACATTAACATTCTTGGTCGTATTGTATTTATATAATTGTATTCAACGTCCAAATATATTGACAAAAATAAGATTAAAAGTTTGGGGCATTAATGTTCAAAGGCAAATGCTTAATTAATTAAAAGATTGAAGCTATGTTTTCTTTAAAAATAGAAGATGCTTGTTCAGCCCAATATGGCAAAATAAATAACCTTTTTTAATGCTCTCTCATAACAATGGTGGGAAGCAAGAACATCAATAAGGCATAGGCATGGTAACATGATCCAAGGAAGAACCACCAATAGGTTCAATGGATTGGATTTGTAAATCAGATAAATCAAAATTTAATCCAAGATTTAGAGTTTTTGACTTGATCCAGCCTAATGAGTGATGACCTGGCAAATCCCCGAAAGGGCAATACAAGCCCTATCCAATTGAAAATCTGTTATCCTATTTAAGAATCCAATACGGTATAACAAAATCAATGGGAAAAAAAAAAGAAGGGAGAAGACAGATTATAGTGATGGCTTGAGAATTGGTGAAGGTGGTGGCTCAAGCATGAGAGAAGGTGGTGGCTCAAATACCTAGATGGGGTTGATGAGAGAGGTGTTATAATTAGGGTTGAGGGTAGTGAGGGAATGGCTATGGAAAGTGTGGATGGATAAAAGAAATTAGAGGGTTAAATGGAGAGAGAGAAAGGGGGTGGGGGCGGAAGAAAGAGAAAGAGAGAGATGATTGGAGGCAGGGAGATCAATTTTGAAGAGAGGCAGCTGACAAAGGAGGAACTTAACAATGGAGGCAAGTAGATTGAGAAATTGGAAATGAGTCTGAAGAAATGTTGTGCATTAAGTTATACATCATAATATATACAAAGAAATTTTGTACTTTATACAAAGCCAATTGACCTATGTTGAACCACCACAATTGACACAAGCCGACATGCTCGATAGTTGGTGCCCATACTAGTCCAACATAGCACATGCCAACTACCGGCCAGCATGTGACACCATGTTTCAATTTACCATCTAATGTAGTAATTATGAAGAACATATTCTAACAGAAAAAAAGATAATGCATCATAATATGAAAGAAAAGTTCAAAAGCATGTCTCATTAACTATATGTGCATATTTAAATGAAGATTATCAAGCAATCAAATAAGATTCCTGAAAACAGAAAGAAGCATTGCACTTTGGATGACCATATAAGCAGGTACCTAGCTATCCAAGGTTCTCAATCGGTACATCCAGCTCTAAAAATGAGAGCTCAAAAGTTAAATGTTAATTCTTAACCCAATATTACACCCTTGTGCTTAGGGATGGCAATGTATCGAGTATAGGCCTAGTAGACTATTAATTGTACCCACCTTGTACTTGCCTCGAGGCAAGGCAAGGTGGGTAGAGTCTTGGGGAGAGGGGGGGGTGCAAGATGGGGCACATAGAGTTAGATAGGACAAATTGGACGAACCAAGCCATGTAAAGATACAAAAATCTTTTTTTTTTTCAAACAAATCACTTTTTTTATCTTGGGGAGGGGTTTTTTGAAGAGTTGTATAGATTAGATCAGGTTCAGGGTGGCTTTTACCATTATCCATGCCAGCCCCGAATTCCGGAGCAGGTCAGGTACCTAATGGGGTGAAGTAAATTGCCACTCTATTTGCACTCCAATACTACCCAAGTTCGATATTTATTTAAGATTTCACCATAGGATGGGATAATCCTAGAAGACATTAATAAAGTGACAAATAGATGAAGTCCAAGCAAGAAAGCATAGATGATAATGAACAACAAACAGCAATCACCAGGCATAAATGATAACAAACAACAAAGTTCATCATAACATTGTAATAAGCTGGTTTCTGACATATGAAAAATCTTAAATACATGAAAAACATTGTACGTTATACCATTCAACAAATATTAGGGCCAGCACATAAAATTCCATCATGCCAGAGCCATAATGGCAATTAAAAAAGTCGAGTCTCTGCACAAATTTAACAAGAAACAGATTTTGTTCATGAGAATCACTAAACTGTTTTGTGCAATATGCTCAACACTACAAAGAAATAACAACATAATGATAGATAAAAAAACAACTAAAAAAAGCAAAAGAAAATGACCAAAGAATTGCTGAGTGCTACAGAATTAAACAAAGCAAAAAATTCTCAAGCCAGAGACCTGGAAGTAGAAAAAAATTAACAGGGAAGGAACTTACAATTTATCTATCAGTAATGGCAATAAGTGTAGGCAAAGAAAATCTAGTCAAACAAATAATACTGCTTATTTTGTTTAATCACCTCTCATTTTTATCAAATCCAAATCTAGCTCCAAAATAAAATGCTACAGCAAGTAACCAAGCATCACTGTGCACAGCAACCAAAGATAACCAATCCTTTTCTTGCATTCCATCTCTTGCAAAGTTAATACCCAGAGCAGGCTCCGGAAGCTCTGGAGGAACCTCTTCTGCTGGCAGATTAACTTCCCATTGCTCATTGGGAAGTCCATAAAGGCATAAGTTTTCTTTATCTGAAAGATGTAACATTTAGTTAAAATTTTGAATCGCAACAAACTACAAAACCTTGACTTACAACACTTACAAGTCCAGATGATCATCAAGATTTTATGGCTTAGCTGCATCTGAGATATGATGCGTCTCATTATATATTATGCATGTAACCTCACTAGGCACGTATCAAGCAGTAGTATACATCATTTAAACTCACTAGGCATGCATTAAGTGGTCTTATATGTCACTTTCCATGAAGAGAAAAAAAAAAATCTGATGTGTCTTGCTGAAACATATTAGAGACAAGTTATTACATTAACAACCAAATCAATTAGAAAATTATTTGGTCAGTTAACTTGTTCATTTATGACAGCTTTTGAGGACAGCCATACCATGAGGCACAGTCCAGCCTAGATGACAGATCAAGCATGCAAGATACGTCGATAGCCAGTTTTAGGAAGGAGAAGAAACACTAGACCATGAAGCAGATACCAATTTGACAATCATGTGTAACAGTATTACTATTATTATCATTGCAAAGCCAAAGTGGTTTTTGATTTGTTATTAGCATTTGAAAGGAATATATGACCCCTTGACTTCTAGGATGGGCCAGTTTATCCTTTGGATAACATTCCTTTGGTCTCTAACAGACTTCACTTTTGACAAGCAATTGCAAACCTGAGAGTTTGTATTTAATTGGTTGTTACCATTTGCACAGCATTTAGTAGTTCTTTCTTACTAAGAATTAAGAGAGGCCCACTTCAAACTGACACCCTCCCATGCTACACTACAAATGCCTAATCTATATCTGTTGTGGATATGAAATATAAATATTTCACTAAGCGACATAATATTTATCAAGAAGGGAGATACGTGGAACCAAAATTTTGGAGACCTCATTAATCTTTATGAAAAGAGAACATCTATCAACTAAATCATTTGGGGTTTAGTAGGGATACAGAACCATCAGATACAACTTTTAATTTTGATTAGGAAATCAATGCCATGTGTTTGTGCCATTTCTTTGGCTGAAAAAGGAACACATTATGCTATACATTTTTTTTCCTGTTTTTCTCCCACAATTTTATGTTTTGAAGTGTTTTCTTGGTTTGTGTTTCACATAGCTGCTCTAGGAATTGGGTTCAAATTATAGTTAAGTATTACACACCCATCAAGCTCTCTATCATGGATCAATACTTCATTAAACAGCATCCAGTTTTATTCAATACATGAATTAGGAAAGCAAAAAAACATTTCTATTCTTCGACTTTGTTGTTTGTCTACTTTAGTTGGGTAGGAATAATGAATTTAAAATGTCCACATTTTTTAGTTATAAAAAATATTCGCAGACCATTGTTGCTATCATTGGCCCATAAACTAGTATTTTCTAGACATGCAAATAAATGAGCACCATGTTGTTATGTTGTCTATGTGATGCCCAACGCGCATCCCAGCCACCATCTGTGGCCTCCATCCTTCTTACCTCTTGTTCGTGTAATGCCTGCACGACCAAGCAAGACAGCTAGGGAGGTGTTACTCAAACTACAAATCTGGTAAACAAGATTAGATGTCTTTACGTGTGTTTGAAAGACAGCATTATCACCATCGATCATAATGTGAAAAATCACATGTGAAATAAAAAAGCAGACCATGATATCCTATTATATGATCTGTGTTAAGAAAGAAACTAGTCCAATTTTTGAAAATGCAAAATTTGAAAAATAATAATAATAATAATAACTCTAGTGTCCAACAAAAAAAGGCATTGTGTTTGATGCATGCCATTAGGACAATAATCAATGACCTCGTTATCATGGTCAAATATTGTCTACAAAAGAATGCATTAAAATATGCAGGAAACTAGCATTTTAACCTCAAATTTATTGTACAGCATTATAAAAGAAAAACTACATATCTTCTAAATGTTCTACTCAGCAAAAGAAATCAAAAGGAAACCTACATTATATCCTGCAAGACTTGGTCTGGTGAAATTTCAGATATGGCAAAAAACTAATTCTTGACATCCTGAGAAATAACAATGTGCAGTTGCAATCACATCCACAGAACATGACATTGATCCTTTTAAATGTAGGAAGAAAATATAAAGAACTTATTTCAGCATTGATCCCTTAACATCTTCTTGGACTAATATTGCCTCTGAAGGGTTTTCGACACAAAAACACAATTTGAAAAGTAAATGCAATTTTCATTCACGAAAAAGAAAAGGAATAACCATATGGAGTAACCTGTCCCTCCTAAATGTGCCTAAGTAGCAGCTAATGCAAAATTGATGAAACATCATTTTACCATGTTGAGTTTGTCACTTAATGATGTCAACATGCAAAAAATGGTGGTCTAATGAATTTAAAAAATCACAACATTTAAGAGAAGCAGCAACATGTTATATCATCAGCATAACATAAAAGTTAGCAACAAAAACTATACTTCTTATGTAATCTTTATAATACCGTAGCAAAACTACAGAATTATATGGTGATCACTGCTCACCCCTTTTTGTAGCGCAATTTGCACAAAACATATACTGTTTATAAACAATAAGCCCACACAAGAAATTGCATGCAGAAACAAACAAACAGAAGGGGAAAACACTATAATAACAAAAGAACAGACGTACGCAAGCACGTAGATGAACTCGTATAGAAACAAACAGACAAAGGTGGGAAAGTTTTTTTATAAAAATAGACATATAAAAACAAATAGAAAGGAAAAAAAATAGCATTACTTGTTAAGCAACTACAGGAGCAAAATGCCCCCAAAACCCAACAACAAATCCAAGAAACTGTGAAGAAGACGTTATGCCTTTGATCAGCAGAACTCAACATGCATATCTTGAAAGCATTACGGGCCACAGCAGACCGTAATTGGGCTAAAAATAATATAAAAAATATCCTTTGAACTATTTGCTGGGTGCACCATCAGAAATATGTGTTTATTTCAAAAAACATTCTATCCTTATACTAAAATTACGGATAAATTCAAAAAAAAATCAGAAAATAGTGATGCTGCTAAAACACTTAGATTAGCTTATTTTTAGCAATAAAAATAATATTATCCATATTAATCTCGAAAGAACAGCATGGAATGGAACCTAAAGGTATAACAGCACATTTGATTATAGCCACAAATATTCCCAATGTCCAAACAAAAAGGGGAACCGGAGACTATAGAGCAATGTAAGAAAGGAAGGGAGTGGTGGAAATCCTAACCAGGATCGCACTGCCGGTAGAAATCCTCCACGTCTGCATTAAAAAAAGGCCCGAAAAGGGGATCAAATTCTCGAATTAATGAGCTGAAGAAATGAGATTTTTTTGTTTTGGTAACTTTTGTCGTTGTTCGGAGGGAATCCTGGAGGAAGGGGATGGGAGGGAGGAAGAGCAAGAGGCGGTGGAATCACCGGCGGTGAGGGCCTTGACTATGCCGGCCCTCCGGCCCTTGAAGTCACGGAACACATCCTCCACGGACCGCGAGTACGCCGCCGATCCGCCGTCCATCGCTCCTTTGACAGCCCGATCGAGGGCTCCGATGCGATTCAAATAGGCGAATTCAAAGCGGGAAAAGATTGGCTTCTCAGTGGATAAATGCGTGTGAGCGAGAGAGAGAGAGAGAGAGAGAGAGAAGGGGGAGGGGTTCACATCCGCCGGATAAAAAGCAGGGTAAGTGGCCGAAATGGTCATGTCATAGATTCCCCTAGATGAGTTACTATGCGAGAAAAGTTCTGCCGTTAGTGTTGCAGTTGAAATCCATCTCGTCCATACCGCATAGAATTTGTATGAAGTACGTGAGTAATGTTTTTGGGACGCGGATTTGAGAGGTCTGAGATGGACGGTTGTTAACTGCGATGAAGAGAGCGCATAGGAGTCCGGAAGGGGGGAGTGGGAGAAGCTCGGAAAGGGTATAGTTTCTCTACGGTGAACTTAAGCGCCCTGCCTTTCCGCGCTATGCGTCCCAACAATATGCCCAAATAGCGCATCACCTTTTGCACCGGTCGATTGACAAATCGTCACGGGACACCTTGAAAGGGTGCCTTTTGGTACCGTGGTTGTACTTTCGTGAAGAATGGTTGGCCAACGACACGGAAAAATCAAAAAAAAAAAAAAACTTAGCAACGCCATCATAAAAAGATTGGCCGATCTATGGTAGCAATCCAGCCTGCAAGCAAAATTTTTGTTCAAGTACATGGCCAGTTTCAAAATAACCTGGTCTCTAAGTACATGGCCAGCTTCGAAATAACCCAATTGAATGCTCAGATGATGGATATGCACGAGAAAAAGACTCTTAACTTGTTTCCACTCTGGCATGGGGCAGGTTTTTAATGGCTCATGTCTTGATATGTAAAATATTGTCCATCCTGTTTCAAAAATTTGATGATTTTGTTTCTTGAATTCTAAGCTAAAAAATATTTTACATGAAAAAATTGATTTCTTTTTTCTATAAATAAAAGTCTTTCTTAATCCATGACTAATGTCCTCCTGTCATAACAAGATGCCTTTCTTAGTTCATAACTAATGTTTTGTTTCTTGAGACTAATAATGCCCTCCTATCTTAACAGAATGTTTTTGCACTAACAATTAAAACTCAAGGTGGTGAATGAAGAGAGCCATCAAAATTAATCTTTTATTGTCCATCCAAGGAAAGGGAGGTCTCTAACCAGTTTTTGTTTGATCATTTTGAGATATTTTGTTGATTTTCTAGGATGGGCAGGAATAGGCTATCATTTTTGAATGACAAAATTGTTCTGGACTGTTATACGAATTTATGGCTAAGATTGATGGTTTGGGCATATGATTGAACTTTTATTTGAATTATGATGAGAACTAAAGATATAATATTGTAAGATTTGCGTGAATCATAAGTGCCCATAATAGTTCTGCACAAACCATTTTAGGAGTAAGATTATATGTGCATGAATGTCTAATGATATCATAACACTATAGTGGTCAATTTGGTAATTTAAAAAGTCCAAACATTCAAAAAAAAGGGCACTAAACTATGTTATGATAAGAAAAAATTGCATATATTCAACCTCTCTCGTCAAAATTTCGTTCATGTTCATGTCATTCTACACAACTCATGCTTCCCAACCTCTTAATTTGATTCTATTATTTTCTAAGGGTCTTTAGTTGATTGAACACATCTTTCTCCATCACCTAGCATTTAAATTGCTCGTCCATCACCTAAAATTACCTTAAATACCAACTTTTTTGGCAATTTGTATTCAAGCCTTCTCTAGCTCACTTAACCCTAAATTAGATGAAAATGTGGCACATAAAATATTCCAACATGGCAAGAGTGTTACCCTCCTCGGAGCACTTTTTTTTTTTTTTTTATAGAACGGTGTATTCATTAAGCCAAGCGAAGATGAATACAACCTAAGTAGTCAGCAAGTATGAAATCTCTAAGCTGTACATGAGCCATATGCCAATCAGTCCACATTACCGGACCCGTATGCTGAGCGACATAGGAGGCTACCCAGTCAGCAGCTAAGTTAGCCTCCCTGAAGATATGCCTGATCGTCAGAGAATAACAATTCTGCAACATGAGTCTGATATCCCTGACAATAGGATGATCCGCATGCATGGAGAAAGTCTGTGAGATCCAGGAAATAACCGTGGCCGAGTCTCCCTCAACAATGAGATGATGTAGGCGGAGCATCTGGCGAGCATATGTAATGCCAGCCCAAGCAGCATAAAGCTCGACAGCTAGCACAGAAGAATCCAGGATGGGTATACCCCCAGGCACCATAAAACCCATCTTCGAGTCCCTAATGACGAAACCTGCTCCACCCATCCTACAGCGGAGACTCCCATCAAAGCTAATGGTGACAAAAGGCGGAGGAGGGGGTTCCCAGGTAAAAAAAACCCTCCGGGTCGTTCGGGGAGCGAAGGTGGAACCCCAGGTCTCAACCGGCGTCACCGCAATCCTGCAGTACTCCATAGCGGAAGTCCTGGCCCTCTCCACTAGCATCCTGGGAGAAGACCTCACGGACACAAAGATCCAATCATTTCTGGATGTCTAAATATGATATGCCAAATAGACGATAAAAGAGACCTGGTGGATGGGAGCCGTCCGTGGAAGGAGATAAAAGACATCCAGGATGTGGTCAGTATGATGAGAGATATCATGAAAACCAGCCAAAGCCCAAATCCGCCTTGCTCAGTCACAAAGGAAGATAGCATGAGTATGCGACTCAACCAAATTCCCACAAAAGGAACAGTGAGGAGTGATGTGGATCCCCCTGGAAGTAATAAACTCACGCGTGGGAAGGCGGTGCCAAGCTAGTTTCCATATAAAAAAAGAGACCCTCAGATGTACCAGCATAGTCCAGATCCAACGATAGCTCCTGGATAAGAGATGGTCCCGAGGTGGCCTAGGAATGAGATCGGAGATTGGCACATGGGTGGATGTCGTTAGTCTCCATACTCTGATATCAGAAAACGGATAAATCGGAAGGGGGATGGACAACACCCTGAAGCCGAGAATATCCCCAAAAATGGATAGGACCCTATTTGTATCCCAACAGGGCAATCCAGGCCACCGGAGATCAGCAATAGTAATAGAAGGCGGTGTCAGAACCGAGATGTAGGTGGGCCATCTAAACAATGGAATATCCGAAATCCATGGATCATATATAAAGCTAATAGAGAGGCCATCACCCACCACCCAAGAAAGCTGGGGATTGATAATCGGAGCTCTATGAAGCATCTCCCTCCATACGACCGAAGACTTTCTAGTGGAGCTGGAGGGATCACCCAAATGTCGATAGATATCCCTATATTTGGCCCTCATGAAAGAGGACCACATAGTGTTGGGGCATAAAAAAAATCTGGCAGCATGTCTAGTCATGAAAGCCTCTCTCCTGTCTAGAAGAGACGTGATACCCAAACCCCCATCCTGTGTCGGCCGGCAAATCATATCACAGGACATAAGATGTATCCTCCTCCGATCGGAAGAGGAGTTCCAGAGAAAGGAACGAATCATCTGCTCAACCTTGGAAATAATACCTTTAGGTATAAAAGCATTGGAGAGCATGTAGACCGAGAGAGAGGCAAGCACATAATGAATAAGAGTGAGCCTACCCATCGCAGAGAGTGATCTGGCTTGCCATCCTCCAATCCTATCAGCAACCAACGCCAATAAAGATGCGTTGTCGTGCCTGGCAAGTCTAGCACCGGATATGGGAATACCAAGATAATGTAAGGGGACCTGTCACTCCTGAATACCCAGCAAATCAGTAATCCTGGCTCGGATGCGCAGAGTAGTTTTGGGGCTGAAGTAAATCCCAGATTTGTGAAAATTAACTCTCTAGCCCGAAGTATAACAATAGCGCTCGACTATGCTCCTAAGACTCCTAGCATTAGCTAGGGAAGCCCGACCAAGTAAAAGACAATCATCCACAAATAGAAGATGGAAAACCGGGAAGGAATCCGGCCCAACAATATATGGCTAGACCTGAGAGTCCCGCACTGCCTGAGCAAGGGATCTGAAAAGATAGTCAGTACAAATAATAAATAAATAGGAAGACACAGGACAACCTTGGCGAAGACCATGGAAAGATTAAAAGAATTCCGTTGGGGATCCATTGATCAGTATAGAGAAGGTTGGAGCCTTAATGCATGCCATAATTCTAGAAATCCAAGCAGAATGAAATCCAAAGTCTTCCAGAGCTTTGATAAGAAAAAGCCTGTCAACACAATCGTAGGCCCTCTCCATATAAAGCTTAATAGCCATCAAACTATGCTGTCGAGGTGCTCGATAGAGATCATGCATAAATTCCTGAGCGATAAGAATATTATCGATGATTTGCGGCCTCCAATAAAAGCACCTTGTTCAGGGCTAATCAGCTTCGGAAGTATCGACCTCATCTTGATTGCCAATAGTTTAGCACAAACTTTATACAAAGTATTGCAAAGATTGATGGATCTGTAGTGTGAAGGCATGGAAGGATCCTGATGCTTTGGAATAAGAGCTATATAAGTTTGCTTCCAATCAGGGGGCATGGTAGCAGAGTTGAAAAAGAGTTGGACAGCCGCTACCATGTCAACCCTTAAAATCTCCCAGATAGAGCGAAAGAAAAAAGGAGGATAGCCATCAGGACCAGGAGCTTTATCCTCCGCCAAAGACCACATAGTAGATTTGACTTCGTCTTCAGTTACCTGATTCAGAAGTGCAAAATTCTGAAGAGAAGAGATCGAAATCTAGGGAGGAACAGAAGAAATATAAGGAGTAGTAGAATTATGAGCAGACCACCTGGTCGTGAAGTCATGGATGAATTGTCTTCGGATATCAGCATCCTTCTCCAACCATCCGTCCTCCTCAGAATGAAGAGCTCGGATGGTATTAGCATGTCTCCTGATAATAGTGGCATGATGAAAAAACTGGGTATTCCTGTCCCCCTCTCGTAGCCAGTGAACCCTGGATTTTTGTCTCCATAAAGTTTCCTGATTCAGAAGGAGGTTATGGTGACTGGCAAGAGTAATGCGAAGAATGTGAAGATCGTCATCCGATAAATAGCCCTGGGCATCTTCCTTGGCCTGCAGAGCATGAATAGTAGCTTCAACATTCTTGATTTGATTTAGAAGATTGCCAACTTCCACCTTATTCCACCTAAGAAGACGTCTCCTGAGGAGCTCCAATTTTCTGGACATCCTGTAAGCCGCATCTCCCGAACCGACATCCTCCATACTTCTCTGGCAATCTGCTTGGCCTTCGGATAGGAAAGCCAAAACTTCTCAAACCTGAAAGGTTTTGGTCTGGCCGGCGAGGCAGTCATGGAAAGAAGAATATGAGCATGATCAGATGCAATCATACTCAAGTGACTGACAATATAATCAGGATAGAGGGAAAGCCAAGAAGGTGTTGCAAGATATCTATCCAGCCTCTCCCACACCCTGGCTTGCCCAGTTCGATTGTTGCACCAAGTATGCCGAGGGCTGACAAACCCTAAATCAATGAGGCCATTCTCCTGGATGAAAGTGGAGAAATCCCTAGTGCCAACATCCGGTATAAATGGTTTACCTCCCCTCTTGTCATCTTGCCTCAAGATAGTATTGAAATCCCCAGCTACAATAGTAGGAATCCCCTGGTCAATCAAGGTAGATGCCTCTTCCCACACCTCTCTACTCTCCATAATAGACGTACTGGCATAAACATCATAGAGAAGCCAGGAGGGACAATCCGGTTCAGAAACCACCATGGCCACCTGCTGAGAGGATCTATGAAACACGTCAACCCTAGCCGCCATAGTATCTCAATTGACAATAATGCCCCCTGCCAGACCCTGGGAAGACACAACATAAAAACCCCAGTCCCTAGGGAGGCGACGCCTCAGCCTATCAAGAGTAGGACCGGATAACCTGGTTTCCAACAACACAGATTTGCGAGCGATGTACCTGTAAATATCGGTAATAGGTAGATAAAAAGGAGGGTTTTTTTGTCCCCCTTACATTTCATGTAAAAGTTTTCATAAAGACAAGTCAGAGTTGAGGATCGGACCCCTGTCCACCCTCATCTCGTTTGAAAACAATAACTTGTTTAATAGTAATGTTAACCAGTTCCTTCCTCACACTTGTTTCATCAGTCAATCCCAGGGCCAACTTAACCCTGTCATACACTAGGTCATGCCCCACCAGGTCAGCAGTAGGTTTAAAAGGATGCAGCAGGGTTTTGGCAGCCTGATCACCAGATTTTGAGGACTCAGCAACACCCTTTCCCTGTTGAGAATGAGGTAAGACATCATGGTCTATAGGAATAGGCTGGTACAAAGGAGAGTTGGCAGCCTCGATCTACTTAGAAGCATCGCCTGATGAAGCCTGCAGCTGGGATGCCGACATCCTTGCTAGCAATTTCAATCGAGGTGTCTTCCCTACTCCTCCCCCAAGTTGCACTCCCTTCACCTCAACCCGCTGAAAGGGTCCTTCCCCCACATCCAGAGTTTCCCGTGGACCTCTCCCTTCCCCCCCACTCTTCTCCTTAGACCCCTCGTCACCCTCTACATCTTTCTGTCTCACCATAGTAGCTTCCCCCCCATTACCTGAGACTAGTTCCTTCTCAGTCGCTCCCTCCACCCTCACCCTCTCAGATTGGGAGGCAGCCACAGCAAGATGACCCACTGCAGAAGATCCCCTTCCCTCCCTAGATCCCCATCCCCCCTTGGCCTCCCTCCTCCCTATAGGTCCCCTGTTTACCTTCCACCTTCCTCCATTCTCTCTTCTCCCTCCTCCTTCCCTCCTGAAACCCCATAGAAGAAGAGGGTATAGCACCGCCTGTAGCACCCTGAGAAGCCCCCTCGGAAACATTCACAAAGGAGTTGGATAGGCATACCTGATTCCTCGGTGCAGAAGGTAACTCCGATGGGGCCGGGTTAGATGACCTTGGTGGACTCCGGGTATGCTTCAGTGACACCGTACCGTAGTCGACCATCTGAAGATCCCGATGGCCTTCTTCATACGGGATGATTTGCATGGAGTCCGTAAGTGGAGCAAAGAAGCTCTCCCCAAGCTCCTTTAAGGATCTTCCATCATCAGATTTGTCCAAACCCAAGGCAGGTGGCGACTTCCTCCTGGCCACCTTAGCCGGCTTTTGCCAGCCGTCGGAGTCCAGAGGTGAGGTGGGTGTGGATGAGTTCCTGTTGGGAGAGGACCTGGAAGGAGAAGATGAGGGAGGATCGGGAGAAGACGCCGAGGCCTTGCCACGGTCCAACATCTCGTCGGGTTTGGTAGATATCCCTCCCTGCCGGGCAGGGCACACCCTGGCCATCGTCAACCAGGGACCAAAAGTCAGTGGTTCTCCCTCCCTCGGTTCATTTGGTTCTTGACCCATGGTAGGCTGCACCCCCCGAGCATCGACAAAATTCCCCGAACAAAGCCCAGGAGAAGAGGAGTCAGACCTCCCCTGATCATCCAGAAAATGGCAGCCTTCAACCTCATGGCCCATTCGACCACACCGGAAGCAAACTGGAGGGAGACTCTCATACACAAACTACTGCCAAAATGCAGCAGTTCGACCCTGGATCTGGACTCCAGGCAGCAAGGGGTGAGAAGCATCGATCTCCATACAGATTCAGGCGAAGCTAGTCTTCCGCATGAGATCAGTGAACAAATCCAATGAGAGTGGCTTACCTGCCTCTCCAGCAACCGCCATAATCGCTAATGGCTCCCAGTATTCAAGGGGCAAGTCAGGCAGCCTCATCCAGACGATTGTGTGATTAACTGAGCTCCTTCCCGGGATAAAATCCGGCTGCCACGGTGCAAGGGCCATGAGCTGGCCAGCGACGTACCAAGGCCCAACAGCAAGCACCCGATCGCAATCTTCCTTGGAAGCCATCCTAATAACCATGTGATCTTCACCCACCGGAAAAACCTCAGGGTCCAGAGCCAACTGCAGCCTCAAACTCCTCCTTCACCAACCGGAGAGCTGGAATCCGGCGACCCAGACTCCTGAACGTGATGGCTAGGCCCTCCCACTTCTTCCTCGCATCCTCTATCACTGTCTCCGGCATGATGAGGACCTTAGAAAAATTATTATGCAGCCTCTCCATCTCTTCTTCCGTCAGCTTATAAGATGTCCACACCGGTGCACGAGGCGGACCATACACAACATCCGCCCACGAACAGCCGGCCGCTCCCTTTTCGTCGGAGCCAGAGGCTCCTTCTTCGACATCCTTCTCCGCCATCCGGCACAACACCAGTCGGCAAGCCACAAGACAAACACCAAAACCCTTGAAACCCCCAAAACCCTACAGAAACCCATGGGGAAGATGGCGCGGAACTTGATAGACTCCGACCGCCAAAGCGAACTCTTCCTCGGAGCACTTTGATGAATAGCTCATAGAAGCAGTATCCATTTTTAGACAAGACAAAACATGATATAATAATAAAAGAACATTCAAGATTACATATTAAGTAATAGATCAAAGCACAAATGTAGTATGTAGCTAAGCACAAAGAATATACAATGTAGCTCAAGATAATATAATATGAAAACTTGATGCAATATTAATAGTTACAAACCAGCGTGTGTTACAGTGACAATAAAAATGTAAAAAAGCAGGCATATTATATTACAAATATAGCATTTACTAAAAAGTGTATACAAGAGTTTTTTTTAATAATATTTTATATTAAATATTTACGGAACCGGTGTAGGGATTGCAATGGGTCAGTTTGGGTCGGGTCACCTAAAACCCATACTCGCCCCGTCAAAAAAAAACTGCCCCATACCCGCCCTGTACCCATTTTGAGTCGAGTCGGGTTGGGTTAAAAAAATTTTAGGTCGGGGTCAAATATTTCTATATGGGTTGGGTCGGGTCGGGTATTTTTATTTGGTCGGGTCGGGTCAGGTATTTTTATTTGGGTCGGGTAGGATCGGGTATTTTTATTTGAATAAACAAGTAAAAGATATACCATAACATACAAAAAGAATGATAATTAATAGTGTTTGTAGTAATATTACTATATGGTTGCCACAATGCCAAGGCATCTTAGGAATAGGATAGACTTATGACTCAGGTAAAGACAATTTTAGGTCCATCAAATGTATTTACAACAAGTTATGAGGGTATTCTGACTTCTAATTGTGATCATGGATTTTTGGCATAAAGATAAATACAATACCTCGGATGCTGTGGCTGTGTGGTGAAAAATTTTTGTTATTCCTCACTGAACATCAGGTGACTTCCCCAAAATCATAAAAACCAAAAAAAGAATATTATCAAGTTCAAGTTGCGCAAGTGCATTACGGGAATTCTCCCCTTCAAGCTCAATGTCATTTTGTAAACCTTTGCATGACCCCATTGATTTAGCAATCTCAGAAACTGTATCAAGACGAGCAACTATCGAGTTTCTATCATATAAAGGATGAGTCACCTACAAAAAGATCGAAAAATCTAATAGAAAATAAAAATAAGACAGGAAGACAAACATATCATAAAGTATGATTGGGCTAAATGTACATTTGTATGTAATGCTACTACAAGAAACAACTGATACTGGATCCCCCCCTTCCCCCCTCCCCACACACAAAACCTGGTACGAGCACTAGAATTCGAAAGAGGCTACACTCAATTCAAACCAACCCAACCTCTTTATGGATTACAGATAATTAAGTCTTGTCAGTCCTGTAATTGAGTCAAGCTATTTTCTTAAGTTTATGTCATTAAGTCAATATCCTGTAATTCATTTGAGTCAAGTTCAACTTAAGAGGACCATCAACATAGATCCAAGACAGAACTTTGAAGCATAACCACAAGAAAGGTGAAGCCACATCAATCTTCATACAATAATTGACCCCAAAAGAGGACTCACTCATGACGCCACCTCATCTTCCACAAAAAGCAGGGTCCCACCACATCTCCATGCCAAACAAGGGAGATCCCAAGCATGAAATTCAAATGGACGCCCCACTTTCTTCTCCCACTAACTTGGAAGCTTTTCAAAATTCAAAAGAGGCAACCCACTTGGAAATCTTCGACCTAGCATGAAAGGAAATCCATTCAATTCAAGAGAGGTGCCTCTCTTGGAAATCCTTGACCGCCTAAGCATGAAAGATATTTCTTTTTTTCTCATTGTTTTAGGCATGTATTCAAATTTCAAAAGGATATTGGGTGAATGATAAGTACCCCCTTCCTTTTGTAAGAATGAATTATGATGAACAAATGAAAGAGTTTTCTTATATTTCCTTTGCTATTAGCATTGACGCTCCGTGAGGGAGAGGGTGTGAGATCCAAATCAACATAGTTCTCTAAGTCCCAAACCCTAATCTCTCCTCCAAGCCCTAGCCGCCAAGAGCCCCTCCTCCAAGACCTAGCCGACAAGCATTTCTCTTTCAAGTCTCCAGGCGACAAGCTTCCTCCTCGCCAAGATTCTTCCATGCCAAGCCTCATCCATGCCAAGATCCATCTTCCATCGCCATCCCCTACCCCCTCTCTACTCAAAGTTCTCTTTCCATATCTTTCTCTGCTTCAATAGGTCCCTAACTTTATTGCTTACAGGATCCCCTGGGTATCTCGATCCACAAAAGAGGTCCTTCTTGCCTTAGAACCCCTGACTTGAAAGCCGACGAATCCATAAGAGTAAAGCCTCCTCATCCAGGCGCCAACCACACGAGTGTTGAAAGATCCAACTACGGAGAAGAGATCATCACATGGTACAAACCCCTGGTCTTAGGTTTGACTTGTTGATGAAGGCACAAGTCCTAATCATAAGTGGTTTTTTAATCCTTAAGATCCTTCTTTCTTTATTACTTGATCGAGTTTAATCCGCGGGATCGCAATCTTTAATCTTCCTGTATTCATTCTTAGTATATTCTTTACTCTTTTTCGGGAAGAAAAGGCCATACAAATCTGAATTGTTATTCATTTAAGTTTGCTTTCCTTTATGTTAATGTCTTCATGCATTTCATCCTGCATCAAAACCCCTCCCTTATTTAAACGAGAAGCCACTAGTAGTGGTAAAGAGAAAAACCTAAAGTTTTGAAATCTTCTTGATTACTGACTAGATCATATCACTCTTGATCTCTTCAGGAGTCGGAGACATGGAGCCGAGATGGGCATCGACACTAGGATGGGAGTCGGAGATGCAAAACCGGGAGTTAAGACGGGCATCACAGACTCACAAGATGCCAGGACTAGAGTCGTCGAGTTGGAGACGTGGAGCACGATCGATGGATATCACGGGATGCTGGGCCCAGGATGAGAGTTGGAGATGCAAAAGCAGAGCCGAGACATGCATTATGCGATGCTGAGATAGGAGTTGGAGATGGCAAGATACGGAGCCGAGACGCAGAGACGAGCATCACGGACTCATGGGATGCCGGGGACGAGAGTCGAAGACACAAATCTAAGAGGCCCAAGATGGCATCTTATGAAGTTTCATAATTATGATGTTGTCACAAGAACATTATGTTGAAAAACTTTTTATGAAGTTTTATAATTATGATGTGACATCTATGAGTACTCCTTATAATGCAAACAATTAATTAAAGAAAAATTAAGGTGATGCGGTTGCTTAGTCCGAGTATGCTCAGATTATTGGAAGTTGGATGTATTTAATAAATTTTTTTAAACCTAATATAGCTTATACTTTATATAGACTAAGCAGGCATATTCAAAATCCCAATCAAGATCATTGGGTTGCATTGATCAGACTAATGAAATATTTAAAAGATACCTTAAACTATGGTATTCTATATACTAGATTTTTCGCTATACTAAAAGGGTACGGTGATGCTAATTAAATTTTGAATTAGATGAGATCAAATCTACTAATGGTTATATATTTACTCTTGGTAGAGAGCAGTTATGTGGAAATCAGCTAAACAAACTATCATTTCAAGGTCCACCATGGAGTCAGAGTTTGTAGCTTTAGAGTTGATTGGTTGCAAGGCTAAATGGTTAAGAAACTTCTTAGCTTAGATCATTGAGAATAAAACCAATGCCTTCGATGTCTATGCATTGTGATTGCCAAGCAGCTATAGCCATTGCCAAAAACAAAGCTTTCAATGGGAAGATAAACACATTCGATTGAGACATGGTGTTGTAAAGCAGTTGCTGAAAGATGGAATCATATCCATCGATTATGTGAAGTTAGAAGTGAACTTGGCTGATCCTATGACTAAACCATTAGGATGGAAATTAATTATTGAAACATCAAGGGGAATGGGACTAAAGCCAACTTGAAAAATCAATAATAATAGTAACCCAATCTATGTGATTGGAGATCCCATAAAGTATGTTTATATAGGTGATAACAAGTCAATTGTTGATCCTAAAGTATTGTAAATTTATTAAGTCCCTCCTATGGTGTATGATTAGTACTTAATTGCAATCTTTGAGATGCATTAGGCTAAGCTCTTAATGAATTCCATATCTTTTATAGGTGGTGTACAAATTAGCAATGTACATTTGATGGAATCACCTATATGAGTGTGGAATAGGGCCGCTTCTATGAAATTGTGATAAAATCTTTAGAGCACTCATGAATAATTAGGCACGTGCATGGTTTATTAGCGCAAAACTGCGTTGATCAATAAAAATTTGCAAGATGTAATGTAATTAGTAAGATCTCTAACTTATAACTAGAGTTGCTGATTCATAGAAGCGAAATATTTCACTAATAACTCTATAAATTATATCTTACTTTTTCTAGATCTAGTTCATGTCCAAAGATACCAGATTCAAGATATTTACATCCATGTGTTTAGCCCCGGCTAAATTGTTTTCATTTTTTTATTTTTTAAAATATGGGAGATTATTGTAAATTAGTATTTATATAATATAATAATATGTTTACCTAAATAGTATTATTTTATTACTTGATCATTTATTACTTGGTCAAAATGGTTTTGAAACACCCTACCATTCAAAATAGATTTGATATTCCAAAATAGCTTACCACCCAAATATTTTTGAATTCTCACTATGTTAATTTGATAGCCTTCAATTTACCTGGCTTGCAATTCAATGTGAATTGTACCGTTAGTTGGCTTTCAATGGCAAATAAACTACTGGCATTCAATGGCCAATTATTAGCCATTGAGTATCTTTTCTTGGCTAATCTTTTTTTTATAAATATTAATCGTTTGGCTTTTTTTAAAAGATAAGCTTTGAGCCTTATTCCTTTCACATAAAAGTTTCTCTATGCTAGGTTTTATAATTAAATTTATGTTGAAACCTGTTTTCCTTTATAAGAGAAAGAGCCCAATGAATCAGGAGAGATAGCCATTTCTACTAGAATTATCCTTGATGATAGTACTTGCACATCTCGAGCCAATCATAAATTGATTGTAATATTCTAACATTATCTATATATTGAAACCTTTCTTTTTGTATATAAAATCGAAGAGGATGAATCATTATGTTGCCTATTTCTAAAAGGTAGCATTTGACCATCATATGAGATATTTATAGGACTTAGCAAAATTGGACTAGCTTAATAAGAGTTGGGACTATATTGTGAAGAAAAAGTAGCATAGAATGATAATGCTCTTATATTATTTAAGTAAAAGCTAAACAATAAATTGACTCCATCTTGTATGACTTTATATCAATCAGTATTATTATACTTAAAGCCATCATTATCCATGAAAACCATATTTTTTAATGCTTTTTTAGTTGCTATGTTTCTTCCACATATCATTTGGAGCTCTCTAGGATAGGAAAATGCCTTGTCCTTATATGTAGTATATTTATGATTTGCCTACAGTTTTGAAAGATGTATAATATTTAGTAACTTTTCTAATAAGACTAACTAAGCCTACTTACCTCAATCACCATATCCAATCATCAAGTGATCCTAGAGTACCTATGTTATTTACAAAGTCCTAACCTCATCCACACTTGTTTGCAAGCTCATAATATAGTTAGAAGGTCACTTTAAAGTCTAATTGATTCTAAAAGTTCTTATTATCAAAATGATCTTAGTTTATTGGTTAAGTGTTACATGCATAACCTTATACAACTGCTTGAATAATTGATCTTTTAATACTCCTGGCAATACTTTATCCAGGGGATCATTCCAATTAGTTAACCATGTTCTAGATATCTTTGGTGTATTTATATTATATGGCATATTTTAATTGTCCTTCGATAATATTTTTTGAAGAGTAGTTGGATTTGTTGCCATGCTTATAAATTTACAAATGATAAAAGAAAATGCATGTAATATGAATTTTTAAGTTAAGCAAATATTACTTTAACCTGATTAAAAGCTAAAGCAAAACTTCAAATCATGATTACAATAAAATCAAGAGTTCAAGTTATTCTTAATATAGCATAAATTTGTGATCTAAAACATATTTTATCTAAACTTTACTTTTACTACTACTAAATAAATGATATAAGCATATCTTCAAAGATAGTATTAATGATATTTCAAGTGAAAAAATAAATCACCATCAAGAAATTTATGGTTACAAATATATATATATGCTATTTTCTCAAATTTTATACCAAATGTGGTCTTTATATTACTAACCATCAAAACAAAATAGGAAAAAAAAATCAATGGTAGAACATCCATAGATCAATGCATCTCTAGTTTATTTTAGAATCTATATCAATAGTGCTCTAAAATATAGCGATCCAAATAGCTAGAATGCTAAATAAGAGTCACTTCTAAATTTTGTGGAGATTCCTGTGTAATTAATTTTAAAAATAATCATAAAAAGAAAATAATTAACAAGCATATACAATCTATAAATTATTTTGATAGACTTATACTTCTAAATAAAGATATATAGAAAAGTCCAAAAGCCATGCTAGTCACATGCATTCAAGTTGTAACATGTCATTATACTATTTCAATTCTATTCAATATTCATTTACCCAATTATTTTTGCTATATCTAGAGGATGAATTTTATGATCGAATGTTTGCTAGTTTTTATTTCTAAAGTGACCAACTCATAAATATCATAGTGTTGCCGCCAAGACCGTCGTAGCCCATAGCTGCTGCGCCGAAGTGTGTTCTTCTCGCTGTCTGGCGATCCTCTGTTCCTGGACCTGCGAAACAGGGATTAGTGACCCGGGCCGAAATTTCCGGTGGGGGCACTCTGATGGTCAAGTTAGTGACGATCCAGGAAAATAAATCCTCCTAGTCGGGCCCCTCTTGATGGACTCCGCACTAGGAGGAGCGAAAGATGTGTCGGAGAAGGAGAAAAGTAGCAGGGGGAGAGTGATAGCGAGGACAGAGGGGTTCTCTATTCCTCCGCTTCTCCTTGTTTTCATGTGACTCTCCCTCGACCGTGGTGTTGGTGGTAGCGCTTCACTCTCTCGGACGAGCTTGCGCGTGTGTTGGTGGTGGACTGTAGTTCTTTCCTACTGGTATGTTTTTATGTTGTTGTTACCTCCCCCCTTTTTGGGGATGCCGATCGTTCTTTGTAGTTGAAAACTGGCCGTTAGGAGTTTGCCTCAGGATCCTCACCAGGTTGGCAGGTGCATAGGACAGGATTCCATGCCGTGGACGGGATGCCTTTCCTGACAGGTTGTAGGGAAAGCTCCCATTCCTTCTGACATCCTCTATGGTTGCTCCATTTCGGGAAGTCTGGTAGAGCCTCGATCCGGGGGCCATCACCCTAGGGGTGCGTGCTCTCTAGCTGGCCCATCCCCTGGAAGTATAGCCGGATAGGTAGTTATGGCGGCATGGGGGGTGCCGTTCCGTGGTCCTCGGGTGGCTCGCCGGTGTCCTGAAATGGCAGGGTCTGCTCTGGCCTGGGCGCTCCGCGCTCGTGCGGTCACCTTGGTGGGGGAGGGGAGAGTGCGGGCCCGGTCCAGAGGGCGCGCGCTCGGAGAGGCTCCACATCGGCGGGCCAGCTCTTGGCTCGACCTCAACCGCATGGCATAATCCTTTGAGGGTCTCGCTCTGGAGGGCGGAGGATGGACCCGGTCCAGAGGGCGCGCGCTCGGAGAGGCTCTACATTAGCGGGCGAGCTCTTGGCTCGACCTCGACCGCAGGGCTCAAACCTTCGAGGGTCTCGCACCGGAGGGCGGAGGACGGACCCGGTCCAGAGGGCGCGCGCTCGGAGAGGCTCCACATCGGCGGGCGAGCTCTTGGCTCGACCTCGACCGCAGGGCTCAAATCTCCGAGGGTCTCACTCTGGAGGGCGGAGGATGGACCCGATCCAGAGGGCGCGCGCTCGGAGAGGCTCCATATCGACGGGCGAGCTCTTGGCTCGACCTCGATTACAGGGCTTAAACCTCAGAGGGTCTCGCTCTGGAGAGCGGAGGACGGCTCCGACCTAGGCGTCGAGCTCATGAGCTCGACCTGGCGGAGGATTGAGCTCGACTTGCTATCCTGGGGGAGCTCAGCTTAGCTTGGCAAGGTGATCCGAACTGATGCGTCGCCTTGGCGTCCGCCTTGGCGGCTTCTCTTAATGTGGCGCCCGTCAACTACCCACGTCAGCGGTCTCACCACATCACATAGTAATATGATAAACTAGCTTAGTTATAAGTTCTTTTTAGATATGTTTAATGAAGATTAGGATTTTTAAAAGGTGCCCATGGTCTATATAAATAATTAATTTTTTTTCATTTAATGGTGTGATGTCTAAAGTTTATTTGAGCATGAGTCAACGAAATATAGGAGAAAGTCTATAATTTGGATGAATTTTTCATGGGATAAAATAGTCTTAATTGATTTCTTTTAGAATAGATATCCTAAGTTTAGAAATTTCATGATAGTTTCTTAGTGCTCCAAAATAATTAAAAAAATAAGGAAAAGCTTCAAAAATATGGATAATACTAAGGTGTATCAGATACTTTATGAACAAACATATAGGGATCAAAAATAAAACTAAAATAGATTAAGGAGAGTTGAATTATGATATTATTCAATATTTGCCAAATCCAAGAAATATATCATACAATCTAAATAACTTTTTAACTTACAAAATTTAAATTATGATGCCAACATAATGTCTAACAATTTGCCCTAATGTTATAAAAAAAAAATGCATTGCCCTGATCAAATCAAAAAAGAAAAAAAATATAAAACTAAGCTGCTTGTATCACTCATTTGAAAATATTAAGATCAAGGATGCAATAAGGCACGAGAGAACTATTTTAGATGGAGGTGGTGGCAGTAAAAGATAGAAAATATATCAAGTTGAAGGATATAATTACATGGAGATAATTGAGAAGTGCACTAGAATCTCACCATCTTTTGGAAGGAACTTTGACAATTATCTTTGACAGTAATCATAGAAGGAAGGAGATCTATGATATCGAACTAAGGGTTCCACGCTATTATGATCATAATGAAGAGGTTGATGTGGTTGGTAAGGTGGCTATGGATGAGTGGTAGAAGAAATATAGAATTGAATGAGAGAGAAAGAGAAAGAAGAGGGCATCTAAGAATAGATATAAATTTTGAATATAAAAGTAGGTGTAAACCTATTATTGATTTTTAATAGAATTACTATATATGCTCACAAAAAGGGCATAAAGAGTGTTGGTTGATCCTAGACTATTCCTACATTGTGCCTATTTTTAGAAACCTATATGGCTAAAATAAGGTTATATTCCATCTTTTATACTCTACCAAATAGCATCTTTATTTTTCAGTTAAAGCATAGAAATGACTCCACTATCTTTTTTTGCTCCAAAGTTAAAATTAGTCAAACTAAAAAGAAAATAAGCTTTGGCTATGTAGTATCAACTAATTAATTGATCACATGCATATTTGACACATGCATGCAAGTATGTGCTATATATATTTTTTATTTTATTTGTGAATGGGACAAGAAAAACTAAAATATATATTCTATATATTAAAATAAGAATTTTAGTGCAATGCCCTATACAATTTTATTTATTTTTCTTAGCTAAAATAGGAGGGAATGTGAATTACAATCTTTTTAAAACTTGTATTCCATTATATTTTACCTAAACTAATAAAGAAAGAACGTGCTCGATAATTACATTCCAACGAAATTTTTAAAATAAATTCAACAAGCCTATTAACCGGCAAATTTTCTTACCAAGAAATATTGGTGACATGAAAATTGTGAAACCTATTATTTCATAGATATTAATAAGAATGGAATGATAATATCTATCATACTTATTCTATCATAAATTTATGATATCAATATCGAGGAATCATACAGTAAGCCTGATATAAATCTCTTGATGCAGCTACTAACTCAATATTTATAATAGAGGCTAATGAGACTTTAGCTCCTCCCATCTTCAAAGTTTTTTATATATATTTTCACATCAAATTAAGTAAATCTATAGTAACTAATGAATTTAAATGGATAACCAAGATTGCTTGGTCTTTAATTGTTAATAACTAATTTAGAACTCAAATGAGAGGCAATTAAATATAATTGAATTTTTATATAATTTTTATAGTCAATTTGACTTTTCTTTCTAACAATCAAGCATAGATAGCTTTTTCTTCACTCTCATATTTTTTTGAGTTTTTGCAAATAGCATTTTTGCTACTTTTTCTTTCTAATCTTTTCATCAGGTAATATGATCAATTATTGTTTATTTTCTTATATGGTAAATATTATTTATAGTAAAAACTTTACCTTACATCATAAAATCTTGTTACTTAGCTCTCTTTCAATCTCGATTAGTTTTCCAACTAAAGTAAAACCTTACCTAAGGTCTTGATCTTTTTGTTTTTCCTTCTTCTCTTGATCCTTGAATCAAGTTTTAAAATTCAATAAATGTATTTCAATTTTTTTGTCTAACTAGAACTTGTGATGTCAAAAACTATAAAATATAAGTTTGAATGAAAGTCTATTAGTATGCTATGACAAATGAGACATGTGATCATTCTTACATCTATGAGATTCTAGCCTATTATTAAGAAATAGTCTATATAGTGCATTACATAGATGCAGACATAAGATTATGAATTTTAATAAGATTTTGATAATCTTAAGATATTACATTTTTAGGATTTTAGATTCTATAAGTAGGTGATCCAAAAAAGTTGCATCCTTTTGGATTCTTGGTTGTGAGCATCAAGTTTTAATTTTTCCTTTCTTTCCCATCATAGATTTATGATATCAATTAAGAAATTTATTTATTTTATTAAATAAAAATGGTTATAAAACTATTAAATCATACATTGAAACTATTAATTATCACATCAAAATACTATAGCTATACAAGTTCCAAAGAAAATTACAAAACTAATTTAAATTAAGTATATTGTTAGTCCCTTTATTTGCTAGTTGACTGGCTTTTCTTTAAAAAAAATTGATCCGATAATGTTGAAGATACTAAAGTCCAAAATAAGAAGTCGGATCTTCCATTCCACTACGAGAATTTATATGTTTATCTATAAAAAAAAATTATAGCTAAAAAATAAATTTCATCGCCTATGGTATTTGGTGATGAAAAAAAAATTATCATCAAATTTGTAGCAAATGTTCCATTACTAAAAATCTTTTACAATGAAAATAATAAGTCATCATAAAATATTTGGTATTTTATAATGAAATGAATGTTGTCACTAATATATAAATAATTCATGATAAAATATTTCATCTTTAAAAATTAGTAAACAATACTGCCTAGATTATAGGATCTTACTATAAAGGATCTTATAGCTCTATAAAAGCTGCCAAGGGTGGGGTATTATACTTTCCATATTTTTTTCATTATTGGAATCTTTTATGAGACTATAAGATCCTCTATGTTAAATATGGAGATCTTAGTATTGAGGGTTTGAAATTGATTAAGGGCATCTTCATTAATCATCTACTTATCATTTATCCTGCAATTGACCTATTTCATCTCAAGTCAAAATGTTGACTTCTCTTTCATTAAATATATTCTTTTAGAATATTAGTTTGAAGGATGCATATAGTTAAACATATCTCTATTAAAGATGTTTGTCCAATACTCACTAAGATGATCATATGTTCCATTTCATATCAGGCTTGTTGCCATGTGTTACCTTTTGATTGACCATTCTTTATTCAAGAACACAAATGATCCAGGATCTTGAATCTCTTGGCTTGATTGGCAACTAGATGTGATATATTATTCCTTGACATTTCATGTGTTTAATTGGCATATTATATGAATATCAAAGCCATGTATTTTTTTTGACATCATACGTAGTCCCATATGTCTTAACTAGTACTTCTATTCATTTTAAGATAAATAGGAGTCTAAATATTGAGATGAAAACTAGCTTAGTTTGGATCTCGGTATGATATAGGAAATATCATGAATGTATAATATATAAACAAAGTTTAGATAGAATATTAACTTTCTAGAACTATGGTGAAGCAATATTTTGTTAGATCTAATGTTTTAATATAAGCTTGACTTATTTGGTTGTGATATGGCCAGACCGCTGACATGGAGTACACCTCGGATCTAGCTAGCAGCCAGACAGGCAAATAAGCGCTGCATCGAGTTCCCCCAAGCTCTCCCACCATGTGGCCTCACCAACGGTCAAGCCCACATCGGCTCGAGCTCGGCACCCCAGTTACTTCGCCATGTGGCTTCCCCAGATCGAGCCTAGCTCGGTCGAAATTAAGGCCACCTCGGCCCGAACTCGGCATCTCTGCTCCTTTGCTAGGTAGCTCCCTATAGGTCGAGCCCACCTTGATCGGAGTCGAGCCTTTCTCCGCTCCTCCACCAAGAGTCTCCCCATGGGTCGAGCCCACCTCAGTCGGAGTCGAGCCCTGCTCTGCTCCTCCGCCAGGCGGCTCCCCATGGGTCGAGCCTACCTCGGCCGGAGTCGAGCCTTTCTCTGCTCCTCCGCCAGGTGGCTTTCCATGGGTCGAGCCTACCTCGACCGGAGTCGAGCCCTGCTCCGCTCCTCCGCCAGGTGGCTCTCCATGGGTCGAGCCCACCTCGGCCGGAGTTGAGCCCTGCTCCGCTCCTCCGCCAGGTAGCTCCCCATGGGTCGAGCCCACCTTGGCCGGAGTTGAGCCCTGCTCCACTCTTCCGCTAGGTGGCTCCCCATAGGTCGAGCCGACCTTGGCCGGAGTCGAGCCCTTCTTCGCTCCTTCGCCAGGTGGCTCCCTATGGGTCAAGCCCACCTTGGCCGGAGTCGAGCCCTCTCCTTGAAAGCATCAAGAAGGATAAAGGTGCCTGCACCAAGACCGTCACCGAGACAGACGTGTGCAGCGTGGCACGCCCAGTACGGCACCTTCCAGATCTGTAACGATGTGCGTAATCTCATTTGCATCAATTTGGAAAGGGTGCCCCGATCGAGACGTCAGATCCTGCGATCGACTACCTGGAACCCCCCGAAAGAGAAGGCCGTATTTAACGTCTCAGACCCGATGGTGGTTGTGCCCAAATTGAGGTTCCACCTAATTTCCCCCTTCGTGACAATATACCAGGCAAGGCAAGTCCACAACTTAACTCCCAACTACAAAGGGAAATGACCTCGGGGGAGTAGCCAACAGACACCGTTGACCCTTAAGCCCTCCAAAGAGGGCAAATCAAGGCACTGGACAATCGGCGATCTACAAAAGCACCAACGGGCAAGAAACTAGGTAAGCAATCAAGCAACCAGAAGGGAAAGCAAGCACAGGAGATAGCAGAAAATGAGTGACTTGAAGGCAGAAAGCTCCCATAGGACTCCCGAAGAGAGTTCAACGAGCACAGTCGCCGCAACTCAAGCACCGTTCCTCTCTTGTCTCCTCCCAATCAGTTCTTTAGTAAAAACTCCTCTAAGCACGGAGACCGAAGTGGGATCTGTCTTAGGGGATCTGTTCTGCTTTGCCATCCTCTAACTTGATCGTCGGAGTGCCCCCGCCGGGATCCCCGGCCTGGGTCTCTAACACTGTTTTGTAGGTCCGGGAATGTAAGGATTATGGAGTGAAGGGATGGAGGTCCGACGTTGCTTCCAGCTGCATGCCACAATGGTAAGGTCGGCAATAGATTGGCGCACCAGGTAGGGGCAAGCCCCTGCACAAGCAAGCCCTCCCACGAGCTTGACAACTCCACGTGAAGCATGGTGGTGACTCACGGAAAAGAGGCCTCCACCAGCTGAGCGGGAGACGGTCCCTCTCCTCCGAGACCACATAGTCCCGAGAGGGAACTTCCCACTCCTCCTCAACCACCCACGGTAGATGTCCAGTATGCCGCACTTGTCCAACGAATGCAGGCGCTGACCGCAGCCATGAGGTAATTATAGCATCAGCAGCTCTCCCTGGTCACTCAACCTCAGCCAGGGACCCTCGCGGAAGCCTATGCTCCATCCAAGGTAGGCCATCCCATCCACGGGCCACAACCAATTCCCCCGGGAGTCACCATACCTCCGTGAAAAGAAATCGCTCCAGGTCGACAGACCAGGAGAGCCGATCCCCGGCGGATGGCAATGCCATCGTCAAGCGTGGCAAGCACCAATGGGGCAAGGCCCGCAGTCACGACCACCCTCAGCTATCAACTCCTTCTCCAGCGATCTCAATGGAAGGCTCCACTGACGAGGCCATCCGGTGCCTAGCCAAGAGGCACCTTGAAGAGCAAGAGCGTAAACTAGCAAAGCTCTCCCGCTAGTTTGCCAGCATACAAGGCTCTTCCAAAGAGCCAGCGGGCTATGACGCCCGACCCCCCTTCTCCCGTAAAATTCAAGAGGAACCGATTCCGAGTCAGTTCCGCATACTTCAGGTGGATCCCTACGATCGGACCACCGATCTCCTAGACCACGAGAGGTGGATAGCCTCTTTTCTATCCGGCAGCAAGACAATGAGCTCTTGCGAGACTATGTAACCCGTTTCAAAGCCACTGCCCTGGAGATCTATAGCCTAGACGAGCCCGTCGCCATGCTGGCATTAAAACGAGGGCTCAAGACCTCCTGCCTCACTTATTCTCTGGACAAAAAGCCACCAAAGACATATTCTGAACTCCTCCTCCATGTCCACAAGTACATCCACACTGAGGAGGCTGACCGTACCAGAAGAGAACTGGACGGAAAGCCCTCGAAGAAGTCGGCCCCAAGGGATGCACCTGGGATGCGAAGACCTAGGCCGCTTGCGAACTTTCGAGCGAGATCGAAGCTGAGGGATGGCCCCGCTCCCGAGAAGACTTTCACTCCCCTCCTAGCTCCAACATCAAAGATTCTGATAGAGATCGAAGGCAAGTGCTACATGCACCGACCTCCTCCATAGAAGCCATCAAGCAGTCGCGATAAGATGAAATATTGTCAGTTCCACTGTGACTATGGCCATGACACCGAGGACTACCGCAACCTGAGAAGGAAAATCGAGGACCTGATTAGGAGAGGCTACCTCAAAAAGTTCGTGATGAGCGACATCCCGACGGAGGATCAACCATTTGTGGCTCTTCCCCTTGTTCCTGTCGTTGATAATCGGCCCACTAAGAAGCCCGTGGGCATGATCTCTTGGAGAATAAAGCGCGCATCGAAGAGAGCTCGGGAAAAAGGAAACATGGAAAATGTACTCCCCTTTATGAAAAGGAAGGGAGGTGAGGAAGAAAATGTAAACAATGATGCTGTCATGGTCGAGATGACCATCACCAAGCATCCTGTAAGACGCATCATGGTTGATAGTGGGAGTTCCATAGATGTGCTTTTTTATGATGCTTTCTCTCGGATGAAGTTGTCTCCTGATCAGCTAAGGCCAGTGCACACCCCACTCGTGGGTTTTACCGGAGACTCAATGGGAGTCGAGGGAGAAATTACCCTCCCTATCACCACCGGGTCACCACCCCGGCAGAGCACAGTAATGATGACCTTTACTGTCATCAGACTCCCATCACCATACAATGCTATCCTGGACCACCCCGGACTCAACCTGCTGGATGCGGTCATATCTACCAAAAGATTGTTGGTGCAATTTTTGACCCCTTATGATGTGGGAGAAATGAGGGGGGTAGCTCAACCTATCCCGCATTGCTTGCAGGCTGTCCCAAGGGCCAGAAGTACCGAGCTCGACTCCGACGTCAACGACCTCGACCAAAGGGCGTAGGACCCTAAGGGCGGCCCTATCGGGCATCTCCTAACGTATCCCATTAGCTCGAACTTGTTGAAGATGGTGCAGATAGGAGCCCAACTTCCAAAAGATGAGCGGAGTCTCTTGCTTAGCTTCCTCCGGGCGAATGCGGACATGTTTGCCTAGACTGCGGCAGATATGCCAGGTATTCTCCCAGAAGTCATTACCCACCAATTGAAGATCGATCTGAAGTGCCGCCCAGTTCGATAAAAGAAAAGGAGCTTCGCCTCGGAAAGGCAGAAGGCTATTAACGACGAAGTGGAGAAGCTCCCCACCATTGGCTTCGTTCATGAAGTACAGTACCCCAGCTGGCTGGTGAACGTAGTCATGGTCAAGAAGAACAATAGGAAGTGGAGGATCTGTGTAGACTACACCGATATCAACCATGCTTGCCCAAAGGATAGCTTTCCCTTTCTGAAGATCGACTAGCTCATGGATGCCACCTCGGGGCACCGCCTTCTCTCCTTCATGGATTCATTTTTCGGGTACAACTAGATCTAGATGCATCCAGAGGACAAGGAACACATTTCCTTCATCATGGATCATGGGACGTACTGCTACAGGATAATGCCTTTCGGCCTAAAGAGCGCTGGCACCATGTACCAGCGACTGGTCAACAAGATCTTCAAAGATCAAATTGGTCGCAACATGCAAGTATACGTAGATGACATGCTCATCATGAGCAAGCCAACCTCGGCCACGTTGACGATCTAGCGGAGACCTTCTGCAACCTTCACCTCTATCAAATAAAGTTGAACCCGGTGAAGTGCATGTTTGGTGTAGCAGCGGGTAAGTTTCTTGGCTTCATGGCTACCCAGAGGGAGATTGAGGCCAACTCAGAGAAGGTCCGGGCGATTCTTGACATGGAGCAGCCCACCTCCAAGAAGCAAGTTCAACGACTCACCGGCTGGATAGCAGCCCTGAGTCGATTCATCTCATGATCCGTTGATCGTTGCCAACCCTTTTTCAAGGCGCTGTGGAAGATGCATTACTTCACTTGGACAAAGGAATGCCAGGAGGCCTTCGAAGAACTGAAGAAGACCCTGGCATCACCACCACTGCTCTCCCGACCAGAGGTGAGAGAGGAGCTCCTCCTGTACTTAGCGATCATCCTGAAGGCCGTTAGCCTAGTCCTGGTCCATATGGATGAAGGAGGAATTCAGAGGCCCGTGCACTACATGAGCAAACTTCTCCGCGATGCTGAGAGCAAGTACTTTCGATCCGAGAAGTTAATTTTTGCACTATTTGTGTCTACCCAGTGCCTTAGGCCCTACTTCCAAGCACACCCGATCGTGATTCTGATGGATTAACCATTGAAGGCCATACTAAGCCACCCAGACACCTCCAGATGCCTGGTGAAGTGTGCGCTGATACTCAGCGAGTTTGACATCACCTACTACCCAAGGTCATCCATGAAGGTGCAGGTATTGGCTGACTTCTTGGTTGAGTGTGCAGGCTTGGGCGAGGGATCGGATGAGGGCCCCCATGATCAACAATCAAGATCCAAACCGGAGGAGGACATCTGGGTCCTACATGTGGATGGGGCATCCAACCCCGGCAGAAGTGGAGCTGGACTCATTATCGCTAATAGCGGAGTCATCACCGAATGCGCACTCTGCTTCCAGTTTGCCGCCACCAATAATCAGGCGGAGTATGAAGTGCTCCTCGCGAGGTTGAGAGTCTCTCACGAACTGGGCATATCCAGTTTGAAGGTCTTCATCGACTTACAGTTGGTCACTGGACAGGTCTCGGGCGAGTTCGAAGCCCGAGACCCTCAGATGTTGAAGTACTTGGAGTTGGTACATGCGAGTGTCATGAGCTTCAAGTTCTTTAGCATCTCCCATATCCCACGTGGAGAGAACGTGCACACTGACGCCCTTTCTCGGCTGGCAACCTTGCCAGACTCCTTCCTGGACCGCACCTACATCGAGCACCTTTAGACCCTAAGCTTTGAAGCACCCGGAGAGGTTCAGCAAGTCACTCCAAAGCCCAGCTGGATGAACAAGTATGTCAAGTACATCATCGACGGTACCTTGCCCGAAGATTGAACACAAGCTGGCCTTATCAAAAGGAAGGCTGTGCGCTTTGTGCTGATTGATGGGTTACTTTACCAAAAGTCCTATTCCTACCCACTCCTTAAATGCTTGAGACCCTCAGAGGCAGCAGTCGTGCTCCAGGAGATACACGAAGGCCTCTGCAGAAATCACGTGGGGGACAGAACTTTGGCATACAAGGCCCTTCGCCAGGGATACTATTGGGAAACAATGAGGGAGGATGTAGCCAACTTCGTCAAGAGGTGTGATCGCTGTCAGCGTCATGCTATCGTGCAACATCAGCTGGCTGCGCCACTCTCCCAACTCTCCGCCCCCTGGCCATTCGCCCAGTGGGGCATGGACATCTTTGGCCCCTTTCCTTCCACATCCGGGCATCGTAAGTTCTTGATAGTTGCAATCGACTACTTCACCAAGTGAGTCGAAGCTGAGCCATTAGCCAGGATCACGGAGAAGCTGAGCCATTAGCCAGGATCACGGAGGCGAATGTCAGCAAGTTTTTCTGGAAATCAATCATATACTACTTTGGGCTCCCCCACACGATCATCATCGATAACGGACGATAATTGGACAACCAGGAGTTCGAAGAGTTCTGCAACGACCTTGGCATCCACCATCGCTTCACCTCGGTGGCATATCTTCAGACCAACGGAGAGATCGAGGTGACCAATCAGACTTTCCTCCAAGGACTCTGAACCAGATTAAACCAACCCAAGGGTAGGTGGGCCGAAGAGCTCCCAAGTGTCCTATGGACATACCACATAATGCTAAGGATGGCCACAGACGAAATCCCATTTAACCTCGTTTTCGACGCAGAAGCGATGATCCTAGTGGAACTAAGCCTACCAGCACTATGGGTGGAACAGTATGACGAGGTCGAGAACCTAGCACACCTCTTGCTTAATCTGGATCTACTTGAAGAGACGAGGGACAAGGCTCGAGTCTACATGGTAGCCTACCGGTAACGGGTGGCCAGATACTACAACTCCAAGGTGAGGCTGAAGTCCTTTCGTGCAGGAGATCTGGTGCTACGATGGGCGGAAGCTTCCTAACCTTGAGAGTGCGGCAAGCTCTCTCCGAACTAGGAATGCCCTTACAGGGTGGTTAAAGCTCTTCCTCACGGGGCCTATTACCTAGCCGAGCTCGATGGGATGCGATTTCAGCGGACGTGGAATGCCGCCAACTTGAGGATGTATTATCAATAATGTAAGACTCCCTAACATTAATAATAAAATTCTTTCTAGCACAATGCTTGTCCCCGTTTTGTAGGACCATCGTCCCTAGATTTTGCGACCAAAGAGGGGGCAAAAATCTCGCAAGTAATTTGCAGTTAGCGCCCTAAAGCTCGAGGTCCAGCCCTCCGATATAAAAGCCCGGGGTCCAGCCCTCCGGCATAAAAGCCCGGAGTCCAGCCTGGTACAAAAGCTCGGAGTCCAGCCCTCCGGCATAAAAGCCCGGAGTCCAGTCCTGCACAAAAGCCCGGAGTCCGGTCCTCCGGCACGAAAGACCGGAATCTCTTCAAACCTGGCACTTAAAGGCCGGAAGCTCCGGTAACGGAAACTCCAGGAGTCCTGTGCTAAGCTGGACACCCTCGAAATATTCTAAGTCATCACAATGACTATGGCACTCCGGGGATGACCAAGAGCTTGAAGTCAGGAAGGATCGAAGCAAATGGGATTATACATTGTCACACGACAAGATAGAAAAGAAGTTAGATAACTGCAAAGGTATAAGAAGAAAGAAGGCTTCATTTTTGTGATAGGTTCTTTTACAATTGGAAGGGACCCTGATAGGCCGGGCGACCCTAAAAAATGATAAAGTAAATAAAACCCAACACTAAGTACATAAATGAAGGCCCCGAAGTCACTGGGCCACCGGCCCCATCCTAGCTTGGCGGGCCTCTATGACGTCAGTTGCCGGCTTGGTTGGTTGCCCGGTGGTCACCTCCTCAGTCGCCCCCAAAGATGGCTCTGGCGCCTCAGACTAGCCCTCAGTGCCGCCAATGGTGATGCCTCCCAGGTCGAGCTTTGGGAAGAGTGAGGCCACCCTCTGTCGGCATACCTTAAACCCCTTTAGGATTGAGTCCACAGCAGCCTTGTGGATCTCATCCTAGAACTCTTGGGATGCCCGGAACTTTAGCATGGCCTCGAGCGCGTCCCTTTGTGCAGCCTCCAGCAGCCTCGTGACATATGATGCTTTCTCCTTGGCTGCTTCCAGCTCTGCCAGGACCTCCATAACCTAGGTCTCCAAAGCCCGGGACCGCCCCTCTAGGTGCCTAACCTCCGCCGCGGTCTCCTCGGTGTGGCGCTGGGTCAGGATCCTCTCCTCGAAGAGGGAAGTCTCGAGGTCCCTGATGCGCTCCTCAGCGCGAGCCAGGTCCCCTTGGAGGACCCTGTTGCCCTCTCTCATCTTCTGGCCCTTCTCCATCAGCTCTTTTACATCAGCTGCGAGCTTGGCCAGCTTCTTCTCCTTCTCAGCATCTTCTTCGCTGAACTGACAAGAAAGTCTCGGAGCAGGAGTACGTCAGTCCCGACCTGCATCAAAAGAGAGGTAAGATCCTCTTGAATCCACCTGGAACATTAAAATAAAAGGAAGTGCTAAGTACTTACCGAGAAGAGATGAGAAAGAATCCCCAGCAAAGCTGCGGCATAATCTCTGCCTCCTCTCAATCGGTGGTCCCGAGGTTGGACCGCGTACTCCATCATCTTCTTCGCCAACCCCTGATCGTGGATGACGAAGACATTCCCAGGGATCCCTGCCAGCGCGTAGCAGGGCTCAGAGGAGGATTGAGCAGAAGTGTCTTCGGCTTGTGAAGGCATGGGCCGCGTGGCCACCACTATCGCAACCACTAGAGCTGTCATCGAGACGCTGGCCACTGTGACTACTGGAGGAGCCGGACGCGCCTCTTGCTCCTTTTCCCTTCCCCCGTCGATGTCAACAACCATCGAGGGTGGGGCCTGCTACTAAGGTGGCTGGGGAGCCGGGTCTGCCATCCTCTGCTCCGAGGTCGAAGCAGGCCTGGGCCTGTGGTCCGCCTCCACTCGGGCCCTCTTCGGCGTAAGGTCTCGGGCCTCAGTTGAGGTGCTCCGTTTGTGGGCCGCCTCCAACAAGTTATTTATGGACAACTTCATTCCTGGAAAAGAAAAAGATCGAAGGAGGTCAGCAAAAAAAAAAAAGAAGAAGAAGAAGAAAGAAAAAAGGGAAAAAAGCCTGAAGCCTCACTGATCACCCGAATCAGGCTAATCCCCACCTCGAACAAGTTTTGCTCCGAGAGCAAAACCTCGAGGGAGGGAAGCTCATCACTGAGTAACTGCGAGAAGGCCTCTCGGTTAGATGGAACCACCTGGACATTCCGGTTTGGGGACCGGTCTGGCTCACTCCAGACCCAGTCAACATCCTCGACTAAGACGAAGAAGAACTGGTTCTTTCACCCCTTGATGGACGTGGGGAGGTTGAACCGGAGGCACTTAGGCCGAGGGGAGAGATACCACCACCCATCATCGGTGGAGAGGCACTTCAGGATAAACAAAGCCTTGAACAGTGAAAACCGAGTAACGAACCCGTAGAAATGACAAAAGACGATAAAGGCAAAGATGACCCGGATGGCATTAGGAGCCAACTGGACCGAAACAAGACAAAAGTGGCCAAGGAATGAAAGGAGAAATGAGTGAAGTGGAAAACGAAGACCGCCAGTAAGGAAGTCTTCGTCAAAAGCAACCCGGCCAGGGCCACTCGAAGTAACCCGCTCCCCCCATTCGGGAGCGAGAGTTGGATGGAATCTGGGACCCCAAACATATCTTGAATCATGGAAAGATCTTCTCCGATCATCATCGAAGCGAAGCCGGAGGGACTGGAGGAAGCCTCTGTCGCTGGAGGGGCAACGACAGAGGCAGAAGGAAGGACAGGAACAGGGGAGGGAACCCTAGGGGCCCTAGGACTTCCGATAACTATTCCATCGGGGCGCAGGCACCTCCGGACCTCGAGAGGGACTTCATCCCCCAATGAGGAGGACGATGGGGTTCTTGGCCAGGAAGGACCTGCTTCGTTAGGGTTAGTGGAAAAGCGGGGACGTCGGCCCGAAGGTGCCATTGGAGGAACGAAGGTTTGAGAAAAATAAAGATCGGGCAGAAAATCTAAGGGCTCGGTTTACCTAAAATGGAGGGACCGGAGTTTAAGAAGAAGAAGAGGAAGAAGAGAAGATTTCAGGGTACTCGCCTGGCTATTTTGATGAAGAAAGGCCACCTAAGAGAAGAAGAAGCAGGACCGCTGCAATCGCCGGCGAGGTGCACGAAAATCAAAAGACCTCGTTTCTGAAAAGTCCCCTCTCTTTTCAAAGCCGATCGACAACAGTCGTACAATCCCTTTTCACCCCCGCCACCAGATGAGCGCCACGTGTCAAGGTGCGTGGCGACGATGCTTCGGTTCGCTGAAAATCACCTCGGGTCTGGCACGGTGCAATTATGGTCCGTCGAAATCATGGACGTGGTGCCTGCACATTGGACCCTGAGCGCGACATGCGAAGCGATGGTAATCGTGGCAATAATTATAGAAAATTTTTGTCCTTCCATGTCATCTCCGCATTAACTCCCCGCGTCCCAACCGCGGTGCTTTAATGGAATTTGAGAGTGGGGGGCAAATGATATGGCCAGACCGCTTGACGTGGAGTACACCTCGAATCCAGCTGGCAGCCAGGCAGGCAAATAAGCGCCACGTCGAGTTCCCCCCAAGCTCTTCCACCAGGTGGCCTCACCAACGGTCGAGCCCACCTCGGCTCGAGCTCGACACCCCGGTTACTTCGCCAGGTGGCTTCCCCAGATCGAGCCTAGCTCGGCCAAAGTCAAGGCCACCTCGGCCTGAGCTCGGCATCTCCGCTCCTCCACCAGGTGGCTCCCCATGGGTTGAGCCCACCTCGGCCGGAGTCGAGCTTCTCTCCGCTCCTTCGCCAGGTGGCTCCCCATGGCCCCTGCTCTGCTCCTCCGTTAGGTGGCTTTCTATGGGTCGAGCCCACCTCGACCGGAGTTAAGCCCTGTTGCGCTCCTCCGCCAGGTGGCTCCCTATGGGTCGAGCCCACCTCGACCAGAGTCGATCCCTGCTCCGCTCCTCCGCCAGGTGGCTCCCCATGGGTCGAGCCCACATCGGTCGGAGTCAAGCCCTGCTCCGCTCCTCCACCAGGTGGCTCCTTAGGGGTTGAGCCCACCTCGACCGAAGTCAAGCTCTTCTCCGCTCCTCCGCTAGGTGGCTCCCCATGGGTCGAGCCCACCTTGACCGTAGTTGAGCCCTCTCCTTGAAAGCATCGGAAAGGATAAAGGCGCCTGCCCTAAGATCGCTGCCGAGACAGATGCATGCAGCGCGCCTAATACGACACCTACCAGATCTGTAACGGTGCGCGTAACCTCATTTGCACCAGTTTGGGAAGGGTGCCTCGATCGAAATGTCAGATCTTACGACTGACCACCTGGAACCCCCCGAAGGAGAAGGCCGCATTTAATATCTCAGACCCGATGGCGGTTGTGCCCAAATCGAGGTTCCGCCTAATTCTCCCCTTCGTGACAACACACAATGCAAGGCAAGTCCGCAACTTAACTCCCAACTACAAAGAAAAATGACCTCGGGGGAGCAGCCAACGGACACCGTTGAACCCTAAGCCCCCCTGAGAGGGCAAATCGAGGCACTGGACAATCAGCGATCTACAAAGGCACTAACGGATGAGAAACTAGGTAAGCAATCAAACAACTAGAAGGGAGAGCAAGCACAGGAGATAGCAGAAAATGAGTGACTTAAAGGCAGGAAGCTCCCATAGGACTCCCAGAGAGAGTCCAGTGAGCACAGTCGCCGCAACTCAAGCACCGTTCCTTTCTTGTCTCCTCCCAATCAGTTCTTTAATAAAAACTGCTCTAAGCACGGAGACCGAAGTGGGATCCGTCTTAGGGGATATGTTCCGCTTTGCCGTCCTTTAATTTGATCGTCAGAGTGCCCTCGTTGGGATCCCCGGCCCAAGTCTCTAACATGTTTTGCAGGTCTAGGAACATAAGGATTCCGGAGTGAAAGGACGGAGGTCCAGTGCCGCTTCCAGCTGTAGGCAACGACGGTAAGGTCAGCAATAGGTTGCATTTTATTTTATTACTACCGGTGATAATTTATTGTAGTACTAAATGGTATTTAGAGTAAGTAGTATTAAAAGGGCATTATATTCAAGAGTAGGTCAATAATAAAACAATGCCTTTTCTCCAAATAAAAAATTTTCTAGTAAAGCATATAGGTTATACTCGGATGTGAGAGAATGCTATAAACATATAAGTTATTGGTTGTTTTCCAAACTTTCTATTACCTAAAAAAATGTGTGATATTGTTACAATATTTACCTTGTTATGCACTAACTTAATATATATATATATATATATACATATATATATTCATGACAAATGTATCACTCTGATTGTTTAAACTAAATCAAATTTTCTATCGAAGGGCTGCCAACCAACCTAATATATATTCAATCAATTCTTTGAAAAATTTCAACCAAACCAAACCTAATTTTCTATCAAAGGGTCCTGACCAATCTAAACTATAATTTAGCATAGTTTTTAATTTAACTAGTCCATATTTACATTGTATTTTTAAAGGTTCTAATTTGATTAACCAAAATATACTCTATATTCTATGACATATTGACTTCTTGATATTGACTTACTTCAAAATCAAAATCCCGTTTGAAACAACATAACTTGTTCAACCTAACCTGACTTGACTATGTATTTTACACTAGGATTGAGTTTGAATTTAGTTAAACTGATAGATGATTCAAGTATATACATATTTTGTGCATGCATGTAGAAAGGAATGAATGGTTTAAGTTAAGATTAGATATTATATTGGTTTGGTTGGGTTTCACATTGAACCAACCTCGAGTTACAACCAAGTGAGCAGATATTTATGCTCGTAAAGAAAATATGATAATTTTATCTTATTTTTATTAATTTGAAATAACTAGTAGATATTAGCTGGATGAGTTTGGGCATTTGAAATGATGCATCTTTTCTTTAATTTTTGATAATTTTCAAGAAGGGATGATTTCTCAGCCCTACTCATTTATTTTGGATTCGGACTTGGTAATTGATCTATCAAGATATGCATCATCTCAAACACATGCTGGTTCCTCCTGTCTATTTAGATGAATCAAATGAATTATAATTAACAAATTAGGATTTCCTTGTAATAACCGCAATCTAAAAATTTTACCAAATAGATAATATATATAATCTCTGTTAAGATTGCACTCAGGCAAGCTCATTCTCTTTCTTTGCACAATGCCATTCTCTCCCTCTTCTACCATCATTACTACTTTTTCTCCCGTCCCCCATTTAGGCCCCCAAGAAGGAAAAAGTTTGGAGTGGTTTATCAAAGAGCTCATCAAGCCAGAGTCCAGACAGGCCGGTTTGGATGGCAGGGGGGAAAGTTGATAAAAGCTCTTTCCTGGCCATGCTGATATTTTCCAGAGAACCAATATATGCACACCTCCTTTCTTCACATATACACTCCACTACTGCCCCATGCTCCCTCTAAAAACTTCTAGGAGAGGGAGAGAGAGATAAGGGTGTAGGCCTATCACAAAAGGAAAGTTCATTTGTACAAATCCACTCCAGCGGCAAACCACTAAATGTCAGGGGTAGAAACGTCATTAAAATAAAGAATCCCGTCGTTCGCCGTCGCTCGACGCGCCCGACCGGCTCCAAAGCCGGGGTGATTTAGGCCGGCATCAATTCCACTGTAGGCCCAGGTTCACATTTCATCGAACCAACAAAGTATTTTTGGACACGTATAAGATTCACGTGGGACCCACTTGATGTCCAGAGATTCAGCCCGTAAATTTTTAGGCGAGGAATGGTGGATGCGACTCCCTGGAGGGCAGTTTCGGGATTTCAAAGAGAGTGTCGGGGGTTTTAAACCGGTCACCCGAGGGGGGTGCATTTTGGCCGTGACCCCCGGTTCGATTACCCCCAGCCGTGATTTCGCCTTCCCATCTTCGGTGTTAGAAATCTCTCGCCCCACCGTCTCTTTTTTTTTTTGGAGGGAAGTCTCGCGCTCCATCGTCTCCCCGTTCGCTAGCTTCGGGAGCTGCAAGAAGGGCATCAAGATACCAGTTTCGATCAGGTTCGATCACGACCTCCTCTTCTTTCTTGTTACCCGAACTCCTTTTCCTCTTCTCCTCTCTGTCCCTTTTGATCAGATCGTGTTTCGGTAATCTTTCTGCTCCCACTGTTGTTTTCTATGGTATTTGATGCTGTTTCTTTGATTTTTTAGGAATATTTTTTAATTTCTTGATCATGTAGTGGAGTATCATCGCGATAGGTTTGGATATGTTTGCTTTCTTTCGTTTCTTGATCGTGTTTTTAAGTCGCGTGACAAATAAGTATAGTTTAGGGCTTAATCGTTCTTGATAGGGTGATCTATAGTCTCGATTTCTTCGGTAGGATCAAAATTTATTCTTTCGTTTTACTGTTGTGCTTCTTTCAATTTCTTTAGTTTTAGAAACACTGGAGTTGAATCACATTTTGTTGCTGGAGTCCAAAACTGCACACAGCTCTCCAGTCTCCTACATACGCAAAAAAGGGTTTCGGTGATCGTCCTTTCCATTTGTATGCTTGTCACGTAATTCACCCTGAAATGCTATAATTCTTCCTTAATGCACTTTGAAATGTGATAATTCTTTGTTGATTACCAAAAGTTAGGTCTTGTCAGAGTGCAGCTTCTTTTATCTCTTGTTTAGATAGGTATTTGTATGTGAGTGGATTTTGATTGATATCATGTTGGGTTTATATGAGCTGATGCTTGGAGCACCCACATTATGGTGGATCTTCTTGCAAATGTGGAAGGATGGGAGTTGGGTCGGGGAAGCTCTTTTATGTTAAATCTTTTTGGATGTTTCTTGTTGGTGAATTTGTACAAATAACTCTTTGTGCTTAATTATTGGTCTATTTGAAACTTCAGGAAGATCATATTCAAATTATATTAGTTAGTTATTTGTAGGAAGAATTTTTAAGTTGTGTTCTGTTTCTTAAATCTTATTCTTTGTTTGTCATCATACATGGCCTACATGTTCTTCCCCCTGTTTTTCTCAAATTTTCCTTCCATTGGCAGATTACAATCTTTTGTGGACTCATTGATGTTATACTTGTTTTGCAATTGATTGGCTGTTTTTAATTGTGTTGCTGTTTTTTTCTTTACAGGAATTTCTTGCCAGCTTGCACTAACCAATTCTGCATTATTGGCACAGATTCTTATCGGGGAGAGCAATTGTGCATGACTCATGATGTTCAAGCTGATTCTCTGGATGCCATATACATGAAGGATGCTTAGAATTTAGTTTTTTATTTAAAATTGGTGTTACAATGAATAGACCAAATACTCGCAACAAAAATAAGAGACAAAAGACTGAAGATAACAATGATCCTTCCTCTGAGATCCTGAGGTTTTTGGTTTTCTTTTTATGTGCTGATTGTGATAATTATCTGTGATTGTCGTTTCCCTTGCTAATGTTTTACCTTCTTTTTCCAGGAAAATTCATTTAACTGGTGAAATCTTAAAAGGTGATATATGCCAGCTTTATTTGGTATGGAAGCCCAAATGCCATGGCTGCCGTGGAAACTCAAAAGATTCTCCTAATTGTTTTTGTGGGCTCATACCACCACCTAATGGAGCTAGGAAGACTGGTTTATGGCAGAAGATGCCAGATATTATTCATTCTCTTGGTCCAAATCCTTGCAAGGACCTTCGTCCATCAATAGATACACCTGCAGGGTTGACTAACTTAGGTGCAACCTGCTATGCTAACAGTATACTTCAGTGCCTTTATATGAATACGTCTTTTAGGGCTGGCATATTCTCTGTTGAGTCAGACCTTTTAAAGCAGCATCCTGTTCTGGATCAGCTTGCACGATTGTTTGCACAATTGCACTCAAGCAAGATGGCTTTTATTGACTCGGCACCTTTCATTAAAACTTTGGAGCTGGACAATGGTGTTCAGCAGGATAGCCATGAATTCCTTACGTTATTTCTCTCTTTGCTGGAACGCTCTTTAAGTCTTTCAAAGGTTCCCAATGCCAAAACTGTTGTGCAAGATCTGTTTCGGGGAACTGTATCACATGTTACACGGTAAGAAATGCACTTTTAAGTAAACCCTGGTGTTGCAATCATGGTCCAGATTTTCTACAATGTATTATCCCATGTTCTTTTTCATATATAGTGGAGAGACTCTTGAGTTGTCTAGGTCATGAGGATCTTCTGATTTATTCTTTTCTTTCTTGTGTTGTTAGGTGCAATTTTCAGTTGTGCGATATTGTGAACAATTTTAATTCTGTGCATTTTTTAGTTTGCTTGCTGTAAGCTTGGATTATGCAGCTAGTAATACCATAATCCATCGATCACCCATCTGCATAAACTTTATAAACTGTACATGCAAATATTGTCCCTACATCAGGTTGAGAAAAAGGAAAAAGGTTCAAAAGGTCATTGGTGTCTTGCTGGTAAATTTGCTAGTGTGGTTGGTTAGGCAACTTAGCCATGAGTCAAAGCTGTATCCAATAATATTCTTGTAAGTTGATTGGCATTATTTTTAGCCCCTCATTGCCTTTATGCTAAATGTATATTTTAGAATTTCATTTCATGCCACTGCTTGTTACTTATGTTATAATGTTTTGACATGAAACTTTACCTTCCCTAATTTTTCCCTGGGTCTTTTATTTCAAAATCATTATTGAAATTGTAAAATAGCTTGCTGGTGTGGTTCTTTCGGGGAGCATAAGCAATTGCTGCATAGTTATTACTTTTGGTTAATGTTTTCAATTATTAGGCTGGAAGAAGTCTGCACTTGATGGTTTAATTTTGAACTCTGAATTAATTCCATCTGCAATAGTAGGGAAGGAGGAAGAGATGAAATTTGAAGAATTCATATTTCAGAATCGATGGTCAAGTTTATTGCTCCTTTTTATCTACTAAAACTAATGTGGAATATCAGGCAAGACTTTTAACTTTTTATATGATTGTAATAGTTTTTTTATTGGGTAAAATCAGAGGTGGTATGCAAGGGGATGATGAAGTTTTAAAAAATTGTATCACTGTATATCTTAGTAGAAATGACATGTTCAATGCACACATATTGGCTGTGATTTAAAGTTTTTATTTATTTGAAAAATATAAGTTTTAAAGATGTGCTTGAATGGTTGTGATCTGAAGTTAATTTTTGTTTATTTTGGAAAATACAAAGAAGAACAAGACTAATTTAGATTTCGCACAACACCTAATATACATGGAGACTTGAGAAAGTTATATGTGGTAACCATATATGTAAAGATTCTTATCTGATCTTTATAGATTACACTAAGATATTAGAAGGCACTCATTAAAATTTTCAAATGACAGCTATGCTCATAGTAGAGATTTATGTTATCTTGGAATTCTAAAAGGATATGCACATGCGCACAATAAAAAAGGTGTGGCTACATGAGTATTTGGGCTATGAAGAAAAATCTGGTTACAAAACTTTCTCTCATCCTAGCAGGAGAGAAGATTGATAGAAGGGCTGCCTTAAAATTTTCAAGTGCCAGCCATATTCATTGTAGAGATTTACCTTCTCTTCTTGGAATTCTAAAGGGCATGGGCATGGGAGAAAAAAAAAACCCTGCAATTAAGCGCTATTTGGGTTACAAAGAAAAGTCTGATCACGAAACTCTCATTTTAATAGTAGAGGTGTTTTGAAGGCTGCTCTTATGGTTCTTGCATGCATGTTCATATGCAACCCTTGGAGAAGCACGTACAGATGCATCATCTGATAGAAAGTTGGCATCCATCATCCATGCGAACATATTCTTGTCGCCGTGCTGGTGTATTGGTATATGTTGTCTCATTTTGCTCATTGACATTTATAGTTGTTCTTTAGGCATATGTAACCATTAGTTTCTTAATTCTTAATATCATCTAAATCAAGGTTCACAATCTTGGTATTGGATATTGTATTGGTTTGGTAGCAGGTTGGTATGCTATGGTGCTGTGTCATACCATTGCTCGGTATGCAAAAGCTTACCAATTCACTATTTTTTTGTTTTTGTTTTTTAAATTTTTTGGTTATTATGAATATTTTAAGGTTTAGGGGCCTTGGAATTGTGATTTTAAGGTTATTTGGATGTTAGTTTATTTCATATTGGTTCTTGGTACTATGCCTATTTTTTAGCCCATTGCTATGTTGTAATTAGCACTTATTTTTGAGATTTATTAAATTTGGGCTTGAAATTGGGCAGCCATAATCATGCCTAAATTTGAAGAAAAACTGCTGCCAAAAAAAAGACAAGTAACATGCATACACCCAAACATGCTATCAATATTTCAATTTTCTAACATTATTTTTAAAAAAAAAACTTTTTAAACTTTAATCTAAAAATTACACAATGAATAAAAAATCATGATTTCTTCTTCAATGCATAAATCATCTGTAGATCCAGAGCATATCATGAAGTTAGTCCAAAATGCAAATTTTTGGATGAATTCCCTTTATTTTACCCTTTTGGCCTATTTTAGATATAAAAAGAAAAACGTGAAGAATGAAGACGAGGGGTATTATGCTTGATCTTGACTTGGATTTGGGTTCAAAACCACAAAAATCCCTTCTTCCCTAATTTTGCTCACCTTCTCACCTTTCCCTTAATGCTCCTATCAAAAGAGAGGAGAAAGGCATTGGGCTGCTTTCTCCTTCCATGTTTTTTGGATGAATTCCCTATATTTTACCCTTTTGGCCTATTTTAGATATAAAAAGAAAAACGTGAAGAATGAAGACGAGGGGGATTATGCTTGATCTTGACTTGGATTTGGGTTCAAAACCACAAAAATCCCTTCTTCCCTAATTTTGCTCACCTTCTCACCTTTCCCTTAATGCTCCTATCAAAAGAGAGGAGAAAGGCATTGGGCTGCTTTCTCCTTCCATTTTTCTCACTTGAGGGCCCTGTAACATTGGGCTGCTTTATCCTTCCATTTTTCTCACTCGAGGGCCCTGTAATTGACTTGAACCGGGTTGTACACAGTGGAACTGGTCAGGCTGTTCCACTCGGTTTGGATCAGTTCATACCAAAGCCTGAACTGAACCTGCAAATTATCTCGGTTCTGCACTAGTTTGGTACGATTCATCCAAATTTAGGCGGTTCAATACAGTACACACTGAACCTTGGGCAGCTTTGGTTGGTTTTGCAAACCATGATGTAAATTTTTAAAGATATGTTGTGTTGATTTTTGGTAATGTGAAGCAGAAAAAAAAAATGCTGTATACTTTTGTCTTTTTTTTTTGTGTGTCTCAACTTCTATTTGAATGTTTTGTTTGATATTTTAGATTAGTGATGCTATTGCATTGCAATATAAATAAATTGTCCCAATAATATTTATCTTGAAGGTGCTCAGTGTGTGGGAAAGATTCTGAAGCATCGTCAAAAATGGAAGACTTCTATGAACTGGAGCTGAACATTAAGGGTTTTAATAATCTAGATGAAAGTCTAGATGATTACCTAAGCTTGGAAGAATTGCGTGGAGAAAACCAATACTTCTGTGAGTCATGTGTTTCAAGAGTTGATGCTACGCGATGTATTAAACTACGGTCACTCCCTGCGGTGCTTAATTTCCAGCTAAAGCGTTATGTTTTCCTGCCAAAGGTTCAATTTCTCAATCTTAGGGATCTTTTTCTTTTCTTTGATATCTGAATTTTATGCAAGTTGAAGGTGCCCAATAGGCTGCTGGTAATTCTCTTGGTGGTTGCCCCAGAGACTTGGGACGGGACTAAACCCTGCCTTCCACAAGGTTGGGGAGGTTTAGGGGTTACACTAGATTGTGAACTATCTCATGCATTAGAACCTGCTTGCAAGTGGCTACTCTGATCTCTGTTTTATATGTTTTTGCCTGCAGACAACAACGAAGAAAAAGATAACCTCAGCATTTAATTTTCCTAGGCGACTAAATATGGGAAAAAGATTGTGGGACCCCTCTGAATCAGGTTTGATGTATGACCTGTCTGCCATATTGATTCACAAGGGCACTGCTGTTAACAGTGGACATTATGTTGCACATATTAAGGATGAAAGCAGTGGGCAGTGGTGGGAATTTGATGATGAGCATGTTTCTAAGTTGGGTTATCACCCCTTTGGAGAAGTCACCTCAAATTCATCTGCACCAAAGCCGAAGTTAAATTGTTCTGGGCAGGTGGAAACCATTGCAAATGGAAACCATCTGCAAACTGACCAGACAACTGATTCAGATTTCAGCAATCCTGTTCATGAGATATTTTCTTCTACTGATGCTTATATGTTGATGTACAATCGTGTTACTGACAAGGAGACCAACAGCTATCTGAACAGAAAATGTGGGGCAAATGATATGGACATAGATGTGAAGAACTGTTCTCTTCCACCTCATTTGTCTAATGAGATTCAAGAGCTGAATGCATCATATGCCCATGCTTGTGAAGACTACCAGCATAGAAAAGATAAGCAGGTGGCTTATATAACAGAACGTCGACAAGAAGTAAAATCTGTTCTTTCAGAAGCTCCTGTTGACCCACTTGAAGATTCATATTTTTGGGTTTCAACAGAATGGCTTCGGCAGTGGGCAGACAATATTACTCCTCCGTAAGTTTTGATCTGCCTTTGTTTTTTTCCTTTTTCTGTTGCAGAATATCTGATTCTATGTTTAGATATATGAAAGTGCTTGAAATAGATACATCTGAATAAGTTAGATTCTTCAAATTTCATTGCATGAAGCAAGTCTGTTGATATCGGGTATGAGAGGCAGAGCACATGAAGTATCTATCTTTTGTTAGCTGATATGTCTTTCTTATTTTTTTTTAAATTTTATTTTAAATTGTTAATAAGCTAGATAGCAGCATTACTTTCATATCTGTCAGCACAAGGGCTGGCTTGTTCAAATATCAGATAAGCTGAGATTGGTCCTGAATTTCAAGCTGAAATTCATTTTAGAGCAAACTCGATCAGACACATGCTCAATTAACCTTGGCTTGTTATACTCCTATGCATAAAGTGTTATGAATATCCTATTTGATTCATGACCTTTTTCTTTTTAAATTGGATGTATATGTTGAGATGTCTTGTTGTGATATAGGCTTTTCAAGTATTTTTCGGATGCTGACTATTATCTCATTGACAAAAGCTGTTGAGCCCAAAAACAAACCTATATTATTGAAGTTCATGTATTCTAGTTTAAGTTCGTGAAAGTTGAAACTTCTATAAAAGATGCCTATCACTATGTCTTCAAACGAGCCCGACATGAGTGGGGAACAGCTTAAGCTTGGCTTGAAATCCTAGATGGCTAGCTCAAGGTTGGCTTAAGATAGAAAGGTGCAGCTTAATCTCTTCTCAGTCAATACAGAGCCAACATGAGCTTGTTTCACTTAGTCTTGAAATATCAATTTGAGCTGGACATGATTTCTCAGCTTGGATCTTGCTTTCTAGTGGTTATAGAGGAGAATCCTAACCCTAGCGATCTTCTCCCTCTCATCTCTTCAGTCTCACATGTATTGGCTTTGAATCTCTTCTTCAAGGAGGGACCACCTGAGGTGCTAAGGTCATGATAGATGGAGGCAGAACAAGAAGAATTGGTTCTCCTACATTAGAGCTTTTAATTGAAATCTAATGGCTGAGAATCCTTCTTTTAATAGAATATAATAATGGTTCAGAATTTATTAGTATAAAATATAAATTGTTTTTAATTAGTGAATAACTAATAAATGACCTTGTTTCTAACCTTTTTGGTGATTATTGTCTAGATAAACTTGTCTTGTGAAGAAGGTTTTCCTTGAGGAAGCAACAGTTCTTTAGAAAAATTGAACCTCTAGTTGTATGACTTTTTTAGGATTGGTTCTGTACTCAGCAGTCATTATGACTATGGATAATTCTTTATCAACTAAGCTATTGTTTTAGCTTTTATCAATGGTTACTCTTATGCCTTTATTTGCAGTCTTTGAACTGTTTTCCTCAGTGTACTGGAGTTGTTTTGACGGTTAGTGAGAGGCCTGTTTGTTGCTTTGGTGATATGACATTTTGGTATTTTTCTACAGTTGCCTTGACAACAGCTTAATTCAATGCATACATGGAAAAGTTCCTGTTTCCATGGTTTCATCTATGAAGCGTTTGTCAAATACAGCTTGGCAGAAGTTGCTGTCTAAAGTAAGTAATCATGCTGATAGATATATGTGGTTGGCATAATTCTGTCAGATACTACATTGCTATTTTGCCTTCTTCTTTCTTCTTTTTCTAAAGTGGTACTTCTGGTGTAAATGCTATACTTAATGGAAACTCTAGATGCGTATATCTGTCATGTGTTTGTTCAAATGGACCTTAATTGACAAGTTAGCGAGAGAAAAATTGATGAGCATGAGAGCTAGGAAATGTGGATAATCTAGAAACAAATGGATGGATGGCTGGTGCTTAGTTTGATGATGAGGAAAAACATCTCTAAATGCAATACTAAGAAGAGAGACTTCAGGCAATCATTAAACAATTGGCTGTCCTAATGGGGGTGCCAAACGCGGATGGTTAAACTCTTTTTAATGCTATGACATATTCAATGGTCTTGAGTAACCCATGCTTATTATAGTTCAAGTATTCTAGATAATGGGTCACCGGGTAAGGTTAGGCTGAGGGCTTGTTTGGTACCATTTTTTTCCTTTCATTTTTTTTTTTTTTAAAATATTTTTAAAGTAGAAACATAGAATCCAATGCAAAAAGTATGTTTGGTTATGTTGTTTCTTTTTTTTTTTGACAAGTAACTTTCATTATTTCTGGATTTTCACTTCCACTTTTTTTCAAAGCTACTTTTTAGGGTGGGAAGAAGTCCCTGTGCATCCCAACTCCTCCTGCCTACTGTCCATTTGTTTTCCTTCTCTAAGTCTGCCTCCCTTTCCTCCAATCCCTCTCCATCTTGAACAACAACCTCACAGGCCTCCTCCTCGGTTGTGTCTCCCTCCTCCATTGCCTGCACTTCCTGGGCCTCAGCCGCAATGCCTTCTCTGGCTGCATATTGGAAGATCTCAGCAACATCCCCTCCATCAGCCCCCTCAACCTCTGTTCCAACTCCCTCTCTTCTCTTCTCTCCGACACCTGCTCCTCCATCCACTACCTCTCCCTTGCCGAGAATTGCCTCCAAGGCACCATCCCCTCCATGCTCTCCTGCTGCTCCTTCCTTCTGCACCTCAACCTCTCCAACAACCAGCTCTTTGGCTCTCCCCGCTGTGCTTTGGTCTTTCTCTCTCTCAGCTAGTCAGCTCCAAGGCCTTGATCTCTCCCACAACTCCTTCTCCAGGCTCGTTCCTAAGGCCATCACCAATCTCCACAACATCAAGAACCTTGACCTGAGCTCCAACTGCTTCTCCGTGCTGATCCCAGTCGGTGTCAGCCTCTGCCCACCCTTGACAAGCCTAGATTTGAGTGGCAGCCTCTGCCCACCCTTGACAAGCCTAGATTTGAGTGGCAACATTTTTGATGCTCCACTTTCGGACTCCATCCAATGGCTTGGCTCCCCGACTTTCGTCAACTTGTCAAACAACTGGCTTTATAGCGATCTTCCTGCCTGGATCGGCAACATGACCACCCTCCAGCACTTGGAGTTGTCTAGCAACCAGTTCATCAGAAGCTGGAAATTTCTCTTTATTATATTTTTTCTGACAAAAAAAATTGACCTAATCATATTGGAGCTAGTCCATAAAAAGTCTCTTTTTGTATAAGAAAATGTGGCCAAAGAACATTTAATGCCTCTTCCAAATGGTGTAGGTCAAGTTGTTGATGGCTATGCTATTTTTTTTTTCTGTTGTTAGAAAAAAATAGTGGCTACCAAGCATGTTTCTATTGTCAGAAGTCTGAAAAAATGGAAGCAGAATTCCTGTTTCTAAATTTTTTAAAAAGAAAAGTGACAACAATGCCAAATTCAGCCTGAAAGTTAACTTTTTTTATTATTTTTTAATGCAGAGAGAATAGTTATCAGGAGTCTACTAGTTCAATCTTGTAATCAGATTGAAACATATTATTTCATTGATGGAAAACCCTAGAATTTTTCTTGGTGGCAAATTTGTACTTCCTTATTGCATTCATCATGATTGGCCCACAGGTCCCAACATTTCCTCACTCACATTGGATGTGCTTGATACTGTAGGCTCATGGTATCACGTCATTATCGTGACACTTGGAAATATAAGTCCTGGTTCAATGCATGTGCCAAAAACTAGTGATTTTTATCACAAGTTGACTGCTCAGCTTTTTGGAATTTCTTTTCACTTGATGTTTTTGCTAATACCATATAGTTATCAGTTAGCCATCATTTTGGCATGCATTATTTATTTTGCTTGTATCTTATTAAATGTCCTTTGATTTCTACATTACTACTTACCAGCATAGTCATTCTGGACCATATCTTTGTAATGTACCGAAAGAAGAAAACCTTCATCAGCATGGTCTTTTTCAGTGAACGCCTAAATCTCATTTATGATGCAATCGACTATATTTAATTATGATACACATGCATTGAAGTTATGGATTGATGGATCATACAGAGAGCTAAATTGGGAGGCAGAGGGTGAGTGCTAACCAGATCCGCTGGTATTTGTTGTTGGAAGGTTTCATGTTTTCTAAGTGATTAGTGAAGCAAAACAGATGAATGATTGAATAATAAATATACAGAAAACACACCCAATCGATCACACCTTTTTTAGGGGATGGTGACATGGAAAACTGAAGCCAGAGTGCATATGTAAAGAACAAAAAACAAAATCCAATAACCAAACCAAGATTAGACAGTTCATGAACCATGGCCATTATGATATAATATATTAACTATCATCTGCCCAAAATTCAACATCATTCAAATGTATGCCCAGTTACTCTTCTTTGACTTGGAAAGGCAAATTCTTTGGTGTCCTTTTTTTTTTCAAAGACAAAATATAATGAATGTAAGTCCTCTTATTCTTCATCTTGTTTCTATTGATAGGGAACTAGATTCACCTCCAAAGTGTTTTTGGTGGAGCCTTTAAGTTCCTAAGACATGACTTGACAATTGAACAACCTTAGTTCACTCATAAAAAGGACTCTGTGTGAGTGCTTTAAGAAAGATGGCCTAATAGTCCAATACCTCAACCACCATGAAACACTTCTTATGAGTTTTGCTATGTTGTCTATCTGCTTGCACATGATGGATGATCTTAGAAGTTGTTATCTTCTATCTGCATGTAAAACATAATTTGTATGTATGTTACCTCTTTGTAAAGGTATACAAATATGTTAATGCAAATGACAAACATCAAAAGGATTCAAGTCTTAAGCATTGATATCATATCAATGCCTGGCCCACGGTCTGCCGCACTGCCAGGTATGGGGCATTCTGTACTGTATTGGTAGGAAACCAGTATGAAACTCAGCTAACTTGAAGTTGGCACAAGCCTCGTACTGGTCCATATTGAAGCATACCGTTCCATATCGTGGCGTACTGACCTATACCAAGGTGTATCGATTTATGCTGAAGCATACCAATTTATATCGAGGCATACCGAGAGACAAATTGAGAAAAAATGGTTAGAGAGCTACTTCAGTATAGGATGAGTATTAAGTCATTCTGATCATACCATACCATTTCGGTAAGCTACCTTACCGATATAGTGCTTGATATCGAGATTGTAAACCTTGGGTATGATTCTTGATACAGGGGAAGTATAGGGGTAATATGACTTGATATGCTTGGGTACATACAAGAAGTGTACCAAACAGTAAGCCTCTATGTGATGCAACATGAGCCTAGTTCCCTAATATTGACTATGGCTAGTACAATATGTACTTGCTAGTTTGGAGCAGCTATGCATGAGATTTCAACCCTTGGTTCATATACTTGTGTATGTATATGCAGTGTTGGATAGGAACTAGGACTTGACATCAACTTGAATTGTAGAGTGTAGCATGTACATCACATGTGGTTTGGGAAACTTGAACTAGAAGTGGGGGAGACACGGCTGGCCAGAGACATCGTGCAAATGTGTCAAGTAGAATAGAAGTATTCTGAAGCTACCGGCACCACGAAAGGTAAAAATCAATTGAAAATTGCCATTTTCATACTCATTCTAATTACTCTTTTCCAACCAATCCTTTTCTAACCCTATAAAATAGATCGGATATAAAATGTTTTCAATATTATTGATTTTTTTTGGTTTTAATTATGTACCGTTCTTCAAAATCTTATTATTTCCTATGGTTGCCTCTTTGTCTTTTCATAAAAGCAGTGTTAAAAATGATGTGATAGGTTTAATGCTTCAACCTTGGTTTTCCACATGGTTCCCAAAAAATCTTGTCATCTACTTTTAATTGAATCCGTGTCCTCAAGGCTTTATCTTTTTGACACCCTGAATAAGTTGATAAACATTTACGTTTGATATTAACAGAATCTAATCATAGTTTTTGTTGTTTAATTTTTCTATAATAAAATCAACAATTTTTGGGCATACAGAGTCCACTGCTTTTTAAGAGGCTTCGTTCAGTGCAAGGTGCGTCATACCATGCGGGTTGTACCATACATACTATACTATTTCAATATTAGTATGTGGTATGGGGGGTGTTTCGATACTCAGAACTCTAAACCAGTCCCCATAGAAGTGTACCGACACAATAATAGGGTACTACCGGTATGAGGCCCGGAACTGAGATGATGTACCTCTATCCAGTGGATGGTTGTCCATTTTGGTTATGTTTTCATAATATCTATATCTGCTGAAAAAAGAAAGTTCATTAATTTCCTGCAAATACTATGATACCATTATCTACTCTTCTATGAAAATAATCCCTCCAATTGTCCTGTATGGTCAGGAGAAACCAACCATATATTTCTTTTACTAATGTTCCTTGTTCTGATCAGCTACCTGATTGGCCTCCCCAGCCTTGTGCACAATAGCATAGTCCACCCAATTTGTACTCAGCGTTGTAGTTTTTTCTTTATATTCTTTCAAATACTACAGGATTCACTTTTTCCTTGCGAACTATACTTATTTCAAACCCCCTCCCTCCTCAAATGCGGGCCCTGTTTGGTTTCTGAATAAACCTGAACCAGGTTCACCTTTTCTTTTGTCAAAGAAAGGTCCACTTTTTCAGCTTTGTTCAAGTCTATTTAGCCAAACAGCTTGGGCACCTAAATAGCCCCAATAAGGAGGACTATTTTGGGATTTCAAAAAAAAAAAAAAAAAAAAAAAACCTGAAAAAGCACCTTTTGGGTACTTATTTGGCTTTAACCAGGTTAAAACTATTCGGGTGTTTGGAGTCAAATAGTTTCACCTAGTTAATTAGGAAGAAGTTTGTTTTTGAATGATTTTATTCAAATATTCTGATTAAACTCATTAAAGTCATCTGGGAACGGGGGAGGGCCTTATCTGAACTTACCCAGAGCTGGATTGACGTTCCAATTCTTAGCAAATTTTGGATTATGATTCATTTGCCAGGTTGGAACTGATTAGTGTCGCTGGTTAATTAATCACATTCCAGACCCAGTCTGTTTGCAGGACTATCTCAGACATGTATGACTACCATGGCACATTGTTAAACTACAATGATATGATCTCTTTGAGTTGATGGCTATTAATTATCAAAACAGGTTTCTTGTCTATCATTCCTATGGATTTTGTGCGGTTTATTGAGCTATGTGGCATTTCAACTAATTCCATCCTACACATATACATGTGCATATGTGGAAGGGACAAGCATATGCCCATTTAAGTTTTGGTATGTTGCTACATCAGATTTTTTAGAACATCTTGACATATGGACACTTTAATTGCATGTGCAGATAATATTGCTTGTCTTCTAGATGGCAGCATTTACTAGAGGAGGGTAGATAGTTTTGTTACAAAAAGAAGTCTCGAATAGGCTACAAGCCACTTCTAATTGGAATTGCACCCTTGGTGGTGTAAGCTCAATTGCTTTGGATGGAATGAAGATATCATTAATAATCATGCTATTTTTAATGCCTTTGAGTTCTGTTTTCCACTTTTCAGCTTTAAGTAGACTTGATAGATTTCTAATTGTTATATGTTATTTCTTGGTTTCAGTTGAGTAATTAAATATTATTTTATTTATACTTATTTTTTTGTCATTGTATCTGCTATTCTTGGTGATATTCATGTTCTCTCACATTTTCAGTATGGAGGGGGCCCAACATTGAGCGGTGATGATTGCTGCATCGACTGTATTAAAGATAGGGCTAAGAATGCAGTATGTGCAGATGATTATCGAGATCGAAGAGCTTCTTTAAAGCAAGTGGCAGAAGCAGCCCTTGCTGGAGATTGTCCAGATGGTGCTTCATATTATGTGTCTAAAACATGGTAAGATTCTTCATAGGGGCTTTACTATTTGTTCGATCATTTTATTTGAGTCCTTTTCAGTGTTCTGGATGTGTATGCTTAAGTATAGTCAACTTCTCGAGCCTTGGTATAAAGCTATTTATGGCAGGGCATCAGCTAGGTGGAGTCTGCCAAAAATATCAGCTCCCTCTCTGGAGCCCTTGTCTAGGCCTGTCTGGATGCATGTCTGATTTCCTTGGCCCAAATTTGGTCTGGTTTGTCGTAGCTTACTTTTAGCGTTGCTTCTGACACTTTTGGCCATATCGTTAGAAGTCCAGGTCTTCAAGCCCTTGCACATAATTTCTTTTATATTGGATTGATACATGAGTCATGTAGGCTGACTAGGCGAGTCTCACTATGACCTTATCCCCATATTTTCCAGAATCTTCCTAATAATTATGGAAATTGTGCACAAAACAACTGAAAACCAACAAATATATGAAATACTTTTTGGCTGTACATTTTGCAGTTTTTATTTGCAGTAGGATAACCATATAAAAATTTTAAATATCTCACCAACTCACTTCCTTTTTTTTCATTCTTAAACTTCTAGTCTGTATTTTGCTTGTATTACGAAACTTTTGAATCAAAATCCATAAATAGACAAATCAGACGTCTCATTGAAGTTTCCTCTGTTGCTAACCTGTATACAAGCATTATTACTAGGTTAAGGTGTGAAGGGTGACAAACTGGATCCAGGACTAGTGTGATTGTCTGGAGGGCTGATTTCAAATGAGATGCTTGATCTTTTGGTTTTTGAGAGTAGTTTCAAATAAAGTCCAATTCTGCCCCCTTGATCTAGGGCCTTACTTATCCCAAGAAGAATGAGGCCTTGAGGCCTGTAGGTGAGGTCTGTCCTCGATCTGGTGTTGTGTTGCTAGGTCGGGGTTAAAGACTTAAAGTTGTCATTGGTTCATCATGATCTTTCTTTCACTTATCAGGGCATCGTGTGAACAGACTGTATCAAGTCAAGTAATTGAATTATTTGTACAATTGGGGTAAGGATAAACTTAATGATCAACTTACCTGTTGGGAAACCTCATGTGATAATTGTTTGTATAGAAGTGACTGTGTGCGTACATGGTGGGACCTCTGCAATGAAATGCTTGGGAGACTCCAATGTTTATGTATGAGTTAGTCGGATGATACAAAAGATTGGTCTAGACCAGCATAAGTTTTTCCATTCTTGGTTTAATGAAAAGAAATGGTGCTCTTCAGTGTCAGTGCTGAATTAATTTGTATTTGCATGGTTTGCATATTTTCTGCTTTATATAATGGGTTGACTCGTCTTTCTTTCCTCCAAAAAATGGACAATTTTTTTTTGTGGGCATTGCACTTAATTTCGTGCCTCAGTGTTCCAGATTAATGTTGCCATATGGAGTTGCTCTATGTTGTGACAGGATTCCTGGCTATGGTCCCTCAATCTGGCTGTCTAAATGGACCATGCCTTAATGATTGTTGTCCCCTTAGATCATTGATCACAATTACTAGTATAACTTCTATACATATTATAACATGTTTTACAATTTCACATTGTTTTATCCATTCCAGTTCATTGTTTTGTTTATTGTAGGTTGGTGCAATGGTTGCGTAGAAAAAATGCTGATTCTCCTTGTGATGCTGATGCTGGACCTACGGCCTCTCTTAGATGCCCCCATGGAAATCTTCTGCCTGAACAAGCTGCTGGAGCAAAGCGTGTAGCGGTTCCAGAAAATCTCTGGCTATTTTTCTTTGAAAGTGCCAGTACAGTGAGACCTGATGATATATTGAATTCTTCAGTCTTCCCTGCTGATTCTGGACCATGTGAAATTTGCAGTAGGGAACTGACAGAAGCTGCATGCATGGAGGATAGCCTTAGGTGGTGCTGATGATACATTTTATATTTAACTTTAACCAAAATTCTGTTGCTTTCTTCTTAAAACCTTTGTTAATTTTGCAGAGAAGCCAAGCTTAAACAACGACAGAATCATGAAAAGTTAATTTTGGGGAAAAGTTTTGCACTTTATCCTGACTGCAAATACTTTTTAGTCCCTTCATCATGGCTAGTGCATTGGCGAACTTATGTCACTGCAACCGGGAAAAATATATCTTCTTTTACAGAACCTCAAAATCTGGCAGTCACTATGAATTCTCTTATCTGCGAGAAGGTGAATAATTGTTTTCTCGATATTTTTTCATCTTCGTTCAAGCAAGGTTCACATGTACTATCCCGTAGTAGGTATACCATATCATATTGGTACTAAACCGAGGTACAGGGGGCGTACCTAGTCTTAGTATTCTGAATTGACCCTTGTACTGGGCATATCGACATTGTACCGGTATGATATTAGTGTAGGGTTCGGTATCGAGATGGCAAACCTTGGGTTTAGGGTTATATCTGCAGTCTATTTAGTATATTTTGGAAACTTTGGCTGGTCTTTTACTATTTTTACTATTATATTTTATCTTCTATATCAATAATCGGTCTAGTGCAGAGTTTGGAAACTTTGACTGTATATTTACATTTTTAATCATTTTATAAGCTAGCATATTTAATGGTAGAATGTTCTGTGATTTGACTTTCCTTTTGTAGCTGGACTCTTCAATTTACCCAGACTTTTTCTCCTAGAAAGGATATTAGAAGTCCCAGCACAAGTTATGAAGCTTTCCATATGAACCCTCTTCTCCTGTACCCCAAATCTTGTTCATTTATTCCTCTTCTACCTTCCCTGGACTTCTTACTGTATCTGAACTTTGTTTTAATATTTTGAGTTGTAGCTGGAATGTCTCCTTGATCCTGCACCTAGAAATCATGCAGTGCTGACTTCTTTACTAGAGTGCCCTATGTAGGAAAAAAGAATGAAAAGAAAAATAAAGAAAAAAATGACTCTGAACTCTAAACTGCCCCATTCCCAATGTTAACTCGCTAAGCTGAAGTCTGGAAAAATCAGAGCCGTCCATTTCTTTTCTCACATGAACCATACATAGAGTCATAGAGTATTTAATGGAAGAGGCTTTCCAGATGGATTCCCTCCTTTGTTTTTGGATTTTTTTTTTTTTGCATGTGTATAGCTGCTTTTTTTGGTTGGAAGGTATTTGTTAAGAGTACCGGTGCAATTAGATGAGAGAAAGGGTAAAGGGCAAAAAGAAAAACCAGCCTTTAAAATTAGTGCTGCAACTTTCTCTAACCAGGAACCCAAATGGTAGGGACGGGGGGACTAACTGTTAGATCAAAGAATACTGAACCGGTACTAGAGTCCATATTGGTCATCGACCGGTACGGTATACCGGGCCCGAACGTGGCAAAATGCACGGTACGGTATGACTTTTTTTGAATGGTCCGGGGTCCTGGACCGTTTTTCAAGATTGAACCGTACCGGCTCTTGGCCGGTATGGTACAGTACACCCCGAACCGGGTGGCTCAGGACGGTACCGAGAACCTTGTATTGGGTGCTTTCTATTTTTTACCTCTCTTATCCCTTATTATCCAAGCCATCTATCTAATGCTCCCTTATTTCAGATGTGCAGGATTTCACTACCCATCCAACTAAACCACGCCAAAACCTCCCCTCCCCACCTCCCCACCCTGGCATGTGGCCCTCCTCCTTCCCCCCTTGAATATCCAGGCCATCTATCTAATTCTCCCATATTTGGAATAAATCATGGGCACTGCATGCATGACAACCTAGTTAATTTATAATGCCCATGAACCTATAATCAATGTATGGGACTGAAATATAACAATATAAATTCAGTTGGGAATACTGGACATTGTACTATTTGATCTATTCGATATGTTGTTGCAGTCTGTATTCTACAAATGAGACTGATTATTATGGCTATTTGTAGATAGCTTTTATGCTAGTTGTTAATGGAGTTACATGACATGCCAGATTATGTTGTAGGGAACATGTCCACCTGTTTTAGTTCTGTAGTGATTTGCTCCCCAAAGAGATCTAATGATCCTGTATCATAATGGTATTTCCAGATCAGTTTATTAGAGATTTATCTTTTATGTTCTGGTCACTACTGCTGGGAGAAATGACTTTTGCTATGGTGCAACACAACGTGTTCTTAAACCCTTCACCAATGGCAATTCTGATAATATGTATTAAAAATGAAACGATGTCTTCCTTTTTTCTTCTGTCGGTAACTTCTAGGAAATTCTCACTTCCATTTGATTTTATAGCAGCCTAATGCTTTCAAAAGAATGGATATGACGTTGTTGCCAAAAAAAAAAAAAAGAATGGATATGATGACAATAACTTTATATGTTGATCTATTGGACCACTGATGTGGAACAACCTGGTTTAGGCAGAACTGAATCCATATTGAATTATTTTGTGAAAGGCTTTTACATGATAATTCAACTTAGTAGACTGCACATGTTTCTTTGAATTATTCACACTCTGCTAAGTTCACGTTGTGACTTTTGTGGGCTTTACATGAAGATGCATTTTGATTTGGTTATTTAGATGAATACCGAGCAGCTGCTGGCATGGCATATATTGTGTCGTGCTGGCACATGTGCTGTGCTGTGCCAAAATAAAAATGATTTTAAATGGCATTTTTCAGGTAAATTGGTTAAGAATGGGTTAAATGGGTTCTGTGCCAACCTGTGCTGGGTTCATGGACTGGCTTGGCATGGTACATGCTGGGTGGCAAGCTAGTGTGGCTCCTGCATTCTTGATTTAGATATTGACATAAAGGAATGACTGTAATCCTGACCAAAGCAAGTGGGATTCTTGTTAAATTGTCATTAAAGAATAAGTGAGCAATAACTTGAATGTTGTTTTACGTATTCGGCAATTTGGGATTTCCTGCGATCTACTCATCATAACTTAGCATATTTTGGTTATTAATGGCATAAATTTGGAAGGTATTCCCAGGAAGTTGTTCATTGCAACTAATCAAGTTGTGTCAAGAAGTTCTGTGGTAAATTGTAACAATGCAATTAGTGCATTAGATATGTTTCCATAGACAATTCATTTGTAAGTTTATCCAAGTTTTTATTTCTGAAGAATTACTACAAATCCTTATGTTTATTTATAATATTTTTTATTTTTTGTATGCCAGCATTCGCGGTTGCTTGAAAGGCCACTTGAGCTAGTTTGCAAGCGTGGTGTTATCACCCAGAAGGTGTCAAGTGTAAGAACCTTCTACCTTTATTATTTTGCTATGAATTTCTTTTTGTACCAATTGAAGGGAACTTTTCTGAAGCCAAACTTACTGTTGTAAGTGGATTAGCATATGGTTGAATCTGCTTGTCCTATATGATGCTTCTCATTTTTATTACTTCTCTTAAGATATCAATATGGGCTACTGGAACTGCATCCTGAAGCTTCCTTTAAGATCTTGTTTTGAATTTTGGTGCTAGACAGTATAGAAAATAAATATACCTTAATAAGATCAGTGCATATAGATCTTTTCTGAAAAATGCTCTATAAAACAGAATGGAATGGAAAAGGAATGAGATTACTGCATTTATATAAGTATAAATAGTTGTAGTTGTGGTCTGGCTCCTGGATTGACTGCCATCTTATATTTATCTCCCTTGACAAAAAATCTTATATTCAGTCCTTGAATTCAATGGCAATTTTATTTTCGGTCCCTCACCTTGCACAGACTATTGCATGAATGTGTGCGAGATCGATATAACCGTGCACAGAAACAGTTACAACCATGTGCAGGGTGGGCATACGTGTGTTTGGGGCACTGGCAACTTTGTGCTGGACTGAAGGGAAAATGCTAAGTAGACAAGGGATAAACATGAATTGGTAACCAAATGAAAGGCCGAGTGTTAAGTTCCCCTATAGTCCAATGCTGTATAAATCCTAGAATTCATTAATTGAAGCGGTAGTTTGATAGGCACAAAATATATTGTTTCACTTTTTGAGCTTGAGAAATATATTAAATTCATTGGGCAACTTGTTCAGGCAACTTGAGTTAGGCCAAATCTTTGTAAAGCACATTCAGCTGAAGCTTAGAAATGTTTGGAGTGCTACAGTCCATATGGCTATGTTTTGTGCTTTATTTTTTCTTGAGATTTGAATTACATGAAGCCAAAGTCCCTTTACAATGTTTTTTTTTTTTTTTTTTTTTGTTGCAGCAATATATTCTTTATACCCCAAGAACTATAGATGCTATCGTTAATTTTTTTTTTCATGAGGATAGAGATTCACTAAGAACAAGCATGATTTGATGCATTATTTTGTGACACAGCATGCTTAATGAGCACTAATTTTTTCTTGTCATTCAAAAGAAAATGTAAATAGCAACAGGAGCTACTTTGTTTTGCTGCAAATTGGTAGAGTACAGTAACATTGTGGAGTCAGTTTAGCCAAGACATTGATTATTTTCTGCTGGTTTGTGAAGAAGGTGACAACATGATGAGCTTGTGAGACTATATTGTCAAAATTGTTATGGCAACTAAGTGAAAGGTACAGTAAACGGCTTTAGGCAAAGCATGGCCAACAAGGTCTGTTATCCCAATGTGACAATTTTGTTTCTGCCAACTTGAATCATATTATTTATTCCCTGATAATTATGTCTTCTTTGACAGCAAATTAGGATGTATACTTGTTTCTTCATAGTTTTGTGAAAGAGTGATTATAATGACACAAGGGGTGTCTTGATTTCTTCATGGAATGGGACACCCTGCTGTCCTAACCTATCTTAGTGGCGGTCCTAGTCAAGCATCTTGGTAGATACCCTCCATCTCTCTTTTTTTCTTCTTCCATTCTTCTTTCTTTCTTTTTCTTGTATGTTTTTTCTTTCCTTTTTCTTTTTTCTTTTTCTTATCCCTTCTTTTCTTTTTTCTTCTTCTTTCTCTTTCCTCTCCCTTCCCTTCCCTTCTTTCTTTTTTCTTCTTCTTCTATCCTTTCACTTTTTCCTTTTCTTCATATTTCCTTTCTTTCTTTTCTCTTTTTCCTTCTCTTCTTGCATGGATAGGTTTAAGAGTTCCGGCCCCATCCCAATCCCATTTTCTCCAAGGAACAATATAGGATGACTGCGGTGCCCTCTACTCCGCAAGGGCTTAAAACCTTTGAACGTCATATATTCAAAGTCAAGAGGGTCACTATTAAGGTACAATCAACCAAGGATCGTTGAACCGATACCGGGACCTGTATCAGTTAGCGCTAGTACGGTACATACCGGTACGGTCCGTACCATATCATACCGGCATGTGTACCGGCATTGATAAATTGAAATTTTTTTTTTTTTCCCCTCTCTCAAGCAAGGATCGCTGAACCAAACATGAAATCAGTCCGAACCGGACGGTACATATTGGTACGGTACCATATCATACCGTACCGGTATGGAATTGAATTTTTTTATATTTTTAGTGCCGGATCAATTTTAATAGGTGAACCATACCGGCTCTTGGCCGGTACGGTATGGTATATCCCATATTGGACGGTACGGGATGGTTCCGTGAACCATGCAATCAACACTTAGAGCAGTAGTTTAGTTTAGATTGAAGCTAACACGACCATTAAAACTTGTATTGAAATTGCATTAAAATTCTAAAACTTCCTTCACTTTAAAGAAATCACTATTCTTTAAGTAGGAGACAACATCATGCATTCCTTATGGTTGGAGAATTTGTTGATGGTTTTTCACAGCCAATTGTTTGATCCATCAACTTATCATCTCCTTCAGGCCAATTATTTTTCAATGTTATTTGATGTATCTTTTGATCAAATAGTGTTATTTTTATTTTCTTCACTGATCCATGATTGCGTAATCCTTGTGTTTGGACAAAAACTTGCCCTCATGTTCCATGGACAACTGGCGGTACAAATTAATCATATTAATCTATCCAGAACCTAATCCTTATTTGTTGCTGACTCTTCATCTTTGTTGATGTCTTCATGCTTGTTGGTGTCATGATCATGTACTCGTCCTTATTCTCTCTTTCTGAAGACCTTTTCTTATAGGAAAATGGTTCTCTCATTAACTTATCAGTAGCTTATTTTTCGTGGAGAAGTTTTATCGTGAACCAACAAACCTGCAACTACTTCAGATGGCCTGTAAAAGATTCAGCTTCTCCTGCATTTTTTTTTTATGACGATTTCAGTAGCATGATCAGCAAAGAAACTCCTTGTTTTTTTTCGGTCAGACAGTACATTTCTATTCCTGTTGATCTTGCTTGTTATCCTTTGTCATCATGATCCACTGGAATTATCAGTGGAATCTTATAGATTCAGTTTCTTCATTTGAGCATCCATCAACCTGACAGGAAAAACATACATGTTGGCTTTTACATTATTCATCTTGATCATACAGTCATAAGTGGCGAAGAAGAAGTGTGACCTCACTAAGTGACATTGCTTCTTACAGAATTCCATCAAACTTTTCAAATAAGCATTTTACACTATTTCCCATGCAGCCTTCTGTCTTCATGAGTACTAGAATGAATATACAATGTTCAATTTATGTGGGGTGATAATGTGTGATCCCTTGAGCTGAGCTTCACATGCACTCAGAAATTTGCTTTAATAGTACAATAGTCTAAATGAAGCATTTATAATTATTTTACATTATTAAATGAGGCATTGTCAGAGTTTTCTACCATAATCACCGGTGTGAAGAACAACTGCAATGCTGCAATGTGGAATAGGTTTCCCTAACTTTAACATTTGTGGGTTTCTCAGAAATTGTAAATCACATGGTTTTGTCAATTGAAAATTTGCTCCAGGTAATTTATTTATAATATTTTTCTTCCAGTCCGTTAAAAATGGTGTTTTTTAGTATTACCTTTGATGAAGCAACTTATGTAGTGTTTGATTTTTGCATTGGATTAGCTCAAAACTATGCTAGACGTTTTTTCCATACCAGTTTACAATGCACAAAAACACTAGCTCTTGCACGTAGTTGAAATTATATTTTGTCTGCACTATTTTGGCTCGGTTTGATATTTCTTCTGACATTTCAAAGACAATGTTTGTTCTATTTTGTTAGTTCTCAGAAATATTCTTTGGAGGATTTATTGATTATCATATTTAGCCTAGTTACATTTGCCTTCATAATAATTTATATGCCCATTTAACTAATCTGGTAAATTACGTCCATCTCTAAATTGAGTAGTTGGTCCAGTATTCTCTTGGCAATTTACTGTTGGGGCCACTTGGATGCTATAATATGTTTATCTGTTTGTGTTAGCATAGTGATGTTTAGTTGAATGGTTCAGATAAAAATGTGGACGAGAGGTTTCAGGCTATCATGGCTGTGTGCCATTGTTTTATTGCTCAGTTCAGAGGTTGCCACCTCTTTGCACAGTGTGGTTTGAAAGGATGTTTGTGCTGGTACTTAATAATTACTTGTTGTACCCAAAAAAAACTTCTATAATTATTTGTGCAAAATATAGCAGAATTGCTAGGATTCCTATATGATGCCTTGTTTAACAGTCTTCAATCGTCATGTGATTTCATCTGTTACATAAACTAATGCCTAGGTGATTATAGTTGAACTCCAATGCTTTTATCCGTGCTTTGCACTTGTACCAGCTGATTGTAAATTCACTGTGAAAGACCATGCTTTTGTAATTATTCTTGTATTGGTAAGCTAGGTCCGTATTCTAGGTAGCCCTCCTGGTATAATTTTAGCTTTTTTTGTATTATGAAAAATCTATGCAAAACCTTTATCCTTTCCCATTCCTTTTCTGATTTGCTGTTCAATTATTCTCCAGACAGATGGGTTAACACTTATTCCAGAGAGTGATTGGATGCTGTTTTGTGAAGAGTGGAATGTCTTGGAGGGAAAAGGTATATCTGCTAAAATAGCCTTTTCTAGTGGTACCACAAATAAATTAGCTGGATCTTTTGAGGAGATGCCAATTTTGGAAGAAGATTTGAGCCGCTCAATTGAAGATGCAAATGATGAGTTGGAGGCTAAAAGACCTTTTATTATAACTCATCCAGAGGTAAAGCTATTTTAGCAATGATCTGTCATGAAATTAAATGGAGATGAAGAGTTTAATCCTAATTTAGTCATATTTTTGCTATCTTATTAATGCTCCTGTCACATACTTAAATTGCACATGTTTCCTCACAATTTTGAATTTGTTTTTTATCTGGATGGATAGATGTATTCCAATTTATTATTTTACTCTCTTTATAGATCTCTCTTCTAGCTTTCTATCTTTTGATGACTCCATTTCTCTACTCGCAAACACGTATTTGACTTTTTATCCTTTAAGGAGTTTAGATGAATTGCTTGGATGATTAATGCAATATATATGAGCAGGTTATTCTGGAATTGTTAATCCTTGTCAAGTTTGATCAGCATAGGTTGTGGCTTATCCTATCCAGTGCACCATTGTCACTTTCTGGTTTTGTTGGTTACCAGGCTTGGTAGTTCAGATGTCTCCAGTGTCAACCATTTCTGGATTAATTCTTTAAACATCGTGAGGGCTTTTACTTAGAAACCTTCATTTATAATTGAAATGTGCGAATATGATAATATCTTTCATGAATTAGTAGAGCCCACTGATTCACACTTTTCCAAGATCTTTACTTTCTATTATGAAGCCAATAATGGTAACAGCTTATAAGGAATTTGAGCAATTTTCTATTGATTTATTGAATTACGGTTATGCATGGCAGTGGTTTAATTTGGTTAGATATTCAATAATGATCTGTTGGATTAAACCTATGATGTGTGCTATCGGCTATCTTTGATACAGTTGATTATGCTGACAATGATTTTGTTTAATATTCAATGATCCAATAATTTAGTATTTTTTATCTTTTTCCTGGGTGTATGGGTATATCATTACCTAATATGTGCTGTATGTGAATACATGTGCACATTCTAAGGATAAGAAAGCTATCCCTCTTTGACATCATGATTGGTGAGTGGCGTGAACACTTTCCATGCCATTTCTTTTGATTTCTCTAACTAGTTCTTTTTTTTTCTTCTCTATCTTGTTAGTCTATATTGGTGATACCCAGACAAATAGTTTTCAGGTTTTTTGCCATGTCCCCATGCATGCATGACAAGGGATGTCTGCCAGAGATGGGATGCTCAATGGACATGACTAGGTCATAGTTTCTGTGATTTGTCCTGGTCAATTAAAAAAATGGAAAAAAGGTAAATGCTATGTGATTCAGCTGAGGAGAAAAGAGGAAAAGAAAAAGGAACAAGATCCACGGTCCTGATTGCTTAATCTCATATCTTGCTCTATCCAAGGAAGGTTGTAAAAATAAGAGAAAAAGAAAAAGAAATGGGGTGAGTTTGCCTTGCCGTAACCAAGGAATGGAAAGGAAAAAGGAAAATATGGAAAGGATAGGGTTTGCATTTGTCCTGGTTCATGTATGTTGTCCAGTATCAAGAAGAGAGGGGGAAAGGACTTTCCTACCTCTTTCATGTCTGCCTCGAAGCCATCCCCCCAATATCTCCTCTTTCTCACCTCTGGACTGACTTATTTCCCACTTCTTAGCTGAAACAGTACTGTTCGCTGCTATTCTCAAGTAACCCAAAGGAGGCCGACCATCTGATCTCTCTTCCTCCACCCCCTTTATCTTGATTATGGTCTCTTCTTAAAGACAATGGTGTGCGTCTACACACTACACATAAACAAACAGGCACATTAACATATACAAGATTTGGTTATATAATGTCCTGTACTCACACTTGCATATTTGTTCACTGTTGCCCATGTGCATGCACAACCCCGATGACATACACATCTTTAGTCTTAAAGTATCCCAAATAAAACCTTCTCTTGTTTCTCCTCTATAAATTTGTACTTATTTTGATCTGTGCACCCCACTCAAATTTCATAACATAGCCATGCTTTTGTCAATTAGAGAATAATTTAGATTTCTTTAAGTCTTTTTATCTTATTATATTTTATGTAAGGATTACTTTTAACAAGTTAAATTAACAGCTTGAACATTTAATAGTTCATAATTCTTTCTTTTTTTTTTTAATAAAAAACTGTCCAAATGCTTAAAAGTTTGGGGAGCATTTAATGACTGTCTTGGAAAAATGGAAAGCATGTTGTACATGCATCTTAGATATTATTGCAGAATAGATTATCTTGTGCAAACAACTGTCAAAGACTTATAGTTCACCAGCTATGAATTTGGAGCTCTTTTTTGTTATTCCATTGACCTCTTTTTTAAAACTTGCTAAATTTCAGTATTATTGTGTTAGGTATGCGAAGATTGCATTGGAGAAAGAAAAAGCTGTGAATTGATTAGGAAGCTCAACTATTGTGATGAAACTATATGTGTATATCTTGTGCGTGGAAAAGATGCTCCCAGATCTATAAAAGAAGCTTCCTTAAATATTTTTGAGCCAGATCGTCGCACTTCCAAGCGTTCTAGAAAAACATCATTCGGGAATTCAATAAATTTGAGAGTCTCTGGTTCCACATCCATCTACCAGTTAAAAATGATGATATGGGAAGCTTTTGGGGTATGTCATTCAATTATAACAGCATATGTTATAAACCACCATGTAGAGCTTGCTTTCTTGGTTCTTTATGATGGCTGCAGAAATTTCATTTTTGTTGATATTGTTGTCATTCCCAGACATGATAGAAATCATTTTTAGCACCATGAGTTATTTGATATTCTAAATTGTTGTCTTGTGGGATATTAGTTCTTGTGTTTTTTTTTTTTTTTTTAAATAAGAAAAGGAATAATTGATTATAACTGAAGGGATAATTGATTAAGACTGTTTTCTTGAGCATGTTTTACGTAAATCCTTGTTAGTGTTGGACATTGATGATCATGGCTTCTCATGATGCTTAGAGGAAAAATATTGAACTGTTGCTGGACTTTGAGAACATAATCAAAATTTCTGAGCAATCATATGTTTGTGTCATCATTCTTTCAGCATCTTATGCTGTATTTTCATCATTGACCAATATCTTTTTGAATGCTGCATGGACTGTCTTTTTTTAGCATTTATGAATTTAGAGGTTGCATGGGAAACATTTGCAAGATGTGTCACTTTCTTGCTTGCTTCAAACATGGCATGATTTGACTTCAGAATGCCCTAAAATCTATAAACATTAGCATTCAGTTATGTGGTTGAGTTCTTTTGTTTTATGCCTTCATTTATTTGCTGCTTCACAGCAGAAAGCAACAAGGATAGGTTTTTCTGTCTGAAATTCTACTGTAGTATATGTTTAATGGTGACGGTACTGCCTTTTCAACATTCACATGCTTTTATTTGGCATTTTGCATCCAAAATTTTAGGTCCATCATGTGCGTAGAAAACTTATGCTAGTTTTTCCAGTGCTGATTTCAGAAATGTATGTCCTTTACTACTAGAATGGGGGGGGGAATTATTATATGCAGAATGGTACTGATATAATCATAATAGTTACATGGCCACAGGTTTCCAAACTATTGATGTTACATTTTCTTGTTGCAGATTATAATAACAGAAACACTTCATGTAAATTTATTTATCCTTCATACATCTTTTTTGCCTATTTCTTTTTTAAAAATTTGTATCTTCTTTTCTGTTTTTAGTATCTCTGAATGAATTCTTTTATAGCTGGTATGCCATATGTCCAAGACCTGTTAACGGTATACATTCTGATATATTGGTTGGTACTGTATATTGGCTATGGCTACCACCACAAATTTAGTATTTCCATGGCAACTCTTGATCATTCAAGAAATGTAGTGGAAAGGTAAATGAAAAAAGATAGCCATTCAAAATCTCATCCTATTGGACAAATCTTTTATCTTTTAAGGGCTGGTATATTGGCAGTGGATGTGATGAGAGCTATTGACCCATACTTTATTGCTTTATATACCTTATCACCTTATTGTTTGAGATTGGCCTTCCCACTACCACTATAGCATTGGGCCATACTCTAGTTCTCTTCGGTGCAAGGTTAGCCAACCTGGAACTGGATCCCATATCCGCCGGCTAGCAGTATGGGTCTGAATCGACAAGGAAACGAAAGCGGGGAAGAGGGAGAACCAGAGAGAAAAAGATGGGGGGAGGAAAGAAAATAGTGGCGGAGATGTTGGTGGTGGCCATCGAAGGGTTGCGGAGGGCCATCGAGGCCTCCGGGGCTCTACCCTTTTTCAAAAGAGGAGAATAGAGAGAGAGGAGTGGGGACAGGGAGAGAAGTGGATGGAGGGGAAGGCGATGGGGAGGCCGCCGGAGGGTTTTGCCTTTGTTTCGATCTCACGGATGCCATGGAATTGATTTTTGCCGTCTGGGCGCCTCGATGGCCCTCCTTTCCCTCTCTCTATTTTTCTTAGAGGGTGGAGCCTCGAAGGCTCTCCGGTGGCCTTTCCCTCTCCTTCCCTCCCCCCCTCTTTCTCTTTTCTTCTCCCTTGCTTTGTTTAGCTAGTGTTTCGATTTGATCGCCCGAATCGCACCAGTAGGCCATGGAATGGTTCGACATGCCCCAAACCACCTAGTTCGGGACAGTTCGGCGAACCATGCTCCGGTGTCTCTTTTTTATGATTTATGTATGGATATTAATTGGACACTTATTGTCCACAAACATTTGTTCCTATTTTATATTTTCCAAGTTTGTTGCCAATATCCGATAAATTTCTTCACTCTTTTTTTAGTATATAGTTGATTAGGATTTTTGGCCTGGTGTTGTATCGTTCGTTTGGCTCGAAGCGAGCTGTACGAGGCTTGAATCGAGTTAGTTCGGCTGTGGGATTTGGTTCTGGGGCCAAACCGGTAGGAACTGTGCCGAACGGGCAGTTTAGCATGGTTTTAGGTTGAATCAGGTGATTCGGCTAGGTTTCCCTTTTTTTTTCTTTTAAGGTGGCTATTATGAGAGAAGTCCCTCTCTTCCGACTTGTTTCCACAATGAAAAAAGAGGAAAATGCAAAGAAAATACAGAAAACTCAAAGATTAATTATAGGAGAGCTTTTTTTCTACTTTGTCCTTGCAAAGGTCTATAATATCTTATTTTGTCCATATGAACCTTTTAAAGTACTTGATTTTGGATAATCAATTTATCAAAAATCTCAATAATATCTCAATCTAATAGGACTGATTCTATATTCCGTCCTATTTTTAAGTTGGATTTTATCAAATGAAAATTTGTTTTTTAATTTCTTGGAACAATATTGGTGAAGATCAATATGTCTCGTCTGGAAGGATTTACAATAATTTATTACTTGTTTCCGTTTAAAATTTCTAGCAGACTTTTCGATCATGAGCATCATAGTTATCGAAATTTACAGGTTTTTTGCATAGAAAATACTTGCTTCCTTAGAAATTTTTAGTTGAATTGGCTAGTAGATATTTACAAATATCTTAGCTTGGCCATTATTCTAGAAAAATAATATACCACCATGGTTATTATATGAAAGTGGATGGAAGTACAATTATTATATTAATCTACACATTTAGATAAAAAAGAGACATCACGAAAAAAATCATATTAATCATTTTTTACCATAATAGTATATTTCATAGTAATTATCGATTCAACTATGGCTATTATATGAAAATGGAGGAAAGCTTGTTATATAAGGATGGAAAGTCATCAAGATATTTGAGAAAAAAATGGATAGCATGAGAAAAAAATTATATTAATCATTTCATATCATAATAGTATATTTTATAGTAATTATCTTTAATTCAGGACATTTAACTATGGCTATTGTATGAAAATGAAAGAAAGCATATTATATAAAGATGAAAAGGCATCAAAACATTTGAGAAAACAAGTAGCCACATTAGCCATTTTATATTATAATAGATATTTAGAAAAACAAGTAACTATATTTTTTCTAGTGCTATCATATGAAAATGAAGGAAAGTACGCCATATAAAAAAGAAAAGGTATCAACATATTTGAAAAAATATGGGGACAACATAAGAAAAAAATCATATTAGCCATTTCTTCCATAATAATATATTTCATAGTAATTATCCATGATTCAAGACGGATGATTCAGCTATGACTATTATATGAAAGTGGACTAATTGATGAAAGAAGGTTATATAAAGATGGAAAGGCATTAAAACATTTGGAGAAACAAGTAATGAACTGGAAAGGTATCAATTTGGATTTAAAATTATTTAAGAAACTCTAAAAAATAATTACATATCCTAAGAAATAAAAAAAAAAATTGAAAAATAGAAAAGAAAAAAAAGAAAAAAAAACCTAAGTTGACTCTTTGTGCCTCCATTGCATGGTAATCTGGGAGCAGCAACATTATGGTTATGTTAGTACTTCTGTTGCCCTGAGCCATGGTTGATTGTGAATGATTGCATTAGTTTTTTTTCCCCATGTTCAAATTTCTGATTTATAAATGATTTTTTGTAAATGATAAAGAGCTAGTGGTTTTGAATCCCAAGTCATGGATGTGTCTGTTTCTGTTGCAGAGAACTCATTGTAAATAATACATAATGAATGCCTGGGTCAGCCTCTGCTTTTGCTGTTTGGTTATTGGTAGGTAAATTATTTGCATTGCTGTGTTTTGTTTTGTATTTATTTGTGCATGACAGAATGTTGTAAAAAAGTAGTCTTAATTAAAGATATCAGAAAATAGATGATTGCTATATTGGGATTGGGTGGAAAGCACCCGACTGTGGAGGTCGGGGACCTAAAGATTATTATTGAAACAAGATATGTGGGATGTGATTATAATGGCTATAAAAATGAGAATTAGATTTTACTTGCTATCTTGGAACAAAAATAATAGGAAATAACTATAGATATTTCTTAGAAGAGAAGGGGAGTTCATGAAGAGTGGAGGTGCTTCTAGAGTTCTGTTGCCAATGCTTGCTCTTGGTGTTGGAGTAATCATGTATGGCAGCAATTAGACTCATGGTGTTGTATGATTTAAGTTGTTGGGTAAAAAGAGTGTCCAAATGCAAGCTAAATATCATGGTCTTAATGTTGGGGCGTTTACATTTTTCTGAACGTTAGTTTGATAGAAAAAGCAGCAAAGTGCAACCAAGAAATTCAAAGAGTAACAGCATAAAGTGATGGTATGCCAACTTGAGATGGTATGGCCATGTTGATGTAGAAGGTCTAAAGGTTCTAGCGGGGAGTTGAGCTTAAAGTTATGTACAATTTCTGTGACCTGCATAGAGTGATTCATAAAGCTGATACCATGATTATGGTGTTAAATTTTTTAAGTGTTTCATTTTGGCACATCTGTCTTTTGTGCACTATACCTTATAGGTCCAGTGGGCAAGTCACTATACATCTTTCCTATTTTGATTGTCATTTTAATTTTGATTAAGCATTTCACAGATGCTTTCTGAATATCGTAAGAGACTCCCAACATATCATAAGATTCATGTTCTTGAAAATCATCATTGCATGATTACACACGTTATTTATGGATGCCATTATTTGACTACTATTTTGAATATTTATTATAGCCAAAACAAAAGCTTCCTATTTCTTTTGCTTTATATTTTTGTAAAAAATGCTCCCAATTCAAGCATGTAAACATGTGCATGCATCGTAGAGTCTCTTCCATATTCTTGACTATATCTTCATTTGATGAAACATTCCAGTTATATTTAGTTAAAAGAATGATTGTTTACGGTGTTTTAGCTGCAAAATTGTTATTATCTTTACTTTTCTAAAAATATATCATTAAACACTTGAAGGTTGTTAAGGAGAACCAGAAGCTTCACAAGGGGACTGTAGAAATTGAAGGTGATTCTGCTACTCTTGCTGATAAAAGTATATTCCCCGGAGATGTTCTTTGGGTCACAGACACTGAGATCCATGAGAATCGTGATATAGCTGGTAATACAGTCATACCAGTCAGTATTCTTGGAAAGGAAAAGTATGCCTGTTTACAGGTGGTTTATTTTACCTCTCTTTCTTGTTTACAGATGAACTTTCTGAACAAAAGATTGACTCACAACAAGCTGAGGAAGGCTTCCGGGGAACTCTTTTGACATCGGATGTGTCAGTTCAGGCCTTTCCGGATACATCAGCTGGTTGATTGCTGTTTGGTTTGAACCAAGCGACTGGTGCTTCAACCTTCTTTAGTGACTTTCAGAAACAAGCATGATCCTGGGCTTTCCTGTTGGCTGTATAAAGGTGAGATGAGTTGTTTTCTCTTGTTCTTTGTTTTCAATTACTTATGTTTTGGTTTGAATTTTCTTTTCTCATCGTATGTTTTTTTTTTTTTAAAATCAAGAACTAAAAATGCTAAGCCCTATAGAAATGATTTTCCATATCAATGACCAAAATAACAGCCATAATTCTATTCCTGAAAAAAAGAATCGAAGACTGGAAATCACTAGGGGGTGCAGTGTTGATAATCTCCATACTTTGAGCCTCTATCTAACCCACTTTATCCTGCTTCATGCCAAAAATGGGAATGATTTGCAGTTCAAGATCCAAAGCCTTGGCTGTTTTGGATTTGGATCTTGTGGGAATTGGCCTGACCTGGTTGGACCTGATAGGACCCAACCGAAAATAGTTCGTTGATCTGATTCTGGACTGTTAGATGTGCATGATGTGAAACTGACTTGAAAGAGGCCCAGCTAGACCTAAAGTGAAAAGCAGATGGGTCAGATCTAGATGTAGGTTGCCCGAAGTCTGAAATCATTAATATTATTTTGTTGTATATTATGTTAGAAAGTTATAAAGTTTATGTAAGCATATAATCTAATAATAGTATTCTTACAATGCAAACTACTCTCTATAATATTCTTTTGTGTATTACTAAGTGCAGTCCTTTTCTTCTTTAAGGGGGAGAAGCAAAATGAACTAATTAAAAGTGGGTTTATATACTTGAGCAATAAAAAAAGTTCTTAAGATTATGACTTAAAAAGAGATATTATTGACTGTAGTTGTCATGACCCAAAACCAAAAGATGTTAATGTTCGTGAATGTGAAAAAAAAAGAAGAAACCAAATGACATATATTTATTAGATTCAAATCCAAGATGATACATAAAAGTTCAATGAAAGAAGATCAATGATAAACAGATGCAAACAAGCCAAGTGTTCATATCAAAGAATTCATATTGAATTCATCTTTTCTCCTTATTAACAAAGAAATAGGTCAGACCATATATAGACTAAATACGAAACAGAATCTCTATCAATTGGGTCACACAAACTCCCACGAACACATAATTTCCTTGAGCAGGGGCACATACAAATCGGACTCGTTGAATAGGGTACATGGACTCCCATAACTTTAGGGCACAGAGCATCAGTACTGAAGGCTAACAAAGCAGGCCCTGTTAGCCAGGACAATAATCGTATATAATTCTGACCTCTGCATATATGAATCACATATTTTTATCACATCAAATCACACCTAAGCCATAAGAATGTTGAGACACATGGAAGAGTTTCAAAAATTAAGCATGCACTGCAAGCATTTTTTTACATTAATGGTATAATAAAATAACGGCATAATCAAAGAAAGGGAGATGAAATTTATGCCATGAGTGTCTGCTTACCATTCTAACTCCTGTAAATCAGTCACTAATAGTCTCCAAATAAGCTCAAATAGCTTTTATTATGCCCTAGAATGAAAATCATTTTAAAACCACTAAAAAGAATCCAAAATTGCCTAGTTTCACTCTGACTAATTAGCTTTACTACTTTATAGGTCCTTTTTCATGGAAACCCTTAATTAAGGCTTTCTATGGTTCAATAGCAACTTTATCGCAACCCCAAATAATTCTTAAGCATCTAGGCAATCAATGCATACACTAAAAATGATTACATCTATTATTACTACAAATCTGTCATTGCTGGTAGTAAAGAATGTTTGCTATGAAAAGTAGGCTTGCAATTTTTTTTTCTTTAATTAATTCTGGAAGTAGTTAACATAGGTCTTCAATCCATAAAAAAATGGGTATAAAATCTATACCTAGCCTGGAAGAAAAATCCCTAATTCAACTATACTACATTGTGGAGCAGCTGCTCCAACTCAAAAAGTGCATTAAATCTTGGCATTTTCTAGATCTAGAGTTCTATATATTGAAGAAATATATACAAAAATTCATGATAAAAATCAGACTCCAGGGCAGCCAACACAAGGGTTCAGTTGAATACATTCACCATTGGCTACAATAGGTTCTAATCTAATTTCTACTTTGAGAATCCTAATGGTTGAACCTCTTTTTAAAGAACAAAAAATAATCAGAAGAATATTCCCCTCAGTAACTTATGAAATGATGCATACCTTAATTAGCGAAGCCATCTACAAGATTTTCTTCTTCCAAAACTAAGATTGTCCTTCAAGTCCTCTGCAACCCTTGGTTTTTCCCTTTCAACCTTCCTTTGAGGGCTGAGCTTTCCTTCCCTTTTCTTTTTCTGTAATGCAGTACAAAGAACAATAGGATTTCCTAGAATTTCTTAAAGTTTTAAATTAGTGTAAAATATTAAAAGAATTCGGTTTGGTTTCAATGACAACCCATAAACCTGTCATAAACCACTACAATGGCTCTGCGCAGAAGACCCAATTTCAAAAGTCATAAATTAGTCATTTTAAGTCCAAAAATTCTAAAATTAATGTCCATTTAGAAGCTCTTGAAGTCTACTTTGATGTATAATTGGTTTCACTCAAAAATTCTGCATGGTTTTTGAGTTATGGTCAATCAGAGCTTTTTGGGTCGAATCCTCTGCATGTACCATTAAACCATAAATTCTAGTCTAATGCCACCAGTTCTTAGTAACCTTAACAAACATTAAACACATTCACAAAAATATAAATGAAATAAAAATAAATATAATATAATATCAAATTTAGAAATGTTTGGGGTGTCATAATATTCCAGCCAATTTTTTGCTCCCTATCGTCTGTTCCTCTCCTCTTTCATCTGCTATGTTTTCTGTTTTTTTGCCTCTCTTCCTGCACTCTGCCACCATGGAACCCTGCTTGTGGCCTCATCATCTACCACTGCTGCCGAGGCACCTTGTCTCTAGCCTTCCCAACTGCCACCATTGAACCCTCCACCCTGATTGCTGACCATGGTTAGCATCTCCCTGGACCTGGATTAGTTTTGCTGGTCACCACTAATGCCTCTTCTCTGTCTCCTAATTCACCTTTACCTTTCTGGTTTGTGTTCTGTTGTTGCTGTCTCTCCTTTTCAGAATTGTTATAAAACAAATAACAATAGTTTTAAAAATGAAAATTTGTATCAAACAAAAGCTTAATATTGGTATTGTTTTTGATTTCAATTTAGCTGCAAATTGGTCAGAGAGGTTTTAATGGTTCAGTCCACAATTAGTTCGATCAAAAGATGAATTTACTACATGAGCACTATACTGCTGTGGCAGCTGCAATGGTTAATGGTGGTGTGATAATGACAGGGGGATTAATAGTATTCAATGAAATAGATGATTCCAGTAAGCTGGAAATTATGGTCTGAGGGATGTATGGACTCATGATTCCTCAATCTTCTTGCATGTGGGTATTTGTATAACTTGGGATACTTTCCATACTCAGAAGTCTTCTAGGTCAATTATTCTCTGCCATTTGAAGTAGGACCTCAATTTTTTGAATTCCATTTGAGCTTTGATATTTCAATAACCGTTGTTGATTTTTTATATGTTCATCATCAGTGTGCTTTCCAATATCTTTGGTTAACCTTTGAACATACTCCACTGTGTGTGTGTGTGTGTGTTTGGACATGTTATAGTCTCAGCTACTGCCCAGTGTTGGCAGTGTCAAGCTCTTTGTGATAGTTTTTCCTGTCAGTGCATTCTGTGTGTGTGCGCGCGCGTGCACATGCGTGCATGCATGTTTCACATGCAATGTGCTTGCGTGTGAAACATGCATGCCTGCCCCACAGAACTTGTTTGTTTGTATTTTCAACCTGACATCCTTAGCTACCTGCCTATGTTGATCTCTTGTTACTTGCAAGCACTGGCAAGAGTGGCACTGCAAATGACCGGCGGCCTTTTGTATTTTCAAGCTGACATCCTTGGTTACCTATCTATGTTTTTCTTTTGTTATTAATAGTTCTGGCAAGAGCTGTGCTGCAAGTGACTGCTGCCCATCTCAAACTAAGATCACAGAAATTACTATTTAAATATGGCTGCTTCTCAAACAGTGATAGAAGTGCTCCAGATATGTCCTGTTATTGGAAATTTTCCATCCTTTTATCTGATGTTGTAGTAAAATGGAAATCATATGCTGACATGAGAAATTCTAGGGGAAATGTGTAGGACAGGTTGTGGTAAGTCATAATGGATAGGAATGACTATATTAAGGCAGTGGTTTAAAATGGCAAGTAATGAATGTAGCTCTAGCAGGTAACTAGATACAGAGTATATGTTTCGCCAACCAGGCTAAATCATTATACACTAGGCCTTATCTATAAGTATATGCTAATTAAGGCTAGATCATTCAAAATCCTTTAGGAATCTATATACTTGTGCTCTCTGGCCATCAGTTATGTTGTTTATAATTTTAATTTTGCAGGTGTGTAAGATTGGCAAACATCGGAGAAACCAAGCTCATTTTACATGTGTGGAGGCTACCAACTCCGCATCCGGGCTTCAATTCTTGTACTTGAATTGTTGTGACTTGTGAAAGCGTAGGCTGCCATTTTTCTACCTGACCTCTGTAATTAACCATCTCAAGAGAAGAAAAGAAGGGAGATGGCTCCTGTAACTGTTGTCAGGGGATTTTGTTGTTTGTACTCTCTGTAGCCATAATGCATTTATACCGGGGCTTCAAACTTTCCTACCGTTTATATTATCTTCTCTCTTCTGTTAATCATGAGGATGCTTTTCTTTCCCATGGAGTAAAAATCGCCTTGTTTGTTAAAATGCTGAGGTCCAAATCCAATTCAACAAGAAAGAACCAGCTGTTAGAATGGATGCAGAAATGATGTGGAGCTTGATGTTGCAGCCCATTTGTAGTGGTAAACAAACATATGTACATGATTCAAAGGGTTGAAACTGGAGATGACGGGGGAATGCAAGCTTGTCTACCTGTCTTTGTTCACCAATGTTTCTCCTAGCCATGAGTCCGATATGGCGAGATAGAGCACAGGAGCAGGCTCTATAGATTTGTCGTGCAAGTGCAGCGAACTCTAGAAGCATAGCCCAACTTAAGACTATAAGTGCCTTTTGTAGCATTTATATTCCTGAAATTCTGATGAATATATGGAGCCACCAATAGTTTCTTTTTGGCCATTTACAGCTTAAGTTGGAGTGGAAATTGAGCTCAGCTATGTAATTGAAAACCTACACAATTCAACTCTAATCTCTGAAAACAGAAAAACAAGCATGAAGCGTAACTTTTCTTTAAAAAGATTGGGTGTCTTTGCTTTGAATATGATGGTAATTGGAATTTGATAATATGTTACACATAACAGCAAGTACTAGGATGAGATCTATATCATTGGAACAACTCAAGCAACATGCATCTTTTGTACAAACTTGCTGGAAGGTCTCAGATTGGATGATGTCAAATTCTTTTGTAAGTGTTTCTCATGTACCAAATTCTTGGATTTAAATTTAAATTTTTGTTTCCAACTACAATGCAATCTTTTACCTAAGCAGTTAATTTCATTTTTCATATCTCGATAACTCCAAATAATCATCTATACTATATATGTGAGAAACTACAAGTTCTGAGCTCTATCCTAGGCTTCTAGATCTTTTGATGATAAAAAAAGTATGAATTTTAAAAAGTTCTTCCTATTTGTACCCATGTACAAACAGTTTTATTGCTGAACCTGAAGCATAAAAGAATCAGGATTGACAAATGATTATAGTAGAAAATATAACAAAATAGTTTCATTGGAATATTTGTGGCATCAGAACAATTAAAGGATGCTGTCAGGGTCTCATGTTGGATATCAAATCCTTATTAGTGTTATCCGTGCGATAAATAAAACTAGACAGCTCAGAATTCTTCAATATAACTTAAATTCATTGTTTTTTGTTTTTTTTTTTTATAATAAAGCGGTGCATTCATTTTACAAAACGAAGACGAATACAACCTAAAAAGTCTGTAAGTATAACATCCCTAAGCTGTACAGAGGTCGAGCGCCAGTCATACCACAAAACAAATCCTGTATGCTGAGCTACATAGGAGGCTACCCAGTCTGCAATCGAATTAGCCTTCCTATATATGTGCCTAATAGTCAGAGATCGATAACCATACAGCATAAGTCTAATATTCCTGACTATAGGGTGATATGTAGTGGTAGAAGAAGAATGCGAGATCCAAGAAACAACGGTGGTAGAGTCACCCTCTATAATCAGACGATCGAGATAAAGAACATGTCGGGCATACCTAATTCCAGTCCAAGCAGCATAAAGCTCAAGCGTCGGAACAATGGAGTCCATAATTGAGATGCCTCCGGTTGCAAGGAACTCCAGACGAGAGTCCCTAATAACAAATCCTGCTCCATCCATCCTGCAGCGAAGGCTCTCGTCAAAGCTGACTGTGACAAAAGATGGAGGAGGGGGTTCCCAAGAGATAAAAACCCTCGGGGTCTCTCGAGGAGCAGAAAGAAAATCCCAGATTTTTATTGTCATCAAAGTAGATCTACAATACTCCATCGCAGCAACTTAAATTTATTATTGCCAATTAGAATATAACCCCTTACCTGACCGGTTCATAAAAATTTCCACGTCCTCCTCCAACTTTGTATAATCATGCATGCAGGTGAGAAACTATTTCTATTCTCAGGATTCCATGCAGCGGAATGGTTTTCCTTTGCTGATAAACTCCAACTCAAATATGTTCTAAATTTCTTTCTGACATCTTTTATTTTTTACCTCGGGCTTTTAATTTTCTCATAGAAAACTGGACAGATTCGGAAAAGGTCCCCAAGTTTTTCCCATATACTAATATTTTTATTATTGAAACTTGAAACGGTAAATAAATTAGTGTTAACAAAAGATCATAATAGAATATACATATAAAAAAAATTGATTGGAAGACCTATCGCGTTTCTTGTCTGATAAATATAATTAGATTGTTTAGATTCTTGGATCTAACTTGAAGTCATCGTTGCAAACTAGGATATGGTCCTCAAACAAAATAGTCAATGCCAACTTTTGCATCTTGATCACAGTCTAAATAATTGCCTGTTTGATTGAAAACTATTTCTACTCGGAACATTCCACATGGTTGGTTTTTTTATTTTTTTAATGTTTTGATGGAAGACGGTGTTTTTCAATCTCATACTAATGTAATATATTTTGAGTTTCTCTGCAAGATCTTTTATTTCTACCTCAGGCTTCTAGTTTGTTTCAAGAAAATAATATATTTACAAGAAGATCTCCGAGTTTTTTCAAATGCCAGCAGTTTTATTACCGAACCATAAATTATTAAAAAAATCAGAATTAACAAATTATTTAATATAAAATATAAGAAAATAGTTTCATGGGAATACTTATGGCATTGGATAATTAAATCAAAATGCATCATATGTATATACTTGGTGGGAGGGTCTCGTGTTTATGAAAAAGTGCTTGTTAGCGTTTCTCATGTGATGAATAAAATCAAATAATATTGAATTCTAGGATCCTACTTGAAGTCATTGTAGGCAATTAAATATGTTTTTTATCTAAATAATGCACGCTATTTTTGACATCTTGATCATGGTCTACATAATCATGTATGTAGATTAGAAATTATTTCTGTTGATGCTAAATCACCCGTGGCTGAAACTTTGGCGACATCGGGCATACTGCTCACTCTTCTAATCCTGCTCCCGGGTATTGATGGACATCTGCAAAAGACCCTGGACCGGGTTTCCAGCGGAAAAACTCCGATGCTTAAATCAGTGGGTGGTCTAAGCAGTAACAGAATGGAGAATTCAAGAATAGCATAGATGAAAAAGAGAGTGAGTAGAGTGGCCTAGCTTGGACCTATTGGCCTTAGACCTTGCTTACCCTTAAATGAGGCCAAGTGACAGGGTCATAACATTGTCCCCCACTTCCGAGCTGAAAAATGTTGCTAGTGAACTGCTTTGGCTTTGATCCCATTTCCAGCGAAGGGAGTAATAAATAATAACTTTTGCACTTTGTCGCTTGGCCAATTAGATTTGCCTTTGATTGATAGTGATAGAGAATAAAATATGCTGGTCAGATTATCATTAAGCTACTGAGTAATATATATTGATTAGATGCACTTTGGTGTATCACTGGATTTGCCGTAAGATAGACCATGCAGATCATCCCTGAACTTTTAATAAAGAATAAGACAAGCTGGTTGGGACCATTTTGGCACTTCATCAGATTTATTATGGTGTAGACCACATGGGTCATTCTTGAGCCTTTGAAAGAGAATAAGGCAGGCTGATCAAGCCCACTTTGGCACTTCATAGGGTAGATCACGTAAATCATCCTTATACATTTGATAGAGAATAAGATAGACTGATCATGCCTACCTCGGCACTTCGTAGGGTAGATCACGTAGATCATCCTTATACCTTTAATAGAGAATAAGATAGGTTGATCAGGCCTACCTCGGCACTTCGTAGGGTAGATCACATAGATCATCCTTATGCCTTTAATAGAGAATAAGATAGGATTCAGTAGGCCTTTCCTTGGACTTCAGTGGGCCCTGATAAGATAGACTTCAACGAGCCTTTCCATGGGCTTCAGTGGGCCCTGATAAGATACGCTTCAGTGAGCCTTTCCATGGACTTCGGTGGGCCTTGATAAGATAGGTTTCAGTGAGCCTTTCCTTGGACTTCAGTGGACCCTATGCCTCTTGGGCGTTGATCGGTCTTTAAAAAGTCATCAGCTTTGAAGAAGGTATTGGCCTTCGAGAATACATCGACCTTTAAGAAGTCATCGATCTTTAAGAAGATATCGGCTTTCAAAAAGTCATCGACCTTCAAGAAGATATCGACCATTAAAAGAATATCGGCCTTTAAGAATACATCGGCCTTTAAGAAGATATCGGCCTTCAAAAAATCATCGGCCTTCAAGAAGATATCGGCCATTAAGAGGATATCGGCCTTTAAGAATACATCGGCCTTTAAGAATATATCAGCCTTTAGAGATTCCTGCAAAACAAATTCTTGATCGGGATTCCTCCGATAGGAGACACTCCGTCGCTCAAGTTAGTAGAGTTCGGATAATAAAATGGAGAACTCAATGATAGATGAAAGAGGTCAGAGTAACATGATGGCTTACCTCGGAGGTCTCCTCTTACCTTTTCTCAAGGCTATCCAGCCATCAAATTTTTTGATTCCAGCGGATACTTACATATTCGTTGGATGAGGCGAGTCGAAATTCTAGCTGAATGGAGAGTTCGATAAAGTCCTTGGACTTGTTGACTCTGTACAAAGAGTTGTTGTGGAAGCATCTCTTCCATTCTTTGGGATGAATAAAATTCCATCCTCCCTCTGCCTTCATGATAGTCATCTCCAAGTGGTTTCTACCCTTCACATCTCCATGAACAATCTGGGGGTAGCATCCATGGTGGAGAAAAGCCAATGCCTTCACTACTCCAAGTGCAAGTTTATGCCTAAATCTCCATGTGGTCATCCCTTCAGTTGTGATGTTCTAGATAGTTCCAATATCTTCTTTCCATGTATCAGTGCTCCAATCCTCAGTTGCTTGTACTCCTAATGGGAGGTCATGAAGCAAATTATGTAGATTCCTATTCTCCATGTAATCATATATTGCAATTCCCTGATCCCAGCTAAGCAATAACCTGTTAAAGGGACTAGATTCAGATGCATGATCCGACCAAGCCTCTCGAGCTCTTTTGCAGCCTCCTGCTCTGTCACTGTAGATCCATGAACCAAAACCTTCACTCCTGGTAGAAAGGCTCGATAGACTGGACCGAACTTCCCTTCGGCTAACAAAGTTCCCTCTTGACATCAGCAACCCAAGTTGATGAATCTGTCTGAAAGGAGAATGGGCCTGAAATAGTTGGTTCCTCCTTGTAGGATAGTTGCTTAACTGCCAATGTTCTCTTTCGAAATCTCAAAGCAAAGCACATTAATCCCTACTATCAAAAAGAAAATGGAGAAAGTTATGACCAATGCTAGAATGAGTCCTTTATGCTGTGCTCCCTTCGTTCTGATAAGATTCGCTGCAATCGGGAAGTTATTTTGGGATCCCATGAATGCTGTGAGATTATTTGCCGAAAGGTTGAGAACTTGTATATTCTTGATGCTCAAATCAAAAATATGGCCAGTTATATGATTCTGTGAAAGGTCTAGTGTCTTCAAGTTGACTAATTTAGAGATTTCAGATGGAATTTGGCCAATTAGGCTGGTTTTTGACAAATTGAGATATTCCATACCAGAGAGCTACTCTAGCATAGGGAATTTCTGATAAGAAAACCTGAGAGACGTGGCCTTGGAATTGGTTGTTATTGAGGTCTATGACTTGCATTGGCTCCTGAAACACCCCAAGAACCAAACGCTAAAATGAATTGCCTGAAAGATTGAGATAAGTGATGGAAGCTAGCCCTGACAAGTCCGGCAGTCTGCCATTAATCTCGTTTCCAGAAAGATCCAAGAACCTCAAATTTCTGAATGCATCAGTGAAACTATCTGGCACAGTTCCATTCAATTTATTGCCCGAGAGATCGATAGAAACCAAAGACATTTCGCTGGAGAAGCCTTTGTGAGAAAGGTCCGATCTTTCCTTCGACTCAAGCAATAGTTGGGGATCGCCGTGGAGATCGAGCTCAGCCTTATGCCGGTCCTCCATCTCCAACCTCTTCCTTCCCCTCTTGCAGCACATCGAGAACCGTGCGCTCTCCATCTCCACCTCCCTCCAACCGTCCGACCTACTGGCACTGTGAAGGGCAAGGCCTCCGTCAATGGTATGTCGATCTGCGCCGGCCTTTTCCTCTTCAGCAGCGAAGAGGTCCCGACCGAGCTCGAACCCGAAATTGAAGTCCATGGCAGAGTGGGGGATAAGGAGTCTGCGGACCCGAAGGCCCTGAGCCCGATCACTGCTCTCTGGAACCGGGACCGGATTGGAGAAATGGAGCATGGCATCCCCGACGGTGATGGCGTTGTTGCCCAGTAAGAAATCCAAGAGGGACGGTGAATTGGGTCTCTAAAAAATAATTACTTGATGCAATGCAATAGTATGTGATCCAATCCAATAATTAATCAAGGTACTATGAATTCAAATGTAATGCTCTTAAGTAAATGTGCAGCGAAAATAAAGAGCAATAAATGAAAGAACAAGTAGAGAAGATTAGCAACCATAGAGACAAAGAAGTATAGTGGTTCGGTACTATCCAATGCACCTATATCCACTTTCCAAGATTTTCTTGAGAATTCACTACAATCTCAATCGATTAAAGTCTATTAGTTTTCCGGGCTCACTAATCAAAATCCAACTTGTTTTCACAAGGCTCACAAGTCAAAACCTCATTTGGTTTTATGGGCTAACCAAGAACCTAAATGGTTTTAAGGCTCACCACCAACCTCCCTTGGTTTTTCGGGATAACTAAGAACCTAAATGGTTTTCAAAGGCTCACCAATAACCTCCCTTGGTTTTGCAATAGGCTAACCAAGAACCCTTACAACAAATAATAGTTTGAAGTAAAGAAAATAAAAACTTTCTAATAAAAAGTGGGATCTCTTTGAAGCTCGATGTAGTGATGCTTTCAACTTGATGAAGCCTCTTTGATTGCTCAAGAATGGATGATCTTTAATGCTCTTGAAGGCTCTTGAATGCTTGGAGGCTTGCTTGTGCTTAAGAGTGGTTGAACTTCAATGAATAGGAGTGAATGCTCTCTTTTCTTCTCTCTTGGATATTTCTATTTTATTTCCATCAATAATATCTCTTTTGATTTGATTTGGACCATATAAATACCTTTTCAAGGTCTCAAATCCAGTTTCTAGCCGTTAGACTCGAAAATCTAGCCATTGGGGGTGAAAAGAGACAAGTTATGTATTTAAAAAACTAGCCATTACTGTTCCCAGAACTTCATGTGTCGACACTTCAGGCTTCAATAATATTTCTTTTGATTTGATTTGGACCATATAAATACCTTTCCAAGATCTCAAATCCAGTTTCTAGCCGTTAGACTCGAAAATCTAGCCATTGGGGGTGAAAAGAGACAAGTTATGCATTTAAAAAACTAGCCATTACTGTTCCCAGAATTTCATGTGTCGACACTTCAGGCTGTGAGTTGGCCTTAGTTCAAATATCTTCAATCTGGCTTTCTGAAAATCTCAGATGTGTCGACACTTCCCTAGGTGAGTCGACACATCGCATCCATGTGTCGACACTTCTGCAGTTCTTCATCTTCAGCAAGTTCTGTGACTTAAAAATCTCAGGCGATGAGCTGATCCATATGTCGATACTTTGAGTCGACACTTCAAGTCCATGTGCTGACACTTCAGCTGTGTCATCTGAAACTTTCTTTGCATACCGGTTTGAGTCGATACTTCACTGTCATGTGTCGACATTTGGTGTCATGTGTCGACACTTTGGATCGACACCTCACTGAGATCTTCATAAAAATACTTGAACTTATGCTGAACCAAATTTATATCTCACTCAAGTATCCATTCAAGCAAACTTTGACTGTCTAAGTCTTCTTTGAGCACATCTTTCATTTAAACTTGGCTTCTTCAATCAAACAAACTTTTTCAAATTGATGAGCACCTTTTTTTATAAAAACACACTTCAAAGAAATCATTAGTACCCAACTTATACTTAACCATTTTGCTTATCATCAAAATCAATAACGGAGTCAACAATCTTTTTCTTTTTGATGATGACAAAACCTTTAAGTATAAATTGCATAAAAAATTTAAAAGAATTTTTTTAAGGTGCAAAGAGCTATAAATGCAATAGGTGTATCAAAGTAATTTGCAATATTGACATGATGTATCAGAGCAAGAGTGATATAATGATTAAGAGTGTCAGAGCTTGTTATTGATGGAGACCGAGAGTCTATTTTATTTTATTTTATTTGAGTCCATTGGTCCTGTGTCACTTTAGTCAAAGTGAGCAAATCGAGTCTTGTAATAAAGTGAGACAACTGAGTCAGTCGAGTCCACTTAGTCAGGTCCAGTCGTTTTAGTTCAGTCAAGAGTCTAGCTGAGTCATTCAAGTCAAGAGGAGAGTCATCAGACCTAGAGATTCACCAGGCCCCCCAACCAGAGCTGGCCTTCATGCACCTGGACCCTTCCATGCCGCCAAGCCCGCAAGAGAGAGCTCCAGTCCAAGACAGGCCCACTATTGACCGGTCTCCCAAGGTTTCTTGGCCCACAAGTCAGGGTTTCTTAGCCCTCAAGTAATGTACCCTGGGATGAATCTATAAATACTGCCCCTCCCCTCTTGTATTAAACATCTTCTTCTCATGAATACAACTTAAAATGTTATTTTGTCTGAGTTTTGAGTTTTTCTCTAGATTGGAGTGAGTGTGACGCCCGGGTTCCTGGTTCATGAGTGCAAGCCCTAATCCTTTGGAAACTTCTATGCTCACCAATGATCCTTCCCCCGCTCTGTCCCGCATCATCTGGTATCAGAGCTTAGATTAGGGCTAGTTCTCTGCACCCTTCACAATCCGTATATGCACTGTTCTTTTAATTGTTTCTTCCTGATCAAAACTCCAAAAATTCCTATTTTTATTTTTCTGGATTTATATTAACTCAAAGTATTTTACAGAATTTTTATAGATTTTATTTTGATCTGTGCAGTTTCTGCAAGCCGAAATACAGCTTACAAATTTTTGGCTCTATTTTTCAGCAAGACAACTTTAGAAGGTTTAGGGTTTTGTTTAGTATCACTTTTGCATATCTTTTATTTTTAGTATGTTTCTAGAATATCAGGCAATTGGTTGCAAATCATACTTCTGCAAAAGAACAAAAAAAAATACATATATAAAATCTACCAAAAATACTTAAATCCTAATTTTGCATCATTTATCTGCCATCATTGCATAAACTACCTTTAAGGGCACTCTTGCTATGTTAGATGGGGGGAGGATTTGATCACCTCTCCTTAGCCCAAAACCACATCCCCTGCATTCAGTCTCAAGCCTAACTAAAATTTATTAGACTTAATTTGCCCTAGTGGGCTAAAGACACCAACTGGTCGGGTCCGGGCTAAGTGTTAGATCACTGTGTCAAGCTAACCTGTGTGTGCCTTGTGCTTAGTGTCTAGAATGGTGGTTCAAGGATTTAGTCATGAAGGGCTTGTGTTCTGGTCCACCTACTTGGCCAATCTTTGATTGGTATCTAGGATTGGCAATCAAGGACCTAACACTCCCCTTACACCTGCCTGGCTGAGTACATGGTTACTATAGGCTAGTCTGCTACCTGATTGAGCATCTAGTTTTGGACTCTAGGTCTAGGGAGCTGTAGTTGGTTTGATCGAGTATTGCATGAGCACTAGATCAGGAGCATCATATCATCCAACATCTCCCTGAACCCATGGATAAGTTGGAAGCCAAGATTCAAGCCCTTGTAGACCAAATAGCCCAGATGAATACCTAGATGACCCGGACCGATAGCCTTAACCCAACTCAACCTAGTGAAACCATGGAGCCCAATCCTAGGAGAACCCAATACTCTGACCCATATAGGGAGTCCAACCCTAGGAGAACCCAATACTCCGACCCATATAGGGAATCCAACCCTAGGAGAACCCAATACTCCGACCCATATAGGGAGTCCAACCCTAGGAGAATCCAATACTCTGACCCATATAGGGAGCCCAATCCTAGGAGAACCCCTTACCATGACCCCTACTTGGAGCCCAACCCTAGGAGAGCCACTAGGTATGTTGTGTTGGTAGCACTTAAATTTTGTGATCCTGAGTGTAAGGATTATCTTGCTTGGGAAAGAGATATGGACCTGTATTTTGAACAAAATATGGGTTTCGATCCTGAAAGATGTCAGTTCAAGTTTGCTAAAGCTAAGTTAGTTCACCAGGCTAGGTTAGACTGGAATAATGTTGAGAGAATACTTAGACTAGAAGGCCGCGAATCCATAACTACCTAGAGTGATATGAAACTTGAACTAAGAAGAAGTACCTACCCAAGTCCTATCAGTCCAAGAGACCCACAACCTATATGTCTTATGACTCCAGATCCTATGAACCTAGAACCTATGAGCCTATATCCCATGAGTCCAGTAGACCCAAGACCCATAGAGCTGAATCCAAATCCTATGACCCCAGATCCTATAATCCCATGACCCATAGATCTGCGCCCTTGTCCTATAAGCCCAGGGAGCCCATAACCCCTAGGTATCAGCCTAGTACTAGTCAGGTTTTCCCTAGTCAACTTGAACCCTATAGGATTAGTATCCATAAATATGAGCCCAGTAGTAGCCACTATCTCTTAAGCAACCTGAACCTACTAGGAGTAGTGCCCATAATCAGAAATCAGGACCTAGCCAATCTTCCCTTAGCCGACTTTCCCCTACCATCTCTTTGATTGACAAGGCTTACATTAACGCGGAAGTGTATGAAGCTGATGTGAACTTAGCGGATGAGTATGAGGGAGAAGAGGAGATACCTATAGATGATCTAGAATTAGCTGACCCAATAGATAACCAGGTAGAAGCCAACCTAGAGGTAGTTGACCCTAACCACATCCAGCCTAAAGCTATAGTGGAAGAACAATTAGAGGAAAGAACCTAGATATTGCTGCTAGAACCTTGTTTGAGAAAATCATAGAGGGGAGCCAAATTATAGAGTCTAGTCCTAAAATACAATAACCAGAAGAATTTATTAAGGACATGATCTCTTTGAATCAGTACCCTCAGGATGAGCCTCCTCCTATAGTTCCCATTAAGGACCTCTTCCCTGAGATTAATAACCCATCCTTCCATTATGTAAACCCCATAGATATACTGCAACCTTGTAAGGTTAGCCTTATTAGCCTAGGATTAGTCCCTGACATGCCTTCTTATATCGTACTGTATCCAACTAACCCTGAACCTTTTTTCCTACCCTACCGGACTAATTCTGAACCCACTTCTTATTTTATGCCCTTTCCATATACCACCAGCATTTCTAGGATCATTAGATTATATTTAGTTGAGATTAGCATACTGCATGCATTCATTACGCATGTTAGGTTTGCATTATACTTCTGGCATACCCTATAAAATTTGCTAGGAGCCCATTGTAAGTTTTCACGTGCATGTCAAGCTAGGATCAAACCTAGAGAACCTATAATCTCTTAGGTTTACGTCCAAAATAGGTCAATAAAATTTTTTTCAATAGAAATGCATAGTCGAGTCTGTTAGGTGTAGGTATGAGTCGTTTGCATCACTTGTTAGGAGTCTGCATGTGCCCAGCATGTTCACCACCTACACTAATTTTGAAACAAACTAGCTATTTCTCGAAGAAGGGCCAAGGAATTTGATGTAGTGGATTCTATCTTGGTTAGGCTTACACCTAAAAGAAGCTTCATGCTCGCAGAGCCGGATCTTTTAAAGTGATAGAGAGGGTTGGACCAAATGCCTGTGTTAGATTTGCCTTCGGATTTGGGCATTAGTTCTACCTTCAATATCGCAGACCTGGTTGAGTATAAGGAACTGACAGCGATACCTAGTGAGGCCTTTGGACATACTCCTTTCATTGTGAGTGACCATAACCTAGAGTGTCTACCCATAAATTGGTGTGAGAGAGGAGAACTGATCGAGCATATCCTAGATGATCAAGCCTTGACGATCCAGGGCTGCGGCTATCAACGCTACCTGGTCTGATGGCAAGGCCAGCCAGAGTCAGATGATTAATGGATTTCTCGAGAGGACTTGCAGCGCCTCAACCTAGACCTCCTCGAGAGATATGTGAGCCAGCCTGATCTTCACTCGACAGGGTCGAGTTCTTCCCATCCCGGAAGAATTGGTGGGGACATTAGAGGCACCATAATAAGATAGAGGCTTCTCAACCCTCTGTGGATCACTTAGTTACATTCAAGTCTATTTATAATAAAGCTTAGTTCATCTAAGTTGTGGTTATTTTACTTGAGTCCTGTACTAGTCAGCTCATGTTGAGCTAGTTCAGTCAAGTCAGCTCATGTTGAGCTAATTTTATTTTTTTTTGAGTTCTGTCCAAGTACACTAAAGACTCAGGACCACATCATACAAGTAAAGACCAGGTCCAACCAGTTTGAAGATATGGAAGTGAAGCCCAAGTCCAACCCAGCCTGAAGATTTGAAGACCTCAGAGGAGAAATCAGAAGCCCTGAAGTCCTGGACCACAGCTAGAAGCAAATTGGGCCAGTCCAGGCCCAGGAGATGAGCTAGGGCACCACTTGCTTATGGTGACCTTCCCCTTGGTCGGCCACTTAAAGTCACCCCTCTTGGCCGACCAAGGCAAGGAGAGGGAGAGAAATTCTAGAGATTTTTTCTACCTATGTTTCCTTATTTTCTAGCTAGGATTTGGATGGGAATAGAATTCCTAGGTAAAGTCTATTGTATCCTTACTTAGGGCCCAAGACTAAGAGTCTATTTAAAGGACCCTCGTCTCTTGTATGAGAATTAATTTTTTGATATATGAAATACTCTTGATTCTCCAATTGCTGTGTGCCTCCCTGCTATATGCATTAAGGGATCTTGTGTGAGCCTGAAGTCCTTCCGAAGTGCTACCCGAAGAAATCCTAGCCAACCAACCTTTTTCCAAGCCTCTTCTTCCAACACGCCCTTGCTGCATTTTTCTGAAATTATTCTTGTTTCCAGTCTTTGTTTTCTCATCCTTGACGGTTGTATGCAGGTCTCCGAGTTTCTATGAATCCAACGACTCCAACCGGGCCACAATCGGACCACCGAGCAGAAAGCTGGGAACCCGCGGGCCTCCGGCTTGATTTTCTAGGCCGCATCCATCGAGGAACGAGTGATCTCTTTGATGGGATCTTCACCAGGTGCATTAGATGTTGCCAGGTACACCCCCTATATTCTCCAGTAGTTTTATTGTAGATTAACTGGCCCTAACCGAGGCTTCTTAGTCCCGACGATCCTCTTTTACTACTTTCTTAGGTCCTGATCTGCATGTGTAGCTTCTAAAATTTATATAAAATTCTCTACATCTTATTTTGATCTGATATTCGGGATTTAACCACCTCACCCCACATATAAAATATACAAAAATAATCACATGCATATTAGTTCCGCATCAGGCAGACCCCCGGTGGAATCTCAGGCGCTCACCGCACTCCCTCCAGTCCCTGTAGTCGATAACCGCCCTACCGAGAAGTTGGTGGGGATGATATGCTGGGGAGTCGAGAGTGCTCCCAAGAAGGCCTAGGGGGGAGAGGATCTTGAGACTGTACTTCTCTTTGTGAGGGAAAGGGGGGTTGAAAATAAAAATGTAAATAATGATGTCATGGTCGTCGAGATGACGATCGCGAAGCATCCTGTAAAATGCATCATGGTTGATAGTGGGAGTTTCACCGATGTGCTTTTTTACGATGCTTTCTCCAGGATGAACCTATCCTCTACTCAGCTCAGCCTTGTGCACACACCCCTCGTTGGTTTCACAGGTGACTCTATAGGAGTCGAGGGGGAGATCACTCTCCCCGTTACTGTCGAGATGCCACCTCGATAGAGTACTATCATGATGACTTTCACGATTGTTAGACTTTTCTCAGCCTACAATATGATCCTTGGCCGACCTGGGCTTAACCTGCTCGATGCGGTCATTTCTATAAAGTGGCTGTTGGTGCAGTTTCCAACTCCCTACGGCGTCGGGGAGATGAGTGGGGCACCTCAGTCAATCCAGCACTGCCTCTAAACCGTCCCCGGGGCCAAGGCTGCCGAGGACGACCCCAGTGCAGACGACCTCGACCAAAGGATGCAGGACCCCAGAGGTAGCCCGGTCGAGTGCTTGCTGTTGTATCCTCTCAAAACCGACCTGGTGAAGACGGCACAGATTGGGGCGCAGCTATAAGATGATGAGCGAGCCCACCTGCTGGAGTTTCTCCGGGCGAATGCTGATGTGTTCGCTTGGACAGTGGCCGACATGCCTGGGATCTCACCAGAAATCATCACTCACAAGCTGATTATCGATCCAAAATATCATCCTATGTGGTAAAAGAAAAGAAGTTTTGCACCGGAGAGATAAAGGGTGATTAACGAGGAGGTGGACAAACTCCTCACAGCCAGCTTCATTCGGGAAGTGCAATATCCGAGCTGGCTGGAAAATATGGTTATGGTAAAGAAGAATAACAGGAAGTGGAGGATTTGTGTGGACTACACCGACCGAAGGACAGTTTCCCTCTATCGAAGATCGACCAGTTAGTGGACGCCACCTCGGGGCATCGCTTGCTCTCCTTTATTGATGCATTCTCTGGATATAACCAGATCTAGATGCACCCTGAGGACGAGGAGCACACTGCCTTCATCACTGACCGAGGGACGTACCGCTATCGAATGATGCCGTTCGGCTTGAAGAATGCTGGTGCCACATACCAGTGCCTGGTCAATCGGGTCTTCAGGGACCAGATCGGCAGGAACATGCAAGTCTATGTGGACGACATGCTCGTCATGAGCAAGCCGAGGTCAAACCATGTCGCCGACCTCGTGAAGGCTTTCCAAAATTTCCAGGAGCATAAGATGAAGCTGAACCTAGCAAAATACACTTTCGGAGTAGCAGCCAGGAAGTTCCTTGGCTTCATGGTGACCCAAAGAGAAATCAAGGTGAACCCGGAGAAGGCCTAGGCGATCATTGACATGGAGCATCCGACCTCGAAGAAATAAGTGCAATGCCTAGTGGGTTGGATCGCTGCGTTGAGCCGATTCATCTCGAGGTCGGCGGACCGCTGCCTTCCTTTCTTCAAGGTGCTGCGCAAGATGAACGACTTCACCTGGACAGAAGAGTGCAAGGCAGCCTTCGAGGAGCTTAAAGACTTCCTGGCATCACCGCCACTGCTCTCCATACCGGAGGTGGGAGAGGAGCTCCTGCTATAGCTAGCGGTCACCCCTGGAGCCGTCAGTTCGGTCCTCATCCACACGGATCAGGATGGGTCCCAAAAGTTGGTGTACTATGCCAGCAAGATCCTCCGGGATGCTGAGATCAGGTACACCCAATCCGAAAAACTTATTTTTGCTCTTATCATGTCTGCTCAGCATCTCAGGCCATACTTTCAAGCGCACCCGATTGCGGTCTTGACGGACCAGCCCCTAAGGGCTGTGCTTAGTCGTCCCAACACATCCATACGTTTGGTCAAGTGGGCACTAAAGCTCAGTGAGTTCGACATCGCGTACAGACTGAGATCATCCCAGAAGGCCCAGGTGCTGGCCGACTTCCTGGTCGAGTGCGCGGGACTTGCCGAAGAGCCAGAGCAGACAATGCTGGAGAACCAAGTGGAGCCAGGTGCCGAGGAGTCATGGATCCTCCATGTCGATGGTGCGTCCAATGCAGGCAGAAGCGGAGCAGGTCTCATCCTCGCTAACAGCGATGGAGTTGTAGCTGAATGCGCACTCCACTTCAAGTTCGTCGCAACGAATAACCAGGCGGAGTACGAGGCACTCCTCGTAGGTCTCAGGATCTCCCGCGAGCTGGGTGAATGAAGCTTGAAGGTCTTCATAGACTTCCAACTGGTGGCCAGACAAGTCTCCGGAGAGTATAAAGCCAGAGATCCCTAGATGATGCAGTACTTAGAAAGGGTCTGCTCAAGCATGACAGGTTTCTGATGCTTCAGCATCTCTCACATCCCCCGAGGTGAGAATGCTCACGTCGATGCACTGTCAAGACTTGTGACCTTGCCGGACTTGTCACTAGGGCGTGCCCACATCGAGTACCTCGAAAATCCAAGCAATGATGTTCCCGCAGAGGTGTAGCAAGTCACCTACGAGCCAAGCTGGATGGATAGGTACATCAGATATATTATCGATGGCACCCTGTCGGAAGATCGCTTGGAGGCTGGCCTTATCAAGAAAAAGGCCTCTCGGCTCGTCCTCATGGAAGGACAGCTCTATCGCCGATCCTACTCCTATCCACTCCTGAAATGCCTGAGGCCTTCAGAGGCAACCTTCGTGCTCCAAGAGATACACGAAGGCCTTTACGGAAACCATGTCGGGGGGAGGACTCTTGCGTACAAGGCCCTCCGATAAGGATACTACTGGGAGACCATGAGGGAGGACGTTGCTGACTTTGTGAAGAGGTGTGACCGATGCTAACACCACGCCCACATACAGTGTCAACCAGCGGCACCGCTCTCCCAGCTCTCCACCCCATGGCTGTTCGCCCAGTGGGGAATGGACATCCTAGATCCATTTCTTCCTGCATCAGGACAACAGAAGTTTTAAATAGTGGCCATCGACTACTTCACCAAGTGGGTAGAAGCAGAGCCACTGGCACGGATCACGGAAGCAAGGTTCACCAGTTCTTCTAGAAGTCGATCATCTGCTGCTTTGGGCTTCCCCACAACATCATCACTGATAACGGGTGGCAATTCAACAATCGAGAGTTCAAAAAATTTTGTGCCGAGCTCGGCATCCAACATCGATTCACTTTGGTGGCTCACCCCCAGACCAATGGAGAAGACGAGGTGACCAACCGGGCCATTCTCCAAGGGCTTAGAACCAGGCTAGACCAAGACAAGGGCAGGTGGGCAGAAGAACTCCCTAGCATTCTTTGGACCTACCACACAACGCCCAGGATGACAACGGACGAAACACCTTTCAACCTCACTTTCGGCTCAGAAGCCGTTGTTCCAGTCAAACTCGATGTGCCCATACTGCGGATGCAGCAGTACAGTGAAGCAGAGAATCTGGCGCGCCTTCTTCTCAACCTGGACCTCCTCGAGGAAACCAGGGACAAGGCCCGACTCCGGATGGTGGCTTACCGGCAGTGTGTAGCCTGGTACTACAATGCACGGGTAAAGCTGAAGGTCTTCCACCCCGGCGACCTGGTGCTGCGCTGAGCCAAAGCATCTCAACCCCGAGAGTGTGGCAAGATCTCGCCGAACTGGGAAGGCCCCTACAAGGTGATCGAAGCTCTTCCACATGGAGCTTACTATCTTGCGAGTCTGGATGGTGCCAGATTCCCGCGGACATGGAATGCTTGCAACCTAAGAAAATACTATCAGTAATGTAAGGCCTCTTCCTAATAATAATAAAGATCCTCTTTTGTGCAATCTTCTTTTGCCTTGTAGGGATATCGCTGCCCGGCCCAAGGTCTAGCATGCTTAAGCCTGGAGTCCAGCTCTCCGGCACCAAAGCCTGGAGTCCAGTTCTCCGGCAACCAAGCCCGGAGCCTAGCTCTCCGGCACCAAAGCCCGGAAGTCCAGCTCTCCAGCATTAAAGAACAGAGTCCAGCTCTCCGACAACAAAGCCCGGAGTCCAGCTCTCCGGCATTGAAGAATGGAGTCCAGCTCTCCGGCAACCAAGCCCGGAGCCCAGCTCTCCGGCACTCAAGCCCGGATCCCACGCTCTCCGGCAATCAAGCCCGGAGCTCAGCTCTCCGGCACCAAAGCCCGGAGTCCAGCTCTCCGGCAATGAAGAACGGAGTCCAGCTCTCTGGCAACCAAGCCCGGGGCCCAGCTCTCCGGCACTCAAGCCCGGATCCCACGCTCTTCGGCACTCAAGCATGAAGTCCAGCTCTCCGGCAACCAAGCCCGGAGCCCAGCTCTCCGGCACCAAAGCCCAGAGTCCAGCTCTCCAGCACTGAAGAACGGAGTCTAGCTCTCCGACAACCAAGCCCAGTTCTCCGGCACCAAAGCCCAGAGTCCAGCTCTCCGGCAACAAAGCCCGGAGTCCAGCTCTCTGGCACTGAAGAACGGAGTCCAGCTCTCCGGCAACCAAACCCGGAGCCCAGCTCTCCGGCACTCAAGCTTGGATCCCACGCTCTCCGGACTCAAGCCCGGAGCCCAGCACTCTGGCACCAAAGCTCGGAGCCCAGCTCTCCAACACTCAAGCCCGTATCCCATGCTCTCCGGCACCAAAGCCCGGAGCCCAGCTCTCTGACACTCAAGCTCGGATCCAATACCCTCCGGCACTTAAGCCCAGAGCCCAGCTCTCCGGCACCAAAGCCCGAAGCCCAGCTCTCCGGCACTCAAGCCCGGATCCCACGCTCTCCAGCACCAAAGCCAGAGTCTAGTCCTTCGGCACCAAAGCCCGAAGCCAAGCTTCCGGACACTAAAGATTGGACAACCCGGCATCTTAAGCCTGGAAACTCTTGAAGATCGGAGCTCTACAGCCACCCGGCATTTCCAACAAGTGCAATCTCTGAGCTTGGCCTTGTCGTGCACTCCTGGAACCGGCCCCAGTCGGAACCAGGTGGATCTCATCCAGCAAAGCACTCAGGATCTCCTGGCTTCCTGACCCGCGAGGTGGGAACAACTTGATAAGTTGAAGAACTTCTCTTAAACCCCAACACATGTTCTGGACTCAAAAAAAAAAAAAAGAAAAGAGAAAAAGAGAGAGAATGGAGAAGAAAAGGAAGAAAGAAGTTCCAGGCCAGAAGATGACTGAAAAGGTACTTCATTGATAGCAAATAGCTCAATACAAGTGTTTCTGGGCCCCGACATGCCGGGTAGCCCATACCAAAAACAAAAATGAAGAAAAGAAAAACATCCACAAAGGCCCCTACCCTATTGGGCCGGCCCCTTTCTGGGACAATGTGCCACCGGGACGTCACTTTCAGGGGCCTCGGGCTACGTGGCTTCGCTTCGGCTTCGGCGGCCACCACTGTCAGAGCAGGTTTGGAGGCTACAGCCAGCTCCTCAGTAGCATCCAAGCCTGGAGTCGGCTCCTCGTCCGAAGCCCCGGGGTATTTGAGGAACCTTCGGCCCTTATCCGAGATGAAGCCCTCCACCCTGGAGTGGAGATACATGAAGCCTTTAAAGAAGGAGTTCGACACCGTCTCGTGGAACTCTGTGACAAACTCCTCCGAAGATCTGTACATCACCACGACCTCCACGGCTCCCTTCTTGGAGGCCTCAGCCTATTCGACCGCCTTGGCGGCCTCCTTCTTTGCCGCCTCCGCTGCCTCACCGCCGTAGCTGCCTCTTTCTCAGCGGCGATGATCCTCTTCTCGGCGGCTATCAATCTCTCCCTTGCCGCCTCCAGCTCGTCCTGGAGAGATTAGGCACGCCCCTTCTGCCAAAGAGCTTCGGCATTGAACTCAGTCAACTTCAACTCAGTTGCCTTGAGCTCCTCTACCTTGCTCTTTGATCGGTTCCGTTCCCGGTCAAGACTCTCCTGGAGCTCCTTTAGATGCCTTTCAGCACTTGTGAGCTCCCCTTGAAGCTCCTTATTCTTCATGATGAGCTCCCAGGAGTCGTCATTCTTCTGCCTTAGCTTGGCCTTCAAAGACTCGAGCTCCGCTACTCGCTGCTTGTCCTTCTTCAACCAGTTCTTGTAGCAGTCTCTGATTAGAAGGAGCTCGACGCCGAGCTGCACCAAGAAGGATGTTAGCGACAAATGCAAAAGAGAAAAGGAAGAAATGAAGCAGATGAAGTTGTTTACCGAGAAGAGCTGGGGGAATGTGCCGCCGATTGCATCCCCCAGCAGTTTTTCGGCCTTCTCCCATTGGTCACATGACTGGATTGCAAAATCCATCATGCGCTCCGCCATACCTTGGTCCCAGACCAGGGAGACATTTGGTGCCAGTTTGAAGGGGACTCAACGGTAGTCCCTCTCCCTCCTGCTCGCCTCGAATGTGGAGTCGCCCACTCCACCGATAGAAGAAGCTTCAGGGGCATGGTGGGAGCTCGGCACCTCCTCGGACGGTGCCCCCGGTGCTGGCTCTATTCCTCCTTGCACTTCCTCCTCCTCGACGACAATGATCTCTAGGGGAGGAGGAGACATCATGGAGACGGCTGCGGTAGCGGCCCTGGCCCGGACGACCACCTTAGTCTCCGGGGCCGGGACCGGCTCTCGCCGCCTCGGCTACTTTGGCGCGGGCTCAGAAGCCCTCTAGCCCAGCTCAGGCTTCACCTCGACCGCCCTCCTTCGTTGCTCAGGGACGGTCTCGGCTTCCCTTCTGCTCGGCTCAGTCGGTGCAGCGGGAGCGGTCATCGCGCCACTTTCGTTGCGAGCCCTCTTCAAGGGGGACTCGCCGACCGCTGCTGGAGGACCCCTCTTCTTGGTGATCGAGAGCAGGTCGTCCAGTGAGAACTTCATACCTGCACATAGAAGAAAGAATATCAACTCCAAGCTCAAAAAGACAAAAGAAAAGGCACAAGGAAAAAAGTTCGAGCCGAACTCACCCAACTCTCTTGTTGGGTCGAACCCGGCCTCGAAGAGGTTCTGCTCTGACAGCAAAATCTCGAGTGAAGGATTCTGGACGGTGCGGAGCTGCTCGAAGACCTCTCAGTTAGCTGCTTTGATCGCGGAGTCTCAGTTAGGGGATCGATTTGGGTCGCTCCAAACCCAATCGACCCCCTCAATCGTTGCAAAAAAATACTTGTACTTTCATCCTTTGATGGAAGAAGGGAGTTCGAATTTAATGCCCCTCGGGCAAGAAGAAATGGACCACCACCCCTCCTCAGAAAGGTGGCACTTCAGGATAAAATAGGCCCTGAACAAGGAAAAATGGGCTACAATCCCGTGAAAGTGACAGAGTACTATGAAGAAAAAAATGGTCTTCACAGCATTCAGGACGAGCTGAGCAAGGACAAGACGGTAATTGCTCAGCACTTAAAGAAAGAAAGGATGGAAGGAAAATCGAAGTCCCCCCTGCGAAGGTCTCTTCATAGAGGGCGATCCGGCCTAGGTCACTGGAGGTGACCCCCATTCCCCCGGTCGAGGGATCGAGAGCCGGACAGAGTGCGGGATGCCATAGACATCCCGGATGGTTGGTTGCCAGTTCCTCAGCAAAGATTGTCGAAACAACCCCGCCAGGACCTGTTGACCGAGGAGGTTCGGGGGCGGGTTCAGGTGGAGGAGGAGGGGGGCTAGCTCTGGGCTCGCTAATGACTTTCGATGGGGGGGGCGCCTTCTGCTAAACTTGAAGCGCGTCTCTTCCTCCTCCTCATCGGAGGAAGAAGGTGGCCTCGGCCGAGAAGGTCTTGCCTCACCCTGGTTGGTTGAGGGACGGAAGTTGGGGCTGAAGCGAAACATCTAAAAGGATGAGGTAGATGAAGGCTGAAGAAGAAGAAGAAGATGGACTACGTCTGAGAAGACCCTAAGCTTAGAGGGAAATCCTACCCTGTTGGGAGACGGGGGAAGTGAGAGACAAACCTGGTTAACTGGGAGAGTCTAAGATGGTCAGAAGAGAAGAAGAAACTTTGGTACGATGGTGGGCATACGAGATTTGAAAGAGGAGGCGTTTTGAAAAAATCTGCCTTTCATTTCGAAGTGACCGGAAGCCTAACCATACCGTTACAGCATCTCCGCTGACGGATCTGCACCACGTGTTGACCATCGACGAATAGGATGCCTCGCATCAATCGTGGCCACTCTGAATTTCGTGCTAGCAATAAATGCTCCTCAGACGTGTCCACGTGGCTTCTCTGCACTGGCTTGGAGAACCGCCTTAGGAAGCGCCGGTGATCATGGTCATTATTGCACCGGATCTCTACCTTTCCGCATCAACACCGCATTTACTCCCTTTATCCCGAGCGCCGCGTGCCAATGGGCCTTGGGAGTGGGGGGCAAATGATGTGGCGGGATCGCTGACATGGGACTCCTGTCGAACGCTACGTCGGACGAAGCTACCATGTGGGACACCCCTGCCCGGGTTCCTTCGCCCGGCCGCGCTCCCTCCGGGTCGAGACGCCGAGGCCGAAGCTAAGCTCTGTCCTCCTTCACCTGGCCGCGCTCCCTTCGGGTCGAGACGCCATGGCCGAAGTTGAGCTCCGCCCTCCTTCGCCCGACCGCGTTCCCTCCGGGGCCTTCGCCCGACCGCGCTCCCTCTGGGTCGAGATGCCATGGCCGAAGTCGAGCTCCGCCCTCCTTCGCCCGGCCGCGCTCCCTCCGGGTCGAGATACCATGGCCGAAGTCGAGCTCTGCCCTCCTTCGCCCGGCTGCGATCCCTTCGGGTTGAGACGTCGTGGCCGAAGTCGAGCTCCTCCCTTTTTCGCCCAGCCGCGCTCCCTCCAGGTCGAGATGCCGTGGTCGAAGTCGAGTTCCGCCCTCCTTCGCCCGGCCACGCTTCCTCCGGGTCGAGACGCCGTGGCCGAAGTCGAGCTCCGCCTCTCCAGGTCGGCTCCACCTTGGATGAAGAGATATGCTATTGAAGGAAGTCACCATTCTCCCTGGACGGTGGCCCGACGCCCGAGGATCACCAAATAATGCCTGCCAGTTCGCGATGATGATCCCAGCTGCCACTTACTCCAAAATGGAAGGAATCCTCCGATTGAGGCTCTGCATCCTCCACCAAACGTCTGCACCCCCAAAATTAGAAGTCAACCAAAAGATTCGGATCCAGGAGGCGGTGGCCCGTCGATCGAGGCCTTGCCAAATTACCCAAAAGGTAGCGACCAGAAGGAATGTCAGCATGAATGGTAGCTTCCGCACCACCAAAATGGACAAACAACCTGTCCATGGCATGAAACATCGCTGCACGCGCCCATGAGCATGGGGATGACCCCGAGGCAAGCGGCGTGCAACGCCCCTAGCAAAAAGAGGCCTCTCAGGTTCAAACAAGGTATGTTTTTTCCCAAGCTAAGATTCAGTCAAGTGAGGTCCAACGAGCAAGAAGGGGACAGTGCACAGGAAGACAACGCTCGAGGCTACCGCGAAACTCCCAGGAGGGGTTTAGACGAACACAACCACCCAGCTTGAGTTCTCCTCTGCTGTCACTTCCACAATCTGTGCTCGGCCCATTCGCACTCTCTCACATCACAAATTCTCCTCTTAGCATGGAGTCCATCCTGAGAGCTCGACCAGGAGGATCTGTTTTCTTGGATCGTTACTGACTTGATCGTCGGAGTGCCCCCGTCGGAATTCCCGGTCTGGGTCACTAACTCTGTTTTGCAGAACCGGGTGCCCGAGCAGGATCCCGAGTGACAGGAGCGCGTCCCGACCTCGACCTCAACTACAGGCCACGACGATCTTGGCGGTAACACTCAATAAACAACTCTTTCCTACACTCACTATTTCCCTTCTATTCCATATCTCTGACTTGAATATTAGAGGGTCTTTACCGGAATCAACTCTAACTGGAGGCAATGTTTTACAGGTTACTCTAGTGGCGATCCATGCTAGTCAACACCTCCGATCTCGAGTTAGAATCTTCCACAATACAAGTATATACTTAAAAAAAAAATCTCCAAGTCTTCTCTAAATAGCAACGGTTATACCATTAAATCCAGGAACATCAAGAAAATTCAGTATGAACAAAGAAATATAATATAAAAAACGACATGGTTTCAATGGCGTTACAACAATTAAATGGACATATATTACACGTACAAACCCCTGTCGAGAAGGATTCTGTATCTAACTTAATTATGGTCCTTCACCTAAACAATCCATGCCATTTTTCGTATCTTGATCATGATTTAAATAATCACATATATAGGTGCGAAACTATTTTTTTTTTCTCAACATATCTAATAGCGGGATGGTTTAAGATTCCCCGTAACCACCAAATCGTATATGCTTGCTCTGTTTTATTTTGCAAAATATTTTTAAGGACCATGCGGACGTGCGTTTAGTCCCTCATTGTTTATGCGGGACGCGTGCTGAGCACCGAAACACAGATGTCGTCGCAAACAATGCCTCCGACACCCGATCCCTCTTCAGCGTCCCTAATCGCCTCCATTTCCTCCGCCCTCGACATCTTAAATCCCCAAAACCCTAACCCTAAATCTAATTCATCTTCCCTCCTCGATCCCTTCGCCCCCCATCTCACCCCGGCCCTCCTCGCCGCCGTCATCCGATCCCACGCCCACCGCCCCCTCTCCGCCCTCCTCTTCTTCCGCTGGGCCACCCCCCGCCTCCCTCAGCCCCCGCCCACCTCCTCCTTCCTCGCCCTCGCCGACCTCCTTCTCTCTCACCGTCACCTCTCCGCCGCCGCCTCCCTTCTCCCCTCGGTGGCCTCCCCCGCCGCCGCCGACCTCCTCTCCGCCCGCCTCATCGCCGCCCACGGCGCCCTTGGTGAACTCCGCGCCGCCCTCCACCGCTTCTACCTCGGGCCACCCGGCCTCCGCTCCCTCAACGCCGCCCTCCGCGTCCTCGTCCGCGCCAACCGCCTCCGCCTCGCCCGGGCAGTCTTCGACCGGGCGGTCCACTCCGGCCCAAAGCCGGTCCAACCCGACGTCGCCTCCTACACCACCCTCCTCCGCGGCTACTGCAAGCTCGGCAACATCTCCGCCGCCGAATCCCTCTTCAACGGCATGATCTGCGCCCCCAATCGCATCACCTTCAATACCCTCATCGACGGCTACTGTCGCAAGGGTCTCTTGTCCCGCGCGAAATCCACCGTGGACCGAATGGTTCGCACCCCGGACTGCTCCCCGGACACGATCACCTTCACCACTCTGATCAACGGCTACTGTAAGCTCGGCGATCTGGACGGGGCCCAGCAGTGCATGGACGAGATGGTACACTGGTGGAACTTGGAACCCAACATCATGACCTATAATTCCATCATCAACGGCCTATGTTCCTCAGGCCGGGTCGAGGAAGCGACGGCCATGATGACCCGGATGCGTCTCGATGGGATCAGGGATGACGTCACTACGCACACGTGTCTCCTGAAGGGTCTGTGCATCCGGAGGCGGCCCGAGTGCGCCGCGAGGCATCTTACTGCTATGCCTAAGATGGGGATAGATCCGGACGCGAGGGCATACGGCGTGGTCATCAAAGAGTGGTGCAAATGGGGAAGGCTGGAGGAGGCGCTGGGCATCATAGAACTTATGAGGGGCAAAAATGTCATTCCGCAAATTTCCAATGTCAACGCCCTTCTACGGTCGCTGTCGGCAAGGGGGGAAATGGGAAGGGCGGTGAAACTTTTGAGGGATATTCCGGGAATGGGATGCGCTCCTAATTTTATATCTTACGGCACGGTGATCAATGGGCTGTGTGGGCGCTGGGGCAGAATGGGAACGGTGGAGAAACTTGTGGTGGAGATGATGAGGAAGGGGCAACAGCCGGATAGGACTATGTATAGTTTGATGGTGGAGGGGTATTGTCGGAACGGGGATATTGAGATGGCTGTAGGGGTATTTCGGGACATGATGGAGAAGGGCTTGGTGATTACATTGTATGGATTTGAGGCTTTGGTTGAGGTTTTGTGCGGTAGTGGGAGGGAAGGCGAAGCCGAGATTGTATTTGAAGAAATGCGCAAGAGATGGAATGGGGTAGCTCTCGATTTTGAGAGCTATAGGAGGACTTTGCACAACCATCTACGCCGATGATTGAGACCTTTTGCATTAAATGATGCTAATATTGCGCATTTTGGTTATAGTAATTACCTCTGATCATCTTCGCGGTGCTATTCATGTTTAATTTTTCTACCTGTCCGAAGGGTTTGAGAGCCTCCCTTTTTTTTAAAGTAAATATTATGAAAAAATCAATATCTTTCTATCGATTAATTTATCCATATTTTTATATATTTTTAAATAATATTTGTTGCCGTCTGGATCGTCACGGTTCGTAGTTGCTGATGGTGTCGGGTGGTCTGTGTCTGCCCGCCGGGGATGACTCTGGTGCCTCGAGACCTGCAAGATAGCCAGCGTCAGTGACCCGGGCCGGGAATTTTGGCGGGGGCACTCCGATGGTCAAATTAGTAACGATCCAGGAGAACAGATCCTCCTGGTTGAGCCCTCGGGATGAGTTCCATGCTAGGAGGAGTGAGTGGAGTGTATGAGAGTATGAGTAAGCTGGGAGATGTGGTGGCTGAGGTGGTTTTGCCTTCCTCTTTGGCCTCTTCCTCTTATTCTCTTTTCCTTTGTGGTGGATGTGTTGTTAGAAAAATTGGGCGTTCTCTCTCTCTGTGTGGAAAAAATGAGTGTTACATTCTTTTTGCTTATTCTGGCTGGATCCTTTCCTGTGGCTTGCCTTGAGATTCTTCCATGCTGTCAGACGGGTATGACGAGATGTCGTACCGTGAATGGTACGCCTTCTTTATTGGGTATCTAGGGAAGCTTTCACAAGCCTATGACATTCCTTCGATTTGCCCTTTCTGGAAGCCTGGCAGGGTCTCGACTGTTGTGCCGCCGCTCTTGGGAATCACGCTTCTTGGTGGGGTCTTTTTTCCGGTCGTACGGCAAGTCGGTAGGGGGCATAGTCCCCTGATGTGAGCTTCCTTTCTTCCTGGTGTGAATGGCGGTCGGGGGCATTAATGGTGACATGGTGGGTGCTGTGTACGGTCCTCGGGGGGCTCGCCACTATCTCTGGATGGGAGGTGTTGCTTTCTTGGCGGTTGATGTCTTGATTTGCGTTGGGGGCCGAGCTGGGAAGATGGGGCCCACTCGTAGGGGACCCGTCTTGCGGCGGTTCGGTTGTGCAGAGAGGACCCGAGCTCGGCACCAGGCCAGAGGGGCCCAGCTTTGACCGAGCTCGAGCTAGCTGAGGTGCGCCCAGGCCAGGGGACCCAGCCTCGAAGGGGTTCCACGTGGCGGAGGAGGCTTGAGCTCGACTCCGAACCACGGGGCTTGACCTCGGGCTCGAAGGGTCTGCCTCTGGTGGGGTTTAAGCTCGGCTCCGACCTAGGCGCCCCGACCTGGCGAAGGACGGAGCCCGACTTTGACGGGCGGTCCCGTTGGCATCGGGGAGCTCAGCCCAACGAAGGGGTCGATAGTGGGGATCCGGCATGGCATCAATGAAGGCTCCACGTCAGGCTCCTTGCTCCACGTCAGCGATCCGGTCACATCATTTGCCCCTCACTCCCGAGGCCCATTGTCGCGCGGCATTCGGGTCGAAGGGAGTAGGTGCATGCTGACGTGGAAAGATAGGGAAATCTGGTGCAATAATTACCGGTATCGGTGGTGCCTCGCTCGGCGGTCCCTCGCGCCTGTGTGGGGGCGTCGCGTGGCCACGTCTTGGAAGCAATTATGGCGGGCACAGAAGCTGAAGCAGTCGCAGTCGGATGGGGGTGTTGTCCCCGTCGATTGGCGACACGTGGCGTGACTTTTGGGAAAGTTGTAACAGTATGGTTGGACGCAGGTTGTCTCAAATGGGTGGGTGAGTCCTTTCGAAACAGGCCCTCCCTTTTTCTTCAAACCCTTCGTGCTTGAAGTCGCACAGGAGTCCTCCTTCTCTTCTTCTCCGGCCGTCGGCATCTTCTTTGAGCTTCAGCAGGTTAGCTCTCTCTTCTCGCCCGTTAGAAGTCGCCGTATATCTTCCTCCGTTCGTCCCCTCCTTCTCGTTATCTAGGAGTTGTTCTGTTCTCTCCCTTTCTTTTCCATGGACTGCTTCGGCCCCAACTTCCGTCTCTCGTGCCAAGCTGAGGCCGGACCTTCCTGGCCGAAAACTCCTTCTTCCGACGAGGAGAGGGAGGCGGCGAGGTACGAGTTCAGTAGAAGGCCTTACCATGGCCCGGTGTCCATTAGGGAACCCGGGTCTTCTCCTCCTCCCCGTTTGGCTCTCCTTTCTGCTCCTACTCTTGCTTCTACTTCTGTTTCTGCTTCTACTTCTGCTTCCCTTCCTGAGCCTAAGCCTAAGCCTTCTCGGTCGACAGGTCCCGGAGGGATCACTTCGGTGATTACCGTCGAGGACCTTATGTCCATCCGGGAAACTTATGGCGTCCCCGAATCCATCCGACTTTCCGTCCCTCGTCCCGGGGAGCGGGTTACTTCCAGTGGCCCTCGGCGGATCGCCTTCTACGAGGAGGCCTTTGCCGGGGGCCTTCGGTTTCCTGCCCATCCCTTCTTCCTTTCTTTCTTGGCCAACTACCGGCTTGTTTATGCCCAGTTGGTCCCCAATGCCATCCGAACGATATTTTGTTTCATTGTTCTGTGCCACTTCCATGGGATCGCCTCCCGTTTTTCCTTGTTCAGGGCCTTCTTCACCCTGAAACGCCACCCTACCGAGAACGGGTGGTGGTCCCTTTCTTCCCGTCCTCGGGGCATTAGATTTGTACTCCCCTCTTCCATCAAAGGATGGAAGAGCAGATTCTTTTTTGCCTCGGTAGATGGGATCGACTGGGTTTGGAGCGACCGGATCGATCTCCGAATAGGAACTCCTCTGTCGAAGCTGCCGACCTCGATCTGTACGACCTGCTTAGATCGGCTGTGATCCCTCCCCTCGAGGTCTTGCTGTCAGAGCAGAATCTTCGCGAGGCCGGGGTCAGCTCGGTGCGGGAGCCGGGTGAGTTCGACTTGACCACCCCCCCTCTCGTTTCTTATTTATTTTCCTTTCTTTTTTCTCTTTTTTTTTTATTTACTGCTGTTGGGCTGACCTCGTCCCTCCGGTGCAGAAATGAAGTTTTCGATGGATGAGCTGCTCTCGTTTACTGAGGAACGTGAGTAGGTTGCCGAGGCCGGCGGGCCCGCTTCGAAGCGGGCTCGCGCTGATAAAGGCCCACCACCGGTGCAGGCCGTGGTTGATGCTTCGGTCGCCGAGCGGAGGTGGAAGAGGGCGGTCGAGCCCGCCCAGGCGACCTCGGGTCAGCAGGATCAAGGTCCCGTGCTTGAGCCCGAGATGGTCACCAGGGCCAGGTCAGTGACCGCTGCCGCCAAGTCGGAGGTTCTTTCCCCTGAAGTCGTCGTGCTCGAGGAGGAAGAGGGGCTGAGGGAAGCGAGGCCGGCGCCCCTGTCGCAGCCCGAGGTGGTGCCGAGCTCGCGGATGGCCGTGAAGATGTCCTCCACTGTTGCTGCCGAAGGGTACAAGTAGGCGGGGACGAGAGATAGGGACTACCGGAGGGTCCCATTCAAGTTGGGGCCGAACGTCTCTTTGGTGAAGGATTCCAACCTTGCCTAGCGGATGATGGACTTCTCCGTCCAGTCCTGCGACCGGCGAGATGGGAGCGGGAGGCTTCTGGGCGATGCCGTCTACTCGACGTTCGCCAATCTCTATGCTGTAAGTTCCTTTTCGCCCCCCCCCCCCCCCTTTTTTTTTCTTTCCCGAGCTCCTTTTTCACTTGATGATTGACATGCTTTCTTCAATACAGCATGGTAGGGATCCGCACCTCATCCGGGACTTCTACTGGAACTAGGCGAAGGGGGAGAAGGAGCGGCTGACCGAGCTCGAGTCCCTGTGGGCCGAGGCGAGCCGGAAGAACAGGGAGGCCCAGGGGGCCAACCTTAAAATCTTGAGCCTCACGGCTGAGGCTGCCGACCTCATCAGGTTGAAGAAGGAGCTCAAAGACGAGCTCGAATCAAAGAGGGCACGGTTGACAGAGCTCCGGGTCGAATCGGAGAGGAAGGTGGTGGTGGCGGAGAAGAGGGCCGCTAGGGCCGATGGGAGGGCTGCCGAGGCCGAGAAGAGGGCCGCTGCCGCCAACCATGCCGCCGAGGTCGCCGAGAAGGGAATGGCGGTGGTGATCCGCCAGGCCGAGCGTGCCGAAAACTCGGCGGCTGAAGTGAGGAGCAAAGCGGAGGGCGTGAGGAGGGATGTTGCGGGCATGGTGGCCGCCTTCAAAGCCTCCCCGGTGTACCTCAAGGACTTCAAAGAAGCAGCGACGGACTCCTTTGCAAAGGGGTATTCATACTGTGTCTCCCAGCTGCGGGGAATGTTGTCCGAGGAGCGGCTGGCCGCGCTCCGAGCTCCCGGGAAGAAGGCTCCTATTCCGAAGGTGGTCGCAGGAGGGCAAGGGGCTACTCTGGTCGGGGCATCTCCACCAGTGGCCCCGGAGGCTGCCGAACCGACCCCGGTTGTGGCAGTAGCCGAGGTAGCACTGCAGGAGAAGGCTGCCGAGCCGATCTCTGTGGCAGCCGCAGCTGAGTCCGCTCCTCCGACAGAGCCCACTCAAGCGCGCGACCCCACTCCGGAGGTTGGAGAGGGGGAAGTCCTGGCCGTGCACCGCCCAAGGGAGGAACCGGCCTCGTAGTCTAGGACTCCTCGCGTGTCCCTTTTTCTTTCTTTTTGTACTTTCCTTTGAACCGGGCTACCTGGCTTGTCAGGGCCCGGAACATGATGTAAAGTTTTCTTTTCAAGTAATGAAAACTGATTCCATAGATTTGGCTTCTTTCCTTCGATGATGTGAATGTCACTTTTCCTCCCCCCTCCTCTTTTCTCTTTTTTGTCGGTACGAGGAGATTGTAGGGAGGAATTTCAGACCCGGGTGCCTAAGGGCGGTCCACATCTTGAACGCCTCGGAGCTAGGCTCGGGGCTTGACCTTCAGAAGTTGGGTCTACGGAACATCGCCTCATAGCAGAGCTCGGGGATGTCGCCTCAGAGTTGGGCTCGCCGGTGCCGGAGGGTCATCCGGTCTTTGGTGCCGGAGGGTCATCCGGTCTTTGGTGCCGAGGAGCTGGGCTCGCCGGTTCCTGGGGGCTTCCCAGGTCTTCGTGCCAGAGGACTCTTCTCTGGGCTTTGGTGCCGGGGAGCTGGGCTCGCCGGTGCCTGGGGGCTTCCCAGGTCTTTGTGCTAGAGGACTCTTCTCTGGGCTTTGGTGCTGGGGAGCTAGGCTCGTCGGTGCCTGGGGGCTTCCTAGGTCTTCATGCCAGAGGACTCTTCTCTGGGCTTTGGTGCCGGGGATCTAGGCTAGCCGGTGCTTGGGGGCTTCCCAGGTCTTCATGCCAGAAGACTCTTCTCTGGGCTTTGGTGCCGGGGAGCTGGGCTCGTCGGTGCCTGGGGGCTTCCCAAGTCTTCGTGCCAGAGGACTCTTCTCTGGGCTTTGGTGCCAGGGAGCTGGGCTCGCCGATGCCTAGGGGCTTCCCAGGTCTTCGTGCCAGAGGACTCTTCTCTGGGCTTTGGTGCCGGGGAGCTGGGCTCGCCGGTGCTTGGAGGCTTCCCAGGTCTTCGCCGGGGAGCTGGGCTCGCCAGTGCCGGAGGGTCATCCGATCTTTGATGGGCATCCTGGAGTTAGGCTCGGGGATGTTGACGATTATAATTTCTGGTGCCGGGAACCGAGGTTTCAGACCTTGGCGTCTTGGAGCTAGGCTCGAAGAATTAGCGCCGGAAGACGTCTTCCTGGATTTTGATGCTGGAGAGCTGGGCTTGACGGTGCCTGGGAGCTTCCCAGGTCTTTGATGGGCGTCTTGGAGCTGGGCTCGAGGATGTTGATGTCTTGAGATGGTGCCTTGGAGTTGGGCTCGAAGGCGAGTTGGTTGAGTGAATCCCCTGGCCGGAGATCTGAGCTCTGGTCTTGGGTTGGCGTCCTGGAGCTGGGCTCGGGGACGTTGAGTGCCTGGGGGCTTCCTAGGTCCTTTGTCGGGGACCTGGGCTCACCGGCTATAGTTTTTTGCAAGGCAGATAGATCGTGTTGCAGAAAGAAATCTTTATTTCTCATGGAGGGAATACTTACATTACTGATAGTATCTCCTCAAATTACAAGCGTTCCAGGTCTGGGGGAACCTGGCGCCATCTGAGTCTTCTAGGTAGTAAGCCCCCTAGGAGAGGGCCTCGGACACTTTGTAAGGGCCCTCCCAGCTCGGTGAGAGTTTGCTGTGCTACCGGGGCTGAGACGCTTATGCTCGGTGCAGTACCAGGTCGCCAGGACAGAAATTCTTCTGCTTCACCCGTGCATTATAGTACTGGGCGACCCGTTGCCGGTATGCTGCCATCCGGAGCCGAGCTTTGTCCCTTGTTTCTTCGAGGAGGTCTAGGTTAAGGAGAAGGTGTGCCGAGTTCTGTGCTTCGTCGTACTGCTGTACGCGGAGTGTGGGCACATCGAGCTTAATTGGAATTACCGTTTCCGACCCGAAGACCAGGTTGAAAGGTGTTTCGCCCGTCGCTGTCCCGGGCATTGTATGGTAGGCCCACAGGACGCTTGGAAGTTCTGCCCATCTGCCCTTCGACTGATCCAATATGATGCGGAGTCCTTGAAGAATGGTTCGGTTGGTGACCTCGGCTTCCCCATTCGTCTGCGGATGGGCGACCGAGGTGAACCGATGCTGGATCCCGTGCTCGGCGTAGAATCCCTCGAACTCTTGGTTATCGAACTGTCGCCCATTGTCGGTGATGATGCAATTAGGGAGTCCGAAATGACAAATGACAGACTTTTAGAAGAATTGGCGGACATTAGCCTCTGTGATCCGAGCCAGTGGCTCTGCTTCGACCCATTTGGTGAAGTAGTCGATCGCCACCAGCAGAAACTTTTATTGCCCAGACGCGATGGGGAACGGTCCCAGGATATCCATCCCCCATTGGGTGAAAGGCCAGGGAGACGATAATTGGGAGATCAGTGTGGCCAGCAGGTGCTGGATATGGGAATGGCGCTGGCACTTGTCACACTTCTTGATGAAGTCGGCGGCGTCCTCCTTCATCATTTCCCAGAAGTATCCCTAGCGGAGTGCCTTGTATGCCAGAGTCCTCCCTCCTACATGATTCTCATATAGGCCTTCGTGTATCTCCTGAAGCATGAAGGCTGCCTCTATGGGCCTGAGGCACTTCAGGAGAGGGTAGGAAAAAGATCAGCGGTAGAGCTGGCCATCCATCAAGACGAAACGGGTGGCTTTCCTTCTGATGAGGCCAGCTTCTTTGTGGTCTTCCGGCAGTAGGCCGTCTCGGATGTACTTGACATACTTCTCCATCTAGCTTGGCTCGGGAGCTACTTGTTGCACCTCCTCGTGGCTTTCGTAGCTCGGGCTCTCGAGATATTCAATATAGGCGCGCCCTAGGGATGAGTCCGGTAGGATCGCGAGCCTTAACAGTGCATCCGCACGAGCGTTCTCTCCACGAGGAATGTGGGTAACGCAGAAGTAATGAAAGCCTGCTACGCTCGAACGGACCCTCTCCAGGTACTTCATCATCTGGGGATCTCGGGCCTCGTACTCTCCAAAGACTCGTCCGGCAACTAGCGGGAGTTGGTGAAGACCTTGAGGTTCTGTACGTCCAGCTCGCGGGACACCTTCAGGCCCGCGAGGAGCGCCTCGTACTCCGCTTGGTTATTTGTGGCGGGAAACTTGAAGCGAAGTGCACACTCCGTCACCACTCCATCGGAATTGGCAAGGATGAGGCCTGCTCCACTCCCACAAGAATTGGAGGCGCCATCCACGTGGAGGATCCAAGGGCCCTCCAGCGGGCCGGGCTCGGCTTGGCTTTTCGGGACCATCTGCTCTGGTTCCTCGGGAAGCACTGTACATTCGACCATGAAGTCGGCTAGGACTTGGGCCTTCTGCGATGACCTTGGCCGATATGCAATGTCGTACTCGCTCAGCGTCAGGGACCATTTGGCTAATCTTCCGGAAGTCTCGGGGTGGCTTAGCATGGTCCTCAGTGGCTGATCAGTCACAACCAAGATGGGATGTGCTTGGAAATAGGGCCTGAGGCGCTTAGTAGACATTATTAGTACAAAAATGAGTTTTTCGGAGCGGGTATACCTGATCTCTGCATCATGGAGTATTTTGCTGGTATAGTATACCGGCTTCTGTGACCTGTCCTGGTCTATACGGACGAGGACTGAGCTGACAGCCCCTGGTGTGACCGCCAGGTAGAGCAGGAGCTCTTCCCCGTCTTCGGGTCTGGACAGCAAAGGTGGGGAGGTAAGGAACTCCTTCAACTCTTCGAAAGCCGTCTGGCACTCTTCGGTCCAGGTGAAGTCGTGCATCTTGCGTAGCGCCTTGAAGAAAGGGAGGCAGCGGTCAGCCGACCTCGAGATGAACCGGCTTAGGGCTGCGATTCTCCCTGTCAGGCGCTGGACCTGCTTCTTGGATGTTGGGTGCTTTATGTCCAGGATTGCCTGGACCTTCTCCGGATTCGCCTCGATGCCTCTCTGGGTGACCATGAAGCCAAGGAATTTCTCGGTCGCCATCCCAAATGTGCATTTCGCTGGGTTAAGATTCATCTGGTGCTTCCAGAGACTGTGAAAGGCTTCAGCGAGGTCAGCAATGTGGTCCGAGCTCGGTTTGCTCATGACGAGCATGTCATCCATGTACACTTGTACATTCCTGCCGATCTGGTCTTTAAAGACTTTATTGACCATACATTGGTACGTGGTCCCAGCATTCTTCAGGCCAAAGGGCATCATTCTGTAGCAGTATGTCTCCCGGTCAGTGACGAAGGCGGTATGCTCCTCATCCTCCGGGTGCATCCAGATCTGATTGTACCTGGAGAATGCATCCATGAAGGAGAGCAGCCTGTGCCCTGAAGTGGCATCCACCAGCTGGTCTATCCTTGGCAGAGGGAAGCTGTCCTTCGGGCATGCTTTGTTGAGGTCGGTGTAGTCTACACAGATCCTCCACTTGCCATTATTCTTCTTCATCATCACCACATTCGCCAGCCAGCTTGGATACTGCACTTCTCGGACGAAGCCGGCGGCGAGGAGTTTCTCAACTTCCTCATTGATGGCCGCCTGCCTCTCCGGGGCGAAGCTTTTCTTCTTCTGTCGAACTGGACTACACTTTGGATCAACATTAAGTTTGTGGGTGATGATTTCAGGGGAAATACCTGGCATGTCGGCCGCCGTTCAGGCGAACACATCTGTGTTTGCTCGTAGGAATTCCAATAGCGGAGCCCTCTCCTCCTCGAAAAGCTGGGCTCCGATCTGCACGATTTTTGCCTGGTCAGCTCCGAGCTGATAGGGAAGCAGGCGCTCGGCCGGGCCTCCCCTGGGGTCTTAGGCCCTCTGGTCGAGCTCGTCTGCTCTGGAGTCCTCCTCGAGCGCTCGGGCCCCGGGGAGTGTCTGGAAGCAATGTTGCACTGGCTAGGGCGTACCCCTCATCTCCCCCACACTGCAAGGGGTTGCGATGACAAGCAACCTCTTGGTAAAGATGATAGTGTCGAGGAGGTTGAGCCCAGGTCGGCCCAAGATCACATTGTAAGGCGAAGGAAGCGTGACAATCGTAAACGTCATCATGACGGTGCTCTGTCGAGGTGGGGTCCCGGTAGTGACCGGGAGAGTGATTTCTCCCTCCACCCTTGCGGAATCTCCCGTGAAACCAACAAGGGGAGTATATACTGGCTTGAGCTGAGTACGGGAGAGATTCATCTGAGAGAAAGCATCGTAGAAAAGTACATCCATAGAGCTTCCACTATCTACCATGATGTGCTTTACAGGTTGCTTTGCGATCGTCATCTCGATGACCATGGCATCATTGTTTACATTTTTCTCTCCATTATCCCCTTCCCTCATAAAGGAGAGTACATTCTCAGAGTTCCCTGCCCCCCGGGTCCTCTTGGACGCGTGCTTGGTTTCCCAGGAGATCATGCCCACCGGCTTCTCGGTGGGGTGGTTGTCGATGGCTGGAGCTGGCGAGAGAGCAACGAGCGCCTGGGACTCTAGTCGAGTTTTTCCCCCCACATATTTTCCGAGGTAGCCTCTCTTGATGAGCTCTTCGATCTCCCACTTGAGATTGCGGCATTTCTCGACGTCGTGGCCGTGGTCACGGTGGAAGCAGTAGTACTTCGTTTTATCCCGGGTGAAGGATGGCTTCAACGGTGGAGGATGCCTCAGATAGGTCTCGCCCTCAATCTCCATGAGGATCTTCTTTCTTGGGGCAAGAAGGGGAGTGAAGTTCTCCTGAAGGGCGAGGGCGTTCCTCGGCCTCGGTGCTGGTTGGAAGCTCTGAGTTGGTGGTCCCAGCCTCCGTGCTTCAGGCTTCTTGGTGGGCGCCGGCCCCTTCGACGGCTTCCCGTCGAGCTCCCGCCTCGTACGATCCGCCTCCTCGACACGGATGTACTTCTGATCCTAGAAGAGTAGCTCGGCGTAGGTCTTCAAGGACTTTTTGTCGAGCGAATAGATCAGGCGGGGGTTCCTGAGCCCTCGCTTTAGAGCCAGCATCGCCACTGGCTCGTCCAGGCTGTAAATCTCCAATGCAGCGGCCTTGAAGCGAGCCACGTAATCTTGTAGCGGCTCACGATCTTGCTGCCTGATGGAGAAGAGGCTGTCTGCCTCGCGTGGCATCCTCCAATAGGCGTCAAAATGGGCCACAAACTTCTGCCCCAGCTGGGCAAAAGAGTTGATGCTCTCCGGCTCGAGGCGGGAGAACCATACTAGAGTCGCCGTTCGGAGAGTAGCGGGGAAGGTGACACACAACAAAGCGTCGGTGGCTCCCTGGACCCTCATAGGGCCCGGTAGCTTTCCAGGTGGTCCAGGGGGTCGGTGGTCCCGTCGTAGGGATCCACCTATGGCATGCGGAACTGGCGGGGAATTAGCTCCGTTTGGATCTCCTGGGAGAATGGGGGGCGGGCATCATAGCCCGCTGGCTCACTAGTGGAGCCAGGCAAGTTGGCGAACCAGCAGGCAAACTCCACCAGCTTGCGGTCGTGCTCCTCCAGGCGCTTCTCCGCCAGGCACCTGATGGCTTCGTCTGTGGACCTCTCCGCTGAGGGGGGCGGAGACGGTGATGCAGGCTCGTGGCGCCCATGGCGAGGAGCTCTACCCTTCCTGCCTTGGCGGGGTTTTGGTGCCCCCCGGCCAAGGTGCGGTGAGCAGCTTTCTTCGTCAATAGAGCTGGCCCGTCGTCGTCTCATCGGGGCCTGGTGGGTACCCCGAGGGTCTGTGGCTGCCCGCGGCTGCGAAGGCCTCCCATGGAAGGATCGCAGGCTGTCGCAGGGTGCTGCGGCGTGGGCCGCGGGGGTCTCTGGCTGTTGGTGGGTAGCCAGGGACCGGTGCTGGTGCTGATGCTGGAGCTGGCGCACCGCCGTAGTGAGAGTGTGCATCTGCTAGGCAAGTGCGGTCAGCTGGGTCTCCAGTGGGGGCGGTTGAACCGGGGCAGGCACTTTCGTCTTCGGTCCGTGCGGGTTCCCTTGAGAAGGGGATGCCACTGCATGGCTGGGAGAAGCTCCCCTTGCCCAGGTGGTCACCATCCTCCCAAGGGACTAGCCTAGCAGGGTTTGAACTGGATCGAGTGTCGTTCGCCCCCCTTCCTGGCGTGTCAATCTGTTGCCGCCTGGATCGTCGCGGCCCGTAGCTGCTGATGGTGTCGGGTGGTCTGCGTCTACCCGCCGGGGATGACTCTGGTGCCTCGAGACCTGCAAGATAGCCAGCGTCAGTGACCTGAGCCGGGGATTCTGGCGGGGGCACTCCGACGGTCAAGTCAGCAACGATCCAGGAGAACAAATCCTCCTAGTCAAGTCCCTCGGGATGAGCTCCACGCTAGGAGGAGTGAGTGGAGTGTATGAGAGTATGAGTAAGCTGGGAGATGTGGTGGCCGAGGTGGTCTTGCCCTCCTCTCTGCCCTCTCCCTCTTCTTCTCTTTCCCTGTGTGGTGGATGTGTTGTTAGAAAAATTGGGCGTTCTCTCTCTCTCTGTGTGTGTGGAAAAAATGAGTGTTACCTCCTTTTTGCTTATTCTGGCTGGATCCTTTCCTGTGGCTTGCCTCGAGGTTCTCCCATGCTGTCAGACGGATATGACGAGATATCGTACCGTGAATGGTACGCCTTCTTTATTGGGTATCTAGGAAAGCTTCCACAAGCCTCCGACATTCCTTCGATTTGCCCTTCCTGGAAGCTTTGCAGGGCCTCGACTGTTGTGCCGCCGCTCTCGGGAATCGCGCTCCTTGGTGGGGTCTTTTTCCCGGTCGTACGACAAGTCGGTAGGGGGCATAGTCCCCTGATGTGAGCTTCCTTTCTTCCTGGTGTGAATGGCGACCGGGGGCATTAATGGTGACGTGGCGGGTGCTGTGTACGGTCCTCGGGGGGCCCGCCACTGTCTCCGGATGGGAGGTACTGCTTCCTTGGCGGTTGATGTCTTGATTTGCGTTGGGGGCCGAGCTGGGAAGATGGGGCCCACTCGCAGGGGACCCGCCTTGCGGCGGCTCGGCTGTGCGGAGAGGACCCGAGCTCGGCACCAGGCCAGAGGGGCCCAGCTTTGACCGAGCTCGGGCTGGCTGAGGTGCACTAGGCCAGGGGACCCGGCCTCGAAGGGGTCCTACGTGGCGGAGGAGGCTTGAGCTCTACTCCGGACCACGGCCCGACCTCGGGCTCGAAGGATTTGCCTTTGGTGGGGTTTAAGCTCGGCTTCGACCTAGGTGCCCCGACCTGGCGGGTACCGACCTGGCGGAGGACGGAGCCCGGCTTCGACGGGCGGCCTTGTTGGCATCGGGGAGCTCAGCCCGGCGAAGAGACCGATAGTGGGGATCCGATGGGGGACAATGAAGGCTCCACGTCAGGCTCCTTGCTCCACGTTAGCGATCCGGTCAGATCAATATTTATTCATAAATTAATAAAATAATTTATTTATTTGAGAAATGATTAAATTATTTTCTTATCATCAATAAAATAAATATTTAATTTTATTTTAAAAATATTTTAATTATTTTCAAATTCTAATCTTCATAAAAGATATTAAAAAAATATAAATAATTTATAATAATTTATCCAAAAAATAATAATATAAAATAACATGGATAATAAATTTTAAAACTATTTTTATAAATAAAAAAATATAAATAATTTTTTTTAATTTAAATATTATTTGAAAAATATTTATTTAAAAAAATATAGATATTTAACTAAATCTTTCACTCGTAAAGGAATGAACCCTAAAGATATATATTGCAGATTTCATCCTGACATTCCAATGGAAGAAGATGCAGACATCCATGCATCTAAAAGCGACAGCTACGTGGAGGAACGACACACGAACGACCCACATTTTCTTAAGAGGCATCAACACCTTGCACTCATTACTTCCCAGCGAGATCAGAGTGGATTGTATTAGTTTCCTCGGGGTTTAACGATGAGAGAGTACCAAATTATATTAGGATAGTGACCGAAGATGATACGGAATCACGGACAAGTTACTGTACTGTTTCTGGAAGCTAGACGAGCAAAATGAACAATTCTTAGAGTCTTCAATCTCAATCCCAAAAACATCATTCCTGCTTTTGATCCAAAAGTATCATTCCCATTAATTTCCTGCGCCTTTTGGAAGTTGATGTTTCGTATCCTGGTATCACCATGGCCACAAGTAAATCGTAATAAAAAAATGGGCACCAGGAAGAGACGGATGATGTGCATCACTGTAATCCTAGGTAACACTTTTTTATATTGCTGCTGAAACTACTGAAAGGCAGTAATATCTTGGAGACAGTTTTTTCTCATTCATGCTTGCCTCGCCTGCTCAAGTTCAAGTAGATGTGTCCTAATTAAGGTGGATCCTATAGTAGAAATGACAGGTCAGCATGGAGCAATTGCTGACTCGGCCAACCAAATGACATGAAGGAGGCTATTAACAGAAGTTTAACCTTTGAAGCATCAAATTGATGCAGAACTTGATAATTTACAAACTCAAATGTGAGGAATTGTAAACAGTAAACCAAACTTTGTATGAGGTTAGAGCATATCTTCAGGTTTTTTGTATGACGCCAATATCTGTCCAGGCTTGCTAATTCTGAGCAGTTCAACACCGGTTTGCTACTTTGTATCCTCCCATCTCTGGGTGGTCGAAGGTATTCCCAGGAAACGAGCCTTTAAAAAAAAAAAAAAAAAAAAAGAAGAAGCCGTACTGTAGTCTCGTTTTGCATCGGAAGTCCAGCATGAGAGAACTTTGAAGATTATTGGAAATAAATATATCAGAATATAATAATATAAGTAAACCTATCTTATACGGGATGTAAAATGAAATAAAAAGACCATGATCGAAAAAATTGTCAACAATTTGCAATATGCTAGTGTCAGAGAACAAACAGACAACATGGTCTGCTGCACCTACTGAAGATTGTAACATAATTATTACTGGTCGAAGAATTGTCAACGGGCAACTCATCCCAAAGAAAGATTCACCAGCTATGAGGAACTTCCGCAGACAATCAAAAAAGAGAAAAAGAAAAACCCTGTGGGTCTTGTAAAAGATGACAATTAATTTTGTAATGGCCTTCAAAGTTATTCCAGAGACCAGATAAGCAGGAAAAAAATATGGAGTATTCACAAAATAAACAAATTTACACACTAGAAGTCCAAGTGAGATGCTTATAGAAAAACATTTATAATCCTGATCATCTAAACTTTTTCCAACCATCTGAGATTATTTTTATGAATCCTAATTGACCAAGTACTCCTATATAAGGTCACTTCTATTATTATTCTGAGTTTTCTATATCCTTCATCACAATTTCTATATATGTTAATCTACGTCCCCTTCATTTCTTACAGGTTCAAAATAAACTAGAGTACCTCTCCTTACAAAATCTCTTTGAATCTTTACAGAGCATGTTTATAACCGTAGCAAGGCATGCTACTCCAGGTTAAGTCAAATTGGCGGCCCAGGAGTGAGAACAAATACCAATTAAATCAAGCAACAGTAGTAGAAAAACTTTAGGAGAGATACATTTGATGTTTCATCAGACACATCAATCTTTGATAAATAATATATAAAATAGAAGCTTTCAAACAAATGAGCAGGTCAAAAGGAAAAATTCACGATTCTTTAAAAAAAAAAAAAAATCATCATTGTGCTGAGAAATATTTTTACTTCAAATCAAAGAAATTCTTGGCATCCATCCTTTGGTAAAGATTTAGCACCAAGATTGAGATCCAACAACAAAACCAGATGGCTCTTGCTTTTCATGCAAGATTTGCTAAATTATGTTTGTAATAATATTTTCTTAGGTATTTATTCTAACAATCACTTTGATGGTCTTCTCATGCTAAAGATAAGGATGAACTCGGTAATATTTATTCATAATTATTTTTATATTTTAATTTATTTAAAAAATAGATATGAATATGAATAAATAACTATTCATCACAACAATAAAAAAAAAAAACCATCCTATTTTTGCTTCCAATAATTATTATTTGTTTAATATCATTATCTTGAGTTCAAAGGCATTTGGCACCTCTATATAGCTCCAATAATCATCATTTCAATAGAATTCACAAGATTGCCACCCCTGTACAGCTCCAATAATCATCATTTCACACACACCCACGCGAAAGCAAGCACACGCGCGCGCACAGACACAAAAGAAAAGAAAAAAAAAACCTTCCATGGCTAGATGTATTTACCTGCCATTAATTTTTCACACAAAAAAGAAAAAAGAAAAACCCTTCCATGGTTACATGTACAAATACCTGCCATTAATTTTTCACACAAAAAAAAGCAAAAGATAAACCCTTCTATAGTTAGATGTACAAATACCTGCCATTAATTTATCACTTCAGATATGCTCCACTCCACCGTTCCACGTGCATAATATGCCATATAGGCTAGGCTTTTTCCGGCGGCTATCAGTCAGTCCGTGAGAAAAAAAAAAAAGCACAAGACAAATGGCTACCCTATTACTTTAATTAGATTTGTCTTGTCATACAGTAAAAGAGTGTACTTTTTCACTACAAACAAAGCTTCAGCTCCCATCCTTGTACAATGCCTAATTCTATCCCTAACCATATACACCTTTAGAAGTTGGCTGTCCAGTTGAGGGGACTAAGCCGGGGCTGCTGATAGGCGCCAACCTGGGGTCGTGGAGCTGCCACCCCAACGCTCCCACCCAGGGCCGGTGCGACCAACTGATGGGGACTTGCAATAGAGGCTGGCTGCTGCGGATGGTACAAGCCTGGGAATTGTACATGAGATGACGGTGCTGCAGCATTAAACGAAGCATGGCCAGCATGAGTTGGCATGAAAGCTGCATGAGGTGCTTGCCCTGATAAACTGTAGTATGGTGCAGATTGCACGCTCGAAAGCTCTCGTGGTGTCTGAATCCAAATGTCAGATGTATCTGCCTGTGACATCACAGGAAACCAGATTGCATTAAATCATGGATCAAGTCATTCACTATTGGGAGGGTGAAGCATGAATTTTGTATCACCAAGGTGAAGATTTTGGTTCCAATCATGTTTCATCCATAGCCATCCATGACATCGAACAAGTACAGAAGTGTGGCAACATCATCAGACGGAGAGGATAAAAAAAAAAAGACAATCAAACAAGTATATAACTGCCAAATTCACTGGATTGGGCAAGAAATTCTTGCTTGAGATTCATTCTAAACCATATATAATATGCTGCAGATTGGGTCATACCTGAGGTGTTGGAACATAAAGACTGTTTTCTTTGTATTTGATCCTGGTCACTTCTTCAAGGCCAGTAGCACTGCCAAGAGTACCAGGTATGGTGAAGCCAGCTGGATTGGCATAGTTTCCATACCCGGTTGGGCTTGCTATAGGAACTGGTTTGTACTGTGAGGCAGCATACTTCATGCTACCTGCAGTTATGTGTGAATTTGCTCCTGGCATCAGAACATGGTTGTTCCCATTTGATGGATGAGGATATGCAGGGTTGCTTGAATAGTTAGGCAAGGCCATTGGTGGGACATACACCGGAGAGAGGATATGACGATGTGGCACAAAACTAGGGTAGTGTGAGATGTGAACTTGTGGGTACAGCTGAGCTATCGGCTGCTGCTGTGGCTGAAATGGTGGCTGCTGCCGGACCATGGTGATGCTTGAAGAAGGGCTGCTGCTCGCTGCATGTGAGTTCTGGACCTGCAGGAGTAAAGGTGTTGAACAGTCACAATAATTAATGATACTAAAAAAAGCAGAGTGGTAGTGAACTGAAACATTAACACTTAAAGATGTCATTTAAATAGATCCCGAAATTCTGATAGTACTGGACCAAGACAAGGATTGAAATTCCGCATGCTTAAAAATTATAATGATCCAAGACTGACCAAAATTTATGGTTTTAGTCAGCTTCGGCCAGTTTTGGGTAGAGGAATTGTGTCAAGGTGGAGAAAGAAGGAAAAGGACCAGACAAAACCATTGTTAGCAGCTTTTGAAACCAAAAAGGAAAAAAATTATGGTCCAAATGAATCCACCGTTATTGGCTTTAGAAACCAAATAAGGAAAAAAATAATGGAATGCAGGGATGAAAATATTCTTGTAGAACGCACTACCAAGCTTTGCAATTGTAAAGATGAATATCCTCCATTGCTACCATTTCTGCTACTAATCAGGGATGAAAATATTCACCGTTATCGGCTTTAGAAACCAAATAAGGAAAAAAATAATGGAATGCAGGGATGAAAATATTCTTGTCAGAACGCATACCAAGCTCTACAATTGTAAAGATGAATATCCTCCGTTGCTACCATTTCTGCTACTAATCAGCCTTGGATAGACGATTTAAAGAATAACAAACAGTGATAAATATTACATAGCCAAGAAAGCAACGAAGAAGACATCTGAATAGGTTGGGGAGCAAGCTAAGGTACCTCAGATGGTGAAGATAAACCTTGTGAGCAAACATTATCTTCCATTGCTGTCCTAAAAAATGGGGCATCAAAACTCATTTGGGGGTTGTATGCCTGTTTCAAAGAAAAAGGTCACCATTTTATAAGTCGTATACCATCTGAAAGCAGAATCCACACTTAAAATTAAATTGTCAAACGTGGGAACATATCTTGCAAAATCGGCATCCACTGTCTTGAGTACTATTCACAATCAAAACACACGACAGATTCTCCATATACTTGTTAGTTGGACTTACTGAGAAACTTGGCAGGTTTGATTGATTTTGGAGTTGCTGTGGTTCCACTGAACTGTAGGGAGGGCTGTCCCTTTGGAGCAACCCAATATCCTCGAAACTCTCAATATTTTGAGGACTTAAGGACTCACTATTTCCAGGTCGTGCTTCCTCATATTCTGTAAATGATGTGACAGAGTCAGGTTGGGAAGTTCTAGCTTGGCCATCCACAACATCTCCTTGGTTAGCAGCAGAGGCACCCTCACTGGAGCCCACTGGACCAGTTCCTAATATACTGCCGGACATCTAATTAAATATAAGTATGCTACCATATCTAGAACCAAAACTCAAAAAAGCAACAACAGCCTCCAAAATAGTAGCAGCAGATGAGAAAAGATCTAAGCCCTCAACTTTCAAATGAGTTTAGATATATAAAAAAAATAGAAATCAAATAACAAGTCAAGCAAGCGAATATAACTCCTGCATTGGATGGTTAAAGCTGAGAAGTTAAATAAAGCACATAAGCTGACAATATTAATTTTTGAGCACTATGAGATATTAATACCTAAATTATGTCATGGTTATTGTAGAAAGTACAATCAGATTATGAGGAAAAAAAGGCAATACCTTAGAGTGGGTTCATTACTCATCTCTATTGCATTGTCAAAAGCCTGACAAGTGGATGTGTACTCCTGAGCAGAGTCAAAACCAGCTCCAAAACTACCAAATGTCAGCCGCATATGTTCAGACTCTGGCACTCGGAGATGCGGAGGCATGATTACATGTTGGGTTTCCAAAATGTTAAATTGTGAAAGTTTCTCTGACAAGCCAGGAACATCCACCAGGTTTGAGCTACCAGAACCATCAGCATGCGCAGAGGATGAAGATGTTTCAAACACACCAGGCCTAACTGCAGGAGCCTTCTGACTTGATTTTGGTTTCCACTCCATGTTGGAGTGCATAGCTGTTTAACCCCATATTCAAAAGTTGTATGTAACAATATCAGTATAACAGACGTGATTGTTCCATCTGCTCAGGCATGACAAATTGTATCATTTAAAATATATAAGTTAGCATCTATAAATGCAAGCCCGAATTTGTATGCACAAATTAACCTTAAAGCCTCATAAATATGCTGAGAAAGAATAAATTTCCTTGTTATTTTTTATGTATAATTTGTTATTTGCATTATCCTTGTTCGGTAGAATTATGTAAAGTGAGAATCCTGAACAACTCAATCAAAGTGGAATATGAACAGTTCGAAACAATGTCTTGCACCAATGGCTTGAACATAGTTGATAATAAAAAAGATCAGCATTACTTCTTAATAACAATCTCACACTTTTTTATGAAGGGATGCATCTCCCAAGCAAATAAATAAATGACTAAAAAGAACTGCTCAAACTACAAATGTTCCCGCACTCTTCATGGCTTCAATATCACTAATTGTATTATGTCCATTAGATCAGAAGTGAATCCTCAACATCATTTTGTCATTAAGTCAGATCAAGGTTTTAAATACCACCACGACCAGTATGGTACAGGTATTGACAGTATGTACCAAAACTGACATTTCCATAAAAAATGAACTACGGGTACGCACCAGCAAGTTGGTGCATTACTGTCGGTACACTGCTATGGAACCATATGGATGGTTCGTACTGATATACATGCATTCAGCATCCAAACACCCATTTCGGTACCAATTTCATGCAAAATGTTATTGGTAATGATCGTACTGCCCTGTTCTGGTGGTTTTTGAATCCACGCCACTGATGCACTCTCTAATTCACAAAAAAAACAAGTAGCATCACATAAAAGCTTATAGCTATCCCATAATATATGTTAGGAATTAGTGTCAAGACTATATAATGTAGATTTAGTGAAGTTCAAACCACCTTGAAATTGAGTCATCCAAACATTGATGTATCATAGTTTGATCCTTAAAAACAACCTAACATGAATGGTATACACCAATGTGAATGAGACAAGAATCCTTTGCGTTATTCGATTAATGTCAAACTCCAATAAGGTTCTCGCTCAAGAAAACTCACAATTCTTGCTCTCTATATGTAATAAAAAAACTCAAGAATCATAGGATAGCAGCAATACAAATGACAACTGAGGTTTGTCTGAAAAAATGAAGGCCAGCCACTTAGAAGTGGCCAAGTAGCTTAAAATAACTCAAGAAAACTCACAATTCTTGCTCTCTATATGTAACAAAATAACTCAATAATCATAGGATAGCAGCAATACACATGAGGACTGAGCTTTGTCTGAAAAAATGAAGGCCAGCCACTTAGAAGAGGCCAAGTAGCTTAAACACTGTCAGAATTTATGATCTGTTCATGAAGTCCTTGTAGAAGCCCCAACTCTCATTTTTTAAGCAAAGAGTGTATACCAGATCTCTCTGGTCTAACAACAGCACCTTTTCCCTTTCAGCAATGCATCAATATTCTTTAGTCCTCGTTTAATGTGTATCACTAATTTACCTTATCTCTGGAAGCACCTAAATCAGCCACTTCACAAGAGATGCAGAATTTGAATGAAATCTTTACAATATTCCTTCAACTTACAATGTATAGATTTCACAAAAGACATCCGAATTCCAATCATGAACAAGACAAGAACCACTCAATCATTGCACAGCATTATTCCACATCTATCACCTACTTTCCTTGGCATACCTTTATTTTACCAAGAATATGAATATATCCATGACATAAAATATATTATATATAGTTTATATATATTATACGTCCCAGAGCCAAGACATCATGCATGACTCCTAAAGAAATTCTAACAAAGTACAAAAGCATGTTGCCCAATTAATTAAGGCATTAAGACATGATTCAATAGAAAAGTGAATGTGTCAATCAAATAAAGTTCCATGGCAATTCAACAAAATTCTGACTAAACGACCCAAAATTGTTCAGGTGAATACGATGAATCTTTACTTCATTAATGTCAAACCTCGTGAAATCCTCCTTCTGAAATTCTTTATTGGCCAAGTAACAACCCCTTTCCACCACCAAGAAATAACTGTCTATAGTACCCCAATGGAAACATCACTCGCCTGTGAAACAATAACAGGCCGTCAGCAAGCCCTCGCTATAAATAGTCCCAACCCAGGGGCGGCTCAACACACATAGAGGCCTAAAGCTAAATGCTAAAATGAATCATTTTTTTAATTAAAATTTATGTAAATTTTTTATTAAAATTTTATTTTTCTAGCTCTTTGAGATGCAAAATTTTTAATTAAACTTTTATAATCAAGTTCTTCTAACATTTCTTTTTCAATTGATAACATAGCCAATCCATTTAATCTTTCTTGAGACATTGTTGATCTTAAATAATTTTTTATTAATTTTAATTTGGAAAAACTTTTTTCTGCCGAAGCAACACTTATTGGAATTGTTAACATTATTCTAAAAGCAATATAAGCATTTGGAAAAGAATCAAGTCTTTTTATATGATTAAGTATATCGATTGAACTATTATCTTCCATTTGTACAATTTCTTTTAAAATTTTTAGCTCTGAAAATAAATCTAAACCATCAATATCAGAGTAATTATTATATTTTAAGGAACATTCAAGATTAAGGCAATGTTCTTTCAAACTATTATTATCTAACGACTTCAACTTTCTACTGCTAAATAGAAAACCAAAATATTTTCATATATCTTAAATTGTTCAAATATACTTTGGAGTGAAAAAATTGCTTGATCTACTATATATAAGAAATAATCAATTCTAAGTAATTCTTCAAGAGATCTTATTATTTCATTATCAACATTCTCATCAAATTGCTTTCTTCTATGAATAATACGTTTATCATGAAATTTAGGTTCTATATCCATTTGAGATGCAATTTCTTTAGAAGAAATCATAGCAGATGTAAATCCATTTTCTCTATATTTTTTAAAAAAAGAAAGAAGACCTTTTAATTGTTTTATAGTAATATCAATACACATATTTTTTGATTGTAAATTTTTGCTGAGTTAATAGCAAATAATATATCATACCAAATAGTCATGCCCAATAAAAATTCAAAATTTTCAAGCTCATATGTTGCTAAGCAATTAGCTTCACTTTTAGTTTTAGGATCTTCACTAACTTCTGCTAATTTTAATAAAGCATCTCTTATTTGTGGAGCTTGAAATCTTATTGCTTTAATACTTTCAATACGGCTTTCCCAACATGTTTGTGATAATGATTTAAGAGTTAGGCTATGTATATTATCTTGTAAAATTTTCCATCGTTTAGTAGAAGAAGAAAATAGTGAATATATACGTTGTACCACTCCAAAAAATGATATAGCTTTAGTACAAGAATTAGCCATGTCACAAAGTACTAAATTTAGATTGTGACAACCACATGGTGTATAAAAAGATCTAGGATTTATATCTAAAAGTCTTTTTTGCACTCCTGTTGCTTGCCCTTCATATTAGATCCGTTATCATATCCTTGCCCTCTTAAATTATTAATATCAAGTCCAATATTTTTTATTTCATCCACAATGGCATCAAAAAGACCTTTTCCAGTTGTATCATCTACTTTTAAGAATTCAACAAAATATTCTATAACTTTAATTGGACTTGATGAAATATCCACACATCGTAATATAAAAGACATTTACTCTTGATGATTTACATCTGGAGTACAATCAAGTATTATTGAAAAATATTTTGCCTCTATAATTTTTTTAATAATTTTATTTCTAATTTCACTTGCTAACAAATTTATCAATTCATTTTGTACATTATGTCCAAGGTAATGAGTATGAATTTTATTATTTTTAATACGTCGAACATGTTCTTGCATCACCGGATCAAATTCTGTAATCATTTCAATTAAACTTAAAAAATTTTCACTATTTTTTTGATAAATCTTTTCATTTTTTCCACGAGAAGCCAAATTATTTTTACCAAGAGCTTTTACTACAACAAGAATTCTTGTTAATACTTTTTTCCAATGTTCTTCATCTCTTTTTATTTGTTCTTGAATACTTTTATCAATTGTTTTATTTTTCAATAATCTCAGTTCTAAATCAATCCATGAACTCATATTAATAATATGCTCATTACTCATCTCATGACTTTTAAGTTTAGCACTAAGGTTTCTCCAATCTCTAGTACCTACATTAGCTAGTTTACTTGTACTAAAAGCTGAATTAAATAATTTGCAACAAAAACAAAATACTTTATCCAAGTCTTTTGAATAAACTAGCCATCTTCTTTCATGCTTCTCTCCATTTGCCAACTTTTGAATATAATATGTAGTAGAAAAATGTCTTGAGAATTCATCTTTAGGAAACTCTATATCATTAATTCTAATTGGACCTTTTTCTACTAATAAATCTCTCAAATTTGTATCAATATTTATCCATTGACTTGGATCAAAATATTTTTAGGAATACAATCATTTAAATCAACAGTTTGGTTCTCTTCATCATGATTTTGAGTATCAATTTGAATCACTTCATTAACTTCTTCTTGTTCTAGTATTTCATTATCATCTAATTCTAAAAGATTATTAACTTGTTTATTTAAGGAACATTCACCAATATTTTCTGATGTATTATTTTTATTGCTTGTAAAAAAATTATCAAGAGCCCCTTTTTGAGATAGAGTTAAACTTTCAATTCTTCTTTTTTTTTGAAGTTTAGAATAACCAGATTCATATTTTCGAGTTGACATATTTAAATTCTTATTATAAAGTACCAAAAAAATTAGCTATTATAATTATCTTATATTTTTTAAATGGCTAATACAAGATCAACAATCAAAATTTCAAACTCAATGAATTAACTATTATATAAAATAGAGATAATATAATAATATAATATAAATTTTAAAGTAAAAATAAAAAGTTATCAAAGTTTAGAACAATAGTACCTGATTGTTGAATGCTTATTGTAAATCAGATGAATAATCAAGCAAGCCTTATGTAGGAGTGCGGAGAATGTGAGTTGAGAGCCTTGAAAGTACTATTAAGGAAAAAAGTTAGGAGAATGAGAAAAGAATAATTAAGAAGTAGATGTTATAAATTGAAAACAACTTGGTTTTATAGAAAAAAAAAAGTATCCGTTTGTACTTCATAAATTCAGTTTACCATTTGTTAATTGGAAATGAGAGAAACAACTTCGTAGTTGAGAAAAAGAATTTGAAAATGATATAAATGCTGTTTGCTAATATCTAAGGGTGCCTTAAATGTGAATACAAATATCTATCATAAATGCTATAAATATTTTTTTTTACTAATGGTGCCTATTAAATGCTATAAATATTTTTTTACTAATGGTGCCTATTAAATGCTATATAATGGAGGTCTAAAGCAAGGGCTTTAGTGACTTTATCCTATAGCCGGCACTGTCCCAACCGCACAAGTGGGGAAAGCCTTATCCATGTGACAATGACCAAGGTTGACAGGAAAGATGCAATTTGAGGGTGCTAGGACTAGTCGGGTCAACACAACCCTGACCAAGGTTTCTAACATCAGTAGTGCAAAAAGCCTCACACAAGTTTATTCAAAATGAATTCAGCCTTTTGCAGGCATATTCCAACAAATAGCTGATTTTATTGGGAACACTCCAATTTTCTGATCCATTCCAAGGCATAAGATAAATAACCTTCCAAGATTAACTAAATCTCCCCTTCGATTACTCTTTATTGAAAGTTATGCTTTCCCCAACAGGCTGAAATATATCTTCATGACCATAACCATTATTGCAACACAAAATCTCCCTCCACTTGGTGCACCTAGTCAACCATTACATCCAGCCTTTTCCCAACTAATCATTCATTGGCTACATCAAAAACTGGCTCCAACTACTAGTTCTCCAAGAGAAAGTCAAACTCATTGAATATCTTGTCTGCATTCTTTGGAAGTCATTCTTTGAATTTTATGCCCTTTACATTCAATAATAACAGAGGAATTTGACAAAACAGAAATACTTCCCAGAAATTGTATTAGATTACCTTCAAAGAATGAAGTAAACAAGTTTTATACATATACCATGGTATACGAATAGAAATATATGATGGCATAGAAGACCAGGCTATCATTTCATACAAGAAATGATGTTAAGATTGAAGAAAATAGTTTCAAAACAGCATTTTAGCAATGGTAATAAAAAGCCTACAGCTATCAAGATTACCAGAGCTTGCATACGGTAACATCAGCTAGGGATGATATGATAGCATGAAACTGAAACTAAACAATACTTTTTGAATAAGCATGGAAGATGAGATTTACAATTTTTACAGAGCGCATATCTACAAGAAATGCAGAGTTTTTTTTTTTTTTAAGTCAAGAGAATTGTACCTTTCTGGTGACCCACAGGCTGTTGGTAAAGTCTGCTATGATGTTGACTGGCTGAAAATGACCTCCTAAAAGATGTGCCAGACAAGACATGCTCTGAAGAAGGTGGCTGGATGAGTTGATTGCTCTTAGACATGGCAACAGACTGAACAGAGGTATCTTTTTCCAATAAAGGAACTGAAATGGAACTATTCGAAACAGATGAACGAGCAGTGGGATAATTAGAAGTGTGTTTCTGAAAACCCACTGCTCCCACTTCACGCCGAATAGTGCCAACTGTTCCAGCTGATCTGGAATCAGATGGAACATGAACTGGATCTGAAGATGACCAGTACAAACTGATGACAGAGTGGGTTGATGTCAATTTAGATTGTGACTTCGAATTGTTATGGACCTCTTTCTGTGCCTCTGAAGTAGATATCATTGGCTGTGTCTCTTGAGGTAGTAACGACCTGTGACTGCCACCTGAGCCTGCATCTTTGGCATGGTATGCTTCAGAATGACAGGGCTCACTTCCAGCATCAGTTGAGATGTGCCCCTCCGAGTTCTTGGAAGCCATATTTTTCCGGTAAGTTGGAATCCAAGAAAAGCTACAGTGAAAATGCATGGATGAACAACCACACCAAAAGAACTAGCAAATATTTATTCTAGTATGATGTGAACACATGCAACACTACCAACAGGATTGATAAGGCTGCTGCACAGCAAACCAAGCACTGGCCTCATGGTACTATATATCAATAAGAATATCATTTAACGCCTTGCACATAAACCATATAAAATACAATATCAGCCTGATAAGCTATCATGGAAGATAATAAAATGTATGCTTCTACATTCTGCACAGTTTTCTGAAGAAAGCTGCTATTACCGCTGCCCCCCCACCCCCACCAAAAAAAAAAAAAGAGTATCAAACACAACAAAAATGACACGACAGTCTTGATGCATAAGGGATAATAAAAAATGTAACAAGTAGAATTAAGATGAAATAGAGCATTTGAACTAACAAAAAATAAGAAAAAAGCAAATGTAATTTCATGTATTCATCGTATTCAGATCATTTGGGAAAGGGGGTGCATCTTAGAAAGTTAACATGTAATAACTGCAAGAATATTGAACTTAAAACTTAACATTCTTGCAGTTATTACATAACTTTCTAAGAAGTAAACAGAGAGTAAGAATATGCTATTTAGAAGAAGTAAACCAGAAAACAATGATTCAAAATTTGGACAAAAGAGTTAAATAACATTAAGAATATGCCATTTAGAAACAGAGATTTCAGGGCATGGCACAAGGTTATCTGGAAAACAATTTCCATTTACCAAGTCATTGATACTGTCAGATGAATAGCTAAATCGGTTCAAAGCTGAAAAACATAAAATGAAGGACATGAGGGACAGAAATGACAAAGAAATTAAGTTGTTAAAACCCTAAGGAGGAAAAAGAACCATGTCAGTCCACCATCTTGGGGCCCTTGACCCCATAACGGACTAATTTTATGGGTTTGCCATGACCATAAATTTCTTAGAAGGCAGTCTATGTCAAACAAGAACCAGCTGATTATTTGTTTCCCAGTTAATTTTTCAAGTTTACAAGGATTTGTCATAACAAGGAAATTGCCAAAAGAAGTCATGTAGGAGTTTCTTCGAGAGAAATGGTTGGCCTTCATGGGTTAATAAATGTTGTTCGAGAACTTGCTAGAATTCACTTTTGAGCTTCTTGTGCAAAAGCCCTACATTTATGCAAAATACTACCAAAGTGACTCAGGAAATCTAAGGTACCATTTGATAAGTGTAGTTGTGTGATGCATGTAGTGAAGGTTATGTGTGGCTGTAGTTGCTGCATTTGTAACAATATTTCCGATGTTGGGCTTAGTAGGTTTTTACTTACAATATAATAAAATATCATGTATGTTTGCTTGTAAATGAAAATTATAACTGTATTTGGTTGTACTATTAAAGAAGTACTAGTTATGTCTCCATCAACCACCGTCCTTGTTGGGACTTCATTATAAAGATGCCTATAAAGCGTTTTCCAATTGTCATAGTTTGTCTTGCAGCATATTTGCCCATAAGACAAAAATACTGAAAAAGGGCCCCCAAATGCAGTTTGACTTGCAGGATTTTGGTCAACTTATGACAATCCAAACACTGGAAAAGAGCCATCTCCTGCAACGGCGATTCACTTACACCCAGTTGCTGTATCCAAACAGAGACTAAAAGGAGCCAATTTCAAATGAAACCACTGTATGGCATATGTGTTTCATTAAAAGAACAAATAAATTAATCCCTTTCACTTCTCCCTCAAGATATGTCATCCAAATGCATTAGCTCGATATGTTGTTGTTTCTGCAATAAGTTGTATCATTCACTCTCTTCCTAATTTCTTTGATCAGACTACATGCAGCCCAATGCTACCTGAAGGTCCTGAACACTCAAATTTTTGGGACTTTTGGAGTGCAACTCTTTCGAGACACATGGATGGAATACAGCATAAAAGGATACTGCAAGGAAGCCCAAAAACAGAGTTTACTGCTTACGTCAGCTAAAAGTTTTGGTACTTGGAACCAAGGATTCGGATCCTAGCGGGACGTCCCATGGGACACCGGGATGGGATACCATCTCATGTGTTGGGACAGGACGTCCCGCCAGCATCCCAGTATCCTAATTAGGATATTTTGGGACATCCCCTGTCCCGAGTGTCGAGACGGGACGGGAAACCAATGCATCTCGTTCCATGAAAAAACCGGGACAGCCATGTCTCACGGGATTTAAAACCTTGCTTGGAACTATTTGCCAGAAAGGTCCTATCGAGTGCAGTTATGGTACCTCAATTCTCTATAATTTAAGGTGTTAAGAACAATTTTAGCTTAACTTTAGACACTTCTAGCAAGGATCATCAGATCAAACTTTTTCCTTTTTTTTTCAATTCATATAAAACAGAATAGAATACAAGCTTTTGGCTAATGTACCCACTGGCTAATACTTAATCTAGTAGCCCAAATATTATAAATTTGTTCCTCATTTAATTTTAAATATTCATATATAAAAAGTGCCTCAGTATTGACTTTTTAAAGTTCTGCAGTTTGAAACTTTTGCAACATCCTCAGAGATAATACATGCACCAAATGCCCAGTAATGATGTTTGAGAAGAATTAAGAATTAAGGGTGGAAATGGACTCAGGCTGGCCCAATGGGCATCAGGCTGGCTCGACTTCAGGTCGGGTTATGAGCTAGGTTCGAACCAAATCAGGCCAGCTTTGGCTCATATATATCTTTCCGAGTTGGGATCAAGTATACCATTGGCTCGGTTAGGCCTAAGCACGAATATAGGCCTGACCCTCAGCTCGAGGTTTCAAGCCCAAGCCGAAGGGTCCAAATAAAGGATGAATTAGCTACTCAGACCCGGTGGAAATCGCTCTTTTCCTCGACTTAGGGCCAAGCCTCCTCCCCTTCCTCTTCCACCCCTCTGATGCCGCCGCTGCCGCCATCCCCTCCGCCCTCATCTCCTCCACATGCTTTCCTGCTCCATTTACAGTGCCATCATTGTCTGATGGCTATGCCTTGTCCTCTAGTCCATCTCCTCCCATCGCTAGCTCCTTAAGATCACCGCTCTTAGTGCCATCTTCTACTTCTCCGTCATCCCAGCAAATCTGCAACCTTCTAGTCTCCTTCAACTAGGCCATCGACGGCGCCACCCCCGTCTTCATCACCATCTTCTCCCTACTCATCACCTGCCACCGCGAGTTCGGCGCCATCTACCTTGCCCTCTTCCCCATCATCCTCGACATAATCCTTGCCAACAACAACAAGCCCCTCTTCCACCTCTTTAGCTACCTCACCTATGTCGGCTCCACTACCTAGGAAAGCAAGGCGAGCCAGTTGAACCGAGCCAGCCCAATTTTTGGCCCAAATGGGTCATCGGGGCTAGCCCAATCAGGCTTAGGTCAGGCTCAGCTTGAGCTTAAGCCTTTTTGAAAAAAAATCAGGCATAAGCCTGGCTTGAATCCAGAAAAAAAAATTCCGGGCCCAGCTCAAGTAGAGGTATGGCCCGTTCCAGCCCCATTGAGAATGCAACTAAAAAAGGAGGAGGAAAAAAAAACCATACTTGGCTATATTTGGATCCTGGACAAGCGAGGAGAACAACATGAAAAACTGGGGAAAATTGTCAACATGGGTAATCTCTACATAGAAAAAGTATATATTGAAGCTATGGTTGGTTGCTGCAAGAGGGAGGGCAGAATTTCCCTAGAACTTCTGCAATGAAGATTTTCTTGGAGAAATCTACAAAAATAAAGCTGTGAACAATCAACAGTTACTGCTGTAACAGTGCCTCATCCACAAAATACCTCTATCAAACATGGTTAACATATTCATAACATGACATGATTTAAAATTTTATCTAGAATATTTTATTTTAGGTAAAACTTCAAATTTCTGATATACTAATAGGTAATTCAATTCAGATGCCAAGCAAGTTTTACCTTTTCTCAGACTGGTTTTAGTACCTCAGAGCAACATGGATATGATTTTGTTCAACATATATTGATTTTCAATGAAATCTGAGATGAACATGAACTAGGGGAAAAGAGAAGATAATCATACCTCTTCTCCGGAACATCTGATACAACTTGTTCACTGCCTGAAGAAGAATGTTGAATGGACTCTAACTTAACATCCCTAGTGACACTTTGGTTCACTCTGTTGTCCCTCACAATACGAAATTCTCGGCTGATTCCTGCATCTAGTCATATCTTATCCTTCAGATATAAATTCATAAACTTAATTATAGCATTAAGATCCATTCAAACCTCTGACAATGTTGACCATTCTGTAAAAGGATAGAGGTCTTAATATAGATCAGACTTCCAGAACAACAATATATATGCATGAGACATTTTTTTTAAAGGCAAAACATTTATACAACAAAGCATCGAATTAGCAATGGGTGGCCAGACTTCTTTCAAATAAATTACTTGTTTATATCCTTATTGAGTGCCACACAAGTTACTGTTTGATATCAGCAAAAGCACAAACAGCATGTAGAAAGTACTGAAAAAAGGAATAAATAAGCACAAGTTCCAATAGGTTCGTGAATGATGCACAGACAATATTCATGCTTACATTCTCCTTTTGCTTGATTGAATCATAGATCATTAAAACCATACCTATCTAGTTCTTGAACACCCAAAATTGGCAAACAAATAAACAAGGATTCAGGTCCCGGCGGGACGTCCCGTGGGACACCGGGATGGGGTATCATCTAATGTGTTGGGACAGGACGTCCCGCCAGCATCCCAGCATCCTAATCGGGATATCTTGGAACATCCCCTGTCCTGAATGTCGGGACGGGACGGGACACCAATGCATCCCGTCCCATAAAAAAACCGGGACAGCCCCGTCCCACGGGATTTAAAACCTTATAAATAAATACTATTATCTACTTATGGTGGAGGACAAAGCCCAATTCTCGTCTAATTTTAATATGCAATAAACTGATCCACAATACGTAGATTAAGATCAAACAGCAAAGACAAGTAAAAGACATGCTCCAAATCAGCTTCTAGAAGCTTTAAAGTTTTAGATGAAACTGCTCCAAATCAGCTGAAATGGATCAGTTTTGGCCAAAATCTGAGGCTCACCAATATTTTTGGTTTCAGCTAGTTTCGTTTTGTTTTTACCCTTAGTTTCAGCCAAACTGACCTAGATTATTATTTCTTGTTAAATAGATGTTCAATGACCATAACTAGAAGGCAATAGAAGTTCCTAGGAAGCTTAAAATCTCTGAAATGATTGGCTTATTGTCTAGATTAAGTGCATCTGTTCCTAAAGTGTATTTGTGCATGTGTGTGTGTGAGAGAGAGAGAGAGAGAGTGGTTGAACAATTCAGCATATCGGCATAAGAGCATGAATGTATAATGCTCCAGCCCAAATGTTTAATTTATTAGAAGCACATTGAATACAATGATCAAGTAAATTTGTACGCACCAAAGGTATAAAATCATCTTTAAAAGGTGAGGGAACATATTCACATGATTTAATAAACTACCAACATTAAACTTTAAGCAAGATCCTTTATCTTGTGCATAAGCATTATTGAAAGTTTTGGCATGTGCAATATACCATTGCATGACAGTTATGTCAAGTTTCATAAATAGAGAACCATAAGTGTCAAAGAATGCTAATATGGAGGTATTTTTTTAAGTCGTGAAGATACTAGAACAACTGAAAAGCAGAGTAAGTAATAGCTACAATACACTATAGTCTAGTCAATAGATGAAGTGCCTCAATAATCAAAAAGGATCATTGACAATTTTTAAAAACATGAAGGAAAACGATCGAATTTGACAATAAGATAATTACTGGTACAATATAATGAATGGAAATTAAAATGCCATGATTTACTTTATTGTACCTTAATTTTCTATTTTTGGATTTTATTTTGACCTTTTTGGCTAAAACTCTGAAACTTTGAGCAAAACCACCGAAATTAAAACTCTACCCAGGGGAATTAAAGTGAAACCGAAATCAGGTGTCAAAACATTGGGTACTACCATGGAAGGAGTCATAAGCATGCCTCCAATAAAGGTTTATTCTGTATAACAAAGCAACAAGCAAAAGTTAAATTTAGATAATAGGAATGACAGATACTGTCTGTTTATACACATGCACACAGACAATATGAAATGTTTAACATGCCCTCCTGATGATACCTAACAACTCAATTGCGCAGCATAGTCCGCGCAGCATAGTCCAACTGATTAGCAAGCTAGAACAAACTAAAGAAGCAAAACAACTAAAAAATGATCACTCCAGGTTAACTCACCCAACCAACAAAAAATTACTATAAATCATCAAACAAATAAACAATAGCAGAAGTGGTCTCCTTTGCAACCACTAGGTCAAATCTAGAGCACCCATTGTGAGAAGCACTGTTTGATGAAACTTGAAACTTCTACTTGATATGCATAGCACAATTCTTATTTCCCCCTTAAAAACAATTATAAAAGCTGACAGGATTTTGAATTACCAGGTGCTGGTTTTCTAGTAAAACCACCTCTCCTAGCATTTCGATCCCCAGATGTGTGAGATTTTGCCCACTGTACATTGTGTTCAATGCGTTTATTAGTATCACCAGAACCCTTATACCCTGTATGCTGAGGCCATGAAAAACATATGCATGAGTTAATGCAAAATCCAAATCTACTTCATCAAATGCATGGATGAGAGCAGTAATAAAATTCACATGGTATTAATACAACAAGGTACTTCATCATGGTTGCAACAGAGTGTGGAGGTTAAACAACTTGCAGAAGAACTTTAATGCTTATTTGACAGATACATGAAAATGATCACATTATAAAAGTTTTCCAAGGCATGCCATTAAAAAATTCTCAAAATAACACTATTCAAAGCCAATCCAAAGGTGGGTTTTTCCATTTAATTATGATTCAATGGGCAACAGATAACTCTGTTGAATTATTAGATGTTTTTCATTATATTTTCTTCAAAATGCATCTACTCTCCTTTAAAAAAGAAATCCATGAACTACTGGTGTCTAGTGATGAATTTGAAGATAAGTCTCTCCAACAAGTAGCAATCGCTCATTTTCATTCCAAAATAACATAATATTTCAGACCTCCTTCACTATCTACATCTCTTTTCACTGAACCAGTACTGGAGGTCTTACTAGCCAGTGACCGGTTCGATAAAGCACAGGTCCTTTTTGTGCCATTCTGGGGTGTACCGAAAATAGAGAGGAAAAGAGAGAGAAAAGGAGAGAGGAAGAGAGACAATGAAAGGGAGGCAGGAAGAAGGGGAAAGGCTTGCTGGTCAAGAGGAGTGAGCAATTGAAAGAATAAGCAGATTTTTCATTATACTTTCTTCAAAACACATCTACTCTCCTTTAAATAAGAAATCCAAGAACTACTGGTGTCTAGTGATGTATTTGAAGATAAGTCTCCCCAACAAGTAGCAATCGCTCATTTTCATTCCAAAATAACATAATGTTTCGAACCTCCTTCACTATCTACATCTCTTTTCACTGAACCAGTACTGGAGGTCTTACCAGCCAGTGACCGGTTCGATAAGGCACAGGTCATTTTTATGCCATTCTGGGGTGTACCGAAAATAGAGAGGAAAAGAGAGAGAAAAGGAGAGGGAAGAGAGACAAATAAAAGGAGGCAGGAAGAAGGGGGAAGCTTGCTGGTGAAGAGGAGTGAGCAACCGAAAGAATAAGTGGATTTCTCATTATATTTTCTTCAAAATGCATCTACTCTCCTTTAAATAAGAAATCCACGAACTACTGGTGTCTAGTGATGTATTTGAAGATAAGTATCTCCAACAAGTAGCAATCCCTCATTTTCATTCCAAAATAACATAATGTTTCGAACCTCCTTCACTATCTACATCTCTTTTCACTGAACCAGTACTGGAGGTCTTACCAGCAGGTTCGATAAGGCACGTCCTTTTTGTGCCATTTGGGGCGTACCGAAAATAGAGAGAGGAAAGAGAGAGAAAAGGGGAGAGGAAGAGAGACAAAATGAAAGGAAGGCATGAAGAAGGGGGGAGGCTTGCTGGTGAAGAGGAGTGAGCAATTGGAAGAATAAGCAGAGGGATAAAAGCTAAACCCTAAACTTAAACCTATATGTCAAACCTCATAAAGAAAAAGGGGTTTATATTGACTTCTTCCATAAGGCAGCTTTATAGATGAATGTGGGACATCATATGTACGATCTGCATATAACTTCTCACAACAAAACCCTTGTAACCTGAAAACTGCACAATTCCTAACAAACCTATGGGTTTAAAAAGGAAAAGGAATGAAAGGTAACCTAAAGGGACTTGAAACTTCTAACCCATCAAATCAGAAAACTGGAAAGAAAAGAATCCATAAACTAACCCATCGAAGAGGACAAGTGACCAAGAGTAGTCATTTGGCTCTATATCATGACCTACCTCACCATCGACATGTGTAAAAGTTTTACTAATTTTTCAACATAGTAAAAGATCAATTAAAAAATCATAAAAAGAAACAAGGTTCATCCCCCCATGGACACATTGACATGATCCAAATATTTCGTTACAAAACACAACTATGGAACAAAATGATGCATAAACTTAGATAATTTACTACGACATTATATATTAAACAAACTCTACAAGAACCATAACCATCAAACCTTGTCCCAATTATCCACCATCAGATATGAACCAACTTTCTAACTGTAAAAGAACTAGCAAATTGATGAGCAGGTCATCGCATTTTCAAGGTTTTGCAAACTCCTCTCCCCTAAAGGCTAGTTTAATGGTGTAGGAAAAATAACTGTCCACACGGATTTCTACATTCTCATTAAGAGAAAGGAGCTCTCAAAGATTATGAAAGATTTATATCAGCTATAGTTGACCGGAAATGCTAGAATCTTTGAAGGCCACAACATGAGCCCACAAACTGTTCTAAGGAAAGTTATTTATCAGGCATTTGACAGTTGGCCACCAACACCATGAGGTGCTTTGATAGCTGGGGAAATTTGGGGACCAAAAATGCAGCTTCTGTGATGAAACAAGTGATCCACTTAACTTGGAAGCCTCCATCCGCTGGCTTCCTCGAGATCAACTATGATGGTAGCCATATTGATCAAGGTGTTGATGGTGGTGTAGATTTTATCATTCGAGATAGCAACAAGAATTTATTAGCAGCTGGACGCTCTCATATATATGACACTAACTTTCCTATGGCTGGGCTATGTGTGGCATGAGAATTGGGAAGGCTTACTAAATCCACTTCTGTTCTTGGTACGAGTGATATCTCCTTATAAGGCAACTCTCTCATTGTAATCAACTAGGTTAACAATTGTCCTAGTTCTTCTGATCCGCATCTACTTTCATGACATTTAGATGATAATCTCTACATGGTGGGCTTTCAATTTTTGCATGTCTACAAGTAGCAGGACCACATAGGGTTTCCATGCATGTTGCTAATCATATGGACCATCTTGTTTGGAACTCTCTTTATTCCACAAGCAATGAGGATCTTTTGTTTTATATGTATTCATGGATGTATTTACTCTCAGGTATTGTAATCATGCCCCCCCCCCCCCCCCCCCCTTCCCGGTGGGGCCAAAAAAACAAAAAGCATATATACATTAACTCGTGATCCTGCAAGGACAAGCTATCATGTATTCTATTATCTGATATGTTTTATCCTATACGTATAGAAGATTATATGCCATAAAAGCCATAATAATGTTAGTGGCCATTGTTTTGGCTTAAAATAAGCACCCCCCCCCCTCCACACCCCGCCCGCCAAAAAAAAAAAAAATCACACACACAAAAAAAAAAAAGGAAGAGAACACTTACGCCCACTTGTACATGCATGAGCAGAAGCATCCACCCCGATACATACATTGAAACATACCCAAATGCATATATGTAAAGGGGATTTAATGAACAGCTGTTATTTTCTTTCCGCGTTATGCAGTACTAGTAACCATCTTATAACAAGACTAATTGTTAGACTTTTTAGAATATAGCCATGGAGAGTTGGTGGAAAGTTATTAGCCAAAACCAAACATTCAAGTCCAAGAAATGGAACATCTTTCATCTAATACATTGAAAGAACTATCATATTCATTAAAATCATTACCTAGACACTCCTTTGTACCCCACCTGTATATAACCTTCCTAAATGTTAATTTCCCATCCCCAAACCTACTTTCAATCCATATGTACTACTAAAAATAAATTTCTTCTTCCCCAACACTTTTCTTTTATTGAAAAATATTATTAAAAAAATGATAAGTATCAGCTCTCACTTGAGTCTTCTATTTTTAAACAATGAATTTCATCTTATCCACCACTAACCCTTGAACATCTATAGCATTTACCTTTCCAACATTAATTAGCCTTTGGTTGACATCTTCTTAGCTATAGTTCTTTCCATTAGGACTAATTAAAAAAAGGCTACATCACCCTTCTCAATAACATGTCTTATCTATAATTATTCTATCTTTTACTCAAAAAAATATATTTGATCTCCAAATAGTTTAACCTATTAGCATCCATAATCCAAGTGGCAATATGAATTCTTATAGAATTTACTTCTATCCAGCAATCTTCATTTTCACTAATGCAAAACCTGAAAGAATGACATAGCCATGTCTTTTTCTCAACGACAAAGGTACAGACTTGTAATGTTACTCAAAGCATCAGTTTAGCATGATCAACTAAAAGAAAGCAAAAGGTTTTAGCAAAGTAATTCAATAAAACATCATGTTTCGCAACCAACATACATCAAAAAAACCTCAGCTATATAAATCATGTGCCTAAGTAGCAAAAAAAAATATGTACACTACATAACATACCATAGAATTACATACATCCTAGACTGAACATGTCATGTCAAAGAGGAAGAGAAAAATAGCCACTCAAACTAATAAATAATAACTGAAATGAAAGCAACAAAAGTTTGATAAGATCCAAATACTAGAGAACTAGCAACTATAATATTGCCCCATACCTCCTTCTTTTTGTCCCTTTTCCTCTTAACCTCATGAAATGGATCTGCATTGGATAAATAAGATGTATTAACTAAATAAGGTGCCACAAAAACATTTCATTTGTGCAATATTTATTGACCTTTGTCATTTTCACATCGATCATGATATCCACTTAACATTATTGTCAATGTTGTAACATTGGGTTGGAGCATGGGCATTGCCTGTCAAGTGTATGGTGTCTGACACTACAGCCTCAAAAGGCATGATGGGCTGAAAATGGATTGAGATACTGGTATATCCCTATATGTATCAATGTTTCTTCAATGAATACGAACATAAATTTCGATATTAAATGGATAGAAAATTTAGTATCCATATTTGTCCTACAAGGATTTACATACAAATAGGATATTAACCATATCCATATTTGTCTTGAATAGATATGAATACAACTCAAATATTAGCCAGATCCATAGTTTTTCTATCAAAATAGAGATATAAGTAGGATATTATTTGGATATAAATTAGATTTTAATCATAATTAATGATGAAAACAATATTAATAATTATAAAGGAAAGGAATATAATTCACTACACACTACGCAAGTTGCATAAAACACATGGGAAACTTTGGATTTAATGCATGGAATGCCAAACCACCCCGAACCATATTGATGGTCGATTGGTATAGTTCGGGTGTTTGATTTGGAATGCCGGCAAAAACGGAGTGAGGGAGAAGGAAAGAGAGTAAGAAAGAGAGGGGGGAGTAGAGGGAAAGGTGGGTGGTGGCCCGCCAAGGCCTTGAGGGCTCCGCCCTCCTCCACGAGAGGAGATCAGAGAGAGGGGAAGGCCATCAAAGGGCTGCCATGACCATTGTATGGCCGAAATTCACCTCGCAGATACTACGGGTTTGGAATAGGGGCAACCCATCCTTGTTCATCGCATTCACTTCTTTTACATGAAGCATAGTGAAACCGACAACAGGATGGGTAAAAAAAATAAATGTCATAAACAGGAACAGGTCGCCCATGTTTTGAACTTGCAACGTTCACATGATGGATTTTGACCGTTAGGCAACCACGATGGCCTTTCGACAACCTCCTCGCCACCTTCACCTCCCTCTATTATTGTTCCTTCCCCTCTGTATCTCTCTCTAATCTCCTCTTGTGGTGGGCAGAGCTTCGGAGGCTTCTACAGCCCTCTAGTAGCCTCCACTAGCTTATCCATCGGCCTCCCTTTCCTTCCATCCCTCTCTCCCTCTCCCCCTCTCTATCTTTTCCTCGGCTTTCCCTCACCCTTGCATGTGTTTTCGAGTTGGTTCAAGCCTAGTTTGGTTTGGTACAAGGGCATACCGACTCATATTATCGGCCCGACTGGCACAAGATTCAGTTCTAACTTCTGAGTCAGCGAACCTTGATTTAAGATAGCTACTAAACCTAAACAAAAACCAATCTAGTCAAGGATCCAAGTCACTAAATCAGCTAAATTTTTACTAAAATATTAAATAAAAAATTATGTAAAATAAAAAAATAATAATTTTTTTGCATCAGATACTATCAATATTCTTTAATTATAGCTAAATAAAAAATAATCATAAGTTATCTATTTTTTTTAGAGAGCTTGTAAGAGAAATTATACAACATATAGGAATTCATAGACATTATTAATATTTTAAAGTATTTTTAGCAATAAAATCTTGGAAATATCATGAACATTAATTTTATTTTTACCAAGTTTTTAAAATAATGATTAAAATATGAAATATCACTATATAAATGAAACTGTTATTTAATGACCTAAACACATATTAATAAGTAAAATAAACCACCTATATAAAGTAGAAACACATTATGTAGTTTGGTGGTTGAGTGCTTGTCATTTAAGCAGAAGGTCACTAATTCAAATTCTAAGTTTTATGATTTATTTTAGGATTTTTTTACCAGATACATAGATCTCAATCCAAGAAAAATGAAAATATGAATACAGCAAGATTTATAAATAAATATCCAAATTCAGATTTGGATCCAACTGGAAACCAAATTTTCCATCCAAATCAGATATTAAAATTCAGATTTTATCCAACCCGATTTCAGCCATAGATATTGACCACTTCCTTATATGAATACCTAGAAATATGAATGTATTTATCTAAGTTCCAAAACTCTGATTTCATTTCATTTTCATTCAACCCTATTAAGTTCAAGTCAATAGTTTTGTTAGTTTAGCCAGTTTCAATACTAGCTACATAGTTTTAGTTGAAAATAAATAATGATCTAGAAAGACTTCAAAAAATGAAAAATATTTTAAAAATATAAATGTTAAATATGATGAAACAAGCAAGATGGTTTCAGCATGGAAAATGGAACACAGGATAAGAAAGAGGGAAAGAGAGGAAGAGAAAGAGAGAGGGAAGGGAAAGGGTGAACACCGTTGTTGGAAAACCGGTGGTGGCCCATTGAGACCACTGAAGGATTGGTGGTGCCTCATCGAGGCTGTCGGAGAGCTATGGAAGCCTCCGCGACTCCATATCACCCTTATTGGCTTTTAGAGAGAGGAGAGGAGTAAAGGTACTAGAGTGCAGGGAAGGCACCGAAGAGGGTGTTAGAGAGCTACTGGGCGGTGAAAAAGTTGTCACGGCCTCTACAGGTTCAAAACAGGAACGAGAAGCCCTTGTTTATCTTTTTTTTTTAAATAGAAGATGAATAGTGAAGCTGACAAATCTATTACCGACTTCATTATTCATCATCGTTTTTAATAAAAAAGAATGATGAATAGCGGTTTCTCGTTCCCGTTCGGTTGCTGTGGCTCCGTGGGAGCCTTTTCAGTCGCTCGGCGACCATGGCGACCTCGATGACTCTTTGGCCACCATCTTTGATACCTTTGCCGTTCAGTACCTTCGCTCCCCTTCTCTATCTTCCTCAATTGAAAGTACTAGCAAGTGACATAAAGCCACAGAGACCTTCACGGCCCTCTGGTGGCCTCACGGGACATCACTAGCCCTATAGTGCCATCATCCGTCTTTTCCCTCCCCTCCTTTTCTCTGTCTTCCTCTCTTTCCTTCTTTTCCTCCTCCCTAGTTCATCCCTTTGTTTTTATGTCGGTTTGCACCAATCTAGTCCGAGGCTGTACCAACTTGTATCACCAACCGGCCAAAATAGTCTATGACACCAGTTCCAGAAACCTTGGTTGATATGGTAGGTGACAGTTTGGTAGCAATGTACATGTCAGAAATTCATCAATTACAAGGCCAAGAATCATGACATTTCAGATTTTCTCCTGCCCCAAAGCTAAAACTCAGTAACATGAAGTGCCCAACACCACTTGCATGATGATGTGATGTTTTCAATCTGTGAGACTATCAAGTCTTGTTAAAGAGCAACGTTCTCAAATTGGCTTCAGATCTGATTTTTCCTCTGGTTTTGATGTCAACAGCAGCAACTGAAGTAAGAAATGAGATGAAAGAAGAGTAGCAAGTGAATAGAGAGAGATATTAGAGGGACAATGCCATAGTGTAGAGTATAACCCTAAGTATTAAAAATCTAATTCAATAAACTGCATTGTGGCACCCCCAACTTCATTTTCCTGTTTGGATACATAGAAGAGGAAAAAAGGGGGGAAATATAAAGAAAGAGAAGAAGAGAAAGCAAGAGGGAGAGTTTTGGACACGAAGGAAGAGGAAAACATTGGACATGAGAGTAAAGAAAGGAATAGAAGGATTAAAAAGGCAGCTTGGAGTGAAGCCACTTCTCCACCTTTTTTTCCTCTTCTCTCACCATACCATTTTCTCTTCTCTCCTTAATAAATTTCTAACCAAACAAGAAAAACTGACTTTCTCTTCTCCTCTCCTAACCAACTGCAGTTAGGTAACTAGTCTCTTTCTTTCCCTTCCCTCTAGCTGTCTTGGTCCAAGCAGGTGCAAGTGTCTATTCTGATGTTAAGATATTGAATATCGACACAGACCAAGTTAGAATAAGCTAGGGTGAGTTTGTTTGGCTAAGACTGGGTCTAATCTAGTTGGTTTGCTCTGATCAAGTCAGGTTGTTCACTCTAGCTGAGTCATGTTGAATAGGACTGCTTCAAGTTGGCAGAGTCCATGAAGGAGCCCACTTGAATACCCACTTTTACCATCTACCATTAAACTTTACCATGATCTAAAGAACAATTTTACAAAAAGCACAAATTGTACAAGTCATCAATTCAAGCACACAAAATGACCAGACATGATTAATGAACTTTTTTCATAAAACTTCAATCCCTTCTTCCAAATCTTATCTTCAAACTTCAAAGTGTTACTACTTTTGTCTTTCAAACTTTCAAAGACTAATTATTTGGTGTCTTAGGGTCCATTGGTTGCAAGGACACCTATGAAAAAAGAAAAAGGGAAAAGTTTTTCCCTATAAAAGAGGGATTGCAATTTCAATCACAAGGGGATCGCTGTTATCTTTATCCAAGAGGGCCTTTGGATGCAATTGCCTTTTCCAAAAGATTTTTGGCAGAAGACAAAAGCTTCACTTTTTCAAAAAAAATCCAGAAAATAATTTTCGGGAATTTTATTTTCTGCCCAACTGAAAATAATGTAAAGTCGGATTTCCTAAAGAAAAGTAGTTTCCAAATTGTTTCCTTGCAGCCAAAGAGAACTTAGTTGACTGGTCCTCCGACCCCAGTATTACACACTGAAGACTGCTTCTATAAGTTTGAAGTCATTTAAAAACCCAACTGATATAGCAAATCTTTTGAATTAGCCATGCAGCATTTCCATGTTGACTTGAACAAAGCAGTGCCTCTAATATGCACCATTTTAATGAACAAACGGCATTAATAAGCAAATGGCATTAATTGGACAAATCACAGAAGCAAGCAAACATCGTGCACAGCCATTATACCATATTAACTAAATAACATCAGCATCTAGTGCATAGCAGTTGATGAGGCTGACCGCTAACATGGCGCCCGCGGGCCGAATCCTGGCCGAGCAAAGCTCTTGACCGAGTAGACTTACTGGCTGAACTCTTGGCCGAGTAGAGCTCCTGGCCGAGCAAAGCTCTTAGCCGAGTAGAGCTCTTAGCTGAGTAGAACTCCTGGCCAAATAGAGCTCCAGGCTAAGTCGGGCTCCTGGTCGAGTGGAACTCCTAGCTGAGTAGAGCTCATCGCCAAGGAGAGTTCTTGGCCGAGTAAAGCTCCTGGCTGAATAGAGCTCCTGGCCGAATAAAGCTCCTGGTCGAGTAGAACTCATAGCTGAGTAGAACTCCTGGCCAAATAGAGCTCCGGGCTGAGTAGAGCTCCTGGCCGAGTAGAATTCATGGCTGAGTAGAGCTCTTAGCCAAGCAGAACTCCTGGCCGAGTAAAGCTCATGATCGAGTAGAGCTCCTAGTTGGACTGAGCCCTGGTTGCGGGAGTCGTTCCCCCACAGACCGAGATGAGAAAACGGATCGAGGATGCGTCAGAAGGTCATAACCCCAGGGTTGCATGTGCAGCCTGCCTGGTTCCAACGTCGCAGCAAAGCACCTGGATGACAATGAGGAATGCGGTGTTGCCATCTCCACTAAACCTGTCGCAATGCTCAGGAAGGAACACTTCATGAAAAGGAGGCATTCCACCGAACCTGCACCCCTTTCAGAGGCATGCTCTGTCGGGACTACAAGTTCTGTAGCACGCCGCCTGCATCCTTTGCAGGAGAGTGCCCTACCGGGACTCCAGTTTCTATCCTAAGAAACTCTGCGAAGTATGTACCCTTCTCAGGAGAGTGCACTACAGCATATCGCCTACATCTCTTGCAAAAGAGTGCTCTACCGGAATTTCAGTTTCTATCTCAACGGACTCTGTGAAGCCTGCACCCTTCTCAGAAGAGTGCGTTGCAGCATGCCGCCTGCATCCCTTCTAGGAGTGCCCTGCCAGGACTCTAATTTTTGTTCTACGAGATTCTGCAAAGCCTGCATCCTTCTTAGGAAAGTGTGCTACCAGACACCAGATTCTGTCGACGGTATCGCCTTCTATATATAGGTAAGAGAGACCTCCGACCAAGATAAATGGCAAGTAACCCCCACTATTTAAGAAGGAAAAAATCTCTTTTTCACCCTCTTAGTGGTGGTCATCTAGACCTCCGTGACTGAGAAAATGTATCGTCAAATTAACTTGACCATTGGAATGTCCCTGTCGGTACCCAGCCCAGGTTCACTTCCTTGTAGGATTATCCACTGGCCAGAGCATCCAGAGGTGAGGGACCCAATCTCTCTCTCGAAGAGACTGACATGGCCCTGGAACCCACCAAGTCTACATACAGGGGCATCTTGGCGCCAACAGCAGTGAACATATCGTCCACATAAAAATCACAACTTTAGCCATAGTTAACAGCGTTTCACCAAATATATGCTTTTACTAGTTAAATCCTGATCATGTATAACGCCCCAGGTGTCACCAAACTATTTCAGCACTATAACAAGTTAACAACTACCAGTGACCAAAAAATTCACAGTCAAATTCCCAAGTCAAACCCTAACGACTATCTTTCCACAGGCAAATACAGATAAATAGGAAAGGAAAAATAGAAATGCAAAGCTAATTCAGAGAGAAACACCAAACAACAGACCCTGGTTGAGCAATTTCTGGGCCGTCTCGTTGGGATCCATGTTGGTCTCCTTGAGCATGGCATAAATATCGGCGTCGGAGTGGTTGCCGACAATCTCCTTGATGGACTGGATGGTCTTTCGGACCCGAATGGAGACTATCTGACTCTCTCCGTCCAGCCTCGAGCCCAAGACCATCTCTCTCGCGATCTGGCAAGCGGCGGGTTGAGAACGGCCGGCGGCGATAAAACCCTAGCACGACGGCAAACGAAGGAAAGATATCAAAGGAGAATTTGCCAGGAGAAGAGGGGAATGAGAGCGGGAGAGAGCGAACGAAAGGGGGGGTGGCGGGCGGGGGGAGAAGCCAGGGTTTTGAGAACGAGAATTAGGAAGCTTCGGCCCTAATGGAAGTTATACTTTGGAGGTATTTTGGGAAGGATGGAATGGCGAGAATGCCCCGAGAGGGCGAAATGCGGGTACCGACTGCGGCGGAGTCGCTGGCTTCCGCCGCTAATCCCAAAAAGTACGGCGTATTTGGTGTCAGATTCCGCTGCCGCAGCGCTGCCGCCGCAGCGGCCACAGCTTTCTAATAACCGCCGTCGCGACATCGCTAAGGCGATAGTCCGATTGATGAAAACTTTTACCTTATTTTCAATCGATCACGGATTATCTTATAAATAACTTGGTTAAATATAAAAATTATTTTTTTAAAATTTATGATAATTAATATAATATTTTAATGATATGATGTTGATGTATTTATCTTTTAATAAATTAAATATTACCTGATAAAAATCTACGGGGTTGTTATATCGCATTTAATCTTTTTATTTTTTAAAAATTAAAAAAAAATTGTCATCATGGCTGACTGATTGCAACGGGCCATGATTACAATTTAATTAATTTAATTTAATTTTTTGATGACTTTTCAATTTGCAAGTCATTGTAAATGCTGTTATATTATTATTATTATTATTATTATTATTATTATTATATATATATACACACGCTGGTACCGTTGATGTTGCACGTACATGATAATAATATAAATATATTTTAAAAATAAATATATAAATAAATAAATTTTAAAATATTAATTTTAAAAATGTAATAAATTAATTTTAATTAATTGTTTTTGTTGCCATTAAAAATTGATCAGATCAAATCATTAAGCGGGCTAATACGTTAGCAAGAGATTACAATGTGTTTCGAAATAATATTTAAGAGAAGATATCATGCCCAGATCTCCGTGTCGATACCAAATTTAATATAAAACAATACCAAACAAAACAATTATTTTGATGAAGAATATTCGGCAAAGACCCTTTAGATTAAGTATTCTCGAGCCTCTATATGCATGTATCTTATAACATTTTTTTTGGTTCTCTAAAAGACCCTTTAGATAAGTATCATATGATGGAAGAATTCATGAATCCATTATTATTTTATTTTTCTTTTAAAAGGTGGTGTAGGGGTTAAAAGAAATACAACTCCCAGGATACAATATGCCCTTAAGATAATTGCGTTCCGCAATGGTGCTTACGGTTTTATGACGATTGTCTCCTAGGATACAATAGTCTTCTTCTGATGAAAGCAGCGAACCAAGAATGCTTTTCTCTTTTTGTATGCACTATAGCTATACTTTGTTTTCAGAGTATGCAAATGCCTAAGAGATTTACGATGCACTATAACTATACTATGTTATTCGGAGTATGCAAATGCCTAAAAGAAGGAAGTAAAAACTGAATTGAATGCGATGAAATGAATGAAGAATGGGAACCTATTTATAGCCTTAAGGTGTCCCTTGGAAGCAACCTTCTGATTTCATCAGAGGGAGTTTTCGATGTCTTTTCGTAGTGAGATATGCCTTTACGCGATCAATACGTTTCTTCAATCATGATCGGATGCCATGATACGCTGATTTGTACCGTGATCTCTTGATCACGTGATCAACGCACTTCTCAATGCATCGTTTCACGATCCGATGGCACCCCTGATCTCAGAAGAAACGTTGTTCCGCAATGGTGCTTACGGTTTTATGACGATTGTCTCCTAGGATACAATAGTCTTCTTCTGATGAAAGCAGCGAACCAAGAATGCTTTTCTCTTTTTGTATGCACTATAGCTATACTTTGTTTTCAGAGTATGCAAATGCCTAAGAGATTTACGATGCACTATAACTATACTCTGTTATTCGGAGTATGCAAATGCCTAAAAGAAGGAAGTAAAAACTGAATTGAATGCGATGAAATGAATGAAGAATGGGAACCTATTTATAGCCTTAAGGTGTCCCTTGGAAGCAACCTTCTGATTTCATCAGAGGGAGTTTTCGATGTCTTTTCGTAGTGAGATATGCCTTTACGCGATCAATACGTTTCTTCAATCATGATCGGATGCCATGATACGCTGATTTGTACCGTGATCTCTTGATCACGTGATCAACGCACTTCTCAATGCATCGTTTCACGATCCGATGGCACCCCTGATCTCAGAAGAAACGTTGTTCCATGAACGGACGCGTGATCACTCCTCCGGACGTGTGATCACGCCTCCGGACGCGTGATCATGCCTCCGGATGCGTGATCACTCCTCCGGACGCGTGATCACGCCTCCGGATGCGTGATCCGTTGTTTCACGATTCTGAAATCCCGTCATCCGAGTTGGCTCGAACCACTCAAGTCGACTCCTTGCTACAGAGAGTGTCCTGGTCGAGTCGGCTTGATTTTCTCGAGTCGACTCGTCCAGACTGTATATTCCCGTTCTGCGGATCCGAGTCGACTCCTAGTCATCCAAGTTGACTTGAACCACTCATCCGAGTCGGCTCCTATCAGAACCGAGCCGACTCGTCTCCATGATGTGTACGTGCGAAGTGCAAAATGCGCCTACAAAGCGCCCATTGCGCCCTTGTCGCCCATCGCACAAGCTCTCCACCTATTGTGAGCCTAAAATTAAAAGCTTGGAAAAAAGGTTTTCTTATAAAGAGCCTTCTCTTTTTCCAATTTTTTCATGTGGGACTAAAAGTTCCCATCTCACAGGATGTTTCCCTTTCCACATGATAGTTTCCCATCCCAAAGGATAGTTTAGGAATAAAAAATTTCTATTCACTTTTTCCAACACTATTATCATACATTAATGCAAATCTAGGATCCAATCAACATAGTGATCTGGATTAGGACCGTTGTCGTTGGATTTGATAAGAGTTGAGTTTGACTTGTCCAAAGGAAGAGAAGATGGTTGCTACCGGAAACTAAATGGTAGGACCTATGTATAAAAAAACTCTCTTGCTAAAATTATTTTTGGCGAAAACTCTTTGCTGTTCAAGTTAGAAACAAGAGAACTGGAAAAAAGAGTGAGTAGGAAAGGGTTAAGAGAATACCATAGGGGTCCCTTTTGATCTTCTATTTATATATATGGATGATGGTTTCCTTTGAAAGGGAAAGAATTAGTTGAGAGATTCTCGCTATTTTTATCTTATTTGGCTATGACAAGCTGTTGCTGAAGATCTTAGCATATCTTTAGTAGTGGGTAGATAATGCAATATTTCAAACATAACTTCTGTCATGAATATCGATCAAGTGCACCAATAGAAATACTTCGGATCAATGTTCTTTAATCAGGTTGGTCATATCTAAGGTATCTAATTCATGTTCAATTGAGGTACAATTCTCCCTCTCATATCAGATGCCCCCACTCTTGAATCTGAGCTAAAAGATAGCTTGGATGAAGAGAATAGAGAATTATTGAGCCTATTAATAGGTTAGTTTGGCTTTTGGCATTTTGCAACAAGGGCCACATGGTGCAATAGGATTGCACAATATAATTATATAAATCGTCGCTATCTCTGGTTGGCAATCCATAGAAGGTTAGCTTGGCTAGGAAGTGATGCATGTCAGACATGTAATGGGGCTAGCTAAAGTGTCACCTCATTTGTACCCTCCAAGGTTTTTATAAATAGGGATTCGGTTCTTCTTATTTTTATCTTTACTATTATATTGCTCTGGCATTTGAAGGGGCTCTAGTGATTTCCAGCATGTGTACGATACTCCCAGAGCTTCTCCTATGGTTTCTTAGGCAGAAAGTCTGGTAGTCGAGATGTGGTTGTCCTTAATTTGGTATGGTTTTTGGTCCTCCCCACTTCTTTCTACTTTTCTTCTCTTTTTTTCTACCTTCCTTTTCTTGTCTACATGCATCCCAAAATGAGTGGCACGATTGACTTGGCAAGGAGTTGGTCAACTAACCAGAACCCATCTCAAAGTGTTGGGTCTACCTCTTCCTCAAGATACAGTCTCGATAGGTTGGAGGTTGGGACCGAAGAAGTCTTCGATCCTCGACATTTTCATTCAATACTTGATTTAGTTGACCTATAGCTAATTTGAACTTAGTTCCAGGTCTTTGTGGAATACTGCCTGGAAGCTCCGGCTTTGAGAAGTCAAATCTACGAGCCTCCATCAGGTTAGCTCGGACTCTACGAAGAGTCCTTTAGGTCCCTCTTCACTCTTTCTTTATTTAACTTTTTTTTAAATTTTTTTTTGGAAATGGCCTTGAGTTTGGTTGTGCTGAACACATGGCAATTCATTTCTATCTTTATGGCCGCCTGCTTTCTAGCCGACATGCAATCAACAATCTTGCTTTTTAGGGCTTGCTACACCTTCAAAAGGCACCCTACGGAGTGAGATTGGATTTGCCTCTCAGAGAGATTCGCCAGATCCGAGTTACTCATTCCTTTGTTCATAATTGGAAGGAGATATTCTTTTTTGTTTCTACCTCTTTCGGAGAGGACTAGGACTTTATCCTATGGGGCCGACCTCTAAGCTTGGTTTGTTTGGGCTCTGTCCTTAAGAGACGGCAACTACCAAGCCTTGAAGACCTTGCTCAAACATGAGGCTCCATTACTGAAGGAGGTGCTATCTGAGCAGGCCTTATTCAATGTCGAACTCAGTCAAGCAGATCCACGAGGTGAGCATTGTAGTCTTCCCCTTAGTTTTTCCTTCTTTTTACTTACCTCGGTTCTTAATAGAGGTGAGTTCAAAAGACGTTAAGAGGCTCTAACAAGCAATATGAAGAAGAGGAAGACATCGATTGCCACTGAGATCTAGTCCAAGGAGCATCCTCGACCAGACACTCCAGAAGGTTGATCCACTTCAGCCCATCAAGGGGCCCCAGCCGCTAGCCCACTAAGCTAACTGCTTTGGAGATGTGACAAGGTACAGGTATAGCTCTTTTTCGATTTTAGGCTTAGAAAGTAGGGGTGGCGACTCGAGAAATTTTTTTAGCTTCTCAAAAACTTATCAGCACTCCTCCATGCAGATGTAAATTATGTATTTGTCACAGGATTTTAAGAATGGTAAATACTACTCAGCTGACCTTGAGATGAATCGACTAAGTCGGTAATGCATCCAATGAGCTGTTGAACTTCCCTCTTGGAAGTTAGATGCTGCATGTTAATAATAGCCTAGATCTTCTCTGGATTTGCTTAATGCCCATCTTGGTGACCATGAACCCAATGAACTTGCTGACTATGACATTGAAGGTATACTTGCTCGAATTCAACTTCATTTGATGTCGATGAAGGGTATTGAAAACTTTCTCCAAGTCATTGATGTGGTTGACTTTTTTGAAGCTTTTGATGAGCATATCATCGACATAGACCTTTATGGTCTGATAAATCTAGTCTTTGAAGATCTTGTTGATTAACCATTGGTAGGTGGCTCATGCATTTTTCAAATCAAAAGTCATTACTTTTTGCAATAAATACCTTTGTCAGTGATAAAAGTTATGTTCTCCTTATCCTCGAGAGCCATCCTTATTTCATTGCAGCCCGAGAAGGCATCCATGAAACTGAGTAACTTATGTTTGAAAGTAGCATCGACCAACTAATCAATCCTTGGTAATGAGAAGCTGTCCTTCGAGTATGCCTTATTTAGATTAGTGTAGTCAATATAGATTCTTCACTTTCATTGGCTTTCTTGACCATGACAAAATTTGCTAGCTAGTTGGGATAATGAGCTTTCCAAAGGAATCCAACTACCAAAAGTTTGTTGACTTCTTCATCGATGGTCATTTATCTTTCAGGGGTAAAGTTCCTTTTCTTTTGCTAGACCGGTTTAAACTTTATATCGATGTTTAACTTATACGTGATAACTTCTAGGAAAATCTCAGGCATGTCAAATGTCGACCAAGAAAAGATGTCTACATTTTGCCAAAGGAACTTCAACAGTCGATCCCATTCTTCTTCGGGTAGGGGGCTCCAATTTGCACTACCTTTGTAAGATAATCTTTTAGTGGAAAGGAGAGAGCTGCTCAGCTAGTTCTTCCCTTTTCTCTAGTTCTCTCTGATCCAGTTATTCAGTAGTCAGTATTTCGTCAGTCTTCTGCACTTTAGTTGATATTAGGAATCTGGCTGGTTATTGATCTCCGTGCATCTTTCTATTCCATTCTTTATTAAAAATCAGATGAGAAGGCATTTGGTTGAGATGATAGTATCTAGTCAATTTAGCTCTAACCATCTGAGAATGACATTGTACACTGAGTGTACCTGGATAATCAAGTGATGTGGCGGGATCGCTGATGTGGGATCCCAGTCAGATGCCATGCCAGACGAAGATGTCACATGGGACGTCTTTGCTCGGACTCCTTCGCTCGGACGTGCACTCCCTTCGGGTTGAGACGCCGAGATCGAAGTCGAGCTCTGCCACTCCTTCACCCGGCGTGCTCCCTCCGGGTCGAGATGCCGAGGCCGAAGTCAAACTCCGCCTCTCCTTCGCCCAGTGTGCTCTCTCCGAGTCGAGATGCTGAGGCCGAAGTCGAGCTTCGCCACTCCTTCGCCCGGCGTGCTTCCTCCGGGTCGAGACCCCGAGGTCGAAGTCGAGCTCCGCCACTTCTTCGCCCAGTGCGCTCCCTCCGGGTCGAGACGCCGAGGTCGAAGTCGAGCTCCGCCACTTCTTCGCCCGGCGCGCTCCCTCCAGGTCGAGATGCCAAGGCCGAAGTCAAGCTCCACCTTTCCTTCGCCCGGCGCGCTCCTTCCGGGTCGAGACACCGAGATCGAAGTCAAGCTCCGCCTCTCCTTCGCCCAGCGCGCTCCCTCCGGGTCGAGACGCTGATGCCAAAGTCGAGCTTCGCCTCTCCTTCGCCCGGCACACTCCCTCCAGGTCGAGATGCCGAGGTCGAAGTCGAGCTCCGTCTCTTCTTCGCTCGGCGCACTCCCTCCAGGTCGAGACGCCGAGCCGAAGTCGAGCTCCTCCTCTCCAGATCAGCCCCACCTCAGATGAAGAGATCTGCAGTCGAAGGAGGTCGCCGCTCCTCTTAGATGATGGCCCAGTACCTGAGGACCACGAAAAGATGCCTGCCAGGCTGCTATGATGATCACAGCTGCCACTTACACCAAAATGGAAGGAATCCTCCGATCGAGGCTCTGCATTCTCCACTAACCGACTGCACCCTCCGAAATTGGAAGTCAACCAGTGGATCTGGATCCAGGAGGCGGCGGCCCGTCAATCGAGACTCTGCTAAGTTATCCAAAAGGGAACGACCAGAAGAATGTCAACGTGAACGGTAGCTTCCATATCCCCAGAATGGAAAGACAACCCTGTCCATGGCATGAAACATCATCACACGCACCCACGAGCATGGGGAAGATCCCATGGTAAGCGGCGCGCAACACCCCCAGCTAAAAGGGGGCTCACGGATTCAAACAATATAAGCTTCTCAAGCATTCATTTAAGCTAAGCTTCGATCAAGTGAGGTCCAGCGAGCAAGAAGGGGACAGCGCACAGGAAAACAAAACTTGAGGCTACCATGAAATCCCCAAGAGGGGTCTAGACGGATACAACCACCCAGCTCGAGCTTTCTTCCGCTATCACTCCCGCAATCTGTGCTCGACTCACTTGCACTATCTCATACCCCAAACTCTCCTCCTAGCGTGGAGTCCATCTTCGGGGCTTGACCAGGAGGATCTATTTTCCTGGATCATTACTGACTTGACTGTCGGAGCCCCCTCGTCGGAATCCTCTGCCCGGGTCACTGACTCTATTTTGCAAGTCCAGGTGATCGAGCAGGATCCTAAGTGACAGGAGCGCATTCCGACCTCGACCTCAGCTACAATTCACGACAATCTTGGCGGCAACAGATTGGCATGCCAGGAAGGGGTGCGGTAGGACACTTTCTGATCCAACCCAATCCCCTTGCAAGCAACCTACCTGAAGGATGGTGATGACGTGAGTGAGAGAAGTCTCCACCAGTCATGCAGGAGATCCCCCTTCCCATGGGGATCCGCACAGTCCAGAAGGGGAGCTCCTCGCTCTAGCTCAACCACCTCCGGCGGATACTCAGCTGGATGCACTCGCCCAGCAGATGCAGATTCTCATTACAGCAGTGCACCAGCTCTAGCACTAGCACCGATCCTTGGCTATCCACCAGCATCCTAGGACTCCAGTGGCCCATGCCGCAGCACCCCGCGACAGCCTGCATTCCTTCCAAGGAAGGCCTTCGCAGCCGCGGGCTACCACTGACCACCGGGGTAGTCACCGAATCCCAGAAAAGAGGCAACAGACCGGATCTACCGATCGGGAAAGCCAGTCTCTAACCGGAGGGCAAAAATCCTCATGAAGATTAAGGGTGAGCGCTATCTGAGGCACCCACCTCCGCTGAAGTCATCCAACGATCGTGACAAGACAAAGTACTGCCAGTTCCACCGCGACCACGGCCACGACATCGAGAAATGCCGGCACCTCAAGAGGAAAATTGAAGAACTCATAAAGAGGGGCTACCTCGGAAGGTTCATGAGGGCAGACCCCCAACGGAACCTCAGGTGCTCGCCTCACTCCCTCCAGTCCCTGCAATCGACAACCGCCCTACTGAGAAGCCGGTGGGGATGATATGCTGGGGAGTTGAGCACGCTTCCAAGAATGCCCGGGGTGGGAAAAATTTTGAGAATGTACTTCCCTTCACGAGGGAAGGGGGGATGAAAATAAAAATATAAACAATGATACTATGGTCGTCGAGATGACGATCGTAAAACATCTTGTAAAATGTATCATGGTTGATAGGGGGAGCTCCACGGATGTGCTTTTTTATGATGCTTTCTCCAAGATGAATCTATCCTCTGCTCAGCTCAGACCCGTGCATACACCCCTCGTTGGTTTCACGGGTGACTCTATAGGAGTCGAAGGGGAGATCACTCTCCTCGTAACTGCCATGATGCCACCTCGATAAAGTACCGTCATGATTACTTTTATGATTGTTAGGCTTTCCTCAGTATACAATGTGATCCTTGGCTAACCCAGGCTCAACCTGCTCGATGCGATCATTTCCACAAAGCGGCTACTGGTGCAGTTTCCAACTCCCTACGTGTCGAGGAGATGAGGGGGGCACCTCAACCAATCCAACATTGCCTCCAAACTGTCCCCGGGGCCAAGGCAGTCGAGGATGACCCCAGTGCAGATGACCTCGATCAAAGGGCGTAGGACCCCAGAGGTGGCCCGATGAGCGCTTGTTGTCGTATCCTCTCGGAACCGACCCGGCGAAGACGGTACAAATTGGGGTGTAGCTGCAAGATGATGAACGAGCCCACCTCCTTGACTTTTTCTGGGTGAATGCTGACGTGTTTGCCTAGACGACAGCCGACATGCCTGGAATCCCACCAAAGATCATCACTCACAAGCTGAACATCGACCCAAGGTATTATAGATCACTCACAAGCTGAGCATCGACCCAAGGATCCTGTGCGAAAAAAGAGGAGAAGTTTTGCATCGGAGAGACAAACGGCGATCAACAAGGAGGTGGACAAGCTCCTCGCAGCTAGCTTCATTTAGGAGGTGCAATATCCGAGCTAGCTAGCAAATATGGTTATGGTAAAGAAGAATAATGGAAAGTGGAGGATCTGTGTAGACTACATCGATCTCAACCAAGCCTGTCTGAAGGACAGCTTCTCTCTGCCGAAGATCGACCAGTTAGTGAACGCCACCTCGGGGTACCGCTTGCTCTCCTTTATGGATGCATTCTCCGGATATAACCAGATTTGGATGCACCCAGAAGACGAGGAGCACATTGCCTTCATCACCGATCGAGGGACGTACTGCTATCGGATGATGCCGTTCGACTTGAAGAATGCTGGCGCCGCATACCAGCGTCTGGTCAATCGGGTCTTCAGGGATCATATCGGCAGGAACATGCAAGTCTATGTGGATGATATGCTCGTCATGAGCAAGCCAAGTTCGGATCACGTAGCTGACCTCGCGGAAGCTTTCCAAAATCTTCGAGAGCATAAAATGAAGCTGAACCCGGCGAAGTGTGCTTTCGCGGTAGCAGTAGGGAAGTTCTTTGGCTTCATGGTGATCCAAAGAGGTATCGAGGCGAACCCAGAGAAGGTCCAGGCGATCATCGACATGGAGCATCCGATCTTGAAGAAGCAGGTCCAGCACCTGATGGGTCGAATCATCGCGTTAAGTCGATTCATCTCAAGGTCGGTGGACCGCTACCTTTCTTTTCTTCAAGGTGCTGCGTAAGTTGAACAACTTCACTTGTACAGAGGAGTGCAAGGTGGCCTTTGAGGAGCTTAAAGACTTCCTGGCATCACCACCATTGCTCTCCAGACCAGTGATGGGAGAGGAGCTCCTGCTATACCTGACAGTTACTCCTGGAGCCATCAGTTCGGCCTTCATCCACACGGATCAGGATGGGTTCCAAAAGCCGGTGTATTACACCAACAAGATCCTCCGAGATGCAGAGATCAGGTACACCCGATCCAAAAAACTCATTTTTGCTCTTATCATATCTGCTCAATGTCTCGGGTCATACTTCCAAGCGCATCTGATCGCGATCTTGATGGACCAGCCCTTGAGGGCTATGCTCGGTCGTCCTGACACATCCGGATGCTTGGCTAAGTGGGCACTAAAGCTCAGCAAGTTCGACATCACGTACCGATGAGGTCACTCAGAAGGCCCAGGTGCTGGCCAACTTCCTGGTTGAGCATGGGACTTGCCGAAGAGCCAGAGCAGACTGCCCCAGAGCACCAAGTGGAGCTCGAAGTCGAGGAGGAGCCCTGGATCCTCTATGTCGACGGTGCATCCAATGCGAGCGGAAGTGGCACAAGTCTCATCCTCACCAACAGCGATGGAGTTGTAGTTGAATGTGCACTCTACTTCAAGTTCGCCGTGACAAATAACTAGACGGAGTATGAGGCACTCCTCACGGGCCCCAGGGTCTCACGTGAGCTAGGTGTACAAAGCCTAAAGGTCTCACCGACTCTCAACTGTTAGCCGGACAGGTCTCCAAAGAATATGAAGTCAGAGATCCCCAGATGATGAAGTACTTGGAATAGGTCCGCTCAAGCGCAATAGGTTTACGATGCTTCAGCATCTCTCATATCCCCCGAGGTGAGAATGCTCACATCGATACATTGTTAAGGCTTGTGACCTTGCCAGACTCGTCACTAGGGCACGTCCACATCGAGTACCTCAAAAATCCAAGCAACAAAGCTCCCGCAAAGGTGCAGTAAGTCATCCCGGAGCCGAGCTGGATGGATAGGTACATCAGATACATTATCGATGGCACCCTATCGCAAGACCGAGCTGAGGCTGGCCTTATTAAGAAGAAGGCCTCACGATTCGTCCTCATGGAAGGATAGCTCTACCGCCGATCCTACTCCTATCCGCTCCTGAAGTGCCCGAGACTTTCAGAGGCAACCTTCGTGCTCCAAGAGATACACGAAGGCCTTTGCAAAAACCATGTCGGGGGGATGACTCTTGCGTACAAGGCCCTCTGACAGGGATACTACTGGGAGACCATGAGAGAGGACGCCACTGACTTCGTGAAAAGGAGTGACCGGTGCTAGCACCATGCACACATACAGTGTCAACCAGCGGTGCCACTCTCCCAGCTCTCCGCTCCATGGTCGTTCGCCCAGTGGGGAATGGACATCCTGGGTCCATTTCCCCCTGCATTCGGGCAACGAAAGTTTTTAATAGTGGCCATGACTACTTCACCAAGTGGAAGAAGCAGAGCCACTGGCACGGATCATGGAAACCAAGGACCGCCAGTTCTTCTGGAAGTCAATCATCTATCGCTTTGGGCTTCCCCACAGCATCATCACTGATAATGGACGGCAGTTCGACAACTGGGAGTTCGAAGAATTTTGTGCCGAGTTTGGCATCCAACATTGTTTCACCTCGGTGGCTCATCCCTAGACCAATGGGGAGGCTGAGGTGAACAACCGGACCATCCTCCAAGGACTCAGGACCAGACTAGACCAGGCTAAGGATAGGTGGGCAGAAGAACTTCCTAGCATTCTTTGGGCCTATCACACAACACCTCAGATGGCCATGGATGAGATGCCTTTCAGCCTCGTCTTCGATACAAAAATCATTGTTCCAATCGAACTCGGCGTGCCTACACTACGGATACAGCAGTATGATGAAGCAAAGAATCCGACGCATCTTCTTCTCAACTTGGACCTCCTCGAGAAAACCAAAGACAAGGCCCGACTCCAGATGGTGGCTTACCGGTAACGTGTAGCCCGGTACTACAATGTGCGGGTGAAGCCGAAAGTCTTCTGCCCAGGTGACCTAGTGCTGCACCGAGCTGAAGCCTCTCAACCTTGGGAATGTGGCAAGCTCTCATCGAACTGGGAGGACCCCTATAAGGTGGTCGAAGCTCTTCCCCATGGAGCCTACTATCTAGTAGATTTGGACGGCGCTGGATTCTTGCAGATGTGGAATGCTTGCAACCTGAGAATATACTATCAGTAGTGTAAGGCTTTTTTTCAATAATAATAAAGATCCTCTTTATGCAAATCACTTTTGCCTTACAAGGACATCGCTGCCTGGCCCTAAGCCTGGCACGTTCAAGCCCAGAGTCCAGCTCTCCGGCACCGAAGACCGGAGTCCAGCTCTCTGGCACTGAAGCCCGGAGTCTAGCTCTCCGGCATCGAAGCCCGGAGCCCAGCTCTTCGGTACAGATGCCCGGAGTCCAGCTCACCGGCACTCAAGCCCGGACTTCGGTCCGGCACCGAAGATCGGTGACCTAAGATGCCCGGCACTTAAGCCCAGACTTCAGTCCGTCACCAAAGACCGGTGACCTAAGATGCCCGGCACTCAAGCCAGGACTCCAGTCCAGCACCAAAGATCGGTGACCTAAGATGCCTGGCACTCAAGCCCGGACTTCAGTCCGGCACCAAAGACCGGTGACCTAAGATGCCTGGCACTCAAGCTCGGACTCCGGTCCGGCACCAAAGATCGGTGACCTAAGATGCCCGGCACTCAAGCCCGGACTCCGGTCCGGCACCAAAGATCGGTGACCTAAGATGCTCGGCACTCAAGCCTAGACTCCGATCCGACACCAAAGACCGGTAACCCAGGATGCCCGAAACTCAAGCCTGGAAACTCCTAAAGCCCGGCACCGTGCTCACAGTCAAGAGATGTCAGCGGAACTTCCAAGTAGTCCACCATCTATCGCTTGACTCATAGTGCGACTCTCAAGCCCAGAGCCCAGCTCTCTGGCACTCGAGCCCGGAAACTTCTAAAGATCGGAGCCCCACAGTCACCTGGCATTTCCAACAAGTGCAACCTCCGAGCTCGGCCTTGCTGTGCCCACCTAGAGCTGATTCCGGCCGAGACCTAACTATTGACTCTGGTCCTGATTTTGATGATTGACAAAATGTTTAAGTATGCATGAGTACTAATTATATTTTAAGTATATTTTTTTAGATCTTAGTACTCAACCATGTTGAATAAAGAAATGCTTGTATTTCAGTTGAAGAAAGTCCTTAAATTAATGAAAAATCAAGTATATGGACTTTGGAATTGATATAGAAGAACTTGAAGAGATTAAAGTTTCAATTTGAAGAAGTTTCAGCAAAGTTTCAGCATGGCATAGTGAAGTGTCGACATCTAAAAATGAAGTATCGATACCTGAGGATCAAGTGTCGACACCTGAAGATCAAGTATCGACACTTGAAGAGTGAAGTGTCAACTCAAGACCTGAGACAAACAGAAAACTTCAGAAAGCACTTTCAGTCAAGTATCGACACTTGGAGCTGAAGTGTCGATACTTGAAAGTGAAGTGTCGACACCTGGAGAATGAAGTGTCGATACTTGGAGAATGAAGTGTTGATACTTGGAAGTCAAGTGTCGACTCATGAGGGTCAAGTGTCGACACTTGAGGCATAATGGCTAGTTTTTCTGAAGTACAGAACTTTTCCAACTTGGCTCCAATGGCTAGTTTCACCTCTCTAACGGTTATAAACGGTCATTTAAGTATTGGGAGGCTATAAAAATATCAAGAATCAAATGAGAAAGTAATCCTTTGGTGAGATTCTTAAATATTCTTCAAGGATTCAAGAGTTAAGTGGTTCAAGCCTTCAAGCTTCCAAGTTTCAAAGAGAGCATCCAAGGTTCACATCCTCAAGCATCAATCAAAGGCTTCAACAACTTGAAGACAAGTTCTTCATTAACAATCAAGGACTTCAAAGAGATATTTGCTTTATTTTAAAAAGCTTTTATTGTATTCTTTCATATTGCTCTTAACTTGTTTACTTAAGATTTTTTGTGAGCCTTGAAAATCAAAGAGGTTTTTGGTGAGCCTTGAAAAATCAAAGTAGTTGTTGGTGAGCCTTGAAACCAACTAGGGTTTTACTCGTAAGCTCGAAGCCAAAATAAGTTGTTTAGGTTCTTGGTTAACCCGTAAAACCAAGGATGGTTGTTGGTGAGCCTTGAAACCAACTAGGATTTGACTTATGAGCCCGAAGATAAAATAAGTTGTAAAGGTTGTTGGTGAGCCTAAGTTATAAAACCAAACTTAGTGAAATTCCCAAGGGATTCTTGGGGAGTGGATGTAGGTGCATGGTTGGCACCGAACCACTATAAATCTCTGTGTTTGTGTGATTGTTCTCCTTGTGCTTTTATTTCTTTATTTACACTGCATTTATTTGAAATACACAAGCACTTGAATTGCATTAGCACATACTTGCTTTAGTTCACACTTTGCAAATAGTATAAAAGTTTTATAAAATTCAATTCACCCCCCTCTTGGGTTGCCTACCTGAGCCTACACTAACGAATCTCATCAAGCAAAGCACTCGGAAACATTCAACCACCTCACTTATGAGGTGGGAATGACTTAGCAAGTCGAGAACCTCTTTCTAACTCCCTTACATGTTCGGGACTCAGTAGAGAAGAATGAAGGAAAAACTGATAGAGTGCAAAAAAAAAAGAAGAAGAAGAAAAAGAAAGGAGAAATAAGCCAAAGTGACTGAAAATGTATTTCCATGATAACAAGTCAATTGGTACAATTGCCTCTGGGCCCCGACATGCAAGGTAGCCCAGACTTAAGGCAAGAACAAATGAAAGAAAATAATAACAAGGACCCCTACCCCACTCGGCTAGCTCCTTCTCGGGATGGTGTGCGGCTTTGGCCTTGATGACCCCCGTCGGTGAAGTTGGGTTGGAGGCGGCGTCCGGCTCCTCCATCTTGTCCAAGTCTAGGGCCGGTCTCATGCCCAAAGCTCCAGGGTATCTGAGAAAGCTCTAGCCCTTATCCGAGACGAAGCCCTCCACCCTAGAGTGGAGATACATGAAGCACTTGAAGAATGAGTTCGCCACCATTTCATGGAACTCGGCGACGAAATCCGGAGAAGCCTTGTACCTCACCATGGCCTCTACGGCTCCCTTTTTGGCAGCCTTGGCCTGGTCGACCACCTCGACGGCCTCCTTCTTCGTCGCCTCCATCGACTAGGCCGCTGTGGCTACCTTCTTCTCAGCGGCGATGGCCTTCCTCTCGACAATAGATGCCCTCTCCCTCGCCACCTCCAATTTGGCCTGGAGAGATTGGGCTTGCCCCTTTTGCTGGGCAGCTTCGGAACTGAGCTCACTTAGCCTCAACTCCTTGGCTTTGAGCTCCTTTCCCGATCCAGGCTCTCCTGAAGCTCCTTTAGGTGCCTTTTGGCACTCGCCACCTCACCTCGGAGCTCCTTGTTCTTTTGGCTCGCCTCCCAGGCATCGTCATTCTTTTGCTTTAGCTCGACAGTCAAAGACTCTAGCTGCGCTAAATGCTGCCTGTCCTTCTTTGACCAGTTCTTGTAGCAGTCCCAGATCAGAAGAAGTTCAGCGCTGAGCTGCACCGAGGAAGATGTCAGCAACAAATACAGAAGAGAGAAGGAAGGAGCAAAATGGAGAAGGGTGCTTACCGAGAAGAGCAGGGGGAAAGTGATGCTGATCGCGTCCCCCAGTAGTTTCCTGGCCTTCTCCCATCAGTCGCATGATTGGACTGCAAAGTCCATCATGCGCTCAGCTAGACCCTGGTTTCGGACCAGGGAGACATTCGGTGCCAGTCTGAAGGGGACCCAGCGGTAGTCCCTCTCCTTCCTGCTCGCCCCGGATGTAGAGTCGCCCACTCTGCTGGCAGAAGAAGTGTCGGGGGAGCGGTGGGAGCTTGGCACCTCCTCGACTGGCGCCTTCGATTCTGGCTCCATTCTTCCTTGCTTTTCCTCCTCCTCGACGTTGACGATCTCCAGAGGAGAAGACATTACAGCAGCAGCGATGGCGGCGGCCCTGGCCCGGACAACCACCTCGGGCTCCTGAACCGGGACAAGTTTGCATCGCCTTGGCTGCTCGTAGACGGGCTCAGCAGCCCTCTGGCCTGGCTCGGGCTTTGGCTCGACCGCCCTCCTTCCCTGTTCAAGCTGAACTCACCCAACTCTTTCATTAGGCTGACCCCGGCTTCGAAGAGATTCTGCTATGATAGCAGAACCTCTAGAAAAGGAATCTGGATGGTACGAAGCTACTCGAAGACCTCTCGATCAATCGCTTCGACCATTGAATTTTGGTTAGGGGATCGATCCAAGTCGCTCTAGACCCAGCGATCCCCTCAATCGAGGCAAAGAAATATTTACTCTTCCATCCTTTGACGAAAGAGGGGAGTTAAAATTTAATGCCCTTCAGGCAGGAAGAAATGGACCACCACCTCTCCTCAGAGGGGTGGCACTTCAGGGTAAAGAAGACCCTGAACAAAGAAAAACGAGCCACGATCTCGTGGAAATGATATAGGACTATGAAGCAGAAGATGGTCTTCACAATGTTTAGGATGAGCTGAGCATGGATGAGATGGTAATTGCTCAGCACGGAAAGAAAGAAAGGATGGAAGGGAAATCGAATTCCCCTACGAGAGTTTCCACGTAGAGGGCGATCCGGCCCAGGCCACTAGAGGTGACCTGTTCCCCTGGTCGAGGGACCGAGAGCCGGACAAATTCCGGAACACCATAAGTCTCCCGAATAGTTGCCAGTTCCTCAATAGAGATTATCAAAACAACCCCGCCAGGACCTGTCAATCGAGAAGGTTCAGGAATGGGTTCAGGTGGAGGAGGAGGAGGGGGGCTGGCTCTAGGCTCCCTAATAACGATCCCAGTGGGGGGGCACCTCCTGCTGAACTCGAAGCGTGTCTCTTCCTCCTCCTCATCAAAGGAAGAAGGCAACCTCGGTTGAGAAGGCCCCGCCTCACTATGATCGGTTAAGGGATAGAAGTTGGGGCCGAAGCGAGACATCTAGGAGATGAAGAAGACGAAGGCTGGAAGAGAAGAGGAAGAAGACAAGCAACGTCCGAGAAGACCCTAACCTTAAAGGGAAGTCCTACCCTGCTGGAAGGTGGGGAAAGGAAGTGACAAACATGGCTAACTGGGAGAGTCTAGGATGGCCGGGGAAGAAGAGGAAGCTTTGGTACGATGGCGGGCATGCGAGATTTGAAAGAGGAAGTGTTTTGGGAAAAACTGCCTTTCATTTCGAAGTGACCTGATGCCTAACCATATCGTTACAGCATCTCCACTGACGGATCTACACCACGTGTCAGCCATCGATGAATAAGATGACTCGCTTCGATGGTGGTCGCTTTGAATTCTGTGCCAGCAATAAGTGCTCCTCGGACATGTCCACGTGGCTCCTCCGTACTGGCTTGGAGAATGCCTCATGAATCACCAACGATCATGGTCATTATTATGCTGGATTTTTGCCTTTCCACATCAGTGCCACATTTACTCCCTTCGCCCTGAGCGCCGCGCGCCAATGGGCCTCGGGAGTGGGAGGCAAATGATGTGACGGGATCGCTGACATGGGACCCTTGTCAGATGCTATGTCAAACGAAGCAGCCACATGGGACACCTCTACCGGGTATCCTTCGCCTGGCCACACTCCCTCTAGGTCGGGATGCCGTGGTCGAAGTCGAGCTCCACCTCTCCTTCGCCCAGCTGCGCTCCCTTCGGGTCGAGACGCCATGGTCGAAGTCGATCTCCACCTCTCCTTCGTCTGGTTGCGCTCCCTTCAGGTCGAGACGCCGTGGCCGAAGTCGAGCTCCACCTCTCCTTCGCCCGATCGCTCTCCCTCCGGGTCGAGATGCCATAGTCGAAGTCAAGCTTCGCCTCTCTTTCGCCTGGCCGCACTCCCTCCGGGTCGAGATGCCGTGGTCAAAGTCGAGCTCTGCCTCTCCTTCGCCCGGCTGCACTCCCTTCGGATCGAGATGCCATGGTCGAAGTCGAGCTCCACCTCTCCTTCGCCCGGTTGCGCTCCTTTCGGGTCAAGATGCCATGGTCGAAGTCAAGCTCCGCCTCTCCTTCGCCCAGCTGCGCTCCCTTTGAGTCGAGACACCGTGGCTGAAGTCAAGCTCCGCCTCTCCTTCTTCCAGCCATGCTCCCTCCAGGTCGAGACGCCGTGGTCGAAGTCGAGCTCCGCCTCTCCTTTGCCCGCCCGTGCTCCCTCCGGGTCAAGATGCCATGGCTGAAGTCGAGCTCTGCCTCTCCTTCGCCTGGCCGTGCTCCCTCCAGGTCAAGACACCGTGGTCAAAGTCGAGCTCCACCTCTCCAGATCGGCTTTACCTCGGATGAATAGTTCTGCAGCCGAAGGAATTTGCCACTCTTTCTGGATGGCGGCCCGACACCCAAGGATCGTGAAAAGATGCCTGCCAGGCCATGATGATGGGCCCAGCTACCATTTGCACCAAAATGGAAAGAATCCCTCGATCGAGGCTCTACGTCCCACCAATCACCTGTACCTTCCGAAAGAGAAAGTCAACCAGCATATCCGAATCCAGGAGGTAGTGGCCCTTCGATCGAGGCCCTGCTAAATTACCAAAAAGGAAGCGGCCAGAAGGAATGTCAGAGCAAGCGATAGCTTCCATACTACAAATAAAGAAAGACAACCCGTCCATGGCACAAAACATCGCCACATGCGTCCGTAAGCATAGGAATGATCCCGAGATAAGCAGCGTGCAACGACCCTGGCTAAAAGGGATCTCCCATATTCAAACAAGGTAAAGAAAAAGTTCAAGCTAAGATTTAGTCGAGTGAGGGCAAAAGAGTAAGAAGAGGGCAGCGCACAGGAAGACCATCGCTCGGGGCTACCGCAAAACCTCCAGGAGGGGTCTTGATGGACACAGCCATTCAGCTCGAGCTCTCCTCTGCTGCCACTCCACACTCTACTCTCGACCCACTCACACTCTCTTATTTCACAAAGTTCTCCTTCTAGCATGGAGTCTACCTTCGGGGCTCGATCGGGAGGATCTATTCTCCTGGATCGTTACTGACTTGAGCATCAGAGTGCCCCCGCTGGGATCACCGGCCAGGGTCACTAACTCTGTTTTGCAGGACCGGGCATCCGAGCAAGATCCCGAGCAACAGGAGCATGGTCCGAGCTCGACCTCAGCTACAGGCCACATTGATCTTGGCTGCAACACCCACTATTAAATCAAACTTTCTACTACTACCATCACCGGCGATGGGTAGTGACCATGGTAGGAAGGAGTGACAATGGCAGAATAGGGAGGAGGTGAGGTGGCATCAGAGAGGAAGATGGTGGTGATAATGCTGGGAGGAGAAGACGATAGCAAGTTTTTCCCGTTCGTGCCTCTTTCCAGCTGATGGTAACACAAGATGTAGTGATGGCAGCACGTAAAGAAAGTAACCAGCGATGGGGATGAAGTGGTGACAGTGATGGAAAGGTGGAAGATGGCCAATGGTTTCACCAATGGTTTCACCCATTCATGCTCTTCTCTGGCTACTTTGCTCGGGATAGGGGAGAATGGTGGTGGGAAGAGTGGAAAGAGGAGGAGAGCCATGCGATGGGCTGCGATGATGATGGTGCCAATGACTGTCGACAAGTAGGGGGAAGCATCTCAAGCTGGTGACGGGCTATCAGAATGGAAGTGACGATGACTCTCAAACGAGAAGGAGAAAGGTGTAGTGGTGGCAATGGCAGCTGATGTGGTGTTGGGTAGCCGAACAGAGAAAGAAGATGGCTTGAACTAGCGATGGGCGGTGGGATGGTGGTAGGCAACATCTTAGGCATCGCGGCAGTGAGAAGGCGGTGTTAGCAGCATAGAGGAAAAAGAGGCTCGGGGAGGAAGATGGTCCATGAAAGAGGGCTATGGACCAAGGATAATGGCTACCATGGACTGCCCAATATTTCTGTAAACCAAGCATCCATGCTAGACTTGATTTTATTAATTTTTTCTTGATTTTGGATCCATTTGAATTATGATTTGAGTGATATTTAAACCATTGGATTCTAAAAATCGAGCTCTTTCTATCTATAAACTTTTTTTCTACAAAACACTAATAAAATTATTAATTTTTAAGAAATATAGATCAATTAATATATATTTTAATACTTAAATTGGGATATTTAATAGACTTATCATACTCTTCCAAGTTATTCATTGCTAGTCCCTTAGCAATGCAATAAAAATATAAGTATTGATTAACAATTATGTATCATTAAGATCCCTACAAAATTAGATTTTGAAATAAAGTTAAAAGAAGTTACCTAGTATCACTAACTAAGTATTGAGTTTTCGAAGTAAATTTCAATGTCAATACTATTAGAAATTTCCTTAGAATTCATCCAAAGATCTATAGCACTTGTATTTGTGATGGCTAACTTAGTATTTTGGTACTAGCTTACAAAGAACAAATGAATCTTCGCTTACCACCTACTTTGGTTAATTTTTTATACATCCCAAAATTAAGCTCATGAACTGAGAAAGCTTTCACATCACCCGATTTTTTATTCTTTTATTTTTTAACAAATAGCAGCATCTTCACATTGCCCACTTTTAGATGTAAACAATAATGCTTACCTAGACAAAGGTGCTCGATTGCTCGATAGAAAATTAATATTTAAAACTTGTCTCTTTTTTTCAAGCAGGTAACTCTTTTCTCAAATTCAAGTTTCTTTGAATGGGATATATATCAATTACCAAATTTTTAATAATAATTGAATCTTCAATTGACCTTACAACCAATGCCTACTTTACCTTGTCAGGCGCATGTGCAATAAAAGTATTAAAAGCCTTTAGGTAATCTAAGTAGGTAGCTAAAAGTCTAACTAGTTACTCTACTCGACTTGCTACAGTCACTCACAAATATTGTCTAACTATTACCTTTTTTTCTAATCTATATTGCTCAAGAATTTCTTTCTTGACACATGATTTATAAAAATTTTCTTTACATAATTTTTCAAAATTTTCAAAAATTTTTAAAGTATTTTCAAAATATTTTTTATTTTTTTCAAAAGATTTTCTCTACCCCCATCTTAATTTTATTATCCTCAATGGTGTAAGAAAAAATATGATAGATTAAATAAGGAGAGATACCACCTGGACTAGATATGCATCGTGTATTGCCAAGAATGACTATGCAAAGTAGTCCATTATTTCTAAAAATAAATATTACTAAAATAAAAGTCAGCAAAATAATAAAAAAAATTGAGTTGTCTTCCAAAAAGTACTAAATTTAACATCTTTAACCATACAACATGGCTTACTCTAGTTCATATAAAGTCATAGCCTCCCCAACTTCTTCAATGGCTAATTTCAAGAATAGTTTTAAACATGTCCATTAATTTTGAAGATGGCACCATTACTTAAATTTTTAATTTTTATGGCCCCATATGGAAATACTTCTTTCACTATATAGGGTACGGTCTATTTAGATCTCAATTTTCCTAAAATAGGTGAAGTCTTGAATTATATTAGAGGACTTTTTATCTATGAATAAAAGATTTTCTAAAAATAGCTTGGTCGTAGAAGGCTTTAGTTCTTTTCTTATAAATTTTTGCATTCTCATATGCTTCATTCTTAATCTCCTCAAGTTTATCCACCTATAGTTTTTTTTGGTCTCTGGCTACGTCCAAATCCATGTTTAGTTATTTTATAGCCCATAATGTCCCATGTTCTAGTTCAATTAGCAAGTGACATGCCTAACTAAATATAAACCTATATGGAGACATTCATAAGTTGGTCTTGAAGGCAGTGCGATATGCCCATAGTGCATCCACTAGCTTCAATAACCAATCTTTTCTGTTGGAGTCTTTCTATGATCTATTTGATTTGCCAATTGAAAACTTTTACTTGCCTTCTTTTTTGCGATGATAGGGTGTGACCATTTTATGGATAATATTATACTTTTGCATCAGTGATGCAAAAGGCAAAAGATTGGTTACAAAAGTGTGCTCCACGATCATTGATGATAGTCCTTGGAATACCAAAGTGGGAGGTGATATATTCCTTAAAAAATTTCATAACAATTTTGCTTTCATTGGTTTTATAAGATATTGCCTATACCCACTTGGAGATATAATCTATGGCTACTAAAATATACTCATTTCCAAAAAAATTGGAAATAATTCCATAAAGTTAATTTTCCATATGTCAAAAATTTTTACAATCAGGATTTGATTCATAAGCATCATATCTCTCTTCGTAATTAAGCCAATTTGCTAGCATCTAACATAACTTTTGCAATATTCATAAGTATCTTTAAATAGGTTAGGCCAATAGAATCTATATTGGAGCACCTTTGCTGTTATCTTTTTAGCTCCAAAATGACTACCACAAGCTTGATCATGATAAAAAGATAATATGCTCATAACTTCTTGATCCAGGATGCATCTTTTAATAATTAGGTTTGGACATTATTTAAATAAATATAGATCATCTCAAATAAAGTACTTGGAAGAAAAATTGATTTTTATCCTAAGTATTCCAGTGCATCAAAATTTTACTGGTGGCTAAATAATTAACTATGCCGGTGTACCATGGTAACAGACATAAGTTGTTCATCAAAAAAGGACTCATTGACAGGTAATTCTTTAGTGGGTTGATCGCTAGTCTAAATAGATGATCATCCACTACATTTTCAAAACTCTTTTTTTTCCTGATCTCTAGGTTGAATTCTTGTAAGAGCGAGATCCATTTAATTAAGCATGCCTTAGAAACTTTCTTTGAAAGAGGATGCCTAATGGCTGAGTGATCAATATAAATGATTACGTGAGACCCGACATAAATTTTTTTAATGCAAATATCATAGCTAAAAATTTCTTCTCAGTAGTTGAGTAGTTGAGCTATTCATCATTTAAGATCTTACTAGTATAGTAGATTACTCAAGATAGCTTATCAATTCTTTAATCTAGGACCGCTCCTATGGCATGATTAGATGCATCACACATGAGCTCAAAAGTTTGAGTCCATGCAGGTGGCTGAATAATTTGGGCTACGGTTAATTCTTTCTTTAAATATTCAAAAGACTTAAGACAAACAAATGTAAAGTCAAACTTGACTTTTTTGGCTAATAGGTTAGTAATGGTCAAGCCACTTTGCTAAAATTCTTGATAAATCTCCTATAAAATCTAGCATATGCAATGAATGATCTAATTTCTTTAACTAATTTAGGTGGGGAAAGATTTGCAATCAGTTCTACCTCAGCTTTATCTACTTCTATATCCCTTTTTGAAATTCATGGCCAAGAACTATGCCTTCCTTCACCATAAATTGATACTTTTTTTTAATTTAGTACTAGATGCTTTTCCTTACATCTCTCGAAGACTAGTTTGAGATGATATAGACATTCATAAAAAATAGACCTAAAGATGGAAAAGTCATCCATGAAAATCTTAAGAAATCGTTCGACCATGTCTGAGAAAATACTAATCATGCACCTTTGAAAAGTGGAAGGTGCATTACATAAGCCAAAGGGCATACATCTGTAGGCAAATATTCCACATGCCCTTTTGAATGCCATCTTCTCTTATTCTTCTAGGACTATAATGATTTGATTGTAATAAGAGCATCCATCTAGAAAGCAGTAAAAGTCATACCCAGCTAATCATTCTAGCATTTGGTTTATAAAGGATAGAGAAAAATGGTCCTTCCAAGTAGCTGCATTTAATTTTCTATAGTCGATGCAAACCCTCCATCCAGTTTGAATTCTACTTGGGACCAGTTCATTGTTATTATTTTGGATTATAGTAACTCCTGACTCTTAAATACCACTTACATAGGACTTATCCAAGAACTATCTAAAATTAGATAAATTATGCCATTGTTAAGGAGTTTCATAATTTTTTTCTCACTACCTCTTTCATAGTTGGGTTGAATCTCCTTTGGGAGTTTCTTGTAGGCTTGGCTTCCTCCCCTAAGTGAATCCTATGTTGAACAATCGAAGGACTAATCCCCTTTATATCAGTCATGGCCTATCCTAAGGCCTTCTTGTTTTCTCTAAGGATACTTAATAATTCTCCCTCTTATATAAAGTCTAGGTCTGCTAAAATGATTACTAGCAGGATTTTTGAAGGACTTGGGTATGCATATTTGAGATGCTTGGAAAGTGGTTTTAGTTCTAGTTTGGATGCTTCATCCATTGATGGTTTGGGTAATGGTTTGGCCATTGGCTCGAGTGGTTCAATTGAAAGTTTCCATCTTGATTTTTCATTAATTACAACAACCTTATTAACTTCCTCGCCATCTTAGTACATCAAGCTCTTCATTATTAAGGTCAACAGGATCATAGCCATTATCTTGAACAAAGTTCAAGTTACTTATTTAATTTACATTGGTGAGATTAAAAATATTCAGATCTATTGATATGTTACCAAAGAAAAGTTTTAGTAGCCCATTTCGATAATTGATTTGGGTATTAACTATGACAAAAAATGGTCTACCTAATATTACTAGGATGTGACTCTTTGGGTTCGTTATCGATTCAGTTTCTAGAATTAAAAAATCTACCAGGTAAATAAAGTCACTAACTTTAATCAACACATCTTCTATTATTCCCCTTGGCACTTTTAAAGATCAATCTATCAATTATAGGGTCATTTTTATGGACTTTAGTTCTTCCAACCCTAATTGCTCGTATACTGAATATGGCACTATATTGATATTTTTCCCTGTTGCCGCTCTCGCCGTCGCGCCCGTGCCTCGGATCAGCCGATCCTTCCTGACCGCCTGGCGAGGGAGCCTCCCTTCCCGCGGAGAACCTGCAACAAAGGGGTTAGAGGACCCTGGCCGGGGATCCCGGCGAGGGAGCTCTGACGGTCAAGTCAGTAGACGACGAGAAGGAACAGACTCTCCAGCCGGACCCTCTAAAGGGCTCCGGACTTAGAGAGTTAACTGGTGAAGGAAACGCTCTGGGGACCAGAATCTCAGCTGGGCCTCCTTGCCGAGCTCGCGCCCAGTGTCCCCCTCTCGGGATCTCTGGTTTCTCTCTCGGAGCGAGGCCTTTTGCCGGTGCTTCCTCCTTGTCCCCAGGCTGGTTGGCTTACCTTGTCGTCCCCAGATCCCTCCTTCTTTATCTCCTTCCGTCGTGCGTTTGTCTTTTTCCTCCTCGGAAACTCCCCTCCCCCGTCCTCTTCTATTTTCCCTTTTCGATGAAGGGGGCCAGGCGGCTTTCCGACCTCGTCCGCCGGGCCCAGCAGGAAAAAGGCAAAGACAGAAGAGAAAGAGGGGAGGGCGGCGCTGGCAGGGCGGCCGGTCAGGCCTCGGGCCCAGTGAGAGCGCCCTCTTCCCCAAGCATGGGCGCCATCTATCTATGGGGCCTGTGTTGTCAGGGTTGCATCTCTCGGCTGCGGGACCTGTCGGGCCGATGCTACTGATGTTCCGCGTGCCGCCGCCCTCCGTACGGGACGCCGTCTGGGATTCGTACGGCCCGAGGGATGGCCTTGGGGCCCGTCTCTCTCTTCCCAGGGCCCTCTCCGTATGAGCGGTCTGACCTCGGCTGAGTTGGGCCCGTCTCCGGGGGCTAACTGGCGAGGGGCAAGGGATCGGCCGACCTCGGCTTAGGTGGACCCCTCCTGGGTGGACACCTGGCGAGGTGGCAGGAGGTCGCCCGGCTTCGGCCGAGGTGGGGCCGTCTCCGGGTTTCCACCTGGCGAAGGGCGAAGGATCAGCCGACCTCGGCTTAGGTGGACCCCTCCTGGGTGGACACCTGGCGAGGTGGCAGGAGGTCGCCTGGCTTCGGCCGAGGTGGGCCCGTCTCCGGGTGGCCACCTGGCGAAGGGCGAAGGATCAGCCGACCTCGGCTTAGGTGGACCCCTCCTGGGTGGACACCTGGCAAGGTGGCAGGAGGTCGCCTGGCTTCGGCCGATGTGGGCCCGTCTCCGGGTGGCCACCTGGCGAAGGGCGAAGGATCAGCCGACCTCGGCTTAGGTGGACCCCTCCTGGGTGGACACCTGGCGAGGTGGCAGGAGGTCGCCTGGCTTCGGCCGAGGTGGGCCCGTCTCCGGTGGCCACCTGGCGAAGGGCGAAGGATCAGCCAACCTCGGCTTAGGTGGACCCCTCCTGGGTGGACACCTGGCGAGGTGGCAGGAGGTCGCCTGGCTTCGGCCGAGGTGGGCCCGTCTCCGGGTGGCCACCTGGCGAAGGGCGAAGGATCAGTCGACCTCGGCTTAGGTGGACCCCTCCTGGGTGGACACCTGGCGAGGTGGCAGGAGGTCGCCTGGCTTCGGCCGAGGTGGGCCCGTCTCCGGTGGCCACCTGGCGAAGGGCGAAGGATCAGCCGACCTCGGCTTAGGTGGACCCCTCTTGGGTGGACACCAGGCGAGGTGGCAGGAGGTCGCCTGGCTTCGGCCGAGGTGGGCCCGTCTCCGGGTGGCCACCTGGCGAAGGGCGAAGGATCAGCCGACCTCGGCTTAGGTGGACCCCTCCTGGGTGGACACCTGGCGAGGTGGCAGGAGGTCGCCCGACCTCGGCCGACCTCACTTAGGCGGACCCCTCCGGGCCCGGGCGCCGATGAGGTGGTAGAGGAATTCCGAGCCGAGCTCGACCTCGGCGAGGGCGGTTTGCCTCAGGCAGTCGTCGGGTGGTGTAGTCTTGCCGAACCTGGCTTTGAGGATGTAGCGCTGACTTGGCCGGGGAAACATACACGTGGCTCGCTCGTATTCGGTGGTACCTGAGCCTGGCCACGTCACTGTCACGGCTGTAACAGTTGCCCCCCAGCCCGCCGTTCTGTTGGGGCATCGTAGAACGGAACGTCAGGATTAAATACGGACATGACGTGGAGAGGCGAAGATCTTGCATCATAATTGCCACGATCCTGGTCGTCGTGGCTCGATGCGGCTGAAGACCTATGGGGAGCCGTCACGCGTCGCCCACTTGCCCGTAATTAATGCATCGCTTCGAGGCAGAGGCCGTTACTCTGCTAACGAGGCGTCGGTGTCGGGCGTGCACCCACGTGGCGATCATCCAATGGCCTGAGACGGAATGACGGGTACGGCCGCTGTCGGCTGAGTTTGAAAGGGAGGGGACTTTCCAGAACGAGGCCTTTTTCCTTGCTTCGTGGGCTGTTTGCTGCAAGCTAACAACTCCTGTTGCTCGCGCTCGTCTGGTGTATTTTCGGTGAGTGCTTCCTTCTTCTCCTCTAGCCCCCCTCGTTCTTTCTCGTTTCTTTTCTGATTTTTTCCGTCCTTTCCCTTTCTATGGCGCGCCGTCGCCATGTCTCTTCCAACCCGGACAAGGCCGGTCCATCCTGGCCGAGGACTCCATCCTCCTCCTCCTCAGATGAGGAGACAATCCCGGAGGAGGTCCGCCGGCGTCTGCAACCCGGGGGTGTCACCATTGGCATCCCCAGGGGGATCCGGTCCCCCCCGGTTGCACCTGCCGTGCCCCTCCGTTCTCTTCCCGCTCTGCCTTCTCTTCCTGCTCTGCCTTCTCTTCCTGCTCTGTCGTCTTTTCCCGCCGGTCCCTCCGGTCATGCTTCTACCATGACCGAAGGCGATCTTTCCCTGCTCCGGGATGCCTACGGCATTCCGGGGTCAATTCGCCTATTTGTTCCGCGGTCCGGGGAGCGCGTCACCATGAGTGGCCCCGGCCGCATTGCCTTCTACGAAGACTTCCTCCTTGAGGGTCTTCGGTTTCCTCTGCATCATTTCTTTCTTTCCTTCCTCAGCCACTTCCGGCTTGTCCCGGCCCAGCTGGCTCCTAATGCCATTCGGGTCATCTTTTCCTTTATTGTTTTCTGTCACTTCCACGGGTTCGTTGCCCGTTTTTCTCTCTTCAGGGCCTTGTTCACCCTGAAGAAGTGCTCCACCGATGACGGCTGGTGGTACATTTCGCCCCGGCCCAGGTGTCTCCGGTTCGACCTCCCTTCCTCGGTCAAGGGGTGGAAGAGCCGGTTTTTCTTCGCCTCGGTCGACGACGTCGACTGGGCCTGGAGTGAACCGGACCGGACCCCGAACCGAAATTCCCGGGTCGAGTCGGCGGACCAGGAGTCCTATAGTCTGCTCCTGAGCGACGTGGTCCCGGCGCTCGAGGTTCTGCTCTCTGAGCAGAATCTTTTTGAGGCCGGTATCAGTCCCATCCGTGAGATCGGTGAGATTTGGCCCCACTTTGACCTCTGCCCCCCCCCCCCCCTTTTCTTTTCATAACCGAGCCGGCTGACTTCCTGTTTCTTTTGTTTTGCAGGGATGAAGTTCTCACTGGAGAATCTCTTGGAGGGGGCAGCCCAGCGGGATGTCGTGGAGGTGGACGAGCCCGCAGCGAAGAGGGCTCGCACAGAGACGAGCCGGGAGGTCGTGGCGGCGACCGTGCCCAGCCCGGTTGCTGTCATTTCCCCGCCCAGGCTACCTCAGGGCGGGGCTACTGATGCCCCGGCCGCGCGACCTGGTGGCGCCGCCGAGAGGACTCCAGCGCCCGCTGCTCCGCCCATTGCCGGGCTCGTTGTTGCTGCCAGCTCGACAGCGCCGACTGCGGCAACCACCGGCCCGTCGGTTGCGGCCTCGACTGAGGGGGCGGCCGTCGCAGTTGCCGGCCCGAAAGCTCCGGCGCCGGTGATCACCCACCGGGACTCCGTCATCCTCGACAAAGGACTGGCGGAGAAGATCATGGAGTACGCCTCCACCGCCCGTGACCGCCGAGCTCGGGGCGGCCGGGATTATGTAGACGCGCTGCTCGGAATCCTTCCGCAGCTCTTCACGGTAAGTCCGAACTTCTTCCTTCTCCTTTTTCTTTCTTTCGAGACTTAACTTCTTTTATTCTGACCTGTGTCGCCTTTGTCGTTGCAGATCGGGAACGACGTTCTCCTACTGAGGAATTTCCTCGTAGGGAACACCAAAAGGGACTCCGAGCGGGAACTGAGGCTTGGCAAGCTCGCGGCCGATGTTAAGGACTTGATGGAGAAGGACGCCGAGCTGCGAGCCGACAAGCAAGCCCTCCAGTCCGACCTGGCACGTTCCAAGGAGCGGAACAAGGAGTTGGAGGCCTCCTTGTTGGAGGAGCGGACCTCCAACCAGCGCCGAACTGAGGAAGAGGCGGCGGAGAAGGCCCGCCTGCAGGCCCATTCCCAATGGCTGGAGCGCCAGCTGGAGGAGGCCCGGCGAGACGCGGCCGCGGCGAAGGACCGGAGCGCGTACGTCAACGGGCTCCTGGAGGCAGCCAAGCGGGAGGCGCAAGAAGCCGTCCCCAAATTCCGGGCTTCCGACGAGTACACGTCGGAGGTCCGGGAGGCCACCGTGGACTCCTTCCTGAAGGGGTTTCGGATGTGCCGGGAGAAGGTGGGGGCCTTCTTCCCTCAGCTGGATCTCAGCGGAGTTGTGATCGGTGGCAGGAGGCCAGGGGGCGAGAGCAGGACCTCCTGCGCGGCCGAAGCGACTCCTGCGGTGCCGTCGACCAGCGATGCCACGGCCCCGGAGCAGCCCCAGGAGCCGGTCGTGGTAGAAGTCGAGGACGCAGCACCCGCGCCTCCGGCAGAGGGCTCCGACCCCGCACCTCAGTGAATCCGGCGTCTTCTTCCTGATGTCTCCTCTTTTTTTTTTTTTGCTTCTGCTTTTTGTTTTTGTTTTGTGTTGTCTTCTCTCTTTTTTTTTGGGGAGTCCCGGCCTGTCGGGACTCCCAGCTTGTACTGGCTACTTGCATTAATGAAAATCCAAGTTCAACAAAACCTTGAGTTTTTCTTTTTCATTTCATCTCACCTTTCTTTTCCCTTCTTTCTGAGATGTCGGTTTGGAACACTTGAAACAGTTGCGGGCCTGGTCCTCCCATTGCTCAAGTCGGAGGATGGGGCCTGCTGAGTCGCGTCGTAGCAGAACAAGCCTTAAGTGGGCCCGACTTTGGGTCGCCTTCATCCTTGCGCAGGCAACACGGTTTCTGCACCGCCTTCCAGGCCGAAGCCCAGGACCTCCGGACTGAGCTCGGTGCCGCAGGCTTTCTCAAGCCTTGCACGGCTTGCTGAGCTGTGCTCCGGGCTTGCGTGGGCGAACTGGGTTCGGCGCCACCTTCCAGGCCGAAGCCCAGGATCTCCGGACTGAGCTCGATGCCGCAGGCTTTCTCAAACCTTGCGCGGCTTGCTGAGCTGTGCTCCGGGCTTGCGTGGGCGAACTGGGTTCGGCGCCACCTTCCAGGCCGAAGCCCAGGATCTCCGGACTGAGCTCGATGCCGCAGGCTTTCTCAAACCTTGTGCGGCTTGCTGAGCTGTGCTCCGGGCTTGCGTGGGCGAACTGGGTTCGGCGCCACCTTCCAGGCCGAAGCCCAGGATCTCCGGACTGAGCTCGATGCCGCAGGCTTTCTCAAACCTTGCGCGGCTTGCTGAGCTGTGCTCTGGGCTTGCGTGGGCGAACTGGGTTCGGCGCCACCTTCCAGGCCGAAGCCCAGGATCTCCGGACTGAGCTCGATGCCGTAGGCCTTCTTGTCGAAGTTAGAAGGGAGTGTTTGAAGTGGGGAAACTTTGTTACAGGAACTGGGAGCCTTACATCACTGATAGTACATCCTTAGGTTCGAGGAGTTCCACGTCCGGGGGAACCTGGCACCTCCCAATTCTTCCAAGTAATAGGCTCCATGAGGGAGGGCTTCTGCCACCCGATATGGGCCTTCCCAGTTGGGTGATAGCTTGCCGCATTCCCGTGGCTGGGAGGCTTCGGCGCGCCGGAGGACCAAGTCTCCGGGACGAAAAACCTTGGGCCGCACTCGGGAGTTGTAATATCTGGCTACACGTTGCCGGTACGCCACCATTCGGATTCGGGCCCTGTCCCTCGTTTCCTCGAGAAGGTCTAGGTTGAGCATCATCCTGGTCGGGTTTTCTGTCTCATCGTATTGCTCCACGTGCAGCATGGGTAGGCTGAGCTCGATCGGGATGACTGCCTCGGCTCCGAAGACGAGGTTGAATGGGGTTTCGTCGGTAGCCGTCCTTGGGGTGGTGTGGTATGCCCAAAGGACGCTGGGAAGCTAGTCGGCCCACCTGCCCTAGGCCTGGTCCAGCCGCGTGCGGAGGCCCTGAAGGATGGTCCTGTTCGTGACTTCGGCCTCCCCGTTGGTCTGAGGGTGCGCCACCGAGGTAAAGCGATGTCTGATGCCGAGGTCGCTGCAGAATTCTTCGAATTCCCGGCAGTCGAACTGGCGTCCGTTGTCGGTGACCACGGTGTGGGGGAGGCCGAAGCGGCAGATGATGGACTTCCAGAAGAACTTGGCGACGTTTGCTTCGGTGACCCTCGCCAAGGGTTCGGCCTCGACCCATTTCGTGAAGTAGTCGATAGCCACCATCAAGAACTTCCGCTGGCTAGACACCGGCGGGAATGGGCCCAGGAGGTCCATCCCCCACTGGGCGAACGGCCAGGGGGCTGAAAGCTGAGAGATTGGGTTGGAGGGTTGCCGCTGCACCGTGGCGTGACGCTGGCACCGGTCGCACTTCTTCATGAAGTCGGCGGCGTCCTCCTTCATTGTTTCCCAGAAGTAGCCCTGACGGAGGGCCTTGTACGCCAATGCCCTGCCCCCCACGTGATTTCCGCATATGCCTTCGTGAATCTCCTGGAGTACAAGCTTGGCTTCTGTGGGTCCTACGCACTTGAGGAGGGGGTAGGAGTAGGATCTTCGATACAACTGCCCGTCCATCAGGACAAACCGCACGGCCTTCTTCCTGATGAGGCGAGCCGCCTCTTGGTCCTCCGGCAGGGTGCCGCTGGCGATGTACGCAGTGTACTTATCCATCCAGCTAGGCTCCTGGCTGACCTGATGGACCTCCACCGGTGCTTCGAGGCTTGGGACCTCAAGGCGCTCCACATGAGCGCGTCCCAGCATCGTGTCCGGCAGGGTCGCCAGCCGGGAGAGGGCATCCGCACGGGCGTTCTCCCCGTGGGGGATGTGGAAGATGTTGAAGCGGCGGAACTTGGACGCGCCCGCCTTGACGAGCTCCAAGTACTTCGCCATTTGGGGGTCGTGCGCGACGTACTCCCCGGATACCTGCCCCGCTACGAGCTGGGAGTCAGTGAAAGCTCTGAGGTTGGTCATGCCCAGCTCGCGGGAGACTCTCAGTCCGGCAAGAAGTGCCTCGTACTCCGCCTGGTTATTTGTTGCGGGGAATTGGAAACGGAGTGCACACTCGGCGATGACCCCGTCGCCGTTGGCAAGGATGAGCCCAGCTCCACTCCCGCCGGAGTTTGAGGCTCCATCCACATGGAGGATCCAGGCGTCCTCTCCGGGCTCATCGGTGCCAACCTCCATCGGCTGGGCCGGGGGGCCTTCTTCGGGCTCCTTGCCCAAGCCTGCACATTCGACCAAGAAATCGGCCAGCACCTGCGCCTTCATGGCCGACCTTGGCCTGTATGCAATGTCGAACTCGCTGAGTTTCAGTGCCCACTTGGCCAATCATCCCGAGGTGTCGGGTCGGCTGAGCACCGCTTTCAGCAGTTGATCCGTCAAGACGGCGATGGGGTGCGCTTGGAAATAGGGCCTGAGACGCTGGGCAGACACTATTAGCGCAAAAACAAGTTTCTCGGGCCGGGAATACCTGAGCTCCGCGTCTCGGAGAAGTTTGCTGGTATAGTACACCGGTCGCTGGAGCCCCTGGTCGTCGGTTCGGACCAAGACAGAGCTGACGGCCTCCGGGGTAACCGCCAGGTAGAGGGCGAGCTCCTCTCCCTCCTCGGGCCTAGACAGTAAAGGTGGCGATGCGAGCGTCTTCTTCAGCTCCTCGAAGGCCTGCTGACACTCCTCGGTCCAAGCAAAGCCATTCATCTTCCTCAGCACCTTGAAGAAGGGACGGCAGCGGTTCGCCGACCTGGAAATAAAATGGCTAAGGGCCGCGACTCGGCCGGTCAGTCATTGCACTTGCTTCTTGGAGGCGGGCTGCTCCATGTCCAGGATGGCCTGGACCTTCTCCGGGTTTGCCTTGATTCCTCTTTGAGTCACCATAAACCCTAGGAACTTCCCGGCGGAGACGCCGAAGGCGCACTTCGCCGGGTTCAGCTTCATCTGATGGCGCCGGAGGTTACCGAACGTCTCCGTCAAGTCAGCCACGTGGTCCGAATCGAGTTTGCTCATCACCAGCATGTCGTCCACGTACACCTGCATGTTGCGGCCTATCTGGTCTTTGAAGATTTTATTGACCAGACGCTGGTACGTCGCCCCTGCGTTCTTGAGGCCGAAAGGCATCATCCTGTAGCAAAAAGTCCCGCGGTCAGTTATGAAGGCCGTGTGCTCTTCGTCCTCCGGGTTCATCCGGATCTGGTTGTATCCGGAGAAGGCGTCCATGAGCGACAGGAGGCGATGCCCCGAGGTGGTGTCAACCAGCTGGTCGATCTTTGGAAGAGGGAAGCTGTCCTTCGGGCAAGCTCGATTAAGGTCGGTGTAGTCCACACAGATCCTCCACTTACCACTACTCTTTTTTACCATGACCACGTTTGCCAGCCAACTGGGATACTGGACTTCCCGGACAAAATCGACGGCGAGGAGCTTCTCTACTTCCTCGTTGATCGCCTTCTGCCTCTCCATGGCGAAGCTTCTCTTCTTATGGCGGATCGGACGGCAACCTGGGTCCACGTTCAGCCTGTGTATGATAACCTCGGGCGGGATGCCCGGCATGTCGGCTGCTGACCAGGCGAACACGTCAGCGTTGGCGCGGAGGAACTCCAGCAAGCAGGTTCGCTCTTCCTCGGGGAGCTGGGCCCCGACTTGCACCGTCTTCAGGGGATCCGAACCGAGGGGAAAAGTCAGCAGGCGCTCTACGGGCCCTCCCCTGGGTTCCTTCTCTCTCAGATCGAGGTCGCCGATATCACGGGCGAGCTCCGCGCCCCTGGCGCCTGGGACCGTCTGGAGGTAGAGCGGGACTGGCTGGATCGTCCCCTTCATCTCTCCGAGCCCGAAAGGCGTGGGGAACTGCACCAACAGCCTCCTCGTGGAGATGGTGGCGTCCAGTTGGTTGAGCCCGGGACGCCCGAGAATGGCGTTGTAAGGCGAAGGGAGCCTGACGACGGTGAATGTTATTAGGACGGTCGCCTGCCGGGGCGGGGATCCGGCGATGACTGGGAGAGTAATCTCCCCTTCGACCCCCACGGAGTCCCCTGTAAAACCTACCAGGGGGGTGTGCACTGGCTTCAGCTGATCGGGGGACAAATTCATCTGAGAGAAAGCATCGTAAAAAAGTACGTCAGCCGAGCTTCCACTATCCACCATGATTCGATGTACAGGATGCTTCGCGATGGTCATCTCGACCACCACGGCATCGTTGTTTACATTGTCATTAACTTCCCCTCCCTTGGGAGGGATTACATTCTCCGGGACTTCCCGGGCTCTCTTCATTGCTCGGCCGGACCCGCACGAGATCATGCCCACGGGCTTCTCCGTTGGGCGGTTGTCGATCGCAGGGACAGGTGGTAGGGCCGCGAGCGGCTGCCCTTCAGAGGGGGCCTCGTTCTTGATGAACTTCCTAAGGTAACCCCTCCTGATCAGCTCCTCAATCTCCCGCTTCAGATGGCGACACTCCTCCGTGTCATGCCCGTGCTCGCGATGGAACTGGCAGTACTTCGATTTGTCTCGGACGGCTCTCGGGTTCTGAGGAGGAGGTCGGCGGAGGTAGCGCTCGCCCTCGATTTCCATGAGGATCTTCATTCGAGGTGCAAGGAGAGGGGTGTACCTCCGCTCGGGAGTGGCTTCAGCCCTCGGCCTTGGGTTCGGGCGAGGGTCGGCAGACGGCCCGGGCCTCCGAGCCCCCGAGGTGTCCCTCGGGAGCGGCTTCTTTGGAGTCTTCTCGTCCAGCTCTCGACGGGTGCGGTCAGCCTCCTCCGCTCGGATGTACTTGTGGGCGCGGAGGAGGAGCTCGGAATACGTTCTGGGTGGCTTCTTGTCCAGGAAATAGGTTAGGCGGGACGTCTTGAGCCCGCGCTTCAAAGCCAGCATGGCGACGGGCTCGTCCAAGCTGTAGATCTCCAGTGCTGCGGTCTTGAACCGGGTGATGTAGTCCCGGAGCAGCTCCTGGTCCTGCTGGCGGATGGAGAAGAGGCTGTCCACCTCTCTCGGCACCTTTCGACAAGCGTCGAAGTGCGCCACGAACTTTCCTTCCAACTGATGGAAGGAGCAAATGGATCCGGGCTCGAGGCGGGTGAACCAGACTCGAGCGGCCTTCCGAAGGGTTGCCGGGAAGGCGATGCACAGAAGGGCGTCGGTGGCCCCCTGGACCCTCATGAGAGCCTTATAGCTCTCCAAATGATCCAGGGGGTCGGTGGTTCCGTCGTAGGGATCCACCTGCGGCATGCGGAACCGTTTCGGGATTAGTTCCGCCTGGATTTCTTCAGAGAAAGGGGGGCGGGAGTCGTAGCCCGCCGGGTCTGCCGACGAGTTCTGCAAGTCGGCGAATCGTCGGGCGAACTCTGCCAACTTGCGCTCGTGCTCCTCCAGGCGCCTCTCAGCCTGGCGCCTGATGGCTTCGTCGGTGGAGTCCTCCACCGAGACTGCAGGTGAAGGGGGCGCCGATCGGTCTCGGCGCGAGGTCTGGCCTCGGTGTCGCTTGCTGCGATGCACCATTTTGGCCCCATCGGCCGGGGATCGACTCTCGTGATCCTCCGAACCGGAATAGTTTCTTTTTGCGGGAGCTAGGTGGCTCCCCCGGGGGTTGGAGACGGCCCTCGGATGGGATGGCCTGCCCTGGATCGAGCGCAGGCTCCCACGCTGCCCCGCGGCTCGGGCCGCGGGGGTCCCTGGCTGCGGCTGGGTGGCCAGGGACCGTTGCTGATGTTGAAGCTGTCTGACCGCTGAGGTCAAGGTCTGCAGCTGCTGGGCGATGGCCGCAAGGGATCCGTCCATCGGGGTAGGCTGCTGTGGAAGAGGAGGGGGGGCCGGAAGCTCCCTTTCGGGGCTGTGGCCCCCCGGAGGGGAGTGGACTTCCCCCACACGGCTGGTGGACGCCTCGCGACCACGAGTGACCACCATTGCTGGAGAGCGTGACACCTGCAAAAAGCTGGTCCCCGCTAGGGGTTAGTGTCCTGCCCCCCCTACCTGGCACGCCAATCTGTTGCCGCTCTCGCCGCCGCGCCCGTGCCTCGGATCAGCCGATCCTTCCTGACCGCCTGGCGAGGGAGCCTCCCTTCCCGCGAAGAACCTGCAACAAAGGGGTTAGAGGACCCTGGCCGGGGATCCCGGCGAGGGAGCTCCGACGGTCAAGTCAGTAGACGACGAGAAGGAACAAACTCTCCAGCCGGACCCTCTAAAGGGCTCCGGACTTAGAGAGTTAACTAGTGAAGGAAACGCTCTGGGGACCAGAATCTCGGCTGGGCCTCCTTGCCGAGCTCGCACCCAGTGTCCCCCTCTCGGGATCTCTGGTTTCTCTCTCGGAGCGAGGCCTTTTGCCGGTGCTTCCTCCTTGTCCCCAGGCTGGTTGGCTTACCTTGTCGTCCCCAGATCCCTCCTTCTTTATCTCCTTCCGTCGTGCGTTTGTCTTTTTCCTCCTCGGAAACTCCCCTCCCCCGTCCTCTTCTCTTTTCCCTTTTTGATGAAGGGGGCTAGGCAGCTTTCCGACCTCGTCCGCCGGGCCCAGCAGGAAAAAGGCAAAGACAGAAGAGAAAGAGGGGAGGGCGGCGCTGGCAGGGCGGCCGGTCAGGCCTCGGGCCCAGTGAGAGCGCCCTCTTCCCCAAGCATGGGCGCCATCTATCTATGGGGCCTGTGTTGTCAGGGTTGCATCTCTCGGCTGCGGGACCTATCGGGCCGATGCTAGTGATGTTCCGTGTGCCGCCGCCCTCCGTACAGGATGCCGTCTGGGATTCGTACGGCCCGAGGGATGGCCTCGGGGCCCGCCTCTCTCTTCCCAGGGCCCTCTCCGTACGAGCGGTCTGACCTCGGCTGAGTTGGGCCCGTCTCCGGGGGCCAACTGGCGAGGGGCGAGGGATCGGCCGACCTCGGCTTAGGTGGACCCCTCCTGGGTGGACACCTGGCGAGGTGGCAGGAGGTCGCCGGGCTTCGACCGAGGTGGGGCCGTCTCCGGGTGGCCACCTGGCGAAGGGCGAAGGATCAGCCGACCTCGGCTTAGGTGGACCCCTCCTGGGTGGACACCTGGCGAGGTGGCAGGAGGTCGCCTGGCTTCGGCCGAGGTGGGCCCGTCTCCGGGTGGCCACCTGGTGAAGGGCGAAGGATCAGCCGACCTCGGCTTAGGTGGACCCCTCCTGGGTGGACACCTGGCGAGGTGGCAGGAGGTCGCCCGACCTCGGCCGACCTCACTTAGGCGGACCCCTCCGGGCCCGGGCGCCGATGAGGTGGTAGAGGAATTCCGAGCCGAGCTCGACCTCGACGAGGGCGGTTTGCCTCAGGCAGTCGTCGGGTGGTGTAGTCTTGCCGAACCTGGCTTTGAGGATGTGGCGCTGACTTGGCCGGGGAAACATACACGTGGCTCGCTCGTATTCGGTGGTACCTGAGCCTGGCCACGTCACTGTCACGGCTGTAACAGTCCCTAAGTCTAATAAAGCCCTATTGATGAGGGTGTCCCTACAGTGCATAAAATAGTTGGTGACTTGGATCTTTGTATTTCACTAGCATGTGGTTTGACAGGTTAGAGCTCACACTGGCTACCAAGATGGCTCTCTTGGATACATTGGTGGTCTTCTTCTTGGTACACAGGTCCCTAAGGGATTTAGCATAAGGTAGGACCTGTTAAATCATATCCAGTAAGAAAATATTCACTTTAACTTGCTTAAAGACATCCAAAATCTTATCTAATTAGACTAAATTTTGGTTGGGCTTAAGTCTATTTAGGAATGGTGCTACAATATTGGTGTTTGGTTCATCAGATTCTAGCAAGGGCTTAGCTGGTGGGTTAGGTGTTACATCAGGTTATGATGCCTTAGGTGCTTCAGGTTGGCCCTGCTCAGTCAGTTTTTAAAAAGTGGGTTTTCTAATTCTTCTTCTTTAGACGCACCCACCTAGTTAACTATTTATCTTCCAGACTTAATGTTTGGATAGCATTCAATTAGTTAATCTTGATTCCTTATTTCAGTCCTTGATTATTTAGAATTATAGGATTAGCCTTGGACTGACTCAGTAGTTTACCCCGTTTCCTCTCACTCATAGTTAGGCTAACTGATCTACTTGCATCTCCAAATGAGCTATAATTATGGCTAGTTATTCAGGGTAGCATTGGTGCAATTAATTATGGCTAGGTATCAGCTTAAAATTTAGTTAGAGTTTTTAGGACTTTTTTTAGAGAACTAAATCTCCTTTCGTTATCATTGACTGGTGGGTTGTTTCCTAAAGATTGGACCTTAGGTTAGGCTAGTTGAAGTTGGGACCACCTGCATTAAGACCTTGTGACCAGAAAAAATTTGGATGGTTCCTTCACCTTGGGTTGTAAGTTGCTGTATAGGGATTATTGGCTATTCTTTGATAGGTCACATTTGCCTGTGCATAACCATTTTTAGTCTAGGCCATGAAGTGGGGACACTCTTTTACTACATGTCCTGGATCATCGCATCTATTGTATATAGACGCGGATGCTTGGTTCATTTGATTTTTAGGAGCTTTTCCCTTGAATTCCAAGACTTGCTCTATTCTATGAATCAAGGATGCCATCTTAGCCTCCACCTCTTGATGGTGTGTTTTTAGATTTCCTAGTTCCCTACCACTGTAGACTCTTTTTTGCTAAGTTCTCTAGAAATTTCCAGGCTTCATGGGTGGTTTTTACATGAAATCACTTTGATACATCAACTCAAGCATAGTTCTGGAATTTACATTTAGACCTTCATAAAAGGTTTGGCATAGCCTCCAAGTCTCTATCCTATGTGTGGACATTAGCTCAGAAGATTCTAAATCGGTCTAGGCATTTCTAGAAAGGCTCTCCCCCTAATTGATAAAATTGGATAATCTTATTTCTTGACTTGGCTATTTTATGGTATGGGAAGAACTTTCTTAAGAATATTTTAATAAAGCCCTCTCATATTGTGATTGACTAGGTAAGTAAACTATATAGCTATTTCTTGGCATTTTTTTTTAAGGATGAAATTAATCAGCCTAAGTTTAATGGCATCATCCGAGAGTTCATGTATTCTCATAGTATCGCACACTTTCTCAAATTTTCTAATGAAAATGTATGCATTCTCAATTCTGGTAAATTTGGGGAGCATATTGATAATTTAAGGCTTAATCTTAAAATTGGTAGCATTAGTTTGGGATAATCAAATGTAAAATGGTTGGGTAGATTTAATCGGGTAGCAATATTCTCTTAAGCTTAGGGGATATCCTAATTCCTCCATGGTTAACTTTAAGTTTTCTTGGTTAAGGGTAAGGTTTAGATATATTCTCACTAGTTGACCAGACTTTCTTTTCCAAGTTACAATTTTAATATTTTTTATTCTTTTAGGAAGAAGAGGGGAGAAGAGAAAGGAAGGATAGATGAGAAGAGAATTCTAAAGAAGAGTCCTAAAGAGTCCTAAATCTAGAGACAATAAAGATAGATATTTTAATTAGATTTAAATTTCATTGGCCAACAAGTTGTCAAATAATGGACTTTCTATCTTAAGATTAACCTATCTCTAGATAGCTCCTAACTGCTAAGACCACCTTGGAGCCCTCCAAGTCAAAGATTAACTAACTGACTAGCCAAGTAAGGATAAGATCTGTGGGGGTCCCCTCGTTGCTTTCCTTAAATATCAAATAAATTGGCTAGGTCAGTCAACGAAATCAATTAAAAATCATCTTTCTTCAAGGCTATATCATCATTGAACCCCTTTTCTAGATATCAGTCAACTAGCTAATCTTGATCCAATCCAACTCTTCCAAATGCCTTGTCCTAATGAGCTCGAATGTCCTAAGGCCAATGTCTAATTAATTTTAGATTAAAGGTTTAGGTTATGCAGTATGAAAGATAGTATTTTTTAGATCAAGGAAGGGTGCTGAAATTCTCACTTTATGTTGTTTAAGAATTTATGCCCTTAAGGTATTTTATGAAAATGCAATGCAAAAAAAATAAGGTATGACAAAAAATATTTAAAAAATTTAAAAATTTATTATTTATTTCCTTAAGTTAATTAAGTATTATGAAAAGATGTCTCTATTTCTTGGGTTATTTAAGGTAGTTTAATTAAAAGAGAAGGTTAATTAGGTTAGGAGTTACTTGTAAAAGGAAGAAAAGTAAATATTTTTTAAATATGCTAATAAGAATAGAAGGAAATTTAAAACAATAAGGCAACTAAAACAAAGAAGGCAAAAAAACTAAAAAAGTAATAACTGGAATAATAATAAATATTTTTTAAATATTTTTTACAAAACAATTATACGTGGTTCCTCGGTAATGGTGCCAAAATTTGATCGCTTGTTGTAAGACGATCAAAAATAAAACCTAACACACTACTATAGCTAGGATGAGCAGAGATTATATTATTAGAAATCAAGGATAATTATTTTACGAAGAAGAGCAAAAGAAGATGAATTATAAAAATATTAGAATAAAAACAATGGATTTAAAAAACTAATTTTAAATTAATTATTTAAAGAAAACAAGAGAAGTAATGCAGGAGTCCAAATCCACCATGTAAACAGGCTTTATTTTCTTTTCCTTATGTTGCAATAATAATAATACTTGTACATTAGGTATTAGTATAATTTATCTCTTGTTAGGTATGGATTATATCCGAAGATTATGGCTTGTCTATTTAGAATATAAACTATCTAATTTTAATCGCAAGATTAAAAATTTAATCCACCATCCTATGATCTATCTCTCTTATGCACGTACCATATTCGGAGATCATGGTACATCGATAAAGGATATAGTCCATGTATGTTAGATCAAAACCTCATTCAAGAAAATGGATCAAAAGATGTGTGAAATAAAAGCATGATTTTTATTGCATGAAATTTAAGTACAAAAAGAAAAATAAAAATCCGGTTACAAGCTTTATCTTCTTCCGGGTTGAAGGAGCTTAGTCGCACATCACTGCCGTCAGTATCTCCTCCATAATTTTCCTTCTTTCACAAGCCTAATACAAGATTTAAATAAGAAAATAAAATAAATAAATAAAATTCTGTTGCAGAAACTGATGCCTAGACTACTGCTTGGGGTCATCCTTTTATAGAACCTTAGATAGGCTGAATCCCAGTCTAAATTGAATTTTAATCCATTTCTAACTAATCCTAGAATTGGTGTTGAAATGCTTGGACCTTGCTGAGCCATTGATTAGCGTAGATTGGGACTGAAGTCGTGCATGGAAGTCCTCTTCTGAGTCAAGTATTCTCATAGCCGAAGGTTCATGAAAGGAAACCGTTCCATCTCAAGATCAAGTCTAAGTGGATTCCTTCTCCTAATTGACAACATTCCCCACTATTAAATCAAACTTTTTACTGTTGCTATCACTAGCGATGGGCGATGACCGTGGTAGGAAGGAGGTGACAATGGAAAAATAGGAAGGAGGTGAGGCGGTGTTGGAGATGAAGAAGATGGTAGTGATAATGCTGGGGAGGAGGCGATGAGAGCAAGTTCTTCCCGTTTGTGCCTCTTTCTAGCTAACAGTAACATAGGATGTAGTGACGGTGGCATGAAGAGAAAGAAATCGGCGATGGGGATGAAGTGGTGACAATGATGGGAAGGTGGAAGATGGCCGGCAGTTTTACCCATTCATGCTCTTCTCTGGCTACCGTGCTCGGTATAGGGGAGAAAGGTGATGGGAAGAGTGGGAAGAGGAAGAGAGCCATTGTTGGGAATTGTGTCCCAAAGCCAATCGCCTAGGCTGTAGGCGGTTGAGCTGAGTATTGTGCTCTTTGTATGAATTAATAAATATTATTTTGGTAGCTCATCACATTCTAACTTTTTCCTGTAATGAACTTTTTTTCATGTGATGAAGTCCTTAGGACTACATTGACTTCAATATAGAGAGGATATATCGAGTGGTCCTTAAACCAGGTTCACGACCAAAGAATACATTGTACTGGACGGCAATGTATCAAGTATAGATTGTTGTGGTTCATATCGTTTGGTTATCCTCTTGACCAAAGGAGTGTGGTGACACTGATGTGATCTGCAAGTGGGATATATGATATCTCATTGAACGTGACTCCGTGTAGCTCCTATCTACCAAAGGGATACTCAGACTGGATATGGGTATATGTATCCCTCCGACCTGAGGTCGTCATGGTAGCTTGCAAGAAACTTCCTGTGCTTTGGTGCCGGACTACCCGGATTTCTAATCCGGTGATGGAAGGTCTCTGGGTACAGGCAAGTACTTGTGAAGTAGTGGTGGACCAAGATGGAATTGACCTGTCCAAATAGTTTGGATTGAATGTCTCGCAGCATCTCAATTTAGCAAATCCTCGACCAGGATAGTCCTAGTGAGGAGTCACTGTACTTGCGAGGTTGAGACATGTTGTGGATTGTCTCAGCTAAGGTTGGCAGTCTAACCCTAGGTTATCCTAAGCATTTGAGGTCAAAGGGATGAATTATACGGTAACCATATGCCAGAGGTTCGATTGATTGCTCTCGCATCTTCGACCTATCCGGATGCCGGGACCCATTGCTAGATGATATCTTGTGCTGGTACTGGAATTATTCCAGTGCTACCGTCTAGGTTCGAACCTATGAAGTCACATGCCATAGAGGATTTCTCCCTGATCCAGGTATCGATTTATGATCAGGAATCATTTCGGTAACGGTTTGATTGAGCACACTTTGGATTGACCCGCTTTTGGGTCGATCAGAATTTGTTCGGGTCCACCGGAAATTGTTCTTGGGTGACCAGGACTTAACCAAGCCTTTTATAAATTAGATTTTGATCTAATTGTATTGTGAACCGATTTAGAATCGGTTTGTGATGTTTGAACCGGTTATGAACCGGCTTTGAACCAATTCACACGGTAATAAATGGCTTGGGCGAACAGGGGATTTAAGATGACTTTTTCTCTCCTGATTCCACTTGTTTTGGCTAGAATTAAACCACCGTTTTTTGGCTTTTCATTGCTACGTTGAAAATGAATTTGATTCATTCTAAAACGTGGTGGCCTATGGAATTCCCAGAAGGTCTCCTCAGCTCCCAAAATTACCGTTTTCATTGTTCACGCTGAATATATTTTTCTGGCTATGAAACGTTGTGTGTGTCTTATTCTTTTGAGAGCTTCCATCATCCTTTACACCGGTGATTTTGGGCCTGGGTTTTGTTGTGAGATTGAGAGTGAAAAACTTATTTGATTTCCTGTTTTACTGGAGCTCAATCGGTGGAAGAAACCTTTGTTTTGGAGAAAACAATAACAGAACATAGTGTTCTATTTTTCTTCCCTTCTCACTATTTCTAGAGCTTTCCGGTGACTAGCATCGCACGAGAAGCCGGATCATAGGAAGCCCAGGCATGTCCCCCCTCTAGAGGGTATTCTCTTGAGCACTTGTGAGCTACATCAACCTCCATTGCTGCTACTTTTGTTTCCCCTGTTTTTGGTTGCAGATTTACTGTTCTGAAATTCCTAGGTGAAGGGGACTTCAACGTTGTTGGTAGAACGATCCATTAGCTCTCCATTGAAGCAACTTCTATCAAGACTTTGCCTTGCTGTAGTTGCAGGAAGAGAGACCAAAGTATTGCCCATTTTTGGTTTGGGTTTGCTGCTCTTGGAGAAGAGGTAAAAATCTTTCCAATCGGTAGCTAAAAGAAGAAGACTGAGGAATAAAGTTATTCCAGATATTCCAGTTATTCCAGTAGTTATCCCTACTTTATTTCAAGTAGGAATAAGGTAAAATTTCTGTTTTTATTTCTCATGCATACCTAGATCTTGGTTTATTAAATTGTTTATAAATATTACATGCCTATTTCATGCCTTCTTTTGACTATACATGCATCTTGAAAATGTTAGATCCTGTGCGAGGTAGGTTTTTTTTCGCTGTTATTTTAAAATTATTTTAAAATACCAACATGCTCCTTGTGCTGTTGCATGCTTAGTGTAGGCACTCGCAACCCTGTTTTGCTTTCAGCCATGCGATGGGCAATGATGATGATGGTGGTAATGGCTATCGACGGACAGGGGGAAGTGTCTCAAGTCAATGATGGTCTCTCAGAACGGCGGTGATGGCAGCTCTCGGATGAGAAGAAGAAAGGTGTAGCAGTGGCAATGGTGGATAACAGTGGTGTTGGGCGACCGAACAAAGGAAGAAGATGGCTTGGACCGGCGATGGGCGGCGAGACGGTAGCGGGTGACATCTCAAGCTTCACGGGGTGAGAAGGCGGCGTCAGTAGTGTGGAGGAGAAAGAAGAGGCTTGGGGAGGAAGATGGTCCATGAAAGAGGGCTATGGACCAAGGAAAATGGTTGCTATAGACTGTCCAATATTTTTGTAAACCAAGCAGCTGGTCCATCATGGACTGGCTGCTTTAAAATCCATGATAGACTTGATTATATTTATTTTTCTTTGATTCTAGACCTTTTTGAACTTTGTTTTGAGTGCCATTTGAACTGTTGGATTTCAAAAATCAAGCTTTTTCTATCCATGAACTTTTTTTTCTATAAAACACTAATAAAAGTATCAATTCTAAAAAAATATAGATCAATTAATATATATTTTAATGCTTAAATTGGTATATTTAATAGACTTATCAGCCAAGTTCACCTTTTTATCGATCTTCTAAAGGTCAATATCACCTTGATCCACTATCTTCGAAAAAGGTGGTAGCAATGCACAATGTGCTTGATCTGTTGATGAGCCTTTAATTCCTTTACTTGAGCTATGGCTCCAGTGCTATCACAATATAAAGAAACTTGACCATTAATGGAGGGTGCCACTTCAAGCTCACTGATGAACTTCTACAACCAAACAGTTCCATTTGTATTATCAGATGCCGCAATATACTCTGCCTTATATATAGAATCAGCCATAGTATGTTGCTTGAAATTTTTCCAACAGATAGCTCCTCCATTCAGTATAAAGATATAACCCGATACACTCTTGCTATCATTCCTGACTGACTAAAAACTTGAGTTAGTATAACCAGTTAGTTTCAAGTCAGAATCTTCATAAATGAGCTATTGATCCTTAGTATTTCTTAAATACTTAAGGATAGTTTTTATGACCTTCCAATAGTTCTCACCGAATCATATTGGTATCTATTCACTACTTCTAGTAAGTATATCACATATGGTCTCGTATATGTCACATAATAGATCCCACTACTGAAGCATATGGAATCCTACTCATAGCTCTCTCTTGAGAACTTGTCAAATAATATTTTTTTGAGAGAATATTCTGTGGCCTACCGAAAGATAGCCTTTTTTGGAATTCACCATGCTGAACCGCTTCAGCACGGTCTCAATGTACATGGATGTGTTAACCCTAGCAACCTTTTACATCTATCTCTATAGATCTTCATCCCTAGGATGTAGGACGCTTCTTCCAAGTCCTTCATGAAGAATTGAAAAAATAGCCATACTTTTATTTCTTGCAATGTAGGAATATCATTCTTGATTAAGAGAATGTTATCCACATACAAAATAAGAAATACTATAACTAAACCATTAGTCCATTTACATATGTAGGGCTCTTCTCCATTCATAACGAAGCCATACATTCTGATCACTTTATCAAAATGCATGTTCTAACTCCGAGATGCATGCTTTAATCCATAAATGGAACTCTAAAGCTTACATTCCTTTAATTCATCTATGGATATGAACCCTTCAAGTTATATCATATACCCTCTTCTTTCTGCTCTCCATTTAGAAAAGTAGTTTTCACATCCATTTGTCAAATCTCAAAATCAAAATGTACCACTAATGCAAGCATAATCCAAATGGACTTAGCATTGCCATAGGAAAAAATATCTTATCATAGTCAATACCATAACATTGACGATATCCCTTGGTAAGCAGACGGACTTAATAGGTCCTTACCTTTCCATCCGCATCCCTTTTTCTTTTGAAAATCTACTTATACCCTATAGATTTTACTCTTTCAGGTAGATCAACGAGTGTCCATATATCATTAACTTTCATGGACTCCATTTCATATTTCATGGCTTCTAGCCATTTCTTAGAGTCGGTACTCTGCATTGCATCCATATAGGTGATTGGATCCTCATTATTTTCATCAAGTTCAATAGGATCACCATCCTGGACCAAGAAATCATAGTATCTATCTGGCTAATGTGGTACTCTACTAGATCTCCTTAATTGTGTATCTACAAAGGGCTCCAAGTTTGATCCAATCAAATATGGTTTTAAAGATTCAGTCAATGGTATCGATTCTTCTACCTGCCAAACTTCTTCAAATTTAACCTTAGTGGCATTAGTTCCTTCTTCAAGGAACTCCTTTTCTAAAAAAACTATCCTATTATTGACGAACACCTTTTATTCATCAGTATGGTAGAAGAAATAACCCTTAGTCTCTTTTAGGTATCCTATGAAAATATACTTATCAGATCTAGGTCTAAGCTTGTCTATTTTTAAACGTTTGATATAAGTTAGATATCCCCAAATCCTAAGGTGTGAGAGCCATGGCCTATCCCCTGACCATAACTCATGGTGTTTTGTCTACAAACTTGCCGGGAACTCTATTTAGAATGTAGTAAGTTGACTCAAGTGCATATCCCCAAAAAGAGATTAGCAAATTTGCAAATTCCATCATGGACCAAACCATGTCTAACAGGGTTCAATTCCTCCTTTCAGACATTCCATTATGCTAAGATGTCTAGGAGGTGTTTATTGCAAGAGAATCTCATTCTCTTCTAAATATGTCAAATACTCACTTGTAAGGTATTCACCTTCTCGATCAGATCGAAGAGTTTTAATACTCTTCCTAGTTTGTTTTTCTACTTCCTTACGAAATCGTTTGAACATTTCAAATGATTATGACTTATACCTTATAAGGTAGACATACCCATACCTTGATAGGTCATCTATGAATGTGATAAAGTAGTGGTATCCACCTATGACTGAAGTGGTCATGGGTCCACATACATCACTATGTACTAAACTCAAAAACTCAGTCGATCTTTCACCTTTTCCAGTAAAAGGTGACTTGGTCTTCATTCCAAGAAAGCAAGATCATAGGTTGGCGATGATTCACAATCATTGACCTCAATGAGACCTTATTGTCTCAACCTGTTTATCATATTCTTGTTAATATGACCAACCTACAATGCTAAAGATAGACATTAGATACATTATCTAATATAGGGCATTTGCTAGAAATGTACACTATACTAATAGACTATGACAAAATATAAATATTATTTTTCAGTTATCCATACATGATAGTAACACCATTCAAACTGATATCATAATAATCACTTTTTATTGATAAATAAAAATTATTCTTGGTCAAAAGGTCTACAGAAATAATATTCATCCTAAAACTAGGATAATAATGATAATCATCTAAAATAATGATATTTTCATTGAATACAAGCTTGATAATTTCTAAAACTAGAACTAGAACTGCTCTTCTATATTCAACATTCAGGAATCTCTCACCATCTTCAAATTTTCTACTAACTTGAATTCTTGTAATAAATTATAGATATTAATAAGACTTCCGATATCTAATACCTAGGTAGTAGTATCACAAATAGAAAAATTATAATATGTTATCATATAAGTACCTTGTCTAGCAATTACTTGCTGGTTCTTCTTCTTTCTCGGCCTATTCGAGTCTAGCAAGGTAATGTAAAGAGGACCATTTCTCTTCCAATATCCCTGCTTCTTACAGAAGAAGCACTTCGCCTGACTCTGGTCGGACTTCATCTTCTTGATCTGACTTGGTGAGCATGTTTCATCTTCTTTTTATTTTTCTTTTTTCCTTTCTTAAAAGGATGATGCCTTGTTGAAGTAAATCCTCTCACTACATTTATTGACCCCTTGTAGAGCTGATGATCCTTTTCATAAGTCTGCAACAAGTCTAGCAGACCGTGATAATAGACTGTAGGCTTAGTCATTCTAAAATGACTAAGAAGTTAAGGTAGAACTTCGACAAAGAATTCAAGATTGCATCATTTCCAAGCTGCTCATGCAAGAAAAATCCAAGTTTATTAAGGTGCTCGATCTTATAGATCATGTACAATACATGATCAATAACTGATGCCCCTTTCTTTATCTTAGCATTGAAGATGGTATAAGACATTTTGTACATTCAACATTGTCGGGAGTGCCGAAGGATTCTTTCAACACTTGAAGAATATCCTATGATCGAGCATCCTCAAATTTATGATTGAGTTCATCATTCATGGACGCCCGCATTATACATCAAGCCATGTTTTAGTCATTGAGCCACTTCTGGAAAGTATGTCAGACCAGACCTCGAGCATTAGGAGCGGGCTCCTCAAGTTTCAAATCTGTCAGCATATACATGATCCGTTCGTGCTCCAGGATAATTTTTAGCTTTTGATACCAATTATCAAAATTGGATCCCGTCAATTTTTTATTGTCCAACAATGAATGGAGCAACAATGTATTGGCCATGTTTAATACTGAAAAAGAAAAGAGAACAAAACCTATTAGTACATGAATTATTTAATCTTAAAGACTTGGACTTTAGTCTAAAGGTCCCCCCACTATTTTTACGAATTAGTAGCATCTACCTCCAGTTCAAGAAATTACATTAATTTTTTAGTGGGTACTAACATCCAATAGACTATGCATGAGCTTGACTTTGGTCGGCCCATCCATGTGCATCCAAAGGTAGGTTCCTAAGCAATTATTTTTCTAAATAATTTCTAGTATTAATTTTATCCTAGGTATCTCTTCAACAGGTCTTTGGACCTTCACTGAAAATTTTGGTTAGGTCCAACCATTAACATGACCAGACTCGGTGCTTCTAACCCATAAATGATCAAGTTTGACTTTGGCCAGCTCACCTGACCACCATTAAGAAAGTTGCACTAAACCATCATAATATGAATGATAATTCTAATAGCCAGATGAACACCAGGTCTTTGGATCTCCAATGATCATCTTAATTATTGAACCTATTACCATCCTCTTAATGGGAGGCTATAACTTGGTTATCTCTATAACTTAGTTATTTTGGAGACCAATAATTTAGAGATTTTTATTAAAAATTTAGAAGAAAGAAGAAGACATGGACCAATTCTCCCACTGACTTGACCAAGTCCATGGCGAGGGTCTAAGACATAATTGATCCAAGGGTACCTAGATCAATTAAGCTGATCATCCTTACTGGCATAAGTTAACTCGAATCAATAAGCTATTTAATCAAAATTTGACTGACCATATTGGTCAGGTAAGTAAGATCAATGGGAGGATTCTACCATTAACTTATTTTTTTAGACACTAACCAAGTTGGCCAAACAAGAGGTAGCCCTAATTAATGACCATAATCAAATGCCAAACTTATCTTAGACACTAATTGGTTTTTCATATTCGATTAGACTAGCCTAAGGACTCGGGTCTAATCGCTGAGTCATAATTAGGTCTATTTGTTATAATATGGACTTGATCAAACTATCACTATAAATTTACTGTAAAGAAAACATGATCTAATCATAATCAATTTTTGGTTAGATTAAATCTAATTTAGGTCCATATTATTCATAATTCTAATCCTAGATCTAATCCGGTTATTTGACCTCATTCAAGCTAACCTAAAGCCTATGATTTATGAAATACGATTAGATCTTTAATTCATAATTCTATATCTAATTTTAGACCTCTTAATTCTAGCAATTAACTAAGATTTATTTTGCTAAATTTTAGATCTAAATAATTTACATGCATTACATATACATTAAACACTTTTAGATCTCAACTATACGATATAGTCATATACTAAAATTAATTTTATGTTTCATATTCTAAACATAAAAAAATCCTAATACATTAATTTCAAATAAAAAATAGTAAATTAATGAAGGTTAAATCATTAAAAAATAGATCTAATTATTGAAATAATTTTAATGATTTTTCTTTCATCTCACTTGTTCATGGGATATAACTACAAGCTGCATCCTTATATGCCATAGGAGGCCCCATGGAATGGAAAGAGAGGGCCTTTAAACCCTATTTTTCTTTTATAACTGAATGGCCATGGTGATCAACCCAATTCGAAGCACAATCCTACTGTTTGCCAGGCGAGGTGGCATTCTCGAGGCTGCCCCTACTCCTGCCCTAGCTAACTCCCGATGGAGAGTCATGCCCTACTCGACGTGGCCTAGAACTGAGTCGTAGATAGTGAAGGACCACCATCACATCACCCTTGTCTGGGTTTACTAGATGATGAGCAGGGAGGGTAACTGGAGGTGCACCCACCGCAAACCTACCTACATCCAAACACGAAGTGGGTCACAGTGGAGAAAGAGCTGAGTGACAAGGTATATAACCATCGCTCCTCCTCCGACTCCGTCATTCAACCAGCAATAACTATGATCCAACAATTAAAGCATCAGCCTTTTTCCAATACCTCTTATGCCAAGAAAAGTGCCTACCAGCACTTTCGCATCACAGATGTATCTGTCCTGGAGAAAACCCTTTAAATGAAAAAGGAACTCCCCGAAACCAACATCAAAGGATCTCCACCGATGCCGTGACATCTCTCCAGTCACTAGGACTTCAAAGAAACTTGGTAAAACCTTGCTTCCCAGATGTCCTATTTATAGAAGGAAGGAAGGATGATCGCAGCACCAACATGCTAACCAACGTGCGATAAGTTGCACCATTCCATCAGCTAAGTGACAATTCCCCCCAGGACTGAAAAATGAAGATCAGGTAACTCTCCTAGGATTGACATTCTCTCAGGAGATCGTGCATTCATGACCTTTGACACTCCAACTAAAGTGACGCCACTAACACACGACATCCCATCCAACCAAAAACCTTACCAAGATCAGGTCTACATCAAGCAACATGTCATGCCACATTATGCCCTGCGATTAGGAGGCAAGCTGAACCTCCACACCTCACCCGCAAGTATGATCAAACCTAGGGGCTCCGCAGTACCCCAAGATTTATGTGAAAACATTCTTCAGGTGACAACGCATCAGATGCTGGGCAAAGCAAGTCTAAGTGATACAAAAAATGTACAAGATGTCACAATTCCAAGCACCGAACATGTGGGATCGAGTCAAGAAAGAAAGAATTCTTATTTATTTCTTAGGAAAAGATTGGGGGGTACAAAGTCAAACTCTAAAACCCTCATCAACCTCTCCCTCTTGTGCCTTGTGGCATTCATAATTTCTTCAAGCATGGTGTTGCGAGGGATAAGCGGTTCGATCGCCCCTCCTCTTCAAGGGAAGTGACTCTGCATGATGAGCTCTCACACTTTGAAGCCCAAATTGTACCCCCGTAGGTGTGCCTTGTCCATTGCCCCAGATGAGCCATGGACTTCCCTGATGGCCGAAGGTCCATGCTTGTTCCTTGGAGACTTCTTCTCGGTAGCGCCTACACTTCGCTGACCCTTTGAAGCCCAGGTGAGCTTCGCCTCAAGGAAATCAGCCTTTACCTCTGCCTTGACAACCTGAGTCCACAATGTTATCAAGTACCGAGCTTTATCCACCCTGGCAGCTTGTTCAGAGATAATGGCCTCTTTTGCATCTATCAGTCTTCCTCACAAGAGAGCGAGTTTGCACTACGGGTACTCGATTGGCTCGGTGGACCATCGCATCTTCTGCAAGATCTTCCTCTCACCTGTAATCTCACTTGCCAGAGGAGTTGCCTCTCCCTTCCCTGTTAACACCTCGCTAGCAGCATCGAATAGTGTGTTCCCCTTATGAGGTGCCTTGCCCTCCATGAATGCCTTGCCAGAACCATTGGACAGTGTGCCTTGCTCGTGGAAAGACTCCACTACCATGTCTTTGCTAGCGGTGTCGGACAATGAGCCATGTCCGTGAGGCATGCCAACTACTAGCAGATTAGAGACTCCTTGCTGTGGGATTGCGTACTCTCCATCGTCACCTTCAGTTTAGGTACTTGTCGACCCTTACCAAAATCTTGGAGCTCTCCATCTACATGCCCATAAAAAAACTTGGCCCCCACTATAGAAGCCTTGCCCATACCCGACCTTGTCCCAACACCCTCAGAGAACCGGGCAAACTTGTAGTTGGTGGCCTTCAGCTCTCAATTTAGGTCCTTGTTCATCCTCATGTACAGGTCCAACTAGCGCTCAGCTATTCACCTCACCTCCTCGATCACAGACCGGTCTTGCTCTATAAAAGTGCATACATCTTCAACAATCTTCAACATGTGCCTGTCATAGGTGAGCCTCACCTCATGCTCTCAACCTCCTTCCAAAGCCTTACGATAATGGTCTCTACCACCTGCCAAGGAAAGGAAACCATTAGCTAGGACCAAAGAGAACTCGTGATAATAATAGGCACCTCCCTGCCTGCAAGCTCTAGGTGAGGCAATCAATTGGCTTCCTAAGCAGTGGGTCGGGCATCCTACTGGCATGAGGTGGGGAGTAGTGAAGCCAACTGATGCTGCTATCTCTAGTCACTGCAAGGAGTATTTCTAGTGGATAGGTCATCCTTGGAAGTGCCACCAAAGAAGCTACAACCTCCCCATGCTCACTGGCCTCGCCCATAGTCTCTCCTACCACTTCGACTGCTAACAACTCGCTATAGCAGAGAGAACTCTAGCCACCACTTGGATCACTAGCAAACCCACCATGACATGCACTGCTATTTCTCCTATTGCCTTACCTCTCTACATATCAGTGGCAATTAGGAGAGCCTCGACTATAGCCTCGATCATCGATGGATCCATTATGATGAGCTCCTCTTCTTCAGCTATCTTGGTAGTGATCGATTCCCCTGGCACCATGAACGTCAGAGACCCAGTCACCTTCACCTTCTCCTCTTTCACAGTAATAGGAACTACAGGTGAGATAATTGCCAGAGTTATCTCTATTACCCAATTCCATTGGGGTGATTAGAGCCACCATTGTCCTTTCAATCATGGTGTCTACCTTAGGATCAGCAACAGCCTTCCCTGGAACCACCTCGATGATGTTTCCTGTAGAAGCCGGTGCCTCCCCACTCATTGTGGTGCCCCCTTCTCTATCTTGACCTCGCCATCACTTCTCTTTCTCTTCCATGACTCCTTCTTGCAGGACCACCGATCAACTTAGCAAGTGTGAATTTAAGTCTCATTGCCTAACCAACATAGAAATGAGCCAAGTCAACTCACAAGTAAGAAAAACAAGAAGCAAAATATAGTAAAACTAGAGTTTAATGAAATTAAATTCCATTTCAATGGGTTTCCAAGTATTTTGTACAAGACCACCAGAGGCAATACAAAAGAAAGGAAAATGAAGAAGCAAAAGCATGCACAAGCCAGTCATGGAAAATTAGCCCAATCTTCACCTTCGAGACCCTCTCCACCAGAGCTGGCAGAGTCCTCGCCACCACCTAAAGGTAATTCCATCTTAGTTTTCCAATATCAACATTCAGGAATAGCTCGGTGACCTACCCCTTCAACAACTCAAAGCTCTACCAGAAAGCATCCCTGCTGGTTTCCACTATCTTGAATAGTACTCCTCTCTAGCCTTGAAGGCTGTGACCACATCTGCTACCACATTGGAGGCCAATGCCTTTTCTGCCAGCACCTCCTTCATGGACAAGGCCTGATGCTTGGGCTCACTTAGCACTTCTTCCATTGCCCGGGCAGTCACCTCAACTTCTACCGTCATCGCCTCTGCATTGGCGACCCTCACATCGGCCCTAGCACCCTTGGCCTCTACCTCGCCAAGTGTTTTCTCTACCTTGGCAACTCTTGCATCAACCTCGCCAAGTATCACCTATGCTCTAGCGAGGTCCTTCTCCCTTTAACCCCATGCCTCTACCAATAGGCGACAGAGCTCTGTGCAGTCCACTATGCTTTTGTTAAGACAAGCGAATGTGGCTGCTAGGGAGGCCTCTGGCATGTCCACTCTTGCCCTCTCAATCACCAATTGATCATTGGACATGTTGAGCTCCCTAATTGCTACATCAAGCTCCCTTTCCACCATTTCGGCAAGCTTCCATGACTGCTATGCCTCCTTAAGAAGGTGGTCTATGTACTGCAATAAACCCCAAGCCTCCATACAATCCTGCATTCAAATGCCCTGATCAATAGAAGCCTATGCCCCCGAAGGAAAGTCAGCATCAAAAACCCTTAAAGAGAAGACTTACCAACACAACGATCTGGATAAACCGCTACAGGCCCTCATCTATAGACCTCTCTAGTGCCTCCTCTTTGACATTTAAAGGGAGAGAGTCATCCAAAAACTTAAGGTACATGTCCATCCCTGGCGAGTGAATCTTGTTAGAGACAGGGACCCCCTCCTAAGTGGTAGAAGGCCTCGCCTTTTCATTCTCGTTCGAGTCTACGGTATGGGCCTTCGCCCACTTTACTTTGGTAATGGCCACCCTAGGCTTCGTAGCCAACCTGGTCACCTACATCAAAGACTTAACCGTCGATACCTGAGCTTTGCCAATCTTTACCTGGGTCTTAGTGATGGCCACTAACCCTTCCTCTCTTCCCTTCGGAGCTTCGCTCGCATCAGCTAAGGTGGCGACTCCCAAGCGAAGGGATGCTTCAACCTCCATCATCGCCTCCATGACCGGTGCTTTGCTGGAGCTTGAGACAAGGTCCGTGGGGAGAGGCAGTCCTTTGCTCTTCTTCGCCTTCCCCGCACCCTTTGCAAGAGACGAGGAATGTGCCCTCTTCTCCTTTAAATCAACCAAAGGAGGTGGAGAAGGTCCACTTGCAACCACCGCCTGCGACCCACCATGGATCATCAAGATTACACCAGAAGACAAAGTCACTCCAAATAAAAAATGGACTATTTATTAAATAGTTGATGGGGGCCTACCTCAAGATAAATAAGTCTTCGTTGTATAAAGGGCCTCCAACCAACTCTCTGAAAGGAGAATACCATATGGTATAACCTGTACTAATGACAGTTTGTCCACCATGATCTACTCTAGTTCTTCAATACTAGGGGGTCTAGTAATCATGAAGGCTTAATCTCCCCCCAATGTCCTGGGAACAGCCTCGACGAGAGGGAGATCATAAAGAAGAATCATAATTTCTAACCTCATAGTTGCACCAGATTGGCCAGAAAGCTAAATCCTTTGTAAAGGGAGACGTACCACCATCTTTGAGAAGCCTTCACCTGAAAAAAATGGAGAAATACCCTTACCCTAGGCTCCATGCAGAGGTGGACCATCAAGTTGAAAAAGCCAACAATGGCCCTCCAAGCATTGGAGACCAACTATGCCAAATATAGGTTATACCACCATAGCAAGTCTGCCATCGCCGGAAGCATACGAATCCTGAGACCTGCATTCGGTGATTCCTCATGAAGGGTGACCCTCATTGCCATCCCCTCGATGATCCACTTGCTCTTCTCGAGAACCTCCAAACAAATGCTCATTACAAGGACAAACTTCTCTCCCAGCTGGTGGACCTTATCTTCCATCAAAATAGAGACTGCATCTCAGGTGTTAGATCCAACTCTTTTGCCCCTATGACCATCATGCACCAAGTACAAAAAAAGAATAAAAAAAGAAGAGTTGAGGGAAGACAGGGAAACCCACCACTGATGATTGCTGGTATGCCCACCGATTATCCAAAGACTCCTCTCCTCTTTCCTACTACTCCTCTCTCGATCGCTTGGATGCCATAAGGATGTAAGAGGCCCAACTAACCCCCGAATATATATGTATACTCATCGAAAGGACTCGTCCATTCCTCGATGAGGGGGTGACAGTTTCAGCCTCACTGATCGATGCACCACACCAATTCAGCATTAAAGGCGCCATCTTAGGAGGCATGTTGTAATGTCCTATAGGCCTAAACCGCCATAACAATTTTCAAAAACTGCCACCACTTCAAATGACATCACCTCCCAAGAAGCTATACCCATCCTTAGTATGGATTTTGATGAGTGCAGCTTTTTCACCCAGCACAGCTTTGCTTGCATCATCGCAAGCTACCTCATCCAGTACAGCCTTACCTGCCTCGCTGTGGGCTACCTTACCCAAGGCAGCCTCATCGTGAGTTGCCTCGTCTAGCATAGTCTTGCCTGCCTTGCTGTGAGCTACCTTACCCAATACAGCCTTGCATGTCTCGCTGTGAGCTATCTCACACAGCACAGCCTTGCCATGAGCCTCGTGCAGCACTTGCCATGCTAGATTTGCACTAGCATAGTGTGGAATCTCTACTTCCTTCACCCAAGGCCCTAGAAGCCAGACAACTTGGGTTCAGAAGTGGGGGGCATTTGATACATCTTGGCCCAATTGATACAGCATGGCATCTATGCTCTAACCTATTCTAGACATGTATCAGCTAGCTCAAGCACAAAGGCTACCTCCAAACAACCTGGTACCTGGTCACAAAGATGCGTGCCACCAACTCCCCACATACACATTGACTTCCACTGGGTCTGCTCTATCTGCCTAGCCGCGCGTGCTCTAAGTACAGCGACCCTTAGTGTCTACTACCTGAGAGATGCTCTACTATAGGGACATGCCATGTCGACCACCGCTCCCTATCTCACCTACCATGACATGATCATCCATCCCAGGCATGCCTATAACAGTCGGGATATGCTAGCCATCATCCCCTGTCCTTAGGCATCAGGTACATGCCTATAAATTGATTCTCCGGGATCCTCTAGGTAAGTCCGAAGTCTTAAGTAGGAAGTCCTAAGCCCGAAGCCTGAAGGTAGTAGTCAGGATACAAGGAGAAGAACAAGAGAAGACAATGGAGATGGAATAGAGAGCCCGCTCTTCCTGAGAACTCCTCTTATTTATAAAAGGAACCCTATTCTTATTCTTACGTCCAAGCACACCCAGAGATCCCTAAATTGAGTCTTTCATAACTCGCCACCTGAGTGAGATTCCTACAGGCCAACCCATGCACTTTTCATTTCTTTGAAGTTTCTCGGCCTCCATGATTCCACTCATCCATGTGCCATCCCCGTGGAAGCAGGACTCGTAGATACCAAGATCCCCCTCTTCTATAGATTTTGTTCTGTCTCCCTCCTTAACTTCTTCTCTGACTCTCTTACTCCTACTCCAAATCCAGAGGGGACTCCAAGCTTTCTCTGTCTGCTTATCCAAGAGACTGACTTAGGCATAGGAGGGTCCTCCACTGGGAACCCATCTTTGGTGTGTCAGACTTTCTAGTCTTTTATGTATTGCAAGATCGACTCTAGGTGATAAGACCTTACGAGACCCGGCTCCACCTCATTAGCCACATCAACTCCAGTTCTGTTCGAGTTAAGCCCGAGTCAGCATCACCTCTTGAAGTGGCAACGGTATCAACATCGTTGGATTTAAATATATTATTATTACTATTTTTTAATTTTTTAATGAAGATTTATTTAATATAAGACTTTTAAATTTGATTATCAATTGGATTGGTTAATTAATTAAATTATAAATTTTAGTTATTTAAATTAATTCAACTATGATGTATAGGTATCATGTTTGAAATGCCGTACATACTCATGAAGAAAGTTTTTCAAGAGTATGTGGCAGTTGCCATAACCCCTTGGCTCACTATCTCAGGTTGGGGGCATGATAATTTTTGTAATAACTTAGGGCCTTGTTGAAGTGATTCCTTGATGCACGAAGGCCTCAGATCAACTAGGAGTGGATATGGAAATTTTAAAGACCAGCAAGTTGGAGAAGAAAGGAGGAGAAGTTAAGAACAAATATGGATTGCTCACTAGAAACTTTCAGCACCCGTGCTTGGAGAAGGATTGAGGCATCTTCAACTCCCAAGAATGGAAACCACCAAAACTTCTCTTCAAGGGTGTGAAGACCTCTCTTCTCTTGGACCTAGAGATCTGGAGCTATATCCAATAGATGGGGTTTGGCTTTTGGTGGCTAGAAAGTGGGAGGCACAAGAAATCCTAGTACCTCCCCTTTAAACTTTTCTTCTTTGGATGGTGATGTGAACTTTAGTTTAACTGCAAGCGCACGGTGTGCAGAGTAGCACATCCAGCGAGTTCAAGTTGATCCCATGAGAAATTTGTATTTGAACTATGTTCAAACCCTTGCTTAGGTAAGCTTCAACAAGAATGAGCAAAAGTTAATTAAATGAAGAAGAAATAAATAATGTAAAGATTCAGGACTTTTGAATCCACTAGACCAATGATTTAGAAAACTTTTCTAAGGATCTCTCTAATAATATCCTTTCAACTTTTTTCTTTGTATTAACCAAGTATGGATTATGAAGAGATTTGAACTCAACTATAACACATCAAGATTTTACAAGGAAGAAGATAAAAGAATTTAAAAATACTTTTAAGTCTTCTCTCTTTTGCCCTTCTTGCACCGAATCAAGCATGAATTATGAAGGGATTGAAATCCAACTATAATCCATCAAGTCTCTTGGCAAGAAGTTTAAAAAGGAAGAAAAACTCTTAAAAATTAAAGTCCAAGAAAAATCCAAGAAAAGGGCTTCTAATCATAGTCTAGCTTCATCACCAACCCTAGAGATTTTGCTTAGCCAGACATGATTTAAATTAAATCTTTAAAAATTATTAAAAGAAATAAAATCAACCTAACTACTTGCTAAAATGTAAATTACAAAATTAAAATGCAAAAATAAAAACTACACTAATTGCAGGAATTTAAATGGTATAAAATAAATTACAAGAAATTGAATCTATCCTAGTGCTGGAATTAAAAATTGCAAGACAAGACTTGAAACAAGAAAAATAAAACTTTATTTCTAAATAAATCTAATTACAAAATATTTAACTTCTAAATCATTAACGGGGCTTGGAGTTAAAATAATAATAATAATAATAAAACTAAATCTGGCTCTCTCTCCCTGGCTTACTCTCCTTCTCGTATGTTGGAAGGGTGGAAGAAAGTGGGAGAAGGGGAAAGGGACAACGGGCTGGCTAGGATGTGCCGATAGATCGAGAGATCTTGGTAATGAAGAGATGAGGCTCTATATATAGGTGCACAGTCAGGTCCATGTGGAAACCGTGTTGGTTTCTCATCCTCATCTCCAACCACTTCGCTTCTTATCCTTATCTCGTATCCATTTCAATTCCACGTTCTTATCTCGCACCTATTCCGATTATGCATTCTTATCCCATACTCGTTTGACAACCAAACATAATCTTTATTTTAAAATTAAACTCCATCAGTGTTATCCATCGAGAATCATGATCGATCTTTCTTCCTTCCTACTCCTTTGGATATCCAATCTCCCGACAACAGGACCAACCACAGGGTAGTGATGCAGTAACTTCAGGAACAAGGAGGCGACATCACCATGGAGAGGGCCGGACTAATCTTGAACAAGGGAGGCAACAAGCTTGGTGGAGACTGGCCGATGGATCGCAGGAACAAAATGGAGTGGTGGATGGCTGAGGAGGGACGGTAGTCGATGAATAGGGACTATGGAAGATGGCTGGTTGATGGCTTCTCCCAGTGGCTTGGTGATGCGGGACAATAATTAAAACTAAATTACTGATATAAAGATCTAATTAGCAGAGAAAAATAGAGATTAGTTTTTTTATGTTTTTTCATATTTTTAAGAGAGACTCAAAGGAGACAGTAAAGGAAACTATTTCTAGTTAATTATCCGTAAGTAAACCTACAAAGTAACTAGAAAAAAATAGAACTTGGTGGCTGAGAAACCACCGTAAACTAGAGTCTACTTATCAATTATTCACAAATTAAAGAGGATGGAAGAGGTTTTAAGTTTACCAATGCAGAATCATTCCTCTAAAATAAATATGGCAGGACTCTCAAGATTATCACGGCAGGGTTTCAAGAACTCGATCGTGGGCTCCGATCTTTTGCACGATGCTGGTTTCGAGGCAAGAATACCTGACTTCGATTCCTGATCACTTGCAAACACTCAACAACGAAAACTCAGATTAGAAAGCAACAAAGGAAGGAAAAAAAGAATGAAAGGGAAGGGTTAGAAGTGGTGGCTAGGGTTTCTTGTTGGCTGGATAGGTAGGGCCTCATACCCTGCGATGTTCCATGGAACAAAGGAAGGGCCTCACACCCTGCGATGAACACAGCAAAGGAAGAAATTTTGACAGAGTCTCTTTATTGATGAATAATATTAATTAATTTCAAGGGAGGTTGATGGGGTATTTATAGACCCACAACCAGCAGTGTAAGGGATACAAAGACTAGACTTGTACTTCCTTGGACTACAACTCCTGGAATCCTGCTCTTGGGTGTCTTGGACTCTTTCTTGTTGGGCTGATCTGGACTCCTCTCAAAGTGGGTGACAACATGAAGCTTTTCATCTCACTTGGGTACCAAGATGAGGATTGGTGAGGTGGATTGATGTAGGGTCAAGATGCTTCATCACTTGGCCATGGTTATTGGACTCTAGAATCTTGATGTTGTAGGCTTCTGCAGGTAGGTGGACTCTTCAATCTGGATAGAAGAGGACTCGAGAGTTTTGGTGAGACTCTTGAGTTCTGAAAACTTAAGCAGCTCTGAACCTGTTTGATTGAAATGCTTGAAGTAGAAATCCTTGGACTTCCAACACTTTGGTGAGCAAATATCCTAGAACTCCTTTGAAGTTGTCGACAAGGAAGAGGTTAGAATGCTTTGACCGACTTCTCTTGTTTTTGGCTTGAAGTTCTTGAGTGGAGGGGCGCCAAATAGGAAGACTCCTCATTTACTAATCTTAAAATAAGTTAGCGCTAACTCTTCTTAAGTGGCCAACTAAAAGTAAGAGACATGGCATGTGGGATGTCCTGGGTGATGTGACGAGGAATGTCCAAACATGTCATGTGTTGATGTCCAAATAAAGTGACATGGAGTGTGTTGTCTCAAAATGACATGGCATGTCCAAACATGACATGTGTTGATATCCAAATCCTTGAAAACGTGGTGCCAAGAACAAGCTGACTTGGCCTAGCACATGGTTTGTCTTGAGCTAGCACATGGAATCTTCAATTGGATGCACATAAAGCCACATGGATCTTCAATTGGGTCCCCCTTGTATTACATGACTCAATAACTAAATTAATTAATAATTACAGGACTCAAAACCAAATAACTATAGCCCCCCTTGATCAATTGATCAAAAGGCATAACCTCATGCAACAAAAAGAATAAATTTGGTAAACAGAGTTTGGCCCAATAGGGTTTGACACAACCGATAAATGGGGTTTTGACTAAATGTGGTAAAAAGGGTTTAGCCTAAAAGGCTAAATAATAAAATCCTAATTATAGTAGGTAAAAAGGACTAACCCTAACTAAGCCAAAATAATAGAATTTAAAATAAAATATTTACATGATAAATGGGATTGGGTTCTGGGCTTTATTCACAGGTGATCCACAGGGATGTGGGTTCAACCTATTGATATTTTCTAGCCCTGGTGTCCACACCACTTGGACAATGAAAGGGCAGCTCCCGGTAACAACATCTCAGATCAATGCGGGTGATGTCTTTGAACAGAGAAGATAGACATGGTGAAGGGTGCCGGCGGATTGTAGGGATAGAGAACGGTGACAAAAAATGGGGCGGCCGGCTTCAGGAAAGGGAGGCGACAGCCATGGACTGGAGGAAGATGGTGATGCATCAGAGAAGAAGGGGGCTTGGATGGCTTGGTGGAGAGCTCGGACAGTGATATGAGAGGAAGAGGGTGATGGACTGAAAGAAAACTGGTGGGTCTTGGGATATTTTCGGCCATTAAGGGCTTCTCCGATGTCCTGGCAGTGAGTAGAGGGAGCTCCGGCATCTTATCCAGCGAGATCAGAGCTTAGTTTGGTTTGTGGTCCATGGGCAGGGGTCGTGGACCAACAACAATGGTAGCGATGGACCGAGCAGGCGACTCATGGACCAACTGGCTGGTTTACAGTAGATCGATGCTTTAATTTCCATGCAATTCTGTGTAATTCCTTCAAAATTTATTTCCCAACTCAATTAAAGTCTGATTTGAACGTTGCACCATTGGATCCCATAAATTGGCCTCTTCGCAATGACGTGATTCTTTCATTAAAACACTACATAAAAATATTAATTTTAATTAAATAAAGATAATTTAATTTATAAATTAATGCACTTATTATTAATATTTATGCATTTATCAGATGGGTAGCAAGAAATCTAAGGTTTCTTGTCTCGGGAGGCATGCCCTAAAGCTTGGAATGGCTTCAAGGGAGAGAGAGGAGAAGAGCTAAGATTTTGGGAGAAAAGGAATCTATCTCATTCATTCAGTCCAATGAATAAAGTATATATACAAGGTTCTCATGTTTCTAACACAAAATATAAACCTGAGCCTAAATCCAAACAACTCCCTTGCTAAGCCCATACATGAAAGTACTCACTCAAGCGTAACTCTTTCATGCTCTCATCCCCAAGAACCCAAACTTAGCCCAAATGGTTCTTAGCCCATTATAGCCCCTGTATCTCAGGCCTTAATGCTGTGGAGGGCTACACATCGCCACCCTAGGACCTAAGCCGGCCCGAGAACCTCCATGAGTGCTTCATAGAGCCAAAATCTTGGCCTTCCACTTGGCCATCAGAGACTTAGGAGCACAACATCTGAGCCTACAATCTTCATCTTGGTACCCCAATGTTGCTGCAAAATCTAATCTATCCATCGAATCCATCATCACCACACACTTGTAAAAGCTGTCCCTCGAAAGAGTCTTCATAAGTGCATCTACTGGGTTCTGCTTGGTGTAAACTTTGACCAGCTACACCTTGCCTTCTTTTACAAGCTCTTTGATCTAGTAGAATCTGATATTGATATGTTTGGTCCATGCATGATATACCATATTTTGGACCAAATACAATGTACTCTGGCTATCATAGTGCACCCTAACAATATCCTATAGAACTCCCATCTCCAATACTAAATCCTTTAGCCACAATACCTCCTTGGCTGCCTTCGTGATGCCAATGTACTCTACTTTAGTTGTAGATAGTGTCGTAATGGGTTGCTAGCATGATCTCCAAGAAACTATACCCCTGTTCAAGCTAAATATAAATCTTGTGGTCAAGCATTGGGTGTCCAAGTCTCCTCTAAAGTCCACATCCACAAACCTTATCATCTGACCCTAAGCCTCCTTGGACATGTTGAAGCTTCCCTCAATACTACCTTGCTGCCCATAGCAAATGCTGACTCCAACTATGCCCACCAAATATCTAAAGATGCTTGTCATTGCTTGCCAATTCTCCTTGCCTGGCTATGCCATAAACATGTTGACCTAACCAATTGCATGGACAAGATCCAGCCTAAACATACCATAGTATACATGAGGCTTCCCACACCAAAGGCATATGATAATCTCTTCATCTCCTTAGCCTCTACCTCAGTCTGAGATGACATCGATAAAAAGGCTAGCATGACTAGCCAACGATAATGCTGCTGGTTTCGCTCCTCCCATGCCAAATCTCTCTAACACCTTGTTGATATTATCATCCTGAGACAAATGTAGTACATTTTCGATTCTATCTCCGAGGATTTCCATGCCTAGGATCTTCTTAGGAGGGCCCAAATCCTTCATCTCAAACTCTTGAGACAAGGCTGCTTTCAAGTCCTGTACTACCTTTCTACTCTTGCATGCAATTAACATATCGTCCATATACAAAAGTAAATAAAGTATAGAGTCATCCTCAAGTATCTTCACATACATGTAAGGATCATATTCATATATGGAAAGGCCGATGCTCCTCATATAGGTGTTGAAGTGCTTGTACCACTAACTTGGTGACTGCTTCAACACATACAATGATCTCTATAGCAGGCAGACCTTCCCTTCTAATCCTGGATCATCGAACCCCTTGGACTGCTTCATGAATATCTTCTCCTCCAAATGTCCATGGAGGAAGGCCATCTTGACAACCATCTGCTCTAATTCTAGGTCCTGAATAGCCATAATGCTCAATAGTACCTGAATTGATGTATGCCTAACGATTGGGAAGAATACCTCACTGTAATCAATGCCCTCCATCTGGGAGTATCTTTTGGCCACCAACCGAGCCTTGTATCTGATGCCTCCCTACTCTGAGGGTCCTTCCTTGTGTTGGTAAATCATTTACAGCATATGGATTTCTTCCTCTATGGCAACTGCACCAATCACCTTATTTGGTTCTTCTGAAAGGATTGCATTTCTTTACACATTGCCTGGACCCACCTATCTTTGTCATGGCTCTCAATAGCCTCCTCATAGGTGTGAGGGTCCCCATTCACTATCACCAAAGTATAAGACATCGATTTTCTAAAGCCATATCTCTCTGGTGGTCGCATGTTCTGCTTATGCTTGTATAGTGCAACACCGAACTAGTACTGGGTTCATCCTTCTCCCTATGAACCTCTAATCCTCTATCATGTGCCTCAACCCCCTCCACATGTGGAGGCATCCTAGGAGGTTGCTCCACCTGAATATTATGTCCTCTAGGTGGTCCTGTACAAAGTAAAATATAATATGATGTTAGCTGCCCAACTTTATCTTATTGGGCCTCCTGCCGTTCCATCTATTCTTCCATGCCTCCTTATCTTCTTAGGACTAATAATTCATCAAAGACCATATCTGATGTAGGAAAAATAATTAAAGCCTAATTATCAAAGAATAGCAGAGAATAATTTTTTTAGATTTTTTTCAGATTTTTAAGGAAGGCTCAAAGGAGACAATAAAGGAAACTAGTCCTAGTTAACTATCCGCACAAGTAAAGCTACAAAGTAACTAGAAAGCAGGACCTGGTGGTTGAGAAATCACCAAAACTAGGATTTACTTTCAACTAATCAGAAATTAAAGAGAAGGAAATAAGTTTTCAGTTGTACCAACGAAAATCACTCCTCTGAAATTGATCAGGCAGGACTCTCAAGATTGTTGCGGCAGGGTTTCAAGAACTCGATCCAAGGCTCCGATCTTCCGTTGGATGCCGATTCCGAGACAAGAATACCTGTCTTTGATTCCAAATTACCTACAAATACTCAACAAAGAAAACTAAAGTTAAAAAGCAGTAAATGAAGGATAATAAATGGAAAAGGAAAATGTTAGAAGATGTGGCTAGGTTTTCTTGTCAGCTGGATAGGTAGGATATCTAGGGCCTCGCACCGCGCAATGTTTCGAAGAACAAAGAACAAAGAAAAAGGACCTCGCACCCCGCGATGCACATAGCAAAAAAAAAAATTTCGGCAGAATAACTTTCTTTATTGATCAATGAATGAATTAAAATTACAAGAGGGGTTGATGGGATATTTATAGATCCTCAGCGCCGGTCCGATTCGAAGGTGAGCCGATTGAGTATAACAATTTACAATTCTTTTTTGGAAACAAAAATTTCACATTAATACTCTTATCTCAGCGCGGGTCCGGTTCGAAGGTGAGCCGATTGGATATAACAATTTATATATTTTTTTTGGAAACAAAAATTTCACATTAATACTCTTATTTGGTCTAATTGAATGGTTTCATTTCAGAACTTATTTCTATTGAGGAAGTTGATAATATAATTTTCAAAATTATATTCATGTAATTAGATTTAATATCTCATGAATTCTAATGTAAAATCATTTTATTAAAAATAAAAGATTTTAGTAAATATTAAATTATCATGGTATAATTATATTCAGTAAGTTATTAAAGCTCCTGGTCCGTTGAAAGAATATTCAGAATATATATATATATATATATTCTACATAAATTAAGAGTGGAGGTAGGCTCACCACTCGTTGTGCAAGGTGACCCCATCTCGTGGAATTGCACCTAAACAAACAGCTTAAAAGAGCGCGGAACTCTCACAGCTACAGTCTTCCGAATAAAAATTGTAATTACAGCAAGTACAACTGCGGCCTTCCAAACAGAGTGGGTTCAGTTGCATGCAACCTAATCACATACAATTCCAGCTACATGCAGCTTGAGCTCCCTCAGTCCATTTATCTTTATTGTTAATTTGTTTCAAAAGAATATGGAATGCTTACAGGGTTGTCAGATAAGCTTTTGTCGATTGAATATATCGAGATCAAGAGCTTTGGTAGTTTATGGGTTTCCCTTATATCTCGTGGTGGGTATCTCGAAATAAAAGATCACATCATAATACTCGACTTAAAGGAAGACTCGGCAGATACTAGCTCATTTATTTTGTTGCTAATTTGGTACAAATTCATTCCTGCAGGTATGCTTAAGCATGCAAAATTGATAAGAAAGGGGAGAAAGAAGAAAGAACGGCTTCAGAACGTAGTAGACGAAATGACACTTTCAGCAGAGGAATATAAACATCTTCACTCGTTCATAATACAAAACCTTCCATCTATATCAACAACAAACACCCTCGGTTCAAGTTCCTCCCAAGTATTCCCCCGCACAACGTGCTCTGCATGTAGAAGAAACACAGATGACAATGGAAGCATAAGAAACAAGGCGCCTAAGTAAACAACCCAACAAACATTTGCTGCCTAAGAGAGCATGCTTTTTGTTTTCTGCTCAGCTTGCCACTAGGAGCAAAGGCTAATCCATGACCAGCAGCAGCCGCCAGGGTATTGTAAGGGAAAAGGATATCGCACATTAATGTTAGTGCCCACTGTTTTCGTATATAACTCAAAATATATATATATATATATGCATGATGAAGAAAGAAGCTTGTGACTTCACCAAAAGCAGATGAAGGCATATGCACACAAAGATATTCTAATGCAGCAGAGCCTATTCTTTCGCATCTCTTTTTCTTCTCTCCCTTGTCATAGATACTGTTCATGAATTCTGGCTCGGTTCTCCTCCCACCACATCCTTGCATGCATCTCACTGAACCTCTCCCGGCTGCAACAATTTGCACCACCCAAACGGAGGATCAGAAGCCAAAACAAGGCACAAGCAGAAGGTAGGTTATAAGCAAGAATAGCATTAGTGTGTAACTAAGAGGGCCAAGATCTGCTATTCAGTGGATCAAACCAACGACCCTGCTATTCAGTGGATCAAACCAACGACGGGCAAGACCTTGTCTGCATGATAGTTCAGTTGAGTTCATGTGATCTTTTTCAGCTTATAGATAAATTAGGTTATTAATTGTATGTTGTATCATCACAAAAAGTAAGACTTATAGTTTTAGAAAGTTATCCTTACTAATTTTTTAACTATTAGTGAAGATATTCAGTTGCCACATAGTACAGTCTTCTTCTATGGCAATGAGATATAAATCGCTACTAAAATTATTAGTAATGATCATTTTATTTATACTCATTATAGTCCCTATTAAGAATTTTAGTGATGATATCCAGGTCTTTTAGTAACGACTTTTGATGCCACCAAAAAGCTAAAATCTTGTAGTTGGCACAAAATAATACCGATAAATATGGCAATGGGTCTCAGCATAACATATGCAGGATGGAACGCCAAGCCATATACAACCCGACAAACCATCCAAATGGAAGGTTATGGGTTCAAATTTTCGCATTGTTGAATTCCACATATTTGACCCAGATAATTCTAAGTAGGATATATTCTAAAAAAAATAAAGAATTAGTAAAATTCATCCATTTATATTCCAATGTCCAAATCTAAGAGTTGCAATTACGTTTTTAAAGAGGTGATCTGATGAAACGGACACCGGTTCACCATAATAAATGAGCCATACCCATGCTAGTCCTTCCACTACGTCTTAAGTCACTTAGAAGAACAGTTAGGCCTTGGTGCTAGCCCAAAAAGTACTGAAATATATAATAAGAATAGTAATTCTTGCTTGTGTTAGGACACCCGTGCTTGGTTATGACATCACCGTGTCATGAAATTGAAAAATATTTTTGACATTAAAAAAATTTCAATAATAAAAAATTTTTCAATCTTATAATATTTCATGTAAAAAAAGATATCATAAAAAAAGATATTTTTATCATTTAAAATTTTCAAAAAAAAATAAATTACATATATTAAATATATATTTAAATGATAAAATTATTTTTCTTTTATAACATTCCCTTTTGTAAGGAGGGTATCATAATCATGCTTACAAAATATTATAAAATCAAAATATTTTTATTATTAAAAATTTTTTAAATTTTTTTAATAATAAAAATATCTTTAAAATCTTATGATACGAGGTCATGACCCAGAATATCATAACTCAAGCCATTAATGCTATAATTTTTTATAAAAAATTATTTTATCATTCAAAATTTTTAATGAAAGATAAAGCTGCGGGCATTAAGTATACGGTGAAAAGCGGGACTTACATGATTGAATCAGTACGGTATATTTTTTCTCTACAGGGATGGTACAAAAGACGACTAGTTTACAGTTTAGAACGGGAAAGGTAGGAGTACCTGAACCGGACGCGGCGGAGCTCTCTGAAACCACCGGGCAGCGCCCGGATGGTAATATAAACCCCGGGCTCGTCTTCCTCCACCCACTCCCTCTCCTGGTCGCTTGCATTGCTCATCGAAACCGACAGCTCCCCCGACCGGTCCGCCTCCTCCGGGGATGAGCTTGTTCGCACAGACGCATCCATTGACGATGTCTCCGTCTTCGCTCCGCTGATGCTAGACAATTTTGGTGTCGACGTCAGCCCACCTGAATCATAACAGTGCCGCCCATGATGGTGGTTGTGGTGGTGGCCGTTGTGGCCTGAATGGTGCTCGAGCGAGTCCGATGATGAGTAACCCATTGCACCGCCGCCCATCAGTGGCCTGTGGAAGTTGCGGGGGAGCCGCTCTTTGCTCAGCGGCGGCGTCACCGGGCTATCCTCTTTTGAGCTCTGAAATAGAGAGAAAGAAAGATAGACGAAGTCACGAGTTAACGGAGGTCATCACAAGGGATTTGGACAACAACCGAGAAGGCATGGGATGGGGGGAGGATCACCTCGTCTTCGGACCTAGGAGGGGTGGGGAGGGGGACGGCCTGGCGATTGAACCTCTGGACGTTATAGAGCTCCATGACCTTGTCGTAGTTCTCGGCCCACCACCGCTGGGCTTGCCACTTGTTAAACATCTCCCGGCTGCACGTAGTTCAACCAAACCAGCATTACAATTCGAGCATTTCCACAAAAATTTGAGGATACGGTTCAAAATTGAAAGTTTTTCATGAGGTACTTACAATTATTTAAAATATTCTCTATTTCATGGCCAGAAGAATCTTTGAAGCATTCTTGACAGATGACTTGATAAAGAAATTGCATTTGATTATTCACTAAACTACTCATAAATTGGTCATAACAAATTAGATACACACTACAAATTAATAATGGCATACATGCAAGACACCATGTCAGAAGATTGTTGTAAGTAAAACACGGCGTTAGTTAGATTGCATTTATTTTATTTTTATCAGAAAATTGTAGTCCTCATTTCACTAAATATGGGGACATTTCAGGCCCTTTGTTGTCATTACAATTATTGATTTAGGATTCAATTACTTCTGGATCCTTTTTGTTGACATCTCGATTATTGAATCTGGATCCAGAAGTATCTGGATCCTATCTAGTTCTTTTCACCCAGCACCGTACATTATGGTGGCACCCCACTAACAAATGGGTTGAGTAAAGACTCAAGGGTGACGATTTTAACATACCTAGAATTGTAATCGTGTTACACATGAGCTAACTCTATGATTAAACCCTAGGCACTGTTTACAAATGGGATGAATAGAAAATTCTTGCATAATTTTTTTTTTTTTTTTTTTATTCTCCAGAGTATTGTTTGATTATAGAATAGTTGGCACAGTTCCGAACTTTTGGTTGGATAAAGTGTTATTATTTCCACTAGTGATTATATACTACTGCTGTACAACAAATAACACTGATGTTACTTTCCGATTAATCATCTTCTTCCCTTTCTCATTACCTTCTGTTAATGAATGATGAATTTTTCCTTTGACCATGATGCCTGCCTCATGAGGATCCAATAAATTACTGATCCGCGTTCGACGGAACTATCGGGGACCGGTGGTCCAGTCCCGTGTTTAGACTTACCCGGCAGGACCTGGGACAGGCCAGGACAAGAGGCCCGTTCTAATGTCTATCCTGCATCCCAACTAGACCGAAAGCCAGTCTGCTAATAGGGCTCTCTCTTTGATTGCCAGACTGTTATTTTCTGTCTGATCTAGTTGGATATGGATTTTTGGATATGTTATCCAATCCCCACTTCCGTTATTGCATTCACTAATAGCTCATGCCTCATGGATCCACGTGTAACCAGATGCAAACCTATTACACTAAAATTAGATCCGATGCTTTGTAATAGTCTATGATGATAAGGTAGGGTTATCATATTCTACTAACATTTATCCTAATTCATCGTTTTGTTATAATACGTCTTGAATTAAACAGATGAATACAAAATCATAAATCTATGATCGTCAGGAAGCATGGGAGTTTTAAATCAAATTTACTAGGAAGTAATAAACATCACTACAATACAAAATCATAAATCTATGATCGTCAGGAAGCATGGGAGTTTTAAATCAAATTTACTAGGAAGTAATAAACATCACTACAATACCACTAGGCCTGTATTCATGATAAGCAGCCCCAGGTTACTCAGAAACCAGGGAATAAACTAACCGATACCATATTTTCTGTACCTCAGACGAGCCATCAGAGACGGGTAAGTGCAAAATCAAAGTCAAGGAAATAGAATGTATCGTTCCACAGTATTCAAAGAGAGTAGCAGACACTTGATGACTATTAATTACTCATGCATTAAGATTTATTTACATGCTCCAAATAGGTGGTCACAAGACTTATTTGGATGCTGGAAGCCCGTCTGCATGATCTTTCATTGCTCTGGAAGTTGTTGACGGTTAGAGTGAAAAGCGATGACAAAGTTTTAAAGGTCACGAGTCTTTTAGACAAAATCACCATCTTTGGTTAAGCATATTTTCTCAAAAAAACAATCATGCTCCAGACCATCAACCTTCCCTGATCGTTATCTCGAAGATTAGATTTATTTGGAATATATCACTTGATTAGGAGGGCTGCAAACCTAATCATATCTGTAATTAATTTGGCATGATACATCATCAACCTACCTAGCGTTGATAAACATATCATGGCTTTATCTTCTTCTTCCCCTTGCATTTACCTATGGGTAACCACAAGCATGAATGACCATGATTCCCTATTAGATCAAATTTTATTACTTTTGTAGTATGATAAGACTATTAACACTTTTAACCAGCATATTTTTCTTAGTTCTCTTCCTCATAGTGTTTGAACTAAAACAAAAGCGGTCTATTTATTGCGAAGTTGAGATCATATACGTGTGTGGACTATGAAGGGTGAGAGCATATACTAGAAGGCTTTCACAACTATAGTTCAGCTTGGCAAACTATCTGACACCATCTTGTCTCTTCATAAAGCATCCAACAGGTTTGACATGCATGAGGGAAAGCTTGAATTTCATCATACGATCTGTAATTGAGATTAACCCTTTTCTCTAGCAATGAACCCAAAAAAAAAAAAAAAAGATATTTATTATTTACTATTTTTCATAAATAAACCCCAACTTTGAGTTATACAGATTTTCTTTTCCTCATCTTTAAGAGAGACTTGAATTAAGAGGCATGTATTAACACAAGATGCAAATATCTACACAATATACACAAGAGATAGTTGTGAAAAGTAATTGAAAAAAGAAAAGAAAAAAAAGAAAGAAAAAGAAAACTACCGAAATGTTACTTCAACAAAAGTTTAAAAAGAAATTGAAACAATATTATCGGGAATATGGTAAGCAGACAGGTTTCTCTCTTTTCTCGATTGGGTGAAGAAACCAACTTAGATTCTCATCTTCTTGATAGAAATAAAGAAGTTTATTTATTTATAAGCTATGACCATTCTATAGCTAGACATTAGGAAAGGTCTTTTTATAATTTTACGGGAAAGGTTTTTATAGCTGGACTCTTTTAAGTACATTTTAGATTAACTGCATCTTGATGCTGCTCAGACTCATCTTCAAATTCATGTTTTATGCGCTACACGATATAAATAGAATGCAAAGATATCAAGATGATTAGTGAACAACTGCACAATGCAGTGGAGCTAAGTTGCACTCACAAATGGTTAGTGGGTGCATGGTTCATTTTATTTCCAAGTCAAGAGAACTGGAAAGGAAAGAGAAGAGAAACATCATGTCCCTTCTCAGGATTTTCTACTTCCATTCAGGTTTTTGTTTACATTTTTTCAAGAATTTCAGTTAATAAATAATTTCTAGATTTTTCCTCCAGTCACTTTATTATTAAATTCTCAATATTCCCCTCTCAATTATTACGTGCATGTTGATACTCACATCTTATATCTTTTCACCCAACTATTTCAATTATCTCAGACAAGAAATAAAAAATGTGCATGATTCTGAAATATGACTATATCAAGTTTGCATAAATAATAAAACATCTCTAGTTGGATCGTACGACAGGATCATGGTTAGCCAAGCCTCCATCACGTGCATTGTCAAGTCCAACACATCATTAGAAGAAAAGAGGAGAAAAGAGGGTGCCATAAGCCTTGCAAAGCCAAACTCGAATGTCTCAAAATTGCCATAGTTTTCTAAAAAAGTTGCCTGATAGATAAAGCAGGATAAGCATGTTTTCGTTCAAATTTATTCTACATTGTTCGGCAACCAAATAGGCTGAAGGGTTGTTGCTGTTCGCCCGTGTTCCTTCCACCAGTTCTTTAAGATCAGCACAGTCATCCCCATGTCCTTTAATGTGCATTACTTTTGTCACGAACTAGTTTATAAATAAACCTATTCATTATTGGTGTTAGCATACATAGAACTTGCTTAGTGCTGTAGCATGACACGAGCCATTGGAACCCACATAGCAATATCTAACATCAAATCATAGCCCCTGACTACCATATGCTGCATAAGCTATCGTCATTTATGAGATCCTTGGATCCCACTCTACAGTCCATGCATCATGCACCAAGGGGTAAACAGACCTGATCCGATATTCATGTGGTCCACACATGTCAGAAAGATAACGTAGACATGATTTTTTAAAAGTTTATCAGGTTATCTCCCCATAAAATTTCAAGCCATATTTAATTCGGTGCTCCTTACTTCCTTTCAGAATTCTTCTTTTTCTAGTAGCATATTAAGTTAGCAATTCAAGTGTCCTAGAGGAACACAGCAGGAATATCACACCAGGCATATCTCCTGGTCCTCAAATAAGTGCCTGGCAGCTAGTAAAAATTTTAAATAACATTAGAATTCGTTCCCATAATTAATTCTTGCCATACGAAATCTAACCTGGTAGCTGGGTTAGAACTTGGCCCAAACTTAGGTGGCCCATCACTGTTATTGAAAAGGCCGAAAAAAACACCAGTTGCTTGTTTTATCTGATACCCGTTTCTTTTCCCAGCAAATTTAATAGAAGGTGGGCATTTTGTCGTCACTCTAGAGGCTAGAGCTTAGATTGCCTTGGGCGTGTGAAGCCAAGGTCCATGGTACTAATTTATGACCACCAACGAAGCTAAAAGACAAATGGGGAAGCCGGAAAAAGGGGAAAGTTATACGGAAAATGGACGAGGACTAACCCGGCAAAATAATTCGAAACGGAACCAAATGCTATCCCCACCACTTACTTTCTTTACTTTTGTTTAAACTCCACTTTTCTATTATAATAATATATGTATATAATAGATTATTCCTCGAAGGGCTCTTCGAGTTGGGAGAGATTACAGGTTACAGCAAATGCAGCACTGGATTGCATGGGATTCGAGATCCGTGCCGAGGGCTTCCAACTTTAGAAAGGCCAAGTTGGCAATGTTTCGATTCGAAGTAAAGCACCATCGGCTTCACAAAATTTCGTTTTACCGCCTAATGTGGCCCCAATTTACTGATCGAGCCTTTCACAGAAGAAGAAAAAATTAAGCCTAAAAAAATTAGAGGAATTGTGGGACTGTTTAGAAACTACACCTCCCTCTTTTAGCGGAGGAGAGAGTTTCTCCCTGAAACTTTAGCATTTTTTTTAAAGAAAAAAGAAAAACTGCGACAGAGAGATTTAATCTAATACTAATAAAACTTGACAAATAGAGCAATGCTCTCTCTCTTTTTTTTTTTCTATTTTTTTTTTTGCGAGGGAATAGCACAGAAAATGCTCATGCGTTCCAAAACAACTTTTTTTTTTCAAAAAACATTTTTTGAGAAAAATGATATCATAAAAAGAGCCAAAAAAGTAGAAAGACCTGCAGTCAAGACTTAAAGAGACCTCATAAACTTCTGATTACGGATACTTTTAGGGGTCTATTTTGCATTAAATTTTTTTCCACTTTGGCTTTAAAAAGCGAGAAATTTGTTGAAGAATGACCTGAAGTTATTCCAGATCAAAACGAATTCTTTAAATAAGATCACTTTTTGCGGTTCATTTCTGGGTCCAGGAAGCGATCCTTCTACGATCCTCTCAGTCTCTCAGTTCATGGACTATACCAACCAGCGGTGACCATAACCTAAATTGTAACACCACATCCTGGAACCTATTTTCCGGCGACTTGGCAGCCACTGAGCCACACCAGCGAACTAGAATTCAGCTTACCGGATGTCGCGGCGACGGTGACCGCACCGCTACTACCTCCGGCCCCAGCCGCAACCCAGGCGAAACAACGAGATAGCAACAAAAGAGAACAGAGGGAAAAGCGAACGAGCGGCGTACCTGAAACGAATCCTCTTGAGGTCGTTCCCCCCTTGGGGGAGAGAGAGGAAGGTGATGAGGACCCCGGGTTCGACTTGGGCCACCCACTCCCTGGGCTCGTCCTCCTCTTCCATGAACACCGCGGACGATGCCGTCTCCGTCCGCCCGCTCATCGATGGCGGCGTCCCCTCCCCGCTCGACAGCGCCCTCAGCCGCGCCTCCATCTCCCTCCCGTAGACCACCCTCGGCGTCGACCCCGTGCTCCCCACCGCCCGCCGGTACGCGTAGTGGAACCTCTCCGACCCCGACGCCCCGTCCGAGTCCGCGTACCCCCCGCCGCCGCCGTGCCTCCCCGACCCAGAGCACGGCTTGCAGTGCCTGTACGCCCCCGACGCCTTCAGCGCCATGTCCTTGATCTGACCACCCACCCAGAAGAAACCCCCAAATCAATCCAAGAACCAACGAGGAAACGAAACCCTATCTCGGCTTCGAGTTCTTACCTGGGCGGTGAGAGCTTTGATGGCCTGGCGGGTGCTGGGGGTGCCGCCGGCGGAATCGTGGTCGTCGTCGTCGGCGGGTTCGTGCAGGGCCCCCCCGCCCAGCTGCTTCGTGCACGCGATGCAGGTCAGCATCCCGGCCTGCTCCTGCTGCGCCAAGGAGCTTCTCCGGCGGATCAGATTGGATCTCGGTGGAGGAGGGCCGGATCTTGGCTATCGGAGGGGAAGAAACGCAGAAGCGGCGAAGGTGTTCGAGGCTTTGCTTCTTTTAAGGCGCGACAAAAGCGACTGCTCGGCCTCAGTGGAGAAGGGCTTTAATGGCTTACATAAATTTCGCCGCTCAGAGATTCTCAGTCGCTTTAAATCGCTTGTCGGAAAGGGCGGGCACGAGAAGCTCGCGAACGAGGGCGTTAATGGAGGATTAGGGCGAGGTTAAAGTGATCGAAGAGAGAGTTTATTTAAAGAGGACCGAGAGTGAGGTGTGCTGCTTCGCGATGGAGTGTCCACCGAGAGTAACGGTGTCAGCCGGGCCTGCCGGGGCCCGGGGGGAACACTGACGGAGGTATGTTTACCGGTCTGGTAGGGGAGTGAGCCCATCGGGGACACGTGGCAGGAATGGACCTTTTCCGGAGATACCTTGCTTTCAGAGGGGTAAGTTGTAAGAGCATGACCTTTTAATGATATCATGCATCAATGTCATACATGTATGTAACTGTCATTTATGCGGAGCTACCACTACAACACACCGCTACACTACCATAAGGCTGCTGTGGGGCCCGTAATTTTTACTACAAGTGTAGTACTGTATTGTACTGTGTAAGCTTAAACAGTTGGATTGGCTTCTGGTTCGACAGTTTAATGGCATGTGCTCCTTCAAAAATCATGGGCCTTTTTTTTAAAGTGTATGCATGCCACATGCCATTGTAAAACAAAAACTATAATGACATTATTCATGATGTGGGGGGGGTTGATGCTTGTTAATAATGCTATATATATTTCAACAATGTCTCTCTTATTTGATTCGTTTTTTAACTAAATTAAAGTATTAACGTTTTATTAACATTTTATAAGGTGCATAAACATAAAAACAATACTTTCATATATGAACAATGATTTTATATATATATATATATACACAAAAGGGTATTAGATTAATATAAAGATGTGTTGTATATACAGCCCAGACGGTCAATGGTTGTAAGAGTCAAAAGATCCTGCAGTAAGTCCATGAAAAGATTCAAAATTTGTAAGGTTGGCGGGCCAATCTGCCATGAATATTTTAAATTAGCTTTGTTCTATATTATTAACACCTATTTGTCAGTTTTTATATGATAATTAACAATGATAAGTATAACGGCTGCTAATTTTTGAAAGAAAGTCAAGGGAATTGCGAGATGTATATTGCTTCTAATAATTGTTTCTCTTACAATAATGGATAAGAAACAAAAGGATCGTTAAGAAGAGATGATGACCTCATTCGATGCTTTCAATTACATATTGTTGCTGCCGGTCTTGAATTACATATGACAAATATAGACATCATCACTCTGAAATGTGCTGCTCGATCTCAAATAAATAAATAAATAAATTTATTTTATTAAAATTATTTTTAATAACTTTTTTAATATTTAAGTCAGTCATCAAAAATATCTTGAGATCTCCTTCATCCTCTGTTCAACAGCGAGAGTGACCGGCTATCATGAAAATCTCATCACATAGCCGTGGTGAGCTATTACTTGATGAGCCTGGATATATGTGAGACGAAGGACAAATAAGGTAATATCTTAGATGTAAATTTTATCAAAAATCACAATATGGTATGATAACAGTCAAACCTTGGCTCGGCTCATCTCACGTTGATCAATGTTGTTCAAGGTACGACATTATTTGAATAAGGCCGAGATGAACTTCCCCCTATCATAAATAAATATATATATATATATATTAAAAATATAATATTTTACATGTATACCATTTTAAATATTTAAATTTATATGAATATTCTTTCAAATTTAATATTTATATTTATAGTCTCATTAAATATTTATTTTACATATATACCTTTCTTTTTCTTTATTTTTACATATGTATCAATATCATCTAATGCATTAAAAAATTAACTATTTAAAATTAAAATAACTAAAATACTCTTATGGATAGATGTGCAAAAAGAAAAATTTATAATGGTATATATATAAATAACAATTTTATGAGGATATTTATACAAATTTAAATCTTTGAAAATATATATATGCAAAAAATCCTAAACATAAATACATTTCTTTTAATTTATTAATTCTTTCCTTATTCTTATAGAAGAAAAATTAACATGTAAAACTAAAATAATGAATATAATTAATTTATTGACTTACGTAGATTAAAAAAAATTTATTGAATGATTGATCAAAATTATTTTATCTAAAAAATAGATAGACCGTAACTATCTATTTCTCCTCTAATGTATTACAGTATGGCTTAGAGAAAGGTATCCAAACCTAATATTAGATGGATTGCTTATATATTTGCATAGAATAGATATAATTATGGTTTGATTATTACATGACAATGAAAATTTACAATCTTATTATATTTTATTTTAAAAAAAATTATCAAAAATGCCGCTATGAAATGTATGAGGTATATATATTATGCCATATGGAGAATATCTGATGTAGAACAGAAGCTCTGATACCAAAAATGATGCAAAACAAAGAACAAAGAAGCGTATGCGGAAGTAAAATTAAGATTAATTCTTTTTTTTTTTATTTCAGAAATTGGCTTCGACTCAAAGTAAAGCTAAACTACGTTGAAGGAAACTAGGTAAGGATTGAAAGCACAGTTTAGAAGAAACTAAATTATCAGAGTAGTTCAGAAGTAACGGATCGCTGGGGGTTGAGAAACTCCCAGACCTAGGGTTTCGCTCTGAACTTTCAACAGAACAGAAATAGAGAGAAAAGATGGTTTACTAACCAGACAGTGATCTTCTCAGGATTTAGGTGGAAGAACTCTCTCGAGCAGATTGTGGGATCCTCGGAGTCGGCTATCTTCGCAATGGATCCTCCAATATTGGTCTCGTGGTTTGGTCGGCTTCTCCTGGACTCAAGATATGGGAAAGAAGAGGAACAAGTGAAGGAATTCAGAAACTCAAGAAAAGATCTTACCAGGTTGAAGAACTTGAAAGCCGAAGTTGCTGAAATCGAATTCTCCTGGAGGCCGATCTGACTTCCTCTTAGACTTGTTGTAGATCTGCAGTATCTGGACTGGATCTGGATGCTGGTGGTCGGCCTGGACTTGTAGATGGTGGCCGTGAGAAGAGGAAAAGACTAGGGCTTGGTGGAAAGAGAAGGGTGATGGCGGCTAGGGTTTGGGAGTGGAGTGGCTAACCTAGGGTTGGGGTTTTGGAGATCTCTCACCTCCTCAAGGTTCCAGGGGAACCCGGATTTACTCCCTCACGGAGCTCAACACCTGGAAGCAAGTGCGGAAAAGAGAAAACACAAGTTTGCTCATAAAAAGATTTCTTTCATTCATCTGATTGTTGTAAACTTACAAGAGGGGTTTAATTTATAAGGCATTACAAGGGAGGAGGGTTTCACATCTTCCCATGTGGGACTAAAGGAGGGGATCTCCAAATTAGGGCAAATCCCTTACATATGGTCGGCCAAAATACCAAAAAAATAGGATTTGGGTTATAAAAGGCAAGTAGATGGCGCCACCTTGCTTGGATCTTCAAGAAAAATTTTCTTCCTTCCCTGGATCAACTCTTTTGGACTCCTCCTTTTCTTCCTCCCTAAGTCAAGGTCCTTCCCATCTTTGTTTTGGTTGTCTTTGGCAGGTAGTGGGTGCCCCCTTGAAATTCTCTTTCAAGAGAATTTCTTCCCTTCTTTGCTTTGGGTTTCTTGGGAAAGTCTTGGCCGCCCCCCTTGATTTGTGGTCTCTTGGTGGACTTCTCTTTATCTGGTGCATGAGAGAAGGAAGTTGCCATCTGTGGAGTGGGGACCAAAGGCTGCTGGATGTGGATATGGCGCCCCTTGGACTGGGAGTGTGGCTGGGAGTGTGGTGTCCACTTGCCTGGTCTTGGGAGAAAATGTAACATCCCAGGTTGAAACCCTAGTCCACTACTGAGTCAACATGACTCAACAAAATAAAATGCAGGTAATGTAGACTCAAGCTAAATTAAGTTGATCTAGTCAACTCTTATTAAAATCCAAAAAAAAAACCCTAATTCTTCGGGCAAGGTTAATCAGAGATCCAGATGGAGCTCTGAAGTCTTCTTCTGAGTCTGGTGCCCGCACCAATATCCCTAAAGGAGCTAAGCTTTTTTAAGCTTTTCTCGAGGTATCACGAAGTCATTGTTAGGGATGACAGTCAAATGACTTGAAGTCACTGTTAACAATGCCGAGCACCTTTTTTCAACTCCCTTCTCCATAGTTGGCATCCCTCTTCCTTCATCGGAGATCTCCTTGCTACCGAACTTAGTCCATCTCATCGTCACTCCCAATGATAACTAACCAGACTCTTCCTCTCTTTTATTTGCCAAAGATCTTCTCGATGTTGAACTAATATCCCCTTCATCACCACTTTTAAGGACAACCGGCCAGACTCTCCCTCTCTTCTCTTCCTCTCTTAACACTGCCAATAATGATCAGCCATAGTTTTATATACTGAGTTAAGCACTTTGCTAGAGTTAGGGCTGGAAGTGGGCCAGGCCAGACCATACCCCTACCCGAGCCTGGTCTGAAAAAAATTGGGCTTCGGGCTGGGCTTAGGCCTGATTTATTTTGAAAAAACTTGGCCCAAGCCTGAACTTGAGCCCTGCCTGAGCTCAATTAGACCGACTCGAACCAAGCTTTTAATTCGAACTGACCCGAATTAAAGTCCGATTAGACCTGCCAAATTAATGATGAAATGATAAAATGAAGTTCTTTTAACTACTGATATATATTTAAAAAAATCTAAAAAATTAAAATCCTAAAATTATTGGGCTGGCAGGCTAGGCTCGGCTCAGGCCTTTTTCGGACCGGGCCAAGGGAGAGCCCGAACCTGGCCAAAAAATTAAATGAGTTCTATTTTTAGACCCAAACCTAGCCTATCTACTTCGGGCCTAGATCGAAGCCCGACCCAAGCCCAGTTCCAGCCCTAGCTAGAGTTTTCCATGCTGAGCAATTACCAGAGTTTGCCTTATTGAGTACTATATTGGAGTTTGCCTTGCTAGATCAAAAAAGACTAGATGGCCTCCTTCCTTAGCCTCTCTATCCTTCCCGAGCCTTTAACTTCGATAATTCATGGACAAAATGGAGCTAGGTAATTAGTATTGAAAGGGAGTAATAGAACAAGTGGGATATTATAGTAGTTTTCATGCTTTGAAATATTTGGAAGGCATAAGAAATGCCAATGCCATTATTTTTTGAAGCTAAGAAGGGATTATTAGAGAAAACGATTAAGGCTTGGTAGTGGTATATATAAAGCCGGCTCCCTCCTTGAAAATTGTTAAAAGTTTCATAGGAGGAAACTATGTTTAATCTCCATTAGCCACCTTGCTATTAGTAGCTCAGTTTTGATTTACAATAATTTTTGTGTTAGGATATCCCGGTTCAGCTACGAACCGAACTCCGGCTCAACTAGATGAAGCCCTTTTCTCCGAACCATGGATTTTAGACCAGGAAGAAGGCCAGGCCAACTACAGGCAGCTCACTGCTTCTCACCAGACTATAACATCCAAAGGTCAGTCCTATGGATAACGTCTTCGGCTTTGACCGAAGACCAGATTTCTTATCGACTTCCGAAGATGCGCTCTTCGGTCCCTGCCATAGACACGATCTCCAGCCCCGGGGAAAATACCAAATCTTCGACCCACGCGAGGGGAAACCCGAAGATTGGACCATAATCTGGTCCAAATAGGTAACTATAATCAACGGTTACAATCAGCATTCTCCATGCCATGATCATGGCGCGCAACTCCAGCTGCCACGCCTCTGCTCAGGCCGGAACTACTCAGTGACAACCCACGATCGTTAATCATGGAAGAAATTAACTCCCATGATCACCGGAAGAAGAGCGGGCTACAGGCCGGAGGCCTTCTTTTAAATAATGGTAAGAAGGATGGAGGGGGAGGTATGCACACATACGCTCACACATATTCTAAGAGCTCTTTCTCTCCTACTCTCGACACCCTTCCCCATTCTGTGGCTGGGATCCGTCACTGACTTAGGCATCAGAGTATCCCCCGCCGAAACAATCCCAGCAAGAGACCTGTTTTGCAGGTGAACCAGGGAGCGGTCCTGTGGTGCAGCGGCTCCGACCGGCCAATTCAGGGACTCCACGCCAACAGATTGGCGTGCCAGGAAGGGGATGCATCAGCACTCTTTAGGCTCCCTCCTAGACCAAGGGGAAGCAATAAGTTCTTGATGGCGAGAGGAAAGACTCAAGTGGCTTCTACAAGCCGAAGTCGTGCTCTGTCCCAGGGGACGCACCCCCAAGAGAGAACGATGTCCCATCTCCTACGATTGTCGTGGGACTACAGCAATTCGAAGCCCTTATGAACCAGGTCACCAATCTCACGGCCATGGTTCAAGACTTCCAGAACAGAGCCTTTCCGGTGGGAAACCCACTGGCCGCCTCCAGACATAGCTCTTGGTCCCGAAGGAAGAGAGCCCCATGGAAGGATTCTATGCATCCCTCCCCCCATTCTCGGCCCTCTCTCGAAGGCTGAACTTCGAGGTTACTTAGGTCCGCCAATTCCCCGCAAAAAGAAAAAAGGCCTAGGCAAACTCCCTCGCCCTCCTCCGAAGACTCCACTTCTATGGAGAGAGCGTCGAAGCAGACTCCCGATCACGATGGGAGATTTAGAGCTGTCGATTCAGAGATGGCGAAGGCGCGAGAATAGAGAATGTGGGATCTGAAGGATCCTAACGACTTGATTGTGGGCGATCTACGCCCAACATACACCGATCGTTTCATGGCCGAAGTCATTCCTCGACACTTCAGGATTCTCCAGATGGAATCCTACGATAGTACCTCCGACTCTCTCGACCATTTAGACAGCTTCAAGGCCCATATGATGATCCAAGGAGTTTCGGACGTGATGTACTGCCTAGCGTTCCCGGCTACCTTGAAGAAGTCCGCTCGGATGTGGTACTCGAGCCTGCACCCAGGTACCATCGATTCTTTTTTCGAACTAGAAAAATTGTTTGTCTTGCATTTCAGGACCTGCCGCAAGACTCCATGGAATACAGACACACTGTTCGTCCTTCACCAGAACGAAGGAGAAAGCCTGCGAGATTACATTTCCAGGTTTAATGCAGCCACGCTTGAGATCCCCGATCTCAACAAGCACATGGCCATGTCTGCATTGAAGAAGGGGCTTCGCACCTCCAGGCTTACTTTTTTCCTGGATAAGAAGTTTCCTAAAAGCTACGCTGAGCTCTTGTCAAGGGCTCAGAAATATGCCGATGCCGAAGAGCAAGCAGCAAATCGATGACTGATTGAAGGGAAACCCCCTTCAAAAAAAAAGAATAACAGGGGACAAGGTCCCCAAACTTCCAATAACAATGGGGGCAAATATACAGACCGTCGAAGAGTCCTCCCAGGCCTAGAGCTTCGGGAGAAAGATTCGACTCTTACACCCCCTTCAATCTCCCTCGAGAGAAGATCCTCATGGAGATAAAGAACGAGAACTATCTCCAACGGCCCCGTCCCATGAAAGCTTCCTCTTCCGTAAGGAATAGGAATAAATACTACCGATTCCACCGGGACCACGGCCACAACACTGAAGAGTGCATCCAGCTGAAGGATGCAATAGAGGATCTCATCAAGAGAGGGTACTTGGGGTGGTACATCGATCGCCAAGGACCTCAGTCAGAAGCAACTGTTCCCCAGCCACCTCCCGAAGAGGCCGAATTGCCAAATCAAAGGCCCACCAATGGAGGTGTAGGGATGATACACCAACCCACCGACTGGAGAAGGGATGAGGACGACACTCCAAAGTGACTTAAAGACAACAACTCTATCCTCTTCTCTGACGACGACCTTGCGGGAGTTCGGCTCCCACATGATGATCCCCTTGTAATCTCGACCGTAATGGCTAATTATGATGTACGGTGAATCCTTGTTGATAATGGAAGTTCGACTGATGTCTTGATATACGATGCATTCTCTAAAATGTGGTTGCCTAGACATCAACTTCGAAGATCCCCCATACTGCTCTCTGGTTTTGGGGGCAACCAAGTTTATGCCGAGGGAAAAATAGTGTTGCTTGTAACCCTTGGCACCGAACCTCGATAAAAGACACTGTCAATCAACTTCATGGTGGTCCGGATCCCCTCAGCATACAATATTATTCTGGGACGGCCTGCCTTGAACAAGTTCCGAACCGTGATCTCCTCTCATTACCTCTTGGTGTGCTTCCCCCCCAGGAATGGTGTCGGAGAAGTTAAAGAAAACTAGAGGATGGCACGGCAGTGTCTGATGATCGAAGACATGCATTTCAATGATTCGTCGACTCCGGATCAGCTGGATCCGAGGGACGCAGCCACAAACCTTGGTGAGCCCATGGAGAGGACCATCCCAATACCTTTGACAAAGGAAGATCCCTCCAGAGTTGTGCAGATCGGGAGCACGCTTGATGAGGAAACCAGAACGGAGTTGATCCGTTTCCTCAGAGACAATGCCGATGTTTTTGCCTGTTCGGCTTCGGATATGCTAGGGATTCCTGCCGAAGTAATCACTCATCGATTGGAAGTTATCCCTGGGTACAAGCCGGTACGGCAGAAGAAAAGGAGCTTCGCTCTTGAAAGACAGCAAGCTGTGGACGAAGAAGTTGGCAAGCTCCTTAAAGCAGGATTCATCCGAGAGGCCCGCTACCCTGAGTGGTTGGCCAATGTGGTAATGGTCAAGAAAGCTAGTGGCAAGTGGAGGATCTGCATCGACTATACAGACCTCAACAAGGCTTGCCCAAAAGATAGCTTCCCTCTCCCGAAGATTAATCAGCTGGTCGATGCTACTGCCGGCCACCAGTTTCTGAGTTTCATGGATGCTTTCTCCGGCTACAACCAAATTAGAATGGATCCACAAGATGAGGAGAAGATGGCTTTCATCACTGATAAAGGCCTCTTCTACTATAAGATGATGCCGTTCGGCCTCAAGAACGCCGGAGCAACGTTTCAAAGGCTGATCAATAAGGTATTCAAAAAGCAACTGGGAAGAAACATGGAGGCCTATGTTGAAGACATGATCGTCAAGAGCCTCCTCCGGAAAGACCACATCCACGACTTGGAGAAATCATTTAGTGCTCTACGGCGCTACCGCATGAAGCTAAACCCGGCAAAGTGTGCCTTTGGGGTCACTTCGGGCAAGTTCTTGGGCTTCCTTGTCACCAAACGAGGGATTGAGGTGAATCCTGAGAAGATTCAAGCTTTGAAAGATATGCGACATCCCTCCTGCAAGAAGGAAGTCCGGTAGTTGATAGGGAGAATTGCCTCCCTCAACAGATTCATTTCTCAGTCAGTCGATAAATGCCTTCCGTTCTTCAAGGTACTCCGGTAGATAAAGGGCTTTGAATGGTCCGAAGACTGTCGCACTGCCTTTGAGGAGCTGAAGAAGTACTTGGAGACCCCGCCATTGCTCTCCAAGCCACAAGAAGACGAGGTCCTCTACCTATATCTCTCTGCTTCAGATGAAGCAATCAGTTCAGTTCTTGTCCGGAGAGATAAAGACGGATCCCACAAGCCGATCTACTATATCAGCAAGGTCATGCATGATGCCGAGACACGGTATGCAAGGATGCAGAAGCTGATCTACTCTTTGGTGGTTGCGGCAAAGTGACTATAGCCATATTTCCATGCCCACTCTATTGTGGTGCTAACCGATCAACCTCTCAAGGTCGTTCTCCGATTTCCGGACACCTCTGGAAGGATAGCCAAGTGGGCTATGAAGCTAAATGAATTTGACATCAGCTTCCAGTCCCGAACAGCTATGAAGGCCCAGGTACTCTTCGATTTTTTGGCTGAGTGTACCTGGAAGTCCGAAGACGAAGCATCTTCGGTAGAAGACGAAGTTCCGAAGGAGACAAAGTCCGTCTGGGTACTTCATGTGGACGGAGCTTCCAATGCTACTGGATGCGGGGCTGGACTCATGTTGACCGAACCTGATGGCCACACCATAGAGTATGCACTCCAGTTCTCCTTCCATGCCTCTAATAATCATGCCGAATACGAGGCCTTGCTCGCCAGACTTCGGATCGCCAAGGATCTGGGAGTCCAGCAACTTCGAGCCTTCTCAGATTCCCAGTTGGTTGTGAATCAAGTTAACGGAGAATATGCAGCAAAGGATCCAACCATGGTGCAGTACCTGGAGAAGGTACGGGCTTTATCCTCCCAACTGGAATATTTTGAGATCATCCATGTTCCATGATCAGAGAACTCTCGGGCGTATCACTATCTCGACTGGCAACTACGGCACCGGAATCTCTCGGGCGCACCTTTGTTGAACATCTTAAAATTCCAAGCATAGCCGAAGAGACTATGGAGGTATGCCAGATCGACACTGAGCCAAGCTGGATGGATCCTATCATCAAGTTTCTGAATGAAGGAGAGCTACCAGAAGATAAGGCAGAGGCCAAGAAGGTCCGCTGGATGGCATCTCAGTACATCATCTTAGACGGAATCCTCTATAAAAGATCATTCTCCCAGCCACTGCTAAAATGCTTAGGACCCATATATGCGGATTATGCTCTGAGAGAGGTCCACGAGGGCATATGCGGCGATCACTTGGAAGGTAGATCTCTAGCGTACAAGATCATTCAACAGGGGTATTACTGGCCCTCCATTCAGAAGGACTCGGCTGATTTCGTACGAAAGTGCGACCAGTGCCAGAGATACGCCAACGTACAGAGACAGCCTGCGAGTCACCTGACTCAACTGGCAGCCTAGTGGCCTTTTGCTCAGTGGGGAATGGACATTCTTGGTCCATTTTCGCCAGCATCAGGGCAAAGGAAGTTCCTCTTAGGGGCCATCGACTACTTCACGAAGTGGGTAGAAGCCGAACCACTGGCCCAGATTACAGAATGCAAGGTAAAAAATTTTATAAAAACTCCATCATATTCAGGTTCAGCATCCCACATGTCATCATCACGGACAACGGGAGACAGTTCGACAATCCAAAATTCAAGGACTTCTGCGCTCAGTATCATATCCAGCATCGGCTGACATCCGTTGCTCATCCACAGTCCAACGGAGAAGCCAAAGTCACTAACCGGACCATTCTCCATGGTCTGAAGATAAGGTTGAATGCTGCCAAAGGGCTTTGGACCGAAGAACTGACCTTCATTCTCTGGACATACCGAACTACCCCGAGAACGGCCACCGGCGAGTCTCCGTTCAACCTGGCATACGGTACCGAAGCTGTGCTACCTATTGAAGTCTCCCTACAGTCCCTGAGAATTGACAACTATGAAGAGCCTGAGAACTCTGATCGAAGAAGGATTGATCTGGACCTGTTATCAAGCACCATACTCTAGGCCCAGATAAGAATGGCGGCGTACCAGCAAAAGGTCGCCAAATACTACAACTCAAGGATGAAAGAGCAAACTTTCTGCACGGGGGACATGGTATTGCGAAGGACAGAGGTATCCAGGCCAACGGAACAGGATAAACTCTTCCCCAACTGGGAAGGCCCATATCAAGTCGAAGAAGTCATTCGACCAGGAACATATCGACTCAAGACCCTGGAGGGAAAGACCCTATCCCGGCCATGGAATATACAAAACCTTCACAAATACTATCAATAAACGAGTTTCTAAAATTTTTGTGCAAAGTTACTCAACCATACTCAACTCAGAATGGCTAGTTGCATCGACTGACCGACAACAGCCTAAGTGACCCGATCTGAAAAATTGGTCAACTACGCAAAGAAGAGTCTGATCCACTCACCTTATCGTTATGCCCGACGAGCGTAACGGATGGCCTAACCAGGCCACCAAAAAGATCAAAGGCACAGGGATAGTTTTCGTAACCTATCCTACGGTGAATCTAAAGACGCGCCGAGACGGGCCTGAACAGCCTACCTTAATCACGAAAGAAGTGCACAGGGACGGTGTAAACACCCTACGCTATGGTAAATCTGAAAACGTGCCTAAAAGGACCACTGTCATCCTTTCTATCGACAACGGACATTCCAAGAATGGTCCGACCAACCTCATCTCTTCCCTGTAGACTGAAAATGGTCCGCGGAGTCTACATTTCAGACAAAGCAACGACACAACATATCATAAAAAATGCATGGAATGAGGTAACAGAAAGATACTTCATTTCTTTTTCTTCAATTTTTTACAAAAAGAAAAAGAAAGGAAAAACTCTCACAAAGAGAGAAGAAAAGCAAAAGAAACTCTCACAAAGAGAGATATAAAAAAAAAGATAGTAGCATCGGAAAGATGTGGAAAATTTTCAATAACCCCCCGTCGGGTTTTTCCCGTACCGACGGGGAGAGATCTGAAGGGATGACGAAGGGCCCCCGGGGTTCCCGTCCGAACCAGAATCTGACCCCTCATCGGAGTCGGAATCAAATTCATGTCCGGGAAAGGGAATGGATGGCTTGATGTTGTCCAGGCCCTTCAAGTTATAAAACTTGAAGGCCTTCCTCTTGCATTTCCGGAACCCCTGATGGAAGGAGTCCAGAGCCGCCTCGGTGACTTCCTCCTTGAAGGCAGCAGAAGCCCTGAAATCTGAGATGGCATTCGTCGCCTCCCTCGTTGCTTCCTCTGCCTCCATGGTTGCCACCGCGACCTGGGCCCAAGCCTCCCTCAGTTGGGCCTCCAACATGTGAACCTTCTTTTCAAGATGGTCCATGAGAGGCTCCTCAACGTCATCACCTGGCCCAAAGGACTCCGGACTTCTCTTCCTTTTTGGATCAATGGCCCTTCTTTTTGCGGCTCGGCGGAGTTCAGAAGTGCTGAACCTCATTTCTAACGGAAGGAAGGGGCCTACGAAAACGATGGCCCTTGATAGCAGAAGGCAGGGTCCTATTTATAGAAACCCTGCACCCATGATTGACTGCGGGGAGGCGTGCTCCACGTCCTTTCCTGGCCACATCAGAAGGTGCCACGTGTCCGAGCGACGCTTCGAGAACCAGAAAGTCGCTTGGAAGCCATCCCCAGGACAACAACTGCCATCGCTTCGAATTCGAAGAAACCTCATTGTGCGACGGCAACATTAATGACTCCTTTTTGGAAAAGGGAGACCTAGTGGCATATAGGGCGCAAGAAATCGCGACTGTACGAATACCAACGTGCCACGTGGACAACAAAGATTATAATCAACTTTTCCTAATCGCTGGCTGATGGGGAGTTGATTCTTGTCCACCCGAACGGACAAATTTAATATCAAAAGAAAGGTAACACCGGCCTGACCAGTCATAGACGGTCTTCGGCAACGGAGTTCTGATCCGTTCCAAAGTTCGTCTTCGTCAACTATCAACTAAACAGCCTTCGACCATGACTGTTCGACTAAGCAGAAGAAAGAACGGTAAAACCAGTTCAAGCTACGAATGAAGCATAACATTGCATATGCAAAGAAAGGAGAATTTATTTCAAAATCTAGAGAAGTTATCATACAAAATTCATTGATGATACAAAGGAGAAAGAAAGAAAATACATTCAAAGCGACTCAAGTCATTCAACATCGATAGGAGGAGACTCTACACCACAGGACTGAAGCAACTTCTCAACCTATTCTGAGAGGACCTCGTCAATCTGGGCCAGGACCGGAGAACCTTCGGCTTGGACTCCTCCAGCCTAAGCTTCTTCCTGGACCGGAATCGGAATTGGAGTCACCTCCGGATTTTCGACTGAGGTAGCAGCCTCTTCATCCGGACATGGCACTTCCTCGGCCTCTACTACGGCTTCGGCCTCCTCCACCTCCTCTTCTTCTTCTCCAGCTATATTGAAGGGAGGAATACCGGAAAGGTCGAGTTGAGGGAAGGCCTCCTTTACCCTGGAGAGTCCGTCGTTAAAGCCGTGCTGGTAGCCGTACAATGATGCTTCATTGATCTCCACCTAAAATTGTGAAGACGCTCTGAAGTCTGTCATAGCATCGTCTACCCGCTTCCTCAAAGAAACGGACTCCCTCTTGGCGGCTTCAGACACTAGGATCGCCTCTTCGGCCCTCCTCGAAGCCTCCTCCACCGCCTTGGTCAGGCTTTTATCTTCTCCCGAACCTCCATGGCAGCCTGCTCCAGGGAGTCGACTTGTTTCCTGCTTCTTCTCCACCCTGCCACCTGTTCCGCCATTGTCAGATGGGCACTTTTCAATTCGCCCTTCAGTTCGTGAACTTCATTGTTCACCCAGACAATGCAGTCCTCCATAAACCGCCTCAGCTCTTCGGCAACTTTCTTTGCAGCTCTGGCAGTATGAAGCTCCTCCTTAAGACCATGGATGAGGCTATCGACGTTCCCTAGGCCCATGAAGGTAAGGTCGTAGACCAACTGCATCAAAAGTGGGGGGTCATGAACCGAACAACTCTCAGGACAAAGGGAACGACAAGGATCATACCTGTTGCAGGGTGGAGAAGGTAGAATCGGACACCCTGGGAAGGTTCCGATTCCGAAGAACCTTCAAGTCATGAGGCAGCAGCGTACCCTTCAATGCCTGCCTGGCTACGGTCGGGACCAGCAGTCCCCCCGTAGGTGAAAGCTCCGAGGAGTTCGTCGAACAGCCTTCAGCTGAATAAGCCCCGCGGGCAAACTCCCCCTCGACTTACCGTGCTTTGCCCCTATCAACTGCAGGGGGCAAAACGGTGGCACATTCACTCCCTGAGGCGGACTCCCCATTGTGCGAACCGGGGAGGTAGTCGTCGAAGGAGTTTCGACTGGGCAGGGTCTCGACGGAGCCCCCTCCGCGGTTGCTGCGTCTTCCCCTGAGGTGCCCCGGGAAGATGAAGTACTTTGATCCCCCTCGGGGCCATCCCTTCGAGCCCTCTTCCGAACTGCAGACTTGGTGAGAGGGGCCTGCGCTACCATCTTTTCCGAAGTCTGACGAAGCCAGCTCACACCAGGCTTCATCCCGCCACCTACAAGCAAAAGAGTCTATTTCAATTAATTGAGCCACAATGAAACCGGGAAAGGGGAACAAAAATTCTCATTGCTTTACCTAATGCGGGGAATCTGCTAATTATTGCTCGATGGAGATTTCTCTCCTCTAACAGTTCCGGATGGGGGCAACTTCGGAGTTGACCAGAAGATCATAATTCGACTGATCAGCCACCAAGACCTTCTTCCTGTCATTGGCGGTTAGATGAGGCTTCTTCCACACAGTGTCGAAGCCCCACGGATCAAAAGACAACACAAACACGAAGACGTGTTTCCACCTGTGGATGGCACTAGGCATGTCCTTGATGACCTTGCAGCCTGATCTAGGGCCAATCACCCACCACCAATTGCTTTGGAAATCCATCTTGAAAACAAAGAGGGCTGTGAACAAATTGGTCCTAGGTTCTACGTTTGCGATGCTGCACATGACCAGGAACCCGCAGATGTTCTGGATGCTGTTCGGGGTCAACTGCGCCGGCACCACTTGGTACAAGCGGAAGATCTTGATGAATAAGGGGTGCAGGGAAAATTGAAGACCAGCTTTCAGATGATCTTCGTACATGGTTAGACACCCTGGGGGAGATTTGTTCACCCGTTCTTCGAGTGCGGGGAGAACAAAGGGGAACTCCTCGGGAACGCGATAGCGTTTCCAAAGAAGGGCCACCTTATCCTGAGAAACTGAGCTGGGAATCGACCCCGGACCTTCTATGTCACCGGCCCCCGAGGGCCCAACCTGTTCCACTGACTCTCTATGGTTTCTTCCATGACAAAAGAATGAAGCAAGGGAGCAGGAGGAAGATTCTACATGTGAAACAAACTGGTAGTCCGGAACAAGCTGGACGAAGGATGAGACGAGGTTGAAAAAGCTTCCTTAGCCAGACCTTCGCCCTTCCCCAGAAGAAAAGCAAGGGTCTCTGAAGCTCTGCCAGGGTTGATTTGACCCAAGGTTACCCTGGGAGGTAACTCGCCTTCAACTAACCGCCAGGATGAGGCGCACCCATCATCCAACAGACGGGGGAAAGCCGCCACAACCATCCAAATCTCAACCAACAGATTGGCTTAACCATCATCCAACGGGAAAAGGAAAGACGGTCCCAGGGCCGCCCACTTTTTCCCTCTTCCCCAACCTGGGAGTGACAGCTGTCCACCATCTGATTTCCAGATCATGATGGACAGTCCAATCAGAGATCCCGTAATCATCCACTATACTGTCTCCCGGGAGGAAAACGACAAAGCACTAATACTCTCACTTCTCGAGACAAATCTTCGCTTCGAAAACTGAGAGTAGGGGGGCAACTGTTGGGATATCCCGGTTCAGCTACGAACCGAACTCCGGCTCAACTAGACAAAGCCCTTTTCTCCGGACCACGGACTTCGGACCAGGAAGAAGGCCAGGCCAACTGCAGGCAGCTCACTGCTTTTCACCGGACTACAACATCCAAAGGCCAGTCCTACGGATAACGTCTTCGGCTTTGATCGAAGACCAGATTTCTTATCGACTTCCGAAGACGCGCTCTTCGGTCCCTGCCATAGACACGATCTCCGACCCCGAGGGAAATACCAAGTCTTCGACCCACGCGAGGGGAAACTCGAAGATTGGACCACAATCTGGTCCAAATAGGTAACTGTAATCAACGGTTACATTCAGCATTCTCCATGCCACGATCATGGCGCGCAACTCCAGCTGCCATGCCTCCGATCTGGCCGGAACCGCTCAGTGACAACCCACGATCACCAATCATGGAAAAAATTAACTCCCATGATTACCGAAAGAAGAGCGGGCTGCAGGCCGGAGGCCTTCTTTTAAATAATGGTAAGAATGATGGAGGGGAAGGTATGCACACATACGCTCACACATATTCTAAGAACTCTTTCTCTCCTACTCTCGACACCCTTCCCCATTATGTGGCTGGGATCCGTCACTGACTTAGGCATCGGAGTGTCCCCCGCCGGAACAATCCCGGCAAGGGACCTGTTTTGCAGGTGAACCAGGGAGCGGTCCTGCGGCGCAGCGGCTCCGACCGGCCGATTCAGGGACTCCACACCAACATTTTGCAATTCTTTTTCCTTTCACTTCCTCTCCATCTTTCTTTTGTACGAAGGAATTTTTGTACTTATTTATTGAACGAACAAAATTTTGATGAGCCATCCTACCGTTATCCAAAAACAAAACAAAATATAGTATTCTAATATATAATATATTATATAATATTATTGTTATATTATTATATTATTAATTATTATTATATTATAGAGCAAGAGGGTTTAAATCTATTTAAATGAAATAAATAAAAATTAAATTAGAATTTTTTTTTATATGTATACTTTTCTAAACATTCAAATATGCATGAATATCCTCATAAAATTGTTATTTATATATGCTTTTCTACATTTTTTTCAATCTACACATCTACCTATAATGATATTTTAATTATTTTAATTTTAAATTATTAATTTTTTAACTGTATCAGATAATATGGATATATAAGCAAAAAGATAAGAAAAAAATGATACACACGCAAAACATATATTTTATTAGGATAGATATATACACATATATAACTATTAGTTTTTTAAAAAATTATATAAATTTAAATATTTGAAAAGAGATATATATATAAAATTGAAATAATACCATTGGTTTAATATTTACCGAACGGTTCCAAATAATCAAAGTTACCATGTGATTCTCTTTGGAGTACTCCAAATGAGCTTAAAATAATACTTGTTGTCTTTATTTATACGTTGGCGTCATCTATAATTGATAGGATTATGGGGTCCCGAACAGTTGACGTGTCATTGTCTAGTCTAAAATTTAACAATCGAAATTTCTAATATTCCAATTTTATTTTTTTGTCTTGACCTCTTGACCGAATCTATTTTTTCCACATTTGGGATTTTCCCTCTCTCTGTCTTTATAAAATGTTACATCATCTACAAGCTAAGCTGTACGACAATCAAAGGGATAGGATATTTACGTGCCTAAAGAACTTGCAAGAAAAATACATACGTAACGTTTTTCTAACTGAAATGCCTCCCCATTTTTTGACATCCAAAGTAGAAGCCATGCTGAAATCGATCATATATATATATATATTCTAAAGGTCACCATTCCAGGGCCCATTTCCAAGCCATCATTTGTTACTCTCCAGTGGGAAGAGATATGCTCGAGGGCAGCTATGAGGTGGTCATGAGCGCTTGTTGGAGCTCGTGGCAGCAAAGGTTTCACGCTCGCGGCCCACTGATTAGCTCCTCTCTCCGGCTCCGGTCATTGTTACGTGCTTTCTTATTCTCACCGTTGCGGTCAGCCGATGCGCCGACTTGAATGCCGATTTATTTATAATTACTGCCGATTCCGTCGCCGTCGCCCCTCCACCACCGAAACTGGCCGAGTACTCGGCGACGATTGGCTGCCGGGGGCCGGGGGCCGGGGGGTGAAAAGATCGGCGATTGGGGAAGGCAGTTAAAAAGGTGCAGGCGGTATGATGACCGAATGGATGCAATGGATGGTGAATGATGGATGGGTGGGGCCCGGTTTGACAGTAATTTGATTGGTGTTTTAGAATTGGGTGTGAGGGAGGGTCCATTGGAAAAGGACTCAACGGTTATCATCCGGCGGCTGTGCAAGTACTGGCTAGGAGCCTTCCCCAAACTGTGTTCCTCTCTCGTATATTTTTTTTTAAATAACTAAAAGGGATGGGATGATAAATTTGGTATAGCTATCCCGTATATTATTATCTTGTTAAAAAATATTCGATGCAAGGTGCTAAATTTTTACAATCTTTCATCATCTGATAAAAAATATTCAATGCAAGGTGCTAGATTTTTACAATCTTTCATCATCTGATAAAAAATATTCGATGCAATGCATTAGATTTTTGTAACTTTTTTTCGTTCAAGAATGAGTACGTCAATCCGGCATCACCAGAATGCCAGCTAGTTAAAATGATAAACTAGAAAAAATTCTAACCTCTCACTCTGTCCAATCATCATGGATCCCAGGAGATAATTCATGTATTTAATTAAATCTTTTATAAAATCATTCCTCAAATCCATAATCAGTGATTTTCTCTATATCTTTTCTCCGTGAATACAGCTGTTCTTCGATGAGATGCTGGAAATTTTGAGTAATGGATGAGAATAGCTGGTGTGGATGTCAATAAACAAAGGATACTTTATGCGAATTCAAATAAAAAAATAAACAAAAACAAAACTAGGAGATGGATTGAAGTTGAGACTTAGAAGTATTAGTAAGCGATAACTAACAAGTAATGCTTCCTTTAACATGGCAGGGAGAATGTATATGAGGGAAGATAGGGATGTTTTTGTGGTTTTAATTAATTAATTAATTATGCTACCAGGCACATAAACTTAGTACATTTGTTTTTTTATTATTAATTGTTGGACTCTTCTTGTTATTTATCATTAAGAAGGCAAGGACTAATCTAACTGCAAAGTGTTTTCATAAAAAGTATTTATAAACAATAGTGTGTAGGGCTCCCTAACACTTTGTCTTGATTCGAAATTGGGGACAATAATTTAAATGTTGAGATGACTAGAGAAAGGAGGTAGGATTTAGGGAGGGTTGACAAGTTAATACAACTGTTCGTTTTACTTGAATACATCTTTGTTGAGACGATATATATACCTTGCTTTTATATATGGTGTTCTGTCTACTTCTTGGATAGTGGTTAGAAGTGAAAAAAAAGGATGGAAGGGATGTGTAATTCTTTTCAACCATATGACTTTTTCAGGCAAATCAAATTTCTAATATTGATCTAATTTTTGAAGTTGACTTCATTGTATAGGACATACTATATCATGTTTTCTCTTCTTTCTTATGTCTTCTCTTTCTCATTCATCTCTCTTGTCCTCTCTTCTTACTCTCTTTTAGGCTACAATTAGGTCAGGTTGACCCGTGATCTAACTTATTTAGATCCGATCCAACCCATTTTAAAAAACTTGTGGATCTGTATCAAATTTTAAAATTAAATATATTTCACTTTTCAAGTTGGACCTGAATTTACTGAATTCAAACTAGATTCGGTCCACCCTAAACCTAGTAATACCATAAGGATTTAAATATATTTGAGCTTCTACAATTATGATTTAAGATTTGTATGAATCATGCATTTAATATAAAGATAGATTTAAAATCATTTTTATATCTTAATTTATTTTAAAAGCAATATTGTTTGTTGTTTATTTGGTATAGTTTATGATAGTCGGTTATGCGATAATTAAAATATAATTGGCTATATTTGATCTGGACCCGATTTGAACCCAACCATGACCTGATCTGAAGTCGAGGTTTTTGGATTGGGGTTGGGTTATACATAAACCCTACCCAACCCGAACGATCTATAAGATTGAAAATTTTGATTGTGGACTTAACACGAGCCCGACCTGATCTTCTATTAGGTCGGGTATCGGTCCAATACTAAGGCTCGATCAAATAGCCAAGTTTGACTAAATATGATCCAACCTATTTTCACCCCTAGCTCTTTTACATAGTCTCATACCTTGTGATTCTCTCTTTTTCTTCGATGCTCCTTTTCTCTATATGCTCTAAGTTGGAAGAGAGATGGTCTAAATAGTTTATGCTTTCTCTCTCATGATATATCATTCATTCTCTGCCTCTTCTTGTGCTCTTTTTATCTCTCTGTTGGTTTCTTTGTATATATAAGGATGCCTCTTTTTTTTAAGTATCACAAAACAAGAGAATGGCGACTCTCTTCTATTTTATTTTTCAAGAAAAAAATATACGATCCGGGTAAATCAATTCACATGTCGTATATCCATCTTTCCCCATTCATTTTCAAACACATAATTAATTAGTTACTATGAAAAAGATGTAATTAAAGGCAAAACAAAAATCATCTTAACTCCTGATCATTATCAGGGATGGCAATGGTCCGGGTTCGGGCCGGGTGCATAACTACCCAAACCCAAATCCAAATATTCAATACACTACCCAAACTCGGCCCAAACACTATCAGGACTGGGTTTTTTTTTACCCAAACCCATCTCAATTGGGTATTGGGTAATCGGGTTTACCCGGCCCGAACCCAATTGAGTCATATTAAATATTTTTTCATTTTTATCAACTTTAAAATCATCTACAATTTTATAAATTATACATATATTAAATAAATAAAATTTAACTATATTTTTAGTTCAACAACAGTTAATTTCATATTCAATCAAAATTTATATTATAAAATTGGTAAACAATTAATTATGATCTTGTTTTGAATTCACCCTGAATAGAATAGGATGAAAAAAATTTTCAATATATATATATATAATGATTAGGGTATAGGGTTCAGGTATTTTAAAATTTAATAACAAATAATTATAGTTAATAAAATATATATTAATTATATATATTTAAATATTAAAATAATTCGGGTTGGGTGTATATCTATCCAGTCCCGACCCAAACTCAAAGTTAAGCATTCGGGTTTTACCCAAACTCGGTCCGAACCCAGTCAAAGCGTTGACTACCCGGCCCAATCGGATCGGGGCAGGTCGGGTACCCATGGGTTTGGATTTTATTGCCATCCGTAATCACTATCTACCAGGTGCAATCTTCTCCTCACCATATTATACCTTCTTTTCATCTACTTTTCTCACTAACCGTTACTTAATTGCTCTCCTCCTACCATAGTTCGATATCTTTTGGTAAGTATGTCAGTCTGACACTACTATGGCATCGGAGTAGAGTACTCTCCCACCATCCCGATCAGGTGCTCCAGGAGAAAATTCTGGATTTAATCAAGTCATCTGCAGGATCATGGCTCAAACACGGGACCTGTGGATGGCAGGCATAAGTACCTACCAATCGAGCTATCGCCTTAGTGGCTACTATATCCATCCTTTGATGCTCATGTACATATCTCTTTCACATATTCAAAAAATCGGGTGGCTCAACCTCCCATTCCCTCATAAAAAAGAATAAAAATATTCTTTTTTTAAAAAAAGAAAAACCATGATTTTTTGACACTGTAATCCATCCTTATTTTTTTAGGGCAAAAATTGTAATTTAAATTCTAACAAATATAGATGTCTCGCATGTGGATATGGTTGGAAATTGAACTAAAATTGTAGTACAATACAATAGCAAATGCATTCCCCTTGTGTAGCTCATCCCATATATGTTATATTAATCAACATCCAAAACCTACATATTTTCCTTTCCTTATCGTATCAAATTCTATGAATGAAGTTCTCTTTTTTACAAAGTCACATCTAGTGCATTCAAGAGATAGCCCAAGCCAAAATTTGCTCGAATCCAAGTTCAAAATTCAACCTGAATAGTGAATATAGCTAAAATTTCGTAGCATTAGATTATGTCAACCTGAATTAGATGTAACTATTTATTACCAGAACTTTGTCCATCGTATATATATGTTGTGACAGCGTTATGTTTGGTTAAGAGCTCTATTGGGGAAAAAAAAAATGTGCAATGGAAGTTAAACCAATCTCTCAAAAAAGTCGAGTCGAATGGTCATGAACAATATCATATAAATAAGTTCGCATTAGGCTTAAATTGGCTTTCTCAATTTTTCATCCTAGCCTTAAAGTAACCAACTCATACAAGATTTGGTTAGCATTTTTCAACCCAAATACTCTCTTACACATACTTGGATTGCAATGTACCTTCCATGGTAGAACACCGACCTCCAAAACAAATTTGAAAGATCAAACAGAAGAATTGTTAAAAACATACATATATCGCAGATTAATTATGCGAAGGTCAACTAAAAATCTGATTTTTAGGTAATAGGTAGCTTAATTTGTCTAATTAAAGATTAGCTTAGGTTTAATTAATCCTATCAGTCAAAAGACAGATAACCTTTAAATTAAAGCCATTTTTTCTTGCCGTGGGTTTGATGTAGGCATGCAAATTCTCATGATTGGAAAAATACTCTCTCTCTCTCTCATTGTAAAGGAAAAATGCTTTACTTAATTCATATATAATTTCAGAGGAGGTTTCCAGAAATTTTTTGAGACCTGCGATAATTGATGTGAGTGAGAGATCAAGATCTCATCTTTTATTCCCGTTCTATTAGTCGGTGCCTTAATGTTGACGTACTCACTATTAGATGATAAGAGGTTGTAAAAATCTAAGCATTTTGAATTGAATATTACTTGATAAAATGGAACCTGTGATATAGCTATATCAGGATTTATTCCCTCCGCCTTCTTGTTTAGAGAGAGAGAGAGAGGAGAGGAGGTCTTCATATGTTCTCACGTTCACCGTCGTTATTGTTTCATTTGTTATTTAGCGTAAATTCAAGAGCTTCTCTGGATTCACGTGGGAAGCATTAAAATTGTCATCACTTCTCCGAGTACGCTATCCATGCATCAATATATATATATATATATATATATATATATATATGCATGGACGAATAAATGAATGGGGGGAGAGATGGCAGAGGAGGGGTTGGGGAGTACATATTTATGTGAAGCGATCGAATCAGGGTTGATGCTGGTCCACAGTCCCTGCACTACTGTCCAGAAGGGTACGAACGCAAGCCATGAAACCCGGGCTTCCATCAATATTCTAACATTTCTTTACTTGGTTCGTTTCATCTCTCTCTCTCTAAGTCATGACTTGCCATTCGTTTGCCTTTGATGTTCTCAGGTCCTGTCTCCTGGGGTATAATGTTTTGGGCCAGGATACATAAGCTCTGTGGGAGCCAAGGTCGTACAACAAAATGCATGCATGTCAACCTTGTTTGAATCGAAGAGCCTATTTGGATATTGTCCCGGGTTGATCTAGCTATATATGCGACAAGTCCGCATGGATGGGAAAGGCTGTTGATGAGAGAGAGGAGATGATCGAAGAAGAGGAGTGGCTGCTCGGTCTCATGCATGCATGCATGGTGGTCCTCGAGCCATGCATTTTTTTGAAGATGCCATGATATCATCGCATGGGGAAGAAATTAAACTCTCTTTATAGTCTTGTCTTGGTAATTAAGCCGTATTTGTTAAACTATTTTCGAATAAATATATATCAGCAACGATATCTATTAATTGTTAACATATGGCAATAACAAGGAACATCGGAAGAGAACCGACATGAAATATATATTAGTCGACTTTTAAATTAATTCATCCATCTTGGATATTAACCGTTCTCTCAAGTAGGATAATGAAGCCGTATATATCAGCTATGGTATCGGAGTTTCGGCTAACCTGGACTTGGAATATAGAGCCATATATAATAGTGTCGACAGTCTTGTCCAGTTCTAACAAAACTTTAGTTTTCGGAACTGATAATGGGTCGATCATTTTCTTATAACAGGTTTTTAACAACCCCGATCAGACAATCACGGATTATCCGAATTAATACTCTTAAAAAGGTGCAGAGGATTGCAAAAAGGTTCAAGTTTTAAAATTTTAAAATTCTCACTTTATTTTTTTTTTTTTTACTGTTTTCGCTCTCCAACTAACGCAAGCATAGAATGGTCTCCGCCAAAACACCCCTTATTCTTCTTCTGCTTCTTATTTATTTATTTATTTATTTTTTTGGCAGATGAATGCTTGTTTCTTGCATGCTTTACGTGTTATGAAAAGCCACTTCGGCCTACGTCCGATAAGTCCATTTAGGCATTCGAGAGACATAAGAACATCTGCAACAACGATCATCAGGACAGTAGCCTGGTTGATAGAGACTTAGTCTCATCTTTCATCGGTCATGGATTCGAGACATTATCTCTGCGGGTGACTCGATTAAATCCAGAAATTTTTCTGGGACATGTGATCGGGATTAGTGGTGTCAGGCTAACATACTCATCGATGGTGAGAGGGTACATGAAAAAATTGTGGCCCGAATCGAATATAACTTGACGGGATTGGCGCCCGGTGAGGATAGCTACACTGGAATTTATTTTCCCTCTTCTTTTCTTTAAAAAAAAAAAAAATCTGCAATAACCGACCACAAATTAGATGTAGCATGATTGGCAATATAATCCTCGTATATTTGCCATGGTTGTAGGTATTCCAATTTTTTTAGTTTTTTCGATAAATTTGTAAATGTTCGACCTGTCATTATTGATAGATACGAATGGAATCTTTTATGATACGCTTTTTGCACTATAAAGTACATGGGTACTATTATAAATAACTTTCGCATTATTTATTTTGAAAATAGGTAGTTTATTATTATTATTATTATTAATTTTTTGATAAACTTAAAAGGAAGGAGGATAAATACCGTCGTAGCTACCACCCCCACTGGATCCTATCCATCACCCCCACTGGACCTTATCCATCATAGATGAGTATGTCAGCCTGATCCCGCTAAGCCGATGGAGTAGTGCACTATTCCTCCATCCCGATCACGTGCTCCAAGATGCACCCGGAATTTAATCGAGTCACCCGCAAGAATCTATTTTTTTTTTTTTTTTAATCTTTGTAACTCATTATGTATCTCATTGGAAAGTTTTTGGATATATTTCCGGCATAAATAAGATTCGACAGTATTTAAGATGGATGACGTAACGACTAGGCCACCCATGATAGCATATGAATCTACGATTAAACAATCACATTGCAAAGGATCCGAACTCTAAATAGATTAATTGTCGCCGAACCATTTTTCGTGCTTCTATCGGTCCCATTCCACTTAATGCATTATTTAAGGAGAAAAGATTGTAAGGAGCCATCTTAACAAGAATATTGAATGCGGCTTCTCATTTCATCTTGGGTCTTAGCTCTGAAGCCCGGCCCATGGCAAAATCTTACTCAAGAATTTCTCCCTTCTAATCTTTTATTTACATATCGGGGCATATAAATCACTTAAGAAAGTCTCTCCGCTGTCTTCCACCAAGCATATTGCTTCATTATGTGGCATACCAATTCAAAGGGAGAACGTACATGCTAAGTCTATATCTATCACCCCCCTCTAACTACGTTTCCTGCAGCTTCTTGAATTAACCCAGGAATTCCACTAGCTAGGCACCTTCTTTATTATTATTATTATTATTATTATTAATTTTTTTCAATTTCATCAATGAATTTAATGCATTTTGCATGCTTTAATTTAAAAACTAGGATTTTGGAAAAAGACTCTGGTGGATGTACTGGAAGCTCCATGTACAAATTTTACCTACATTAATGAGTGGCAATTTTGTTTGCCACCATCCCTTGGGTCTCAAAGTTCAAAAGCTCTTAGACTATTGAAAAGGTTGACTCGGACTAATAAACCTATTGGACATCTCTTTTGTCACTCAAAACTTAAATGAGACTATAACAATTCTTCCCTTCCAATATAATGTCATTACGGCTGGCATAACTAATAAAAAGAAAACCTGTCACGGACTTACGGCCCAAACGTGTTCACTCTCTCTTTATTCTATTTGTACTCTTTAAGCTTTTTATCTATACGATACTTTGATTCAAATGGAGTGAACGCGCGCGTGAGAGAGAGAGAGAGAGCACGTTAAAGAGGGTTGCAAGGTTGAGCCCTAAACCTATATATTATAGACTAGGTAGTGCACTGATATATGATTAATGAAATGATAAGATCGAGTATAGAATTGTACTTTATATTTTTAAAATAATTTCATCTTGCACAAGTACTTACGATTTATATGATAATTATCTTTCATGATGCAACGATCTTCTTTTGATGAAAGCAGCACTACTATTCACTAGAATGGCGAACAGAGAATGCTATACTCTCTCAATTTAAAGTATACAAATATACTAAATATATTTCCTAAGATGATTTTCGTATATCATGGAATTTTCTATTTATAGATTTGAGGTGCCTATTGAAAACATCCATTTATGCTTGATCTGCACCATTAGATCATCTTAGTTTTGGTCGGATGCATCCTTCGAATGCTTAGATCGCATCATTTGATGATGGAATTTCTTGATGTATATTGGATCATGCATTTCCATGATCGAATGCCTAGATAATCGTCTAATCGCATATTTATTTGATCATGTGCGATTTGTATTGCTAGATAGAACAATCTCGATCGTATGCGATCGACGCTCTGCGATCAACTGCTTATAACCAACCGATCTTTATCTATACCACTTGATCTTCCATCTATCCGATGATCGATCTATACCACTCGATCTTTCATCTATTCGATGATCCATGATCATTTCACAAGGATCACGATCCATGCCATCTGACCATTGATCCAAACCATCTTAGCCTCTCATCAATCTCGATCATTAGATCTTCACGAATCTAGAAAATTCTAAAGCTCTTCAAGCTCCTTGCAAGGATGCAAAGTGCAAAGTGTTTGCTTACAGAGCGCCCATTGTATCCTTTTTGCCCAATCGCGCACATGCGACATCACCCTCTAGCTCTTCGCATATCTTGGTGAGTTTTAAGCTTGTAAAGTTATCACTTATAAAGTGAAATAACTTTTTTCAAACTTTTTATGCGGGACCAAAAGTTTATACCCTTCTTATGTACATTAAATATGTTCATTTGAATACTTTCAGACATCAATTTCTCATTCATTTTAAATGGATACTAATAACTTTTTGGGTAGTATTAATCACCACATCAAAGAGATTATCAATCTACTTGGTACCATTTATAATTAATTATGGGACCCACATAAAATTGGGCTTAAAGTTATTGAAAAATATTTTTCTAATATCCATCTTCCAACAATCCTCCATATGAATGGAAATTAAACTTATCGATGGTCTATCCCCCACATAAATGGATTTTAATGCAAATGAGTATACAGGCACTTAAAAGAGTAATATGGATAAAGGTTGCATCGGGATAGGTAACTTGTAGCTTTGAATTTTTCTTAGTGAGTTGTTATCAGATTTACTCGCTAAAAAGTGAACATGGTGTCTTAATTTTTTTAGCTTTTAATATAAATTAAGACAATAACAATTACACAACTTCTTTCTGAGCATTCTTTTGGTTTTCATGGTTGTGTTTATTTCGGTCCTAAATAACTCCTGATTTTATGAGTATTTTAGAAAATTAAACCCTTAAAATTTTTATAAAATTAATCTAGTTCACACTCATAGGTGAATCTTATTAAGAGTATCCTACTATACCTCACATGATATTCATGTTATAAGAATCATTAAAAGCTATGTTTATCCTAGTATCATTAGCAGGTAGCATTAATTATCATAGGAATGAGTAAGATGGATATCCTAAGTGTTATACCGACATCTTCATAATTTAATTATCCCTTTTGAATCTCGATCTTAAAATCTCCAGTCTACTAGGTTGGGTATCCATTATGAAGATTATTTTGTTATAAGCTTTAAACCCATTTTTCTTGATAAACAATTTATTTGATCTCTCGGTAAACTTTTATTAGTGGATCTATAAGATTTTTCTTTGACTGAATATAGTCAATAAAGATTATTCCATTTTCAACTAACTGCTTAATGATATTTTATCTTCAATGTATATGTCTAGCTTATCATTATGCATTTTATTCTGTACTCTGCAACTAGCCAATTGACTATCACAATGGATGTATATCGTAGAAATAGGTTTATAAGCCAACATGAAATATCCTCTAAAAACTTTTGAAGTTATTATACTTCTTCTTCAACTTTATCTAAAGCTATAAACTCCAATTCCTTAATGGACCAAGCTATACGTTTATTTTGAGAATTTCCAGGATACTGCACCTCCTCCTAAGATGGATACATATCTACTAGTAGACTTTGTGTCTTCCATATAAGATATTCAGTTAGCATCACTATATCCTTCAAGTATAGCTGGATATCTTGTATAATATAATCCATAATTTAGGATATATCGAAGATATTTTAATACCCTTACTAGAGTTATCCAATGATTTGGACCTAAATTACTAGTAAATCTACTTAATTAATTGACAGCATAGGCTATGTCAAGATGGGTATAATTCATGATATATATTAAATTATAAATTATACATGAATATTCTAATTATAATATGAGTTGCCCAGTATGCATTGCAAGATGTAGATTAACATCTACTGGTATTTAAAATGGGCTAATATCATACTTATTAAATTTATTCAATATTTTCTCAATATAATCAGATTAAGATAATACTATTCCTTCAGTTGTTTTAGTAATTTTAATTCTTAGTATAATATCTGCAACACCCATATTTTTCATATCAAAATATTTAATTAGTATTTTCTTTGTATATTTAATCATATCAGTATTACTATCAAATGATTAACATATCATCCATGTATAAGTAGACTAATACATACCCTTTAGGCATGGTTTTAGCATATACACATTTGTCATATTTATTTATTTTGAATCCATTAAATAACATGACATTATCAAATTTTATATACTATTATTTAGGTGCTTGTTTTAATCTATATAAGAATTTAACAAGTCTACATGCCTTTTTTTCTTGGCCAAGAATAAACCCTTTAAGTTGTTTCATATATATTTCTTTCTCTAATTCACTATTTAGGAATGTTGTTTTGACATCCATTTGATGAATTTCAAGATTGTTAATCACTGCCATAGCTATTAATATTCTTATAGATGTTATTCTTATTATCAATAAATATGTATCAGAAATCTAGTCCTTTCTTTTGTTTAAAGTCTTTTGCTACTAACCTAGTTTTATACTTGTTAATTGATCCATTAGCCTTTAACTTCTTAAAAATCCATTTACATCCCAAAGGCTTCATACCTATTAGTAAATCTATCAATTTCTAGGTACAATTATGCATGTTGGATTTAATTTTGTTATTAATATTTTCTTTTCAAAAGGATATTTTTGGTGTAGACATTGCTTCTTTGAATATTTAAGGATCATTTTCTAACATGTATATTAGATAATCAAGATCAAAAGATTTTGCAACCTTAGGTCTCTTGCTATATCTAAGTTCATCTTTAGAATTTTCATCCTAATGAGTACTATTTGTAGTATTATTATAAATTCTTTTATTAGAACTTATTTTTGATATTCTTTTATTAGAGAATATATTTTTGAAGATGATGTATTTCTTAATTCCATGATTATATTTTTCTGTATATTAGGTATGTATGATTTATACATAAGAAAGTGATATGCATTACTATTTTGTGCATAATCGATAAAAATATAATCAATAGTTTTAGATCCTACTATGACCTTTTTAGTGTCTAGAATAGCTACTTTAGCTAAACACCCTCACACTCTCAAGTAATTATAAGAAGGTTTTTTTCCTTTCCATAACTTATAAGGAATAACGTCCTTCGTTTTAAGAGGTATCCTATTAAAAATGTGATTGGCTGAGAGAATTATTTTTTCTCACAAATTTTGTAGTATACCAAAACTTATCAACATGGCATTCAACTTTTCCTTCAATATATGATTTTTGTGTTCAACAATTCTGTTAGATTGATATGAATAAGGAGTTATAGTTTGATGAATAATACCATGTACTTGATAGAACTCATCAAAAGGTGCATCGTATTCTCCATCTCTATTGCTCCTTATAGCCTTAATCTTTTTACCAAGTTGATTTTCAATCTCATTCTTATAATATTTAAAAATATCTAAAGCCTCATCTTTGAACTTTAGTAAATATACAAAATAATATCTAGATAAATCATCAATAAAAGTTATGAAATACTTTTTACCTCTCTTAGATTGGACAAACTTTAAGTCACATAGATTATTGTGAATTAAGTCTAGAGGTTTAGTAGTTCATTCTACTGAATAAAATTGTGTTTTAGCTAACTTAGCATCAACACATATTTCACATTTGTAATATGGATCGATTTGATGATTAGATAATAATTATAAATTCATTAATTTTTGTAATGAATTAAAATTCATATATCCTAATCTTTCATGCCATAAAGAAGAAGAAACAACTATATAAATTTTAAAAAAAGCTTTATTATTATCAAGATTATGGTATATAGTCATGACATTCATCTTGAATAATCCCTTATTCAGATAGCCCTTGTCTAAAAAGATCCCACTCTTAGTCAGTATAAACTTATCAGACTCAAAGACCATATTAAACTCATGCTAACCGAGGAGGGAGCCTGACACAAGATTCTTTCGGATATCTGGGACATACAGTACATCATTCATCAGGAGTTCTTTATTGGATGCCATCTTAAGAACTATGCGGTCAAGTCCTTCGACCTTGGATGTAGTAAAGTTACCCAAGATCAGATTTCTATCGTTAATAGGAGTATATGATGAGAACACACTCTTATCATAGCAGACATGTCGAGTAGCTCTGGTATCAATGTACCACTCATTAGGTTTATCAATCATACTTGCTTCAAACATTATTGCTGATAGTATCATCTCTGATATTTCTTGTGATAGGGTATCTTCTATAATATTGACTTCTTGCTTATCCTTTTCCTTAGAATAATAATCCTTGGTTTATGTCCTTGTTTTCCATGGATGAAGCACTTGCCCTTGAATTTTTTTGAATTTCCTTTCTTCTATTTATAGCTTTTTTTAGAAAACTTGCATTTCTTCTTATTGGCCTTTCTTTCCACTAGGTTGGCCTTACGCTCAACCAGATATCCTCTAGTCTTCTTGTCATAGCTTTTATTGTCCTCTTGGATCCTCAGTCGAACAATCAGATCTTCAAGCCCCATTTCTTTCGCTTATGTTTCAGGTAGTTCTTGAAGTCCTTCCATGATGGTAGTAGCTTCTCAATGATAGTAGCTACATGGAATGACTCACTTAGAAACATTATTTTTGCATGTATCTCATGCAGAATGATTTGCAGCTCTTGGACTTCATGACAATTTTAGAGTTAACCATCTTGTAGTCCAGGAATCTATTGACCACAAACTTCTTGTGTCTAGCATCCTTGGTGTTATATTTCTTGTCCAAAGATGCTCAAAGCTCTTTTGCAGTACTAACACTACTATACATATTGTACAAAGTATTCTCTAATTTATTAATAATATAGTTCTTTTATAGAAACTTAGAATACTTTCATACTTCTACTGCAGTGACCACTTTCTTGTCAATCTCTCATTCCTTCAGAATTGGTGGATCTTCATTGAGAACTTTGACCAAATTTAAAGTTATGAGATAGAGTAGCATTTTGTGTTGCCATCTCTTAAAGTTAGTGATGGAAAACTTTTCTAGCTTCTCGGCCTGAATAGGTGTAAGGACCATAGCCATACTCTAGTAGTACTTCAGATGATGGAAATTGTCTGAAGATTGTTGACCAGGTAGTGTACTAGTGTATGGCTAATGAAATGGTAAGACCGAGTCTAGAGTTTTACTATATTCTTAAGACAGTTTTGTCTCACATAGGTTCTTACGGTTTGTGTGATAATTATCTTACAGGACACAACGGTCTTCTTCTGATAAAAGCAGCACTACCATTCACCATAACAACAAACCAAGAATGATATACTCTCTTAATTAAGAATATGCAAATGCTCTAAATATATTTTTTAGGATAATCTTCATATGCCATGGAGTCTCCTATTTATAGATTTGAGGTGCTTATTGAAAACATTCATTCATGCTTGATCTGCACCATCAGATCATCTTAGGTCTAGTCGGATGCATCATTTAGATGCTTAGATCATGTCATTTGATGATTGAGTTCCTTGATGTTCATTGGTTCGCACATTTTCATGATCAGATGCCTAGATAATCATTTGATCGTGTATTTATTTGATCGGGTATGATCTGTACCGCTAGATAGTGTAATCTCGATCGGGTTCGATCGACACTCTGCGATCAACTGCATGTAACTAACTGATCTTATCTATATTGCTATAACTGATGATCTATGATCATCTCACACAGATCACGATCCAGGTTTTTTTGACCATTGATCCAAACTATCTTAGCCCCTTATTGATCTTGACCGTTAGAACTTTATGAATTTGAAAAATTTTAAAGCTCCTCACAATGATGCGAAGTGCACCTACAAAGCACCTATTGCACATCTGTTGCCATTGCATGCACACACGAACGCATCACCCTCTAGCTCTACAGTTATCTTGGTGAGCTTTGAGCTTGTACAAAGTTATCACTTATAAAGTAAAACAACTTTTTCCAAACTTTTCATATGGGACTAAAAATTTATACCCTCTTCAAGTATATTAAACATGTTCATTTAGGTACATTCAAACATCAATTTCTTATTTATTTTAAATGGATATTAATAACTTTTTGAATAATATTAATCATCACATCAAAGAGATTATAAATTTACTTGGTATCACTTAAAATTAATTGTAGGACTCACATAAATTAGATTTAAAGTTATTAAAAAATTATTTTTTTAATACCCATTGATGTGGCAGGATCGCTGACATGGAGCCCCTTTCAGATCTAGTTAGATGCAGTCAGATGCCATGTTGGAAGAAATTGCCACGTCAGACCCCCTCTTCGCTCCTCCTCCTCGAGCCAAGCTCTCTTCAAAGGGGAGGTCTAACAGCCAGAAGCCGTCCCCGTGGCCAAAGCCCACGGTGCTTCGGGAGGTTCAGATGTAGTAGGAAGGGGGCAGCGCCACCTTCCTTGGGTGGCACATCGCTGCCCAAGGACCACGGAGGGGCACCCCCCAGGATGCCTTCATTACTCCCGTTGCTGCTTATACCAAATAGGAAAGGGCGCCCCGGCCAAGGCACTGCACCACCCAACCGACTGCTTGCACCACCCGAAAGAGAATCATCCTAGAGGATTCAAATCCAGGGGGCGGCTGTTCCTTGATCGAGGCCCTACCAAATTTTCCAAAGTAGGGTGACCATATGGGAAGTCAGAGCCTGCGACATAACTCCCTATCACGAATAGGGAAGGCACCTGGGCGCACGGCATGGAGCACTACCGAACGTTGACCTTTCGATGCTTGCAGAGGGGGAGGAACCCGAGGTAGGTCGCTGAGAGGGTCCATGGCCTAAAAAGAGGTTCAGGTGGTCTCACACAAGATAAGCAAACAAGCAAAGGCGAGCGAGCTAGGGGCAGAGCGTTCTGAGACTACCGAAGTACCCGTCGGAAGGATCTCAACGGACACAGCCATCACAGCTCGCGCTCTCCTCCACCGCTACCACTCTCACTCCACTCTTTCTTTCTAAACTAAAATCTCCTCCTTCGAGTGTGGAGTCCAACCAAAAGGGTCCACAGGGGAGGATCTGTTCTCCTAAATCGTCACTGACTTGATTGTCGGAGTGGCCCCACCGGGATTCCCATCCCGGGTCTCCTCTGTTTTGCAGGTCTGGGTGCGTGAACTTGTTCCTAAGCGACGAGGTCGGCATCCGAGGTCATCCCCACGCTACAGGCCACGATGATGTAGGCGGCAATAGATTGGCACACCAGGTAGGGGGCAGGACACAATCTGATCCAAGCCAATCCCCATACGTGCAACTCCACCCGAAACATGGTGATGACACCCGCATAGGAGGTCTCCACCAGCCGTGTGAGAGACCCCCCCTCTCGCGGGGGCCCGTATAGTCCAGAGAGGGAGCCCCCCGCTCCACCGCAACCACCTCCAGCGAATGTCCAGTTGGCTGTACTCGCCCAGTAGATGCAGATTCTAACTGCGGTGGTGCGATAGTTACAGCATCAACATTGATCCCTGGCCATCCACTAACAGCCAGGAACCCCTGTGGCCCAAGTCGCCGCACCCCGTGATAGCCTGTGGTCCTTCCAAGGAAGGCCTTAGCTACTGCCGACCATGATAAACCCTCGGGAAAGCACTGGATCCCGATGAAGAGATAATGGATCGGGTCAGTCGATTGGGAGAGCCAGTCTCCGGCCCTCGAGTAGGCTATTATTAAGCACCGTCGTGGCTATCGAGGTAAGGCCCCCCGTTGCGACCCCCCTCAGTTATTGCCTTCACCTCCTCCGTTGGCCTTAGTGGAAGGCTCCACCGACGAGGCCATCAGGCACATGGCTGAAAGGCGCCTGGAGGAACGGGAGCGCAAGTTGGCGGAACTATCCCGCCAATTTGCAAACTTGTAGGGCTCCTCCCGTGAGACTACGGGCCATGATGCCCGTTCCCCTTTCTCTCGAGAAATCCAAGAGAAGCCGATCCTTAGTTAGTTCCACATACTGCAAGTGGATCCCTACGACAGGACCACTGACCCTCTGGACCACCTTGAGAGCTACAAGGCTCTCATGAGAGTCCAAGGGATGATCGATGCCCTATTTTGCATCGCCTTCCCAGTCACTCTCCGGAAGGCAGCTCATGTCTGGTTTACCCACATCGAGCTCGAAAGCATCAATTCCTTTGCACAGTTGAAAAGGAGATTTTTGGTCCACTTTGCTACCTGTCGGAAGGTGCCATGAGAGGTAGACAGTCTCTTCTCCATTAGGCAACAGGACCACGAACCCTTGCGAGATTATGTAACCCGCTTCAAAGTTGCCGCACTGGAGATCTATAACTTGGATGAGCCAGTCACCATGCTGGTGTTGAAGAGGGGACTTAAGACTTCCCGTCTCACCTACTTCATGGATAAAAAGCCGCCGAAGACGTACTTCGACCTCCTTCTCCACGTTCACAAGTACATCCATACTGAAGAGGTGAACCGTACGAGGAGGGAGTTGGATGGAAAGCCACTGAAGAAGCAACCTCCAGGGGAGACGTCTGGGGTGCGGAAGCCCGGACCGGCCACCCCAAACTTCTGCCAGGGTCAAAGCCGAAGAGCGGCCCCATCCCAGAAGAAAGATACACACCTCTCCTCACCCCGAGGATGAAGATCCTCATGGAGATTGAGGACGAGCATTACTTGCACAGCCCTCCCTCGCTAAGGCCATCCACCGGTCATGACAAGATGAAATATTGCCAGTTCTACCGCGACCATGGCCATGACACCAAGGAGTGCTGCCACCTAAAGAAAGAAATCAAAGACCTTATAAGAAGGGGCTACCTCGAAAAGTTTGTGGGGGGCAAGACCTCAGTAGAACCTTAGGCGCTTGTTGCTCTTCCCCCTGTCCTCGCAGTCGATAATCGACCCATCGAGAAGCCTGTGGGAATGATATGCTGGGGAATAGAGTGCATGGCCAAGAGGGCCTGGGAGGGGGAGAGGTCAGAAAATGTACTCCCCTTAATAAGGGAGGGGAGATTTGGGAATCAAAATGTAAATAACGATGCCGTGGTCATCGAGATAACGATTTCCAGCCATCCTGTAAAATATATTATGGTTGATAGTGGAAGTTTGACTAATATCCTTTTTTACGATGCTTTCTCCATGATGAATCTATAATCTACTCAATTGATGCCTGTACACACTCTCTTTGTCGGTTTTACTGGGGACTCTGTGGGAGTTGAAGGGGAGATCACTCTCCCCGTTACTACCGAGTCACCATCCTAAAAGAGCACTGTCATGATGACCTTCATGGTTGTTAGGCTTCCTTTGGCCTACAACGTGATCCTTGGCTGACGTGGGCTCAACCTGTTCGATGCGGTCATCTCCACCAGGCGGCTATTGGTGCAGTTTTCCATCCCTTATGGTATAGAAAAAATGAGGGGGGCACCTCAGCCGGTCCAACACTGTCTTCAAGCTGTCCCAGGGGCTAGAAGCTTCGAGGAGGACCCCGGCATCGACGACCTCGACCAAAGGGTGCAAGATCCCAGGGGTGGTCCAGTTGAATGCCGATTGACGTACCCACTTAGAGCCAACCCGACAAAGATTGTGCAAATCAGGGCCCAGCTACCAGAAGAGGAGCGAGCCAACCTGTTAGAATTCCTCTGGTGAATGCGGACGTGTTCGCCTGGATGATGGCAGACATGCTTGGGATTCCCTTCGACATCATCACTCATAAGTTGAGCATCGACCCGAAATACCGCCCTATCCGATAAAAGAAGAGATGCTTCGTCCCAGAGAGGCAACAAGCGATCAACGAGGAGGTGGAGAAACTCCTTGCAGTCGGCTTTGTTCACGAAGTGTAGTACTCTAGCTGGCTGGTGAATGTGGTCATGGTCAAGAAGAACAACAAAAAGTGAAGGATATATGTGGACTACACCGACCTCAACCGAGCCTACTCGAAAGATAGCTTCCCGCTTTCGAAGATCGACCAGCTGGTAGACGCCACCTCTGAGCACCGCCTATTCTCCTTCATGGATGCATTCTTCGAATAAAATCATATCTGGATACATCTAGAGGACGAGGAGCACACTGCCTTCATCACGGATTGGGGAACGTACTGCTACCGGATGATGCCTTTCATGCTAAAGAATGTTGGCGCCACGTACCAAAGGCTGGTCAATCGAGTCTTCAAGGATCAGATCGGTTAGAACAAGCAAGTTTATGTAGACAACATGCTCGTCATGAGCAAACCGAGGTCAGACCACATCGCTAACTCAGCGAAGGCTTTCCAAAACCTTCGCTTGCACCAGATGAAGCTGAATCCAGTGAAAAGCGCTTTCGACATGGTGACAGAAAAGTTCTTGGGCTTCATGGTCACCCAGAGGGGAATAAAGGCTAACCCAGAGAAGGTTCAAGCAATTGTCGACATGGAACACCCCATCTCGAAGAAGCAGGTCCAATGCCTAACGGGCCGAATTGCCGCCCTGAGCTGGTTCATCTTAAGATTGGCTAATCACTACTTGCCTTTCTTTAAGGCACTGTGCAAGGTGCATGACTTTACCTGGACAGAAGAGTGCAGGGCAGCCTTCGAGAAACTGAAGAAATTCTTGGCATCACCGCCATTGCTCTCCAGGCTGGAGAACGGAGAGGAACTCTTGCTGTACCTGGCAGTTACCCCAGGGGCCGTCAGTTTGGTCCTTGTTTGTATAGATGAGGACGGAGCTCAAAGATCGATAACTATGCCAGAAAACTTCTCCGAGATGCGAAGATCAGGTACACACGCTCTGAGAAGTTAATTTTTGCTCTTATAATATCTGCTCAGAGACTCAGGCCATACTTTCAAGCACATCCGATTATGGTCTTGACGAACCAATCATTGAGGGTACTCAGCCGCCCCGATACTTCTGGATGCCTGGCCAAGTGGGCCCTGATACTTAGCGAGTTCGACATCGCATACCGATCGAGGCCATCTTCAAAGGCCCAAGTGTTAGCTGATTTTCTAGTCGAGTGCGCGGGCATGGGCGAGGAGCCAGAGGAGACAACCCTGGAGCGCCAGACGGAGCCTGGGATTGAGGAAGAGGTCTAGGTCCTCCATGTAGACGGCGCATCCAACTCGGGAGGGAGCGGAGCAGGCCTCATCCTCGCCAATGGCGATGGGGTAGTAGCTGAGTGCAGGCTCCACTTCCGATTTGCAGCAACCAACAATCAGGTGGAATACTGATGGGGAACTATGCTCTAATAAAATTATCCTAAAAATCTGTATGAATCCCGATGCTTTTAAGAGGCACAGATTCAATTAAGGCAGGTTTTAAATCATGCATTCCCTCATGCTAGACTCAATAAAATAACAAAGAACCAGGACTCAGAGATTGAGAAACCCCTGATCAAGGACATGCATGCATTTCAAAATTTCAGATCTAAAGCAAGGGAGGAAAAATAAACCCTACGACAGTAATAACTATTTCCAATATGATGAGTTCATTTATCCTCGGAAGATGCATCCTGGATGATCAACGGTCAATTGTCCAACAACAGGCATCAGGAGCACTAAAAGATGGCTAGGATCCCTTCAAGGCTCAGTACCAGAAAGGACCTAACACAATTAACCTCGGATTAGCCCAAGTAAGACAATCAAAGCCAAAAACATAACCCAACTTAAAGTAAACAGGATTTATTCCAAGCTAGAATAAATCTGGGATATATGTGGAATAGTTAGAATAGTTGGAATAGCTATTCTGGTCTTCTTCAACAGCAGCTCGACAAGTTCCTTTGGCCGCTTCGTGGAATAGGGGATCTGGGCGGCTCTCGGTGGAGTGGTGGCTCGGAGAAGATGACGGCGATGGGGAGGTCGGGCTCTGGTGGAGATCGGCCAAGCGGACATCTGGCATGGTCACTGAGACCCGAGGAGCAGGGGGGAGGGAAGATGCACCTGGTTTGGGCAAGCACTCTGTGGAGGGAAGCAGGGGCTGTTGACGGCGTCGTGGCGGACCGGAGAAGGGATGCCTGGCGACGGGAGGCCAGAGGAGGGAGGTCCGACAATCGAAGATGGAGGAGAGGGGATCTAGCTTCATGAAGACCGGAGGAGGCGCCGTTGGTGCTCGAGAAGACCGGGAGAGGGAGATCCAGCGATGGGAGGGGCCGGAGGAGGGAGAGCCGGTGACAGAAGGACGGAGGAGGGGGGTTCGGACGATGGGAAACCGAAGATGGATGGTCCGGTGTCGGGAAGGCCGGAGGAAGGAGTGGGTCGAAAAGGGAAGCTTGGCGTCTTAGGCGATGGGTGCAGCTGCTTCTTCTCGGTGGTGGGGTAATAGTGGGCTTTGGGGAAGACGATGGACCTTTGGAAAAGATGGTGGAGCTTGGAGCAGTGGAGTTGTTTTACAGTGAGATGAAGGAGATCGGTCGTGGGAAGACGAAGCAGCGACGATGGAGGTAGATGGGGAGGTGCTTTGGAGGAGACGACGTCGTCGTGGAAGGAAGGCAGCGGTGGAACGATGGAGATTGATGAGGCCTCTCACCTCTCGACGTCGCAGTCATGATGAAGGCTTCGGACGGGGCCTCTCACCCCTCGACGTTGCAGTCAGCAAAGAAGGCAAGAACAAGACTCAATCGGAGAAGAAGAAGTGGAAACTTTCATTATAATTCATCATGCTCTGTACAAAGATTGAGCCCTCATATATAGGCATCGAATGGATTTCCAGAACTAGCTAAAACTGGTTTAAGTGTTTACTAATCCAAGGATTAGTTACAGGATCCTAACTAATCAAGAACGTGGCTGCAAAGTTTGTTGCGGCCACGACTTCCAAATATTCCACGGGATTTTTTTCTTTTTCATATATTTTTTTTTAATTACAAAAATTGAAGTAAAATAAATTTGGAAATTTCCTGACACCTGGGATTCAGTTTGACTGTCTTGAGTCGGCTCGGCGGTCTTCGGTCGGCTCGACAGTGCAGATCCTATTCTCGTTCTGTAATCCAAATGGATTCTTGAAGCTTGGTCTTGGTGTCCTCACCAAATACGAGGCACTCCTTGCTGGATTGAGGGTCTCCCTTGAACTGGATGTACCCAACCTAAAGGTTTTCACCGATTCCTAGCTGGTGGTCGAACAGGTCTATTGGGAATTCGAGGTAAGGGACCTCCAGATGATGAAGTACTTGGAACAGGTATGCTCGAGCACGGCGGGCTTTCGATGCTTTAGCATCTTCCACATCCCTCGTGGGGAGAATGCTTACGCCGATGCCCTCTCGAGGCTCGCGACCCTTCTGGACTCATCACTGGGGCGCGCCCACATTGAATACCTAGAAACTCCAAGCTATGAGGCCCCCGAGGTGGTCTAGTAGGTCACCTTGAAGCCTAGCTGGATGGATCGGTATATCAGGTACATCATTGATGGCATCCTGCCAGAAGATCGCATGGAGGCTGGCCTCGTCAAGAAGAAGGCTGCACGCTTCGTCTTGATGGATGGGCAACTCTACCCAGGTCCTACTTTTACCCACTCCTGAAGTACTTGAGATCCATGGAGGCAGCCTTTGTGCTCCAAGAGATACATGAAAGCCTCTGCGAGAATCACGTGGGGAGCAGGATGCTAGCATACAAGGCTCTCCGTTAGGGGTATTACTAGGAGACTATGAGGGAGGACATTGCCAACTTTGTGAAGAAGTGCGATCGCTGCCAGTGCCATGCCCGTATACAATGTCAACCGACGGCACCACTTTTCCAGCTCTCCGCCCCCTGGCCATTCACCTAGTGGGGGATGGACATCCTTGGTCCAATTTCCCCTGCATTCGGACAGCGCAAGTTCCCGATAGTGGCTATTGACTACTTCACCAAATGGGTAGAGGTAGAGCCGCTAGCATGGATCACTGAAGCCAAGGTTAGCCAATTATTCTGGAAATTGGTCGTTTGCCGCTTCAGACTCCCCCACACCATTATCATCGATAATGAATGACAGTTCGATAATCGAGAATTTGAGGAGTTCTGCACCAGCCTCGATATCCATCACTGCTTCACCTCGGTTGCTCACCCCCATACCAACGGGGAGGCCGAGGTGACCAACTGGACCATCCTCCAAGGATTCCGGACCAGGCCAAGGGCAAGTGGGTAGAAGAACTCCCTAGTGTTCTTTGGGCCTACCACACAACGCCCCGAATGGCCATAGATGAGACACCTTTCAACCTTGTCTTCGGCACCGAAACCGTAGTCCCAGTGGAACTCGATGTGCCCACACTGTGGGTGGAGCAGTATGATGAAGCTGAAAACCTTGCTCGCCTTCTGCTTAACTTAGACCTCTTGGAGGAAATGAGAGACAAGGCTCGGCTTCGGATGGTGGCTTATCGACAGCGTGTAGCCCGGTACTACAACGCGCGGGTAAGGCCAAAGATCTTTCACCTAGGCAATTTGGTGCTGCGGTGGGCTGAAGCCTTTCAACCTCGGGAGTGCGTCAAACTCTCCTCGAACTGGAAAGGCTCCTACAAGGTGGTCGAGACTCTATCCCATTGAACTTACTACCTTGCCGAGCTCAATAGCGTCCGTTTCCCACGAACTTGGAATGCCAATAACTTGATGATGTACTATCAATGATGTAAGGCTTCCTTTCATTAATAAAAGAATTCCTTTGGTGTAAACTATCTTTACCTTGCAAGAATACTGCTACTCAACCCCAGGTCTGGCAGATCGAAGCCGGGAAACTCCTGAAGCCCCACACCTCAAGCCAGAAAACTCTTGAAGCCCCACACCTTGAAGACGGGAAACTCTTGAAGCCCAACACCTCGAAGCCGGTAAACTCCTGAAGCCTCGCACCTCAAGCCAGGAAACTCCTGAAGCCCCGTATCTCGAAGCCAGGAAACTCCTGAAGCCCCGTGTCTCGAAGCCAGGAAACTCCTGAAGCCTCGCACTTTGTCCATCCAAGTCCCAGCCTAATGGGGACAGCTTCGGACTCCTCGAGTTCAGCATCCCAGCTTGGTTGCAACCCAAGCACTTGGAGGCAGTTTCACCTGAAGTCACTTGGGCCTCCTTTAAGGAGATGCATAAAGTCTCGCTACCTCAATTCCGACATGGTAGGGATAACTCAACAACTTAAGAGCTTTCTTCCTAACCGCCCTCTTTACTCGGGGCCGTGCTAGAGAGAGCCGAAGTACTTGGTACCTCGAGGCAAGGCACCATGACAGGAACTTGTACACGGATAAATAAAAAGGAGAGAAGAAGAAAGAAGGTAAAAGGGAGAGAGATCGTTAAGGTAGTCGAGGACACAAGGAAGAGCAGATAAATAATTCTGCGAGTTCAGTTAGCAAAAAGGATATTTCATTCAAGTTCAAGAAGAAGTTACACTATCCCAAGACCCCCGACAGGCCAGGCGGTCCAGAAAAAAGCAAGAATACAAGAAGCAGAAAGAAAGAGTTCCTATTCTATTGGCTCCTTCCCAGGACAGTGCCAAGGCAGGACAGTATCCTCTCTGACCTCCATCGGCAGAGTTGCTTCGACGGTGGCCATGATTTCTCCCTCCTTTGCTTTGAATGCGGCCTTGATTGGGTCCCCGCATGGAGCAGCTGGGAAGGCGAGCCCCTCTAGGTTCAGCTCCAGGAAGAGCTGTGCCACCCTGGATCGGCAGAACTCGTAACCTTTAAGGAACGAGTCTGTGGCCACCACCTGGAAATCCTCAGTATATTCCGTCGAGGCCTTGAAGTTTGGCACTGCCTCAGCGGCCTCCTTCTTTGCGGCATCTATTAAGGCCACCGCCCTCGTGGCCTTCTCTTCGGCTGCCAAAGCCCGCTCACATGCCATCTCTAATTGAGCTCAGAGGGCTTAAGACTGCTCCGCCACCTTGGCCGCCTAAGCCTTGAGCCCTTCGCCGCACGAGCTACCTCAACCTTGAGTTTTTTTGTTCGAGCCATCTCGGCCTTGAGCTCTTCAGCCCAGCGGTTGACCCGGTCTTTCTCCCGGACCAGGGATGCCTTGAGGTCCTTAATGCACCTCTCAGCATCCGTCGCTTTAGCTCAGAGCTCCCTATTCCTCTCCTCCACGGCCTGGGCCATATTAGTCTTATCCTTAGCCTTAGTCACCAGCGACGTGATCTCCTGCTCCTTCAACTTGTCTCTTTTGATCCTGTGGGAGCAGCAGTCGTGGATAAGGAGGTCCGCCCTGAGCTCACCAAAAGTGACGTCAGCTATGCAAGAAAATGAGTGAATAAAGAAGAAAAAGGCAAGGGGCTTTACTATGAAGAGATGGGGGAAGGTGCCAAGGATGGCATATGGCAAAGGCCTTCCTCCCCTTTCCTGCCGGTCGCATGATTGGATGGCAAAGTCCATCATTTGCTCAGCTAGGGACCGATCCTGGATCATGGAGCTGTTTGGTGCCACCTTGAAGGGTGTCATGTGGGAGCTGGTCTTCTTCCTCGCCGGCGCAGCCGTCGTGCCCTCAGGGGTGGCTGAAGATGTCTTCGAGCCCCTATTGGAGCTCGTAGCCAGGCCCGACGGTGCCACCGGTAGCCGTTCCCTCCTTTCTTCATCCCCTGTCTCCACCTCGATGACTTCACGAGGTGGGGCCATAGCAGCAGCAGTAGCAGTAGGTCGAGCCCGCGCGTTCACTTCGGACTCCCGGACCGGAGGTGGATCCGTCCTCCCACGTGGGTGGGGGGCTGTAACAGGCCCATGCCCTATGCTGGGCTCATTTTGGAGCCTCTTTGACGGGGACTCTCCAGGTCCCTCCGGTGCGCTCCTCTTCTGAGAGAGTGCGACGAGATGGTCCATCGAAAACTTCATGCCTGCAAGAAAAAAAGAAAGAAGGTCAGTCCTGAGCTCGAACAGACCTGCAGAAGAATAAATGAAGGCTTAATCCGAACTCACCCAACTCTCGAATTGGGTTGACCTCGACCTCGAACAGGTTCTGCTCTGACAGCAGAACCTCAATGAAAGGGATTTGGTCGGCGATGAGCTGGTCATAGATCTCTCGATCAGCCGCTTCGACCTTGGCATTCTGGTTTAGAGTCCGGTCCGGATCACTCCAGACCCAGTCGACCCCTTTAAAGGAGGAAAAAAAATATTTCCTCTTCCATCCTTTGATGGAAGAGGGAGGTTCAAACTTAATGCACTTCGAGCGAGGAGAGATAAACCACCACCCATCCTCAGTCGGGTGGCGTTTCAGGATGAAGAAGGCCCTGAACAGTGAAAAGCGGGCTACAATCTCGTGGAAGTGGCAGAGGATAATAAAACAAAAGATAGTCCTAACCGCGTTTGGAACCAGCTGAGCTGGGATGAGATGGTAATTACAAAGAATAAAGAGGAAAAAATGGTGAAAAGGAAAGTGAAGACCCCCTACAAGGGATTCCTTGTAGAGGGCGAACTAGCCCGGGCCACTGGAGGTGACCCATTCTCCCGATCTGGGGATCGAGAGCCAGATGGAGTCTGGGATGCCGAAGGCCTCCCAAATTATGACAGGTCCTCTCCGGTCATAACCAAAGTGATGCCGCCGGGACTGGTCGAACAAAAAGGCTTGGAGGGAATCTTAGGAACAGGGGGAGGAAGACGAGCCCTAGGCTCTCCTATTACGATCCCGGTGGGGTGAAGGCTTCTGCGAACCTGAAGAGGGATCTCATCCTCCTCATCGGAGGATGGAGTCCTCGGTCGAGAAGGCCTTGCCTCATTGGGATTGCTCGAAGGACGGTGGCTACAACCTGAGAGGGCCATCCTAAGCAAGAAGGAAGGACAAGGAAGGAAGAAGAAGAATGACGAAGTCCAAAGGGACCCTAGGGATGAACTCTACCTAACCGGAGAGGAGGAAGGACTGAAGAGGACAAACTTGGCAACCTTGAAGGGAAAGGACAGTCGGGGGAGAAAAGAAGGAAGGCTTTGGTCTGTCAGCAGGCACGAAGAATTCAAAAGAAAGGATGTTTTCAGGAAACTGTCCTTTTCAAAATGGCCAGACAGCAACTGTACCCCCCAGAACTGCCACCATTGGATTGGCGCCACGTGTCGAGATCGGTGAGGAGCTACGCTTTGGTTCACCCAAAATTGTTTCGAGATCTGCGTCAGCTATAATGCTTCCTCGGACAAGCCGACATGTCATCCCCGTATTGTCCTAGAGGTCCGCTCCACAATGCACCGGCGATCATAGTATTAATGGCACATGATTTCTACCTTTCCATGTCAGCTACGTATTTACGCCCTTCGTCGCAAGCACTGCATTCTAACAGGACTTGGGAGTGGGAAGCAAATGATGTGGCAAGATCGCTGACATGAAGCCCTTGTCAGATCTAGTCAGATGCAGTCAGATGCCGCGTTGGAAGAAGTTGCCATGTCAGACCCCCTCTTCGAGCTCCTTCACTGGGTGGCTCCCTCAAGATCGTGTCCACCCCAGTCGAAGTCGAGCTTCCATTCTCTTCGAGCTCCTTCGTCGGGCGGCTCCCTCGAGGTCGAGTCCACCCCGGTCGAAGTCGAGCTCCCGCTCTCTTCGAGCTCCTTCACCAGGTGGCTTCCTCGAGGTCGAGTCCACCCCGACCGAAGTCGAGCTCCTCCTCCTCGAGCCAAGCTCTCTTCAGAGGGGAGGTCCAACAACCGAAAGCCATCCCCGTGGCCAAAGCCCACGGTGCTTCAGGAGGTTCAAAGGCAGTCGGAAGGGGGTAGCGCAAGGACCACGGAGTGGCACCCCCCAGGATGCCATCATTACTCCCGTTGCTGCTTATACCATATAGGAAAGGGCGCCCCAGCCAAGGCACTGCACCATCCAACTGACTGCTTGCACCACCCGGAAGAGGAAATCATCCATGAGAATTCAAATTTAGGGGGCGGCTGTTCCCTGATCGAGGTCTTGCCAAAATTTTCAAAGTAAAGTGACCAGATGGGAAGTCAAAGCCTGCGACATAACTCCCTATCACTAATGGGGAAGGCACCTGGGTGCACGGCACGGAGCACTGCCGAACGTTGACCTTCTGGTGCTTGCAGAAGGGAAGGAACCCGAGGTAGGTCGCTGAGAGGGTCCATGGCCTAAAAGGAGGTTCAGGAGGTCTTCACACTATTGGGAATTGTGTCCTAAAGCCAATCGTCTAGGCTGTAGATGGTTGTGCTATCTTATAACTGTATATGATTTTTGAATGAATAAAAATTATTCTTTCCTTATTGGCTGTTTATTATATTTATATTTTCTTGAAATAAACTCTTGTATGATGGAGTCCTTAGAACTACATTGTTTGATATAGAGAGGATATATCAAGTAGTTCTTAAATTATTTCATAACCAAATGATACATTGTTATAGGACGACGATGTATCAAGTGTAGGTTGCTGTATGCCACATTTGTTGGTTGTCCTCTTAATCAAGGAGTGTGAAGACACTGGTGTGATATGCAAGTGAAATGTATGACTTTTCACTGAACGTGACCATCTGCGGAGCTCCTTTCTGCCAAAGGGTTGCTCGCAAAGGGATATGGGTATATGTCCCTCAGACCTGAGGTCACCATGGCAGCTTGCAAGCAACTCATTATACTTTGGTATCAGACTATCTGGATTTCTAATCCAGTGATGGAAGGTTTCTGGGTGCAGTCAAGTATTTGTGGAGCGATGGTGGATCAAGATGGAATTGACCTCTCCAAATAGTTTGGAATGAATGACTCACTATGCCTTAGTTTAGCAAAACCTTGGCCAGGATAGTTCTTGTGTGGAGTCACAGAACTTGTGAGGTTAAGACATGATCTGGATAAACCAAATTAGGGTTGGCAGTCGAAACCTAGGTCATCCTGAGCATTATGAGATCAAAGGGATGAATTATGTGGCAACCATATGCCAGAGGTTCTTGTGAGGTGCTCTGCATCTTCGACCTATCCGGACGTCGGGTATCATTGCTAGATGAGGACTTTGACTGGTACTGAAAATGTTCCAGTGCTACCGGCTTAGTGTTCTAATCTATGGGATCACACACCATAGAGGATTTCTATTTGATCTTAAGGCTAATCAACGATTGAGAATCGTTTGCCGTCACTGGAAGTCAATATGATTGACTTTGTTCCAAGTGTCGATACTTGGAATTTTGCAGGTGTCGATACTTGGTGAAGTGTCGACACTTGTCAATTTTCATGAGTTGACACTTTCCGTGACGAGCAGATTTCTGGGAAGAAATTTTGGATAAGTTTTGACCTGATTTGAATTGCGGATTCAAACCAATTTTGGCTCCAAGGTTATTTGGTATGATAGTCATAATTACCTTCTTGGATTGGACCCATTTGGTATGGCCTTGATCCTCTCCCCCATTCTCTTCTCTCATCTCTCCTCCTTCCTCTTTCTCCCTCTCATGGCTTCACCTATAAATGAAGGTTATTCTATAGGCTGCAGAGGTTACAACAACTAGAGAGACACAACAAGAGAAAATAGAGAAGATAGAGAAGGGTTGTGAGAGGTCTAGGGATTGGGTGTGAGAATCTTAGCATTCTGGCTAGGTCTTGGGAAGAGAGTTCTCATGGAAAAGGGTTCTAGCTCTTCTCCTAGTCTTTCCGGAAGAAGAAGATTTGCCCAAGGATCCCGAAGAGCAAGCACTCCGAGGGAGTTGATCATAGTCGAGCCCAGGTGTGGATTACCTATAGAGGCTAGATACGTGTGTGGCTCGAGCGCCCTCCTCCTTTTACAGCTTTTCTCTAGTATAAAGGTATGATACTTTTATATTTGTGTTTCTATCTTGCTTTGATGTTATGATGCATGCTATATTACATTATGCTAGATCCTATTATGGGCAGATCGGTAGATCATTTAGATCTATCTACCGAGCCTTTCGCTGTGCATGTTTTAAAATTATTTTAAAATGCATATTTTCTTCCTTGCTTTCGTGAATGCATGTTTGCATATTGGTATACTTCGTAGATGCACTTCACATTCACACACAAGGTAAGCAAACAAGCAACGACGAGCGATCGAGAGAGCGAGCCAGGGACAGAGCGTTCTGAGACTACCGGAGTACTCGTCGAAAGGTCTCGATGGCTGTGGAAAGGTCTCGACGGACATAGCCGTCACAGCTCACGCTCTCCTCCACCGCTGCCACTCTCACTCCACTCTTTCTTTCTAAAACTAAAATATCCTCATCCGAGCATGGAGTCCGATCAAAGAGATCCACAGGAAAGGATCTGTTCTCTTAGATCGTCACTGACTTGATTGTCGAAGTGCCCCCGCCGGGATCCTTGGCTTGAGTCTCCTCTATTTTGCAGGTCCGGGTGTGTGAGCTGGTTCTCGAGTGACGAGATCAACATCCGGAATCATCCCCAAGCTACAGGCCACAGTGGTGTAGACGGCAACATCCATTTTCCAACACGTGTAGGTTTTGCACGCCTCATGTTTTTAAACCCCTTTTATTATTATTATTATTATTTTAACCCCACGGATTCCTTTTCATCACTTTCAAGTGTTGTTGATGATTTCAAAGATAGTCCCGCTTCTTCCCTAATTTAGGGGGATTTGGCTGACAACCGTTACATCTTGGTGGGCATGAATTAATTACAAGCTAGTTGGATCGATCAGTCCACATGCCTAGTTTCTTTTTAATGGCACTTTGGCTACATTAAACCCAATACAAAATATGCCCATAGGGACCTTTAGGATGGAAAGCTACCATCACTGGTGTTGATGACAAAAGGAGAAGCACCATTATGAACCGTCCTTTGTGGCGACCAGCCTCCATTCTCGTTGTTCTCTCTTTCTTTGATGGAACCATTTTAATTATTCTTTCTCAAGTTGATAATTAATCCCTTTGTTCAGCTACTTTTGGTATTGGAGACATGCATGCATTAAAGAAAGGGATTTCTAGTTTTGTTTGAGATACGATATGGGGTGGCTTTTGCTTCTTCCAATTACCAATTAAGGGCCAACATGTTTTTGTAAACTTTATTACGTGGTATACGTGCTTTTTGCTTGCCGTGCATGCATGCATGCGACGACCAGCCATATAATTCTCAGTGCAGCAGGGGATCGATTTTTTTTTTGATTAAAAAAAAAAAAAATATGAGAGAGAGGGGAGGAGTTAGGTCCCGGGCGTGGTCATCTCTAGAAGGTCCCCCAACCCCAGCCAAGAAATATTCGATATTTAAAATAATTTTTCCGCAGCCGTTCACTACGGCCAGCTAACAGCCAAGAAATATTCGATATTTAAAATAATTTTTCCGCAGCCGTTCACTACGGCCAGCTAACAGCCAGCTAACAGGAACTCCAGGATTATTTTATTATTTTTTTTAATGGCTATTTTTTTTTTATTTTATTAACCGGAACAGGATTATTTTATTAATTTTTTTTTATTTTATTCTTTGGCTATTTTTTTATTTTTTATTTTATTCCCAGACTTTCTTGTCAAACTATGTCGAAACCAAGACTCGAACTTCTGTCAAAAGAAGTGAGAAAAGTCTCACAACCAACTAACTACACCACTCACTAGTGGTAGGAGGATCGATTTAAAGCCATGTTAATCATTCGTCTAAACTTTCACTACAAAAAAACCAGGTTTAGCAACCGATTTTTCGGTTACTAATAATTAAAAATCGGTTGCTAAATTAATTTGCAACTGAAATTAGTCGGTTGCAAAAGTATAGGTTACTAAAATTTGTGACCGATTTTTTTCGGTTGCAAAATTTAGCAACCGATTTAGCAACCAAATTTGACATAATTTTTTTGAAAAAAAATCAAAAAAATATTTTAAAAATCTGAAAAAAAAATCGGTTGCTAAAAAAAATCCAAATTTTTTTTTAAAAAATCGGTTGCTAAATCGGTTGGTAAAAAAAAATCCAGAAAAAAAAAATCGGTTGCTAAATCGGTTGCTAAAAAAAAAATCTAAAAAATAATTGGTTGCTATAAAAAAAATCCAAAAAAAAAAAATCGGCTGCTAAATCGATTGCTAAAAAAAAATCCAGAAAAAATTAAAAAAAATTGGTTGCTAAAAAAAAATCCAGAAAAAAATAAAAAAAAATCGGTTGCTAAAAAAAAAATCCAGAAAAAAATAAAAAAAATCGGTTGCTTAAAAAAAAATCCAGAAAAAATAAAAAAAGTCGATTGCTAAATCGATTGCTAAAAAAAAATATAGAAAAAAATTGGTTGCTAAATCGGTTGCTAAAAAAAAATCCAGAAAAAATAAAATAAAATCGGTTGCTAAAAAAAATCTCGAAAAAATAAAAAAAAAATCGGTTGCTAAATCGGTTTCTAAAATTGAGTAATTTTAAAAAAAATTATGAAATATAAATTTTTTTCCTGAATTTACAAATTTAAGCTGAGATATATAAGGCATATATTTATTTCAACATTAGCCACAAATCATTGAGAAGGGTTCAATCACACCCATTAGACACAATGGCAACATATAAAGCATCCATTAGATAGCTTAGGCACAAATCAGATATTCATTTCAAGGGTTCAATCACATCCAATTATCCAAAAATAACAGCTACATACACCAAATGGGTTTAACCGGAATTGAATAATAGGTACAAAATGAAGGTAAAACAACCAAAAAATTGTATAAGTCATAACTTGAACACTGTAATTAATCGTCAGATTTAATGAAAAATAATAACATTCAGAAGCTCAAGATTGCCTCTTTTTCTACATTTAGAACGGTCTAAGGCAGCAAATGGTTGCTTGCAAAAAGAGCAAGTCATCCAAATTTGCAACACCATTTAGATCCTTGCAAAACGGTCCAATCCAGCCTACACTTTCAGCTTTTGAAGCATCACGAAGATATCAAGGCAACTCATCATAGCCTTTAGCCATAGGTAACAAAAGAAAATCAATAAAAATTAAAATGCATAATAAAACAGCAAAAATCGAACAAAACTTTCAAACAATAAGATTCAGAAGCTCAGGATTGCCTCTTTTTGTACATTGCGAAAGATCTAAGGCAGCAAATGGTTGCTTGCAAAAAGAGCAAGCCATCCAAATTTGCAACACCATTTAGATCCTTGCAAAACGGTCCAATCCAGCATACACTTTCAGCATTTGAAGCATCACGAAGATACCAAGGCAACTCATCACAGCCTCTAGCCGTAGGTAACAAAAGAAAATCAATGAAATTAAAATGCACAATAAAACAGCAAAAATCGAACAAAACTTTCAAACAATAAGATTCAGAAGCTCAGGATTGTCTCTTTTTGTACATTGTGAAGGATCCAAGGCAGCAAATGGTTGCTTGCAAAAAGAGTACAAAATCTTCCACGTCCTTTAAAAATTCTTCGGTATATCCCTTTCGACCTGATAAAAGTCTATTATACATCCAACTACGAAGTTCAAAGATATCCATATTCTGTACCATATCAAAACATGATAATATAGAAAAATCAAATGAGGTTGGACTAAGCATTGTTAAAGAAGATGGTTGCATCTAAAATCTGCATAAGTCCCTCTCCCTCTTTGAGATATAAATTAACATATATAAAATAATACTATAGAAGCGACTAGGTCTTAGAACCGGGGTTACAAAAGTATTGAGATTGAGTACAGAGTAACCAACCAGCTACAATAAGTGCCAATAAATATTATCAAGAGATTATGAAGCACCATAAGATTCTTGAAGGCATCATAACCATATAAGCAAATGGTGAAATGTGTAACAATCAGCAACTTGTGGCAAATGGCCCAAACTATAAAATTACATTATAGAATGACTCTTCATATGCAGCTAGAGTTTATAATTCCTGAGATGGATTGTCTACGATTACTTCTTAACCTTAGTTCTCTCAAAACTCTATTCTAATATATGTTGCAATACACATCAGTAGAGAAGCCTAGCTTCAATATAGTCTTAAAAGAAGTCAAACGTGGTTCCTCCAACATTTTTTGCTTCACCATTCGAAGCCATAGTTGTCAAATAGTCCAGGAAACCCCAGGCATGGACCTCCTATAGCCTAGGCAATTAGGAAACCACCCAGGTGACAAAACTTTTACAACATTCAGAAAATAATATACATAGCTTCATAAATTTCAATTATCAACCAAGAATTGCATTTCCATCAATAAACTATTCATCTCAAATGACTCGAGGATACATCGCTAATGGCCAATACAAAAGTTCTTTTTTGTAATAAAACTTTCTAGTTCATCATAGTTTTATTATGTACACTAAACTTGTAGACCATAACATATTTTTGTCTTGACTCAGATTATATTGCAAACGTTATTAAATAGACATGTATATGGATTCAAATCCCATTGAAAACACTACAAATGATGAATTTACACCAACTACACATATATGATTAATTTAAATTGTTATTACCGAGGAATACAAAAAATGGAGCAAAGTTTCAGATCATAAAAATAGAGAAAATATATAACAACAAAGAATCCAAATCCTGCAGCAAAATAAACAATTAAATAGGTAAAAAGAGAGAATTCGATGGTGAGGGTCTCAAAATTGATCGACTAATCCAAGAAGATCTCTGCAACAGAGGATATGCCATATTTAGGGCATTCCACTCTAGAAGGGGAAGGAAAAACATGCGTGGAAGAACAAGGGAAGGGAGCATGAAGGAAGAGAAGCGGACATACCTTGAGGCCTCTCGGATCCTCGCCGATTGCCCGTGATCAATGTTCGACTGTCGTCAGATCTAAAGCCACCGCTCGCCTTTCCAACACCCAAGATGGGGAGCGGACAGCGGAAGATGCCCGACGAGGCTCGGAGCTAGGTTGGAGAGCTGAGAGATGGGAGAGCCGGAGACGACGGCCAGCGGGGCTCGGAGCTGAGGAAGGGAGAGTCGGAGGGGTAGCCGGTACCCGACGACCGGCGGGGCTCGGAGATGAGGAAGGGAGAGCCGGTGGCGTAGGAGATACCTGGAGCCGGCGAGGCTCGGAGCTAAGGAAGGGAGAGCCGGAGGCGGCGGCCGGCGGGGCTCGTAGCTGAGGAAGGGAGAGCTGGAGGGGTAGCCGGTACCCGACGACCGGCGGGGCTCGGAGATGAGGAAGGGAGAGCCGGTGGCGTAGGAGATATCCGGAACCGGCGAGGCTCGGAGCGGAGGAAGAGGGAGCAGATGGGGTAGGCGGTACCCGGAGCCAGCCGTCGAGGGGAGTGATGCGTCGGTCATCGAGGGAGGCGTCCGAAATTGACGGCAGAGGGAGATTTAGGGTTAGCAGGGAACCAGTGAATGGGAGAGCGAGAGAAAAAAAACAGGGGGGCTATGGCATTTCTAAAACCGGAGATTTTTAACCAATTTTATTAATACCCCTCTATTTCTAAAAAAAATTAAAAAAAAATAATTTTTTTTGCAACCAAAAATATCGGTTGCAAATTTCAAAAATTATAAAATTTATTTTTTCAAAAAATTAGCAACCGAAAAAATTGGTTGCAAATTTTAAAATTATAAAATTTATTTTTTAAAAAAATTAGCAACCGAAAAAATCGGTTGCAAATTTCAAAAATTATAAAATTTATTTTTTTAAAAATTTAGCAACCAAAAAATTTGGTTGCAAATTTCAAAATTTAAAAAATTAAATTTAAATAAAATTTTGCAACCGAAAAATCGGTTGCAAAATTTTAAATAATTTTTTTTAAAAAAATTTAAATTTATATATTTATAATTTTTTTTGCAATCAAAAAAATCGGTTGCAAATTTCAAAAATTATAAAATTTATTTTTTAAAAAAATTTAGCAACTGAAAAATTATGTTGCAAATTTCAAAATTATAAAATTTAGTTTTTAAAAAAATTAGCAACCAAAAAAATCGGTTGCAAATTTAAAAATTATAAAATTTATTTTTGAAAAAAAATTAGCAAACGAAAAAATCGGTTGCAAATTTCAAAAATTATAAAATTTATTTTTAAAAAAATTAGCAACCGAAAAACTTGGTTGCAAATTTCAAAATTTAAAAATTTAAATTTAAATAAAATTTTGCAACCGGAAAATCGGTTGCAAAATTTTAAATAATTTTTTTAAAAAAAACTTAAATTTATATATTTATAATTTTTTTTTGCAACCAAAAAAATCTGTTGCAAATTTCAAAAATTATAAAATTTATTTTTTTAAAAAAATTTAGCAACCGAAAAATTATGTTGCAAATTTTAAAATTATAAAATTTATTTTTTTAAAAAATTAGCAACCAAAAAAATCGGTTGCAAATTTCAAAAATTATAACATTTATTTTTTAAAAAAATTAGCAACCAAAAAATTCGGTTGCAAATTTCAAAATTATAAAATATATTTTTTTTAAAAACTAGCAACCGAAAAAATCGGTTGAAAATTTCAAAAATTATAAAATTTATTTTTAAAAAAAATTAGCAACCAAAAAATTTGGTTGCAAATTTCAAAATTAAAAAAATTAAATCTAAATAAAATTTTGCAACCGAAAAATTGGTTGCAAAAATTTAAATTTTTTTTTAAAAAAAATTAAATTTATATATTTATTTTTTTTGCAATCGAAAGAATTTGTTGCAAATTTCAAAAATTATAAAATTTATTTTTTAAAAAAATTTAGCAACCGAAAAATTTGGTTGCAAATTTTAAAAATAAAAAAAATAAAATTTAAATAAAATTTTGCAACCGAAAAATTGGTTACAAAATTTTAAATATTTTTTTTTAAAAAATTGAAAATTTATATATTTAATTTTTTTTTCTAATAAAAAAAATCGGTTACAAATTCTAAAAATTATAAAATTTATTTTTTAAAAAAATTAGCAACCAAAAAATTCGGTTGCAAATTTCAAAAATAAAAAATTAAATTTAAATAAAATTTGCAATCGAAATATTGGTTGCAAAATTTTATTTAAATTTAAATTTTTTTATTTTTGAAATTTGCAACCAAATTTTTTGGTTGCTAAATTTTTAAGTAATAATTTTAAAAAAAATTAAAAATAATTTCTATTTTAGTTGCAAAATAGGTTGCAAAATGAAATTTTTGCAACTGAATTTGCAACCGATTTAAATCGGTTGCTAAATTATTCAGAAAAAAATATCGGTTGCAAAATCGGTCACAAATTTTTTTAAAAATTTGGTTACAAATTCAGTTGCAAAATTGATCTTAAATATAATAAAAAAAATCGGTTGCAAAATCTGTTGTTAAAACTGATTTTTTTTTATAGTGTTTGTCATGGGACATACTTTGCTTGCCGTGTATCTGACCTAGGCCCATCGAGGGACCAATGTAAGGAATGCCATGTTAATCAAATGAAGCACTTTTTGTTTTTGTTTTTTTTGTTTTTGTTTTTTTGGATTTAGAATTAACCAAGACCATTCTATGGTTAATAAGAACGATGCCACATGCATCTTCAATGATTGTACTTGCTTGCAGCTAAATGGCGATCAGCAAATCTACCACTGTTGAGAGAATTTAAGTTGGTCATTTGCACGTCCACCAGGTGGTCCAAGCTTTATTTATTTATTTATTTATTTTAAATAAGAAGGGTGCCAAAGCAAGCTCGTAAGGGAAGCAAACGAGCTGGACCACAGGCTTAAATTTATTGTTTCAAGCTAAGATCACCTGACTGACCCCGAAAAAACCCTATTCAATTCTTAGCCTTGGTTTGATCCATAAGTCCATTTGCACACCCCATGAGTATATTTGGACATTATGGTAGTAACAAAAACCAAACCACTGACTGGGTCACTGGGTCATTGGTCCAACCATTGTGTTAACCAATTAGATCGGATTATGATAAAAATACAAAAAATATCTTGTATATATATATATGTTTTCTTTTTTATGAAAACTGTATTTTTTTTAAAAAAAAATTCTTTGGAACATGCTCAACATCCTATACTACTCTTGATAGTAGTATCATAGAAAATCAAGATTCATTTAATTTTAAAAATATGAGTAAAGTTTCATATAATGTAGAAAATAGATAAAACTTTTTTTTATTTTTAAATTGTAGTGTTATAAGTTTTTTTTAGCGATAAAAGGAGAAAAGTTGACTCCAAACTAAAATCTAAAGGAAAACCAAAATAGTAGTATATATCCGTCTAAGAAACTATTAAAAGTATTTAGATGAATAACGTATCCGTTTAATTTCATGAAAATATAAAAGGAATTTTTTTTTTTTTGGAAATGAACCGGTTATTAAATATTAAGTAAATAACTGTTGGCGTGGAATCCCTGGATCGACCGGTCGGAGCCGCTGCATCACAGGACCGCTCCCTGGTTCACCTGCAAAACAGGTCCCTTGCCGGAGTTGTTCCGGTGGAGGACACTCCGATGCCAAAGTCAGTGACGGATTCCAGCCACAGAATGGGGAAGATGTCGAGAGTGGAAGAGAAAAAGAATTCTTGGGGATTGAAAGTGTATGTGTGTGAGATCGTTCGCGCCTCCCCCCAAGCTATCATTCTTACCCATATTTAAAAGATGGCCTCCAATCTGTGACCCGCTCTTTTTCCGGTGTTCATGGGGAGCCAATCTCTCCCATGATTGGCAATCGTGGGTTGTCAATGAGCGGTTCCGGCCAGATCGGGGGCGTGGCTGCAGGAGTTGCGCGCCATGATCATGGTATGATGAGTGCCGATTGTAACCGTTGGTTACAGTTTCCTTTCTGGAATAGATTGCGGTTCAAGCTTCGGATTTCCCCTTGCGTGGGCCAAAGGCTTGGTATTTCCCCGAGGCCGGAGATCGTGTCTACGGCGGGGACCGAAGTACATGTCTTCGGAAGTCGATGAGTAGTTCAGACTTCGACCGGAGCCGAAGGTGCTACCTGAAGGACTGGCCTTCGGATGCTGTAGTTCGGTGTGAAGCCTTGGGTTGCTTGCGGTTGGCCTTTGCTTAGTCCAAAGTCCGTAGTTCGGAGAAACGGGCTTCGATAAGTCGAACCGGAGCTTGGTTCGTAGCTGAACCAGGATATCCCAACAGTTGTCCCCCTACTCTTAGTTGTCGAAGCAAAGATCTGTCTCGAGAAGTGGGAGTATTATGGCTTTATCATTTTCCTCCTGAGAGACGGCGCAGTGAATGATTATGGGACCCCTATCGGGCTGTCCATCACGATCTGAGAATCAGATGGTGGACAGGTGCCATTCCCGGATTGGGGAAAAGTAGGTGGCCCTGAGGCTATCTCTTCTTGTCCCGTTGCATAGTGGTTGAGGCAATCTTTTGGTTAGGATTTGGATAGTTGTGGTGGCTGTTCTCCACTCGTTGGATGAAGGATAGATCTTATCCTGGCGGTCAGTCGCAAGTGGGTTACCTCCCAGGGTAACCTTGAGTCAAAGTAACCCTTGGTGAGGGTCCAGAGACCCTTACTTTTCTTTTGGGGAAGGGTGAAGGTCTGGGCAAGGAAGCTTCTTCAACCTCGTCTCATTCTCCGCCCAAACTGTTCTGGACTGCCAGTCTATTCCTCAGGTAGGATCCTCCTTCCACTCCTTTGCTTCATTCCTTTGTCATGGAAGAGATCGTAGAGAGTCAGGGGAAGCAGGTTGGGCCCTCGGGGGCCGGAGATGCAGTAGATCCGGAGTCAGTCCCCACTCGGTTTCTCCCCGACGGTACGAAAAAAACCCGTCAGGGAGTTATTGAAAATTTCCCAACTCTGCTGTTGCTACTGCTGCTCTCTCTTTTTTATTTTATTTTTTTTATCTCTCTTTAGGAGAGTTTCTTTCTTTCTTTTCTCTTTCTTTTGTAAAAATCTAAAAGAAATAAAATATCTTTTCTTTTACCTCTTCCCGCATATTTTCTGCGATGTGTTGCATCACGATTTGTCCATAATGTAGATTCCGTAGACCACTTGCGGTATGTAGGGAAGAAGTAGGGTCCGTTGGACCGTTCTGAGAATATTTGCTGTTGACAGAAAGGACGATAGTGGTCCTTTTAGGCACATATTCGGATTTTCCGTAGGGTAAGGTGTTTACACCATCCCTGTGCACTTTCTGTCGTAATTAAGGTAGGCTGTTCAGGCCCGCCTCGGTGCGTGTTCAGATTCACCGTAGGGTAGGTTACGAAAACCATCCCTGTGCCTTTGATCTTTTTGGTGGCATGGTTAGACCATCCATTGCGCTCGTCAGGCATACCGATAAGGTGAGTGGATCAGACTTTCCTTTGCGCAGTTGATCGATTTTTCAGATCAGGTCATTCGGGCTGTTGTCATTCAGTCGATGCAACTAGCCATTCTGAGTTGAGTAGGGTTGAGGAGCTTTGCACAGGAGTTTTTTGGAACTTTTTCATTGATAGTATTTGTGAAGGTTTTGTACATTCCATGGCCGGGATAGGGTCTTCCCCTCCAGGGTCTTGAGTCGATATGTCCCTGGTTGAATGACTTCTTGGACTTGATATGGGCCTTCCCAATTGGGGGAGAGTTTACCCTATTCTGTTGGCCTGGACATTTCTTCTCTTCGCAATACTATGTCCCCCGTGCGGAAAGTTTGCTCCTTCACCCTTGCGTTGTAGTACTTGGCGACCTTTTGCTGGTATGCCACCATTCTTATCTAGGCCTGTAGCCTGATGCTTGATAGCAAATCCAGATCAATCCTTCTGCGATCGGAATTCTCATGCTCTTCATAGTTGTCAATTCTCAGGGACTGTAGGGAGACTTCGATAGGTAGCACGGCTTCGGTACCGTAGGCTAGGTTGAACGGAGATTCACCAGTGGTTGTTGTTGGGGTAGTTTGGTACGCCCAAAGAACAGAGGTCAGTTCTTCGATCCAAAGCCCTTTGGCGATGTTCAACCTTGTCTTCAGACCATGGAGGATGGTCCGGTTGGTGACTTCGGCTTTTCCGTTGGACTATGGATGAGCAACGGATGTTAGCTGATGCTGGATATGGTACCGAGCACAGAAGTCCTTGAACTTCGGATTATCGAATTGTCTCCCGTTGTCCGTGATAATGACATGTGGGATGCCGAACCTGAAGATGATGGAATTTTTCACAAAATTTTTTACCTTGCCCTCTGTGATCTGGGCCAATGGTTCGGCTTCCACCAACTTCGTGAAATAGTCGATGGCCACTAGGAGAAACTTCCTTTGCCCTGATGCTGGTGGGAATGGGTCAAGAATGTCCATCCCCCACTGGGCAAAAGGCCATGGGGCTGCCAACTGAGTCAGGTGACTCGCAGGTTGTCTCTGCACATTGGCATACCTCTGGCATTGGTCGCACTTCCACACGAAATCAGCTGAGTCCTTCTGGATGGAGGGCTAGTAATACCTTTGTCAAAAAATCTTGTATGCTAGAGATCTGCCTCCCAAGTGATCCCCACATATGCCCTCGTGGACCTCTCTCAAAGCATAATCTACATTGGTGGGTTCTAGGCATTTTAGAAGTGGTTGGGAGAACGACTTCTTGTAGAGGGTTTCGTCTAAGATGACGTATTGAGACGCCATCCAGCGGATCTTCTTGGCCTCTGCCTTATCTTCGGGCAGTTCTCCTTCATTCAGGAATCTGATTATGGGATCCATCCAGCTTGGCTCAGTATCAATCTGGCGCACCTCTGCAGCCTCTTCGGCGATGCTTGGAGTTTCAAGATGTTCAACAAAGGTGCGCCCGAGAGACTCCGGTGCTGTAGTTGCCAGTCGAGACAGTGCATCCATCCGGGAGTTCTCTGATCGGGAAACATGAATAATTTCAAAATGTTCCAGTTGGGAGGATAAAGCCTGAACCTTCTCCAGGTATTGCACCATGGTTGGATCTTTGGCTGCGTATTCTTTGTTGACTTGATTCACAACCAATTGAGAATCGGAGAAGGTTCGGAGTTGCCGGACTCCTAGATCTTTGGCGATCCGAAGTCCGGTGAGTAGGGCCTCATATTCGGCCTGATTATTGGAGGCGTAGAAGGAGAAACGGAGTGCATACTCTATGGTATGGCTGTCAGGTTCGGCCAACATGAGTCCAGGCCCGCACTCGGTAGCATCGGAAGCTCCGTTCACATGAAGCATCCAAATAGACTTCGTCTCCTTCGGGGCTTCTTCTTCTTCCGAAGAGGCTTCATCTTCGGACTTCCAGGTGCACTCAGCCAGGAAATCAGAGAGCACATGGGCTTTCATAGCCGCTCGGGATTGGAAGCTGATGTCAAATTCATTTAGCTTCACAGCCCATTTGGCTATCCTTCCAGAAGTGTCCGGATATCGGAGAATGGCCTTGAGAGGTTGATCAGTCAGCACCACAATAACGTGGGCCTGGAAATATGGCCGTAGTCGCTTTGCCATAATCACTAAAGAGTAGATCAGCTTCTGCATCCTTGCATATCGCGTTTCTGCGTCATGCAGGATCTTGCTGATGTAGTAGATCGGCTTGTGGGATCCGTCTTCTTCCTTCCGGACAAGAACCGAACTCACTGCTTCGTCTGAAGCAGAGAGGTATAGATAGAGGACCTCGCCTTCTTTTGGCTTGGAGAGTAATGACAGGGTCTCCAAATACTTATTCAATTTCTCAAAGGCAACGCGACAGTCTTCGGACCATTCGAAGCCCTTTGATTGCCGAAGTACCTTGAAGAACGGAAGATATTTCTCGACCGACCGAGAAATAAATCTGCTTAGGGAGGCAATCCTCCCTGTCAACTGTTGGACTTCCTTTTTACTAGAGGGATGCCTCATATCTTTCAAGGCTTGAATCTTCTCGGGATTGGCCTCAATCCCTCGTTTAGTGACAAGGAAGCCTAGGAATTTACCCGACGTGACCCCGAAGGCGCACTTCGCTGGGTTTAACTTCATGTGGTAGCACCGGAGAGCGCTGAATGACTCCTCCAAGTCGTGGATGTGGTCTCTCCGGTGGAGACTCTTGACGATCATGTCGTCAACATAGGTCTCTATATTTCTTCCCAGTTGCTTTTCGAACACCTTATTGATGAGTCTTTGAAATGTTGCTTCGGCGTTCTTGAGGCCAAACGGCATCATCTTGTAGCAGTAGAGACCTTTGTCAGTGATGAATGCCGTCTTCTCCTCATCTTACGGATCCATTCTGATTTGGTTGTAGCCGGAGAAGGCATCCATAGAGCTCAGCAACTGGTGGCCGGCGGTAGCGTCGACCAGTTGATCAATCTTTGGAAGAGGGAAGCTATCTTCACCATTACCACATTGGTCAGCCACTCAGGATAGTGGGCCTCTCTGATGAACCCTGCCTTGAGGAGCTTGCCAACCTCTTCATCAACAGCTTGCTTTCTTTCGGGGGCGAAGCTCCTCTTCTTCTGTCGCACCGGCTTGTACCCAGGGGTTACTTCCAACCGATGAGTAATCACTTTGGTGGGAATCCCGGGCATGTCCAAAGCCGACTAGGCGAAGACATCGGCGTTGTCTTTGAGGAAATGGATCAACTTCGTCCTGGTTTCCTCATCAAGGGTGCTCCTGATCTGCACAACTCTGGAGGGATCTTCCTCTTTCAAAGGTATCGGGATGGTCCTCTCTATGGGTTCACCAAGGTTTGTGGTTGAATTCCTCGGATCCAGCTGATCCGGAGTAGTCGAATCCTTGAAATGCATGTCTTCAATCATCAGACATTGCCGTGCCGTCCTCTGGTTCCCTCTAACTTCTTCAACTCCATTCCTGGTGGGGAAGCGTACCAAGAGGTAGTGAGAGGAGATCACGATCCGAAACCTATTCAAGGTAGGCCTCCCCAGAATAATGTTGTATGCCGAGGGGATCTGGACTACCGTGAAGTTGATCGGCAATGTCTTTTGTCGAGGCTCGGTGCCGAGGGTTACAAGCAACACTATCTCTCCTTCGGCATAAACTTGGTTGCCCCCGAAACCGGAGAGTGGTAGGGGGATCTTTGCAGTTGATGTCTAGGCAAACATATTTTGGAGAATGCATCGTACATCAAGACATCAGTCGAACTTCCATTATCAATAAGAATTCTCTGTACATCATAATTGGTCACTACGGCCGAAATTACAAGAGGGTCGTCGTGCGGGAGCCGAACTCCCGCAAGGTCATCATTGGAGAAGAGGATGGAGTTGTTATCTTTCAGTCGCTTTGAAGCTTCATCTTCATCCCTTCTCCAGTTGGTGGGCCGGTGTATCATCCCTACACCTCCGTTGGTGGGCCTTTGATTTGGCAATTTGGCCTCTTCAGGAGGTGGCTGGGAAACAGTTGCTTCCAACTGGGGTCCCCGGCGACCGATGTACCACCCTAGGTATCCTTTCTTGATGAGATCCTCGATCGCATCCCTCAGCTGGATGCATTCTTTTGTGTTGTGGCCATGGTTCTGGTGGAATCGGCAGAATTTGTTCCTATTCCTTGCGGAAGAGGAGGCCTTCATGGGACGGGACCGTTGGAGATAGTTTTCTTTTTCTATCTCCATGAGGATATTCTCTCGAGGGAGGTTGAGGGGGGTGTAGGAGTCGAATTTTCCTCCCAATGCTCTGGGCTTGGGAGGGCTTCTTCGGCAATCTGCATATCTGTCGCCGTTGTTGTTGGAAGTTTGGGGTCCTTGCCCCCTGTTATTCTTCTTCTTTGAAGGGGGTTTCTCTTCAATCAACCATCGATTCGCCGCCTGCTCTTCGGCATCGGCGTATTTCTGAGCCCTTGATAGGAGCTCAGCGTAGCTTTTAGGGAACTTCTTATCCAGGAAAAAAGTAAGCCTGGAGGTTTGAAGCCCCTTTTTCAGTGCTGACATGGCCACGTGCTCGTTGAAATTGGGGATCTCAAGCGTGGCCACATTGAACCTGGAGATGTAATCTCTCAGGCTCTCTCCTTCATTCTGGTGAAGGAGGAAGAGTGTGTCCGTATTCCGAGGAGTCTTGCGGCAGGTCCTGAAATGCAAGACAAATAATTTTTCTAACTCGGAAAAGGAATCGATGGTACCTGGGCACAGGCTCGAGTACCATATCCGAGTGGACTTCTTCAAGGTAGCCGGGAATGCCAAACAATACATTGCGTCCGAAGCTCCTTGGATCATCATATGGGCTTTGAAGCGGTCCAAATGGTCGAGGGGGTCGGAGGTGCCGTCGTAGGGTTCCATCTGAGAAACCTTGAAGTGTCGAGGAATGTCCTCAGCCATGATGCGGTCGGTGTAGGGTGGGCATAGATCACCCACAATCAAGTCATCAGGATCTCTCTGATCCCGCATTCTCTATTCTCGCACCCTTGCCATCTTTGATTCAATGGCTCTGAACCTCCCATCATAATCGGGAGTCTGCTTGGGCTCTCTCTCCACCGGAGTGGAGTCTTCGGAGGAGGAGGAGGAAGTTTGCCTATGCCTTTTCCCTTTTGCGGGGAATCGGCAGACCTAGGCAGTCTCGAAGTTCGGCCTTCGGGAGAGGGCCGAGAACGGGGGGAGGGATGCACTGAATCCTCCCATGGTGCTCTCCTTCGGGATCGAGAGCTATGTCTAGAAACAGCCGGTGGGTTTGCCACCGGAAAGGCTCTATCTTGGAACTCTTGAACCATGGCCGTCAGGTTGGTGACCTGGTTCATAAGAGCTTCGAACTGCTGTGCTCCCACAACAACTGTGGGAGGTGAAAAATCGTTCTCCTCCGGGGGTGCACCCCCCCGAGACGGAGCATGACTCCGGCTTGTAGAAGCATTTTGAGCTTTTCCTCTTGCCATCAAAAACTTCTTTGTTTCTTCCCCTTGTCTGCGAGGGAGCTTAACAAATGTTAATGCTGCACCCTTACCTGGCGCGCCAATCTGTTGGCATGGAGTCCCTGGATCGGCTGGTCGGAGCCGCTATGTCGCAGGACCGCTCCCTAGTTCACCTGCAAAATAGGTTCCTTGCCGGAGTTGTTCCGGCGGAGGACACTTCGATGCCTAAGTCAGTGGCGGATTCCAGTCACAGAATGGGGAAGATGTCGAGAGTGGAAGAGAAAAAGAATTCTTAGGGATTGAAAGTGTATGTGTGCAAGATCGTTCGCGCCTCCCCCCAAGCTATCCTTCTTACCCATATTTAAAAGATAGCCTCCGGTCTGTGGCCCGCACTTTTTCTGGCGATCATGGGGAGCCAATCTCTCCCATGATTGGCGATCGTAGATTGTCAATGAGCGGTTCCGGCCAGATCGGGGGCGTGGTTGCAGAAGTTGCGCGTCATGATCATGGCATGATGAGTGTCGATTGTAACCGTTGGCTACAGTTCCTTTCTGGAACAGATTGCGGTTCAAGCTTCGGGTTTCCCCTTGCGTGGGCCGAAGGCTTGGTATTTCCCCGAGGCCGGAGATCGTGTCTACAGCGGGGACCGAAGTACGTGTCTTCGGAAGTCGATGAGTAGTTCAGACTTCGGTTGGGGCCGAAGGTGTTACCTGAAGGACTGACCTTCGGATGCTGTAGTCCGGTGTGAAGCCTTGGGTTGCTTGCGGTTGGCCTTCGCTTAGTCCGAAGTCTGTAGTCTGGAGAAACGAGCTTCGATAAGTCGAACCGGAGCTTGGTTCATAACTGAACCAGGATATCCCAACAATAACATATTGTGAATAATATGGATATAACTTTTGTGGTTTGATAAGTTGCTGGAAATGACTTGCAATTCAAATGATTAAGAGCTATTCGTTGAATTATTTTTTTTTCCTTATAAAATTTTAGTTTGTTCTTGTTTTTTCAAGAGCCGTGTTACCTCTTTGTATCTCTGGCATGTAGGGGTATAAAAAATTTTGATCAAACCATCTAAACTACCTAACCTGATCTAAATCATACTAAATATAGTGGTTCGATGATTTAACTGATTTAGTTTGATTTAATAAAATAAAAAAAATCAAAATATCAATCGGATTATCGATTTATTATTAATGTAACCTACTAAAATAGAACCAAACCAATTAACTACCATCATTTTATATATTTATATATAAAAGGATGCATCCATATTACACATTTTATATTTTTATTTTTTTATTTATGATCTTTTATTTTTTGACTTTCTTATTTCTTGGTTCTCTCTCCCTCTTTTTATTTTTTAAAATCCAAACCGACCAACTCTTCCAAACCAAAAAATCATTCAAATATTTAAAAAAATTACATAAATAAACCGAACCGATACAAAATCAAATCAAAAAATTTTATTATATTTAATTAAATATTTAGTTTTAAAAATATTTTAAATCAAAATACCGGTTGGATTTCAAAAAATTATTTAAAATCGAATCGTCCAAACCATTTTCAGCCCTGTTAGTGGCACGCAAGAGGGGGTTGATGTAACGAATGAAATCACTAGGGTCCATAGTAGGTTTATTGTATAATATACGGATCCTTTGGTACCACATTGAAAGCCAGTTATGGTACATTTTTTGATACCAACTTTGAGCACTTTAATATTTATCTTTTCAAAACGTTCAGACTTGATTCATTCATTGATTTTAATTTAGAATATTCCAAAACAACCACAACATCCTATGGCAATTGATTGTGTCGGGTCAAGATAAGACTGGACTTGTTTGTTATTGGACCAAGCTGGGCCTTCCTAGTTTGGGCCAAGATTTCCCTCAAATTAACGGTAGTTACTTGGTCCAACCCAGCCTGGCCTGGAATTTGGGCTTCCGTTGTAGGCCCAATGTAATCTTTACTTAGGTTTAGCACTCGGACCAACCCTAAAGCTTCCTGACCATCTTTTATTTTTTTAAAATACTAAAAATACTTTAAAGTGCTTTAAAAATAGTAAATGTGAATAACTCAATATTGCCAATCGCAAGCAACCTGCCTACTTTTTTTTTTTTTTTGATAAAGTAGGTTGCTTGTCCAAGCCTAGTATTACTATCTCATTAAGTTTATATATTAACAATAATTATTAATTAAGTTTTTAAGAGAGGGTATAATTTATGAAAGATAACAAAAATAACAAATTTAAAAAAAAATAAAAATTAGAGACAAAGATAGTCTGTTTAAGAGGGTGTTGTTTGGATTTAAATAAATAAAAAACATGATATATCAAATATTACACTTTTCTTGATGTTGGCTTAGTTGTTCAGTAAATAAGATCTGCTGAAACTTGGCATGTTACTTGGCAAGAGGGGGTTGATATAATGTATGAAATCAATGGAATTTTTTGCTGCCAAATCACATTCGCCTGAAACTTCAGTGGGATTGAAGATCTCACTAATTCCTTTGATAAAAAAGGGTCCTTCTCCTGGGCACTCCTCATAGATGGAGATATTAAGGTAAACCAGGCTGGAGTACTGGTGGGGTACTTCGATACTCAAGTTAGTTGAATGATCTAGACAACTGTCGGAGCTGTAAAAGATAATCCTAGAAGAGCTAGCAAAATGAGTGTATGAGCGTGTGGTAACCAGCATACCTTAGCTGGAGGTCCCTCTTACCTATATAAAGAGCAACATTATGGAACATGATCTGCAGCGTATCAAAATGCTTTCCGAGAGAGGTGTTCATTTTTTCCAGATGCAATGGATTTGGCTGTGGTGACGAGATTCTATCCTCAGGATTTCCACTATCAGGATTTTCTCGTTATGGTGTCAGGATTCGATCTCTCGCGAACCATGCTATGATAGCTGTGACTGTAGGATAAGTGTAACTAACCAATAGATGTATGTGAAATGATAGATGCCATGCAATGGAAAGTCTTATAGGTGACAACTAATCAGCTCAAGTAGGAAGTCGGTGTGCATAATAAATAGCCCTGCAAGGATGGCTAGTTAGTACCGACTTCACTGTCTAGTCAGTCAGCCATATGCCTTCTTTTTGGAGAGGGTACCGACTAATCTGGAGTCCCCTGTCATGGCCAGCGGATTTAGCAGTTCTTAGATGGGAACCCACATGAGGGTCAGAGTCATCGAGACAGCGACACCCCAGGAGATTGTCGAGGTCACGTCAATACTTGCCATGTCAGATGCCCTCTACTCTCAAGTTTAGAGTACACCGTGGCCTTACCGGCTTTGAGCAAAGGGACTAGTTAACACGCAGATCTTCCAAGGACCGGGTGGACTAGCATGTATAGTACGTGTGCTCCTTCACGAATCGTAGCCGACTAGATGGGCCTCCTGGCCATAGGAAGAGGGGGAGTTGCTGACATGGAGGAACCCAAGGGCCGCTTCAATTTTCATGGCTCATGGCGATTCGTATATCTCTCACAAAATGTGATGGTTCAAAATGATTTTTTCGTGCCTCCTGGTGTGGTGGTTTAATGATCCGGAGAGGGGGTCAAGGCGATGGAATGCTTCCGAATGAGAGCCAGCCACGTGCCTGTATCCCAATGGGACATGCTGGAAAGTAGCTACATCTGACCGTTGGGCTTGGTTTTAAAAGGACCATCTGTCTTCTTTAAGAGGTTTGTTTTTTTATTAATTCTCAAATAGACAGAGACAGAGAAAGAAAGGAAGAGAAGGATGGAGAACTCCAAACCTTTTTGTGAACCCTCATTTGTTCCAGGTCAGTCCTCCTCCTTTCTTCCTTCCACTTCCCCTAAGTTGTGTTGGGAGGGTGCTCTTCTCCATGGTCTCCTTGTCTTCCTTTCATTTAGTCTTCTTCTTCTTTCCTTCTTTATAGTAACGAGTTTCTCTGAAGGTGAAAACCATCCTATGGAATGCATCTCTGGTCGCTTGGGCTTTGAGAACCCATTCCAGGTTAGGCCTGCCTCCTAGGATAGCGAGAAGGAGGATGTCCCCTTTAGGATAGTACGGAGGACCCACCAAGCGGCTGGCCCAAGTGTCCCTACTCTTCTCCTGGCTTCGGTATAGTCGACTTGGATCTAGTGGATCCATTTAGCATGATCTCGACAATGACCTGAACAGATACCCTTTGCCTTTGAGGGTTGTACAAGATTCTAGATGATATCCAAGTCTCGACCCCTGGTCTAGGCATCAGGGTTACCACAAGGGAGCGGGTAGGATTGTCCTGTATGAAGACTTCTTTCTTGCTAGTTTTTACATTTCTCTTCATCCTTTTATCCTCACTTTCTTAGACAATTATCACCTTATCGCAACCTAGCTTGCTCCAAATTTCTTTAGGATCATCTATTCTTTTATCATCATCTATCACTTCCATGGGATAGTCACCAAGTTGTCCCTTTTTAGGGCTATCTTTATCTTAAAGTGCCATCCGATGGAGAGAGGGTGGTGGTTCGTAGCTCCTCGACAGGGGATCCCATGTTTCGAACTCCTAACTTTCATCAAGGGATGGAAGAACCGATATTTATTTGCTTCTATCGAAAGAGTTAACTAGGTTTGAAGTGATCCAGATAGGTCTCCAAACCAGAACACCACTATGGAGCCTACCAACTATGAGATATATGACCAGCTCCTCACTTCCAAGATCCCCCAAGAGTGAGATCTCCTTTCCGAGCAAAACCTTTTCAATGCCAAGATCAATCTATTGTAGTCCTTAGGTGAGAACCACCATAATATTTCTTCCTGTGGTTATTTGAAACTATCCGAGTTGTCTGTTTGTGCAGATATGAAGTTCTCGATTGACAAGCTCAAACAAATCAGTCAGAAGAGGATGGTTGCAGGAAAGCCTTGGGAAGCGACGGTGAAGAGACCCTACGCAGAGAGATTCGAATTGATACAAGCCCCAAAGGTTGAGCCGACAAGGGCCATAACACCATGACCTAAGCAAGGTGTCGTATCAAGCAAGGAGGCAGTGGAGGTCTGCCTGGGTCCTCCCGCAATCATGCTGGCTCCATCATTCGTTAGGAGGCAAGTCCTTTGACGAGGTTGACAAGTCTTCCTACCCTGCCCGTGTCTCCTCAAAGGTAGATGCGAGGCCTCCAAGTCCAACACCGGTGGGGGCCTCCTGCTAAGCGCTCCCCTTATTGGGATGGTGGAGACCTTGGTCATAGTAGTGGCGGATGCATCGATCTTTCAGGATGCCAGACTAGCTAAAAGGGTCCTCAACTTGATCCTACCCCCTCGTGATTAGGACGAGAGTAGCCGTCACCCAGTAGACAAAATCCAAATTGGGCTCTTCCCTCAACTGCTCGGGGTAAGTCATCTTGACTTTATCTAGTTAGAGCTTTAGGGAGACCGGCTACTAACCATGTTCACTTTTCTTTTTAGTTTGTCCATGATGCCTTCATCATCAGGGAGGCATGTCACTAGTCAGCCGAACAAGAGGATGCCTTTTGCACCAAGGTCGAGATCGAATCGACAATGATGAAAGCCCTAGAGGACGAGCTGTTGGCCGCTATGGCTCAGGTAAAGAGGCTGGAGGTAGAAGTCCAAGACTTTAACGACAACATCTGGGAGCTGGAGGCTTAGATTAAAAAATATGAGGAAGAATTCGCTAAAAAGGAGTACATTGCCCTCTTAGAAGATAGATTCTCTAAGGCCACCACCCAGTCGATTCAGTTAGAGGGCTAGATTATCATCTTGTGGTCGAAGCTCCTGTTGGTCGAGGGGAGAGCCGAGGTGGCTGAGGAGAACGTGACGGCCACCGAGATGGTGGCAAGGATGGCCAAGGCAAAGGCGGCTATAGCTATTGAAGAATACAAGAAATCCACTAACTTTGAGGATGAGGTTAGCGAGGCAGCCTATGACGGCTACCAGAAGGCTTCAAGAAGTGCAAGAGAAAGGTCGCCAAGGCCTTCCATCTTTTGGATGTAAGCAAAATAAGGGCCGATAAGCCCGAAGAGGCAGAGGAAGGGAACTCGTAGGGGATGGGGGTAAGGCAGTCGAAGTCAAGGGGACCCCTGGAGTTGAAGTCACCATCGTGTCCCCCGAGGAGCTCTAGCTGGACATTGCTATAGGGGCGACTGGATAGATCAGGCTCAAAGGAGCGGTAGGATGACCCACTTCAGTATGGGAGATCATCTCGTAGGTGATGGCCGAGATGGAAGCAATCATTAATGCCGCGGTGGAGGCCATCAAGTCTGGCACGACTTCAATCTCCAGCACCGATAGTTGATCTTCCTTGTCCCTCTATTCTTTCATTATTTTTATGTTACAACTAGTTTTGTAAAAACTTCGGCATGTTGGAGGAACTTGCCATTTTATGAAACCATGAGAAAGAAATAGAATAAATTAATTTTTTCCATCAAATCTTGTCTTATTTCTCTCTTTTTACTTTTTTCATTCTTCTTTTCTTCTCCTCTTCCTTCTTTTGTGCCACCACAATGGCTTAGCATTAGGCGGTAGACCATCTCAGTCGGCACCCAGCTGGCCGTGACCAGAGTAGTGCCACATAGGGTCCTGTTGCCGCTCTCGTCGCCGCGCCCGTGCCTCGGATCCGTGGATCCTTCCTGACCGCCTGGCGAGGGAGCCTCCCCGACTACGGCGAACCTGCAAGAAGGGGTTAGAAGACCCTGGCCGGGGATCCCGGCGAGGGAGCTCCGACGGTCAAGTCAGTAGACGACGAGAAGGAACAGACTCTCCAAGACGGACCCCCGAAAGGGTTCCAGACTTAGAGAATTTACTAGAAAGAAAGGTGCACTGGGGACCAGAAATTCGGCCGGGCCTCCTTGCCGAGCTCATGCCGAGCGATCCCCTCTCGGGATCTTCGATCTCACTCTCGGAGCGAGGCCTTTTGCCGCTGCTTCTTCCTTGTCCCCAGGCTTGTTCGCTTACCTTGTCGTCCCCAGATTCCTTCCTTTTATCTCTTCCCGTCGTTCGCCTGTCTTCTCCTCCTGGGAGGCTCCCCTCCCCCGTCCCTTTCTCTTTCCCCTTTTCGGTGAGGAGGGCCAGGCGGCTTTCCGACCTCGTCCGCCGAGCCCAACAAGGAAAAGGCAAAGACAGAAAAGGGGGGGCGGCGCTGGTAAGGAAGCCGGTCAGACCTCGGGCCCAGTGAGAGCGCTCTCTTTTCCAAGTGTGGGTGCCATCCATCTATGGGGCCTGCTTTGTCAGAATCGCGCCTCTCGACTGCGGAACCTGTCGGGCCGATGCAAATGGTGTTTCGCGTGCCGCCGCCATCCGTACGGGGCGTCGTCTATGATGCGTACGGCCCGAGGGATGACCTCGGGGCCTGCGCCTCCTTCCCTGGGACCTTCTCCGTATGGGCGGCCTGGCTTCGGCCGAGGTGGGCCCATCTCCGGAGGCCACCTGGCGAAGGAGCGAAGGATCGACCGACCTCGGCCTAGGTGGACCCCTCCTGGGTGGACACCTGGTGAGGTGGCAGGAGGTCGCCTGGCTTCGGCCGAGGTGGGCCCATCTCCGGGGGCCACCTGGCGAAGGAGCGAAGGATCGGCCGACCTCGGCCTAGGTGGACCCCTCCTGGGTGGACACCTGGCGAGGTGGCAGGAGGTCGCCTGGCTTCGGCCGAGGTGGGCCCGTCTCCGGGGGCCACCTGGCGAAGGAGCGAAGGATCGGCCGACCTCGGCCTAGGTGGACCCCTCCTGGGTGGACACCTGGCGAGGTGGCAGGAGGTCGCCTGGCTTCGGCCGAGGTGGGCCCGTCTCCGGGGGGCCACCTGGCGAAGGAGCGAAGGATCGGCCGACCTCGGCCTAGGTGGACCCCTCCTGGGTGGACACCTGGCGAGGTGGCAGGAGGTCGCTTTGCTTCGGCCGAGGTGGGCCCGTCTCCGGGGGGGCCACCTGGCGAAGGAGTGAAGGATCGGCCGACCTCGGCCTAGGTGGACCCCTCCTGGGTGGACACCTGGCGAGGTGGCAGGAGGTCGCCTGGCTTCGGCCGAGGTGGGCCCGTCTCCGGGGGGGCCACCTGGCGAAGGAGCGAAGGATCGAGCGACCTCGGCCTAGGCGGACCCCTCCTGGGTGGGCGCCAGGCGAGGTGGTAGAGGAGCCCCGAACCGAGCTCGACTTCGGCGAGAGCAGTTTGTCTTAGGAAGTCGTCTGGCGGAGTAGTCTTGCCGAGCTCGGCCTTGGCGATGTGGCGCAGACTCGGCCGGAGAAACCTCCACGTGGCTCGATCATATTCGGCGGTATCTGAGCCCGGCCATGTCACCGTTACGGCCGTAACAGTTGCCCCCCAGCCCGCCGTTCCGTTGGGGCGTCGTAGAATGGAACGTCGGGATTAAATGCAGATATGACGTGGAGAGGCGAAGATCTTGCATCATAATTGCCACGATCCTCGTCGCCGCGGCTCGATGCGCCTGAAACCCTATAGGAAGCCGCCACGCGTCGCCCACTTGCCCGCAATAAATGCGTCGCTTCGAGGCAGAGGCCGTTACTCTGCTAACGAGGCGTCGGTGTCGGGCGTGCGTCCACGTGGCGATCGCTCAGTGGCTCGAGACGGAATGATGGGTACGACCGCTGTCGACTGAGTTTGAAAGGGAGGGGACTTTCCAGAACGAGGCCTTTCCCCTTGCTCCGTGGGCGGTTTGCTACAGGCTAACTTCTGTTGCCCCGCGCTCGCTTGGCGTATTTTCGGTGAGTGCCTCCATCCTTCTCCAGTTCCCCTCTCTCTTTTCTTCTCTGAATCTTTGTCCTCCTCTTTGTCATGGCGCGCCGCCGCCATGTCTCTTCCAATCCGGACGAGGCCGGTCCATCCCGGCCGAGGACTCCATCTTCTTCCTCCTTAGAGGAGGAAACGATCCCGGAGGAGATCCGCCGGCGTCTGCAACCCGGGGGTGTCACCATTGGCATCCCCAGGGGGGTCCGGTCTCCTCCGGTTGCTCCCGCTGTCCCCCTTCATTCTCTTCCTGCTCCGCCTCTCCTTCCAGCCGGTCCCTCCAGTCATGCTTCCACCATGGCCGAAGGCGATCTTTCTCTGCTCCGGGAGGCCTATGGTATCCCGGGGTCAATTCGTCCATCTGTTTCGCGGTCTGGGGAGCGCGTCACCATGAGTGGCCCCGGCCGCATAGCCTTCTACGAAGACTTCCTCCTTGGGGGTCTTCGATTTCCTCTGCACCCCTTCTTCCTCTCTTTTTTCAGCCATTTCTGGCTTGTTCCGGCCCAGTTGGCTCCCAATGCCATCCGGGTCATCTTCTCCTTTATAGTCTTCTATCACTTTCATGGGTTCGTTGCCCGTTTCTCCCTCTTCAGGGCCATGTTTATCCTGAAGAAGTGCTCCACCGATGACGGCTGGTGGTATATTTCGCCCAGGCCCAGGTGTCTCCGGTTCGACCTCCCTTCCTCGGTCAAGGGATGGAAGAGCCGGTTTTTCTTCGCCTCGGTCGAAGATGTCGACTGGGCCTGGAGTGAACCGGACCGGTCTCCGAACCGGAACTCCCGGGTTGAGTCGGCGGACCAGGAGGCCTACTCCCAACTCCTGAGTGATGTGGTCCCGGCGCTCGAGATTCTGCTTTCGGAGCAGAATCTTTTTGAGGCCGGGATCAATCCCGTCCGTGAGACGGGTGAGATTCGGCCCTCCTTTGAATTCTTCACTCTTTTTCTTCATGACCGAGTCGGCTAACCTTCTGTTCTTTTGCATTGCAGGAATGAAGTTCTCACTGGAGAGCCTTCTGGAGGGCGCGGCCCAGAGAGACGTCCCGGAGGCAGACGAGCCCGCGGCCAAGAGGGCCCGTACTGAGGCGGGCCGGGAGATCGTGCCGGCGACCGCGCCCAGCCCAGTGGCCACCGCTCCCCCGCCCAGGTTGCCTCAGGGCGGGGCCGTTGATGCCTTGGCTGCCAGACCTGGTGGCGCTGCCGTCGATGGGGCTCCACTGCCCGAGGCTCCGTCCAGCGCCGGTCCCATCATCGTCGCTGCTCCGACGGCGCAGCCCGTGGCCTCTGCCGGCCCGTCGATCGCGACCCCAGCTGAAGGGGCAGCCGCCGCAGGAGCCGACCTGACAGCTCCGCCACCGGTGATCACCCACCGGTGTTCAGTCATCCACGACAAGGGGCTCGCGGAGAAGGTCATGGAGTACGCCTCCACAGCCCGGGACCGTCGAGCTCGGGGCGGCCGGGACTATGCGGATGCCTTGCTCGGGATTCTCCCGCAGCTCTTCACGGTAAACCCGAGCTCCTTCTTCTCTGTCTTTCATGATTTTAGTGGCCTTTTCTCCTAACCTGGTTACTCTATTTGTGCAGATTGGAAATGACGTTCTCCTACTGAGGAACTTCCTCGTAGGGAACGCGAAGAGGGATGCCGAGAAGGAGAAGAAGCTCGGCAAGCTCGCAGCCGACGTCAAGGACCTCATGGAAAAGGGGGTCGAGCTGCGAGCCAGCAACCAAGCCCTCCAGACTGACTTGGCGTGCTCCGAGGGGTGGAACAAGGAGCTGGAGGCTTCTTTGTCGGAGGAGAGGCTCTCCTACCAGCGCCGCACGGAGGAGGACGCGGCGGAGAAGGCTCGCCTTCAGGCCCACTCCCAGTGGCTGGAGCGCTAGCTGGAGGAGGCTCGGCGAGATGCGAGCACGGTGAAGGACCGGAGTGCGTACATCAACGGACTCCTGGAGGCCGCGAAGCGGGAGGCGCAGGAGGCCATCCCGAAGTTCCGGGCTTCCGACGAGTACACATCGGAGGTCCGGGAGGCCACCGTGGACTCCTTCCTGAAGGGATTCCGGATGTGCCGGGAGAAAGTAGGGGCCTTCTTCCCCGAGCTCGACCTTAGCGGGGTGGTGCTCGGAGGCAGGAGGCAAGGAGCCGAGAGCAAAGCCTCCGGCACGGCCGACGCCACTCCTGCGGCCCCGTCGACCAGCGAAGCCGTGGCTCCGGGGCAGCCTCAAGAGCCGGCCGCCGCAGAAGGCGAGGATGCAGTGCCTGCGCCCCCAGCGGAGGGCTCCGACCCCGCACCAAACTGAGCCATCGTCTTCTCGCCTGCCTCGTTGTCATAGTTGTTTTTTCTTCTCTTCTTTTTTTGGGGACTCCCGGCCTGTCGGGATTCCCGGCTTGTACTATTGCTTAAATTAATGAAGACTCTGTTTGACCAAGCCTCGAGTCCGTCTTCTTCTCCATTCCCCCATCTCCCTTCTCTTTTCTTTTTTCTGAGATGTTGATGTGGAATGCTGAAACGATCGTAGGCCTGGTCCCTTCCATTGCTCGAATCGAAGGTTGGGACATCCCGGACCGCGCGGCATCAGAGTAGGCCTTGAGCGGGTCCGTCTTTGGGATTGCCTTCACACTCGCGTGGGTGACATGGTTTCTGCACCGCCTTCCAGGCCGAAGCCCGGGACCTCCGGACTGAACCCCGAGGTCGCAGGCTTTCTCAAGCCTTGTGCGGCTTGCCGAGCTATTCTCCGGGCTTGCGTGGGCGAACTGGATTCTGCGCCACCTTACAGGCCGAAGCCCAGGATCTCCGGACTGAAACCCGATGCCGCAGGCTTTCTCAAGCCTTGTGCGGCTTGCCGAGCTGTTCTCCGGGCTTGCATGGGCGAACTGGGTTCTGCGCCACCTTCCAGGCCGAAGCCCAGGATCTCCGGACTGAAACCCGATGCCGCAGGCTTTCTCAAGCCTTGCGCGGCTTGCCGAGCTGTTCTCCGGGCTTGCATGGGCGAACTGGGTTCTGCGCCACCTTCCAGGCCGAAGCCCAGGATCTCCGGATTGAAACCCGATGCCGTAGGCTTTCTCAAGCCTTGCGCGGCTTGCCGAGCTGTTCTCCGGGCTTGCATGGGCGAACTGGGTTCTGCGCCACCTTCCAGGCCGAAGCCCAGGATCTCCCGATTCCTTCGACCGCCGGCCATGGTTGGTCATGCCGAGCCCAGGGCCATGCGCCGGTTTTCCTTCAAAGCAAGAAGAGAGCGTTTGAAGCGGGGGAACTTTATTACAGGAGTAGGGAACCTTACATCACTGATAATACATCCTTAGATTCCAGGCATTCCACGTCCGGGGGAGCCTGGCACCTCCCAACTCCTCTAGGTAGTATGCGCCATGAGGGAGGGCTTCTGCCACCCGGTATGGGCCTTCCCAGTTGGGCGAGAGCTTGCCGCATTCCCGTGGCTGGGAAGCTTCAGCGCACCGGAGGACCAAATCTCCGGGACGAAAAACCTTCGACCGCACTCGGGAGTTGTAATACCTGGCCACACGCTGCCTATACACCGCCATTCGAACTCGGGCCTTGTCCCTCGTTTCCTCGAGAAGGTCAAGGTTGAGCATCATCCTGGCTGGGTTTTCTGTCTCGTCATATTGCTCCACACGCAGCGTGGGTAGGCTAAGCTCGATCGGGATGACCGCCTCAGCTCCGAAGACGAGGTCGAACGGGGTCTCGTCGGTAGCCGTCCTCGGGGTGGTGTGGTATGCCCAGAGGATGCTGGGGAGCTCTTCGGCCCACCTGCCCTTGGCCTGGTCCAGCCGCGTGCGGAGGCCCTGAAGAATGGTCCTGTTCTTGACTTCGGCCTCCCCATTGGTCTGGGGATGCGCCACCGAGGTGAAGCGATGCCTGATGCCGAGGTCGCTGCAGAACTCTTCGAACTCCCGGCAGTCGAACTGGCGCCCGTTGTCAGTAACCACGGTGTGGGGGAGGCCGAAGCGGTAAACGATTGACTTCCAAAAGAACTTGGCGACGTTTGCTTCGGTGATCCTCGCCAAGGGCTCGGCCTTGACCCACTTCGTGAAGTAGTCGATGGCCACTATCAAGAACTTCCGCTGTCCGGACGCCGGTGGGAATGGGCCCAGGAGGTCCATTCCCCACTGAGCGAACGGCCAGGGAGCTGAGAGCTGGGAGATTGGGTTGGAGGGCTGCCGTTGCACCGTGGCGTGACGCTGGCACTGGTCGCACTTCTTCACGAAGTCAACGGCGTCCTCCTTCATTGTCTCCCAGAAGTAGCCCTGACGAAGGGCCTTGTACGCCAATGCCCTGCCCCCCACGTGGTTCCCGCAGACGCCTTCGTGAATCTCCTGGAGCACAAGCTTGGCTTCCGTAGGTCCTACGCACTTGAGGAGGGGGTAGGAGTAGGATCTTCGATGCAACTGCCCGTCCATCAGGACGAACCGCACGGCTTTCTTTCTGATAAGGCGAGCTTCCTCGCGGTCCTCCAGCAGGGTGCCACTGGTGATGTATTCAGCGTACTTGTCCATCCAGCTGGGTTCATGGCTGACCTGATGGACCTCCACCGGTGCCTCGAGGCTTGGGATCTCGAGGCGCTCCACATGAGCGCGTCCAAGCATCGAGTCCGGCAGGGTCACCAGGCGAGAGAGAGTGTCCGCGCGGGCGTTCTCCCTGCGGGGGATGTGGAAGATGTTGAAGCACCGGAATCTGGATGCACCCGCCTTGACGAGCTCCAAGTATTTCGCCATTTGGGGGTCATGTGCGACATACTCCCCGGAGACCTATCCCGCCACGAGCTAGGAATCAGTGAAAGCTTTGAGGTTGGTTACGCCCAGCTCGCGGGAGACTCTCAGTCCGGCAAGAAGTGCTTCGTACTCCGCCTGGTTATTTGTCGAGGGGAATTGGAAACGGAGTGCGCATTCGACGACGACCCCATCACTGTTGGCAAGGATGAGCCCAGCCCCGCTCCCGCCGGAGTTTGAGGCTCCGTCCACATGGAGGATCCAGGCGTCCTCTCCGGGCTCATCGGTGCCTATCTCCATCGGCTGGCCTGAGGGGCCTTCCTCGGGCTCCTTGCCCAAGCCTGCACATTCAACCAAGAAGTCGGCCAGCACCTATGCCTTCATGGCCGACCTTGGCCTGTACGTAATGTCGAACTCGCTGAGCTTCAGTGCCCACTTTGCCAATCATCCCGAGGTATCGGGTCGGCTGAGCACTGCTTTCAGCGGTTGATCCGTCAGGACAGCGATGGGGTGCGCTTGGAAATAGGGCCTGAGACGCTGGGCAGACACTATTAGCGCAAAAACGAATTTCTCGGGCCGAGAATACCTGAGTTCCGCGTCGCGGAGAAGCTTGCTGGTATAGTATACCGGCCGCTGGACCCCCTGGCCATCAGTCCGAACCAAGACCGAGCTGACGGCTTCCGGGGTGACTGCTAGGTAGAGGATAAGCTCCTCCCCCTCCTTGGGCCTGGACAGCAACGGTGGCGATGCAAGCATCTTCTTCAGCTCCTCGAAGGCCTTCTGGCATTCCTCGGTCCAAGCAAAGTCGTTCATCTTTCTCAGCACCTTGAAGAAGGGACGGCAGCGGTCTGCCGACCTGGAGATAAAGCGGCTGAGGGCCGTAACTCGGTCGGTGAGTTGCTGCACTTGCTTCTTGGAGGCGGGCTGCTCCATGTCCAGGATGGCTGGACCTTCTCCGGGTTGGCCTCAATTCCTCTTTGGGTCACCATAAATCCTAGGAATTTCCCGGCGGAGATGCCAAAGGCGCACTTCGCCGGGTTCAGCTTCATCTGATGGCGTCGGAGGTTGCCGAACGTCTCTGCTAAGTCGGCCACGTGGTCCGAATCGGGTTTGCTCATTACCAGCATGTCGTCCACGTACACCTGCATGTTGCGGCTGATCTGGTCTTTGAAAATTCTATTGACCAGGCGCTGGTACGTTGCCCCCGCATTCTTGAGGCCGAATGGCATCATCCTGTAGCAAAAAGTTTCGCGGTCAGTTATGAAGGCGGTATGCTCTTCGTCCTCCGGGCTCATTCGGATCTGGTTGTATCCGGAGAAGGCATCCATGAACGACAAGAGGCGATGTCCCGAGGTGGTGTCGACCAGCTGGTCGATCTTTGGAAGAGGGAAGCTGTCCTTTGGGCAAGCTCGGTTGAGGTCGGTGTAGTCCACACAGATCCTCCACTTACCACTACTCTTTCTCACCATGACAACGTTTGCCAGCTAGCTGGGATACTGGACCTCCTGCACAAAATCGGCGGCGAGGAGCTTCTCCACTTCCTCGTTGATCGCCTTCTGCCTTTCCATGGCGAAGCTCCTCTTCTTCTGGCGGACCGGGCGGCAACTTGGGTCCACGTTTAGCCTGTGCGTGATGACCTCGGGCGGGATGCCCGGCATGTCGGCTGCTGACCAGGCGAACACGTCAGCGTTCGCGCGGAGGAACTCCAACAGGCGGGTCCGTTCTTCTTCAGGGAGCTGGGCCCCGACTTGCACCGTCTTCAGCGGATCCGAACCGAGGGGAAAGGTCAGCAGGCGCTCTACGGGCCCTCCCCTGGGTTCCTTCTCTCTAAGGTCGAGGTCGTCAATATCGGGGGCGAGCTCCGCGCCCCGGGCACTCGGGACCGTCTGGAGGCAGAGCGGGACTGGCTGGGTCGTCCCCTTCATCTCCCCGAGCCCGGAAGGCGTGGGGAACTGTACCAACAACCTTCTCGTGGAGATCGTGGCATCCAGTTGGTTGAGCCCGGGATGCCCGAGAATGGCGTTGTAAGGCGAAGGGAGTCTGACGCCGGTAAATGTTATTAGGATGGTCGTCTACCGGGGTGGGAATCTGGCGGTGACCGGGAGAGTAATCTCCCCTTCGACCCCCATGGAGTCCCCTGTAAAACCCACAAGGGGGGTGTGCTCCGGTCTCAGCTGATCGTGGGACAAGTTCATCCGAGAGAAAGCGTCGTAAAAAAGTACATCAGCCGAGCTTCCACTATCCACCATGATTCGATGTACAGGATGCTTTGCGATGGTCATCTCGACCACCACGGCATCGTTGTTTACATTTTCATTACCCTTCCCCCCCTCGGGAGGGATTACATTCTCCGGGTTCCCGATTTCCCGGGCTCTCTTCGCCGCTCGACCGACCCCGCGCGAGATCATGCCCACGGGCTTCTCCGTTGGGCGGTTATCGATTGCAGGGACGGGCGGTAAGGTCGCGAGTGGCTGCCCCTCCGAGGGGGCCTCATTCTTGACGAACTTCCCGAGGTAGCCCCTCCTAATCAGCTCCTCGATCTCCCGCTTCAGGTTGCGACACTCCTCCGTGTCGTGACCGTGCTCGTGGTGGAACTGGCAGTACTTTGATTTATCCCGGGTGGCTCTCGGGTTCTGAGGAGGAGGTAGGCGGAGGTAACGCTCGCCCTCGATTTCCATGAGGATCTTCATCCGAGGTGCGAGGAGAGGGGTGTACCTCCGCTCGGGAGTGGCCTCGCCCCTCGGCCTTGGATTCGGACGAGGGTCGGCAGATGGCCCGGGCTTCCGAGCTCCCGGGGTATCTCTTGGGGGCGGCCTCTTAGGAGTCTTCCCGTCCAACTCTCGACGGGTGCAGTCGGCCTCCTCCGCTCGGATGTACTTGTGGGCGCGGAGGAGGAGCTCGGAGTACGTCCTGGGCGGCTTCTTGTCCAGGGAGTAGGTCAGGCGGGACGTCTTGAGCCCGCGCTTCAGAGCCAACATGGCGACGGGGTCGTCCAGGCTGTAGATTTCCAGGGCTGCGGTCTTGAAACGGGTGATGTAGTCCCGGAGCAGCTCCTGGTCCTGCTGGCGGATGGAGAAGAGGCTGTCCACCTCTCTCGGCACCTTTCGATAAGCGTCGAAGTGTGCCACAAACTTCCCTTCCAGCTGATGGAAGGAGCAAATGGATCCGGGCTCGAGGCGGGTGAACCAGACTCGAGCGGCCTTCCAGAGGGTGGCCGGGAAGGTGATGCACAGAAGAGCGTCGGTGGCCCCCTGGACCCTCATGAAAGCTTTGTAGCTCTCTAGATGGTCCAGAGGGTCGGTGGTCCCGTCGTAGGGATCCACCTGCGGCATGCGGAACCGTTTTGGGATCGGCTCCGCCTGGATTTCTTCAGAGAAAGGGGGACGGGAGTCGTAGCCCACCGGGTCCGCCGACGGGTTCTGCAGGTCGGCGAATCGGCGGGCGAACTCCGCTAGCTGCGCTCATGCTCCTCCAGGCGCCTCCCGGCCTGGCGCCTGATGGCTTCGTCGGTGGAGTCTTCCACCGAGGCTGCGGGTGAAGGGGGCGCCGATTGGTCTCGGCGCGAAGTCAGGCCTCGGCGTCGCTTGCTGCGATATGCCATTTCGGCCTCGTCGGCCGGGGATCGACTCTCGTGATCCTCCGAACCGGAGTAGTTTCTTTTTGCGGGAGCTTGGTGGCTCCCACGGGGGTTGGAGACGGCCCTCGGATGGGATGGCCTGCCCTGGATGGAGCGCAGGCTTCCATGCTGCCCCACGGCTTGGGCCGCGGGGGTCCCTGGCTGCGGCTGCATGGCCAGGGACCGCTGCTGATGCTGAAGCTGCCGGACCGCCGAGGTCAAGGTCTGCAGCTGTTGGATGACGGCCGCAAGGGGTCCGTCCGTTGAGGTAGGCTGTGGTGGAAGAGGAGGGGGAGCTGGAAGCTCCCTCTCCGGGCTGTGGGCCCCTGGAGGGGAGTGAACCTCCCCCACACGGCTGGTGGACGCCTCGCGGCCACGAGTGACCACCATTGTCAGAGAGCGTAACACCTGCAGAAAGCTGGCTCCCGCTAGGGTTTGGTGTCCTGCCCCCCTTCCTGGCGCGCCAATCTGTTGCCGCTCTCGTCGCCGCGCCCGTGCCTCGGATCCGTGGATCCTTCCTGACCGCCTGGCGAGGGAGCCTCCCCGGCTGCGGCGAACCTGCAAGAAGGGATTAGAAGACCCTGGTCGGAGATCCCGACGAGGGAGCTCCGACGGTCAAGTCAGTAGACGACGAGAAGGAACAGACTCTCCAAGACGGACCCCCGAAAGGGTTCCAGACTTAGAGAATTTACTAGAAAGAAAGGTGCACTGGGGACCAGAAATTCGGCCGGGCCTCCTTGCCGAGCTCACGCCGAGCGATCCCCTCTCGGGATCTTCGATCTCACTCTCGGAGCGAGGCCTTTTGCCGCTGCTTCTTCCTTGTCCCCAGGCTTGTTCGCTTACCTTGTCGTCCCCAGATTCCTTCCTTTTATCTGTTCCCGTCGTTCGCCTGTCTTCTCCTCCTGGGAGGCTCCCCCCCCGTCCCTTTCTCTTTCCCCTTTTCGGTGAGGAGGGCCAGGCGGCTTTCCGACCTCGTCCGCCGAGCTCAATAGGGAAAAGGCAAAGACAGAAAAGGGGGGACGGCGCTGGTAAGGTGGCCGGTCAGACCTCGGGCCCAGTGAGAGCGCTCTCTTTCCCAAGTATGGGCGCCATCCATCTATGGGGCCTACTTTGTCAGAATCGTGCCTCTCGACTGCGGGACCTGTCGGGCCGATGCAAATGGTGTTTCGCGTGCCGCCGCCATCCGTACGGGGCACCGTCTGTGATGCGTACGGCCCGAGGGATGACCTCGGGGCCTGCGCCTCCTTCCCTGGGACCTTCTCCGTACGGGCGGCCTGGCTTCGGCTGAGGTGGGCCCATCTCCGGGGGCCACCTGGCGAAGGAGCGAAGGATCGACCGACCTCGACCTAGGTGGACCCCTCCTGGGTGGACACCTGGCGAGGTGGCAGGAGGTCGCCTGGCTTCGGCCGAGGTGGGCCCGTCTCCGGGGGCCACCTGGCGAAGGAGCGAAGGATCGGCCGACCTCGGCCTAGGTGGACCCCTCCTGGATGGACACCTGGCGAGGTGGCAGGAGGTCGCCTGGCTTCGGCCGAGGTGGGCCCGTCTCCGGGGGCCACCTGGCGAAGGAGCGAAGGATCGGCCGACCTCGACCTAGGTGGACCCCTCATGGGTGGACACTTGACGAGGTGGCAGGAGGTTGCCTGGCTTCGACCGAGGTGGGCCCGTCTTCGGGGGGGCCACCTGGCGAAGGAGCGAAGGATCGGCCGACCTCGGCTTAGGTGGACCCCTCCTGGGTGGACACCTGGCGAGGTGGCAGGAGGTCGCCTGGCTTCGACCGAGGTGGGCCCGTCTCCGGGGGGTCCACCTGGCGAAGGAGCGAAGGATCGGCCGACCTCGGCCTAGGTGGACCCCTCCTGGGTGGACACCTGGCGAGGTGGCAGGAGGTCGCCTGGCTTCGGCCGAGGTGGGCCCATCTCCGGGGGGGCCACCTGGCGAAGAAGCGAAGGATCGAGCGACCTCGGCCTAGGCGGACCCCTCCTGGGTGGGCGCCAGGCGAGGTGGTAGAGGAGCCCCGAACCGAGCTCGACTTCGGCGAGAGCAGTTTCTCTTAGGAAGTCGTCTGGCGGAGTAGTCTTGCCGAGCTCGGCCTTGGCGATGTGGTGCTGACTCGGCCGGTGAAACCTCCACGTGGCTCGATCATATTCGACGGTATCTGAGCCCGGCCACGTCACCGTTACGGCCGTAACAGGTCCAATTAAGAGTTGATCCACATAATTGTGTGTTCGGTGTTAACTAACTATTTGCCCAGCTATCAGAAGGCGATGCCATGAAGTGGTATGCCCTAGTTCGTCCAGTTTCTAGCCAGGCAAACGAGTAACCATGCTACGAAGTAGACTATCCAAGAAGGTGGCACTTTGGAATGGCCCACCTTTGTTAGACAGACTTCTAGTTGGTAGGGTAGGTGGCAGCACTGTGACGTGGCTTATTCAAGGAGACAACACTATGGAATAGCCTGCCAGACTTTGATCGACCTCTAGTCTAGAGGGTAGGTGATAGTGCTGTGGAGCGACTATTTGAGAAGATGGTGCAATAGAGCAGCCCATCAAACTTCGATCAACTTCTAGTCGACCGGATAGGTGATGGTATTATGGAGCGACCCATTTGAGGAGATGGCACTATGTAGTCCATTAGACTTTGATTGACTTCTAGTTAGTCGAATAGGTGATGGAGCTATAGAGTGGCCCATCTGAGAAGATGGCACTGTGGAGCAGTCCATTAGACTTCGATTGACTTCTAGTCAGCCAGATAGGTTATGGTGCTATAAAGCCCCATCTGAGAAGACGGTGCTATGGAGCAGTTCATCAGACTTCAACAGACTTCTAGTTGATGAGGTAGGCGATGGTGCTGTAGAGCGACACGTTTGAGAAGACAGTGCTATGGAGCAACTTATCAAACTTTGACTGATTTCTAGTAGACAGGATAGGCGATGGTGCTATAAAGCGACTCGTTTGAGGAGATGGTGTTATGGAGCAATCTATCAGATGTCGACTGACTTCTAGTTGGCTAGGTAGGCAACGGTATTATAGAGCAACCCATCTAAGGAGATGGCATTATGCAGCGGCCCATTAGACTTCGACCGACTTTCAGTCGATTGGGTGGATTTGCATGGAAAAGAGAGCTAGAAATTTTGACTAGGAAAAGACTCTATTTTATTCTCAAGTGGAGTGTACATATCATTGATAGTACATTCAAAGGTTCTCGACATTCCATGTCGGGGAATCAAAGTTTTGTCAAGTTCAGTGATCTAGTAAGCTCCTTGATGTAGGGCTTCAACCATCTGATAAGGTCCTTCCCAATTCGAGGATAGATTGTCCTATTCAGTTGGCCCGGACATTTTTAATCGATGCAAGATAAGTTCTCCCGGGTGGAAAGACTTGAGTTTCACCTGCGAGTTATAGTATCAGGCTATCTATTGTCGATATGATGCCATCCAGAGGCAGGCCTTATCTTTGATTTTTTCTAACAGGTCGAGGTTGAAAAGCAGTCATGCTAGATTGCTTAACTCATCATAGTGCTTGATCCATATGGTTGGTAGATCGATCTCGATTGGTATAACCACTTAAGTGCCAAAGACTAGGTTGAAAGGTGTTTCATTAGTTGAAGTTCAGGGGTTGGTATAGTACACCCACAAAATGTTGGGAAGTTCTTCCACCTACCTGCCCTTGGCCTCATCTAACCTAGTCTTGAGGCCTTGAAGAATCGTTTGATTAGTCACCTCAATTTTTTCGTTGGTTTGTGGGTGGCTCGTGGATGTGAACTAGTGACAAATGTGCAGCTTTATTGACTCTGGTCTTGATTTTGATGATTGACAAAATGTTTAAGTATATATGAGTACTAATTATATTTTAAGTATATTTTTCAGATCTTAGTACTCAACCATGTTGAATGAAGAAATGTTTGTATTTTAGTTGAAAAAGTCCTTAAATTAATGAAAAATCAAGTATATGGACTTTGGAATTGATATGGAAGAACTTGAAGAGGTTAAAGTTTCAATTTGAAGAAGTTTCAGCAAAGTTTTAGCCTGGCATAGTGAAGTGTCGACACCTGAGGATCAAGTGTCGATACTTGAAGAGTGAAGTGTCGACTCAAGGCCTGAGATAAATAGAAAATTTCAGAAAGCACCTTTAGCCAAGTGTCGACACCTGGAGCTGAAGTGTCGACACTTGGAAGTGAAGTGTCGACACCTGGAGAATGAAGGTCGATACTTGGAAGTCAAGTGTCGACTCACGAGGGTCAAGTGTTGACACTTGGGGCATAACGGCTAGTTTTTCTGAAGTGCAGAACTTCTCCAACTTGGCTCCAACGGCTAGTTTTTCCTCCATAACGGCTATAAACAGTCATTTAAGTGTTGGGAGGCTATATAAACATCAAGAATCAAATGGGGAAGCAATCCTTTGGTGAGTTTTTTGAATATTCTTAAAGGATTCAATAGTTGAGTGATTCAAAGCCTTCAAGCTTCCAAGTTTCAAAGAGAGAATTCAAAGTCTACATCTACAAGCATCAATCAAAGGCTTCATCAACTTGAAGACAAGATCTTCATCAATAATCAAGGGCTTCAAAGAGATATTTTCTTTATTTTAGAAAGCTTTTATTGTATTCATTTATACTTGCTCTTACATTGTTTGACTTGAGATTTTTGGTGAGCCTTGGAAAACTAAAGAGATTTTTGGTAAGCCTTTGAAAATCAAAGTGGTTGTTGGTGAGCCTTGAAATCAACTATGATTTTACTTGTGAGCCCGAAGCCAAAACAAGTTGTTTAGGTACTTGGTTATCCCGTAAAACCAAGGGTGGTTGTTGGTAAGCCTTGAAACCAACTAGGGTTTGACTTGTGAGCCCGAAGACAAAATAAGCTGTAAAGGTTGTTGGTGAGCCTAAGTTATAAAACCAAACTTAGTGGAATTCCCAAGAAATTCTTGGGAAGTGGATGTAGGTACTTGGTTATCACCGAACCACTATAAACCTTTGTGTTCATGTGATTGTTCTCCTTGTGCTTGTATTTCTTTATTTCCACTGCATTTATTTGAAATACACAAGCACTTGAATTGCATTAGCACATACTTACTTTAGTTCATATTTTAAATAGTATAAAAGTTTTATAAAATCCAATTCACCCCCCCTCTTGGGTTGCCTACCTGAGCCTACAAGCTTGGCATAAAATTCTCCGAATGCTTGATTATCAAACTGTCGACCGTTATCAGTGATGAAAATATGAAAAAGTCTAAATTGATAAATGATAGCTTCCAAAAGAAGGATTTGACCTTGCTCTCCATTTGTGCACTAGTGGATTTATCTTCGTCCATTTGGTGAAGTAATCAAAGGCGACAGGCAAATATCTCTGTTGACCAGATGCTGAAAAAAATGGACCAAATATGTCCATCCCTCACTGGGCAAATGACTAGGAAAAGAAGAGCTGGGTCAACAGAGCGGCCAGTCGGCATTGGATGTAAGCATGTTGCTAGCACTAATCATATTTTTGCACAAACTCGGCCACATCCTCCCATATCATGTTCCAATAGTATCCCTACCTAAGCATCTTGTAAGCCAAAGACTTGCCCCCCAAGTGATTTCTACAAATGCCCTCGTGGATCTCTTGGAAGATATAGTTAGCTTCCGAAGGCCTCAGCCATTTCAATAGTGGGTATGAGTAGGAGTATGAATTGGGAGATCTTCCATTTTAGAAGCCTGGCTTCCACATGATCATCGGATAGGATTCCCTCAGCTATGTACTTGATATAAGCATCCATCCAACTGGCTCATGTGACATGTTGGACTTCCTCAATTATGGTGATGCTGGGAACCTCCTGGTATTCAATGAATGCCATCCAAGTGAGGAATTAGCTGAGATCGCAAGTTGGGAGAGGCTGTCTACATGGGCATGCTCCTCTCGAGGGATATAGGAGTTGCTAAATTGCTGGAATGTTATTGTAGAGGCCCGTACCTTATCTAAGTACTTCACCATCATGGGGTCTCGAGTCTCAAACTCGACAATGACCTGGCCAGCCTTGAGCTATGAGTCAGTGAAGATTCTTAGGGTCTTCATTCCAAGCTTGTGGGACAGCCTTAGTCCTACCAGGAGCACTTCATATTCGGATTGGTTATTAGTCGCCTTGAATAGAAAGCACAGTGCATACTTAGTGACTACTCCATCTAAATTTGTCAGAATAAGGCTAGCTCCACTTCTCAGTGAGTTGGACTCGCCATCCACATGGAGGATCCAAGTGGTCCCTGTATGGGATGGTGATGCCAATGACTTGGTCGATGCTTCTACGGACTCGTTGTTCATCCATGAGCATTCTACCAAGAAGTCGGCCAGGACTTGGACCTTCTGGGATGATCTTGGATGATATGAGATATCAAACATGTTAAGCTTTATCATCCATTTTGCCATGCATCCAGAGGTGTCTGACCGGCTCAATATAGCTCTCAACAATTGATCAGTGAGGACGATGATTGGGTGATCTTAAAAATAGGACCTGAGATGCCAAGCAGAGATGATTAGCACAAAAATATTTTTTTCAGGTTGAGTGTACCTTGTCTCCACATCATACAGTACCTAACCGATATAATAGACTAATCTCTGTGTGCCATCTTCACCAACATGGATAAGCACTGAATTGAATGCCTCTGTAAAGATGATAAGGTATAGGAAGAGCTCCTCACTAACTTCAGGTTTGAATAGCAAGGGGGCGAGGTGAGAAACTTTTTTAGTTCCTTAAAGGCTACTCGACATTCCTCCATCCAGGTAAAGTGGTATATTTTGCATAGTACCTTAAAGAATGGTAGATAGCATTCAGTCGAATAAGAAATGAAGTGGCTAAGAGTAGCTACTTGACCGGTTAGCTGCTGAGTCTCCTTCTTAGAAGTTGGATGCCTCATGTCGATTATTGCTCAGATCTTCTTAGGGTTTGCTTTGATTTTCCATTGGATGACCACAAAACTAAGAAAATTTCTTGCTATGATGCAAAACATGCATTTACTTGAATTCAGTTTTATCTAATGAAGATGGAGATTATTGAAGGCTTCTTCCAAATCGACGATATGATCAGTTTCTTTTTTGCTTTTAACAAACATATCATCGATATAAATTTGCATATTCTGACCTATCTAGTCTTTAAAGACCTTATTGACCAGGCACTGATAGGTCGCCCTCGCATTCTTCATATCGAAATGCATTACTTTATAATAATATATATCTTTGTCTATCATGAAAGCGATATTTTTCTCATCTTCTAGATTTATACGAATTTGGTTGCACCCTAAGAAGTCATCCATGAAGCTAGGCAACCTATGTTCGGATGTCGTGTCAACTAGTTGATCGATCTTAGGTAACGGAAAAGTAAATTTTGAGCATGTCTTGTTAAGATCCGTGTAGTTGACATAAATTTGCTACTTCCCGCTAGCCTTCTTAACCATGACCATGTTCACAAGTTAGCTTGGATAGTGAACTTCTCGAATGAATCAGGCAATGAGGAGTTTTCTGACCTCTTTGTTTATGGCCTTCTGTCTCAGGTGCAAAGCTTCTTCTTTTCTGGTGGACTGGCTTGTACTTAGGATTGATGTTCAGCCTATGAGTAATCATCTCTGGAGGAATGAGTAATCACCTATAGAGAAATTTTTGACATATCTGATGTGGTCTAGGCAAATACATCTGAATTGGCCTATAACAAGTCAAGTAGTTGGCTCCCCTCTTCTTCTGATAGGAGTGCTCCAACTCGAACCGACTTTGTCGGGTCTTTTCTTAAGGAAAAGGATAGTAGCTTCTTGATGGGCTCCCCCCTTGTCTCTAATTTCCTCTGTTGGCTCCACCCAGTGATTTTGATGAATAACAAAACATTGAGTGCATATTGTATTCTAACGAGGATTTCAAGTTGTGAGTTTTCAGGAAGAAAGCACCTCAAAATTCCAAAAACTTATGGTGTATGGCACGTAATGGCACGGAGCAATTCTCACATATCCGGGGATCCTCTTCATTGAAAAAGGGCATATAATTGTTTAACTATTATGTGTTTATGTATTCATGAATTTTATTTGTGTTTTCGAAGCATTAACACTTGAATCTGGATGTTTTCAGTCTCAAGTGTCGACACCTGGACAGTCAAGTGTCGACACTTCAGCACTTGGCACGGACAAAAATCCTTGGCACACCAAGTGTCGACACCTATGTTCAAGTGTCGACACCAAGTGTCGACACTTAGGTTCCAAGTGTCGACTCAAGGCCTGAGATTTTTGAAAGTACAGAACTTTGTTGATTCGAGGATTTTTGTGTCAAGTGTCGACACCTGTGCATCAAGTGTCGACACCTGAATGTTCAAGTATCGACATCCAGAAATCAAGTGTCGACACCTGACAGCCAAGTGTCGATACCTGACAGCCAAGTGTCGACACTTGCAGCCTGACAGCTCTAACGAATATATTTGCTTGCAGAAATTGGTTTTCAAGCTCCAAACGGCTATTTCCAATGCTCCAATGGTCACAAACCATTTTTAGAAGGTATTTGGTGTATTTAAGCTCCACCAACCTCATTTTAAATGAAGTGAATGAAAGAGAGAAGAAGAAAAAGAAGAGAAAGCAAGAGAGAAGTCTATTCAAGAGCATTCAAGTCCACTAAAAAGCCATAAAGCCAATATTCTCTCCAAACTTCAAATCAAAAGTCTCTTCTAGCTTGATTCCATTGAAAAGCCTACTAGCTCAACCTTACTTCATTCCAAAAAGAGGCATCTTGAAGAAGAGTGAAGACAAAGCATCCTTTTGGGCTTCAAAGATTCCAATCCACTCTTGAAGAGAGTTTGTTGTAGCTTTTAAAATTTCATATCTGTTTTAATTATGATTTGACCTTGCTTTCAAGGATGTCTTGAAAGAAGGTTATTGTGGTTTGTTGGTGAGCCAAAGTGTTAAAACCAACTAGGGTTAACTTGTGATCCCGAAGACAAAACAAGTATTTAGGTTTGTTGGTAAGCCTAAGTGGCAAAACCAACTTAGGTTTTGACTTGTGAGCCTTGTGAAAAACAAGTCAACTATAATCTGGTGTGGATTATAGTGGAATTCCCAAGGGTGGCTTGGGGAGTGGATGTAGGTGCTAGGTTTGCACCGAACCACTATAAACTTTGTGTTTGTGTGTGATTGCTCTTTTCCTCTCGTATTCTTTAATTAATTGCTATCATCTTGCATCTAAGTTATTATTGCTCACAAGCACCACTGGACCTTTATTTTATTATGTTAAATTTTTAAAAGACCCAATTCACCCCCTCTCTTGGGCTCCATTTCTGGGCAACAAGTGGTATCAGAGCACCGGTACTCTCTTGTAGGTCCAAGGATCTTGAGTAAAAGATCATGGCAGCCCCAATAGGCATGGATATTGTTGAAGGTCAAGCTTCAAACCGACCCCCACTTTTTAATGGCACAAATTACACATACTGGAAGACACACATGCGCATATTTATACAAGCTATTGATTATAATTTGTGGAGAACAATTATAAAAGGTCCTCATCAGCCTACAATGATGATTAATGGCATTCTCACTCCAAAAATGGAAGATGATTGGGATGAGAATGACATTAAGCAAATTGAGCTTAATGCTAAGGCAATGAACCTTTTATTTTGCTCTCTTGATCCTAGTGAGTTTAATAGAATATCTAACTGTCTCTCCGCAAAGAAGATTTGGGATACACTTGAGGTTATCCATGAGGGTACACACCAAGTGAAAACCACCAAGGTTAACATGCTAATTCACACATATGAAATGTTTAAAATAGAACCTACTGAGTCTATCTGTGAGATGTATACTAGGTTCACAAACATTGTGAATGGCATGAGAAGTCTAGGAAAAATAATTTCTAACGGTGAACTTGTGAATAAACTTCTCAGGTCTCTACCAGCTTCATGGGATGCAAAGGTCACTGCTATTGAAGAAGCAAAAGATGTCAACACTCTCCCGCTGGAACAACTGTTGGGTTCCTTGATGACTTATGAGCTATCCTTCAAACAGAAGAACGGAGAGGTGGATAAAAAGAAGAAGACGATCGCGTTCAAATCTACTACTAGAGAGGACTCAAGCGAAGAATCTGAAGAGGATGACGGAGAAGACGAAATGGCTATGTTAGCAAGGAAATTCAGAAGGTTTATGAGGAAGAAAAAGTTCAACTACAAAAAGAAACCTCTGAAAGGTGAGCCGAGTAAAGAAAAAGACAAGGAAAAGAAGGAGGAGCAGCCTACATGTTTTGAGTGTAGGAAACCCGGGCATTTCAAGGTAGACTGCCCCTTGTTAAAGAAAAGCAGAAGAAAGCTAAGAAAGAAAGCCATGATGGCAACCTGGAGTGAAAGTGAAGACTCCAGCTCTGAGAAAAAACAGCAGGAAGTAGCAAATTTCTGTCTGATGGCCGATCAAGAAGAGGTAAGTTCTGAAACCAAAAATGAATTAACTTTTGATGAGCTTCATAAGATTTTTGATGAACTAGTCATAGAATTTCAAAAATTAAAGTCAAAACATAAAAACTTAAAGAAGCAAAATCTGGAACTAGCTAAAACAGACAACCTTTCAAATGAAAATGAATACCTTCTAATACAAAATAAAAATTTAAATGATAAGATTATGGCTCTTGAAAAAGAAAAGGATATATTTGAAAAGAAAAGTAACTTACTTTCAAATGAAAAATTGTCAAGACAAAGCAAAGAAATTTTAATAGAAAACAAAAGATATAAAGAAGAAATTGAAAAACTAGAACTTTTATTGAAAAATTTACTTACAGTTCTGAAAAATTAAATTTACTATTAAATAACCAAAGAGCAGTATTTGACAAAGCTGGATTAGGATTCAGAACTTATAAGAAACAGAAACTCTTTAAAAATTTCTTTATGCCTGCATCTTCATCCATTACATGCTATACTTGTGGTATTAAAGGACATAAATCTTATATGTGCAACAAAAGAAAATTAAAAAATACTAAGAAAGTTTGGGTTTCAAAAGGAACCAATGCCACTAACCAAAAAGGATCCAAGATGGCTTGGGTATCTAAAGTCTCCACTTGATCTTTATTGCAGGTATGCCTTGCAACCAATAAGAAAAGAATGTGGTACCTTGATAGCGGTTGCTCAAGGTATATGACAAGAGATGTGGAGCAGTTCTCATCACTCACATATCAAAATGGTGGCAATGTAACTTTTGGTGATAATGGAAAGGGCAAAATAATCGGTATTGGTAAAATCCATATCATCCCTACCTCTTATATTGATAATGTTTTATATGTTGATGGATTAAAACATAACTTGCTTAGCATTAGTCAATTTTGTGACAAAAATTTTAAAGTTGTTTTTGAATCTTCTTTGTGCATTGTTTCTAGTCTAGATGACAATGGCATTAAGTTCATCGGTCATAGGCATGACAATATTTATATGGTTGATCTTGATGATCTCCCTATTCAGAAAGGTCAATGTCTAGTGGCAATGGAAGCCGAGATCGATGAAACTAGTTGGCTTTGGCATCGTAGACTAGGACATGCAAGCATGCATTTAATTTCAAAACTTAGCAAAAAGAATTTAGTAAAAGATTTGCCTAAACTTAATTTTGAAAAAGATAAGATTTGTAGTGCATGTCAACTTAGAAAACAAACAAAATCTTCTTTCAAACCAAAAGGAATAATCTCTACATCTAGACCTTTGGAATTGCTTCATATGGACCTCTTTGGACCTACTCGAACATCTAGTTTGGAAGGTAAGAAGTTTGGTCTAGTCATTGTAGATGATTTCTTACGTTTTACTTGGGTCATGTTTTTAGCACATAAAGATGAAACGTTTTCTGAATTTATTAGATTTCACAAAAGAGTTTTAAATGAAAAAGGTGTTTTAGTAATATCTTTAAGAAGTGATCATGGAACTGAATTTGAAAATGCCGATTTTAATAAATTCTGTATTGAAAATGGAATTCATCACAATTTTTCTGTACCTAGGACACCTCAACAAAATGGGATAGTAGAAAGAAAAAATAGAACTCTTGAAGAAATGGCATGCACCATGCTTTGTGAAAATGATTGACCTAGATACTTTTGGACGGAAGCCATAAATACTGCATGCTATATTTTAAATCGAGTTTTAATTCGACCGATTTTAAAGAAAACCCCTTATGAGCTTTGGAAGGGTAGAAAACCTTCAATTTGTTATTTTCATGTTTTTGGATGCCGTTGTTTCATCTTAAACAATGGTAAAGATAATCTAAGTAAATTTGATACCAAATCAGATGAGGGAGTCTTTCTAGGCTACTCCATATCTAGTAAGGCATACAGGGTCTTCAACAGAAGGACACTTGTTGTTGAAGAATTCATTCATGTGGTATTTGATGAAACTAACCAAAAATCTTCAAGAAAAGAAGATGTACTTTTTGATGAATCAGGTAGCAAGAAAGCTGAAGAAATAAACAACAATAAAGGACTTACCAAGGAACAGAATGATGATCAAAACACTGATGGAGATCAAGCACAAGGTGATGAAAATACATCAACTATTGATCCATTACCAAAAGAATGGAGGTATGCTCATGGACACCCAAAAGAACTAATTATAGGTGATCCATCTAAAGGTGTAAGTACTTGATCATCTCTTAGAAATATTTGTGATTACTTAGCTTTTGTATCTCAAATTGAACCTAAAACTATTGAGGAAGCTGAATGTGATAGTAATTGGATAAATGCTATGCAATATGAACTTAATCAATTTAAAAGGAACAATGTTTGGACACTAGTGGATAGGCCTTTAAACACATCAATTATTGGTACAAAATGGGTTTTTCGAAATAAACTTGATGAAAATGGAATAGTAATTAAAAATAAAGCTAGACTAGTTGCCAAAGGATACAATCAGGAGGAAGGGATAGATTTTGATGAAACCTTTGCTCCTGTGGATAGACTTGAGGCAATTAGGCTATTGTTGGCTTTTTCTTGTTTCATGAATTTTAAACTATATCAGATGGATGTTAAAAGTGCCTTTCTAAATGGATTAATTGAAGAAGAAGTTTATGTTGAACAACCCCCTGGTTTTGAAAGTTCTGATTTTCCAATTCATGTTTATAAACTTCATAAAGCTTTATATGGATTAAAACAAGCTCCAAGAGCTTGGTATGATCGTTTAAGCTCCTTTTTGCTGGAAAATGATTTTACTAGAGGTAATATAGATAAAATATTATTTTTAAAGAAAAAGAATGATGATCTCTTAGTAGTATAAATCTATGTTGATGATATAATATTTGGTGCTACTAATGAATCTCTTTGTCAAGATTTTGCAAGATTAATGCAGGGTGAGTTCGAGATGAGCATGATGGGAGAACTGAATTCCTTCCTCGGACTCCAGATAAGGCAAACCAAAGAGGGGATCTTCATCAACCAAACAAAATATACAAAAGAAATACTCAAGAAGTTTGGGATGGAGAACACTAAGCCATTAGGTACCCCATGAGCTCTACATATAGACTTGACAAGGACGAATCAGGTAAGTCTATAGACCAAAAATTATATCATGGCATGATTGGTTCATTGTTATATCTTACTGCCAGTAGGCCAGATATCATGTTTAGTGTCTGTATGTGTGCTAGATATCAGTCCAATCCTAAAGAGTCTCATCTTTTGGCTGTTAAACACATACTTAGATATCTATCTGGCTCAATTGAAATTGGTTTATGGTACTCTAGAGATTCTTCATTTGATTTAATTGCTTATTCTGATGCTGACTTTGCTGGGTATAAACTTGATCGTAAAAGTACTAGTGGAACCTGTCAGTTTCTTGGAGTAAAAGTACTAGTGGAACCAGACAGAACTCAGTTGCTCTATCTACGGCGGAAGCCGAATATATAGCAGTTGGGAGCTGTTGTGCTCAAATCCTCTGGATCAAACAACAACTCGAAGATTTTGGCATTAAACTAACTAAGACACCCATAAGATGTGACAATACTAGTGCAATCAACCTATCTAAAAATCCTGTGCAACATTCAAGAAGTAAACATATTGAAATAAGACATCATTTCATAAGAGATCATGTACAAAACTCTAATGTAATTCTTGATTTTGTTTGTACTAATGATCAGTTAGCTGATATGTTTGCAAAGCCTTTGAGTGAGGATAGGTTCTGTCTGATTAGAAGAGAGTTAGGTGTCAGTGATCCATTCTCCTAGAACTCTCTTAGTATCATCTTTACCTAAATCCTAAAGCTCAAAACCTATTGATTAAAACCCCAATCTTTGTCAAAATTTTTTTTCTATTTTTTTGGATTTTATCAAATTTTTGGCCAAGTGTCGACACTTGGAAAGTGTCAAGTGTCGACACCTGACCAAGTGTCGACACTTGACAAATCCGAAGTGTCGACACTTGCGAATCTGAAACTATTTTTAATCGGACCGAACGGTGATTTTTTGAAATCTTCTTCCCTCCTGATTTCTTGGAATAGTGGTCCCCTCTGTCCAAATCTGTCCTTTCACCCCTCAATCCTTCACAAATCAGGTATTTCTCCTTTCTAATTTCGTTTTATTTTTCTTTGTTTTTTAATTTTGTTGTTTTCGAACCAAACGACCGTGTTTTGGGTTTTCCAAATATTTTTCTTGAATCTAACCGGATTTTTGCGTGTTTTAATGAATTTCTAAAACTCCATTTGAGGAAAAAATATTTTAGATTTGTTTTTCTCAGATTTCCCTCATATTTTGACTGTTTTTCACCCCTTTTTCGCAAAAATCACTGTTTCATTAATTTTGGGCAAAATAAATTGGGTTTTCATCTAAATTTATTTATTGACTATTTGGAAAGGTTTTTCGTAATACTTTTGCGACATTTTCGCCTATTTGCTAAAACCCTAAGTGTTTAGACCCAAATCCTATAGTTTTTGATTTTTAGACCTTACAAAAATAATTTTTTTCCAAAGATTCAAATGTGTTCTACCAAACAAAAATTTTTCCTACAAATTTTGCTCGAAAATTTGTCATTTGATCAAAATATATTTTTTCAAACTTTGTTGATTCTGGTTTTCGAAACCTATATGAACCTTTTATTTCTAATTTCAACCTATGGCCAGTCCCTTGTTCTAAACCTTTCGTCCTTCTTCCTGGTCAATTGGCTGTAATGGGTCCTAGGAAGAGACTTGCAATTAGGGTGAGGCCCAGTCAGGGTACTGAGAGGAGATCGAAGGCTAGATTTAATCCCGCGCAGCCGAGCAGTACAGCCACACCGAGCTCCCCCCTGCAGAGAGGATGGCAGGGAAGTCTGTAGCTTCAGGGAGGAGAGTTGATTTGTAGTGCTTCGACAGGCACCACTTTGGCATTAGGGAGATACTCACAGATGCAGGACTAGTACCCTTCTGCACCATGCAGGAGAGATACTATCCTCACCTAGTGAGGGAGTTCTACGGTGCACTGGACTGTCGACGACTTTTGTGGACGACATCCGTCAGAGGTATTCAGATCTCCTTGACTGATGAGCTGCTGAGCCGTGTATGGGAGATACCCCGGAGAGGAGTCTGTGCCTTTTTTGTAGATGATAGAGAGGCGGCTTTCAGGTGCATCGTTGAGCGAGAGGATATTCGCGGTATTTCAGTGGTTACCGTGAACCAGTTATCATTAGAGATGCGCCTGCTGCACCATATTACTGCACGGATCCTACTACCGAAGACTAGCAGATTCGATTTTATCACCGAGAGGGAGCTGATGGTGATAACCAGTCTCATTGAGAGGAGACAGCTAGATATACCCACTTTGATGCTATCACAGATGCATGATGCTGCCACTCAGCGCCGACACTGTTTGCCATACGGCATGGCACTGACCCGTCTTTTCAGAGCTTGTGGAGTATCATTAGAGGGGGAGATCCCCAAGGAGATACTGCACACGGATGTGTACGATGAGAGGTCATTGCACCGGATGGGTTTCAGGATGGTTGGAGGTCGATGGGTTCGGAGAGAGTTTGGCCAGGAGCCAGATGAGGAGGACGAGATTCGAGAGGCTGAGGCTGGACCATCTGAGCCAGCAATTCTTCCTCCAGTAGATGTACCATCGATACAGGCAGAGCACCTGTCTCCTGACGCTTCAGCTCCTCCACCACCATCTACCAGACTATCTTTTGAGGAGCATGCCAGAGCACAGTTCTCAGAGATCAGAGGTGAGGTGACTCAGCTATGTAGCGAGGTCGAGCTTCTATGAGCACATACTACCTCGGAGCATGCTGAGATTCGCAGATCCATGGAGGAGGGATTTACTCGTATTGAGAGTCTATTGAGATCACTTATACCTCCTGCAGCACCTACACTTGCTCGATCTGATGACGATGATGATGATGATGGCGACGATCACCAGAGCGACCATGATGATTATGCTGAGGGTGGTGATCAGGATATTGACAGAGCTACAGAGGTAGTGGGCAGTGACAGTGACAGTGTAGGCGGTGCCGATGCTTATGAGGTGGTCAGTCGAGATCCTCCTACTACACCAGCTCCTACTACTGCCCTGGTTGACTTCGCACCGGATCCTATTGCGCCAGCTGATCATCTTTCACCTCCTTCTACTAGATCTTCTAGGATTGTACCCGCATTTGGTCCTGCCGACCGCACTAGGAGTCTCAGAGCTTTAGCACCTCCTAGGGCATTAGCCACCAGATCTAGGATTAGTGCTCCTTTCAGTCTTGATTCCATCTGATGAGGATTAGCCTCACAGATGTCTGTCTCAGATCTTATTTTGTATGTTTGATACTTTTTGACTCTACATGATATATGTATGTTTCAGCTCTTTTGTACTGAAAATTTATCTTATATATATGTGTGTTTCTGTTCAGTACTCTATATTTTGAAGATTTTGTGCTTCATTTTACTATTCTTTGGCTCTGATACTCTTTATAATGGTATATTTTAACTATGACACTCTTTGATATTAGCATAATTTCAGCTATGATATCTATGTTATTTGTTTCTCCACTATCTTTTTGTATCCATGCTCATTGTGAGGGGGAGGTTATTCCCCTTTCTTATGATTGACAAAAAGAGGGAGAACAAGTATTGATTTTGATTTTATTGAGAAAAAGGTGTATTGTATTATTATATTGATTTCACCTTGCAAGAATCTTTGAAGTTTACCTTAATAAGAAGTATCTAATTAAGGGGGAGATTGTTTCCTCCTATCTATAAAGTTTTTGCCTCTATTGTGACTAAAATTCATATTTATAAGTTAAATGGTTAAAGTTTGAACTATATTGCTTCTTTTTCTCAAGGTTTTGTCATCATCAAAAAGGGGGAGATTGTTGGCTCCACCCAGTGATTTTGATGAATAACAAAACATTGAGTGCATATTGTATTCTAACGAGGATTTCAAGTTGTGAGTTTTCAGGAAGAAAGCATCTCAAAATTCCAAAAACTTATGGTGTATGGCACATAATGGCACGGAGCAATTCTTACATATCCAGGGATCCTCTTCATTGAAAAAGGGCATATAATTGTTTAACTATTATGTGTTTATGTATTCATGAATTTTATTTGTATTTTCGAAGCATTAACACTTGAATCTGGATGTTTTCAGTCTCAAGTATCGACACCTGGACAGTCAAGTGTCGACACTTCAGCACTTGGCACGGACAAAAATCCTTGGCATGCCAAGTGTCGACACCTATGTTCAAGTGTCGACACCAAGTGTCGACACTTAGGTTCCAAGTGTTGACTCAAGGCCTGAGATTTTTGAAAATACAGAACTTTGTTGATTCGAGAATTTTTGTATCAAGTGTCGACACCTGTGCATCAAGTGTCGACACCTGAATGTTCAAGTGTCGACACCCAGAAATCAAGTGTCGACAGCTGACAGCCAAGTGTCGAAACCTGACAACCAAGTGTCGACACTTGCAGCCTGACAGCTCTAACGGATCTATTTTTCTGGCTTGCAGAAATTGGTTTTCAAGCTCCAAACGGCTATTTCCAATGCTCCAACGGTCACAAACCATTTTTAGTAGGTTTTTGGTGTATTTAAGCTCCACCAACCTCATTTTAAATGAAGTGAATGAAAGAGAGAAGAAGAAAAAGAAGAGAAAGCAAGATAGAAGTCTATTCAAGAGCATTCAAGTCCACTCAAAAGCCATAAAGCCAATATTCTCTCCAAACTTCAAATCAAAAGTCTCTTCTAGCTTGATTCCACTGAAAAGCCTACTAGCTCAACCTTACTTCATTCTAAAAAGAGGCATCTTGAAGAAGAGTGAAGACAAAGCATCCTTTTGGGCTTCAAAGATTCCAATCCACTCTTGAAGAGAGTTTGTTGTAGCTTTTAAAATTTCATATCTGTTTTAATTGTGATTTGACCTTGCTTTCAAGGGTGTCTTGAAAGAAGGTTATCGTGGTTTGTTGGTGAGCCAAAGTGTTAAAACCAACTAGGGTTAACTTGTGAGCCCGAAGACAAAACAAGTATTTAGGTTTGTTGGTAAGCCTAGGTGACAAAACCAACTTAGGTTTTGACTTGTGAGCCTTGTGAAAAACAAGTCAACTGTAATCTGGTGTGGATTATAGTGGAATTCCCAAGGGTGGCTTGGGGAGTGGATGTAGGTGCTAGGTTTGCACCGAACCACTATAAACTTTGTGTTTGTGTGTGATTGCTCTTTTCATCTCATATTCTTTAATTAATTGCTATCATCTTGCATCTAAGTTATTATTGCTCACAAGCACCACTGGACCTTCATTTTATTGTGTTAAATTTTTAAAAGACCCAATTCACCCCACCCCCCTCTTGGGCTCCATTTCTGGGCAACACCCTCTAGTCCAGTTGCTCCGTGATTGGCACCTTATCTGTTTTCTAGACTTTAGGAGCCATTTGGAAACAATGTCAGGCAAGCTATTGGTCGCCATGCATTTTTCCAACTCCATATGGAGTCAAGAAATGGACAAGCGGTATTTGGTGGAGATGATCGCATTTAGCTGGTTGAGCCTGGATTGCCCCAAAATCATATTATAAGCCTACGGCAGGCAAACGATAGTAAAAGTCATAAAGACTGTGCTCTATCGAGGTGGAGTCCCTGCCGTGATTGGTAGGGTGTCCCTGCCATTATTGGTAGGGTGATATTACCTTCGACCTCAATTGAATCTCCAATGAAGCTGACTAGAGACATAAAAATCGGTTAGCGCAAACTAATAAATAAATTCACCCAAACAAATGGATCATAAAAAAGGATATCCGTGAAGCTCTCACTATCAACCATGATTTTTTTTTATAAGATGTTTTGCTGTCATTATATGATAGCATCATTATTGGGTTCACTAATCCTGACAAGGTTCCTATCAATAAAGGGAATTATAGTTTTAGCTCTCTCCTCCCCCTAGACCTCTTTGGGACTTGCCCTGCCTCCCAAGTTATTATACCGACTAGTATCTCAGTTGGTTGATTATCAACATCAGTTCGAGCCAGGCGATTATCGATGCTTTAGGTATTAGGTAGGGCTCCTCCACGGATGAACTTTCCAAGGTAGCCATCCGAATCAGATCTTCAATTTCTTTCTTCAGATGATAACATTTCTTAGTGTCATGGCCATTATCCCTGTGGAATTGGCAGTATTTATTCTTGTCATGACTGCCTAATGACTTCAATGGGGGAGGCCTGTGCAGGTAGTGCTCGTCCTTTATCTCCATTAGGATCTTGGTTCTGGAGGCGAGGAGAGGAGTGTACTTCTTGCTCTTGTTGGTGAAGTCCTTCAGCTTGGAATCCGACCAGTGAGATGAGTCTACCCTTTCTATTCAGGCTCCGCTTTGGTCTCCTTGGGCTTGCTTCTTCTTGGGCTTCCCGTCTAGCTCCCTCCAGGTGCGATCAGTTTTCTTCGTGTGAATATACTTCTGTGCATGGGTGAGTAATTCCAAGTAAGACTTTGGTGACTTCTTATCGAGGGAGTAGGTAAACCCAGAAGTCTTAAGTTCTCTCTTCATGGCCAGCATGGCCACAAATTCATCCAAATTATATACCTCCAATATAGCCACCTTGAATTGGGCTATGTAATCTTTTAAAGATTCTCCATCCTGCAAGTAGACAGAGAAATGCTGTTAGCTTCTTGCAGCATCTTTCAACATGCCTCAAAATATGCCATGTACTTCTCCAATTGCGTGAAGGAGTTAATGCTCCTCAGGCTTGAGCTTACGAAGCGTATCCAGGAAGGCTGTGTAGAGGAGGGCATCAATTGCCCTCTAAACTTTTATGAGAGCCTTGTAGCTTTGAGATGGTCAAGAGGATTCGTGGTTCCATCGTATGGGTCCAACTGGGGCATGTAGAACTAGCTAGGAAATGGCTCCTCCTGAATTCAACGAGTGAAAGGGGGACGAGTGTCGTAACCTATTGTTTCATAAGTAGCACCATGTAGGTCAGCAAACTAGCGAGTGAGATCAGACAGCTTGCACTCATGCTCCTCCAGGTGCTCTTCAACTAATAGTCGAATGGTCTTATTAGTCGACCCCTCAAAAGTCGTAGGGGTTGATGTGGGTGGTGACTGGGAGCTTTCATGCTTTAGCCTCTCCCGTGCTGGCACTCACGACGAGAAGGGCTGCTCTGCCTTGGTGTAGGGGGCCGCACCACCCATGCAACCAGATAATGGAGAGATCTCTCCTGGGTGGACCGTCGGCTTCCCCGATGATGCGATGAAGATTGTAAGTGTGAGGGTGCTCGCCAATGGGATGGTCCCTGATGGACAGACGGTGATTGGTATGAGCAGTAGCGACAGAGATCACTAGGGTTCCTAGCCACTGCTGTGTGGCCATAGAATGATGCTGGTGCTACGGTTTGCTAGACCACCGTCACTAGCATTTGGATCTACCGTCTCAATGCAGCAAGCTGGTCTTGCTGGTTCGTAGGTAGTGGAGGTGGTGGAATGAGTGGTTCCACCTCTTGATTGCATCGATCGCAATGGTGCGAAGGATTTCCAATGCGGCTGGTGAATGCATCTCATGCACGTGTAACCACCATGGTGTTATGCTTTGAGAGGGCACTCTTCATGAAGTATAGTGCCTCACAAAAGATGTTGTTCAAGCTTGCTCGCAGTCGCATCCCCTACTTGTCATGCTAATCTGTTGCTACCAAATTACTTTTGCTTGAAGCTCCGATGGGATCAAAGATCTCGTTGGTTTCTTCGATGGAAAAGGATCCTTCTCTTAGGCACTTCTCATGGACAGAGACCTGTAAGGAAACCCAGGCCCCGGGTATCGATGGAGACACTCCGTGCTTAAGTTAGTTGGATAATCTAGGTAACAACTATATTTGTGGAAGATAACTACAGAAGAGCTACAAAAACGAGTGTATGAGTGTATGGTAACTACTGTACCATGGTCGGGAGGTCCCCTATAAAGAGCAATGTTGTTGAACAGGATCTGCAGCATGTCAGAATGCCTTTTGGGAGGGATGTTCGTTTTCTACTGGATGTAATGGATTTGGCTATAATGGCAAGATTCTGCTCTCTAGGATCCCCACTACAAGGACTTTCTTATTATGGTATCAGAATTTGATCTCCCATAAACCATGCTATGACAGCTGTGACCACAGGTAAGACGTAACCAACCGGTCGGTGTATGTGTAATGACAGGTGCCATGTGATGAAATATTTTATGGGCGATGGTTAGTTAGCCTGAGTAGAAAGTCGGTATGTGGAGTGAATAGCCCTGCAAGGATGGTTAGTCGGTATCGACTTCATCATCTAGTCAGTCAACCGTGTACCCTCTTCTTTTTAGATAGGGTACCGATTGGCTTGGAATCCCTTATCATAGCCAGCGATTTTAGTAGTTCTTAGACAATGTCCCACATGAGGGTCAGAGACATTGGAATGGTGATATCCTAGAAGATTGCCGAGGCCATGCCAATACTCGCCATATCAGAATTCTCTGTGGAGTTATTGTATAACATACAAGTCCCTTTGTAGCATATTAAAAGTCAATTATAGTATAGTTTTTGATACCAACTCTGGGCTCTTTAACATCTTTCTCTTCAAAATATTGAGACTTGTTTCTTTCATAGATTTTATTTTAGAATACATCAAAACAACCACAATATCTGGTGGCAATTGATTGGGTCGGGTCGAGATAAGACTTGACTTGTTCATGGACCAGGTTGGGCCTACCTAGGCTTGGGCCAATCTTTGCCTTATATTAACAGATGTTACTTAGGCCCGAATCAACTTGGCCGGGATTTTAAGCTTACCTTCTAGGCCCAAGGTGGACTTTATTAAGGTTTCGCACACCGGACCAACCCTCAAGCTTCCGAATCATTTTTTAAATTTTTTTAAATTTTAAAAAAATACTTAAATGGGCTTTAAAAAATATTAAGTATAAATAATTCAATATTGCCAACAACAAGCAACAACCTACCGTCTCATTAAGTTTATATATTAACAATAATTATCAATTAAGTCTATATGAGTGGATAGGATTTGACAAGTGAAAGATAACAAAAGTGGTGATAGCCCGGTTGGTAGAGGTCTTGCCTCACTGCCAACCGATCATGGATTCGAGGTATGATCCCGTGGATAACTCGATTAAATCTAGAAATTTTTCTACAGCCCACAATTGCTTGAGCTCGAGCCCAATCCTTTAAATAGATCACCATCGCCTCACCAAGGCTTCTCTTTTCTCGAAGACTCCCGATAAAATCCTAAATCTTAGATTTCTAAATTATCCTTCTTGAGCTAAGCATGAATTACATCACCAGTGGTAAAGGCGAGACCATTGAATTGCTCGATTAAATCCAGAAATTTTTTTGGAGCCCACGATCGCTTGAGCTCGAGCCCAATCCTTTAAATAGATCACCATCATCTCTGAAGGCTCAGGTAGGCAACCCAAGAGGGAGGGTAAATTGGGTTTTATAAAACTTTTGAACTACTTTGATTATGAACTAAAACAAGTAGTGCAAATTCAAATAAAATGCTTGTGTTTTGACAATGTATTTATGTGCTTCAAAATAATATGCAGCAGAGTAAACAAAGTAAATGCATAAAGAAACAATCACACAAACACAAGAAATTTATAGTGGTTCGGTGCACTCCAAGGCACCTACATCCACTCCCCAAGATCCCCTTGGAAATTCCACCAAGATGGTTTTGTAACCTAGGCTAATCAACAACCTTTACAACTTGTTTTGTCTTCGGGCTCACAAGTCAAATCCTAGTTGGTTTCAAGGCTCACCAACAACCACCCTTGGTTTTACAGGCTAACCAAGAACCTAAATAACTTGTTTTGACTTCGGGCTCACAAGTTAAACCCTAGTTGGTTTCAAGGCTCACCAACAACCACTTTGATTTTCCAAAGCTTACCAAAAATCTCTTTGGTTTTCCGAGGCTCACCAAAAATCTTAAGTAAAATAATATAAGGGCAATTTGAAAGAATACAATTAATGCTTTCTAAAATAAAGAAAATATCTCTTTGAAGCCCTTTGAAAGTTGATGAAGATTTTGTCTTCATGTTGTTGAAGCCTTTGATTGATGCTCGAGGATGTGAACTTTGGATACTCTCTTTGAAACTTGGAAGCTTGAAGGCTTGAACAACTCAACTCTTGAATCCTTGAAGAATATTCAATGATCTCACCAAAGGATTACATCCTCATTTGATTTTTGATGTTTATATAGCCCTCCAAATCATAGATGATCATTTATGACTGTTAGGGATGAAAATATAGCTATTTGAAAGCAAGTTGAAGAAGTTCTGCAGCCTAGAAAACTAGCCGTTATAGTCCAAGTGTCGACACTTCACCTCCAGGTGTCGACACTTCATCTTCAAGTATCGACACTTCATTCCCGTGAGTCGAAACTTGAGGCAAAAATCTCTGGATGGCATAGTTCTGCATTTTCAAAATTCTTAGGCCTTGAGTCGACTTCATTTCTTCAAGTATCGACACTTGATCCTCAGGTGTCGACACTTCATTTTCAGGTATCGACACTTCATCTATGCCAAGTTGAAACATGTTGAAACTTCTTCAAAATTAGACTTTGAGTCCTTCAAAGTCTTCCTTATGTTTCAAAGTCCTTATAACTTGATTTTTCATTAATTTAAGGACTTTTTCAACTGAAATACAAGCATTTTTTCATTCAACATGGATGAGTACTAAAATCTGATAAACATACTTAAAATATAATTAGTACTCATATATATTTAAACATTTTATCAATCATCAAAATCAAGACCAGAGTCAACAGCCTCATCAGGGCTTCTCTTTTCTCGAAGACTCCCGATAAAATCCTAAATCTTAGATTTCTAAATTCTCCTTCTTGAGCTAAGCATGAACGACATCACTAGTGGCAAAGGCGAGACCATTGATGCAGTCAGCTGTTCATTGTGACATGTCTGCCATGCTCTAGTCCATTTATGAAGAGATCATTGCCTCCTTGGCCTCCGTTGTCTACAAGAAGCTTGCACTCAACCCCTTCACTCGACTAGCCTCACTCTCAACCTCTAGGACACCATCATATCCAGCTTGTCACCGCTTCGCTTTATATGCATCCTTAACTGTCACATCATTCTTCTATGTGATACTTTCCTCACACTTCTTGGTTGTGTCTCTGACTTGTTGTATCATCGCCGCCACCCTTAATTGCTTCGATACCATCGTCTGTGTCACCTTCGACTCTCTCCATTATCCGCTTGAACAAATCCTAGTCATGGGTCTCAAAATTTAACCATATGAGATAGTGAGAGATGGTTGGTGGTGGTGGGTTTATAAATATTGGATTGGTCCAATTGGATTCGGACCAAGCTTAAGCCTGGACTCTGGTTGGGCTCAAGCCTAGGTTTATGGAAAAAAAAATTGGGACAAAGCTCAACTTAAAGCCTATAAAGAAAATTTGGGCTGGGCTTGGACAGGGATGTGGCTCACTCAACTCTAGCCCTATTTGGATTCTTTAGTCCTGTATAAGTATTTAAGATCTTTCCAATAAATAACTGATATGAAATTAAATATATGCCCATACAATTTCTTACATATTCTCTTCGTTTAAGTCTCGGCATCTTCACTACATCATCTTCACTACATTAGGGATTCAAATTTATACATCAATTGATAAACACCATGATTGACCCATGATTAGTTCAATGAATTCATGTTACAGCATCTTCTAGTCATGTAGGTTATGGTTGGTTTGGCTCTGATGTCATTGGTAACGATTTAAGATTTCAACCAAAAAAAAAAAACGAAAAAAAAGCTAGTTGGAAAGTCCTTTTTGATTTTTTGGTCTATATATATATATATATATCTAAAACTTTTCTAGCAAACAAGCGAGGCAGAACTAACTATACTTATAGTATATATATATATATATATATATATATATTATTCGATCCGTATCCGATTGCCAATCCCTTCCTTGGTCAAGGAAAAAATAAAATGATGTGTATTGCTCCCATGTAGGTGGTTTTTTTTAACGTGCACGGCGATGCAATATATATATATATATATATATATATATATATATATTATTCGATCCGTATCTGATTACCATCCCTTCCTTGGTCAAGGAAAAAATAAAAATGATGTGCATTGCTCCCATGTAGGTGGGATTTTTTAACGTGCACGGCGATGCAACCTAAGGATGAACGGCTACCATTTAAAAAAAAACAATAGAAAAATAGGTGCTGTTGCTGCGTCAACTCCTGGACCGAAAATCGGGACGGTTGGATCGGCTGGAGCGCTCCTCTCCAGGACGAACCTACAGAAAAGTCTTCAAGGATGCCGGTGGTGTTCCGACGGGGACCCTCCGATACTTAAGTTAGCAGGAGATTGAAGGCAACAGAATGGAGGAACCAAAGGATCCAACAGCGTAAGAAGAGGGAAGAGTTCTCGTACCTCCAAATGGGATCCCTCAGGCACCTTATATAGGCGCGGAACAGTCCAAAATCCGTTAGGGGAGAGGTTGAGAAAGACCGATCTGCTCCTATGAGAATCTGGAGAGTGGCCACGTGGCATGTAGATACAGCGACACCGTGGAAGTAGTGGAGCAGGGCCGTTGGGATAGAGAATTCTGCCGTAACAGAAAGATGTTTCTGGAGTACCCAGGATGTCAAGACTTGCCCGTCGAACGTCGGCTACAAGGCGGTCGGTCGGTCGGGTCAAAGGCTGAACTCCCGAAGAAGAGTGGCGGGCCGGACCCTAGCAAGATAGGGTCGTTCGGACTTCGGCTCCAGTGGGTCGAACCACGGGCAGAGGACAGTGGGCCGAACCCCAACAGGAGAGGGTGGTTCGGACCTCAGCTCCAGTGGATCGGATTCCGGGCAAAGGACAGTGGGCCGGATCCCAGCAGGAGAGGGTCGTTCGGATCTCAGCTCCAGTGAATCGGACCCCTCGTGGTTGGAGCGACCGGATCAGACCATAAAATTGGATCGATTCTGATGAAGGATGAACCGTCAAGGTACAATCGTTGCAATATTAGAATTTTGAAGTACCCGAATCCGTCCCCAGGACCAAGGATGTCCTCGTAGACATTGGTCGCATTCTTGCGCTCCAACCAACATCTCGTTTGTTTCTTGTAGACTTTCATGCTAGCCAAAGCAGAGCTTGTCCTTCCTTAATCTTCTTCTTGCAATTCCCAAGGAGCAAAGCCAATTTCCCCACTTCCTGGAATTTTCATCCTCAAGTTTGATTTTGCTTACCATCCGGTGTGGGATAAAATGATGAAAATCTTATTTTTTATATGATGGAATCACCGGCCATGCTCCATCGACCGAACACGATGGATCATTGGATTCTTTTTCTCGAGCAATCCGACATGTCCACCAAATAATAACTTCAAAGCATAAAAATACTTCATGCCATCTCTTATTAACATGTTGGCATATCATTTTTGTTTTTGCAAAAAAAAAAATTAAAAAAATTGAAACGAACATTATTTGCCAGATCAATTCCAAATGTTTTGAAGATATAGCCAGCATTTTGAGTTGGTTTATAGTTTGTCTTAATTTATTTTTTTTTTCTGAATTAATCGAGGACTGCATCAAAGCTACAATAGGATATCGCGCACACGGTCCATCTTTGATCGCATGTCCAATAACAAACTTCTTGACCATAGTGTCGCTCATCAACCATGGACTTTTATTAGGCTCCACATTCTCCCCTGATGCTGTTTTCGTGACTCTTCGATATATTATCTATAAAGGCCTTTGCACTTCAATCCAACATCATTATCAGTCTAACTGAAGAATGCTTCATCCTTCTACTCTGTGTCAACTATGTCCTCTCTGCAATGTCCATGGTTATATATGTGCTTTGCTTCTTCTCCGGGTTGCAAAAACTTATATCTTATACAACCTGGATTATGGCATAATGTCACGTATCAATCGTGGGCTTTCTTCAATGCTGTTCTTGCGGTCATTTGGCATTCAATTTTGGTTTTGTGACATCTACTTATACAAGTATATGCTTCGGACTCTGCTGACTTCTGCCTTGGTTTGTAATTATTACTTAATATATGGAGATTAGTTTTCCTTATTTTACCAAAAAAAAAAAAAACAAACTTCTTAATCATTGATCATACTGCAAAATAAGTTTATTGATAATTTGATTATGTACAATATCAAAAACCTTTAGAAACTCTTTGAATTTAGGGGAAAAAAAATTCTAGCGGGACATTACAATATAGACATACATAAAAATGAATTAACATTCCAGCAATTCTTGACAACGTAGACATTATAGTTTGGAACTTGGATCAGCGGGTTCACCCAAACCCCAACTTAACATGACAGTTGAAGAAATGCATTAAACCTCTACTTGCAGGAACGTCAAGATCGAAATATGAATTAACATTCAAGCAATTCTTGATAGATGTGCATTTCAACTAATTTGAGTCACATTTGTATAACGTGCATTCCAACTAATTTGAATTAATTTTTGCAATACTTTTTGCTTGTGGGCATACATAGAAATATGTTTTTAAATTTAGTGCATTCCATATATTATTTAAGCTATTTTTATCAAGCTATCTTATTCATTTTATTATACGCCACTTGAATATGATGCTAGACGTTGATCGACAAAAAAATAAAAGAAAATATATAATATATAAAAAAGCTTAGATACTAACGTCATCAAAGTTTACATTCTATATAAAATACAACTTGGATTCTTAACTTGAACACATTATTTTTTTTTGAATAATATTAAATTTCAAAGTTCGCATAGACCGAAATCATATGGATCAATCCTCCATGAATGTATGTAGCCTTCATCCGTATCTTTTTGTTTTTAAAACAAGCCTGTTCTTTAAAAGGACAAGCTCGGACATCCAAACATACCACCAAGCATCTAAACAATACGAACAAATAAATACTTAGCAACAGTTATAGTCAACAGTAACAATATCATGCAAAGATGGCCTGCTTGCCCTGATCCCTCCGATCGTGGGTAGGTACAACCACTGGTTCCAAGTACTCGCCCTCTCCGAACAAGTGCAGGTAGGTAAGGTCACGGGGAGGTTCTCGTATTCCAAACCGGTGGATTCACGGTCCACGGTACAACGTCGCACTGCCTCGGATTCGGATGCGGACGGTGTCATCCGTTCCATTTCCTTCAAGGGCGATGGCCCGTACCCACGCGTCAGCGCCTCCTCTACTCGTCGCTACCCGTGGTAGGATTTTCGTAAATAAAACGCAATGGCAAAGCCAACGTGCATCTACGATACCCACGGCCCCGCGACGCTTCTCCTGCCGTCTGTAGGTGTCTAATCTCAAACGGCATCACGAAAACGCGAACACGTGTCGAATAATCGTTCGTTTGTACGGTATGGCCCAGCACATCACCTCCTCGGTTATATCGATAGCTGTTTTTTTTTTTTTTTTAAATAATGTTAAAAAATATTTAATTCCGAGATTAGGAGTATTTTAAAAGTATTTAAGATTTTAGGTTTATTTTGCCACGAAGGATGAGATGTCTGAAGTTATGAATTGTATCGATGATTTTTTTAGGTGGCTGGTGGATGCTTTGGGTACTTGATATTATAGATTTAATTCATAATTTCAGGATCCCAATTTTTTTTAAATTTTTTTTTTTTTATCAACTTCTTTTCAAAAAATAGTCTCTCACCAACCCTCCACCAGCCCGCATGATGGCATTCTCCCCCCACGATAGTGCTCTCCCCATGGCGGCGCTCTCCTCCCTCCATGACGCTCTCCCCTCCAACGATGGTGTCCTTCCCGAGTCATGTTATCCTCTTCTCATTTCATGGCTGTGCACCCCCTCTCCTTTTGTTGCCAGCCCCCCGCTCCCCTCATGGTGGCACCCCCTCCCACGGTAAGCCTTTCTCCCACCTCGATGAGCCTTACTCCTTACCCTCACCCTTGATCCCATTGGCCCCACATCTCATGGTAGTATTCCATCCCTTCGGCCTTCCCTCCCCTCCCCTCGACGGTGACTCCCCCTCTCTCATGTCGCCAGCCTTCCCTCGCCCCCCTCCCACCCCCCTCGCTGTGCCACCTAAACAGTAGGATCTTTTCCTTTCCCACTCCAAATAAAAAATTAACTGAAAAAAATTTAAATGGTCAAAATAAAAAATGGCTATATTTTAAAATATCAATTCACAGTGAAGATCCAAAATGATAGTGATATAGAGATCCGAGTGATCCACTTCTGCTGAGGTTCGATCAATCCATCCCAAAGATAGTTCGGTGATTCCAGAAGCCTCTTCCTACTGGTACCGAAATTCTGTTACAACAGACTCCTACCACATCAGCACCACTACTCCATTATCCCCATGATGCCGCCCCACCTTGGCACTATGTGGCCACTCTCCATATTCTCTTAGGGATAGATCAGTCTTTCCAGGCTTCACCCTTAACGAATTTTGGTACTGTTCCTCACCTATATAAGGTAAACCGGGAGACACAGGGCGGTAAGCAAGCTAAGGCAAGCACTAGCACTCTCTTCCTGCTCCATACGTTATTTTTCACTTGATTCCTTCATTTTGTTGCCCTTAAGCTCTTGCTAACTTTAACATCGGAGTGTCCCTTGCCGGAACATCACCGGCCCGTGGAGAATTTGATGCAGGAACCGAGGAAAAGAATGCTCCAGTCCGGCTGTCCGAGCTCGGTCCGGGAGAAGTTGCAGCAACATATTAGTGCTAGAGGAAGGGGCCTCCCTTCTCTAAAAGGAGGAATCCACCTGCTAAGTCAAATAATGACAAAAGGAAGAGCCCATAAAACCTTCGCCATAAGATGTTACTCCCTGTCCAGCTCCAAAGGACCTCCCAGGGAGAATGATGCCACCGTCGCCGCCGAGCCCACAGTCACTCTGGGACTGCAACAGTTCCAGACGCTCCTGAACTACATCGATATACATACCATTGCGGTTCAGCACCTCTAAGACGTGGCCAACAACCGGCAGCAACTGCCTGCTGCATCTTGCACCAACCACCAACCTGTCGCTGAGGGGAGCTGACGGCAAGAAGTCCCTTAGCCTCTTTTCCACGTTGTTCCAGAGTCCCGAAGGTCTTTGAGAGATCGTGTTGACGGGAAGAGAGCGAGGTATGCCTCACCCTCCTTCACTGACTCTATCCTTGATGGCGTTCGGCACCCTGTCGAAGTTCCGAGAGACTACACGAGCAAAATCTTGTGCATGGAGGAGCGCATTGCTGAACTAGTTGATTGGCAAAAAGCCGAAGGGGGGCAGGTGTACGACTCTCGCCTGCCTTTTTCTGCTGAGATTATGGGGGAGCCGATCTCCCGTCACATCAAGATCCTGCAAGTGGACCCCTATGATGGTACCACCGACTCACTGGACCATCTGGGCACCTACAAGGCCCACATGATGGTACAAGATGCCTCCGACGCCCACCACTGCATTGCCTTCCCCGTAACTCTCGAGAAGGTCGCTCGGATGTGGTTTCTGCCATCCGACCAGGTACGATCCACTCCTTCCCTTAACTTGAAAAACTTTTTCTTTTCCATTTCAGGACCTGCAGTCGGACCTCGAGAAATACCGACAGCCTCTTCCTCGTTGGTGGAGACACCAGAAGCATCATAATAAGACAGAGGCCTCTCAACCCTCTGTGGATCACTTAGTTACATTCAAATCCATTGTAATAAAGCTTAGTTCATCTAAGTTGTCTTTACTTGAGTGATGTATTAGTCAGCTCATGTTGAGCTAGTTCAGTCCAATGCTAGTCAACTCATGTTAAGCTAATTTTATTTTTTTGAGTCCTGTCCAAGTACACTAAAGACTCAAGACCACATTATACAAGTGAAGACCAAGTCCAACCAGTTTGAAGACATGGAAGTGAAGCCCAAGTCCAACCCAGCATGAAGATTTGAAGACCTCAGGAGGAGAAATCAGAAACCCTGAAGCCCTGGACCGCAGCTGGAAGCAAATTGGACCAGCCCAGGCCCAGGAAAGGAGCTAGGGTGCCAAATGCTTAGGGTGACTCTCCCCTTGGTCGGCCACTTAAGGTCACCCCTCTTAGCCGACCAAGGCAAGGAAAGGGAGAGAAATTCCAGGGATTTTTCTACCTTTGTTTTCTTATTTTCTAGTTAGGGTTTGGGTGGGAATAGAATTCCTAGATAAATACTATTATACCCTTACTTTGGGCCCAAGACTAAGAGTCTATTTAAAGGATCCTAGTCTCTTGTATGAGAAATTAATTTTGATATATGAAATACTCTTGAGTTCTTTTCTTGTTGTGTGCCTCCCTGCTGTGTGCATTAAGGGATCTTGTGTGAGCCTGAAGTCCTGTCGAAGTGCTGCCCGAAGAAACCCTAGCTGACCAATCTTCCAAGCCTCTTCTTCCAACACGCCCTTCCTGAAGTCCGACCTCCTAGTGATGGCAACTGCTCAGCCCAGCACCATAGCCCAAAGTCGAAGGACTTCCCCAAGAGGTTCGAAACCTATGTGCCCCTCTCTCTTTCGAGGGAGAAGATCCTCCTGGAAATTGAGAATGAGACCTTCCTGCAAAGGCCTCGTCCGATAAGGGGGCCCTCTATATCCAGAAATAGAGACAAGTACTGTCGGTTACATCAAGACCACGGGCACAATACTGAAGAGTGCATCCAGCTGAAGGACGCCATTGAAGACCTCATCAGGAGGGGGTACCTACACAAATATGTCCGACCCCAGAGGAACCGGACTGAAGCATCGACCACCAGAGACCCCCTAGAGGAGACGGAGCTTCCTAACCAACGTCCGACCGATGGGAATGTTGGCATGCTACACCGTCGATCCGACTAGAGATATGATGAAGACCAGGACATTGTGAAGAGGTCTAGGGGTTTCAATATAATCAGCTTCTTCGACAAAGACCTCTTAGAATCTCATGTCTCCGGAAATGACCCTGTAGTTGTGTCAACAATAATTGCCAACTTTGATGTAAAAAGTATCCTTATAGATAATGGAAGCTCCATAGAAGTATTATTGTATGATGCTTTTGTCAGAATGAACCTGTCCAGATCAAGACTACAAGAATCCCCTATGCCACTGACTGGCTTCGGAGGACACTCCATCGAAGTTGAAGGGGAGATAACTTTATCGGTGACCATCAGGACGGAGCCTTACTAGAAGACTCTCCCCATCAACTTTGTGGTCATACATACGACCTCGGCTTATAATGCCATTTTGGACCGACCGGCCCTCAACGAGTTTAGAGCCATCGTCTCAACCTACCATCTGCTTGCAAAGTTTTCGACTCGGAATAGGGTTGGAGTTATGAGGGGAGATCGTCGGATGGCCAGGCAGTGCTAAACTATTCAAGACCAGTAGTTAGAAGGTCATTTTACCTTTGAATAACTTGACCCTAGGGCCGAAGCCGATGGCCGCACCCAACCAGATGAAAGAATTCTGTTTGTTTCCCTTTGGGAGGATGATCCCACCAAGGTCCTCCAAATTGGAAGCACTCTTAGTGAGGAAGTCAAGTTGGAGCTTATCAACTTCCTGAGGAATAACTTTGACGTCTTTGCTTGGTCGGCATCAGACATGCCAGGCATTTCATCGAATGTCATCACTCACCAGCTTAAGGTGGATCCGATCTACAGGCTTGTCTAACAGAAGAAGAGGAGCTTCGCTCCCAAAAGACAGAGGGCTATTAATGAGGAGGTCAAGAAGCTCTCTGATGCTGGCTTCATCAGAGAGGTCCATTACCCTGACTAGCTAGCAAATGTCATAATGGTGAAGAAGGCCAATGGGAAATGGAGGATTTGTATGGACTACACTGATCTTAACAAGGCTTGTCCGAAGGACAGCTTTTCCATGCCGAAGATTGATCAGCTGGTGGATGCCACGACCGGCTATCAGCTTTTGAGCTTCATGAACACCTTCTCTGGCCATAACTAGATCAGGATGCATCCGAAAAATGAGGAGAAGATTGCCTTTGTCACTGACAAAGGGATGTACTGCTACAAGATGATGCCCTTCGGCTTGAAGAGTGTTGGTACCACTTTTCAAAGGCTGATCAACCGGGTCTTTGAAGGACAGGTTGGAAAGAATATGGAGGCATATGTTGATGATATGATAGTCAAGAGCCTCCATAGAGCCGACCACATCAAAGACTTGCAGGAGTCCTTTGATGCACTGAGACATCATCGGATGAAGCTGAACCCTGCCAATTATACTTTTGGGGTGACTTCCGAAAAGTTCCTCGGCTTCTTGGTCATACAAAGGGGAATCGAAGTCAATCTTGACAAGATTAAAGCTGTTATTGACATGGGGCATCCGACAAATAAGAAACAAGTGCAAGAACTTATAAGCCGAATAGCCTCCCTCAGCTACTTCATCTCCCGGTCGGCTGAGAAGTCTTTACCATTCTTCAAGACCTTGCACCGGTCGGACCGCTTCCACTGGATCGACGAGTGCCGGTCGACTTTTGAAGCTTTGAAAGATTACTTGAAGAATCTTCCATTATTGGCCAAGCCGATAGAGAGAGAGACATTATACTTGTACCTGTCGGCATCAGACGAGGCGGTTAGCTCCATTCTCATTTGAGTAGGGGAAGGCTGTCAGCAGAAACCTGTCTACTACATCAGTAAAGTTCTCTATGACACCGAAACAAGGTACCCTAAGATGCAGAAGCTTGTATATTCCTTGGTCATAGCAGCCAAGCGACTCCGACCTTATTTCCAGGCACACCCGATCATCGTGCTATCTGACCAACCCCTTAAGGCAATTCTTCGGAGTCTGGACACTTTCGATCAGTTTGCCAAATGGGCCATCAAGCTTGGCGAGTTCGATATCTCTTTCTAGCCCCGGTCGGCCATGAAGGCTCAGGTAATCGTTGACTTCATTGCAGAGTGTACCTGGAGTCCGGAATTGCCCTCGCAAGTGGCTGGCATGCTTGAAGCCGACCCCATTGAGGAAGCAGAGCTCGCTTGGACCCTTCATATGGACGGAGCGTCCCACCTTGCAGGCTACGGGGCGGGTCTGATCCTAGCCAACCCCGACAGACAAAGCTTGGAGTATGCCTTACATTTTTCATTTCAGGTGTCAAACAACCAAGCAAAATATGAAGCCTTCCTTGCAGGATTGAGAATAGCCGATGAATTGGGCATCAACCGAATCATAGCCTTCTCTGACTCTCAGTTGATGGTAAATCAAGTGAAGGGCAAATTCGAGACGAGAGATCCGATCTTGGCCAAATATTTGAACAAGGTACAGAACCTCGTATCTCAGCTAAAATTCTTCAAAATCGTCCATATACCTCGATTGCAGAATTCCTGGGCAGATGCTTTGTCAAGATTGGCTATGGCCATCACCAACATCTCCGATCGAACCTTTATGGAGTATTTGCAATGTCCAAGTATTGCTGAAGAGCCGATCGAGGTCCACCAAGTTGAACAAGAAGCCTCTTGGATGGACCCGATTCTTACATTCCTTGTCAAAGAGACTTTGCTGGAAGATCTGACTGAAGCCAAGCGTGTATGCTGGATGGCTTCAAAGTACGTCGTCCTCGACGGCACCCTCTATAAGCGATCATTCTCACAGCCACTGCTGAAGTACTTGGGGCCAACTGATGTAGACTACGCACTCAGAGAAGTGCATGAAGGCATCTGCGGCGACCATCTAAGAGGAAGATCCCTAGCTTACAAGATCATCCGATAGGGATACTATTGGCCTACAATTTAGAAGGATGCATCAGACTTCGTCAGAAGGTGCAACGCGTGCCAAAGGTATTCCAATATCCAAAAGAGACATGTCAGTCAGCTGACCCCGCTCACTGCGCCTTGGCCATTAATGCAGTGGGGGATGGACATCCTGGGACCCTTCCCCCTAGCATCAAGCCAGCAAAAATTCTTGATCGTGGCTATAGATTACTTCACCAAGTGGGTGGAGGCCGAACCACTAGCGTAGATTATAGAAGCCAAAGCAGAGAGCTTTGTCCAGAACTGCATTATCTTCCGATTTGGCATTCCACAGATAATTATTATCGATAATGGAAGGAGTTCAACAATCCCAAATTCTAGGACTTCTGCCAGTAATATCACATCTCCCATTGGCTTACATTAGTCAGCCATCGATAGTCTAACGGAGAAGTCGAAGTCACCAATCGGATGATCCTATATGGATTGAAGACCCGACTGAATGACGTCAAAGGGCTTCGGGCAGAAGAACTCCACTCAGTGCTTTAGGCATATCGAACAACCGCCCAAACAATGACCGGGGAGACCCCGTTCAATCTGACCTACAGAAGTGAAGCAGTCATCCCAGTGGAAGTTTCCTTGCAATCCCTGTGGATTGATCACATCACCGAACCAACTAACTTAGAGCAACGAAGGGCTGACCTAGATTTACTTGAGGAGACCAGGCTCCAAACGGGCTTGAAGATGGTGACCTATCACCAGAAGATGGCTAGATATTACAATTCATGAGTCAAGGCTCAAACTTTTCGGATCGAAAATCTGGTTTTGCGAAGGATAGAAATATCAAGACCGACCGAGCAAGGGAAGCTTTCTCCCAACTAGGAAGTCCCTTATCGAGTTGTTGAAGTGATTCGGGCTGGAGCTTACCGACTTGAACATTTGGATGGATGGCAGGTGGTGCATCCATGGAATGTAGACAACCTTCACAAGTATTATCAATAAAGGCCATCACTTCTTCTGTAAACCACTTTCGAAAGTCTGACTCCAGTCGGCAAAGGCTCTAGGGCAGCCCACTTCTGAAAGTCCGACTCCGGTCGGCAAAGGCTCTAGGGCAGCTCACTTTCTAAAGTCCGACTCCGGTCGGTAAAGGCTTTAGGGCAGCCCACTTCTGAAAGTCCAGCTCCGGTCGGCAAAGGTTTTAGGGCAGCCCACTTTCGAAAGTCTGACTTCGATCGACAAAGGCTCTAGGGCAGCCCACCTCCAAATGTCTGACTTCGGTCGACAAAAGCTCTAGGGCAGCCCACTTCCGAACATCCGACTCTGGTTGGTAGAGGCTCCAAGGTAGCTCACCCTTGAAAAATCGACTCCAGTTAATAACAGCTTCAAAGAAGATTCACGTGGAGATTTGGCTTCGAGTTCGGACGAGCCGATAGACCAACACTTAAAAAAATCATTAAGTGTTTGGGTTTAGACTGAGCTACTATCCAGTAGCTACTTTAGAGTGTTGAGTCTCGTGTGGTGTATCCAAGGCATATGGAGTCAAGTTTTGGGTCTTTGTCATATTGGTCATGATGTAACTAGGGCTGGGAGTGAGTCTGGTAAGAGTCCTAGGTGATAGACTGTGTTACAATGGTTATTGTTCAGTCTATTTGTTCGAGTCGGCTCAATGGTTCTTCAAGTCATCTCAATGGTCCTTCGAGTCGACTCGATTTCCAGGAGTCGACTCTAGTTCTTAGGGTAGGTATGAAGACACTCTAGTCGAGTCAGCTCGGATGGATTAGAGTCAGCTTGGATGCACAATCAGGAAACCTGTTGTCTGGATGAGTCGGCTCAGATGGATTTGAGTCGACTCGGATGACGGGTTAGCTGTTTTGACGATGTGCTGGTTGGGAGTTGGTTCAAGGGGCTAGGTTTGGTTTAACCTAGGTATATATATATTGTACAGCCTTGAGAGAGAGAGGTTTGAGTCTTTCAAGAGGTCCTGTAAGCTATTCACAAAGGAGATAATATAAACCCTTGTTTTCTTGCAAACTTCTTCTTAATCTTATTATATTCTTTGGTTGATCTTCTTTACCCCGATCTCCTAAGATTCGTGGTGTAGTGTTCACGTCAAGCTTATTGCTTCCGCTATTGTTTCTTCATGGTGCTTCATGTTTGAGACGGTGCAAGTGGTCTAGACGGGATGATCTCATCTAGTGTTTCATGACATTTGGTATCAGAGCAGATCTTGCTCTGACATTTGGTATCAGAGCCTAGGTTGCATGAAGGAAAGAAGATCACTGCTTGGATCAGGTGCGGAATAGTTTTTTGGTCAAAACATCAAGGTGAGTAGTTGGTGATGTTGATTTGATAAAGTCTGTTGATATGACATCTAGTAGTATCAAGGCAGACTTTGAAAAATTCGATGGCAAGGGAAACTTTATCCTTTGGCAGCAAAGGATGAAGGATTTACTCATACAGAACCGGATCTATAAGGTGTTAGTATGAGAGAAGCCAGAGAAGGTTAGTCTGGAAGAATGGGAGGAATTAGAAGAGATAGCTTTCAATACAATCAAGATGTGCTTGGCTGATCAGGTTCTACCTGAGATCAATGGAGAAACCATGACAAAGGGTCTTTGGAGGAAGTTGGAGAACACGTACTTGGACAGGAATATGACGAACAAGTTGTGGTTAAAGAAACGGCTGTACAGCTTACGGATGCCCGAGGGAAGAGATATGATTGCTCATATCCAGAAACTCAATCAAGTGTGCTCGGATGTTATGAGTCTTGATGTGAAGATAGATGAAGAGGATAGAGCTCTCCTGTTGCTGTGTTCACTTCCAGTATCATATGACGATCTCATTACAACTTCGGTGTATGGAAAGGAGACATTAAACTTCGAAGAGGTGGTTGGAGTTCTCAGGTCTATTGAACAGCGGAAAAAGCTATGTAAAGGGAGTTCAAGTTCAGAGGTTTTTGCTGTGAATGAAAGACAAGGAAGGCCAAGGGATAGGACTCGAGGAAAATCAAAAGGTAGGTCCAAATCTCAAGGTAGTCAGCAGGGCTGGAGGAGTTTTAAATGTCATCAGCCTGGTCATCTGAAGAGGAACTGTCCACTTCTGAAGAATGAGAAGGGGAAGGGCTTTTCCAAAGGAGATTCGACCAGTGGGAGTGGTGCACATTTATCTAAGGATAGTGATGGCGATTTACTGGTTGTATCAGATGGAGCCATGGAGTATGACAGTGAATGGACATTGGATTTAGCCTGCTCTTTTCATTACACTTCACACAGGAATTGGTTTGCTTCTTATGCCAAAGCAAATGGTGGAAGTGTGAGTCTCAGGGATGATCACCCATGTAAGGTTGCTGGTGTTAGTACAATCAGGGTAAGAATGTATGATGGAGTCATATGGACGCTTACCAATGTCAAGCATGTGCCGGAGCTGAAGAAGAACTTGATTTCTCTAGGTTATTTGGAGAAGCAGGGGTATGCCTTTAGCTGTTCATCGGGTAGTGGATGCTTGATGATAACCAAGGGCGCCTTGGTGGTGATGAGAGGAAGGAGACTGAGCAACAACCTTTATAGGATGGAAGGCTCAGTTGTGACAAATAGTGTGGAAATCCTTGCTGCAGCACAGGAGGAGCAGCTTACCTACCAACTATTGCACTATCAGATGAGTCACATGAGTGACCGAGGACTCATGGAACTCTCCAAGAAGGGTCTAATTCCAGCACTTAGGAAAGAGGAAGATGATCTATGTGAGCCTTGTATTTATGGCAAACAGCACAGAGTAACATTTGCCAAGAGTACCAAGCTGAGTGAAGGAGTTTTGGAGTTAGTTCACTTGGATGTTTGGGGACCGGCACCCGTATTAGCTAGGGGTGGAGCAAAATACTTTGTTACCTTCATCGATGACTTCTCCAGGAAGGTGTGGGTATATATGATTAGGGAAAAATCAGAGTTTTTTGCCCGATTCAAGGCCTGGAGAGCTGAAGTGGAAAAGAAAACAGGAAAACCAGTCAAGTGCCTGCGGTCTGATAATGGAGGAGAGTATACAATCTTTGATTTTAGAAGTTACTGTGAGGAGAATGGCATCAAATGCCAATTCACAGTGAAGATGACTCCCCAACAAAATGGTGTAGCTGAAAAAATGAATAGGACATTGACTGTTCACTGATCGATGTCTGTAATGGCCCTTTTGAGCAGGTCTTTGACCCGCTCGGCGTCATGAATGGCATGCCATTTTCAACGTTCCTCATCGCTTGCTTCACCGACTTCCTCCCTGCCGGCTGCTCTTCCTTCAGCTACTTCTCCCCCTCCGACCATAGGGGAAACCTCCTCGATCATCTCGATGAGCGGTGAGGTCAGGGCTATCTCTTCGTCGTTCGATAAAGGTCGGTCTTCTCCCATCTGGGCAGCCGACTACCCGACCGAGGGTGGACACTCCAACGCTCTAGCCACTAGGCGCTCCGATAGTGGTACGTCATCTTCAGACTCTATGGAGACAATGTCGGTAGCCCGCTCCTCTGCCCTTTGCTTCTTTGGCTTCTCGGATGTTAGCTTCTTTATCCGTGGCCTCTTCAACCTCTCGGATGCCGGCTCACTAATCCGGATGCCCCTTCTCTGCGTCGCCCGCGCTGAAATGGTTGCTCGGTCTGGCTTCATTTTTTCGCCAGCCATAAAGCAAAATTGAAGTTAGTAACAATGATAAAGCCAACAGAATAAGAGATAAAAGATCTTCAACGACGGCCTCTACCCTACCCAAATAGCGGTGTTGGCTGACTCCAGCCGAGTGGAGGTTATCCTTCCAAAGTAGTTCTTGTGCGAAGGCGGGGTCGTCCTCGTCCATTTTGATTAAATCGGCCTCCTCGGCCCTCAGTGTCTTCCTCCCATCAATGGCCTTCAGCCTGGGTTCTCTCCACGTCGGCTCAAAACCCCAAGGCTCCAGACTGTCTACGAAGAAGAAATGGGCTTTCCACCCGTGAATGGTCGACGGAAGACCCCTCAGGATCCTCTAACCAGGATAAGGACTGAACATCCACCACTCCTGGCTTCGAAAATCTCTATTAAGGAGGAAGAAATTCCCAAAGAGGGAGACCCTCGGTTCGACTTCGGCCCTCCGACAGAGAACCATGAAATAACTGATCACCCGAATACTATTTGGGGTCAGCTGTGTGGGAGTAATTCTGTAGGAGTTGAAAATCTGAATAAAGAAATTGGGAAGGGGGAACCAAAGGCTGGCCTTTAGGTGGTCTTCGTACACAGGAAGGGCTCCTAGGTTTAGAGGACCATTCACCCTTCCCTCCCGGTTGGGAATAGTCAGATGCAGTGTCAAAGGTATGTTATATATAACCCTAAGGTTCTCTACCCTTTCTCGGGTCATGATCATGGGATGTCATGTGGACCTGGTTCCCTATTCCCGTGGGCGGAGCTTCAGCTATCGGAATCCATTCTAGTGGAAGCGGAGAAGGAAGGATGGGGAAGATGAACTTGGCAGTCGAAATTCCTAAGGGAGGTAAGAACGGCGAAAGAAGAAAGCTGTCTCTCCCCAAATGCAAGTGCAGCGAAAGACTCCCTCCAGGCCTTCACCCCCTCCTTTTATAGGCACTTAGGGGCTGCTTTCTAGTGCCCTCGAGCATCGCGTTCCACCGTCAGACGACGCAACTTCCTAATTCGACGGGAAAGCTGATGGGATGCACCGGATCATGCCCAATCGTGATTCGCGCAACCGCCCAACCAGCGACGGATGAACAGCTTCGACCACTGCGCCAATCGCTCAGATTTTGCCACGTTGCCCGTGTCGCATCAGGAACTCGACGAACAGGCATTTCAGGCTGGCAACCCATCATTACGCCCCACCAACATTAACTGCTCCCCTATCACTGCTTCCAATATGGTGCTGATACTTGTCTTGGGGGCATGATTTCGGAGTACAAGGCAGCTGGTTGCAGTACGCCAGAGCAGATTCGTAATCATCTCAAAGATCGATGCATTAAATGCTAAATAATGATCTCGTTCTTCGAAGCTACAGGATCTCTCGAAGGCCAAGAGCAAGGGAACCGGCTCACCTTCGAACCGGCCTGCCATATTTGCTGAGGTCCGACCGGGTCGCTTTTACGGACATCCGGGCGACCCTCCCCTGCTGAAGCTCCGACAGACATTCTCCTTCGAGGGTCTGACCAACTCACTGAAGTAGAGGTCCGAATGACCCATTTCTGATGAGGTCCGATCGACCTTCTCTTGCTGAAGCTCCGACGGATGTTCTCCTTCGAGGGTCCGACCGACCTACTGAAGTAGAGATCCGAACGACCCACTTCTGATGAGGTATGGCCGACCCTATGCTAGCTAAGGCAAGCATTAGCACTCTCTTCCTGCTTCATATACTATTTTTCACTTGATTCCTCCATTCTGTTGCCCTCAAGCTCCCGCTAACTTTAGCATCAGAGTGTCCCCCACCGGAACATCACCGGCCCGTGGGGACTTTGTTGCAGGAACCGGGAAAAAGAGCGCTCCAGCCTAGCTATCCAAGCCCGGTCTGGGAGAAGTTGCATCAACAAACAATATTTAGTAAAATTATGGATTGAATATATAATTTCAGTTTACCAAGAGCAGGCAGCAGTCATCTACAAATTATGGGTTGAACCTATAACTTAATTCTAATATAATTTTGCACTCTATAAATTATGGGTTAAATCCATAATTTCAATCTAACCTAAATTTGAAAATCTTACAACGGTCAAAAAATAGACAGAACCAATCATTTTTTTAATTATTAGAAGCAATCAAATTCTTAACGGTCATAAATGGTCATATTTATAATGGTCATAAACGATATTTGTAATGGTTAAAAACGATCATATTCTTAACGGTCATATTCGTAACAGCCATAAAAGATAATATTCATAACATTCATAAACAGCCATAAATAATCACATTCATAACAATCATAAATGGCTAGTTGGAAGGTCTATTTAATATGCTCCACCATTCTATCCCAGCTCAACTTCATTTCTAAATCTCTCTTCTCCACTAAAATACTTAAAATTCACTCTACTCCCTTTTAACTAATATTTATTTTTAAATATCTTTTCTTCTCTAAAATTCTTAAAATTCTCTCTACTTCCTCAAATCAGCACATTAACTTCAAGAAAGGTGAAGGTATGTCAAAAGCAAAAAGATTCCAACTTTAAAAAAAAAAACTACCTACCAATAGATATGAAAATAATTTATTTTTGAATAATAAGTATAACAAAGATTTTAGAACTAATTTTTCTCGAAGAAGAGTTAATGGAAGAAGGATTATAAATTTAAATTATTTTAATAATTTTTAAATTTGATTTTTATTTGAAATGATGAGTTGGATTTCTATGATTACGATGAATAAGTCAACCTATCATACTCTAGTAAAATATTTTTATACTAATTTTAGTTTTGATAGTAAAAATTATTCTATTTTATCATATGTCAAAGAAAAGGTTATTGAGTTTGACTGTATTAATCTTGGTCAAATATTAGATATTCCTTTAGATGATGATGAATACTTTAATATTATTGTTGAAATCATCATTGGTTAAATTATCAAAGCTCCATTAGAATTGTTTATAAAAATAATATTTTAAGTTGAACTGTTAAACCTAATGCATAATATTTGCTACTTGTGAATTGGCTAATTCATTATATTATCACATTTAATATCATACCTAAAGGTCATAGAGATAATGTATCACACCTAGATATTTATCTACTCATAATAACTATTTCGAGTGAAGAGGTTAATTTACCATATATAATAATGAATTATATGAATGAATATTTTCAAAGTTCAAATTCTATTTTATCTTATGGAATGCTTTTGACTGCTATTTTTGAGGCTTTTGATGTCCCTATCACCAAAAATGAAGAAGTTATCAAGCTTAAATCCTTGGACATGTAAATCATTCATCTCTGAGGCATATGGATTATACACAATACCATGGGGTTTGGAGATGTACTGCCAAGGACAGACCACACCAATTTTTCTAAGGAAAGCCAAAAAAATATTAATAAATAATTAAAATTAATTTAAATTTTTTTATGAATATTATTTAAATTATACCTATTTTATTTTATAAGATTAAATTCATTAATAATGAAATCTACTGTAAAATTTTTAGCCATCTCCTTATCGATATAACTAACTAAATAATCGATAAAAAAATTATGTTTTATCTTGTTGCATAATTTAGTCTTGACAATCTTCATTTTTGAAAATATTTTCTCTTTAGTAGTAGCTGAAACTGGAAGAGTAATAAGCATTATAGACTCGTAGAGGATGTGCGCGCACCGGTCACAGTAGTGGTAGCGTTGCACCGAGTACTGTTGGCACTGCACAACGGGATGTGATATCCATCGAGCGACGGTGCAGTAGTATTGGTGGGAGCCTGAGGCATGACGGGTGCCCACCCGTCCGTGCCCTTCAAGATTTGATCATGCTATGTGATGGATCCGGTCGCTAAGATGGTGCGTAGCTTCACCGCACACAGTGTTCATCAGTACGACGAGACTGACGAAGGCCACCAAGATGGTAATCATAGGCCAGTGCATCGATGGTTTCCGGCCTTATATATGCGCAACCGCCTGGTCTCGTTGTGGGAGCATTCTCATCGGTTGCATCACATGATAAGTCCAGTCGCCATTTTATCCATCGATGTGGTAAATGGGATGGTATGGACTGCATGCAGTGGCTTCGACCATGGCGAAATTCTGGAAACGGGCACTGGTCGAGTAACAAAAAAAAATTCTTTGTCTTCTTCTAAAATATTTTGAAAAAAATTATAATGAAAATAAAAAATAAAATTGGTAGTGATCCAACTTTCAAGTAAAGAAAGTTGATTTATAGAATTTGTTTCATTTTAATTTTTTTTTTAAAGATTCTTCAAGTTATATTTAATATCCCCAAGTTTAGAATGGCCAAATATATAAATATATATATATATATATTTAAAAGTTTACATAAAATCTTAATTTATAAAAAAATTAAAAAAAATAGAGGGGCCAAGGGGCCTCCTTGCCCTCCTGGCGGTTCATCCTTGTATATATTTAAAAGTTTATATACAAATTTTAACTTATAAAATAAAATTTAAAAAAATTAGGAGGGGCCAAGGCCCCCCGGCGATCCGCCACTGTGTACTGCCAAGGTGGATGAAGAAGAAAGTGATAGTGAAGAAGGTGAGCCTACTGGTACAGACCAGCCTTAGCAATTTGCTCAATCTACATAGCCTATCCATCCTCCTCAGCCTGGTCACTCTGCTCAATTTGATCAGCAATTATTCGATATACAAGCATTGTATAATAGAATAGATTCACTTGAAATCTCCCTTATAGCCCAGATCAATACATTGGTAGATCTGATGAACACATGGGCAGGTCAGATGAACACATGGGCAGATGTGTTTGAGACATGTATGGACGAGAGATTTGTACAATTTGATCGGTTTATAAATCATTTTTACCATCAATTCCCTTCGCCACCACAGGACCCTACAGTGGATGACTAGGCTCATGCTTCGGTATTTCTTCATGCTTTTGTTAATACCTATGTTGTTTTAATTTTCAGTGATATGGGATGAAACAATTAAATAAAAAATGAAGTAAAGCTAGGCTACTTTTCATGTAAAAGAATAGAAACTATCATGAAGGGATTTGCATGTAAACTAGACCTGAATGAGAACCTTTACAATATTAAAGAGAAATGGATCTTTGTGGTTAAGAAACCACACAGGATAGGGCCTAATTAATCTAATATTTCAGATCTGGAAAAATACTGAAAGAGGCATAATCAGGCATTAACATCTCAAAGATTAGAAGTGTTACACTCAAAGATGAAGCCCTTGGATGACAAGGAGATTCCTTCAGTTGTTGGGGCTTCTTGTCTCTGTTTCTTATCTTGGAAGACCCTTTTCTTTGGAACCTGGAAATCCTGGGGATCCTACACAAACCATAGTAGAGTTAAGAGGAGATTAAAAGATAGAAAACTAATGAAATGATGGTTGAGGTTGAAAAGAAGTTGATGGAGTGAAAGTAGCTTGGATGGACTAGAAGATTTGCTAATGGCTATTGGCGTGGAAGATGATCTTTCTTGAAGTAGCTAAGGGCCTCTTACCCACTCTCTCTCGGAGGACATTTGATAACACCAAATAGAAGAAAGAAACTCACTTTTTTTTCATTCAATTCATCATCCCTTTACGAGAGAGCTTGGAGTAGATTTTATAAGCCTCCAAAGAACTTTGAAAATTCGAATTACATGGAGCTTTTCATTGGTAGTTCCTAGCTATAAGGGTGGAATTCGAATTACATGGAGATTTTCATGGGAGCTAGCTATAATGGTGGAATTCAAAATAACCTTGGCCACCTCCTTTTAAATTTGAATTCCTTGGTGAAGTGGCAAATGGTGATGTGGCTTGATGAAGTGGACGTCAAGTGGTTGGGAGGTTGACATGGCATCCAACAATGCTTGCTGAAGTGGCATCCTTCTTGGAATATTTTGTTAAAGTGGTTGAGTGCATCCAATCTTCAAGTGAGCTTGCTTACATTGAACCAATTCCAAACTTCTCTTGGACCCAACTACTAAACTCACTAAATACAAGACTAATTTGACTCTAATTGGACTCAAAACCCAAATGGACTTAAAGGAAACCAAATTGAAATAAACCCAACCTATTTACAAGACTCAAATTCAATTAAAGAAGTAAAATACTATATTTACAAGACAATTTTAATGAAAGAATTAAAGCCATACTGAATTAGACTGAAGCCTCTTTTGAACTTTGGTGCCCGCACCACTTCTCCCGGGATGGGAGAAACTCGACCCTATCGAGTACAGGTTGGTCTGACTTTGATACATTTCTAGAAGGTCTGGAATAATTTGTTGTAGATCCTCTTGGATGATCCAGGAATCCTCGGATTCGGATCTTCCTTGCCATCGAACTAGATAACGTTGATAGCCCTTATTTCTGGTGGTAATTACCTGGTCATCCAAGATACTTTCAATCCTATCTCTCTGTTCTGGCTGTGGTGCTGGTGGACACTCAGGTAGGTTTTCACTCTCAAAGGCTGGATAGGGTCCAAAAGGCTCGCTAGGAATTAATAACGGCTCTTTGTATTCTTTCATATCAAAAATATTAAATGTTGAACTAATGTCATAATCCGGTGGTAACTCTAATATGTATGCATTAGGTCCAACTCTCTTTAATAGTTTGAAAGGTCCAACTCCCCGGGCATGCAGTTTCTTCATAGTTCCCGACGAGAACTTTTCATGTTTAAGTTTAACCATTCAGAGTCCCCTACATTGAATTCTTTCATTCATTTACATGAATTGGCCATATGCTTATAGACTTCATTGCTTATTTGAATCTTTTTACTAATCTCCTTATGCAATTCCTTAATATACTGTGCATATGATTTTTGCGGACTCTGAGACTCATACTGACACTTGATAAAAATAGACTCAACTATGTATTCCTATTGAGAGAAATTTTATTGGACTCTTTAGGGCCTAAACCTAACAGATTATCAACTGTCTAGGTTTGACCCTGGTCTGGTATGCACATAAAAAATTACCATGGACCCCTAGCAAATACCATAAGGTCTTCCAAAAGTAGGTCGCAAATGGGATGGGCTCTAAGGGTTCATGCAACCTGGTGATCTCAATATAATGTAACCTAATGGCTTTAGAGACATGTGTAGACTCAGAAAAGGGTAGGAAATAGGAATCAGAGTCTTGGGATAATCTATAGGAAGCATGAAACAGACCTTGGTTATTTAGGATGATCTTAAAATTTGGACATTGATCTATGGGTGTACTTGTCCTAACCTCATGATTAGTATTAGAAAGATCTATAGGTGCAAGTTCTAGGGCAGGCTGGGTGTTCCTAAATGGTGGAAGGTCATCAGAAATGTCTTTGGAAAGTCTATCTTGAAAGTCCTCTAAAATGATATCTACCTCCTAGGGTTGTTCCTTAAGGATTTGTTCTTGGGCCTCTTCTATGTACAACTCTTGCGAACCCTCACTTTCATCTGATATGTTTGATACTGGCTCAGTCACTCCTTTTTCAAATTCTATAGTGGGTTCATGATCTTTTTCTATTAGTTTCTCTGTGATCTCAACCTTGCATCCACCTTCATCATATTCCTCCACTACACTTAATTCATAGATGTCTTCTTTGGATTCTTTAGTGGACTCAGGAGTTTCTTTCTCTAGATTCTTAATGGGTTCAACCTTTTCTCCCTGAAATTTTTCAATGGGTTCTTCTTCTTCCCCTTCATATCCATTAATTAAACTCAGTTCAGCCTCATAAACTTCTTCCTCAGGCTCACTAATGGATTCAGGGATCTTTTCCTTGCAAACTAATGGGATAGGAGTAGTAGGCTGGTTTGAAGGAATCTGTCTAAGAATTGGCCTAGAAGTGCTAATCATGCTGGGCTTAGGTCGGCTGCTCATGAGTTCTCTTTGATAAGACTCGAATTCTCTAGCAATCCGATAAGCTTTCTCTAGAGTATGAATTTTTCATTAAAGTAATTCCCCCTGGATGTCCTTACATAGGCCTCCTCGAAATCTAGATATGGTCATGGTCTTAGATTCGGTTGTGTTACATCTCCTGGCAAACCCCTTGAATTCTTCAATATACTCAGACACTGGTCTATTACCCTGTCTCAGTTTGTACCATTGGTCTAAAAGTCTTTGCTCATAAAATCTACCTAGGTACTTTTCTCTTAGCCTACTTTTCATGGTTCTCTAGCTATGTATTCTATCTCCTCTTTGATAACATTCATCCTCAATAGCTGCGTAATGCTACTTAGCATATTGGGTTAACCTACATGTGGCCAATCTAAATTTCTCTAACTCCGACATCCTAGTGTACTCGAAATAGTGATCTATGCTCTCCTCCCAATCGATATACACCTCTTGTCTTCCATCAAAAATGGGTGCATAAGGCTGGGTGCTCCTAATGGGTCTCTCCTCGAAGTCAACCAAGTATGGGTATGGGCTCCTAGGATTAGACTCAGGGGCAAGATCATGATCATAGGCTCTTGGATCAAGGGAATTGGGCCTATAGGAGTTGAGTTTAGCATGGGCCTTGCGGGCTTCTGCCGGTGCCTCTACTTGGGCCATCTGATTAGTCATGCTTTGGTTGGTCTGGGCCAATTGGTCAGTCAGGTTTTGGTTCAGCCGGGTCATTTGGTCATTCAAAGTTTTCATCAAGTTCTCAAAATTTTGGTCCATGGTTACACTCGATTGGGCTTGTGTTTGCTGGTAGAGTGCTCCTGATCTAGTTGCCATGCACACACGGACTTAAACTCGGACTAGGGGTTTGCTAGACCTAGAGTCCAAACCAAATGTTAGGTCAAGATGACAATCTTAGTTGTAGTTACTTGGTACCTGGCCAGGTAAGTGTAAGGTTGGTGGAGGTCCTTTTTGCTTGCCTTAGACACCATTTAAAATTGGCCAGGTAAACAAACCAACCCACCTTCCTTTGGGCTCTTGTTCCTGAACCACTTGCCTAGACACCAGATACACAAGCACACACAAACAAGTTGTCTAAGTTGGCTTGACACTTGGTTGGACCCGACCTTGTGGGTGTCCCTAGCTCACTAGAGCAAATTAAATGTCTACTTAGTTTTAATTAAGGGTTGGGTTCGCTATGCAGGTTGGTGATTTTTGGGTAAGGGACAGGTAATGAAATCCTGACCCTATGTCATATTAATGCCCTTAAATTGATTTACCATGAGATGAATGCAAACATGCATAAGAACCCTAATTTCAGGTACAAAAATTGGTGTGTTGCAGTTCTGAAGTGGTGCAGAAAATTGCAAGTAACTATGTCAGAAAATTCTGAAAAAAATCACAAAACATTCCTAACTAATAGATGATATGCCATATGAAAGGAAATTTAAAAATAAAATCTGTGCTATGCTGAGAAGATTCTAAAATTTAGATAATATAAAAGGAACATAACAGAACATACAGGAATTTCAGCAATAGTGATGGAGTATGTAAATTTTCATTTTTTTTGTGATTTTTTTTGAGGATAAAATTATTCATGCTGATAGATAACTTTATATGGATTAGGAAAAAAACTACTTCAATAAAAAATTAACTACTTTTTTTTAGTCAGCTTACTCAGAAATACAACAAGCAGAAATTTTAAAGATGCTAGATTTAAATGATGCAAAACTATTCTTTAGTATTTTAAACTTACCTTCTTGTGTTCCCCTTCAAGGGTCAATCACAATGGCACCCCTACACGCCTTAGAAGATCCCCGTAGAATGGGAAGAAAGGGTCTTGAAACCCTACTTTTCTCCTAAGATCGGATGGCCTAATGAAGCACCCAAATGCAGGTACTGAAGATGATGCAAAGCCCTAACCTACCATGCTCTGATACCAATTTGATGTGGGATGAAATGAAAAGATGCAATTTAAGAGGAGATAGTAACAATTAAATGAAAAATGAAGTAAAGCTAGGCTACTTTCCATGTAAAAGAATAGAAACTATCATGAAGGGATTTGCATGTAAACTAGACCTGAATGAGAACCTTCACAATATTAAAGAGAAATGGATCTTCATGGTTAAGAAACCACACAGGATAGGACCTAATTAATCTAATATTTTAGATATGAAAAATACTAAAAAAGGGGTAACCAGGCATTAACATCTCCAAGATTGGAAATGTTACACTCAAGGATGAAGCCCTTGGATGACAAGGAGATTCCTTCAGTTGTTGGGGCTTCTTGTCCCTGTTTCTTGTCTTGGAAGACCCTGTTCTTTGGAACCTGGAAATCCTGGGGATCCTACACAAACCATAGTAGAGTTAAGAGGAGATTAAAAGGTAGAAAACTAATGAAATGATGGTTGAAGTTGAGAAGAAGTTGATGGAGTGAAAGTAGCTTGGATGGACTAGAAGATTTGCTAATGGCTATTAGCATGGAAGATGATCTTTCTTGAAGTAGCTAAGGGCCTCTCACCCACTCCCTCTCGGAGGACATTTGATAACACCAAATAGAAGAAAGAAACTCACTTTTTTTTCATTCAATTCATCATCCCTTTACGAGAGAGCTTGGAGTAGATTTTATAAGCCTCCAAAGAACTTTGAAAATTCGAATTACATGGGGCTTTTCATGGGAAGTTCCTAGCTATAAGGATGGAACTCGAATTACATGGAGATTTTCATGGGAGCTAGCTATAATGGTGGAATTCTAAATAACCTTGGCCACCTCCTTTTAAATTTGAATTCCTTGGTGAAGTGGCAAATGGTGATGTGGCTTGATGAAGTGGATGCCAGGTGGTTGGGAGGTTGACATGGCATCCAAAAATGCTTGCTGAAGTGGCATCCTCCTTGGAATATTTTGTTAAAGTGGTTGAGTACATCTAGTCTTCAAGTGAGCTTGCTTACATTGAACCAATTCCAAACTTCTCTTGGACCCAACTACTAAACTCACTAAATACAAGACTAATTTGACTCTAATTGGACTCAAAACCCAAATGGACTTAAAGGAAACCAAATTGAAATAAACCCAACCTAATTACATGACTAAAATTCAATTAAAGAAGTAAAATACTCTATTTACAAGACACAATTTTAATGAAAGCATTAAAGCCATACTGAATTAGACTGAAGCCTCTTTCGAATTTTGGTGCTCGCACCATTCAGCATATCCTGTAGTACGTTATCTTTAAATTGAGATGTATTATAGATTGTTATGTAGTGATGCACTGTTATTTTGGATTTGTTTTTTTAAATAGAATGAATTATGAAAAACTAAATTTCTTCTAATGATAAAACAACTTTCGGGAAGTGTTACTGTTTATGCTTATTGCATGGTCTATGGGTAAGTTGTCATGTTCTCCAAATCATAACTAATGATCTGGACTAAAACTCTTTCCCTTATTAATAGTTAAATTAAGAGCCTATTTGAAATCAGTCATACAACAAGGGTATGGAAGTATCTTGGAATATCAATTGCTGGGAGACCAGATATTCATGGATCATGAAAGAAATCAGCAGCTGACCGGTGGTAAACCATAGACCCCCATAAAGCATCCAATTTGAGATTCTCCCGTATCTTCAAATATTTTCCAATCTACTACATTGGTAGCCCTGGCATGCGAACCAACACCAACATCCTCCGCAACATCTTCACCCCATTCGTCACAATCCAATCCAGCCAAGCTTGATCATCGACCCCTGATCCACCCGAGAGTAACAACTCTTTTTCTTTGACATATGACCCCTAATCATTGACCCCTGTAACCATCGTCTATAGCATTTTTAGCCATCACCATAGGAGAGCAAACCACACACCCAAGTAGATCTTCCCAAGTTTTGGCATGATTCTTGATGAACTATCTCAATCGCATCCTAGTCGAATGTTCCCAAACCCTGACCACCCAACACTAGGGAAAAAACCTAAAAAAAATTAAGTTTAGGTGCGATTGACCGGCCATAGGGGTAGTCGACCATGCAAAATCTGAGCCAATCGGTCCATTGCAATCGACCAGGTTCATCTACTGCAACTGGCACAAGCTAGTCAACCACCCTTTGTTGTAGTCGACTGGCTAAAATTCGAGAGCTCGGTTGAAGGTGATCGAGCACCCTGGTCGACCGCCTGTGCAATTCAATCCTGGTCGACCACCACTATTGCAATGACTGGCTAAAAGCTGAAATCACTCGATCAAGGGCTGTCGATCAAGTCGGTCGACTACCCTTCATTGTCCATGCATGCCATTTCAACCCGGTCAACCGGCCTAAAGGCTAGTCGATCAGTTCAGCTTTTAAATATTGATTTCTTTGTCATTTTATTGTTTAATTAAAAATTTAAGTTACATTAATGAATTTAAGATGTTTTAGTGTTTAAGGACTCCATTAGATTTACATTGTTTAGATTTTTAGGGTTTAAATATTTTGGATTTTATGGTTTAAAGTTTGTATTTAAATATTTTAGGGTTTATGGTTTGATTTTTAATCTTAGTGTTTTAGCATTTATTAATTTGGGTTTCAGATTACAGAGTTGTTTTAAGGTTTTATAGTTTTAGGTTTCCAATATAAGAATTATGGTTTTAGGGATTATGATTTTAAGATTTTTGGTATTTGGATATATAGTTTGGGTTTTAGTGGTTTAGTGGTGTTGTTTTAAGATTTAGGGTTATATAATTTGGCATTTAGGATTTTAGTATCCATATTTTATAGTTTGGGCAATAGCGGTACTCTATCTGTATCGGGCTCCAACTTTGTACTGCATTTGGCCTTGGGCTCAAACCAGGCCGAAGGAATATCGGAGCATGTTCCAAGTTATACACCATCCCTATAATATACTTATATATAAAGTGTTGATCCGATCCTAATTCTAGTCCCAATTCTAGGATTTTTAGAATTTTATAGGTGTCCATCCATCCAGAAATAATACGATGCTGGAACTAAGATGGACCAAGTAAATGTACACTGGTTCTATTGAAATCCCCTCTTGTACCATATATAGAGTTCGGAGTACATAAAGAGTCTGGAATATATGCGATGAACCATATGCCTTAATCTATCAGAAACTTGAAACTTAGTGTACATCAAACAAATACAAATAAGGCAAGTGCATCAAATGAAATCCTCAATTAATAAAAAACTCTAGATATGTGTATGGTGGTCCTGATAAGCTAAGATGTACACAAATATAAAAAAATCATATGACACATGGTGGCCATCTCCTCCTCCATGCCGGTTGCATTCAATGAAATGATGTTCCTGGTTCACTCGACCTTGTAGCCTCAAAAGTATGGAGCTCAATGTTGGTCATAGACAGGATCGGAATGTCCTCATCCATACGATGTCCTGTATCACATGGAAGTCCCCGATGTTTAAGATTCTTTTCTACATACTGGAAGTGCGCAATAGCCTGCTCAATGGATGTGAGCTAGCTGATATCATGAGGCATGTATGTAAATGATGATGCATATGGGGTGTACTTGAGGAACTGCTCCATCGGGAATGAAAAGGTACATGTTGACCTTGCTTGTGCATAGCCGAAGGTGGTGCTCCCAATGATGATAGATATTGATGTGTCCTAACATGGCATCCATGTCAGACACAGCTGGCTGATGAGGTGGCAGAGAGCACCACCTGGCCCGTCCGAGGTGAGCTCCTAATCGAGGTCAAACTTCCAGTCGAGATCGAGCTCCCATCTAAGGTGAGCTCCCAGCCGAGGTTGAGCTCCTGTCCGAGGTGAGCTTCCAATCAAGGTCGAGCTCCTATCTAAGATGAGCTCCCAGCCAAGGTCGAGCTCCCATCCGCAGTATGCTCTTGGTCGAGGTCAAGCTCCCATCTGAGGTGAGCTCCCAGCCGAGGTCAAGCTCCCATCCGAGGTGAGCTTCCAGCAGAGGTTGAGCTCCCTATAAAGACCAAGTCCCCGAAGGCAAGGAGATACTTCCCCAGCCATCGTCGAAGAGGCAATATAAGGTGAGACATGACTCCCAGAGGACAAAGCCAAAAGAGATCTAGACCGCAGCATGGAGGTGCGACGTCACCATCCCCGCTGGACCGGCTATAACTCATGTAGGGGCGCGTGCTCCATTAGGGCTCCAGGCCCTACAATACGCCACCCACACCTTCTACAAGGGTGTGCTCCACCAGGGGTCTAGGCCCTGCAACACACCGCTCGCACCTTCTATAAAGTAAGTGCTCCACTGGGGCTCCAAGCCCTGTAGCATGCCACCCATATCTTTTGTAAGAGGAGTGCTCTACTAGGATCCCAAGTCCTGTAGCACACCGTCTGCACTTCCCGTAAGATGAATGCTCTGCCAAGGCCCCAAGCCTTATGGCATGCCATCTGCACCTCCTATAAGTGGAAGCACTCAGCCATGGTTTCAAGCCACGTGGCATGCCACCTGCACCTTTCGCAAGGGATTGCTCCATAAGGGGGCAGGCTCTATAGCATTGCCAAGGGGTATCATCAATGTTATAGCATTGACTATGACGAGACGTTCTCTTCTGTGGCAATGCTCAAATCCATTCGAATCATGCTTGCTTTAGCAGCACACTTTGACTATGAAATCTGGCAAATGGATGTCCGAACAACTTTCTTGAATGGTGAGCTGGAAGAGGAGGTGTATATGATACAACCTGAAGGGTTCAAATCCACAGAGAGTCAAAGGTGTGCAGGCTTCAAAAGTCCATCTATGGACTAAAGCAAGTATCAAGGAGTTGGAACATGCAATTTGATAAGTGTATCAAGTCGTATGGCTTCGTTAAGAACAGAGAAGAACCTTGCATTTATAAATGGGCTAATGGTTCTGTGATTGCATTCCTTGTGTTGTATGTGGATGACATTCTCTTAATCGGGAATGACATCCCATCACTACAAGGAATAAAGGTCTGGTTATCATCTCAGTTCTCTATGAAGGACTTGGGTGAAGCCTCTTACATACTGGGTATGAAAATCTATAGAGACAGATCTAAGAGGCTTCTGGGACTGTCCCAGTTTACGTACATCGACATCGTGCTGAAACGGTTCAGCATAAAAAATTTCAAGAAGGGCTATCTCCCGATCGGCACTGGAATTGATCTCTCTAAAAGGAATTGTGTGACAACTTCTGAAGAGAGAGCGTATGAGTAGAATTCCATATGCTTCGGTAGTAGGTTCTATCATATATGTCATGACCTGTACTAGACCAGATGTGGCATACTCACTAGGCGTAGTGAGCAGATACCAGTCTAAGCCAGGTGAAGCTCATTGAAAAGTGGTAAAGATCATCCTTAAGTATTTATGAAATACTAAGGATCAATGGCTAATTTATGAAGAATCTGACTTGAAACTTATGGGGTATACTGACTTTAGTTTCCAGTCAGATAAGGATGATAGCAAGAGTGTGTCAGGATTTATCTTTATCCTGAATGGAGGAGCTATATGCTGGAAAAGTTTCAAGTAGCCTACTATGGCAGACTCAGTTTACGAAGCAGAGTACATTGCAGCATCAGATGCAGCGAAGAAAGCTGTGTGGTTGCGGAAGTTTCTTGATGAGCTGGGAGTGGCACCTTCCCTGGATGTCTCGTTCTGGTGTACTGTGACAACACTAGAGCCATTGCTCAAGCCAAAGAGTTGAAGTCTCATCACCGCACAAAGTATATTCTGCGGTGCTATCACCTTGTATGAGAGATCATGGAACGAGGTGACATTGACCTTCTAAAGATTGATGGAAAGGTAAATCTGACTGACCCCTTCACTAAAGTTGTCGGAGTTCAAGAGTTCGACTGTTGTAAACAAAAAATGGGAATGAGATTCTGTACCGATTGGATTTAGTGTAAGTGGGAGTTATTAGGAATTGTGTTCCAAAGCCAATTATCTAGGCCGTAGACGGTTGTGCTATCTTTGTATTTATATATAAATTATTTTAATAAATAAAAGTTATTTATTTTGGCTGTTCATCATAATTACATTTTTCTGTAAAGAACTCTTGTGTGATGGAGTCCTTAGAACTACATTATTTGATATAGAGAGGATATATCAAGTAGTTCTTAAACTGGTTTACAACCAAAGGATATATTGTTATAGAACGATGATGTATCAAGTATAGGTTGTTGTATATCATATTTGTTGGTTGTCTTCTTAACCAAGGAGTGTGGAGACATTGGTGTGACTTGCAAGTAAAATGTATGACATCTCACTGAACGTGACCATTTGCGGAGCTCCCTTCTGCTAAAGGGTTGCTCGTGAAGGGATATGGGTATATGTGTCTCTCAGATCCGAGGTCACCATGGTAGCTTGCAAGCAACTCACTATACTTTAGTACCGGACTACTTGGATTTCTAATCCAGTGACGGAAGGTTTCTGGGTGCAGTCAAGTACTTGTAGAGCGATGGTGGATCAAGATGGAATTGACCTCTCAAAATAGTTTGGAGTGAATGACTCACTATGTCTTAATTCAGTAAAACTTTGGCCAGGGTAGTTCTTATGGGGAGTCATAGCCCGGAGAGGGAACTCCCCGCACCACCATCGCCACCTCCGACGGACCCTCAGATCACCGTGCTGGCCTAGCAGGTCCAAGCCCTGGCTATGGCGGTGCGCCAGCTCTACCAGAAATACCAGTCCCTAGAAACTCAATAGTAACCAGGGATGCTAGTGGCCCTTGCCGCCGATTCCCATGCCAGCCTATGGTCTTTCCAGGGGACCATTGCATGCAGCTTCCTGCCCGTGGGGGGACCATTAGATGGCCAAAAAGAAGCTGTAATGTGATCCGACTGGCCGGGAGAGCCGCTCCCCGGTCTCGGACCATGGAACATGCTCATATCAGCAGCGCCGGCATGGCCAGGAACTCAAGCATGAGTTCCTCCACTTTGGCCCTCCTTCCCTCCCCACGGTCTCTACCGAGGGGTCCACAGATGAGGCGATCCACCGTCAGGCGGAGAGGCACCTCAAGCAGTAGGAGTGCAAGCTGGTGGATCTGTCTCGTCGATTTGCAGAGGTTTAGGGATCCCCCAGCGAGCCTATGGGTTGCGACACCTATCTCCCTTTCTCCTACATGATCTAAGAGGAACTGATCCCCAGTTGGTTCTGTATGCTGCAGGTTGATCCCTACGACGGGACGATCGATCCCTTGGACCACCTGGAAAGCTACAGGGCCCTTATGAGGGTTCAAAGGGCTATTAACACCCTCCTCTGCATTGCCTTCCCGGCCACTGACGCGGCATGATAAAGAGAATGCAATCTAAATGATGGATTGAGAAATGAGAGCAATGAAGCCTATTAATAGGTACTAAATTTCAGATCAAAAGTACTAAGGTAAAGCTATGGAAGGAGCACTGAAATTTGGAACTTACACCGCGATGTAGTTATTTAAATCCTAGAGAAGATTAGGGCTAATGAATATTGAATTTAAACCTTAGCAATGATCTTCAATAACTCAGACTTAAGAGATTAGGAGGTGTTATTTACCCAAGATGATCACTCCCTGGTAGATCCATTGAAGCTCTTAGACGAACTAGCCCTGAAGTAGAAGATTGGCATTCCAAAGAAACTAGTTTCATTCAACATTAATCTTTGGCAAGAGAACCCTTTCTTGAACTCCGAATCGTAGAAGGATCCTGCACAATGAACGGGTTAGACTGGGACCAATTTGAAAGATATCAAAACAAAGAAACCAAACAGGCAAGGGAACTTCGATGGAGGCATGGATCCCTAGAGGTGGATGTTGGCGTTGGATACTTGAAAGCTTGAGAAGAGAAAATCAAACACACCCAAAAAAAATAAGAGGATACTACCAAAAAAACACCTTCTTCAACTACTACTTCACTTAAATTTTATTTCATCCAAAAAGCTTTTTTTTTACCATGGGCGTACAAGAGGCTTTTAATGGCCTTTCAATCAATTTGAAATTCCCCATATCATGGAGAAATATTAGGGGGGGTTACATGAAATGTGGAGGATTTGGTGGAGGATTTGGTGGAGCTGGTTGCATGATTTGTGGATGGAGTTGGCCGACCTCCTTTGAATTTGAAAACACTCCTTGGTCGACCACTTGTAGCTTTCATATAATTTAAAATTTGAATGATGCCACGTGGCAGGTGAGGTGGCAATGATGTGGCGTGGCAAGGTGGCATGGTGACATGGCGCATCCTTCTCCATGGCGCCCCTTGGAGATGACATGGCAAAGGTGATGTGACGTCCTCTGGTGATGAGTTGGCACCGGTGGTCCATGATGATGTGGCATTCCAAGTAAAGCTGGTCTGGCCCAATTTCAAGTAGCTCTTGAACTTGACTCAGTACAAAGCCTAACTGACTCTAATTGAACTCTTGATTGAATTCTAATTGAACTTTAAAATCCCAAAAGAAAATAAAACAGGACTCAATAAATATACAGGACTCCCCCGGCTCGAAAGATAACCCTGACCCAGAGGCTGGAGCTGAGACCTAGAGTCGACCTCACCAAGGAAGAGGAGTTCATTTCTCTCCTCGCCCTTGGAGCAAAGATCCTGATGGAGATCAAGGGCAAGCGCCTGTTGCACCGACCTCCCCCACTGGGGCCGTCCATCGGATGGGATAAGTCCTGCTACTACCGCTTCCATCGGGACTATAGCCACGATACGGAGGAATGCCACTATCTAAAGAGGGGAATAGAAGACCTGGTCAAGCACGTCTACCTCAAAAAATATGTAGACGAAGCAGCACCCCTAGCGACCCAGGGTGAAGAGCCTCGTCCACTTACCATCGATAACCGGCCCACCGAGAAGCCAGTAGGGATGATGTCCTTGGGGATAGGGAGAACCCCGAAGAGGGCTAGGGGGAGAGACTGCATCCCCAACAATGCCTGGGGCCCCACCTCGGGAAGGTATTGTGGTGAAGACATTCATCGTCCTCACCTTACAACGCAACCTTGGGGCGCTTCAGACTCTACCTGCTCGATGGCAGGACCTTCAAGGATTTCTGCATCGATCTCGGCACCCATCACTGTTTCACTTTGGTAGCCTACCCTCGGGCCAATGGGGAGGTCGAGGTGACTAACTGAGCCATCCTATTAGGGATCCACATGGGGCTGGATGAGATAAGAGACGAGGCCCAACCGGGCGGACCCTACTACCTTGCTCGACCAGTGGGCAGGTCCTCTCAGTGCGACCATGATGCTGACTGCAGGGGCATTCCGAGCAGCTTCGGCTCTGGACTCTACCTCCAGGTCCGGTGCGCCCTTAGCCTCCGGGGTTACCCTGCTCTAGAGTGCACCTCATCATGGCCTCCTCCATAGCGACCATGACCTCCGCCATCCAGGCAGCCGTTTCGCCGCCCCCCTCTAGGGGCTCTCCCCCTTCTCCTCCTTCCTTCTGGGGGTGGCATTGAGCTTGGCAGACTTCTTCTCCAAGACTGAACATCCTCGCCGAGATGCCGGTCAGCCCCTCCTCCCCTCCTAAAGGGTCATTATTTGGCCCGTAACGCTGGCTGACACTTCCTGAAGGATCATTATCTAGCCCGCAAGTTCCTGGGATCGGGCAGCCTAAGCCCGAAACTTATCTCGCTCCATGTCTGAGTGGTGGCTCCGCCTCATCGACACTTGGTGAGAACTCTTCCCCAATGCAGCTTGAAGGGGAGGCAAAAAGGGAAGAAAGCAGGAGGAAGAAAGAAGGGAAGATCCTGATATCTACCAGGGAATTGCAAAAGACAAGTAACATAGTGGGGATCTGATTTCTTGTGCCCAGGAAAGCTCTTATAAATGCGAGGGGATGGGCCCTTTTCAAGATGAGCCTGCCATCCCCCATCGCATTGTCTTCTGAGGCTTGCCATGTGTCGGCATCCCGCGGCGTTGACGCTTTGGTCCAAGCATGGTAATTAATGGCCCCTTTAAAGGGCTATGCTATGGAATCGTCCCATTCACACGGAAGCATGGATTTCGGGGCACCGGTGCCCGAGGCATTGATGGCATAGGGGGCGTGCACCTCCATGTCGACGTGGTCATTACTTTCTTTGACCCGAATATCGCTTTGTTCTCTGGGCCTGGGAGTGAGGGTATCTGATATGGCATATCTGCTGATGTGGAGCCTTTGCTGGCGGCCCCACTAGTAAAGAATCCACCACCCGGGCGTGGTGGCCAAACAAAGAGCCAAGGTGAGCCCTCCTGCCGAGGTCAGCTCCTAGCTGGGGTCATGCTCATAGGGCGAGCCATCCGTCTGAGGTCAGCTCCTAGCCAGGGTTATGCTTATGCTGCCAAGGTGGCCCTCCTGCCAAGGTCAGCTCCCAGCTGGGATCGTGCTCATAGGGCGAGTCCTCTATTTGAGGTCAGCTCTCAGTCGGGGTCATGCTCATGCTGTCAAGGCGAGCCCTCCTGCCAAGGTCAGCCCCCAGTTGAGGTCATGCTCATGGGATGAGCCCTCCATCTGAGGTTAGCTCTCGGCCGGGGTCATGCTCATGCTGCCAAGGCAAGCCCTCATACTGAGGTCAGCTCCTAGCCGGGGTATGCTCATAAGGCGAGCCCTTCGTCTGAGGTCAGCTCTCGACCGGGATCGTGCTCATACTACCAAGGCAAGCCCTCTTATCGAGGTCGGCTCCTGGCTGGGGTTGTGCTTATGCTGCCAAGATGAGCCCTCCTGTCAAGGTTAGCTCTCAGTCAGGGTCATGCTCATAAGACGAGCCCTTCGTCTGAGGTCAGCTCCTAACTGGGGTCATGCTCATGCTGCCAAGACGAGCCCTCCTATCGAGGTCAGCTTCCAGCCAGGGTCATGCTCATGAGACGAGCCCTTCATCTGAGGTTAGCTCCTGGTTGTGATCGTGCTCATATTCTCTGAGGCAGGGTTCCATCCTATCCTGTCGGGGTCAAGTTCCCGCCAGCGATAAGAAGGATCGACAGGAACTCAAACCGTAACAAGGAGGTTCCCGATCACCTGCAACCTTTGAGGGGTGGTGGATGCCCGACCATGAACTCGGGCTCTGCAATGCACCACCCGCACGCTTTGGGCGGCTTGCACTCCACCAGGTCTCGGATCCTGTTACGCGTCGCCACGTTGACAACCATGCAACCGAGGGCTTCAACCCCCATGACACGAAGCCTGAACCTCCCCCAAGAGGAGTATTCCATTAAGGTCCCAAGGCCCTGCAACGCTCCAACGGTCCCTCCAGAAATGGAAATGTCCCATCATGGCACGGGACTCATCGACACGACACCCACCCCTTCCATGGATAACTGCACCACCAGAGGGACAGAATCTGTACCACACCGGCATACACCCTCAATGGAAGGATCTCCTCTTAAGGATCGGCCCGATAAGAGGGAGGCCGTAGGCAACGGTAAGCCCCTCCTAAAGAGGGCACACAGAAAGGGATACCTGGATGAAGCCCCAGATTTGCTCTGGGCCATCCCACATACATAAGGTCAGAGAGAGGAAAAGCAAAGGGTAAGAAAAAATAAACAGACGAGAAAGAGATGGAGAGCGAGTGAGCAAGGGACACCCAGCAGACCCTTCCAAGCTCTTTGCTTGCTCTTTCCACCTCAATTCTACCTTTCACCCTCTACGTGGAGAGCCCCCCAAGCTCTCCGTCATAGAGGTTTTGTTCTCCTTGATCATCCCGTCTGACTTGATCGTCGGAGTGTCCCGGCAGAATTCCTGGCCTGAATCTCCTCTTTTTTGCAAGGCGGCCGGACCAAGGAGCCAGCCAGGAAAGGGAGGGACGAGTACCCCACGGGAACTCGACGCACTCATGACACGTCGGAGCTACAGGCCATGACGATCTTGGCGGCAACAAAATATTACTCAAAAATATCATTAACTGCATGCTATCACTAGTATGAAATTTATACAAAAGGACTTTGATTATACCAAAAAAATAAATTTCAAAAACAAAGCCACATAGTACCCAAATTTAAATATTAAGATATATTCCACTATCCAGAATACAAAGTTAAATACAACAATCAACACTATAACTAGTAAAAGATATACTAAACTAAGTCATTTATACATAAATATTATTACAAAAAGATGTAGCACCATCATCCCAACCAAAAGATGCATCATCATAGCATTACTCTCTGCCACTTCTTTAATTCAACCTTAATTCATTAATTTCTCTTCTAATATCTCGAAGTGAATCATCATTTAAAAAGATGTAGCACTTCTTTAATTCATAAATATTATTACAAAAAGATGTAGCACCATCATCCCAACCAAAAGATGCATCATCATAGCATTACTCTCTGCCACTTCTTTAATTCAACCTTAATTCATTAATTTCTCTTCTAATATCTCGAAGTGAATCATTATTTAACATCGAGGTGGCTGGTCTTGATTGAATGCTTGTAAGAAAACACCAATCTAGAATGTGATGTTCTTCATAAGTATAGTACAACCTGTTTAGATTTTTTTAAGAGCCAAATATTTTTATTAAAGCTGTACGACCACAATGGCATTTTCAGTTGCAATATTCAAGGTAAGGTAATCTATCTTGAGAACTTGAACTCATTTGGGACATTACATCTTCCTATATGTAGATAAATGAGCATGTTATGTCCAGTTATATTCAATCATTTACATTAAGTAAAATTTACAAGCTTGATATCTGATATTATAAGATTAATTTCAAACAACAAATTAAGGTAGATGAAAGCTATGTACTACATTTCATTCTCTGTTTCTTGAATAAGTTTGACTAAATGTCCTTCTCCATTACAACTTCGACATCTAGGTGTATTTCCAACTTCTGTCTAATCCAGTTTGCCTCTAAGTCTCGATGAGCATGGTCGACCTTGCTATCACAGGTACTCTCTTTGTGGTATTATCATCAAATTAGAAGTTGAACGTGACCAATATTCTCAATGTGGGATAGGTTGAAACTAATAACTATAACCATGATGGTAAGCATATAGAGTGTAGCACCAATCAATGTACTACCAGAAATCAATTACTATGTAAGCACAGGTAGCCAACACATGCAAATAAGGCAAGTGATATCACTGCCACTTTTGGCATGTACATGTATGCTCTAATAATTAAACTATCCACACTACAAATTTTTATAAATTATTGATTTAATGATATATTATATATAATAAAAAGATAGATAAAAAAAAGAGTTGTCAATGATTTTACCTAAATATTATTGTCTTTGTTCGTATAAGGACCACACAATGCCATTAGTACTTGAAACACTCTACTTACGTTGTCAAATCTTGTCACGTTACATGACATAGCTTTGGATTGGCTGGCGCTCACACGAGTAATGACAAAAGGAGTAAGTCTTTCACTCATAGATAATGCATCCTCTATTTGCACACGTTGATCATCAAAATATAATATAAGACGAAAAAATATAAGTTGCACCAGTGAAGTTATAGGCAAGAATCAAGTATTTTTTAGGACTCCATTGAAACATTCAGACAAGTTAGTAGTCATAGATCCAAATTTTTGACCACCATCATGTACAAGTGTCCATTTTTTCAAAAGAATTTCATTCAACTACTAAATGGCTTTGGAGTTCATTTTTTCAATCTTACTCATATACTTGGTAAACTTTCTGACCTATATTTGTGTCCCTATTTTTTAATCTAATCTCTTGTTTTTTTGTATCCTAGAATCTTGTGTTAAAATTGCTTACTACATGTATAGGCAATATACATGATATGCATTTGGTGGCTGCCAATCAAGCTGTTCATTTTTCATTGCGGATAGTATACTTGGATGCCGATATGAAATTAAACTGATGTTTTGACATGAGATAACATGACATCTCAGACAAGTTAAAAACTAATCCCATATATTAGTTGACTCTTTATTCTCTATATCAAATGCAAGTGAAAATATTTGATTGTTCCCTTCCATAGTGATTGCAATCATCATCTTTTTCCAGTACTTTTTATATAAGAAAGTAGCATCAATGCTAATTACAGGTTGACAATATTTGAAACCTTTTATTGATGGTGAAAGGCTCAAAAAATACGATCAAATGCTGCACATGCTAAGAGATCGGTATGTGTACTTATGAATTTAACCTAACATTCAGGGTTAAATTCCTCTACATCATGCAATTACTTGGATAATAAACATAAGATTTATCCCAATTTCCATGTACTATTACTATTGCTTTTTTGCTTCGCCTCTCATAACTTTCTATATGTGGGCATGCAATTAAATATGTTCTTTATAACTACAAAAATGGTAAATAAAAATTGTTGGTGCTTCTTTCACAAGATCCCATATTTCATTTGCAATTAAGTTGAAATCTACTCTAGAATGATTTTAAGAAAGCATAGCAGAAACACATGTGTGCGGCCTAACATATCATGCAATTTCAAAATAATCACCTTGGCACTTATGTGCATAAAGTTTTAATTGCAACCTGACTCCCTATTTTTACATTTGACAACCCATAAATGTGACTTGGAGTCAACAACTACAAATTCACGATTCCTGTGAATTGAATATTATTTCACTGCAGTTTGTAGTTCAACCTTATCATTAAAATGGAGCCCTTTACACAACTCCTTACCTCTTTCCCATATCAAATTCCATGCTTGCAACTCAGCACATATTGATGCATTATTAGCTACCCAATTAAATTGACCGAATCTTCTAAAAGGAGGTTTGAATGCCAGAAAATTTGGAACTCCAATATCATATGGACTAGGCACATCATGCGATGTGCCAGCTTATTGACCATCATCTTCCATGTCCTCTTCATTTTGTATTTCCTCTTTAAAAGATAGTTATCTAAATAAACTGTATCATCAGCATGCATGTAAAATGATGTTTGTCTAATAATAATCTTAGGTACACCACTATCCACTATAGCCACTTGTTCATCTTCTCTTAAATCAATATTTACTTAGACATTATCAGCAACATACGAACTAGATGACACAAAATGCTCGCAACCTTAGTTGTCATTCCTATCTCCAGGTCAAATACTTGTTCATTATCATCCCACTCAGGAGCAAGTCTAGTGTCCTTAATAGGTTGCATATTTATATATAACTCTATACTAGATAGACATATATGCGACCTTATAGTTGAGAAGACTATCTTTATATCCTCATCATCTATAACTAGAACCGGTTCGCACTTCATTACTATTGGTTGTACTACTTATAGATATTCGTCTACTATCACTATGTTATTCAATCTTCGATCGACACACTTATGGATATTTGTATACTATCACTATTTTATTCAATCTTCGATCAACATGAAAGACTCTATATAACTTATCTTTTAGCTCCTCAAATATCATTCCATATTTCATCCTAATAGCCTCTGCTAGTCGTCGATCATATTCAATACCATATAGTCCATTAACAATAGAATCATTGATATAACATAAAACAATAATGATTTCTTCCATGTTACACTACGTGTATAACAAACAAACCAAACATAAATACACTATCAAACAATAAATAAATTATAATCTTATAGATATAAAATATAAGTAGTGCTATGAAATATAAATATTTTAAATAATAATGGAATACACATTTAGGATATGGCGAAATACATATTAATCCATAACAAATTATGCTGCATATATTAGTATGCATGCTATTTTCAGGTAGACTATCAATAAAAAAAATATTAACTTATCAACCAATCAAAACTATTCTAATAGTTAAAAATAGCCATTTTAGACTACATTTTCCGGAACTATGGTTAAGTCAGACTAATTTCAGTTCATGACCTAAATTTTTCATACCACGTCTAAGCTTAGCTTGTACTTGGCTTAGTATATATAATGGATATGTCTACTTATCATCGATTGGGAATTAGAAATTATCGATTATTTCTAAAGGGTTGAGACTTGATGGACCATATTATGAATGACTTGTTTATATTTTACAAGCTTTTATATACTTCTACTACAAGTAAAACAATCTAGAACACATCCGATTCATCCTCTAATTCAAATAAATATATAATTTATAATAATTACAAACTTGCTTTCAAGCATTTCAGGTGATACTCATAAACTAATTACATATATCATAAACAACTTTTAATCTTAGTGACAAACAATAATAAATTAAATAAATAAAATAAATTACTAAATTGATTAAATGATGACAGTGATTTAATCATGATTGGACTCGTTAAGATAACCTTCAAAAAATAAAATTTATCAATTAATAACAAAAACGACAGGATAATTTTTTTTTAACTTTTATTATAATTTCATATTAAAAAAATTAAAACAAAATTTTAAGTATAATTTAAAAACACCATATGCAGAGCAAAAAAATAAAGAAGATCAAATGGCTGAGATCAACATGTATTGGGAGGAATCGGATGCCACATTCAACTAAAAAAACTATGAAACAATCGGAGCATTATGTACAAAGTTATAAAAAAAAATCAAAATCAAATTGTGAATCAGTGCAAAAAAGAAAGTGCGAAGGGATACCACTATAGGCAGCCGACCGGGATGAGAGACTAATGGAGAATATGGGCGACTGGAGAGAAGAAGAAAACTAGTTATTTGGGTTTCCTTAGATCTAAAGGAAAGAACTAGGTTTTAGTCGGATCTCATACCACATTGCTTAAACAAACAAAAAAAATAAAATAACAAAATTGTTGTGGAGTTTCGGAGTAAGATAGGGACAGGCTGATCGTAATACTATTTTTCGTATAATTTTTTTAAAAAAAATCAAAACAAAAAGGGTTGGGAGGGGGATCCATGGTAGAGAGCATGGCCGACTAATTAAGAGGAGGGACCATTGAAGTATAAATGAAGTAGAGCACTGCATACGATAAAAAAAATAAGGTTTGGAGGGGAGACCACGACAAAGGATAATGTGGAAGGGGGACTACCGTGCTTTGATCGATCGGGAGGAGGAAGGATTGGAGTATGGGTGAGCGGTGGGTGGCATTCTTCAAAAGAGGAGGGTTTGGTGGATTCTAAGGAAGAACAAGGCTGGATCTAATGGATGGAAAGGAGGTGGTAGAAAGGAACTTGTAGATTCAATCTATAAATCATAGTAAATCTTTTTCAAGTGAGATTTGGTGGATGCCATGTAGACAATAAGTCATGGATTGAAATCATAATTTTTCCGCTCACCTTCCAAGCCTAAATTTGTAAATACATTTCAAATTAACCTATTTTCATAATTAATTATTTAATTAGTATTATTTTATAAAAAAATTCGCGATTGCTGTTCGAGATCCCCTTGATTCATTTTTTTACTTCCAGCTGGGCCATGGTATGTCAACTTGATGCTTGCCACGTGTCAAGATTGACACCTCCGGTTCGGGCACTGCCAATCGCCCCACTCGTTTTAACGGGACCCTTCGAACCAGCCGGCTTGCGTTCCGGCACCCATTTCCGCCATCCACCGCCACCGCCGGCGTCCTCTGGCACCAAGGCCGTCTACTAGGATTAGGGATAGGGCTTGGGATCCGGTTTTAGGGCTTCGAGATGTCGATGCTGCGACGGAGGAAGCCCTCCGAGGCCGAGAAGAAGCCCCTGCCGCCGTCGCAGACCGACTCGTCCTCCTCATCCAGCGCCGCCACTGCCCCCACGGAGAAAGAGAAGGAGAAGGATGCGGCGTCGGCAGCGGCGGGGAGGGGAAGGAAGGTGCGGTGGTCGTGCATTGATAACTGCTGCTGGCTGATCGGGTGCATCTGTTCGGTGTGGTGGTTCCTGCTGTTCCTCTACAACGCGATGCCTGCGTCGTTCCCGCAGTACGTGACGGAGGCGATCACCGGGCCGTTGCCGGACCCGCCGGGGGTCAAGCTCGCCAAGGAGGGGCTCACCGCACGCCACCCGGTGGTCTTTGTCCCCGGGATTGTCACCGGCGGACTCGAGCTCTGGGAGGGCCACCAGTGCGCCGATGGGCTTTTCCGCAAACGCCTCTGGGGAGGAACCTTCGGAGAAGTCTACAAGAGGTGACTTCTCTCGCTCTCTCTTTCATATACTCTATCTCTTTATATACTGGTTTGATTTGGTGATGGATACTTCTTTTCTTTTTGTGGCTTTGGGAGAAAGTTGAGATTTAGGGGATCAGGAATGCGTTTCCGAAGTTGAAAGCTTGGAATTGTCTACATAATTGGAAATTTCTTTACTTGAATGTAACTGATTACTTAATTAGTGATTCGAAAAGTGACTAGTGAAAAGGGTCTACAGGAATGAAGATTTTCAGAGAAATTTTAGGAGTGTTTCAGAATTCTCTTGAGCACATCCTTTTTCGCTTAGGAGGTGGTTAAGTTACGTGTCTTTTCTGTTATGTTGGAGAAGATGTTTCAGGTGTGGAAAAAGTTGTTGAGTTTGCCATCTTGTAGTATTTTCTTCTTTCTGAAAGTTTTTGGTCAATGATTTAGCTCTTGTTTTATTAAATTTGTCATATTTAAGTATATTAATTTATACAGCCTATACGAATTGATCATAATCGAGAGTCTGCTTTTCAGATGCAACACTAATCTTTTGTCATGGATACAGTCAGCGGATTAGCCTTGTACTTAATTGGAGCTTTACATTATATCAATTCAAATCCACAAAAGCATGCTAATTTATTTTAAAACCAAACATGAGTACTGAGGAAGTTGTCTTTTTGATCCAGCTGGAGGGCTTCTATTCTATTAGAGTGGAATATATGTGGTTCAAAGTGGAAGATATGTGGTTCTGGTTTCTTTGAGTATCAATGTTTTTAGTAATACAAGCTTATATTATCGTACATGAGATCCATGTCCACTTGATTATTTTGATGACATGTTTACATGTGTTTGTTCTTAGATGATCTAAATCTCTATTCGCCCAAACCCCTGTCCATATTAGGGTAGTCATTATATGATCAATGCATTGTTGCCAAAAGCAGCCATCTAGGCACTTAATTTGGCTGGGCTGCATAAGCCAAGCCTGCTAAAACCTATTGCTTTACGGTTTTCTTTTCATGTTTTCTTTTCCTATTTGAACTTCATATGGGAAATGAAAAAGGGCAGTGAAGGCTACTACCAATGTTGTAACAACTAGTAGGCCTATCAATAGCTACTGATAGGTCAGGTAGCAGCTGTGAGTATGTGAGTAGCAACATTGATTGCTGCAGCCAGCACTAGTGCCAAGTTTGTGTGTGCACATACATACATACATACATATGCATATACATATGCACCTAAATACATACGTATGCATATACACATGCACATACATACATACGTATGCATATACACATGCACATACATACATACATACATGTATGTATACATACATACATGTATGTATACATACATACATGTATGTATACATACATACATGTATGTATACATACATACATGTATGTATACATACATACATGTATGTATACATACATACATGTATGTATACATACATACATGTATGTATACATACATACATGTATGTATACATACATACATGTATGTATACATACATACATATATGTATACACACACGTTCAACCTTGTGCCTGCGAAGGAATCTTGAGGGATACAAAGGCTTCTTGGATGATTGCTACAGGGTTTTTGGTAAGGTAACTTTGGATACAAGGTTTTGGGTTTTTTGATGAGGCCCGAGAGGAAGAGATTGAGGAATTAATTGAAGATTCAAGCCCCCCTCTGATGTCTTCGCCTTCTTTTGTAGCCTTCGGATTTCACTTGTAATGAAGAATATGTATATATTTTTAGGTCACTCTTCATAATCATCATCTTCTTCTCCTTCCTCTTATTTTTTTCTCTTTTCTTCTACTTGTATCCCTTCTTCATTAGACCAATTTTCCATTTCTTCCCTAAATTTCCCCTTTTGTTTTGCTTTCTAGTATTTTTCTACCTAACTTCTCCTCTTCCTTCTTAATGGTTGTTGGCTGTGGTCTTGCAACTTGCCGGCTACTACTTCCTCCCTCCTCCTCCTTCTTGCTAAGGTTCTGTTATGTGGCCAGTTGGCTATTGGAATGGCAGCAATGCTGCTGCTACTCTCTTCCATGGCTCTTTATCTTTGAACTTTTTAAGTGTGAAAATATGTTTCACAGTGCCAATATTGGTGGAAAAAAGAACATGCATACTTACATACGTACATATATACATACACACATGCCCACACGCACACACATATATAGCACACACACACATTTATATCTATATCTATATCTATCTCTATATCTATAAAGAGTCTTCTGGATCATGTCATTGTTGAGTTCTCTATATCAATTGAAACATTCTTTGTTTTTCTTCTTGTTGTTTATATGATTTGTAATGGAGAGTAGTATTAAAAGAAAACTGACCAGTGAATACATAGAGCTAATTACATACCAAGTAATATAGAATATACTGTTATTTAACTACAACTATAAAACCCAAGACCATCCCGATTGGGACCCGGGATATCAAGATGGGGTACCAATCCATGTGTCAGGACAGGACGTTCTGTCAGTATCCCAGCATTCCAATCGGGATGCTTTGGGATATCCCCTATCCTAAGTATCAGGATGGGATAGGATGCAGATGCATCTCGTTCCATGAAAATACTTAAACAGCCCGGTCCCACGGGATATAAAACCTTGGTATTAAGGCATCAAGGTCTCTTTGAGCTTATTTGAAAGGTGCAAAGTGAGGCACATGCCTTGGTAAAGTAAGGTGCAAAAATATGAACATGTGTAAATAATAATGAACACATTATATTACACTTATTTCACAATGAGTTATCAATTGTTCAACACGATAAAAAATAAAATGCATTACATTTCAATTTTATGCACATATGAAGGAAATGAGATGCCAAGAATAAGGGGATGGAAGATCTGATCTGTCCCCAGTAACTGATGGACAGAAACACAACACCGGCAGCTATTGAAAGTGGCAAAGGATGGTGCTTTGGTGCAAAGCACAGAAGTGTCACCTTGGTAAGCCTTGTGCCTTATGTGCATCCAAGCACAGACTTGTGGCCAGCTCTAAGAATGCATATTGTATATGTGTTTGAATATCACATCTGTTGGATGCTTGGATTCTTATCAATTTTTCTAGATTTTGCAGATAGGTGGATAATTTGACACATCCAATAATGTGTTCAACCACCATACAAATTTTGAAAGTGATCCTTTTTTAAGCGACTGGTTAAGGATGTAGATATTGAAATAACTCTGCAAAATATCCTTTTTCTTGTATTTCTTAACAAATTAGGAACTTTGGAAAACACATATTGTGAGAGACCTTAAAAAATAATATGTTATACACAATATAACATAATTATGTAATTTAATTAAAATTATATTTTTTGTATCCTTGTACCTCGTTTTCTTCCTCTTACCAAGTTAGACATTTAGGCATGTTTCCAAATCCAATTCTCATTCAGTGTCCATGCAAAGTGTGCCTACAGAACATTGATTTTAACATAATGCCTAAAAATTGCAGATTCATTGTATGCTGAATCAAGGGCCCAATTATTCTATCATATAGTGATGGCACATTTATATTCTAGGGCATTATCATCAAGTTGATATTTTGCATGTATTTTGAACTATGGCAAAGATGTGGAATATTGCCATGAAAGAAGAGAAAGATTTTGAAAGAGTTATATGAAGAGGAATCACCTAAAATAAGGAAATAAAAAAAAAAAATAATTCCTTGTCACTTTTAAGCCACCTATATTGTTACTTATATGAAAATATCTCAATTCGTGCATCTTTAATGGTATCTTAAAAGACATGCAAGATGAAATGTCTCAATTAGGTTGTTATGCTCCATTTCATCCTTTGGGGTGTGCTAGATAAATGGGGATTTGAGAGCCATAGTCTTTAGTAAGCTTGTCATGTGCTAGCCCATGAAAATCCTTGTAATACAATGTACACTATGTTTGCTGCAGACCGGTACATCAGCTATGTTCCAAAGTCCCTTAAGAGCCAAGAGAAAATGGTGCCTGTGCATGCCAAGCACTATCATGACGTAATGTGTTAATGGGATGCAGTACTTGAACCTCGCTTTTCTTTTAAAATGGCTTTACTTGTCATGGTGGTATGTGAGGAGCTCTTTTTTTCATCCAATGTGCTTCCACCATATGGGTTCAATCAACATGTAGGATATTATTAGTTAGATGTACCTTGAGAATAGAGTAGCATGGTCCTAATCTTGATTATAATGAACTAGTTTGTTTCTAGCTTGGTATCTTCTTAGAGACACACTAAAATTGCATGCTAGAGAAGGATGTAAAGGAAAATGAAGGCCAAAAATATAATAGTCAGAAGCACATTAAGTAACAACTTACAGCCATGTTTTGCAATCTTGGTTCTTGGTACTGCACTGATCCCCTGCTGGGTTGGTACAGGATTGATACAGTACTGTACTAACACTCGATATATAGAAGCATGCTAGTATGATATTGTTTACATTTTTTATTTTTGGTTTTTTCAATTTTTGGTTGTTATGATTCTTTAAGGTTTATGGATGTATGAAATATGATTTTACTTTTGTTTTATTGTCAATTTATTTCATTCGATCCCCCTATTGTATGATTACTTAATCGATGCAATTGTAATAAAAAATAGCTAATACATAGTTTTTAGCTTGAAAATACAAATATCAAATAGATTTTAAGTATAAAATATATAATGGCATCTAGTCCCTATGGAATGTCTATGCTGCTCGTAGACATTGGGATCTCATTCATAGTTGGGGCCTTGAAATCCTTGTTAAGGAGGAATGCAATCCCAGGTCTCTTGGTCAAACTGTTAAGAACCTTAGTAGCTTGATAAGCTGGCACCTTCACAAATTTCTTGTTTGTAAATCTGTACATCATATATGAACTTGTGCATTAAATGTAGATGGTAAGCAACTGTGAGAAGTCAAAGGACTGATATATGCTTAAATTTATTTCTGTCACTGTCTAGCAGGACTTTTCGTTGATCTCCTTTTGGAATCCATCATTTCACAGTCAAAAGTCCTTGTTCACTTGCTACGATTGGTACTGCAAATGATGCAGCCTATTCTATTTAACATTTCAATATGATGTTTTCCCTGGAATGGAAGGTTGCGGTTAATGTGATGCACTATTTAGCATCATTTTTCATTTTCTTATTGGTGTTGTTTTTTGTTATAGTCAAGTGAAGGAGGAAAAAAGTAATTTTCTTTTTCTGTGTGCCTGGAATTGCATTACTATCTAATGGTGAATTGATTACTTGTGAATATCTGCTGAAAATATAAGTTGCTTATTACCTCCGAGTCTTTTTATTCCCTTTCACTACATACATATACGCTGAACTACATTCATTCCTTCTCTTTTGTCATACATTTATTTGGAACTTCCTCAGACCTTTATGCTGGGTTGAACATATGTCACTGGACAATGAAACTGGATTGGATCCTCAAGGTATAAGAGTTAGGCCGGTTACAGGACTTGTGGCTGCAGATTATTTTGCTCCTGGCTATTTTGTTTGGGCAGTCTTGATTGCTAATCTGGCTCGCATTGGATATGAAGAGAAGACTATGTATATGGCAGCATATGATTGGAGGATCTCTTTTCAAAACACTGAGGTATCACAGTTCCTGAAACTAGTCAATGTATTTCTCATTCTGTTAAAATTTTCTTTTATAGATCTCTTTCAGACAATATGTTCTTGCCTTTATTTGTTTCACTTACTTTTCAGTATACCTTCCAGTCTAAAATGTTTACATTTTTTTTGATCTCTTACATACTATATACAATTTGAGCTGAGCAGGTACGTGATCAGACATTAAGCAGAATCAAAGTTAACATAGAACTTATGGTATCTACAAATGGTGGGAAGAAGGTGGTAGTTATTCCACATTCCATGGGAGTTTTGTATTTTCTTCATTTTATGAAGTGGGTCGAGGCACCTGCTCCCATGGGTGGTGGTGGTGGTCCAAACTGGTGTGCAAAGCATATAAAAGCAGTGATGAATATTGGAGGACCATTCTTAGGTGTCCCAAAAGTAGTTACAGGACTGTTCTCAGCTGAAGCCAAAGATGTCGCTGTTGCAAGGTATTTGTAATTGAACTGTTGGCATTAAATGATTCTGGTACTTTCTTTAGATCAATTTACAATCATTCCTGTTTTTATCTTACCAGATGTTTATAACTGTTCATAACAGTTATTCCATGGGTTGAACTATCATGAAATTCTACATAACATGATATGCTGTGTATAATGTCTGATGCATATGGAATTGAAGATTATTCATCGAGTCTCCAGGGCACATTAGCTTTATAATATATGTATGTATATACACACACACACACACATATATATATACACACACACACACACACATATATGTACACACACGTATATGTATATGTGTATATGTATATATATATGTATATATATTTTGTCCAAAATACATGGAACTACATAAGTGATAATGTCATTATTTCAGTACAGAATCAAATGTGACTCTTGCCTTCTACCTATAAGGTCAAATTTAGCTGCATTCAATTGGTGCACCCGCTTCTAGGATGCTGAGTTTGGCATACATGGGGACATGGTCAAGGAGATCAAAGTAAAAATGATTAGTGGTTAACTTTTCTTAAATTCTAAACTAGAATATATTCTTCAATTTACCAAATTTGAGATGATTGATCAAAATGCATCTAGAATAAAATAAACTATTAACAATACAGTGTTTTGATATAACTCCTTATTGCAGTTATCCAAACTGAGTCAAGGGAACAGTATAACAACAAAAGAGTTAAGGAAAAAAGTGAATATGAGAAACGAATAAGATGAAAGAACTTTTGAAGGGATTTGTTTGCTTATCAGGAGAGATAGATTCACAGAAGTTTTAATTTAATTTTCCGTATTCGAACTTCGATTCTTTTTGAATAGAAACAGAACATGCAAGGGTCCATGACTTGACCATTTGTTGATTTGACTTCATGTCTTGTCAAGATCTTCATAATATAAATTGGGTACGATATTTTGGTCTACTTCATGATAGATTGTATCGAGGAGCTTAGCATGGAAGGATCTCATGCTGGTAATTATATTTAATATAATTTGTATTTATATATTCAGTATGTCAGCCATTTTTAAAGCTTGCATCCGTCACCATCAGTCAGGTCTTTATTCGTCTACTGCATTTTAAGTATGAAGACTCAAGTTGAGTCAGGCCTTGTGCAAGGTTTCAATAACAACATTATTCCATTATAACAGACCCACACCAAGATTGTTACCAACCATCATAGCGGTTTTAATGGCTGTCAAGTTCCATGAAAAGTATTATTTTAAAATTTTAGCATTAAAATAATCACTGTTACAATGTCTCTTAAGAATTTGTTATGATAGAAAATAATGGACAGTAACAGCAAAATAATGGTTTTTTGTTTTCCATTTACTTTTGGTGGATAAAAAATATTAAACTTTTATATTATACAATCTCTTTTTGCAGGGTAATTTTATGCAAAAAATTTAAACTTTAAATGAATGGTATTTTATTTATTGAAAAATACAAGTCAAAATAATGTCCTTGTAATTGATTGTTATAACACTAAATAATGCATTATAATGGCCATTATCTTTTTTGTCCATTATTATATATATGCAATGAAACCTATGGATGTGCTATTCTCAGAAGTGGGGATTTTCAGTTTGTAGCAGAATAGATGACATAAAGAAGCGGGGGCCATTCTTTTAAAACCTTGGTCACATGCTAAATTTCTTGATTAATTATTTACAGTTTTTGCTGCTTTTCTGATTTATTAAGACTTTGGAAGGTGAAGAGCTTAGGGTTGCATTCTTTGCCACAAATTTAAACGGAAAAAAACAACACTAGTGTTTCTTGATGTTAATAGATGTAAAAATGAATGCCCAAAACCCATTCATTTGCATTTCATAGAACGTAATGTTTTCCTTTTTTTTTATTTTTAATTTTAGAATTCCATTCTGATTTTGTAAAAAGAAAGGAGTAAGGGGAAAGCCTCATTATTTTTCTCTACATGAATAGGGCCATTGCACCTGGCGTGTTAGATTCTGACTTATTTGGGCTTCAGACCTTGCGGCACATTATGCGTATGACTCGCACGTGGGACTCAACTATGTCAATGATTCCCAAAGGCGGCGATACAATTTGGGGCAGTCTAGATTGGTCACCAGAAGAGGGCTATAACTGTAGCACCAAGAAGCAGAAGAATAATGATTCTCATTTCTCTCAGGACGTTAATGCAGAGTCCGATAATCAATTGCATCATGCCAACTATGGCAGAATCATATCTTTTGGCAAGGATGTATCAGAGACACCTTCGTCCAAGATTGAGTGGATAGATTTCCGGGTATATTGATATATTTTTTTTTATTTACTTTTGCATCTTCTAGAAATGTATCTTTGTCATTACACTGTATAGACTAGTTTATTTATCTTACTGTCATATCTTCTGGTTGCATCTGAACCTGTTACTTTACAGGCGTGTGTAAAGTAACCTAAATTAAACCCACATCCCCCAACCCGCGTGCGCGTGCGCGAGTCCTCCCTCTTCCCCCCTCTCAGCATGTGTGCTATGGAGTTTGTTGCTGTTAAATTTGAATAACTAAGGTGGTCCATGCTATGATACTTAGGTTAATTTAACCACAGCCTTGCTTTCGTTATGTGGTTAGAAATTATCTATAGTTTAATTTCCAGGTGTAATGTTAGACAACCTTTAAGTTAAATTTTGATGGATGTGGATAATTGTGGGTTCCCATGAATTTTGTTGGTGTAAATAATCACATTTTGTAAATGTTACATTTCCATGCTTGCAATGACTAGTCCAGATGTGGCCCATACCTAGTAATAAACCAGTTAAACTGATGTAAATGACCAATTCATACAAGGTAGCGTTTCTTGGGAAGTGAATTTCTGTCATTGTGATAAAGAATATTAATGTCTGCACACTCAAGTAATACAGAACATACTGTGATTAGAGTGGAATTGCAAAAGGAAGAAGTTGAAGGTAGTGGATATGATGTCGTTGCTAAATTCAAGAAAAAAGGTTTTTGGGGTTTAAGACTGTCAAATTTAAATATGGCATGAATATACATGCCATGTCATTTATTTCTGACAATATGTAAGGAGTCCTGCTCAATTAAAGAATTACTATGTTTTGTTTATATAGCATCTATCATTATTCTCATTCCTTTGAGAAAGTGTGATGATTTCATCAATCTGAATTCAATCCTTGAGCTACTTTTCAGATCCAAAATTCTTTTCTTATAAAGTTATTTCCCTACCAAATATTTAACCAGCATAATCAAACTTTAGTTCAAAATTTTGATTCAAAAGCAGATCCATAATAATTTGACCAACAAAAATTGTGTTCATGCTGCTTCTCAAGATGACCACCTTTAAATGGCAGAACATGCTTAAACAGGTGAAAAATTCTGCAAATAAACACGTGCACATAATACATTATTATTACTTAGACAGGTTGCAAGAAATGATACATTATTGTGCATAGATGGAGCAAAGGGTTGACCAAAAAAGGTTGGGATTGATGAGCTTGAATTATAGAAGTTACCAAAGACAATGCATGCTGTAACTTGTGTCCAATAAAGGTAACATGAAATCCCATTTCTTCAAGAAGGAAAAAATTTTCATACTTATGACAGGGCCTTCTAGTTAACTTTTATAATCACATAAAATTTGCAATTGCAAATCTGGATGTCACTGGCTTAAGATTAACAGCATGTCAAATATGATATTCAGAATAGATAACAGTGAGTTGGCTAGTTTTGATTCAGCAGAACAGCAAATCGCAGTGTTCTTAAGCTAGAGGCTAGCAAATGTTTATTTTAGGAAGCCAGTAAATTTTGCATTGCCATCGAGAAGGGTTCATTATCATGATCACACAGGCTACATATAGGTTTCCATGATCAGCACTATGTATAGGCCATAGGTTTCCTATTTTTCAGCTGAAAAAGAAGCAGAATTATGGGTCACTGATTTTTTGGAAAACATGAAGTTATTCTTGATAGGATGGCAAGCATAGATAGCATTTTTTACCTGATATCAGCAATTGAAGCGAGTTTCATTTTGCTTGTGGAAAATTAAAGGGACCAACAAATCATCAAATATGTTGAGGAGATGGAGAATTTGACAAGAATCTTTTTTTTTCCCCTTTTGATGGCCATGTGATAGTTGTTAGATCAAAATTTTTCATACCTTTGATAGGGTCTTCTAGTTAACTTTTATACTTGAACACAATTTTCAAGTGCAAATCTGGACAGCACTGGTTTAAAGACTAACAGCATGTCAGTTATGTTATTTTTGGTTTTTATCTTTTGTGAGAATATCTAGCTAGCTTTGATTCACTTGAACAGTAATTTGGGTTTTCTTGAGGTGGAGAATGGCAGATGTTTTTTTTAGGAAGCAAGATAATTTTGCATTAATGGGAAGGGTTTATCATCATGATCACAGTGTGCTCCATATAGGTTTCCATGAGCCATGCTACTTATCTGGTTCCTACTTTCCAGCTGACAAGAAGCTAAGTACCAGTCATTAGTTTCTTAGAAAAATTGAATTTATTCACAGTTGGATGGTGAGCATAGATAGTCTTTTACCTGATATCAGCAATTGAAGCAAGTTGCAGTTTTCTTTGGGAAAATGAAAGGGCGGTGCAATTGTGCATCAAAGATGCAGGGGAGATGGAGAATTTCATGAAAACATATTTTTCAATGGCTTTCTAACAAATGTTAGATCAAGGAAATTGCTGTGTTACTTTATATGCTGCAATATTGTTTAGCTTTAATGATTATATGTTGTCAAGTGACAACTTAGAAGACTATCATATAAGTTGATGTGACTAAGTTTAGTCTTTGGACATTAGCTGCCACGGACATCGAGGACAACTCAAACGAAGGGTTTCTCAGCTTAAAACTTCATGGATAGCAAATACCTGTTTAATATCAAGCCAAGTAGAAAATGAGAAATAGAGGGACCAAAAGTGAACCTGTTTCTGATGCGTGGAATTGGAACATGCACATACTGCTTCTCTTATTTATGAACGAAGCCACTTCTGCAGCTTATGAGGATCATAATGTTAAGAAACAGGAGGCTGAGCAGTGGTAATGGGGATGGTGTTTTATACTGGTAGAAATTTACCGTGTGTGTCACCAAGCAACTTTAAAGTTGCCTCTGCAATATATACACTATATGCAGCGAAAAACCTCCATTGTAGATAATACCAATCTCTCTTATCTGAACTTCAACTGAGATGCTTCTGTGTGCATTAAAAAGGGCTTTAAAGCCCCTTTCAAATGGAATAGGTCATCGAAACAATGTGTCCTTAAGTTTGTTGGACATGTGAAATTAGGGATGCTGGAATTTGCCTTTCATCACATGCCATAGTTGTCCAAGTTGGTGTTATGCTTATCATTAGTTCATTACCATGTATATATGTAGTCAACTACTAATTTTTCATTTGAGCAATTAAAATATAAGTAGGTAATTGAGTGGTAAATATATTGACGTGACATTGTATTTATGTGAGTTGAATGAGACCTTTTCAAGCTTGGTACATTGAAAGGCCCTATGAACAACAACTAATTTTGTATTGTTCACTTTATAAAATGCTTACACTAAAATCCATCTTATGTCCTTGGAATGCATCTTTTTATGATCCTTAATGCTAGCACCATCATCACACCAAAATCTTTTAGCGGCTTAAAGAGGGTTTGATGGGTTGACTTGAAATCTACTATCTTGCCTGTGTTACCCAGTTGCTTCAAAAGTTTGGGTTTTTTTTTGTGTCTGAACATTTCATGATACTTGTTGACACTTCAAGTCAAGAAACCCTTAAAAAAAAGACAATTCTAGTCAAGAAAACACGATCTCATCATGACTATGAACTTCTAGCATTTACATTCAGAAGTTTTTAAGTCTAACATAGCATTTTTCAGAAGTTTTATCTCTAAACTACAAAGCAATTGGTTTTGCATATTTCTAATCAGATGCTTAAAACTGCAAGTACTCATAGACAAATCTATAGTATGGGCATGTTCTTCTGTCTAAATTCCATTTTAGATTACTGTGTCCATTGCCTTTCGAGACTTGGACACTTCAACACCCTTGTGATGTGCCTAGGTAACACTATGACTCAGATCCCTCATTCTTCACTGTTGTTTATTGCCAACACCTAACTATTTGCATTCATGTATGTGCAAATCAGGAGGTTATAACCTTGTTTATTCATTTCTGATTTTGATGAAGGGTGATCCGATTGAGGAGAAGGAATATTTCCTTCAACCTGCTCAACTCAAATCTCAAAAGGAAAAAGATAGAAGAAGTGAATTTTTGAAAGCAGGGCTCAAGTCCCTTTTCTTTCTCTTTCATTTTTTTTACTTTCTAAAAATTGAGATACATAGTCCCTATTTATAATAGTAAGGTTCGTCCTTACACAATTTTAGTTAAATTACTCTTCTTGTTTTCTAGATGGACATCCATCCTTGAACAAGTTGAATAGAACTTTTTTTTCTAGCTTTAAATAGATTAAGGCTTTAAAAATATGATAAACATAAAAAATCATGAAAAAATACTAAACTTTTAAAGAAGATAAATCTCTACTTCTACATCAACTTTTTCTTCTATTACTCTACTTAATTCTTCATGAATTGGAAGATAATCTCGAGTCAAAATTTTTTCCAAAAGGAAAAGTTTTGGTTTGACCAGCTTGTTTCGAGGACAAAATAATAAAATTTTGATCCTATTTAGCCTCCACGAGGACTAGCCTAAAATTGTAAATCTCGAAAAAATATCTAATTTAAAAAAGAAGATCATTTTAATTAGGTATCGTATGGCTAAGTTATGATCCTTTGAAGTTTGGCATGCGATTAGATTTCTTGATGTGGCAGATTTTGCTCCTAAACTTTATTAATCTCTTGTATTGGCCAAATTGATCTATATCAAGTCCGAGGATCCTTCTGGATCAGGGCTCTTTTTGTTTAGGAGATTTAGCTTCTGCTAAATCAAAACTGAAAATGGGGAAATGCTTATTTTTTCATCTCGTGGTTGAACCATCTAGCTTTACTTGAAGATGGTTTCTAACCTTTGTTATGGATTTTTGCGAACCACTTGGTTTGCTCTTGTATTTGGACTTCGTAGTAGGGATGTTTTGTGCTGTCCTTCATCATTGTCGATAATAATTATGGTGACTCCTTGATCTCAATCTAGATAGATCAGTCGATGGAACCAAAGGACGAGAGCTTGGCCTCTCATGAGTTGTATTGGTTTCTTGTACTATGATCATGAAATTGCTGCAGGCATTGACAAGTCACTTCACTTGAGTAATGGTCGCAAGGTCTACGCTTTTTTGCATTTTGGAGTCATTGATCATAAACTCGTCCTTTACAAGATGATACTTTGCTATTTTTTGAATATTGCATTTCGATTACAAAGATACAAGTTTTCTAGAATAACTTTTCAAACATCTAAAAGAACTATTTCATAAGTTATCTTGTCGATATACCTCTTAGTAGTGGCGAACTTGAAGGTGCACTATTTGGTGATCTTTAATTTAACATCTTTTTGAATTTTGTTAAGAGGATAAGGACGTGGACGAGATATGGTTTGCAACCCTAGCTTTTGAACCAGATTTTTGGAGATAAGGTTCTTTTGACTTCCAAGATCTAGAATAGCCTTAATGATGCTCTACTTCATCTAGATCTTTAAGCGGAAGAGTTTTTCATACACTTCTAGATTGTTTTAATTATTATTTTGGGTTTTCTCATCATCAAGCTTAATTTGGAGTCTCTTGCTCAAGTTCAGGCAACTCAACCTTTACAACATTGAGAACTGCTTTCTCTATAATATTCATAGATAATAAAGTTGGTTTCTAACTAGTCTAGCTAGTTATCTAGCTTTTCTATATCAACAATCCCATCATACATGGGGATATCAATTCGAGCTTTAACTTTAAATAATTGAAGAGAGATTTTTCATACCTTTAGGTTGCTCATCCTCCTCCCTGGATGGAGGATCTTCATCTCCAAACATTGGAGATAGTTTCGCAACAAGAGTTGCTAGTGCTTGTGTTGAAGGTAAAGCAAATTTGGAGACAATATTAGTGTATTAGGTAATTTTCTTCTCTAGTTGTGTGGGACATTCTTTCATCTTATCATCCATTGAGAAAGAACTAGCAGCCATACTCGCCTTTGTCCTTAGATATACTTGAAGCACAGATAGCCCTTCTCCTGATTGCTTGTATGGGTTGTGTATTTGGACCATGAACTAAGGCTTCCATAGATGTAAATGACTAACACTCTGATACCAACTTGATCTAATCAGAAAGAAGGAAGATTTTCTTCAACCTGCTCAACTCGAATCTCAGAAAAAAGATAGAAGAGGAGAATTTTTAAAAGTAGGGCTCAAGTCTCTATTATTTCTTTTATTTTTTTCCAAAACCGAGGTACATAGTCCCTATTTATAATAGTAAGGTTCATCATTACACAATTTGGATTGAATTTCTTTTCTTATTTTCTAGATGGACAACTATTCTTAAACAAGTTGGATTGAACTTCTCTTCTTAGCTTAAATAGGATTAGATCACTAAAAATATAATAAATATAAAAAATCATGAAAAAAATACTAAAATTTTAAAGGAGATAGATATTAACTTTTATATTAACTTTGCCCTCTATCGCTGTAATACCCCAAAAGAAAAAAAAAGACCTTACTGGCCCACCTATTGGACTTGGCCCAGGGACGCACGCAACCTAGCGCAAGCGGGTCCAGGCGCGGCTGCGAGCGAGAGAGCAGGTGCGATGCGAGCAGCGGGCGTGCATCGCGAGCACGCTGGCGGGCACGACGTGCGGCCGCGACGCGTGGCCGCGATGCGCGGCCGCGACACGCGGTGCGTGGCCCGGCTCGACGCGGTTGCGCGCGATGCGCGGCCCAAGCCCACGCGCGCGGTGCGCGCGAGCGCGTGGGCTCGGCCCAGCTCGGAGCGGCAGCTGCTCTGGGCGTTTCCCCACGTTTCCAAGGTGTTTCCCATTGGTTTCTCGCGGTCCACCACGGTCTACGCCCTTTTTGCTTGATCTGGACAGTCCGATCGTCTGATCGAATGGCTGGGATGAGTTCGACAGAGTTTAGGCTTGATCAGAGACTTTTGGATTCGGATTTTGATGCGGTTTGAGGCGTCGATCTTAGATCAGACGGCTGGAGAGATATCTTGATGGTTTTAGACTTCTCAGACGATGTTTGAGGAGGTTTTGAATTGATTTTGTTTCTCTTTTTTAGCTGGGGATGTCGAGGATTTTTATTTAGGAGGGCCAATAGTGTAGAGAGCCAGTGAGCCAGAAGAGAGAGGAGGAGAGGGAAAGAGAGAGGAGAGGAAAAGAAAGAGAAAGAGGAGAGAGGAAGAAGAGAAGAAAAAGAAAGAGAGAAGAAAGAGGAGAGAGGAAGAACAGTAGAAGGAAGGGAGAAAAAAAATATAAATTTTGAAGTGGGAGATCGAAAAACCTTTTTCTCAAAATCCTTGCAGTTAGGATTTTATAGCCTTTTGAGCAGGAAGGTGTTAGACGAATTTCGGGTATAGATTGATACCGAATATTTGGGTTTAGCGATTGAAGGTAAGGATTCTGGACATTATCACCATTTCTATATATTATTTTATATGGCATGGTCGTGATCCGTACATATGAGCATTGGCAGGCATGCTTGTTTTGCATTGTATATTTTGATTTCTTGAGATGGATAATGTGTTGAGATTATTAATTATGTTCCCATATATCATGTTTATTCGAGTAAGTTATCTTTTGATGGTTTGGACCGTGATGCCAGTTATTGAGAAGATTGAGATGACGTGATTTGACAGTACGACCTGATTTGATAAAGTGGTAACAAAGAGAGTATGGTGTTTGGACTAGCCATGCCACGGTAGTACTGTGGTTACACAGCCTGAGCCATGGACTTTGTACGTTAGCTAGCTTGACCACGAGGAATGGTCGATTGTGAAACTAGCCTGACCACGAATAAAAGGTCGATTAATGGGCTTGTACATGAGCTAGTTTGGCCACGGCGGATAGCAAATGGCCGATTATGAGATTACCAGTCATGGGTTGGAGCATGACCGTGGTTAGTCCAGAACCCTAAAGATAAAGATGGATTAATGGAAACTCTAAAGAAAACATGGTTTTTCATGGTTTTGTCGTATATGATATTTAAGCTATTTATTTACATGATATGGTATGCTAGTATGTTCTTTCTATTTCTAGTATTGTATTATTATTGGTGTGATCATATGAAAAACTTACTGGGCTGTAGAGCTCACAACCCTACTTTCTTCTTTCACAGAGTTGTGCAGATATTTGGGCTTTGTGAAGAATGAGATTTTTGTGAGGTAAGTGACTCTTGTGTACCTAGGCCTTGCATGATCTCTAGGATAAAACATAGGGTTTGTGCGGCCAGTTGCATAGCCGATTCCGGTGCTGGATTCGGAGCGTGACAATCGCTTCACTCAATTTTTTATGGATTGGAAGATAATCTTTGGTCAAAGTTTTTTCTGAAAAGGAAGTTTTGGTTTGACCAACCTATTTTGAGGACCAAACAATAAAATTTTGATCCAATTTGACTCTCATGATGGCTAACCTAAAGTTGTAGATCTCCAAAAGATATTTGATTTCAAAAAAAGATCATTTTAATCGGGCATCATATGACTAACTTATGCCCTCTTGAAGTTTGACATGCGATTAAACTTCTTGATGTGGTAGATCTTATTCCTAAATTCTATCTAGCTCTCACTTGTAGCGGCCAAATTGGTCTATATTGAGTTTGAGGATTCTCTTGGTTCATGGGGATATATTTATGACCATGGAATGATTTGAGTTTTTCCATTAGCATTATATTGTGCCTCGGTTATAATTGGCTATAAAGGTTATAACTGTGCTTATTCAATTCTGGCTCCGATGCTGGGGGATTTGTTTAAGGCCATGGAATGAATTTTTTTTCTTTACCATTTTCTCATGACAGCAGTCTTAATGTTTGCACATTTTTTATATTTTACTTCCAATTTTCTGCTTGTGGTCTCTTAATATTTTGTGAACTGATTCAGCTTGCCTTCTAAGGCCATGAAGTGCTATCAATTTCTCCATATCATATGCACCTTTATGCGGACTTATATTGTGAACTGCTGTCTTTGAACGCCAAGTATTTTCAAATCTTTTATAATTAGATTCCCATCCTTCCAGTGTAGCTTCTTAATATTACATGAAGTGGTTCAGTTTTCTTGTGTGACTAACCTTTACGATATATTATTCAAGCCATACTTTTTTGCCCAAGTTTTTCAAAGATTTAAGAAGATTGATACCACGAATCTCAGAATGCATCTTTCTGTTTTTTATCTGAGTTTTTTCAGCTAATTCATTTAAAATTCACAGGATGCTGTTAAGGGCAGCAACTTTGCACATTCAAATGCATCTTGTCGTGAAATCTGGACAGAGTACCATGAATTGGGGTGGGGAGGAATCAAGGCAGTTACTGATTACAAAGTGTATACAGCTGGTTCTATTTTGGATCTTCTTCACTTTGTTGCTCCTAAGATGATGCAGCGTGGAGGTGCTCATTTTTCATATGGGATTGCTAATAATCTGGATGACCCAGAATATAAGCACTACAAATATTGGTCAAACCCATTGGAAACAAAGTGAGGATCTATACCTATTCCTCAAATAATCTCACTTGAAAATAAGTCTTTGAAAAAGGCTGCTGTTTTTATGGAAATTTCTTTTAGTAAACTAATTGTACTATTTATGTGATCAAGAGATCATGTAATATGAGAACTTACTACTGACTTTTATAAACTAAAGGATCAGTTTGGAGTCAGAAAAGGCTCAAGAGGAGTATAATCTTTAAAATTTGAAATTGGTTGAATCTGGTTAGATTCTTTGGTCCTGTGCCATGGCTGGCTCAAATTATAGCTTGTGGTGGACTCTTTATTCAAGACTTTGCCAAGCTAAATTAATGTTTGGAGCTGAATAGCTCAGTTTATGGGGCCTATGTCCCAAAGCAAAGTCATTTGACCTGAATGTTCGGACCTATAGAAACAGATATCCTAACAACAGCAAACCTGACACTAAACAGAGCATCTAGTTTCCTTAATGCCCAGAACCTTTAGAAACAGATGAGTAACAAGAGTCAGAATGACATGGAGCCTCTAGGCTTGCAATAAGACCTGGAGCTTATTTTAGTTGTTGAAGTTGATGCTAATGTTAAAAGATATTCAAGAGAACTTGTATAGCTCAAGATATCTTAAGCATGCCTGTACCTTTGTCAGAACTCTAGTTTAATTACGGTTCTGGTAATTTGGTCTAACCTATGTTGTATTCTAGAACTTAAAAGTTTCTACCAAGAAGTTTGGCTGAGGGTGGTCGGTTAAACAATGAAGCATGTTGGCTTAAAAGTGAGATTCTAAGACATATTTTAGTAAACATCATGGTTAATTAATCTCAGTATGCATAAGTTCGGAGCAGAATGGTGGTCATTGGTGATATGTATATACATATTTTCATACATGTACAGACATATTTCGACATATAAATGTACATACATACACAGGTGCATGCACACGTATTTATGCACATCTATACATATGTATATGATCATTGCTTAGTGGGAACTGATAATAATGATTGGCTGTCTGTAGTAAGGTGATACTAGGATGCAGAGTTATTTCATAATAATGTTATACGAAGTTTGCAGTTTTGCTGTGTACTGTCATGTACTGGGCATATCGTAATGCACCAGTACCGAACTGATACTCGGTACTGACATTGTACCAACATGGTGCTGTTATGAGGTCTGGTAATGAGATTCCAAACATTGCATTATACAAGCATTGCCATTTATTAGTGAAGTCTCTTTCACTAATACAATGTCAAAATATCGTGTAAATTTTATATCCATCGCAAGTCAATAAATGAGCATCTTTTTGTACCTATTACAAGCCTAATTCCATTTCCTTGTTCCTTATGTCTATTACCCTAAAACAAGCTTAAATGTTAAAATACAACCATTTATTACTGAAGTCTCTTTCACTAATACAATGTCAAAATATCGTGTAAATTTCACTAATACAATGTCAAAATATCGTGTAAATTTTATATCCATCGCAAGTCAATAAATGAGCATCTTTTTGTACCTATTACAAGCCTAATTCCATTTCCTTGTTCCTTATGTCTATTACCCTAAAACAAGCTTAAATGTTAAAATACAACCATTTATTACTGAAGTCTCTTTCACTAATACAATGTCAAAATATCGTGTAAATTTTATATCCATCGCAAGTCAATAAATGAGCATCTTTTTGTACCTATTACAAGCCTAATTCCATTTCCTTGTTCCTTATGTCTATTACCCTAAAACAAGCTTAAATGTTAAAATACACCATAGCATAAGGCAACTCTTGAGTTTTTAAATGCAAAAAAATGTGACATGTTGCTGTTTCCCGGGCGGTGTTTCCCCCGGGGGCCGGGGGCCGGGTTGGTGGGGGGGGGGGTGCGGATTACGAATTTGTGCTGCAACACCCTGTGCATTACATGAGGTTCAGACCTTTTTGTTGCATCAATTTCTTGTGCTGTTGACTTATATTATACTTTTAAAATATAATAAAGGGATGATCAGTATGCAAAATATAATAAAGGGACAATCTATATGTAAAATATTATGAAGCTTGCCCAAGGAATTCTTTGGAACCTTTTATTTGTTGTTCATGTAGACGTGAATAGGGACAATCTATATGTAAAATATTGTGAAGCTTGCCCAAGGAATTCTTTGGAACCTTTTTGTCTTGTTTGTTGTTTGTGTAGGTGAGATAAATCTTTTATCACTGAAACTTTACCTCCGAAATTTCCTTGTTTTTTCTTTCAGATTACCAGATGCTCCCGAAATGGAGATATATTCTATGTATGGAGTAGGAATCCCTACGGAAAGAGCTTATGTTTACAAATTAGCCCCCTCAGCTGAGTGCAATATCCCTTTCCAGATTGATACTTCTGCTGAGGGTGGACAAGACGGGAGCTGTTTGCATGGTGGTGTATACTTAGTTAATGGAGATGAGACTGTGCCAGTTCTAAGTGCAGGCTACATGTGTGCAAAAGGATGGCGTGGGAAAACCCGGTTCAATCCTTCTGGTATCAAGACTTACATAAGGGAGTATGATCATGCCCCTCCTGCTAATCTCTTAGAAGGCCGGGGTACTCAGAGTGGTGCACATGTTGATATCATGGGCAACTTTGCTTTGATTGAGGATATTATCAGAGTGGCAGCAGGTGCAACTGGAGAGGACGTGGGTGGTGATCAAGTTTATTCAGATATATTTAAATGGTCAGAAAAGATCAAGTTACAGCTCTGAATTCAGCTGGTAATAGCTATAACCTGCAAAAATCTTACTGTCTTTTAACCTTCTACAGCTTATTTAAGAAACGAGGCATGATAGCTTACAGAAAAACATGTAAAATTTTACTGTCTCCTGTCGTTAAAAATCTTCTTTAGCTGCTGCTTCTGCTTCTTTTTCTGCTGTTGCTGTATTGGTTTAATTTATGACTTGAGCCTTCTTGTTGTCCCTTCTCTTGCAGAGGATTTGAAGTTGCAACTTCCCTGTTACTGAGAAGCAAAGAACTAAAACCGATAGTTCTCCGTGGCACTTGCTGGTGCTACCAGATCGACTTGTGCATAGTTTATTTCATTCCTAAAAGATTTCTCCGTGGCACTTGCTGGTGCTACCAGATCGACTTGTGCATAGTTTATTTCATACCTAAAAGATTACGTTTCTAAGAATTTTGTTCCCATTTTGCATTCTGTCTCTATTTGTTCTATTTTTCAAAATGATATACATGAGAACAGCTAAATTGTACTGCACAATGTTGAACTGCTTGTTGACAATGTGACAAAGACTCAACATAAAAACTGCAGAGCAGGAAATGTAATACAATACATTAGTTGATTCTATTTTGCATAACCATGACAACAGCTAAAATTTATGGCAGCATCGCGCATCACGTGGACGTGGTAATTTATTTGAATTGTTAGTGTCATGATTTTTTATTGATTCGGTGGTGTAAAATGTATGTTGATTTTGTTTAATTGTTAGTGTCTTGAGTTTTTATTCATTAGGTGGTTGTGTAAATGTATGTAAACCTGAATTGTTATTGTGTCATGAGTTTTTGTTCATTAGGTGTTGTGTAAATGTATGTTAACCCAGAATTTTACAGACCTAAGTACGCTACTGCCTATCTCAAATCTCTTTCTTCCTCTCGCTCGCTTCTTTCTTCCTTTGCCTTTTTCATCCCTTTTGAGTAAACTAAACTAGGAAACTCTTTGGTCTACTTTATTTAGTTAATGGGTCATCAATCAGTACGAGTTGAGCAGAGAGACACTTTGATTGTCATCCTAAATCCCCGGAATAATGTAAAGCATCTTCCTAGAGAAATGCTGGTTTTTTATTCTGTGTGAATATCCTGATTAATTTTGTAAATTCTTTGAGCAAATTAATTTGGGACTTAGTCTGTATCCGGCTATATGCTAGCAAGTAGCCTGGAAGCTTCTCCCTTTCTTTGGGTTCTTCTCTAATTTTTTGGTTAAATATTATAGAGATCATAAATTGTACGTGCCTATGACAAATCAATCATTAGCTGTTGCATAAATGGCAAAAAAAAAAAAAAAAAAAAAAGGGGTGGGAAACAAATTTCATTCCAGTTCAAAGCAAATCAATTCTGAATGACAAAATCATTTGACTTCCACTCAAGCAAAGAAACACAGACGGACTCATTTCAGGGGATGTTTATTTCAGTTCACTGAAACTAGATGAAGCACTTGAATAATAATAATAATAATAATAATAATAATAATAATAATAATAATAATAATAATAATAATAATGCTGACGCAGAGAGATTTATTTGGCTTCCATTGATGAACAAATCAAAGCAATCCTTATAACCGATGCTTCAATTAGATTGAAGTCGTCAGGCCAGCATAGAACCTGGCTCTCCTTTCTTTAAGCCTCTCTATCTCAGATCTAAGGGCCAAAATTCCAACACCTCCCCTTTGGCCTTCCAATTGGCTCTCTAGATTCTTTATCTGGCTGTCTATACTTCTTATCTGCACCCACATTTCACTTTGTTAGAGATTTGAGTGAGCGAATGTGTTGTGTATGAGAGAGAGAGAGAGAGAGAGAGAGAGAGAGAGAGAGACCTTGCGGCTAGGCCACCGGGGCAATCCATACTTCCTGCAGATGCTCTTGAGAGATGTTGAACACAATCCGAGCTCCTGGGATGCGCGTTTTATAGGCAAGTGGAAGTAGTCCATCAAGTCTTCGAGCTTCATATTTGTGGTCCGTTCCCTCTGTTCCACCGCAAACCCATCAAATAAATCACACAAAATAATAACACAAAATCTAGCAAGGCATCCACGTTACAAAAAACCTTGCACTCTAATGACCATTCTGCGTCTGATAACTACCTGCGCCGCTATTCCGGTCTTCCTTGGTCTAATTGGACCGCCGCTGCCATCAGTTTCAGTAACTTGAGACGTCGCTACATTAGTATCAATATCTCCATTAGTTTCCTTTGCACTAGATTGTGATGAAACCCCTGATTGTGATTGCTTTCCACTTTTTTGTGACGAACCTCCTATCATCAAGCAAAAAATCTTAGTCTCCATGCATGCATGCATGCCCCATGCACGTAAATTTTGAAGCATGCATGCATCACTTATAATGTTTGTTATATATGTTAGAATAGTAATTCAACCTTTGTCCAGCTTGCCCAGTTCCGTCTCCAGAGGCAGCGAAGATGCTCCAGAGGCTCTTGTAGTGCTCCCCACTACCATTCCAGAGGCACTGGTACTCCCTACCCCCAAACCGATACCGCCAGATAGGGCATCAAAGAAGGACGAAACAGTATCTTGAACAACGATGCACCCATTGGCCTTCAGTAGCATTACGTACTGGGTTAGCAGGTTCTTCACCCATTCAAAGTTCTGATTGCTAAGGCTGCACAAGATAAAATATTAAAACAGAGGGAAGTTATTGGACAAATATTTATCTTGTTTGATAAAAAAACTTGATTCTTAAAGCCTTTGTTATACATCATAGCACCAAGATGATTCTAGGATCGTGGTTAACTAAAATTTCATCAACAATTTTAGTGAAAACCCTCACTCAATAAAGAGAAGTTCCGTCACAGGTTGGTCCCCCACGCGAACGCTCTCCAGGTGAAAAATTGCATGCTTAAAGATACCCAGCGCCCCATGCACCGCAAACTTCCCCTGTTGCATCCCTACAAAACAGAGTACGAAAAACTTATGCATCCTGTTTAATTTTCATTAGGGAAGGGGACGGAAAGAAACTCTTTAACGTACCACTAAAGTGGACTATTTCTCTTAGCACATGGCATCGATTACAGTCTAACTGGCCCGGCTGGATCGATACAAAGGTTGGTTGCACAGCTTCACGGTTCGGGTTCGATGATGTTCCAGGGTTCCCATCTTGGATGGCAAGCATACCCAAAGATCCAATAATGTCGAAGTTCCAAAATGATAGGTTCTCCTGGTCTGGCACCAGAATTTCCTCATTGATAGCTAGGCCGGTGTCGATTGGGGCTGGTGGTGGGGGTGGTAGTAAAAGCGGTGGTGGCTCGGAGAAGTCAAGGAACCGGCGAACATCGCCATCGGGGTCGTACTGATCATGATCGTATCCATCCATAATTTTGGGCCAGTGGCTGCTAGAGATTATTTTTGATTGTGATAAAAGACTGCGGCACCCGGCAATGGGAGGATCGACACCACCGGATCCGGCGCGGCCGGGGTGGGCGTAGGGCGGTGGTGGAAAGACCCGAAGGAGAGAAGGGAATGGAGGCTTGGAGGGGCGGAGCGGGGGAGGGAGGATTTAAATAAGGCGGGAAGCGGGGCGGTTACCGAACGTTGGGAGGGCGGGTCGATTGGCTCGTGACCGTTGGTCGCAGCGTTTGGTTTTTTTGGGAAAGGGCGTGGGGGAAGGAAAGAGCCGCGTCCGGCTCCGGTTGGACAATTTCATATTCCAACGCAGTGCTGGCCGCATGATTGGCCTTGAGATTCGTGAATGCGCGGGGGCTGGGAACCGGGTTTGCACGTGTCGGGTCAATACACGCATGGGGCGGTGGAAGCCTGCACGGGAGCGATGCTTCTGATGAGAAACGGACCGTGGTCGTTGCCGATTTGGTTCAACTGGACCGGTGAAGCCGGCCTAGCTGGATCGGAGATCGAAGTTTAAGAATCTTTTGCGACCTTGGCTGTCTTACTCCGCTTTGGAGATCCTGAGGCTCCGTTGGATCCGATCCAAGATTCCATTGTTTTTTTTGCATTTCCTTTATTATTATTATTATTATTATTATTATTATTATTATTATTATTATTATAGTTAAGGATTCCTGATATGCTGCAGTTTTTTTTTTTTCCAAAAAATTATAAAAAAGGAGAAAGGTAAATCTCATTTTCTGCCACTCTAACTACATGATAAAAATTTTTGTTTTCTTGTATACCTAAGGATTAGTGTCCTTCTCTATGAATGAAGGCAAAATAGCATATACCATGCTAATTAAGCCATGGCTGCATCCTCGTTTGCTCATATGAATCTGTCAAACTATTTTTTATAGCATGTATTTTACACAACAAATATTATTTTAATAATGGCTGTACAAACATGGGATGTACTTACTGTCCACCATCAACTTCAAACTTAATACGATCTTTGAGACTTGCTTAGCAATTTAGCCAGCAACAAAAATTCCATGAGAGCGAAGACCATTGTGAATTTTAGACTCCCACACACATACCATCTATAAAATAGTTTTGCTTAATTGCCTGAGTCTGCCCTATCTAATCCTGTGCTAAGCTTGTGCCATGACCAAAATATAGCCTGCATAGCCTACACCATTGGCACTCGACTCTCATATGTACATGTATGGTCATATGAGAATTTAATGTACAACCTCTAATTGATAAGCAAAACTTTTGCACCATAGATAATATGTTATTCATAGCCTGTTGTAGGTTAAATTGATCATCACTAACCCAGAACATGCTATCTTGGGCTCACATTCTACAATATAATTTGTTATAGCAATTACTAACTCTGTCTCAAAGACTTGTTGGATCACCGATTATGCTACCAATTATGAAATACCAGGACATTTAACTGGGGTTAATCAAGCTACTGATTCAAAAGAAGACAACGGAAGTGGCTACTTCACTGCCAACCAAAAAAACTAGCGAGGGAAAGATGAAGCCGACCGAGTAGCTGCTCCTTTCCAAATCGAGTAGCTATGCCTTCCTAGATCGAATAGCCGCTCCTTTCCAAGCCGAATAGCTGTCACCTATCGAGTCCAACTGACATGACATTTTTCATGCACATCCATTAACTACCTACATGGGATCGACCGATTACTTGAGTAATCTAAGTCGAGTATGCTCGGGTATGGGGCCAAGCCCTCCTTCCGGCAATAGCTAAGTCAACTGCCTACTTGAGGTCCATAATGCTTGAGTAGGTGACAACCTATTTGATCATAATTGTTCTAGTACAAATCATGGTGGACGAGACTCAATAGATCATACCATCCTAATAGAAAGTGCTACTGAAGAAGATTCCAAGAGATTAGATCCCTCAACATCAGCAAAATTTGTTATGTATGTCAGAGGAGTCCACCTTCATAACGTCATTTAGTTACTTAGCATAGTCCTATAAATTGGTAAGAGGGGATCTCCAATGAGGTATGCTATGCTATACTAACGTTACACTATAGTAACTCATCTTGATCACTTACATGCTCATTCAGTCACCACCATCACTCACAGCTCCGGTTATTGTAATTTATTTCTTCCAACCACTAATTTGAGCATTGCATGATCCTCCTTCGAAAATTCTAGTCTAGGGACTGTTCTTGCATATTTCCATTCAAGAGCCACTATAAGTAGCACCCAATTCAACTCGGAGAAAATCGGAGTACCCTCGACTGCTCTGAAGTCTAGAGGAGGGTGATTTAACAGCAATAGCTTAGTGCACCAGGTAGGGGGCAGCAAGCAAACATCAAGTTTTTGGAGTTTGGAGCTATGGTAGTTACTTGTGCACAAGATGCTTCCACCAGCCACATTGGAAATCCCTCGTGCCATGACAAATAGTGTAGCTAGGAGGTGGAGCCTCTTGCTCCACCACCTCCATTGCTAGTATGCAGGATCTGATGCTATCATGATGGAACAGGTCCAAATACTGGTCACGATGGCTCAAAAGCTGCAACAGCAACATCTGTCTATGGCTGCACAGTAGTAGCCAGAGATTCCAACCATTCCTATTGCTGTCGCTCATCCCAGCCATCGATTTTCTTGAGAAAGATCCTCTCATCAACGGGTCTTTCATCGGCTACGGTCTCCTTCACCCCATCGAACAAACCATCGGACCCCTAGGGAAGTTTCTTCCATCATTAGACTATCCATCGATCATGGTCCCACACCACACCAAGCTAGTCCCCCGCACAAGAAGTGACGACCAAAAAAAGAGCCAAAGCAGGACAAGCATCCTCAATCCTTATCCAAGTCATCGCCTGAGTCCTCTAAAGAGGGATCTACTGATGAGGCTATTCAGCGACTGGCCAAGCAATGCCTCAATGAGTATGATTGTAAGTTGAGCGACATCAATCATTGACTTATTAATCTTCAAGATGGAAATTGAGAATCGATGCATTTCGACACCTATCCTTTCACCTACCGGGTCACGAAGGAATTGATTCCTAGTCAGCTCAAAATAACCTAGCTAGATCTATAGATGGCACCATCGATCTGCTAGACCACTTGGAGAGATACAAGGCTCTTATGCAAATTCAAGATACTACCAATGCCCTACTTTGAATCACCTTCCCTGCCACACTTCGCAAGGTAGCTCGAGATGGTACTCCCAACTCAGGCGAGGGAGCTTCAACTCCTTCAGTTAGCTAGAAAAGTAATTTATGGCTTACTTTGAAGCTAGTTGAAAGATGCCACGGGAAGCTAATAGTCTCTTCTCCATCTACCAATAAGATGGAGAATTTATGAAGGATTACATGGTCCAATTCAAGGCGGTCAAACTGAAAGTCTACAATCTTGACAAGTCCATAGTCATGTTAGCCATGAAGAGGGGACTTCATAGCTCCTATTTCACCTTTGCTGGACAAGACTTATTCGAAATCTTATTTAGAAATGTTGGCCTATGCTATAGAAGTACATTCATATGGATAAGGGAGCTCTCACTCAATAGAAGATTGATGAGAAGACAAAAAAGGAGCGAGCTTGAGGAGAGCCAAGCAGAGCCCCAAGCTGAAAAGCTCGACTCGTTCCACTAACAAAGTCCCAAGTCAAAGAACTTTACTAGCAAACCTGGTAACTACACCCCTCTTCTCACCCCAAAGTCAAAATCTTAATGGAGACAGAAGGCAAACAATACCTGCAAAGGCCTCATCCACTGAAGCTCTCAGTCTTTCGAGATAAGAGCAAATATTACCAGTTCTACCAAGATTATGACCATGACATTGAGCAGTACCACCATTTGAAGAAAGAGATTGAAGAACTTATTCAGCATGGCTATCTCGGGAAGTATGTTCACTGAAAAGTCTGACCTGGCATCCAAAATCCTGGCCAGTAGCTGACTCAGGTTGAGATTGATAGCCGACCAATGGAGGGACAAGTCGACATGATCTACTGGAGGCAGAGCGCTCTATAGAGAGACCGGTGAGAGAGGGGATAGAAAAAATGTAATCCTTGATAGGAACCTTTTCAGGATTTATAACCTCAACAATGATGCTTTCATCATGTTCATGATGTAGCTAAACATGATATAAAAAAAAAATTTAGTTGATAGTGGAAGCTTAGCAATGTTTTATTTTATGATACTTTTGTTTGCATGAACTTACCTTTGAACTGTTTAAGTCTGGTTTATGTACCTTTAGTCAGCTTTACTGGGAACCTGATCAAGGTCAAAGGAGAAATCATCCTTCTAGTTATAGCAAGAACTCCATTTTGATAGAGTACCATCTTCATGACATTCATAATAGTCCACGTGCCCTTGACATACAATATCATCCTCAAACAACTAGGGTTGAACCAGCTAGATGCTATCATTTCAACCAAGCATCTTCTTATGTTCTTTCCATTAAAGAATGGAGTCAATAGGATGTATGAAAACCAACAACTAGCTCGATAGCATTTTCTTATGGCATCCAAAGTACAAAAGGCTAATGGGTATCAATTACTGAATAATTGGACTAGAGAAAGCCAAAGAAAAGAAGCAAACCTATCGAACATCTACTATCTTTTCTACTGACGGACGATCCAGTGAAGTCTATCCAAGTAGGATCTCTTCTGCCCAAGGAGAAAAGGAATGACTACTAGACTTCCTACGGATCAACTTTGATATCTTTGCTTGGTCGATGTCAAACATACCGGGAATCCCTCCAGAAGTAATTAGTCATAAACTGAATGTTGATCTAAAGTACAAGCTAGTCCAGTAGAAAAAAAGATATTTTTCCTCCAAGAGATAAAAGGTCATCGACGAAGAAGCCGATAAACTCCTCACTACTAGATTTATTTGAAAAGCCCACTACCTCGACTAGTTAGCCAACTCGTCTGGTCAAAAAAAGTCAGTAAGAAGTGGATAATCTACATCGACTATACCAATCTCAATAAGGTATACCCGAAGGACAACTTTTCATTATTGAAGATTGATCAACTGGTTGATGCTACATCCGGGCATAAGCTACTCACTTCATAGATGCCTTCTCGGACTACAACCAGATCAGGATGGCTCTCGAAGATGAAGAGAACAATATCTTTATAACTAATAAAGGTATTTATTACTACAAAGCAATGTCTCTTGATATAAAAATACAAGAGCTACTTATTAACGATTAGTCAAGATCTTCAAGGACCAGATTGGTCAGAACATAAAGGTTTACGTTGATAACATGCTCATCAAGAACTCTAAAAAATTTGACCATATCGAAAACCTAGATAAGCCTTCAATGCCCTTCGTTGACATCGAATGAAGTTGAATTCAAGTAAATGCACCTTCGGTGTTATAGTTGACAAGTTTCTCAAATTCATGGTTACCAAGCAGGACATCGATGTGAACCTAGATAAAATTTAGGCAATCCTTGACATGCAGCATCAACCTCCAAGAAAGAAGTATAGTAACTAACTGGGCGGGTTGTAGTGCTTAGTTGTTTATCTTACAATTAACTGAGCGTTGCTTCTGCTAATGCTTCCCCTTCAAGGACTTGCACCGAATGCACAACTTCACATGGATAGAGGAATGTTGACAAGCTTTTAAGGAGCTAAAAAAATTTCTTGAGTCTCCATCTCTACTTTTCAAGTCTGAAGTCAGGGAGGAGCTCTGCTTATACCTCTTTACATCTCAGGAGGCAATCAACTCCATGCTTGTTTGGATGGATGATAAAGGAGTCCAAAAGTTCATCTACCATACTAAATGGGTGCTTCATGATGTAGAGATCAGGTACTTTAAATTTGAGAAGATTATTTATGCACTAATCAACTTTGCACAGCATCTCAGCCTGTATTTCCAAGTTCATTCAATAGTATCCTAATCGACCAACTACTTAAGACTAACTTGCATCAGCCTAAAAAACTTAACAAGTTTGGCTTCTTCTATCATCCAAGGTCATCCATGAAGGCTTAAGTCCTAGCCAACTTCCTTATCGAGTGCACATGGTCATACAACAAGCTTAAGAAACTACTTGCTGAACAACCTGAACCAATAATGACCTGGATCCTTCATGTAGATGGCACTTCAAACTTTCAGAAGAGTGGAGTTAGACTCATCCTAACAAACTTGAAAGGAGTGGTTGCCAAGTATGCCTTACACTTCTTATTCAAGGCAACCAACAACTAGTCCCTTAATAGCGTGTGGACCTTCATGTCAGCACTCAAACACTTTGGCATATCTCATATTTCCTAGTACAAAAATGCCAAGGCAAACATATTTTCCTAGGTTGTGACCTTAGTAGATAATTTCCTCAGATGGATGTATATTAAGTACTTGGAAGCTCCGAGTATCAATGAATTCAAGGAAGTCCAACAAGTCACTCATGAGCCAAGTTGGATGGATCCATTTATCAAGTACCTAATTAAAGGCATATTATTCGATGATCCCTTAGAGATGAGATTGCTAAAATAGAAAGCTTCTCCGTTCATGCTACTGGACGGACAACTCTACAAAAAGTCCTCATTTTCTTTGCTCAAGTACTTGAGATCTATTGAAACCGACTACATACTTTGAAAGATCCACGAAGGTATCTGTGGGAACCATCTGGAAGGTAGGTCCTTAGCCTATAATATGACTAAAGCAAACATACTACTGGCTCACTATACAGGAAGATGCCATGGAGCTTATCCAGAAGTGCGATCGATATCAATGATATGCCAACATCCAACAGCAACCAGCAACATAGCTGAACCAGCTTTCTTCTCCCTGGCTGTTCACTTAGTGGGGTGAAGGAATCGTCACATGATCCCAGGGTTGCATGCATAGATTTTTTTTAAAAAAATATTTAAAAACCAAATAGTAGTGAAAACAAAAAAATTAATCTAGAATGCATAAGGATCATATCATGAACAAATCATATCTAAAAAATATAACAATATATCACATTTACTTACCTGTTGTACTACTCTATCTTCATTATATCAGATCTGATGGATGTCCCGAGTTCTGTCAGAGCCATCTATGTACTTGGCCTCTACTGGTATCCACATGGAGGTATCTCAATCGAAGCACCAAAGCTACCAAAGTGCTAGTACCTTATAGGCCTCACTTCGGATATTGGACCACATTCTTTTTTTAGAAGGAGACCCTAGAATCCCTGTACGAGCTCTTCGCATTGTTTTAAGGGAACAAGGGACAAAGAAAACCAAGAGGATGAGAACTATTATCTTCTCTTTTTCTCTCTTTTAACTCTCTTTCTATCTAGAATCATGGACATGTGGAGTCATGGAGAAAGAAGAAAGATGGGACGGTAGAAAAGCTAGCGACCAAAGAATGATCTCATTGTATATATTAGCATTAATTCTCATCTTCACATAATTCTTGTTGCATAAAAATATGCCACCTCCCCTAAGAACTCTAGACTCAATCTAGAATTAAATTCAAATAAAAAAAGGGGTGACTCAAATTGGCATAGAGATGTTTTAAATTAGTGGCAAGAAAGAAAAAACATTTTCCTATATAGTGCTAATCTCGTTTTCTTCCATCTAGTTTTGTCACACAAAATAAAATAGAGCCAATGCCCAAAAAATCAAATAAAAACTGAAAACTTAATCTGGTTTGAATTTAGTTCAAATTGGATAAGAGTCCAAAGTTATCTAACAAGAGAGAGTCCCAAATTAGGAGAGGTGGCTATCTTGTGCCTCTCTTCTCTTCACATGCACCAAGAGGAGTGGGGCACCACTTTAGCACACCCTCTTCTTATTTAGCATGAAATAAGAGAGAAAAACCTAGTCAACTCCAAGGTTGACTTCCTAGTTTGATCTAGCTTCAATTTAGATTAATTTCAAATTCAATTTAAATCTAATTCAAGCTAGATTTGAAAGGTTGTCAATCTTAATCCAATTAGAGTTGTAATTCAAGTCTAACTTGAATTATTAAATCCAATTAGTCTCAAATTAGGTCAAGTCTAATTAAATTAAATTTAGTTTAATTAATTAAGACTTGATCCAAAATTTGATTATTCTAAATTATATTATAACACTTGTAATTAAGTCCCTTGTGCTAATAATTAGCAAGTGCTAAAATTAGTAGGTGCTAAAATTAGTATGCGGTAAAATTAGTAGGTGCTAAAATTAGCAACTACTAAATTTGTAATCCTTACAAATTTAGTAGTTTCTAAATATATAACTCTTATATATATTGATCTAATTGCATGATCAAGTCTAGCTCCTATTGTGTGAGGATTACAAATCATATCTAAAAATATAACAATATATCACATTTACTTACCTGTTGCACTACTCTATCTTCATTATATCAGATCTGATGGATGTCCCGAGTTCTGTCGGAGCCATCTATGTACTTGGCCTCTACTGGTATCCACATGGAGGTATCTCAATCGAAGCACCAAAGCTACCAAAGTGCTAGTACCTTATAGGCCTCACTTCGGATATTTGACCACATTCTTTTTTTAGAAGGAGACCCTAGAATCCCAGTACGAGCTCTTCGCATTGTTTTAAGGGAACAAGGGACAAAGAAAACCAAGAAGATGAGAACTATTATCTTCTCTTTTTCTCTCTTTTAACTCTCTTTCTATCTAGAATCATGGACATGTGGAGTCATGGAGGAAGAAGAAAGATGGGACGGTAGAAAAGCTAGCGACCAAAGAATGATCTCATCGTATATATTAGCATTAATTCTCATCTTCACATAATTCTTGTTGCATAAAAATATGCCACCTCCCCTAAGAACTCCAGACTCAATCTAGAATTAAATTCAAATAAAAAAAGGGGTGACTCAAATTGGCATAGAAAGAAAAAACATTTTCCTATATAGTGCTAATCTCGTTTTCTTCCATCTAGTTTTGTCGCACAAAATAAAATAGAGCCAATGCCCAAAAAATCAAATAAAAACTGAAAACTTAATCTGGTTTGAATTTAGTTCAAATTGGATAAGAGTCCAAAGTTATCTAACAAGAGAGAGTCCCAAATTAGGAGAGGTGGCTATCTTGTGCCTCTCTTCTCTTCACACGCACCAAGAGGAGTGGGGCACCACTTTAGCACACCCTCTTTTTATTTAGCATGAAATAAGAGAGAAAAACCTAGTCAACTCCAAGGTTGACTTCCTAGTTTGATCTAGCTTCAATTTAGATTAATTTCAAATTCAATTTAAATCTAATTAAAGCTAGATTTGAAAGGTTGTCAATCTTAATCCAATTAGAGTTGTAATTCAAGTCTAACTTGAATTATTAAATCCAATTAGTCTCAAATTAGGTCAAGTCTAATTAAATTAAATTTAGTTTAATTAATTAAGACTTGATCCAAAATTTGATTATTCTAAATTATATTATAACACTTGTAATTAAGCCCCTTGTGCTAATAATTAGCAAGTGCTAAAATTAGTAGGTGCTAAAATTAGTATGTGGTAAAATTAGTAGGTGCTAAAATTAGCAACTACTAAATTTGTAATCCTTACAAATTTAGTAGTTTCTAAATATATAACTCTTATATATATTGATCTAATTGCATGATCAAGTCTAGCTTCTATTGTGTGTGACCCTTCATGTTTCATTTTGTCTGATAGTCAGACATACCATGATCTCGATCATAGTTTCATCGAAACTCTTTTTGATAGACTGGAATAATTCTAGCTTATCCCATCAAGCATTGTTGATATGAAATGATCATGGTGAGTTTCTACAATCCATTAGTGATGCCTAGTAGCATATAGTGGCAATCCAATAAAATAGAAAAATGAATCCCTAAATATAGTTAATATGAGATTGAATTCTTTTATTGAGAGTCCCGATAAGATACAGATTATAAAACTTGCCAAACTCTAAGCATCTATCATATGTATAATTCAATCAGCTCAAGTCTAAATAATGAAAACTCATGAAAACTCTTTTCCATCATTTAATTTATCATGGACATGATCTTAAGGACTTAGCTTCTTAAATTACATAGGACTACATATTAACTATTAAAATTGATAGATCTCTTATAAATGCACTCCCACTCTTATAGTGAATCTACTACAGCTAGTGAATATTGTAAGGATCCGAATGGCTAAGACCAATATTCTATATTATCAAAGCTACAGTAATCTCACTATGAGTGGCTGAGGTAACATAAGTCAAAGAACTACTCATAAACTATAGTATTAAGAAAGTCATTGATGAGTAAGTAGACATCTATGTAACTTCTTATGATGGTCATGTTCGGTACTGTTATTCTTTAACAACTATCTGCACTCTTGCTTCAGTGTTTCCATATTGTAGACTTGAGACTCGTCGATCCAAAGAGAAGCGATTCATGCACCAATCTAACTAGATCAATCACCATTTCCATGATGACCCTACGAAAAAGAGTATTTAGGAATAAACTATAATGATACATGTTTCAAATTCTTAACTCTTGAGAATATGTATCATTGTCTATTAATTCCTTGGACGATCATAGACACAACATATATGAAAAAATATCCCAATTTTAAATATTAAATATAATTTTATTTTCTAAAAATAAAATATGTATTAGTCAGATTGGCTTCTAGGACATACATCTAATATGGGGGGTGGACATACTCAGCCCATTCTCCCCAACAATAGGTCAATAGAAGTTCTTAATTGTCGTAATTGACTACTTCACTAAATAGATGAAGGTAGAACCTTAGGCACACATTATCGAGAGTAGGATCAAAAGTTTCTTCTAGAAATCTATTATCTATTGATTTAGACTTTTCTACACCATTATTACTGAAAATAATTGATAGTTCGACAAGTGGACATTGAAGAAATTTTGCACTAAGCTTCGCATCCAACAATAGCTTATATTTGTCAGATTCCTCAGTCAAATGGGAAAGTAGAAGTGATGAATTAGATGATTTTATAAGGGCTCAAAACCATGCCGGATGAAGTTAAGTGTAGGTGGGTCGAGGAGCTACCTAGTATACTGTGGGTATACCATAGCACTTCTCAGACATTAACCAACAAGACTCTCTTTAGCTTGGCCTTCGGTACTGAAGTAGTGATTCTGATTGAGATTGGACTCTTGACTATGTGGATCGAATACTTTAATGAGTCAAGTAACTTAGGCCAATCAAGAGCTAACCTCGACCTGCTGAAGAAGATTTGAAATCAAGCCCGCCTTTGAAATGGCAGCGTATCGACAAAGAGTTGCTTGGTATTACAACTCTTATGTAAGGCTTATAACATTTCATCCAGGAGATCTTGTATTACATCACATAGAAGTCTTAAGATTGATTGAGTAAGGCAAGCTATCTCCAAATTTAAAAAGACCTTACCGAGTAGTAGAAGCCTTCATCAAGGAGCATACTGAATTGAAGATCTCAACATAACTCTAATCCCTCGGACTTGAAATGCCTAGAATCTCTCAACATATTACCAATGATGTATTTAATTTCATTTTTATAATATAAAAAAATTCTTCGGTAGAGTTCCTGAGTCTCATCTTGATTGACTAGCACTCAGTCTTCCAGTCTCAAGCCCTCTTATAGACTAATAACTGGTCGTGGTAAAGATGGGTGTATTTCTATACCACAATCTTTTATCCAATCGATTAATAATTGGTCATGATAAAGATGTGTATGTTTCTACACCACCATCTTCTATCCAATCAATTAACAATTGGCCATAATAAAGATGAGTATGTTTCTGTACCACCGTCTCCTATCTAGCCAACTAATATATGATCACAGTAAAGATAACTATATTTTTATACCACCATATTCTATTAGGTTGACTAACACCCAGTCATAGTAAAAATGGCTACATTTCCATATCTCAATCTCTGATCGATTAACAATCACTCTCAGTAGATGGATACATTTCTATACCATAATCTCCTATCCGGTCATTAATACCTAGCCACAGTAAAGATGGTTGTGTTTCCACACATCCATTTATGGTCAATTAATAATCGGTTGCAATAAAGATCGCTATGTTTTCATAGCTCTATCTCTGATTAATTAACAACAGTTCATAGTAAAGATAGACCATATTTTCACACCATCATCTCCTATCCAGCTGAATAATATTCGATTGCAGTAAAGATGGGCATATTTTCATACCACCATTTTCTATCCAGCCAACAAATAATTGGTCCCCTCCTCTGAGGTACCTTTTGATCAGCTTTGATGGAAGTGTTAGGGGTACACGGGATGGAACCAGCTTTGTAATTTGGGGTTTTGGTCTTGGTATAGTCGCTGTTGGGGGGAGTTTCCTTTTCTAGCTGACTGTCCCAATGGCAGAGCTTCGGGGTGCTTGGGTTGGTGTTGTCTATGCTTGGAGAATTTTACAAGCTAATCACCTTATTATTGAGGGTGATTCTACCACAGTCATCTCCTAGATTAGGGAGGCTTTCAGGACTACATTCCTTCACCCTCTCATTCGAGACATCGCTCTCCTACTTTAGAGCTGTACTGACATTGTGGTTAGATATGTTTATCGGGAGGCAACTCTGCAGCGAATTGGGTTGCCTCCTTTGTAGCCAATCATTCTGGCAGTGTGCTCTGGACCTCTTTAGGGGATGCCCCTTGTCCTTTCCGAGATATTATCCTTTTTGATTATCTCGGTTGTATTCATTCCAGGATGGTTTAAATGAATACTCCATTTTACCAAAAAATAAATAATTGGTCATAGTAAAGATGGACGCATTTTCACACCATCATTTTTTATCCAACTGATTAATAATCGGTCACAATAAAGATGGGCACATTTTCACACCACTATCTTCTATCCACTTGATTGACAATCAATCACAATAAAGATGGACATATTTTAATATCACTATCTTCTATCTGACCGACTAACACCCAACCACAATAAAGATGGTTGTGTTTTCACATCTCCATCTTCGACAAACTAACAACTAGTTATAGGGAAGATGACAACATTCTCAATCTTCCATCTTATTCGGATTTCATCTTATTCGGGTTCCATCCCATCCTATTCGGGTTCCATCCCATCTTATTTGAGTTTCATCCCATTTGGGTTTCATCCTATCTTATTCGGGTTTCATCTCATTCAAGTTCCATCTCATCCCATTTAGATTTCATCCCATCCGAGTTGCATCCCATCCCATTCGGATTTCATCCTATTTGGATCCCATTCCATCCTGTTCATGTTTTATCCCATTTGGATTCCATCCTATTCTGTTCATGTTTTATCCCATTCGGGTTCCATCCAATCCTATTTGGGTTCACCTATTCAAGTTATATCCCATCCTATTCGGGTTTTATCCCATTCAATTTCTATCCCATCTTATTCGATTTTCATCTCATTCAAGTTTCTATTCTATCTTATTCGGATTCCACCTAACAGCCAACTTTTCATAGTTTGATTCCAAATGCCTACCGGACTAAGGAACTTTAAACAACTAAGCCCAGAGGCTACCCTACTTGGTCCATTACAAGAAAATGAAGTATTAGTAGTGGTTATTAGTGATGGCTAATTAGTCATCACTAATAATGGTATATAACAATACCAAAAATAATGATAAAAAATGTCATTGCTAATACTATTAACGATGAAAATTTGACTATTAGTGTGGCACTTGCTATCACTAATAATTTTTAAAATTTTTATTTTTTAAGAAATATTATTAGTGATGAAATTTAAATTATTAGCGATGGCAAATTGCCATAGCTAATAATGCTCCTTAAAATTGCCCGATTGGTTAATTTTTCTTCATTCTTGCTTTGGCTTCCCTCCCTCCCCCCGGTGCCTCCACTGGTTCCCCCATTTCTCGCAAGCATCTATCTTGCTGGCGAGCTCCTACACCCCTTGGTTTCCTCCCACAGTCAAGCTTAGCTTGCTCGGTTTCATCCTGCCATCAAGCTTCCCCCCATCGGGTTTCCTCCTTATTGCTGAGCTTCCTCCCCCCGGCTTCCTCCCTCCACCGAGCTTCCCCTAGGTTTCTCTCCCCGTGGGTTCCCCTCCCCCACCCCCGAGCTCGCTTTTTTTCTCCCTCTAGCTAGTTTCCATGGCCTAATCCCTGTAGCCACATCCCCAGGCCACCGTTCCGAGTTGGCACTACCATTTTCGAGTCGGTGCTGCCATCCCTGAGTTGGTGCCGCCATTTCCATGCCTCTTTTCGTGCCGCCATTCCCATGCCTCTTTTCATGCCACTATCCCATGCCTTAATTTTTTTACATCGCTGGATCTGCTATCTATGGGGCTCATCTATTTTGTGAGTATTAGTGACAGTGACCGTGATGATAATAGAACCATCACCAAAAATTATTTTATGATTAATTAATTAATTAATTAACTAATTAAATTAATTATCTAATAATTAATTAATTAATTAACTAATTAAATTAATTATTTAATAATTAATTAATTAATTAATTATTAGTTAATTAATTAATTAGTTAATTAATTAATTAATTAATTAGTTGTTTAATAATTAATTAAATATTTAATTAATTAGATATATATTAATTAGTTATTTAATTGATTATCTATCTATTTATTTATTTAATTATATATTTATTAATTAATTTAACTAGGTGTGCATGAATGCATGTCTTGCATGTACAGAATTCGAGTCTCAGTATATAGAGCACAAGCCAGGATCTTAAGTTTTCTCGAGCCTGCTTATAATGTATCCTCATACATTCTAAGCTGACTCGAAGGTGAATTATTGACTCGATCATTGGATTGGACCAGGAAGTTCAAGGGTGAACTCTCTCATGATTCCATACTAGACTAGAATCCATGCCAAGTCATTTGAGCCCAGTATTGACTGATACACATCAGGTCCAGAGGTCCCCGGTTCGATGCATCCCTTTGCTAGGTTTTTAGAATTTTTGGATGCTACCCTTCTAGAATCCCTCTCCTTTGATAACTATTCACTTCCTAAACTCCCAGAACCTACCATGGCAGAAAAAGAAGAAACAAGAGAAGGTAGACCCACTTGAAAAGGAAAAGCAGAAGATGGAAATGGCTGGAGATGACAAAGGACCACTTGAAAAGATTTTTGGTGGGAAGAACAAAATAGGGAAAGAGAAAAATTGGAAGCCGGTTACTGGGGCGAGGGGTAGTAGGAGAACAATCAAGAGAAGGAAAGTAGGTGAAGAACAAAAAGAAATGAAGATTCCTTTTTATAGTATGGGATGGGGAGGATTTAAAATCCTGAGTTGCTTCGGGTCGATTGGCATGCACCACATGTGAGCCCCATTGGTACCTTACAGCCATCAATCGCTAAAATCAAATAAACTATTATTATTAATTAATTCATATTTGCAATGCATCATTGCAAATATTAGAGCTGGGATGTGCCCTGTATGCTCAGGCCTTGGGTCTCAGTTGGCATCCAAGGCAACTAGCCCTAGCATAAGATCGAGTGGTAACTAGCTCACTGTTGACTTTATTCACTATCAAGATTCTAATTCTTTTATCTTTAGTTACATCATTTGTATTATGGAGTGGCCTAATATCACCAAGCATGTCATAAATTAATTCATATTTTATTATGTATAACCTGAATAAAGTCAATAGTTCATATATATTGAAATATAAGTTAATCCACGATCAAATATTATACTTGATGATATTAGGCCAGTCCATGATGCAATGATATAACTAAAAATGAAGAAAGAGTTAGAATCTTCATAGTGAATGAAGTCAATAGCTGATTAATTATTTCTTTATTTAATTAATTAGTTTTTTATTGAATTAATTAGATATTAGCTTAATTAATTAAATAATTAATTAAAATAGTCAAAATATAATTAATTAGTTTTTATTTAATTAATTAGATGTTAATTTAATTAATTAAATAATTAATGTCTCATGCACTTAGGTCTCCGGTCCTAGCTGGTTTTAGGATAATTTGCCATTCCCATGTCTCAGGGCATCCAGGAAGGCTTCTTGAGTCATATACAAAAAAATATTATAAAACCTAGGAAGATCAAGGAGGAAGGAAGGAATAGGAAGTCTCAAGCTTGCTTGAAATGCATCCTCATACATGTTGAGCCAACTTGGAGATGGATTATTCACTCGGTTATTGGATTTAGGGAGCTTTAGGGTAAACTCTCCCGGGATTCCATTTTGGTTAATGAAAAGGTGAAAAAAACTAAAAACTAGATATACAAAATTGGTCAATGATAAGGTGTCTTCAATTATCTTAAGATACTGCATTCCTCTCCAACTCCATCATTTGATTAGCGATAGTAGCAGTGACATAGTTGTTGCACTGGCCATCCTGATACCTTCATTCCAAAGTGAGCATCCTTGGCACCAAAGTAACTTAGGGCTGAGTGGCAACTAGTTCGCCATTGACTTCATTTATTATTAATATTTTAATTCCTTTTACACCTTTAATTACATTATTTACATGATCATTAGCTGGCCTAATATTATCCAAGATAATTTCTAATCATAGATTAATTAATATTTAATACATATGAATTGAATAAAGTTAATAATTCATATGTATTAAAACATAAATTAATCCACGATCAGAGATTGCACTTGGTGATATTAGGTTAGTTCATGATGCAAATGATATAAATAAAGATGAAAAAAAAGAATTTTGATTGTGAATAAAATCAATAACGAGCTAGTTACTATTCAATCCTAAGCTGCTTTGGTGTCAAGGCATGATGATAGATGCTCACCTTATAATAGGAGGTATCAAGAATGATTGGTGTGACAGTTGCATTACTGCTGCTATTATAGGCCAAATGATGGAGTTGAAGAGGACTGCATTATCTTAAATATAATTAAAGATACATTTTTATCGATCAATTTGTTATATCTAGTTTTTAATTTCTTCCACCTATTTTGTTTGTAATCTTGTGCTAAACTTGTGCCATGACCAAAACATAGCCTGCATAACCTATATGATGGGGAACTAATATGCATGCAATTTTTTTTGTATGTTTTACATGTTGAGTTAGGTGATTAATTCTCGAATTTCAGATCAAAATTATTTGTAGAGAATTTTGTATGAATTTTTGAAGATCAGCATGCAGATTAGGACATAGAAAAGTAGCAAAGAAGGACCGCCGGGGCTGAGAAGCCCCGGTTAGGGCAAGTTCTCCTACAATAAAACTACTGGAGGTAGAGGGGTGTACCTGACAATGTCTATGAAGATCGCAGCGAAGGGGTCTCTCGTTCCTCGATGGATGCGGCCTGGAAAATCAAGCCAAAGACCCGCGGATACCCGGCTTTCTGCTCGGTGATCCGATTGAGGCTTGGCTGGAGTCATTGGATTCGTAGGAACTCGGGGACCTGTAAACGACCTGTCAGGGGTTAGAAAACTCACAAAGGAACAAGAAAACAAAGAAAAAATAGCAAGGAAAGGCTTCTTTTGGAGTGGGCGTCCAGGGATCTGAGAGGCTTGATGGCAGCAGGAAGATGATTGCAGCACTGGGAAGAAAACTCTCACAAATCCCTTTATGCACACAGCAGGGTATCACATAACTCAATAGAAGAACTCAAGGTTTTTTATTCATCAAAATTTCTCCTTCATACAAGAGGCTAGGGTCTCTTAAATAGACCCTTAACCTGGGGCTCCAAGTAAGGGTACATTAGTCTTTACATAAGAATCCTTTTCCCTCTCAAACCCTAGCTAGAAAATAAGGAAACATTAGGTAGAAAAAATCCCTAAAATTCTCTTGACTTGGCCAACACTCCAAGGATGCCTAGGGGGGCGTGTTGGGCTTCTAGGAGCAGCAAGAGGCCGACCCAAAGGGGCTCGGGCGCATGGGTTTGGGCCTCTGGAAGTTGGGGTGGTTTGGTAGCCAGGTAGCAGGAATATTCACTGGTATCTTGCTTCTTAGGGGCTTGGGCTTGGCACCTGGGCTTGATTTCTTTGGGCTAGGATGCAGATGGACCTCTAAAATCATGGATGCCTTGGTATATGAATATATTTTGGCATCTGGAAGGGAATCTGGGCATCTGGAGGGCATCTGCAAGGAATCAGGGTTTTCTGAATTTTTTCTCCTGGGGTCTTCAAATCTTCAAGCTGGGTTGGACTTGGGCTATACTTCCATGTCTTCAATCTGGTTAGACTTGGTCTTCACTTGTATGATGTGGTCTTGAGTCTTCAATATGGTTGAATATGACTCAAAAAAATAAAATTAGCTCGGCATGAGCTGACTAACATTGGACTGAACTAGCTCAACATGAGCTGACTAGTACATAACTGAAACTCAAAAGACTCAAATAACAACTAAAATGGACTCAGATGGGCTAAGCCCTTATTACAGATGGACTCATAAATTATTGATCAATTCATAGAGGGTTGAAAAGCCTCTGTCTTATTCTGGTGCCTACGGTGTCCCCACCAATTCTCTCGGGATGGGAGGAACTCGACCCTGTCGAGTGAAGGTCAGACTGGCTCACATATCTCTCGAGAAGGTCTGGTTGAGGCGTTGCAAGTCCTCTCAAGAAATCCACGAATCGTCCGACTCTGGCCGGCCTTGCCATTGGACCAGGAAGCGTTGATAGTCATGGCCCTGGGTCGTGATGGCTTGATCGTCCAGGATACGCTCGATCCATTCTCCTCTCTCAGGCCAAATTTGTTTGTGGACACTCTAGGTTAGGGTCACTCTCAATGAAAAGGAATAGGTCCAAAGGCCTCACTAGGTATCACTGTCGGTTCCCTATACTCAACCAGGTCAGTAATATTGAAGGTAGAACTAATGCCCAAATCCAAAGGCAAGTCTAACACCTAGGCATTTGATCCATCCTTCTCTATCACTTTAAAAGGTCCGACTCTACGAGCATGAAGCTTCTTTTAGGCCTAAGCCTAACCAAGATAAAATCCACTACATCAAATTTTTTGATCCATCTTCGGGAATTAGCTAGTTGTTTTAACATTAGTGCGGGTGGTGAACATGCTAGGCACATGCAGACTCCTAACAAGAAGATGCAAAGGACTCAAACCTACATCTAACAGACTCGACTAAAGAGGTTTATTAGGTCTCAACTATCACTTGGGCATGGGGGCATGAGTCGTGATTGATGGATGACATGCAGAAGAAAATTTGCTAGTAACTCCTAATAAGTGCCAGAGGGTCTGCCAAAAGTAGGTAGCAAATGGGATGGGCTCTATGGATCCTTGCAACCTAGTAACCACAACAAAATATAACCTAATAGTTCTAGACACATGAGAAGATTCAGGAAAGGGTAGAAAATAGGAAGTGGGTTCAGAATTACTCTGGTAGGGTGGAGAAAAAGGTTCTGGGTTAGTTAGATAAAGTAGAATCAAAGAAGGCATATCAGGGACTAATCCTAGACTAATGAGGTTAACCTTATGGGGTTGTGATATATCTACGGGGTTTGTATAATGGAAGGATGGGTTATTAATCTTAGGGAAGAGGTCCTTAATGGGAACTATAGGAGGAGACTCATCCTGAGGGTACTGATTCAAAGAGATCAGGTCCTTAATAAATTCTTCTGGTTCTTGTATTTTAGGACTAGACTCTATAATTTGGCTCTCCTCTATGGTTTCCTTAGGTAAGGCTCTAGTAGCAGTACCTAGGTTCTCTTCCTCTATTTGTTCTTCCACTATAGCTTTAGGTTGGATGTGGTCAAGGTAAACTAGCTCTGGGTTGGTTTCTACCTGGGTATCTACTGGGTCAGCTAATTCTAGGTCTACTAAAGGTGTCTCCTCTTCTCCTTCATACTCATCCACTAGGCTCGCATTAGCTTCATACACTTCTGCGTTAATGTAAGCCTTGTCAAACTCAGGAATGGTTGGAGAAGGTCGGCTAGGAGAAAATTGGCTAGGTCCTAGTTTCTGATTATGGACACTAATCCTAGTAGGTTCAAGTTGCCTAAGGGATAGTGGCTCACTACTGGGCTCATATTTAGGGGTGCTAATCCTATGGGGTTCAAGTTGACTAAGGGAAACCTAACTAGTACTAGATTGATACTTAGGGGGTTATGGATTCTCTGGGCTCATAGGACAAGGGTGCAGATTTATGGGTCATGGGATTATAAGATCTGGGGTCATAGGATTTTGGGTCAGCTCTATGGTCAGGTTCTAAGGATGGATCATGGTATGGGGTCCTCCTAAGGTTGGGCTCTCTATATGGGTCAGGATATTGGGTTCTCCTAGGGTTGGACTCCCTATATGTGTCAGAATATTGGATTCTCCTAGGGCTGGGCTCCGTATATGGGTTAGAGTATTGGGTTCTCCTAGGATTGGACTCCCTATATGGGTCAGAGTATTGGGTTCTCCTAGGATTAGACTCCGTATATGGGTCAGAGTATTGGGTTCTCCTGGGTTCAGTATCATAATAAGGGTCATGGTAAGGGGTTCTTCTAGGTTCAGTATCATAATAAGGGTCATGGTAAGGGGTTCTTCTAGGTTCAGTATTATGGTATGGGTCAGGCTGAGGGGCTCTCCTAGGTTCAACCTCTCGGTATGGATCAGGGTTTGGGGTCCTCCTAGGTTCAGAATTGTAGTATGGGTCAGGTTGAGGGGCTCTCCTAGGTTCGACCTCTTGGTATGGGTCAGGGTCTGGGGTCCTCTTAGGCTGAGGGTTATAGTATGGGTCAGGATGAGGGGCTCTCCTAGGTTCGACCTCAGGGTATGGATTAGGGTTAGGGGTCCTCCTAGGTTGAGGGGAATTAGGATCTGGCTCAGACTGTGACCCATGGGTTTTTCCTGGGGTCCCTACCTGGACTTCTAACTGATCAAACCTGCTGGCAAGATGGTCAATTCTATCATTAGTTTGAATACCAGACTGAGTTAACTGGGTAGCCATCTGGGCCATTTGATCAGCTAGGGCTTTTATTTGGGCTTGTAAATTTTCCATGGGTTCAGACATTTGTGAAGGAGGTGGGTGATATGAAACTCCTGATCTAGTGCTCATGCAAGACTCGATCAGACCGACTATAGCTGACTAGACCTTGAGTCCAAACTAGATGCTCAATCAGGGTGGCAAACTAGCCTATAGTAACCCTGTACTCAGCCAGGCAGGTGTAAGGGGAGTGTTAGGTCCCTGATTGCCAATCCAAACACCAATCATAGATTGGCCAGGTAGGCGGACCAGCACACAAGCCCTTTGGGATTGAATCCCTGAACCACCATTCTAGACACTGAGCACAAAGCACACACGGGTTAGCTTGACACAATAATCTGACACATAGTCCGGACCCGACCAGTTGGTGTCCCTAGCCCACTAGGGAAAATTAAGTCTAGTTAATTTTAGGTTAAGGCTTGGGACTGAATGCAAGGGGTGTGGTTTTGGGCTAAGGAGAGGTGATCAAATCCTCCCCCCATCTGACATAGCAAGAGTGCCCTTAAAAGTAGATTATGCAATGATGGCAGGCAAATGATGCAAATTAGGGTTAGATGTTTTTCATATTTTTGTAGAATATGTAATTTTATTTTATTATTATTATTATTTTGGTATTTTCTTAAATAGAATAAAACTTTCAAATTATGGCACAATATGCAAGAAATATACTAAAATTAAAAGATATGCAAAAAATGCTAAATAAAATCCTAAAACTTCCAAACTTGTCTTGCTGAAAATAAACAGAGCCAAAAATTTGCATGCTGCATTTCGGCTTGAAAAAGATTCACAGGCCATAATAAAATCTAAAAAAATTCATAAAATTACTGTGAATTATGTTGAATTACAAAAATAAATTTCAGAATCTTTGGAGTTCTTATCATGGAGAAATAATTAAAATAACATAATATATACGGACTGAAAAATAGCATAAAACAAGCCCTAATCTAAGCTCTGATACCAGATGATGGGGAACTAATATGCATGAAATTTTTTTTGTATGTTTTACATGTTGAGTTAGGTGATTAATTCCCAAATTTCAAATCAAAATTATTTATAGAGAATGTTTTATGAATTTCTGAAGATCAGCATGCAGATTAGGACATAGAAAAGTAGCAAAGAAGGACCGCCGGGGCTGAGAAGCCTCGGTTAGGGCAAGTTCTCCTACAATAAAACTACTGGAGGTAGAGGGGTGTACCTGACAACGTCTGTGAAGATCGCAGCGAAGGGGTCTCTCGTTCCTCGATGGATGCGGTCTGGAAAATCGAGCCAAAGACCCGCAGATACCCAGCTTTTTGCTCGGTGATCCGATTGAGGCTTGGCTGGAGTTGTTGGATTCGTAGGAACTCGGGGACCTGTAAACGACCTGTCAGGGATTAGAAAACTCTCAAAGGAACAAGAAAACAAAGGGAAAAAAATAAGAAAAGGCTTCTTTTGGAGTGGGCGTCCAGGGATCTGAGAGGCTTGTTGGCAGCAGGAAGATGATTGCAGCACTGGGAAGAAAACTCTCACAAACCCCTTTATGCATGCAGCAGGGTATCACACAACTCAATAGAAGAACTCAAGGTTTTTTATTCATCAAAAATTCTCCTTCATACAAGAGGCTAGGGTCCCTTAAATAGACCCTTAACCTTGGGCTCCAAGTAAGGGTACATTAGTCTTTACAAAAGAATCCTTTTCCCTCTCAAACCCTAGCTTGAAAATAAGGAAACATTAGGTAGAAAAAATCCCTAAAATTCTCTTGACTTGGCCAACACTCCAAGGATGCCTAGGGGGGCATGTTGGGCTTCTAGGAGCAGCAAGAGGCCGGCCCAAAAGGGCTGGGCGCATGGGTTTGGGCCTCTGGAAGCTGGGGTGGCCTGGTAGCCAGGTAGCAGGAATATTCTCTGGTATCTTGCTTCTTAGGGGCTTGGGCTTGGCACCTGGGCTTGATTTCTTTGGGCTAGGATGCAGATGGACCTCTAAAATCATGGATGCCTTGGTATATGAATATATTTTGGCATCTGGAAGGGAATCCGGGCATCTGGAGGGCATCTGCAAGGAATCAGGATTTTCTGAATTTTTCCTCCTGGGGTCTTCAAATCTTCAAGCTGGGTTGGACTTGGGCTATACTTCTATGTCTTCAATCTGGTTAGACTTGGTCTTCACTTGTATGATGTAGTCTTGAGTCTTCAATATGGTTGAATATGACTCAAAAAATAAAATTAGCTCGACATGAGCTGACTAACATTGGACTGAACTAGCTCAACATGAGCTGACTAGTACATAACTGAAACTCAAAAGACTCAAATAACAACTAAAATGGGCTCAGATGGGCTAAGCCCTTATTACAGATGGACTCATAAATTATTGATCAATTCACAAAGGGTTGAAAAGCCTCTGTCTTATTCTGGTGCCTCCGGTGTCCCCACCAATTCTCCCGGGGTGGGAGGAACTCGATCCTGTCGAGTGAAGGTCAGACTGGCTCACATATCTCTCGAGAAGGTCTGGTTGAGGCGTTGCAAGTCCTCTCGGAAAATCCATGAATCGTCCGACTCTGGCCGGCCTTGCCATCGGACCAGGAAGCATTGATAGTCATGGCCCTGGGTCGTGATGGCTTGATCGTCCAGGATACGCTCGATCCGTTCTCCTCTTTCAGGACAAATTTGTTTGTGGACACTCTAGGTTAGGGTCACTCACAATGAAAAGGAATAGGTCCAAAGGCCTCACTAGGTATCGCTGCCGGTTCCCTATACTCAACCAGGTCAGTAATATTGAAGGTAGAACTAATGCCCAAATCCAAAGGCAAGTCTAACACCTAGGCATTTGATCCATCATTCTCTATCACTTTAAAAGGTCCGGCTCTACGAGCATGAAGCTTCTTTTAGGCCTAAGCTTAACCAAGATAAAATCCACTACATCAAATTTTTTGATCCATCTTCGGGAATTAGCCAGTTGTTTTAACATTAGTGCGGGTTGTGAACATGCTAGGCACATGCAGACTCCTAACAAGATGATGCAAAGGACTCAAACCTATACCTAACAGACTCGACTAAAGAGGTTTATTAGGTCTTAACTACCACTTGGGCATGGGGGCATGTGTCGTGGTTGATGGATGACATGCAGAAGAAAATTTGCTAGTAACTCCTATAAGTGCCAGAGGGTCTTTCAAAAGTAGGTAGCAAATGGGATGGGCTCTATGGATCCTTGCAACCTAGTAACCTCAACAAAATGTAACCTAATAGTTCTAGACACATGAGAAAACTCAGGAAAGGGTAGAAAATAGGAAGTGGATTCAGAATTACTCTGGTAGGGTGGAGAAAAAGGTTCTGGGTTAGTTAGATAAAGTAGAATCAAAGAAGGCATGTCAGGGACTAATCCTAGACTAATGAGGTTAACCTTATGGGGTTGCGATATATCTACAGGGTTTGTATAATGGAAGGATGGTTATTAATCTCAGGGAAGAGGTCCTTAATGGGAACTATAGGAGGAGACTCATCCTGAGGGTACTGATTCAAAGAGATCAGGTCTTTAATAAATTCTTCTGGTTCTTGTATTTTAGGACTAGACTCTATAATTTGGCTCTCCTCTATGGTTTCCTTAGGTAAGGCTCTAGTAGCAGTACCAAGGTTCTCTTCCTCTATTTGTTCTTCCACTATAGCTTTAGGTTGGATGTGGTCAAGGTAAACTAGCTCTGGGTTGGTTTCTTCCTGGGTATCTACTGGGTCAGCTAATTCTAGGTCTACTAAAGGTGTTTCCTCTTCTCCTTCATACTCATCCACTAGGCTCGCATCAGCTTCATACACTTCTGCATTAATGTAAGCCTTGTCAAACTCAGGAATGGTTGGAGAAGGTCGGCTAGGAAAAAATTGGCCAGGTCCTAGTTTTTGATTATGGACACTAATCCTAGTAGGTTCAAGTTGCCTAAGGGATAGTGGCTCACTACTGGGCTCATATTTAGGGGTGCTAATCCTATGGGGTTCAAGTTGACTAAGGGAAACCTGACTAGTACTAGATTGATACTTAGGGGATATGGATTCTCTGGGCTCATAGGATAAGGGTGCAGATTTATGGGTCATGGGATTATAAGATCTGGGGTCATAGGATTTTGGGTAAGCTCTATGGTCAGGTTCTAAGGATGGATCATGGTATGGGGTCCTTCTAAGGTTGGGCTCTCTATATGGGTCAGGATATTGGGTTCTCCTAGGGTTGGACTCCCTATATGGGTCAGAATATTGGGTTCTCCTAGGGTTGGGCTCCCTATATGGGTTAGAGTATTGGGTTCTCCTAGGATTGGACTCCATATATGGGTCAGAGTATTGGATTCTCCTAGGATTGGACTCCGTATATGGGTCAGAGTATTGGGTTCTCCTGGGTTCAGTATCATAATAAGGGTCATGGTAAGGGGTTCTTCTAGGTTCAGTATCATAATAAGGGTCATGGTAAGGGGTTCTTCTAGGTTCAGTATTATGGTATGGGTCAGGCTGAGGGGCTCTCTTAGGTTCAACCTCTCGGTATGGATCAGGGTTTGGGGTCCTCCTAGGTTCAGGATTGTAGTATGGGTCAGGTTGAGGGGCTCTCCTAGGTTCAACCTCTTGGTATGGGTCAGGGTCTGGGGTCCTCCTAGGCTGAGGGTTATAGTATGGGTCAGGATGAGGGGCTCTCCTAGGTTCGACCTCAGGGTATGGATTAGGGTTAGGGGTCCTCCTAGGTTGAGGGGAATTAGGATCTGGCTCAGACTGTGACCCATGGGTTTTTCCTGGGGTCCCTACCCGGACTTCTAACTGATCAAACCTGCTGGCAAGATGGTCAATTCTATCATTGGTTTGAATACCAGACTGAGTTAACTGGGTAGCCATCTGGGCCATTTGATCAGCTAGGGCTTTTATTTGGGCTTGTAAATTTTCCATGGGTTCAGACATTTGTGAAGGAGGTGGGTGATATGAAACTCCTGATCTAGTGCTCATGCAAGACTCAATCAGACCGACTATAGCTGACTAGGCCTAGAGTCCAAACTAGATGCTCAATCAGGGTGGCAAACTAGCCTATAGTAACCCTGTACTCAGCCAGGCAGGTGTAAGGGGAGTGTTAGGTCCCTGATTGCCAATCCTAGACACCAATCAGAGATTAGCCAGGTAGGCGGACCAGCACACAAGCCCTTTGGGATTGAATCCGTAAACCACCATTCTAGACACTGAGCACAAAGCACACACGGGTTAGCTTGACACAATGATCTGACTCATAGTCCGGACCCGACCAGTTGGTGTCCCTTGCCCCCTAGGGCAAATTAAGTCTAGTTAATTTTAGGTTAAGGCTTGGGACTGAATGCAAGGGGTGTGGTTTTGGGCTAAGGAGAGGTGATCAAATCCTCCCCCCATCTGACATAGCAAGAGTGCCCTTAAAAGTAGATTATGCAATGATGGCAGGCAAATGATGCAAATTAGGGTTAGATGTTTTTGGTATTTTTGGAGAATATGTAATTTTATTTTTTTATTATTTTTTGGTATTTTCTTAAATAGAATAAAAAATTCAAATTATGGCATAATATGCAGGAAATATACTAAAATTAAAAGATATGCAAAAAATGCTAAATAAAATCCTAAAACTTCCAAACTTGTCTTGCTGAAAAAAAAACAGAACCAAAAATTCTCAGGCTGTATTTCGGCTTGAAAAAAATTCACAGGCCATAATAAAATCTAAAAAATTCATAAAATTACTGTGAATTATGTTGAATTACAAAAATAAATTTCAGAATCTTTGGAGTTTTTATCATGGAGAAATAATTAAAATAACAGAATATATACGGACTGAAAAATAGCATAAAACAAGCCCTAATCTAAGCTCTGATACCAGATGATGGGGAACTAATATGCATGCAATTTTTCTTTTATATTTTACATGTTGAGTTAGGTGATTAATTCCCAAATTTCAAATCAAAATTATTTATAGAGAATTTTTTATGAATTTTTGAAGATCAGCATGCAGATTAGGACATAGAAAAGTAGCAAAGAAGGACCGCCGGGGCTGAGAAGCCTCGGTTAGGGCAAGTTCTCCTACAATAAAACTACTGGAGGTAGAGGGGTGTACCTGACAACATCTGTGAAGATTGCAGCGAAGGGGTCTCTCGTTCCTCGACGGATGCGGTCTGGAAAATCGAGCCAAAGACCCGCAGATACCCAGCTTTCTGCTCGGTGATCCGATTGAGGCTTGGCTGGAGTTGTTGGATTCGTAGGAACTCGGGGACCTGTAAACGACCTGTCAGGGATTAGAAAACTCACAAAGGAACAAGAAAACAAAGGAAAAACAATAAGAAAAGGCTTCTTTTGGAGTGGGCGTCCAGGGATCTGAGAGGCTTGTTGGCAGCAGGAAGATGATTGCAGCACTGGGAAGAAAACTCTCACAAACCCCTTTATGCATGCAGCAGGGTATCACACAGCTCAATAGAAGAACTCAAGGTTTTTTATTCATCAAAAATTCTCCTTCATACAAGAGGCTAGGGTCCCTTAAATAGACCCTTAACCTTGGGCTCCAAGTAAGGGTACATTAGTCTTTACAAAAGAATCCTTTTCCCTCTCAAACCCTAGCTTGAAAATAAGGAAACATTAGGTAGAAAAAATCCCTAAAATTCTCTTGACTTGGCCAACACTCCAAGGACGCCTAGGGGGGCATGTTGGGCTTCTAGGAGCAGCAAGAGGCCGGCCCAAAAGGGCTGGGCGCATGGGTTTGGGCCTCTGGAAGCTGGGGTGGCCTGGTAGCCAGGTAGCAGGAATATTCTCTGGTATCTTGCTTCTTAGGGGCTTGGGCTTGGCACCTGGGCTTGATTTCTTTAGGCTAGGATGCAGATGGACCTCTAAAATCATGGATGCCTTGGTATATGAATATATTTTGGCATCTGGAAGGGAATCTGGGCATCTGGAGGGCATCTGCAAGGAATCAGGATTTTCTGAATTTTTCCTCCTGGGGTCTTCAAATCTTCAAGCTGGGTTGGACTTGGGCTATACTTCTATGTCTTCAATCTGGTTAGACTTGGTCTTCACTTGTATGATGTAGTCTTGAGTCTTCAATATGGTTGAATATGACTCAAAAAAATAAAATTAGCTCGACATGAGCTGACTAACACTGGACTGAACTAGCTCAACATGAGCTGACTAGTACATAACTGAAACTCAAAAGACTCAAATAACAACTAAAATGGGCTCAGATGGGCTAAGCCCTTATTACAGATGGACTCATAAATTATTGATCAATTCACAAAGGGTTGAAAAGCCTCTGTCTTATTCTGGTGCCTCCGGTGTCCCCACCAATTCTCCCGGGGTGGGAGGAACTCGATCCTGTCGAGTGAAGGTCAGACTGGCTCACATATCTCTCGAGAAGGTCTGGTTGAGGCGTTGCAAGTCCTCTCAGAAAATCCATGAATCGTCCGACTCTGGCCGGCCTTGCCATCGGACCAGGAAGCATTGATAGTCATGGCCCTGGGTCGTGATGGCTTGATCGTCCAGGATACGCTCGATTTGTTCTCCTCTTTCATGCCAAATTTGTTTGTGGACACTCTAGGTTAGGGTCACTCACAATGAAAAGGAATAGGTCCAAAGGCCTCACTAGGTATCGCTGCCGGTTCCCTATACTCAACCAGGTCAGTAATATTGAAGGTAGAACTAATGCCCAAATCCAAAGGCAAGTCTAACACCTAGGCATTTGATCCATCATTCTCTATCACTTTAAAAGGTCCGGCTCTACGAGCATGAAGCTTCTTTTAGGCCTAAGCATAACCAAGATAAAATCCACTACATCAAATTTTTTGATCCATCTTCGGGAATTAGCCAGTTGTTTTAACATTAGTGCGGGTTGTGAACATGCTAGGCACATGCAGACTCCTAACAAGATGATGCAAAGGACTCAAACCTATACCTAACAGACTCGACTAAAGAGGTTTATTAGGTCTTAACTACCACTTGGGCAGGGGGCATGAGTCGTGGTTGATGGATGACATGCAGAAGAAAATTTGCTAGTAACTCCTATAAGTGCCAGAGGGTCTTTCAAAAGTAGGTAGCAAATGGGATGGGCTCTATGGATCCTTGCAACCTAGTAACCTCAACAAAATGTAACCTAATAGTTCTAGACACATGAGAAAACTCAGGAAAGGGTAGAAAATAGGAAGTGGATTCAGAATTACTCTGGTAGGGTGGAGAAAAAGGTTCTGGGTTAGTTAGATAAAGTAGAATCAAAGAAGGCATGTCAGGGACTAATCCTAGACTAATGAGGTTAACCTTATGGGGTTGCGATATATCTACAGGGTTTGTATAATGGAAGGATGGTTATTAATCTCAGGGAAGAGGTCCTTAATGGGAACTATAGGAGGAGACTCATCCTGAGGGTACTGATTCAAAGAGATCAGGTCTTTAATAAATTCTTCTGGTTCTTGTATTTTAGGACTAGACTCTATAATTTGGCTCTCCTCTATGGTTTCCTTAGGTAAGGCTCTAGTAGCAGTACCAAGGTTCTCTTCCTCTATTTGTTCTTCCACTATAGCTTTAGGTTGGATGTGGTCAAGGTAAACTAGCTCTGGGTTGGTTTCTTCCTGGGTATCTACTGGGTCAGCTAATTCTAGGTCTACTAAAGGTGTTTCCTCTTCTCCTTCATACTCATCCACTAGGCTCGCATCAGCTTCATACACTTCTGCATTAATGTAAGCCTTGTCAAACTCAGGAATGGTTGGAGAAGGTCGGCTAGGAAAAAATTGGCTAGGTCCTAGTTTTTGATTATGGACACTAATCCTAGTAGGTTCAAGTTGCCTAAGGGATAGTGGCTCACTACTGGGCTCATATTTAGGGGTGCTAATCCTATGGGGTTCAAGTTGACTAAGGGAAACCTGACTAGTACTAGATTGATACTTAGGGGATATGGATTCTCTGGGCTCATAGGATAAGGGTGCAGATTTATGGGTCATGGGATTATAAGATCTGGGGTCATAGGATTTTGGGTAAGCTCTATGGTCAGGTTCTAAGGATGGATCATGGTATGGGGTCCTTCTAAGGTTGGGCTCTCTATATGGGTCAGGATATTGGGTTCTCCTAGGGTTGGACTCCCTATATGGGTCAGAATATTGGGTTCTCCTAGGGTTGGGCTCCCTATATGGGTTAGAGTATTGGGTTCTCCTAGGATTGGACTCCATATATGGGTAAGAGTATTGGATTCTCCTAGGATTGGACTCCGTATATGGGTCAGAGTATTGGGTTCTCCTGGGTTCAGTATCATAATAAGGGTCATGGTAAGGGGTTCTTCTAGGTTCAGTATCATAATAAGGGTCATGGTAAGGGGTTCTTCTAGGTTCAGTATTATGGTATGGGTCAGGCTGAGGGGCTCTCTTAGGTTCAACCTCTCGGTATGGATCAGGGTTTGGGGTCCTCCTAGGTTCAGGATTGTAGTATGGGTCAGGTTGAGGGGCTCTCCTAGGTTCAACCTCTTGGTATGGGTCAGGGTCTGGGGTCCTCCTAGGCTGAGGGTTATAGTATGGGTCAGGATGAGGGGCTCTCCTAGGTTCGACCTCAGGGTATGGATTAGGGTTAGGGGTCCTCCTAGGTTGAGGGGAATTAGGATCTGGCTCAGACTGTGACCCATGGGTTTTTCCTGGGGTCCCTACCCGGACTTCTAACTGATCAAACCTGCTGGCAAGATGGTCAATTCTATCATTGGTTTGAATACCAGACTGAGTTAACTGGGTAGCCATCTGGGCCATTTGATCAGCTAGGGCTTTTATTTGGGCTTGTAAATTTTCCATGGGTTCAGACATTTGTGAAGGAGGTGGGTGATATGAAACTCCTGATCTAGTGCTCATGCAAGACTCGATCAGACCGACTATAGCTGACTAGGCCTAGAGTCCAAACTAGATGCTCAATCAGGGTGGCAAACTAGCCTATAGTAACCCTGTACTCAGCCAGGCAGGTGTAAGGGGAGTGTTAGGTCCCTGATTGCCAATCCTAGACACCAATCAGAGATTAGCCAGGTAGGCGGACCAGCACACAAGCCCTTTGGGATTGAATCCGTAAACCACCATTCTAGACACTGAGCACAAAGCACACACGGGTTAGCTTGACACAATGATCTGACTCATAGTCCGGACCCGACCAGTTGGTGTCCCTTGCCCACTAGGGCAAATTAAGTCTAGTTAATTTTAGGTTAAGGCTTGGGACTGAATGCAAGGGGTGTGGTTTTGGGCTAAGGAGAGGTGATCAAATCCTCCCCCCATCTGACATAGCAAGAGTGCCCTTAAAAGTAGATTATGCAATGATGGCAGGCAAATGATGCAAATTAGGGTTAGATATTTTTGGTATTTTTGGAGAATATGTAATTTTATTTTATTATTATTTTTTGGTATTTTCTTAAATAGAATAAAAAATTCAAATTATGGCATAATATGCAGGAAATATACTAAAATTAAAAGATATGCAAAAAATGCTAAATAAAATCCTAAAACTTCCAAACTTGTCTTGCTGAAAAAAAAACAGAACCAAAAATTCTCAGGCTGTATTTCGGATTGAAAAAAATTCACAGGCCATAATAAAATATGAAGAAATTCATAAAATTACTGTGAATTATGTTGAATCCACAAAAATAAATTTCAGAATTTTTGGAGTTTTTATCATGGAGAAATAATTAAAATAATAGAATATATACGGACTAAAAAATAGCATAAAACAAGCCCTAATCTAAGCTCTGATACCACATGATGGGGAACTAATATGCATGCAATTTTTTTTGTATGTTTTACATGTTGAGTTAGGTGATTAATTCCCGAATTTCAAATCAAAATTATTTGTAGGGAATTTTTTATGAATTTTTGAAGATCAGCATGCAGATTAGGACATAGAAAAGTAGCAAAGAAGGACTGCCGGGGCTGAGAAGCCTCTGTTATGGCAAGTTCTCATACAATAAAACTACTGGAGATAGAGGGGTGTACCTGACAACGTCTGTGAAGATCGCAGCGAAGGGGTCTCTCGTTCCTCGACGGATGCGGCCTGAAAAATCGAGCCAAAGACCCGCGGATACCCAGCTTTCTGCTCGGTGATCCGATTGAGGCTTGGTTGGAGTTGTTGGATTCGTAGGAACTCGGGGACCTGTAAACGACCTGTCAAGGGTTAGAAAACTCACAAAGGAACAAGAAAACAAAGAAAAAATAGCAAGAAAATGCTTCTTTTGGAGTGGGCGTCCAGGGATTTGAGAGGCTTGTTGGCAGCAGGAAGATGATTGCAGCACTGGGAAGAAAACTCTCACAAACCCCTTTATACACACAGCAGGGTATCACACAACTCAATAGAAGAACTCAAGGTTTTTTATTTATCAAAAATCCTCCTTCATATAAGAGGCTAGGGTCCCTTAAATAGACCCTTAACCTTGGACTCCAAGTAAGGGTACATTAGTCTTTACATAAGAATCCTTTTCCCTCTCAAACCCTAGCTAGAAAATAAGGAAACATTAGGTAGAAGAAATCCCTAAAATTCTCTTGACTTGGCCAACACTCCAAGGATGCCTAGGGGGGCGTGTTGGGCTTCTAGGAGCAGCAAGAGGCCGGCCCAAAGGGGCTCGGGCACATGGGTTTGGGCCTCTGGAAGCTGGGATGGCCTGGTAGCCAGGTAGCAGGAATATTCTCTGGTATCTTGCTTCTTAGGGGCTTGGGCTTGGCACCTGGGCTTGATTTCTTTGGGCTAGGATGCAGATGGACCTCTAAAATCATGGATGCCTTGGTATATGAATATATTTTGGCATATAGAAGGGAATCTGGGTATCTGGAGGGTATCTGCAAGGAATCAGGGTTTTCTGAATTTTTTCTCCTGGGGTCTTCAAATCTTCAAGCTGGGTTGGACTTGGGCTATACTTCCATGTCTTCAATCTGGTTAGACTTGGTCTTCACTTGTATGATGTGATCTTGAGTCTTCAATATGGTTGAATATGACTCAAAAAAATAAAATTAGCTCGACATGAGCTGACTAACACTTGATTGAACTAGCTCAACATGAGCTGACTAGTACATAACTGAAACTCAAAAGACTCAAATAACAACTAAAATGGACTCAGATGGGCTAAGCCCTTATTACAGATGGACTCATAAATTATTGATCAATTCACAGAGGGTTGAAAAGCCTCTGTCTTATTCTGGTGCCTCCGGTGTCCCCACCACTATACTATTTGACTCTTATATGTACATATATGGTCACATGAGAATTTAATGTACTGTCCCTAATTGAAAAGCAAAACTTTTGCACCATAGTTTATAAGTTATTCATAGCTTGTTATAGATTAAATTGATCATCACTAACCCAGACATGCCATCTTGGGCTCACATTCTGCAATATAATATGTTATGTTAATTGCTGACTCAGTCTCGAGGACTTGTTAATCCACTAACTACGCTATCAATTATGGAAGATTGGGAATACTAGCGAAGGGAAGATGAAGCTGACCGATTAGCTACTCCTTTCTAGACCAAGTAGCTGCTCCTTCCTAGACGAAGCAGTTGCTCATTCCTAAGTCGAATAGCTATCACCTATTGAGTCTGACTGATATGGCATTCCTAACATACATCCACCGATTACCTACTTAGGACCTGATGTGGCACTTCCGATGATGTGGGTTCTTGCTGACAGCCATAATGGAAAGAGACCCACCACTTGGATACGACGACCTAATGAAGAGCCAAGGTGACACCTCCTGTCGAGGTCAGCTCCCAACTAGGGTTGTGCTCATTGGGAGAGCCGCTTACCTAAGGCTACCTCCTGGCCAAGGTCATGCTCATGCTGCCAAGGTGAGCCCTTCTGCCAAGGTTAGCTCCCACTAGGGTCGTGCTCATTAGGCAAACCCCCCGCTTGAGACCAGCTCCTAGCCGGGGTCATGCTCATGCTGCCAAGATGAGCCCTCCTGTGAGGTCAGGTCCTAGCCAGGGTTGTGCTCATTGGGCGAGCCCCCCACCTGAGGCCAGCTCTTGGCTGAGATCATGCTCATGCTGCCAAGGTGAGCCCTCCTGTCGAGGTCAGCTCCCAGTCGGGGTCGAGCTCATTGAGCAAGCCCCTCGCTTAAGTCTAGCTCCTGGCCGGGATTGTGCTCATGCTACGAGGGAGCGCTCCTCCAAGGTCAGCTCCCAACTGGGGTCGTGCTCATTGGGCGAGCCCCCTGCTTGAAGCCAGCTCCCAGCCGGGGTCGTACTCATGCTACTAAGGCGAGCCCTCCTGCTGAGGTCAGCTCCCAGCTAGAGTCGTGCTCATTGGGCGAGCCCCCAACCTGAGGCCAGCTCCCGGCCAGGGTTGTGCTCATGTTGCTAAGGTGAGCCCTCCTACCAAGGTCAGCTCCCAGCCAGGATCTGCTCATTGGGCGAGCTACCAACCGGGGTCATGCTCATTGGATGAGCCCCTCGCCTAAGACCAGCTCCTGACCGAGATCGTGCTAATGCTGCCAAGGCGAGCCCTCCTGCCAAGTCAACTCCTAGCTAAGGTCGTGCTCATAGGATAAGCCCCCCGCTTGAGGCCAGCTCATGACCGGGGTCATGCTCATGCTACCAAGGTGAAGCTCTTCCCTTTCTGTTTGCTTTACGGGGGCCAAAGAGTTCCCACTGGTGATAAAAGAAGGGTCGATGAGAATTCAAACTATGGCAAGGAGGTTGCTGATCGCTTGCAATCTCCAGAGGGTGGCGTATGTCTTGCCATAAATTCAAACTCTGCAGCACACTATTCCCTGCCCTGAGCGACGTGCTGCTTGCCAGGTTCCGTGCCTTATAACGTTCTGCCATGTTGACGACTGTGCAACCGGGGGCTTCAAATCTTGCGACATGATACCTGAACCTTCCCTAAGAGGAGTGCTCCATTAAGGCCCCAGGGCCCTATGATGCTCCAACGGTCCCTCTAGGAATGAAAATGCCTCACCGTGGTAGGGGGCTCAGCCGCACGGTACCTGCCACTTCCATGGGAAACCAAACCACCAGAGGGACAGGACCTAGACCATGTTGGCGTACACCCCTAATGAAAGGATCTCCTTCTAAGGATCAATTCGACAAGAGGGAGGCCGCAAGCAACAATAAGCCCCTCCTAGAGAGGGTACATGAAAAGGAACACCTAGACAAAGCCCCAGATCTACTCTAGGCCATCTCACATACATAAGGTCAGAAAGAGAAAAACCAGGGGGTAAGAAAAAACAAACAAACGAGAAAGAGAGTGATGAGAGCGAGCAAGGGACCTCTAGCATACTCTTCCAAGCTCTCTGCTCCATCTCCGCTTGCTCTTTCCACTTCAATTCTACCTTTCACCCTCTACATGGAGAGCCCCCCAAGCTCTCTGCCATGGAGGTTCTGTTCTCATTGATCGTCCCGTCTGACTTGATGTTAGAGTATCTTCGTCAGAATCCCCGGCCCGAGTCTCCTCTTTTTTGCAGGGTGACCGGACAAGGAGCCAGCCAGGAAAGGAAGAGACGAGCGCACCATGGGAACCCGATGCATCCATGACATGTCAGAGCTACAGGCCATGGTGATCTTGGCGGCAACAGATTAGTGCGCTAGGTAGGGCGGCGAAGAAGCTAGTTTGATACCAAGTCCCCCACTGTAAGGGAGAGATCCATGGAAGCCTATGGTCCAATGGTGACCACGTAGGCCCACGAAGCTTCTGCTAGTCGAGCAAGAGATCCCTCTCACCATGGTGACTATAGCCCGGAGAGGGAACTCTCTGCTCCACTACCGTCACCTCTGATAGACCCTCAGATCACCACATTGGCCCAGCAGGTCCAGGCCCTAGCTGCAGCGATATGCCAGCTCCATCAGAGGCACCGATCCTTGGAAACTTAGTAGTAACTAGGGACACCGGCGACCCATGTCGCCGATCCCCATACCAGCCTACGGTCCTTCCGGGAGGGGCCGTTGCATGCGGCCTCCCACCCATGAGGGGACCACTAGATGGCTAGAAAGAAGCTGCAACATGATCTGATCAGCCAGGAGAGCCAATCCCCGATCTCGGACCATGGTGCGTGCTCACACCAATGATGCCGACGTTGCCAGGAACTCAAGTGAGAGTTCCTCCACTCCGACTAACCTTCACCCCCTATGGTCTCTGCCAAGGGGTCCATAGACGAGGTGATCTACTATCAGGTGGAGAGGCACCTCGAGGAGTAGGAGCGCAAACTGGTGGATCTATCTCACTGATTTGCAGAGATTCAGGGCTCCCTTAGCGAGCCCACAGGTTATGACACTCGTCCCCCTTTCTCCTGCAGGATCCAAGAGGAACTGATCCCCACCCAGTTTCGTATATCGCAGGTTGATCCCTACGATGGGATGATCGACCCCCCAAACCACCTGGAAAGCTACAAGACCCTTATGAGGGTCCATGGGGCTACTGACGCTCTCCTTTGCATCGCCTTCCTGATCACCTTACAGAAGGCTGCTTGAGCCTTGTTCTTCAGGCTCGAGTCTGAGAGTATAGATTCCTTCTCCTAGTTTAAGAAAAGATTTGTGATGCACTTTGATGCATGCAGGAAGGTGCCATGCGAAGCTGACAATCTTTTCTCGATCCATCAGCAGGATCGGGAATCCCTCCGCGAGTACGTGTTCTAATTTCAAGACCACCATCCTAGAAATCTACCACCTCGATGAACCGGTCACCATGTTGGCCTTGAAGAGGGGGTTGCGGACCTTCCACTTTACCTACTCCCTTGACAAGAAACCTCCGAAGACTTACTCAGAGCTCCTCCTCTGGGCCCACAAGTATGTCTGCACAGAAGAGGCCGACCACACCAGAATGGAGTTGGATGGGAGGCCCTTGAAGAGGCAGGCCATCGAGGAAACATCCGCTCCCTCGGCTCAGAAGATGGCACCTATCCAACGGCCGGGGTCAAGGCTTAGAGTCGACCCCACCAAGGAAAAGAAGTTCACTCCTCTCCTCGCCCCCAGAATGAAGATCCTAATGGAGATCGAGGGTGAGTGCTTTTTGCATAGACTTCTCCCACTGAAGCCATCCACTGGGCAGGATAAGTTCCACTACTGCTGCTTCCATCAAGACTATGGCCACAATACAGAGGAATGCCACCATATGAAGAGGAAAATAGAAGACCTGATCAAGCATGGCTACCTTGGAAAATACATGGATGAAGCGACACCTCTGGTGACCCGGGGTGAAGAGCCATGTCCGCTTGCCATCGAAACCAGCCCACCGAGAAGCCGGTAGGGATGATATCCTGGGGGCAGGGAGAACCCTGAAGAGGGTTAGGGGAGAGAAGGGAGTGATGATGTACTCCCTTGCATGGGAGAGGGGTCAGCTAGGGTGGATAACTCAAATAATGATGCTGTCATCATGGAAATGATGATAGCGAAACATCCTGTAAAAAGAATCATGGTTGATAGTGGAAGCTATGCAGATATCCCTTTTTATGATGCTTTTGCAAGGATGAACTTGTTTGCTGACCAGACAAAGCTGGTGTTCATGCCCTTAGTGGGCTTCATCGGAGATTCAGTTGGAGTAGAGGGAGAGATTATGCTCCCAGTAATTGCCGGGACTCCACCTCGGCAAAGCACAGTGCTGATAACGTTTACCGTTGTAAGGCTTTCTTTACCTTACAATGCGATCTTGGGGCATCTCGAACTTAACTTGCTTGATGAATCATCTCCACAAAGCATCTCCTCATTTAGTTCCCAACTCTTTGGGGGACTGGGGAGATGAGAGGGTCACGCCAGCTAGTCCAGCACTGCCTGCAGACTATTTCGAGGCCCCAAAGGGCTGATCCGTGCCCGATCCTTGACTAGCTGAATCCGGTGAAGCCGGACCCAAAGAGTGGCCCAAATGAGCCCTTATTGCCCTTCTCCTTAGGGGAGGATCCCTTGATGATGGTACAGGTGGGAGCCCTGCTGTTTGAAGAGGAAAGATTCCGCCTGCTCAGCTTCTTGCGGGCCAACGCGGATGTCTTCATTTGGACCACCACCGACATGCCTGGCATCCCTTTGGGGGTGATCATTCACAAGTTGAATGTTGATCCCAACTACCATCCAATCCGGTAGAAGAAGAGAAGCTTCGCCCCGGAGTGATAGAATGCAATCAATGAAGAAGTCGAGAAGCTTCTCACAGCGGGCTTCATCCATGAGGTCTGGTATCCTAACTAGCTTGCTAATGTGGTGATGGTCAAGAAAACCTCTAAGAAGTGGAGAATCTGTGTCGACTACACCGACCTCAATTGGGCATGCCCGAAGGATAGTTTTCCACTCTCCAAGATCAACTAGCTGGTGGATGCGACCTCGGGTCACAGGTTCCTTAGCTTCATGGATGCGTTCTCTGGATACAATCAAATCCGCATGTATCCAGAGGATAAGGAACACACAACTTTTATGATCGATAGGGTACGTATTGTTACAGGATGATGCCATTCGGTCTTAAGAATGCAGGGGCCACTACCAGTGCATGGTCAGCAAGATCTATAAAGACCAGATCGGTTGCAACATGCAGTCTACATGGATGATATTCTTGTCATAACTTGGTGGGGGCACTAAGATCAGACACAGATACTGGGCCTTATTTGGTTTACCTAGCCATTTGTCAAATTTTGTAACCAACTAGAATTGAGTCTTATAATAAGTTGAGGTTAGTTAATTTGTCTCAACCCTCAACCTAGTCCAGTACATTGAGTCCTGTATACTAGTATGAGTCTAGTGTGAGTTCACTTCTTATACAAGAGAGGAGGCTACCCTATTTTGAAGTTCCACCAGGCCACATCCAGGAGTCAGAGACCACTACATTAGCCCATTGGATTTTGTGTAACAACCCTGAATCTAAGATATTTCCAGAAACCTTGATTCTTTCCAGATGTCCTCCAGATGCCCAGATTCCTCCCCAGATGCCAGAGCATATTCATAAACTAGGGAATCCATGATTCTAGAGATCCACCTGCATCCTAGTCTAAAGAAATCAAGCCCAGGTGCCAAGCCCAAGCCCTTAAGAAGCAAGATTCCAAGGAATATTCCTGCTACCAGGCTACTAGGCCACCCCAGCTTCCAAAGGCCCAAACCCATGCACCCAAGCCCCTTTGGGCCGACCCCTTGCTGTTCCTAGAGGCCCAACATTTCCCCCTAGGCATCTTTGAAGTGTTGACCACGTCCAAAGAGGTTTGACCAAGTCCAAGTTGAAGAGAAGAAGGAGAAGACCAAGTTTATTCCTAACCTAGTTGGGATTTCTAATCCTTTTAAACTTTGTAATTCTAACCTAGCTAGGAAAGGACTTGTATTCCAATTTGGAAGAGGACTTGTAACCCATGTGTAACCATGGTTAGTGAGGGCATGAGAACTCTATAAATACCCCACCCCTCATCCTCTTGTAATCATCTTTTTCTTATGAATAAACCTTGCTGAAATTTTGTGAAATTATCTTGAGTTTGAGTTTTGGTTCTTTCTTTGAGTGCTCTCCTTGTGTTCCTGGATTGAAACCCTGCTGCCCTAGCATCCCTTGGCATCCCTGGAGATTAGCCATGCCCAAGGAACAGGAGCCCTTGCTGCCATCCAAGTCCAAGAGCTTCTTCTTCCCTAGCTACCAGCTTTTAGCCCTAATCCTGAATTCCTTCAAACCTAGTTCCTTTTCTAATTTTTTTTTGCTATTTTGATTAACCTTTGATACTTGCAGAATCCCTGAGATGCTTTCCCTCCCCTGAGGAGGCCTTCTTTGCTGCCAGGACTGCCCAGATTCGGTATCAGATTCGAGGGAAACAAGGCTTCTTCTTCCAGGTTCCGATCAGAGTTGTGAGTGATCTCTTCTGCTATTAGACTTCAATCTCTGATTGGTAAGAAACCTTTCATTCTCTTATTATCTAATTTTGATGAAGATAAATTATCATAAACTGAGAGTTTCTCAACTCTCAGGTCTTGGATATTTCATTGGTTTGTATGGGTATGCCTGCGACCCGATGATTCTTTGCACTGCTAGTCTTTCCGCTAGTTCTTACTTTATTTTGAAAATCTAGCCTGCAAATAAAATTATAAAAATTATAAAAAAAATATTTTACTATTTTCCATTCATTTTTAGAAGTCTTAGAGTTGTCCCACATTAGTTTGGTATCAGAGCAGGTTTAGGATAGTTTTTTATTTGCTTTGCATTCACAAACCCTAATTCTGCATTCTATCCACTACATTAGGTGTCTAGGTTTCATCTGATTTTGACATCATAAAAAATTTATTTTTTTGTGAAATTTGCACTGAATGTCTTCTTTTATATCCTAGTAATTATCATAAATTTTAATTATTTTTACTGAAACTCTAAATCTGTAAGACTCGGAATAATAGGAACCCTAATAGAATCCTGATAATTTCTGTAGCATTCCAAAAAACCCTAGGTTTGAATTATCATCTGATTTCTTTTCTACATGAAATTTGGTAATCTTCATCATCACCATCCATCCTCTATTCTAGATTTTTTTTGAATTTTTTATGCATCGGGATTTATGTCAAACTCTACAATAACTAAAACCCTAATTCAATGATTTCTGCTACATTCTACATCTTGACTCAACCTAACCTAATCAACTACCAAATCCCCAATCAAAAGCCAAACTTTGTTTGATAATCCCAGTTAACTTAAACCTAATTTGACACATCATAAATCATTAAAAAATATTTTATTTTCTGATTGTTTTAGATTGCATCAGGGCTATCGATTGCCATCATTCTTAACCTAATCTTAAGGGCAACTCTATCTCAGATCAGGGCAGGATTTCATTACCTGTCCTGGGCCCAAAACAACTAACATCATACTAACCCAAGCCTAATTAAAATCAGCTACACCTAATTTGTCCTAGTGGGCTAGGAGACATCAACAGGTCGGGTCCAAGCTGTGTGGGCCAACTAGTGCATTTAACCTTTTAGCTATTACTGAAAGCTAGTGTCTAAGGCTGGGGGTCCAGAGTCAAATGACCTAAGTGGTGCTATGGTTTTTAATTGGGTCACTGCGAAAGCAGGGGGGCCTCCCACACTCCCACCCCCTACCTGGCAAGTGGAAGGATTAGCTATTGGGTTAGGTGTAAGTTGAGGTGACCCACCCAGTTTCTGGCTCTAGGTCTAGGAAACCCTAGATTATACCAGCCTTTTATTTTTCATTTTGCATGCTTGATTGCATCATCCACTCTAATTGTTTGATTTGTTGCATGACCACTAGACTAGGAACCCAATATCAAAAGTCTAAACCTTAGCCTAGCCGAACCATGCATCCCACTTTGGAGGCCATCCTAGCTCAGCTTACCCAAATGAACCAAGCCAATACCCAAACCCAAGCCCAGCTTGCCCAGTTAACTATCCAATCTCAAAACCAATTTACCCAAATAAACCAGTCCAACACCCAAACCCAAAGTCAGCTTACCCAAATGACCATAGGTTTGACCAGTCCGATACTAAGCTTGATCAAATGAGCCATAGATTCAACCAAGTAGGAACCCTAGGCAAGACCCATAGAGCTGAATCCCAGGAACCCATAGTCCCTAGGTATGAACCCAGTAGTAACCCACTATCCCTTATTCGAATTGAACCCTATAGGATTGATACCCCTAGATTTGAACCCATAACCTTTAAACCCATAGCTTATGAACCCATAACCCTTAGTTTACCCACCCCTGTTACCCCAGACTTTAGCCAGTTTTCCTTTAGCCAAATCCCTCCTACTATCCCATTGGTTCACCAAGATGCCTTAGAAGAAGAGATATATGAGGCTGATCCAAGTTTAGTGGAGTATGAAGATGATGAGTCTATTGTAGATCTAGAGAAAGAAACACCTATAGAAGACCTAGAAGTAGTTGACCATAACCAAACCCCAATAGAAACCAACCCAGTATTAGTTGAATCAATAGAGACCCAGGTAGAAGCCATCCTAGAATCAGTTGACCCTGACTATACCCAAGTAGTAGCCAATTTAGATTTACCTAACCTTGATCATAATCAGTTAGTGGCGACCCAGAATTAGATAACCCAGATCACACCCAAGCTACAATGGAAGAGCAATTAGAGGAGACTTTAGAAGAAAGCCCAACTATAGAGCCTAGTCCTTTGATTCAAGAGCTAGAAGAATTTATTAAGGACTTGATCTATTTGAATTAGTACCCTCAGGATAAAATCATTCCATTGACTCCCATTGATCTCTTTCCTGAAATTAATGACCCTTTCTTTTATAAGGCAGACCTAGTAGATAGACACCAACCCCTTAAGGTCAACCTTATTAGTTTAGGATTAATCCTTGACACCCCTTCTTATATCCTAGTCTATCCAATTAACCCTGAACCCTTTCCTTACTCTCCACCCAATCAGACCAACCCTGATCCTACCTCTTATTTTCTACCATTTTCAGAAACTTCTTCTATTTTCTTTACCATTAGGTTGTATTTTATAGGAGTTTGCATGTTGTATTCGTTCATTAAGCATGTCATATTTGCATCTTACTTTAGGAGAACCCTATAGATCCTAGTAGGAGTACATAGCAAGTTCTCATGTGCATGTCATGCTAGGGTCGAACCTAAAGAGTCTATAATCTATTAGGTTTTGTCCCTTAGAGTCCAATAAAATATCTGTTGATAGGGATGTCTAGTCGAGTCTGTTAGGTATTAGTTGAGTCCAATAAGATTTACAATCCTAAATTACATGTCTGCACCTGCACTACCCTCTGTACAGCATATGCATATGAAAAATAGTCAAAAGCTGAACATAACTAATAAACTAAATAACAACTTGGCTAATTCCCAAAAGAGAGATAAAGAATTTTGCAGTGGATTTTATAGTTGTAGAGAATTTTCTGCTCACAAAGCTGGCCCATCCAAGATAATGAATATCGATGGATCCAATGCCTATGTACATGAGATACTACCTGATTTAGGTATTAGCTCCACCTTCATCATCTCAGATCTTATAGAGTCTAGGGAGCCAGCAGTGATACCTAGCGAGCACCTTGAGCCTATCCCTCCCTTTTGAGAGAGAACCCATCCCAGAGTGTCCACATATAATTTACCAAATAGTGAGAAAAAGATTGAGAGAATCCTGAACGATCAAGCCATATGTACTCGAAATTGAGGTTATCAGAGATATTTGGTTTGGTGGCAAGGTCAGCCAGAATTTGAGGACTCGTGGATCACCTGTGAGGATCTGCAGTGCCTCAACCCAGACCTAGTCGAGCAATATGAGAGCCAAGTTATCCCACACTCGACGGGATCGAGTTCCTCCCACCCCGAGAGAATTGGTGGGGGCACCAGGATCAGACACAGATTACTGGACCCTATTTGGTTTACCTAGTCATGTGTCAAATTTTGTAATCAACTAGAATTGAGTCCTGTAATAAGTTGAGGTTAGTTGATTTGTCTCAACCCTTAACCTAGTCCAGTACATTGAGTCCTGTATACCAGTATAAGTCTTGTGTGAGTTCACTTCTTGTACAAGAGAAGAGGATACCCTATTTTGGAGTTCCACCAGGCCACATCCAGGAGTTAGAGGTCACTACATCAGTCCATTGGATTTTGTGTAACAACCTAGAATCCAAGATGTTTCCAGAAATCCTGATTCTTTCCAGATATCCTCCAGATGCCCAGATTCCTCTCCAGATGCCAGAGCATATTCCTAAACTAGGGCATCCATGATTTCAGAGATCCATCTGCATCCCAGCCCAAAGAAATCAAGTCCAGGTGCCAAGTCCAAGCCCTTAAGAAGCAAGATTCTAGGGAATATTTTTGCTACCAGGCTACCAGGCCACCCCAGCTTCCAGAGGCCCAAATTCATGCACCCAAGCCCCTTTGGGCCAGCCCCTTGATGCTCCTAGAGGCCCAACATGCTCCCCTAGGCATCCTTGAAGTGTTGACTACGTCCAAAGAGATTTGACCAAGTCCAAGTTGAAGAGAATAAGGAGAAGACCAAGTTTATTCCTAACCTAGTTGGGATTTCTAATCCTTTTAAACTTTGTAATTCTAACCTAGCTAGGAAAGGACTTGTATTCCAATTTGGAAGAGGACTTGTAATCCAAGTGTAACCATGGTTAGTGAGGGAACAGAAACTCTATAAATACCCCACTCTTCCCCTTCTTGTAATCATCCTTTTCTTATGAATAAACCATGCTGAAATTTTATGAAATTGTCTTGAGTTTGAGTTTTGGTTCTCTCTTTGAGTGCTCTCCTTGTGTTCCTCGATTGAAACCCTGCTGCCCTAGCATCCCTTGGCATCCTTGGAGATTAGCCACGCCCAAGGAATAGGAGCCCTTGCTTCCATCCAAGTCCAAGAGCTTCTTTTTCCCCGGCTACCAACTTTTATCCCTAATCCTGAATTCCTTCAAACCTAGTTCCTTTTTTAATTTTTATTTGCTATTTTGATTATCCTTTAATGCTTGCAGGATCCCCGAGGTGCTTCCCCTCCCCTGAGGAGGCCTTCTTTGATGCCAGGATCACCCAGATTCGCTATCAGATTCGAGGGAAACAAGGCTTCTTCTTCCAAGCTCTGATCAGAGTTGTGAGTGATCTCTTCTGCTATTGGACTTCAATCTCTGATTGGTAAGAAACCTTTCCTTCTCTTATTATCTGATTTTGATGAAGATAAACTATCATAAACTAGAAGTTTCTCAACTCTCGGGTCCTGGATATTTCATTGGTTTGTATGGGTATGCCTGCGACCTGATGATTCTTTGCACTGCTAGTCTTTCCACTAGTTCTTACTTTATTTTGGGAATTTAGCCTACAAATAAAATTATAAAAATTATAAAAAAAATATTTTACTATTTTTCATGCATGTTTAGTAGTCTTAGAGTTGTCCCACATCATAACTGGTCCGTAGTTAGATCACATCATTGACTTGGCAGAGGCTTTTGATAACCTCCACCTCTACCAGATGAAACTGAATCTTTCCAAGTGCATGTTTGGCATTGCAGCGAGAAAGTTCCTGAGGTTCATGATCACTCAGAGGGGAATAGAGGCCAGCCCCGAGAAGATTCAGGCGATCATCGATATGAGGCATCTTGCTTCCAAGAAGGATGTCCAGTGCTTGACTGGGCACGTTGCGGCATTGAGCCACTTCATCTCGTGCTCCGTTGAGCATTGCCAGCCATTCTTTAAAGTGTTGTGAAAGATGAATAACTTCGCCTGGATGGAAAAGTGTCGGGAGGCGTTCGAGGGGCTGAAGAAGCTTCTTGCCTCTCCCCCACTCCTATCCAGGCCAGAGCCTAGAGAAGAGATCCTCCTATACCTGGAAATTTCACCCAAGATGGTCAACTCCATGTCGGTCTACACTGACAAGGATGGCTCCTAATAGCCAGTCTACTACACCAGCAAGCTGCTTTGTGACCCAAAAACCAGGTACACCGATCCGAAAGGATCATTTTTGCACTGATAATGTCTGCATAGTGTCTTAGGCCCTACTTCCAAGCGCATCCCATTGTTGTTCTCACCGACCAGCCCCTGAGGGCTATCCTAAGTCACCCTGATACTTCAAGACACCTGACCAAGTGGGCGGTGAAGCTCAATGAGTTCGACATCACCTATCACCTGTAACTGGTGCAAAAAGCCCAGGTCCTTATAGATTTCCTAGTGGAGTGCACTGGGGCAGACGAAGAAGACCCGGGGTTAGAAGACCACCTAGCCAAGCCCAAACTGAGCCCAACCCTGGAAGCAATGACGTGGATCCTTCACGTCGATGATGTATCCAATGTTGGAGGAAGTGGGGTTGGCCTCATTCTGGCCAACCCTGATGGGGTCGTCATATAGTATGCATTATGGTTCCTGTTTAAGGCAACAAACAACCAAGCTGAATATGAGGTGCTCCTCACGAGGCTGAAAGTATCCCGTGAACTGGGTGTTAAGAGACTGAAGGTCTTCACCAACTCTTAACTGGTGATGGGACAAGTCTCTGGCAAGTTCGAGGCTTGGGATCCCATGATGGCGAAATACCTGGACAAGGTACGCTCATACACGACAAACCTCCAGCACCTTGGCATCTCCCACATCCCACGGGCGGAGAATGCCCAAGCCGACATCCTCTCCAGACTGGCCACCCTATTGGAGTTATTGCTGGGGCGTACCTTCATCAAGTATCTTAAGGCACCCATCTATGAGGTCATAGTCGAAGTCCATCTAGTCATCACTGAAGCCAGCTGGATGGATCCCTACATCAAGTACATCACCACGGGTGCCCTACCCGAGGATCATAAGGAAGCCAGCCTCCTCAAGAAGAAGGTCGCTCGTTACATAATGATGGATGGGTAGCTATACCGGAGGTCCTACTCCTACCCTCTGCTAAAATATTTGAAGCCCTCAGAAGCTGCCTATGTGCTCCAAGAAATACATGAAGGCATCTGCAGTAACCATGTAGGGGGTAGGACCTTGGCTTACAAGGCAATATGGCAAGGGTACTTCTGGAAGACCATGCAAGAAGATGCTGTTGACTTTGTGAAGAACTGTGATCATTGCCAACATCACACCCATATCCAACGGTAGTCGGTGGCTCCGCTCTCCTAGCTATCGGCTCCGTGGTCATTTGCCTAGTGGGGGATGGACATCCTTGGTCCCTTTCCTATTGCGTTCAGTTAATGGAAGTTTTTAATTGTGGCCATTGACTACTTTACCAAGTGGGTCGAGGCTGAAACCCTGGCTTAGATAATGGAGGTGAAGGTTTGGTCCTTCTTCTGGAAGTCGGTAATATGTCGGTTCGGCCTTTTGCATACTATCATCACTAATAATGGGAGGTAGTTCGACAACTAAGCCTTTGAGGAGTTCTGCATGGACCTCGGCATCCACCATCATTTTACTTCAGTAGCTCACCCTCAGACTAACGGGGAGGCCGAGGTAACTAACCAAACCATCCTGCAAGGGCTCTGCACAAGGCTAGATGAAGCCAAGGGTTGGTGGGCTGAAGAATTGCCCATTGTGTTGTGGGCCTACCACACTATACCTCGCATGGCTACTAGCAAGATGCTTTTTAACCTCATCTTCGATATCAAAGCTGTAATCCCGGTAGAGCTTGGAATACCCACACTACGGATAGAGCAGTATGATAAAGCTACCAATCTAGCCCATCTCCTTCTCAACCTGGATCTGCTGGACGAGATGAGGGACAAGTCCTGACTCCAGATGGCAGCCTACTAGCAACGAGTAGCGCACTATTACAACTCCCACGTAAGGCCTAAGGTTTTCCTCCCAGGTGACCTCATCCTCAAGCGAGTGGAAGCATCCCAATTGGGGGAGTGCGGGAAGCTCTCTCCAAACTAGGAGGGACCCTACAAGGTGGTCGAGGCCCTACTAGGGGGAGCCTACTACCTTGCCGGGCTCGACGGTGCCCGATTCACACAAACCTAGAATACAATCAACTTAAGAATATACTACCAGTGATGTATGGCTTCTTCTTAATTGTTAAAATTCTTTTTTGGTGCAACTTTGTCTTTCACCTGTGCAAGAACGTATCCATTTGATTTCATGTCTGGTGGACTAAGCTGGGAAACTTACGAAGCCCCATACCTTTAAGCTAGAAAACTTACGAAGCCCAATACTTTCAAGTAGGGAAACTTATGAAGCTCCGCACCCTCAAGCTGGAAAACTTACGAAGTCCCATACTTTCAAGTCAGGAAACTTACGAAGCCCCGCACCCTCAAGTCGGGAAATTTACGAAGCCCCGCACTTTCAAGCTGGAAAACTTATGAAGCCCCACACTTTCAAGCTGAAAAACTTACGAAGCCCCATACTTTCAAGCCAGGAAACTTATGAAGCCCTGCACTTTCAAGCCAGAAAACTTATGAAGCCCCACATCTACTACCGTACTCAAAGTCCGGAGATATTTGTCGGGAGGCCCTAGAAATTTTATTATCTATCACTTGACTCACAATTTGACACCCTCAAGCTGGGAAACTTACGAAGCCCTGCACCTGTCATCATACTCACAGTTTGGAGATATCTGTCGGGAGGCCCTAGAAATCCTGCCATCTATCGCTTGACTCACAGTTCGGCACCCTCAAGCCGAGAAACTGATGGGGACCCGAAGTTTATTATAGTTTTGTCGAGTCTTGTAGTCCATTAGTCCTGAGTTACTTGAGTCCTGTACTGAAGTAAGTCAATTGAGTCCTGAGTCATGTAATAAAGTGAGACAACTGAGTCAGTTGAGTCCACTTAGTCAGGTCTAGTCATTTTAGTTCAGTCAGGTTCGATCGAGTCATTCAGGTCATTTACAAGAGGAGAGTTCACAGCTAGGAGATTCACCAGGCCTCCCCAACCAGAGCTGGCCTTCATGTACCTGGACCCTTTCATGTCGCCAAGCCCACAAGAGAGAGCTCCAATCCAAGATAAAGGCCCACTACTGACCAGGTCCACCAAGGTTTATTGGCCCATAAGTCAGGGTTTCTTAGCCCTCAAGTCATGTACCCTAGGGTGAATCTATAAATATCGCCCCTCCCCTTTTGTATGAAACATCTTTTTTCCTATGAATACAAATTAAAGTAATTTTGATATGAGTTTTGAGTTTTTCTCCAGATTGAAGTGGGTGTGATGCCCTGGTTCCCTATTCTTGAGTGCAAGTCTTAATCCCCTGGTGACTTCTATGCTCGCCAGCGATCTCGTGCTTCTGTCCCGCATCAACTTGGTATTAGAGCCCAGCAGATTAGGATTTTCTCTTCCTCCCTGGCTTCCCATCATTCCTCCTGTCCATATCTCCCTGTGCAAGACTTCTCAAACCTCGGTCAGTCGTCAAGGTCTGTCAATGCCCTGCACCTGAGCCCCTCTCCTCTCTGCCACCCGTGAAGCTCGTCTCCAGCATCGCCTCTGATCAAGTCTCCCCCTCCTCCGCCTCCATCACGTGAGGCCTCCCGTCCCCTGCTGGTCGATGCCCTGTTCCTGCTCACCATCGGCAGTCGATGCCCCAACCCCTGAACCCCCTCCCCTCTACGAGTCTTGTGCCAAGGCCCAGGCAGCCGCCACCACCCTCGTCGACCCTAGCCTCGACTACGCTGTCGACCGCGTCGTCTCGTCCACCCCCCTCGTTCAGGCCCAGCCTGGCCTCGCTGGCCCCGTCCGTGGCATCAGAGGCTCCGCCCCTGGCATGATGCAGCCTCAGCCCTCCCTCGCCCTTCCTTTGCGCCACCACCCCCTCAGATCATGCACGACCTGCCACCACCATCGAGGCCTAGGATGCCCCCCCACCATCGCCCGTGCCCCCACCGCCATCGCCTTCATCACCGTCTTCGCCATCCGGAGCTCCTACGGATGCACACCCAGGTCGAGCTCCTCTGGATGCATGCCCAGGCCGAGCTCCTCCGGATGCATGCCCAGGCCGAGCCTCTTCACTCGGCTACCATCACCGGTCGCCGCCAACTCCACTATCGCCCTACCGGACCATCCTCCACCTAGCATCGACGCTGATAAGTCCCTCTGCCAGCCTCCTTATTCCTTGCTGCCAGTCCGTGAGAAAGGAGAAAGGGGAGGAGAGGCACCGCACGAACATGAAAGCAGCTGCTCCTCCCCTTTACCGATTTCTATGTTGCACGCTCCTCCGAGTAGCACAGATATCAAAGCCACAAACCTTCCATAGCTGCATGAATTGCAAAGTTGCACAGATCTCAGAGCAGCCAATAAAAAAATTTAGAGAAAAAAAGAAAAAAAAGGTGAAAAAAAAAATGAAACTAGCCTTTTTGCTTTGACTTGCTTAGTTTCGGTTCCATTAAACCCTGCTGAGCCTGACTCGACGGAGTCGAGTTCTCCCCACCGTAGGGGAATGATGGGGACCCGAAGTCTATTATAATTTTGTCGAGTCCTGTAGTCTATTAGTCCTGAGTTACTTGAGTCCTGTACTGAAGTAAGTCAATTGAGTCTTGAGTCATGTAATAAAGTAAGACAACTGAGTTGGTTGAGTCCACTTAGTCAGGTTTAGTTATTTTAGTTCAGTCAGGTCCGATTGAGTCATTCAGGTCATGTACAAGAAGAGAGTTTGCAGCCAGGAGATTTACCAGGCCTCTCCAACCAGAGCTGGCCTTCATGCACCTGGACCCTTTCATGCTGCCAAGCCCGTAAGAGAGAGCTCCAGTCCAAGACAAAGGCCCACTGCTAACCAGGTCCACCAGGATTTCTTGACCCATAAGTCAGGGTTTCTTAGCCCTCAAGTCATGTACCCTAGGATGAATCTATAAATACCGCCCCTCCCCTCTTGTATGAAACATCTTTTTTCCTATGAATACAAATTAAAGTTATTTTGATATGAGTTTTGAGTTTTTCTCTAGATTGGAGTGGGTGTGACACCTTGGTTCCCTATTCTTGAGTGCAAGCCCTAATCCCCTTGTGACTTCTACGCTTGCCAGCGATCCTATGCTTCTGTCCCGCATCAGAAACTTATGAAGCCACATATCTGCTGCCTCGTTCACAGTCTAGAGATGTTAGCCAGGAAGCTCCAAAGACCTCACCATCTGCCGCCTGACTCACAGCTCGGCAAGGCAATAAAGATTCAAAAGTCCTAAGTCAGGACCTACATGATCTCGAGGCTGGAAGAAGGAAAGCATAATGCCCTCAAAAGATCTTCATGCTGATCATAAGGCCTCGAAGCCAATCCAAAATAACCAAAGCCAGGGAGAAGCACGTACACAAAAGTTGGAGGAAAAAGGAAAGACGATGCTAAGTTCGTGGGTCGAGATGGCCTTTCCCCTCGTATATTTTGAAGAATGTTCTGGGAGTACCCCCCGAAAAAAAGGAGAGAGATAGAGATAGCAATCATGAAAGGAAAATATTTGCATTGCTAAGTTTTTTTTACAACCTATGAAGGCTCTCGATAGGCTAGGAGACCTTCAAGAAATTCTAAGTACAAAAAATGGTGAAAGAAAGACAGAATGGAAGGCCTATTCTACCACCGTCTCCTTTCCTAGCCTGCAAGTGTCTTCGGCTGGAGGAGGGGCATCCTGGGTAACTTTAGGCCTAACCCCATCCCTGACCTCGAGCTTAGCCTCGACTTCGGCCGTCTCTGCCTCCGGTTCGAACTCCATCTCAATAGTAGCCATACTTGGTTGCCTGGGGAACGAGAGTAAAGGCAGGATCTTGTCCAGTCCCTTCAGCCCGTAGAAGCAAAAGGCCTTGCCTTTGAAATCTCTAAACCTCTGATGGTAGGAGTCCAGCACAGCTTCAGCAACCTCATCCTTGAAGGCCTGAGATGCCATGAACTTGGGGATGGCCTCAGCAACTTCTTTCTTGGCCATCTCCATTAGTGCAATGGCTGTCGTGGCCTTCTTCGTCACCACCGCGGTCCGCACGGCCTCATCTTCTAGCAGTGCTTGGAGGGTTTACACCTTACCCACCGAGCTGGAAATCTCTAACTCGAAGGCTGCCAACTTCGCAGCCCTGAGGGAACACTCCCCCTCCTTACCCTTTAGGGCCTTCCAAAGTTCGACGGACCTCCTTTCTAGCACCATCACCCTCTCTTGGGCGCCGGACAGTTGGGCCTCCAGTTCTTGCACCCGGGCAGTCAAGCTCCGGGCCTCGTCCCTCGCTCGATGGAGGCATTCCTCGAACCGTAGCAGCGCTCGACAGGAGTCTCGCAAGAGCTGGATATAGGCCACCACCTGCACCAAAAACAATAGTCAGCACCTCTTACCGAAGTGAGAGGAAAGGAAAGCGCATAGGAATCCACTCACCGACATCAGTTGGGGACAGACCCCAATGGCGACCTCCGTCGACGGCCTCCCGACCTTGCCGCACCGGTCTATTGACTGATCAAGGGAATTAAGGATCCCCTCCACCAACACCCCATCTTGGGTTATCCCAATGTCTTGAGGAAGGATGATGGTGAGCTTCTTGACTATCTCGCTTGATGGCTCAGGTGGCTGGGAGGCATTTGGCTGGGTCACCGATGACAGCGCAGCACCGACGAGTGACTGCCGGTGGCCTTGGCTCCAGGTGGTGAAGTTAACCTTTCGATGGTGGCAGGTGTCGCCACCTCGTCCACCTCCAGCTGAGGTGGGACCGTAGTGCTTGAGGGGGCCATTGGAGTTAATGGCGGGGCCTCCTCCAGGCCTTGGCCCCCTGACTCAAGAGCAATCGGCATGTCAGCTGGCCTCCCCCTCTCTGGTTCTTCCTGGGTTTTCTTCTCGAACTCTCCTTCCATCCTCGAAGTTGGGGCCCTCTTCCTGGACATCCCAAAAAGCTCATCGAAGCTGAACCTCATGCTTGCGAGATGAAGCAAATTGGTTAGCCACACCTCGAAACTGGGCCCACTGTTGAAGAAGAAAAAGGGCCCTACATCAAGCCTTACCCTTGGGTTGGGCCTGGTTGACTCTAGCATCGACGAGATTTTGCTCGGTCAGCAAATCCCCAAGGGTTGGAACCTCAGAGTGGATGAGCTGGTCGAATATCTCCTTATCGACCGGCTCGACTGCAGATTGTTGATTGGGGGAGGTATCCGGATCACTCCAGACCAAATCCACCTCCTCATCCGAGGAAAATAGAAATCTGCTCTTCCATCCCTTGATGAAAGAGGGTAGATAGAACTTGAGGCCCGCCTTTCGGGAGAACATGAACCATCACCCATTGTCGGTCGGGTGATGCTTCAGGATAAACAAGGCCCTAAAGAGGGAGAAACGGGCAATGATCCCATTGAAGCTGCAAAGAATGATATAGCATAAATGGTCCAGACTGCATTAAGGATAAGCTAAGCCGGAACCAGGTGATAGTGACCTAGAAAAGAAAGAAAAAAGATGTAGAAAGGGAGACGAAGACCTCCAAGAAAGAAGTCTTCGTATAAAGCTATACGGCCTGGGCCACCAGAAGTGACCTGTTCCTCCAGTCCAAGGACAGAGAGTCGAATGAAATCAGGGACCCCGAACGACCTCCAGACATGGAGGAGATTCTCACCGGTCATCACTGAAGCAATGCCGACCAGACCGCCAGGCACCCTAATAGAAGGAGCAAGTGGAGGGGGAATCGCAGGAGTACCAATGACGATCTCCATCCGGTGGGGACCCCTATGGAACATGACTGGAACTTCCTCCTCCTTGCTATCCAAGGAAGGAGGCCTCGACCGAGATGGCCCCGCCCCATCATGGGGACCCTAGTGGCGGTGCCCACTATCGAAGCGACTCATCGAAACTAAGAAAGGAGGGAATCTAGAGGACCTAGCAGGAATGCTCCCTCGATTTGGATCGAAGGAGGAGAGATAAAAGGCAAAGAAAGGGCAAAAAAGGGTCTAACCTATCAAGACCTTGCAACCTTGCTCTAGAAAGTGGAGGAAGATTGCTTTGTGAAAGAAATTTTGTCCTTGCCACTCAAAAATCCTAAGCAAAAGGACAAGTCCCTTTTAAATATCCCAAAGCCCTCGTCACCTCGTACTTGTCGAGGGTGTGTGCCATATCTCACACCAGACTAGCCAGAGGATGCCACGTGTCAGGATGCATCGGAAGCGGCACTTCGATTTGGAGGCAACTTCTTTGGGCCCGTGTAGCAATATGGCCCCTTCAAAGAGGGTGATGTGGCATCGCCCTGTAGGTACAGAAGCACGGTTCCGGAGCATCAATGCACAAGGCATTGATGGTATAGGAGATGCACCCCTCCACGTCAGCATGGTCATTACTCCCTGATGTGGCAAGATCGCTGACGTGGAGTCCCTGTTAGATCCAGCTGGATGCCATGTTGGCAGAAGCTGCAACATTGGACCCTCTCTTCGAGCTCCTTCGCCGGGCGGCTCCCTCGAGGTTAAGCCCATCTCAGTCGATGTCGAGCCCACTCTCTTCAATCTCCTTCGTTGGACGGCTCCCTTGAGATCGAGCCCACCTTTGCCGAAGTCGAGCCCACCTCAGCCGAAGTCGAGCCCACTCTCTTCGAGCTCCTTCACCGGGCGGCTCCCTCGAGGTTGAGCCCACCTCGGTCGAAGTCGAGCCTGCTCTCTTCGAGCTCCCTCACTGGGCGGCTTCCTCGAAGTCGAGCTTGCCCTGGCCGGAGTCGAGCCCCCGCTCTTCAAGCTCCTTCACCGGGCGGCTCCCTCGAGGTTGAGCCCATCTCGGCCAAAGTTGAGCTCCTTCTCCTTGGACCAAGCTCTCTTTGGACTAGAGGACCAGCAACTGGAGGCCGTCCCCGTGGCCAAAGCCCATGCACTTCAGGGGATTCAAAAGTAGGAGGAAGAGGATGTCACCACCTCCCCGGGGCGACGGTGAGCCGCCTAAGTACCATGGAGGGGCACCCCCAGGATGCCATGATTACTCCATCTACTATTTATACCAGATAAGAAAGGATGCCCTAAACGAGGCACTGCACTTCTTAGCTGACCGTTTGCACCACCCGAAAAAGGAAACCACACTAGAAGATTCAAACTAGGGGGCAGCTGCTCCCAGATCGAGGCCCTGCTAAATTTTCTGAAGTAGAGCGACCGGCTGGGATGTCAGAGCCAGCAACATAACTCCCTATCATGGATTGGGAAAGACACCCAGGTGCACGACATGGAGAGCTGCCGAACGTTGACCTTTTGATGCCTGCAGAGAGGAACCTGAGGTAGGTTGCTAGAGGGATCCATGGCTTAAAAGGAATTTCCAAAGGTCTTCAAAGAAGGTAAGCAAACAAGGGCAAGCGAACAGGAAAAGCAACCGAGAGGCAGAGCGCTCCGGGCTACCGGAGACTCATCGAAAGAGTCTCGATGGACATAGCCACCATAGCTTAAGCTTTCCTCCATCGCTGCCTCTCTCACTCAACTCTTTCTTTCTAAAGCAAAATCTCCTCCTAGCATGGAGTCCGACCAAGGGACCCACAAGGAAGAATATGTTCCCCTAGATCTCCACTGACTTGATCATCGGAGTGCCCCCATTAGGATCCCCGGCCCAGGTCTCCTCTTTTTTGCATGTCTGGGCACGTGGACTAGGTTTCGGATGACATGGTCGGCAGCTAGCACCATCTCCAAGCTATAGGCCATGATGGTGTAGGCGATAATAGATTGGCATGCCGGGAAGGGGGGCAGGGCACAGTCTGATTTAGGCCAATCCCCTCACGTGCAACTCCATCCAAGATGTGGTGATGACACGCGCGGGAGGTCTCCACCAGTCGTGCAGGAGGTCTCCACTTCTCAAGGGGGCCCGTACAGTCTAGAAAGGGAGCCCCCTGCTTCATCGCAACCGCCACTGGCAGATATGCAGTTGGCCATGCTCACCCAATAGATGCAGGTTCTGACTGCAGTGGTGCGACAGCTACAGCATCAACACCGGTCCTTGACCCCTGCGACCCACGCCGCTGCACCCCGTGGTAGCTGCATTCCTTCCAAGGAAGGTCGTCGCTACTGCGGGCCATGACTGATCCCCAAGGAAGCCACCGGACCCCGGGGAAGAGATAGTGGATCGAGTCTGTCGACCGGGAGAGCTAGTCTCTGGCCTTCGAGTAGGCCGCTGCTAAGCATCACCGAGGCCATCAAGGCAAGGTCCCTTGTCATGACCCCCCTCAACTATTGTCTTATCTCCTTTGTCGGCCTCGATGGAAGGCTCCACCGACGAGGCCATCAGGCACATGGCTGAGAAATGCCTGGAGGAGTAGGCGCGCAAACTGGTAGAACTATCCTACTAGTTTGCAAACTTGCAAGGCTCCTCCCATGAGCCGGTGAGCCATGACGCCCATCCCCCCTTCTCCCAAGAAATCTAAGAGGAGCCGATCCCAAGTCGATTCTGCATACTGCAGGTGGATCCCTATGATGGGACCACTGACCCTCTAGACCACCTTGAGAGCTACAAGGCTCTCATGAGGGTCTAAGGAGTGACCGACGCCCTCTTCTGCATCGCCTTCTCAGCTACTCTTCAGAAGGCCACTCAAGTCTGGTTTACCTGACTTGGGCCCGAAAGCATCAACTCCTTCGCACAGCTAGAAAAGAAGTTTGTGGCTCATTTCGATGTCTGCCAGAAGGTGCCACGGAAAGTAGACAGTCTTTTCTCCATTAGGCAGCAGGACCATGAACCCTTGCGGGACTACGTGACCCGCTTCAAGATTGCTTCACTGGAGATCTACAACTTAGATGAACCAATCGCCATGTTGGCGCTGAAGAGAGGGCTCAGGACCTCCCGTCTGACCTACTCCCAAGACAAAAAGCCATCGAAGATGTACCATGATCTCCTCTTCTGCATCCACAAGTATATCCGTACTGAGGAGGTGGATCGTACAAGAAGGGAGCTGGATGGAAAGCCACTGAAGAAGCAACCTTCAAGGGAGATGTCCGAGATGTGGAAGCGTAGATCGATCCCGAACTTCCAACCAGGGCTGAAGTCGAAGAGCGGCCCCATCCCAGAAGAAAGATATATACCTCTCCTCATCTCAAGGTCGAAGATCTTCATGGAGATTGAGGACGAGCGCTACTTGCACCACACTTCCCCGTTGAGGCCATCCAACGATCGCGATAAGACAAAGTATTGCTAGTTTCATCGCGACCATGGCCATGACACCAAGGAGTGCCGCCACCTCAAGAGAGAAATTGAAGACCTGATAAGGAGGGGCTATCTCAAAAAACTCGTGGGGGGTAAGATCCCAGCAAAACCTTAGGCGCTTGATGCTCTTCCTCCTGTCCCTACAGTCGATAATCGACTCACCGAGAAGCCAATGGATACGATATGTTGGGGAATAGAGCGTGCCACTAAGAGGACCCAAGAGGGAGAGAGTTTGGAAAATGTACTCCCATTTAAGAGGAAGGATCTGTGAATCAAAATGTAAATAATGATGCCATGGTTATCGAGATGACGATCGCCAGGCATCTTATAAAATGGATTATGGTCGATAGTGGATGTTCGACTGATGTCCTTTTTACAATGCTTTCTCTAGGATGAACCTATCCCCTGCTTAATTGAGGCGCCTGTTCACATCCCCTTGTCAATTTTACCTGGGACTCCATGGAAGTTGATGGAGAGATCACTCTCCCTATTATTACTGGGTCCCACCTTGGCAGAGTACTGCCATGATGACTTTCACAGTTGTTAGGATTCTTTTGGCCTACAACATGATCCTTGGCCACCTCGGGCTCAACCTGCTCGACGCGGTCATCTCTATCAAGTTGCTATTGGTGCAATTCCCCGTCCCTTACGGTGTGGGGAATATGAGAGGGGCACCTTGGCCGATTACAAACTGTCTACAAGTTATCCCAAGGGCCAGAAGCTCTGAAGAGAATCCCAGCATCGACGACCTCGACGAAAGGGCATAGGATCCCAAAGGTGGTCCAGTTGAATGCCTGTTGATGTATCCACTCGGAACAGACCTGACAAAGACGGTGCAAATTGAAGCCCAGCTGCAAGAAGAGGAGCGAACCCATCTATTGAGTTTCTTCTGGGCAAACACGGACGTGTTTGCCAGGACAGTGGCAAACATGCCTGGGATTCCCCTCGACATCATCACTCACAAGTTGAGCATCGATTTGAAGTACCACCCTGTCCGACAGAAGAAAAGATGCTTTACCCCAGAGAGGCAGCGGGCGATCAACGAGGATGTGGAAAAGCTCCTTGCAGCCGTCTTTGTTTGCGAAGTGCAGTATCTTAGCTGGCTGGTGAATGTTGTCATGTCAAGAAAAACAATGGAAAGTGGAGGATCTGCGTGGACTGCACCGACCTCAACCGAGCCTACCCGAAGAACAGCTTCCCATTTTCAAAGATCGACCAACTAGTAGACGCCACCTCGGGGCACCGCTTGCTCTCCTTCATGGATGCATTATTTGGGTATAATCAAATCTGGATGCACCCAGAGGATGAGGAGCATACTGCCTTCACAACAGATCGGAGACATACTACTACTGGATGATGCCTTTTGGCCTGAAGAACACTGGCACCACATACCAATGGCTGGTCAATCGGGTCTTTAAGGACCAGATCGGCAGGAACATGCAAGTCTATGTGGACGACATGCTCGTCATGAGCAAGCCGAGGTCAGACCATGTTGTCGACCTGGTGGAGGCCTTCCAAAACCTTCGCCTACACCAGATAAAGCTAAACCCGGTGAAGTACACTTTTGGCATGGCCGCGAGAAAGTTTCTAGCCTTCATGGTCACCCAGAGGGGGATAGAGGCCAACCCTGAGAAGGTTCAGGCAACTATCGACATGGAGCATCCCACCTCGAAGAAGCAAGTCCAGCACCTCACGGACCGGATCACCGCCCTGAGCCGGTTCATCCTCAATCTGCTAACCGCTGCTTGCCTTTCTTCAAGGTGCTATGCAAGGTACATGACTTCACCTGGATGAAAGAGTGCAGGGAAGCATTCGAGGAGTTGAAAAAGTTCTTGGCATCACCACCGCTACTCTCAAGGCTGGAGGATGGAGAGAAACTCTTGTTATACCTGGCGATCACTCTGGGGGCCGTCAGTTTGGTCCTCATCTATATAGATGGGGACAGAACTCAGAAACCGGTGTATTATGCTACCAAACTTCTTCGAGATATGGAGATCAGGTACACCTGCTTCGAGAAACTAAATTTTTCCCTTATAATGTCTGCTCAGCGCCTCAGGCTGTATTTCCAAGCACACCCGATCGCGGTCTTGATGGACCAACTTCTGAGGACCATACTCAGTCACCCTGATACTTTTGGGCATCTTGCCAAGTGGGCTCTGAAACTCTACGAGTTTGACATCTGTTGACCCCATAAGTGATTTTGATGATAACCAAACATTGGAGCATGTGCTTATTTTACTAACAACTCTTCAAGTGTTTTACAAGTTTTTGTAGGATGATTTATTTGTTCAAACTTCAACTCCTGCATTTATAATTCTTGTTTTGAGTTGTGTTGTAATCTTTTTTTGTAAAGAAGAACCCAATGATAAAGTTAAGAAAAATCATGTAAAAGGGTTACTTCTATGTGTGCTATGCATTAAATTTATTTTGAGTTGGTTTATATTGAATGATGAAGAGTGTTGGTGAGAGTATTCTTGAGTTTAATTATAAAAATTCTAAAGAAGTCACTCGAGCTGACCCAACCTCAAAAGAGCTGACTTTATCTCATGGCACGCATTAAGGATTCTGGCATGCAGCAATCCGAGCTGACTCGAAGGAAATCGAGCCGACTCTAGTAAATCCGAGTCGATTGGAATAAGTTCGAGCCGACACTTCCAGAGTCCAGTTTTGAAGATTTCTGAGAACAAGCCAAGCGAGCCGACTCGAACCACAATGAGCCAACTCTATCGGAACAAATTTTGAAGACTTGAGGAAGCAAGCCGACCCGATCTGCAACGAGCCGACTCCTCCAGAGTAAAGTTTTCTGATTTTGAGAAGAAGAGTCGACCCAAATTTAAGCGAGCTGACCCCTCGAGTTCAATGTTTTCAACGATAGAAGTTCGAGCTGACCTGAGCTATTAAGAGCCGACTCGTTCAGAGTGAAGTTTTTGCACCCTGAGATAGAGAGCCGACCCTGCTGAAGAATTGGCGACTCGACCTATTGACTCGAAGGATCCGAGCCAACTCGAATGTCGTTCTCAGGTGCATAATGGCTAGTTCTAGAATTCTTTTTTAAATGTCAAAAGGTGCTCCAATGGTCATATGTCACATCCTAATGGTCTACAACATCTCAAACTATCTTGGAGTGATGGAAGACCATATATTTGAGGGATTTGAACTTTATTGAAGTAAGAGAGAAGAAGAATAAGAAAGTTCCTCAAAGTTTTAAGGGTTTATTGAATATCCAACCTACCAACAAGAAAGAGAGCACAAAGTGCATTCAAGTCAGTCTTCAAGTCTTCACCAACTCTGATATGAAGCTTGAAGCACTTTGGAAAGAAGCCATTGAAGCAATTAAAGTGCATTCAAGTGCATCAAAGTGGACTTCTCTCAAGCTGCATCGGCAACTATCCGACAACTAGAGTTTGTCATTTATTGTTGTATTTATTTCTCAATTCATTCTTGAATTGTTGGATTATTGGTGAGCCCATTTCAAAAAGCAAATAGGTTCTTGGTGAGCCTTAGATAAAAACCAAGTGTTGGATTCTTGGTGATCCTGTGAAAACCAAGTTAGGTTACTTTGGTGATTCTGTTCAAAACCAAAGCATGTTGGGTTTTCTTTGGTGATCCCGGTAAAACCAAAGTGTAGAAATTTTGGATTGTGAGCCTGTAAATTAATCCTATTGTATTTGGGTGTGAATATAGTGGAAATCCTAAGTGGTATCTTAGGTAGTGGACGTAGGAGCTAGGTTGCTCCAAACCACTATAAATTTCTGTGTTTGTGTTGTGCTTCTTTGATATTATTTAGCTTCTGCAAGTCATTATTTTGCCATAGCACCTAACACTTTAAAAGGGATTTTTAAGTGCACATTATCTGCTTAGATTTTTTAAAGTCCCAATTCACCCCACTCTTGGATAGCCACCTGGGCAACAACTGGTATCAGAGTAGAGTCTCTGAATACATAAGACTAAAGATTGATGGCTCATCTAATAAGTACGTCCTTGGTTGAAGGCCAATCAACCAATAGACCTCTACTTTTCATTGGCACAAATTATGCATACTGAAAAGCTAGAATGAAAATTTATATTCAAACAATTGATTTTAAATTATGGAAGGTCATTCTGAAGGGTCCATATATCCCCATGGTTAAAATTGATGGAGTGGACGTTCCAAAACCTGAAGAGGATTAGGATGAACATGACATGAAAATGGGTGAGTTAAATGCCAAAGCAATGAATTTGCTATATTGTGCTTTGGATAGTAATGAGTTTAATCAAAATTTCATTTGTTTTTCTGCAAAAAAAATTTGGGATAAACTTGAGGTGACATATGAAGGAACTTTCCAAGTGAAGTCCTCAAAAATTAATCTTCTTGTACATAGTTACGAGTTATTTAAAATGGAACCTAATGAGACAATCTCTGCCATGTTTTTACATTTCACTGATATTATTAATGGATTAAAAAGTCTTGGCAGGGTATATTCTAATGCTGATCTTGTACAAAGATTTTAAAATCTCTTCTAGACAAGTGGGATCCAAAAGTGACCGCCATCCAGGAAGCGAAAGATTTGAATACCTTACTGCTGGATGAACTACTAGGATCTCTCATCATGCATAAACTGACCATGCAGCACAGAATTGAGGATGATCAGAAGAAGAAAAAATCCATTGCCTTCAAAGCTGCTATGGACTCAAGAAAGGATGATGATGAATCGGAAGAAGATTATTCCTCCACTGAAAGCGACATGGAAGATGAAGATGTTGCCATGGTCATTAGGAGATTCAAAAAGTTCTTGGAAAGATGAAAAGGAAGAAATTATAGAAAACTTTACAAGAACAAAGAATACAACAAAGAATAGGATAAAAGAAAGAGAAGGAAAAAGAAGTGCTTGTATGCTATGAATGCAAAAAACTAGGATACATTCGACCGGATTGTCCATTATCGAAAAAGGGTTTCAAGAAAAAGAAAAAGAGAGCTATGGTAGTGACATGGAGCGACAGCGAAGTGTCCACATCTACTGAAGAGATGAGACCACGAAATCTATGAACTTATGTCTAATGGGTCTTGAGAATGAGGTATCATCTCCTGAGCTTCAAACTGAATTTACTTATAATAAATTGAATTCTGCTTTTCATGATCTGCTTATTGAATTCAAGAAAGCTGGGGTTAAAATTAAATCCTTGAAGAAACAAAATGATTTATTACTAAAAGACAAGGATGAAATTTTGAAAAAGAATAATATCTTGCAAAAAGAATTTAATGTCTTTTCTGATAATGTCACAACCTTGAAAAATGAAAAAAATGTTTTAATTGAGACAAACAAAGTTTTTGTTGCTGAAAATAATGATTTGAAAAAGGAGGTTGAAAAGCTTAAGCCTCTTATACAAAAACTTATTTTGAGTTATAATAAGCTTAAGCTAATTCTAAAAGAATAAAGAGATTCAAAAAACAAAGCTGGAATTGGATTTAATACTTTAAATGCTAAAAGAATTTTATCAACAAAATTTATATCTTCAAAAGCTTCAGCTTTAAATGCTAAATCTCAAAAAGCTTTTCCATCTAATTCTGTAGGCTTAAAGTACATTCCTAAGATTTCTGTTCAAAAATCTTTCAAACCAAATATATCTATTTCTGCATCCGTTAATGCTTCAAAGCATGCATCGTTTAAATGTGATAAAATTATTTGCTATGCATGTCATAGATTTGGGCATAAAGTACACCAATATAATTATTTGAAAAATTCCAAGATTAGTGCATTTAAATATAGAACTATTTGGATTCCAAAAGGAACCACTTTTGCTAACCCGAAAGGATCCAAGTTAGCTTAGGTACCTAAAAGAACTCCTTGATTGTTTTGCAGGATTGTCTTGCAGTGCTGAATACTAAGAAATTATGGTATCTAGACAGTGGCTGTTCAAGGCATATGACGGGTGATAAGGATCAGTTCATCACCCTACAAATGAAAGAAGGAGGATCGGTGACTTTTGGTGATAATGGCAAGAAAAAAATAACTAGAATCGGTAAGATTAAAATAACCCCATGTACTTTTATTAAAGACGTGCTGCTAGTAGATAAATTGAAGCATAATTTACTGAGCATTAGTCAACTTTGTAATAAAGGCTTCAAGGTTATCTTTGAATCATCTGTGTATAGTAACTAACTCTCTTGACTCTAACAACAAATTCATTGATCATAGACTTGGAAATATCTATGTGGTAGATCTAAATGATCTAGCCATGACTAGTAGTTCCAGTTTAGTAGCAATGAATGCTAAGACCAAGGATACTTGTTTGCTTTGGCATAGATGATTAGGTCATGCTAGAATACAATTGCCAAATTACTTTCAAAGAATCTAGTTAGAGATTTTTCACACTTTAAAGTTGATTTTGATTATGTATGTGATGCTTGTCAATTAGGCAAACAAACTAGGGAAAGTTTTAAATCAAAAAATGTTATTTCAACTACTAGACCCCTTGAGTTACTTCACATAGACTTATTTGGACCAACTAGGACCACAAGCCTAGGAGGTATGAAATATGGCCTTGTGATTGTAGATGACTTTTCTAGATTCACATGAATATTATTTCTTGCACACAAAGATAAAACCTTTGATGTATTTCAAAAATTTCATAAAAAGGTTTCAAATGAGAAAAATCTCTCTATTATTTCTATAAGAAGTGATCACGGAACTGAATTTCAAAATCAATTTTTTGATGAATATTGCACTGAGCATGGCATTGATCATTACTTCTCCGCTTTTAGAACAACACAACAAAATGGTGTTGTAGAGAGAAAGAATAGGATTTTGGAAGAAATGGCCCGAACCATATTGTGTGAAGGCAATCTTCCAAGGTACTTTTGGACAGAAGCAGTGAACACTGCCTGTTACATTTTGAACTGTGTTTTAATCCGACCAATCTCAAAGAAAACCCCCTATGAGCTTTGGAATGGAAGAAAACCTAATATTAACTACTTTCATGTTTTTGGGTGTAAATGCTTTGTATTGAATAATGGTAAAGATAACCTAGAAAAATTTGATGCAAAATCTGATGAATCCATATTCCTTGATTATTCATTACATAGCAAAGCATATAGAATGTTTAATAAGAGGACTCTTACTGTTGAAGAGTCAATTCATGTTATTTTTGATGAAGCTAACCCCTCACCATCTAGAAAAGATGGTGTATAGACAACGATGCAAGTATACTACAAAAGGAGATGGAAGATCTAAGCATACAAGACAAGTCAATACAAGATGGAAATGAAGTGGTGATCATCCTAAAGATCTAAGTATACTACAAAAGAAGTCACTCGAGCCGACCCAACCTCAAAAGAGCTGACTCTATCTCATGGCACGCACTAAGGATTCTGGCATGCAGTAATTCGAGCTGACTCAAAGGAAACTGAGCCGACTCGAGTAAATCCGAATCGACTGGAATAAGTCTGAGTCGACTCATCCAGAGTCCAGTTTTGAAGATATCTAAGAACAAGCCAGGCGAGCCGACCCGAACCACAACGAGCCGACTCTACTAGAACAAATTTTAAAGACCCGAGGAAGCGAGCCGACCTGATCTGCAATGAGTCGACTCCTCCAGAGTAAAGTTTTCTAATTTTGAGAAGAAGAGTCGACCCAAATTTAAGTGAGTCGATCCCTCGAGTTCAATGTTTTCAATGATAGAAGTTCGAGCCGACTCGAGCTATCAAGAGCTGACTCATCTAGAGTAAAGTTTCCTAATTTTGAGAAGAAGAGTCGACCCAAATTTAAGTGAGTCGATCCCTCGAGTTCAATGTTTTCAATGATAGAAGTTCGAGCCGACTCGAGCTATCAAGAGCTGACTCATCTAGAGTGAAGTTTTTGTACCCTGAGACAGAGAGCCGACCTTACTGAAGAATTGTTGACTCGACCTATCGACTCGAAGGATCCGAGCCGACTCAAAAAATCCGAGCCGACTCGAATGTTGTTGTCAGGTACATAACGGCAAGTTCCAGAATTCTTTTTTGAATGCCAAAAGATGCTCCAACGGTCATATGTCACATCCCAATAGTCTACAACATCTCAAACTACCTTAGAGTGATGGAAGACAATATATTTGAGAGATTTGAACTTTATTGAAGTAAGAGAGAAGAAGAATAAGAAAGTTTCTCAAAGTTTTAAGGGTTTATTGAATATCCAACCTACCAACAAGCAAGAGAGCACAAAGAGCATTCAAGTCAGTCTTCAAGTCTTCACCAACTCTGATCCGAAACTTGAAGCACTCTGGAAAGAAGCCACTGAAGTAATTAAAGCACATTCAAGTGCATCAAAGTGGACTTCTCTAAAGCTGCAACGGCAACTATCCGACAACTAGAGTTTGTCATTTATTGCTGCATTTATTTCTCAAATCATTCTTGAATTGTTGGGTTATTGGTGAGCCTGTTTGAAAAACCAAATAGGTTCTTGGTGAGCCTTAGATAAAAACCAAGTGTTGGGTTCTGGTGATCCTGTGAAAACCAAGTTATGTTTCTTTGGTGATCCTGTTCAAAACCAAAGGGTGTTGGGTTTTCTTTGATGATTCCGGTAAAATCAAAGTGTAAAGGTTTTGGATTGTAAGCCTGTAAAATAATATTATAGTATTCGAGTGTGAATATAGTGAAAATTCCAAGTGGTATCTTGGATAGTGGATGTAGGAGCTGGGTTGCTCCGAACCACTATAAATTTCTATGTATTTGTGTTGTGCTTCTTTGATTTTATTTAGCTTCTGCAAGTCATTATTTTGCTTCTGCAAGTCATTATTTTGCCATAGCATCTAACACTTTAAAAGGGATTTTTAAGTACATATTATCTACTTAAATTTTTTAAATTCTCAATTCACCCCCCTCTTGGATAGCCACTTGGGCAACTCTATTGTATAGCATCGACAACATCCTGCTAGAGGATCAGTTGGAGGCTGGCCTCATCAAGAAGAAGGCCGCACGCTTCATGTTGATGGATGGGCAACTCTATCGTATGTCCTACTCCTACCCACTTTTGAAGTGCTTGAGACCCACGGAGGCAGCCTTCATGCTTCAAGAGATACATGAAGGTCTCTTCGAGAATCACGTAGGGGACAGGATGCTAGCATACAAGGCTCTTCATCAAGGATATTACTGGGAGACTATGAGGGAGGATGCTGCCGACTTCATGAAGAGGTGTGACTACTGTCAGCACCATGGCTGCATATAGCATCAACCAGCGGCACCACTTTCCTAGCTCTCCGCCCCCTGACCGTTTGCTCAGTGGGGGATGGACATCCATGGTCCCTTTCCTCTGGCGTACGGACAGCATAAGTTCTTGATAGTGGCCATTGACTACTTCACCAAATGGATGGAGGCAGAGCCTCTAGCACGGATCACCAAAGCTAAGGTTAGCCAATTCTTCTGGAAGTTTATCATCTACCACTTTGGACTCTCTCACACCATCATCGCCGATAACGGAAGATAGTTCGACAACTGGAAGTTCGAAGAGTTCTGCACCAGCCTTAATATACATCATCGCTTCACCTCGGTGGCTGACCCTCAGACCAACGGAGAAGCCGAGGTGACTAATCAAATCATCCTTTAGGGACTTTGAACCAGGTTGGACCAGGCAAAATGCGGGTGGGCTGAAGAACTCCCTAGTGTCCTTTGGGCCTACCACAAGATGCCCCGAACGGCCATTGATGAGACGCCTTTCAACCTCATCTTTGGCATCGAAGTCATTGTCCCGGTGGAACTTGGTGTGCCCACGCTACGAGTGAAGCAATATGATGAAGCTGAAAACCCGGCTCGCCTTCTACTCAACTTAGACCTCCTCGAGAAAACGAGAGACAAGGCTTGACTTTGGATGGTGGCCTACTGATAGCGAGTGGCCCGATACTACAACACGCGGGTAAGGTTGAAGATCTTTTGCCCGGGCGATTTGGTGCTGTAGCGGGCTGAAGCTTCTCAACCTCGGGAGTATGGCAAACTCTCCCCGAACTAGGAAGGCCCCTACAAGGTAGTCGAGGCTCTTTCCCATGGATCCTACTACCTTGTCGAGCTCGATGGTGCCTGGTTCCCACGAACTTGGAATGCCAACAATTTGAGGATGTACTACTAATGATGTAAGGCCTCCTCCCATTAAAAGAATTCCATGCAAATTGCCTTTGCCTTGCAGGAATATTGCTGCCTGACTCCAGGTCTGGCAGATAAAGCCGGGAAACTCCTGAAGCCCCGCACCTCCAGCCAGAAAACTCCAGAAGCCCCACACCTCAAAGTCGGAAAACTCCACAAGCCTCGCACCTTAAAGCCGGGAAACTCCTGAAGCCCTGCACCTCAAAGCTGGGAAACTCCTGAAGCCTCTCACCTCAAAGACAGGAAACTCCTGAAGCCCTGCACCTCAAGACGGGAAACTCTAGAAGCCCCGCGCCTCGAAGCCGAGAAACTCCAGAAGCCTCTCACCTCAAAGCCGGGAAATTCCTGAAGCCCCATACCTTAAAGTTGGGAAACTCCTGAAGCCCTGCACCTCGAAACTGGGAAACTCCTGAAGCCCCGCACCTCGAAGCTGAAAAACTCCTGAAGCCTTGCATCTCCAGACAGGAAACTCCAGAAGCCCCGCACCTCGAAGCTGGGAAACTCTTGAAGCCCTATACCTTGAAGCCAGGAGATCCCAGAGGCCCCCAGCTCGGTGGTATCCTGGGCACTTATAAACAATTTCACCTGGGGTCACTCAGGCCTCCTCGAAATGTTCATCGACTCCCGACCTGGCTAGGAAGAACTCGAAATACACAACTAGCCTCAAGGAGATACATGAAGCACCTTTACCTCATTTTCGACATGGTGGAGATGACTCAAAGGCTCAAGATCTCTCTTCCTAACAGCCTTCTGTACCCGAGGCCCTACCAGGAGGGACCAAAAATTTGGTGCCTCGCAATAAGGCATCACAACAAAACATATACATGGGCATTAAAAAAGAAAAAGGGAAAGAAAAAAAATATAAGAGAAGGAAGAAGGAAGAGGGGTCGTTTAGGCAATCAAGAACACAAAGAGAGGAACAGAAGAAGAATTCTATGAATTGGAAAAACACTTCATTGAAATTGGAAAAAAAAAGATTACATTATCCCAGGACCCCTGACAGGCTAGGCGATCCAGGAAAAAGAAGAAGAAAAAAGATACAATAAGCAAAAAAGAAACAAGGAGGTCCCTATTCTACTCCATCGGCTCCTTCCCGGGATGGCACTGGGGCACACCGGCATCATCTCGGTCCTCTATCGAAGGGGCTGCTTCAATGGCAACCGCAAGTTCTCCCTCCTCCACTTTCGTTGTGGCCTCAACTGGGTCCTCGCCCGGAGCAACTGGGAAGGCGAGCTCCTCCAGGTTCAGCCCCGGAAAGAGCTGGGCCACCCTAGACTGGCTGAACTCATAGCCCTTGAGGAACGAGTCCGTGGCTACCTCCTGGACCTCATCAGCATATATCGCTGAGGCCTTGAAGTTTGGCATTGCCTCGGTGGCCTCCATCAAGGCCATCACCCTAGCGGCCTTCTCTTCAGCCATCGAAGTCCGCTCCCGCATCGTATCTAGCTGAGCCCGGAGGGCCTGAGACCACTCCTCCGCTCGAGCCACCTCAGCCTTGAGCTCTTCTGATCGAGCTACCTCGACCTTGAGCTTGTCAACCTGACGCTTGACCCGGTCCTTCTCCCGGGCCAGGGATGCTTTGAGGTCTTTGATGTGCTTCTCAATGTTCGCCACCTCGGCTCGGAGCTCCCTGTTCTTCTCCTCCGTGGCTTGGGCCCTATCAGTTTTCTCCTTGGCCTCAGCCACTAGTGATGCGATCTCCTACTTCTTCAATTTCTCCCTTTTGACCCAGTGGGAGTAGTAGTCACGGATGAGCAGGAGGTCCATCCCGAGCTGTACCAACGAAGATGTCAGCCATGCAAAAAAAAAAGAAAAAAAGGAAAAAAGAAAAATGCAAGAAAGAAAGAAAGAAAGGGAAGAACCCTACTGTGAAGAGGTGAGGGAAGGTGCCGAGGATGGCATCCGACAGTGATCGCCCTCCCCTCTCATGCCAGTCGTGTGACTGGATGGTGAAGTCCATCATGAGCTCAGCTAGGGAATGGCCCTGGGTGATGGAGGAATTCAGTGCCACCTCGATGGACACGTTTTGAGCCTCAATTTTTGGCTTCACCAGGACCACCTCCATGCCTTTGGGGGTAGCCGAAGACGTCTCTGAGTCCCTATTGGAGCTCGCCGCCATGCTCGACGGCACCATCGACGGTCGTTCCCCCTTTCTTCTTCTCCCGTCTCCACCTCAATGACTTCGACAAGTGGGGCCACAGCAGCAACAGTAGCAGCGGGCCGAGCCTGTGAGCTCGTGTCGGACTCCCAGACCAGAGGCGAAACCTGCTGCCACGATGGTTCGAGGACTAGTTCGGCCATCCTTCTACTTGGGTCGGAGGCTGCAATAGGCATAGGCCTAGCACTGGGCTCGTTCAAGGCCCTCTTCGGCGAGGAATCCCTAGGTCTTGCCGGTGTGCTCTTCTTTTGAGAGGACGTGACGAGCTGCTCCATAGAAAACTTTATGCTTGCAAGAAGGAAAAAGCCAAGGTTAGCCTCAAACTCGAAGAGACCTATAGAAGAAGAAATGGAGGTTTATACCGAACTCATCCAACTCTTGGATTGGGCTGACCCCAGTTTCGAATAGGTTCTGCTCCGATAGTAGAACCTCAAGAGAAGGGATTTGGTCGGCGATGAGCTAGTCGTAAACCTCCTGATTAGCCACTTTGACCTTGGAATTCCGATTTGAAGTCCGGTCTGGATACTCCAAGCCTAGTCGACCCCTTCAACGGAAGCAAAGAAATACTTACTCATCCATCCTTTGATGGAAGAGGGGAGTTCGAATTTAATGCTCTTCAAGCGAGGAGAGATTAACCACCACCCATCCTCGGTCGGGTGGCGTTTCAGGGTGAAAAAGGTCTTGAACAGAGAAAAATGGACAATGATCCTGTGAAAATGGCAGAAGATAATGAAGTAAAAAATGGTCCTAACCGCATTCGGGACCAGTTGAGTAGGGACGAGATGATAGTTACTGAGCATAAAAATGAAAAAAGGATGAAAAGGAAAATGAAGACCCCCTGCGAGGGATTCCTCGTAGAGGGCAATCTGGCTTGAGCCACTGGAGGTGACCCGTTCCCCCGGTCTTGGGATCGAGAGTTGGACAGAGTTCGGGATGCTGAAAGCTTCCTGGATTATCGAAAGGTCCTCCCTGGTCATCACCGAAGCGATGCCGCTGGGACCAGTCAAACGAAAAGGGTCGGAAGGGACTTCGAGAATAGGGGGAGGAGGAAGGTGAGCCCTGGGCTCCCCTATCACTATCCCGGTGGGGCGAAGGCCTCTACGAACATGAAGAGAAATGTTTTCCTCCTCATCAGAATAAGGAGTCCTTGGTCGAGAGGGCCCTGCCTATCGGGGTTGCTAGAAGGATGATGACTCCAACCCGAGTGAGTCATCCTAAGGCAGAACGAAGAAGGAAGGGAGGAAGAAGGAAAATGGGGTCTGGAGAGGCCCGAAGGACGAACTCGACCTAGCCAAAGAAGAGAGAGGACTGAGGAAGACGAACCTGATGGCCTTGAAGGTAAGGGACACTCGGGGGAGAGCAGGAAGAAGACCTTGGTCCATCGATGGGAGTGAAGAATTCAAAAGGAATGATGTTTCAAGAAACTTTCTTTCTTTTCGAAATGGCCAGACGGCATCCGTACCCCCTCATAACCACCTCCGTCGGATTGCTGCCACATGTCTAGATCAGCGAGGAGCGACGCTTCGGTTTACTAGAAACTGTTTCGTATTCTATGTCGATCATTATGCTTCCTCGGACATGCTGACGTGTCATCCCCGCATTGGTCTCAAGGTCCGTTTCGCGAAGCGATGGTGATCATGGTATTAATGGCACTTGATTTTTACCTTTCCATGTCAGCTCCGCATTTACTCCCTTCACCTCGAACGTGGCGTGCCAATGAAACTTTAGAGTAGGGAGCAAATGATGTGACAAGATCGTTGACGTGGAGTCCCTGTCATATCTAGCCGGATGCCACGTCGGCAGAAGCTGCCACGTCAGACCCTCTCTTCGAGCTCTTTCACTAGGTGGCTCCCTTGAGGTCGAGCCCACCTCGGTCGAAGTCGAGCCTGCTCTCTTCAACCTCTTTCATCGGGTGGCTCCCTCGAGGTCAAGCCCACCTCGGCCGAAGTCGAGCCCTCCTCGACCGAAGTCGAGCCCTCTCTCTTCGAGCATCTTCGTTGAGTGGCTCCCTCGGGGTCGAGCCCATGTCGGCCGAAGTCGAGCCTGCTCTTTTTGAGCTCCTTTGCCGGATGGCTCCCTCGAGGTTGAGCCCACCTCGGTCGAAGTCAAGCCAGCTCTCTTTGAGCTCCCTCGCCGAGCGGCTCCCCCGAGGTCGAGCCTACCCTGGCCAGAGTCGAGCCCCCGCTTTTCAAGCTCCTTCGCCGGGTAGCTCCCTCGAGGTTGAGCCCACCTCGGTCGAAGTCGAGCTCCTTCTCCTCAGACCAAGCTCTATTCGAACTAGAGGATCGATAGCCGAAGGCCGTCCCTATGGCCAAAGCCCACAACGCTTCGGGGGATTCAGAAGTAGGAGGAAGAGGACGTCACCCCCCCCTAGGATGGCGATGCACCACCCAAGTACCATGAAGGGGCACCCCTAGGATACCATGATTACTGGTGCATGTCGTAATGCACCGATTTAGAACCTTAATTCCACTACTCTAAAGGATAGAATAGCGGGAGTAAGGGTCGATCCCACGGAGACTTTGGGGTTATCTTGAAAAAGAATTTTCTTTTTATTTAAAGTAAACTAAAATAAACTAGAACTAATGCAAGAAATAGATGCAAATAATAAATTTGTGAAAATAATTCAGATATGACCTATCTCAAGAGTACGGCCCGTACCCGTGGATCACGGCCCGTCCCTTAGGTATAGGTCAGTCAAAATTAATTCACTTCGACTTATCTTAAACGCTAATCCAACATGACTCCAGCATTACTTCAAAATAAAAATAAACAATCATGGATTAATATGAAGCAAATAAATATTTATTGTATAAAAAATTAGGGTACAGAGAAAATAAAAGAAAAGTAAGGGAACAAGGGTCCCTTTCTTCCTTTTTTATCCGACTCTGACTCTCTGTGATAGCAACAGGAACTAGAACAACGGACAGCAAGTGGAACCTCCCCAAAAATTTCCCTTTTTTTCTCTCCCCCCCGGTAGAAGAAAATCACCAAGGTATTTATAGATGAAAAATACCGTGTCGGGTCTGTGTGGGAAGCGCGGTGATTTCCTCATCTCAATCTGATTTTCAAACTCTGCGCTATCTCCTTATCTGATATTTTTTTACGATCATCCCCATCTCAAAAATCAAACTCAAAAATTCTATCGCACAATCTCGCGTCCATCCAGCGTCGTCCGACATCTCTTCTCGTTCCGATGCCTCCTTGGACATCCCAGTCTGAACAGCAGGGACGGTGACAAGCATCTTCAGGAGCTTGGAAATGGAGGTGACGGCTGGGCGAAGATGGCTTCGGAGGCAACAGGCCGTGGAAGGGCTGGGCGGCGTGGCCGTGGGCGGTGATGCGGAAGAGGAGGCAGCAGCGGGTTGACAGAAGCGGACGGCGGCTGCAGGTTGGGCGGAGACGGCTTCTGACGGTGGCTGCAGGTTGAGTGGAGACGGCTTCGGACGGTGGCTGCAAGTTGGGCGGAGTTGGCTTCGGACGGTGGCTGCAAGTTGGGCGGAGATGGCTTCGGATGGTGGCTGCAAGTTGGCTCGCGGCGAAGCCGGAACTGCAGCGGACAGCGACAGGGGCGGACACAGCATTCCGACCATTTTTCCTGCCGAACGGGGGCTTCTCCGACTGGCAACGAGGTCGGTGGTAGCTTGGGCGGCGCCGGGGGAAGCTCTCCGTCAAGTTTCGGAGTAAACGGAGCTCGGTGGTCCAAGGCTCTGCCCGTGGACCGGCAGCAATGGTTGCCGTGGACCGGCAGTTCGTGCGGTGGACCATTGAGCCGGTCCACCGTGAGCCATTAAAAGGTTTTGAGATAATGCTCCAAAAACTGTGCAGCTCTGAAATCCGTGTTAAAATCTTCTAAAATCCATTTCAGGCCCGTTCAAAGTCCGAATTACATTCCGTTTACGATGTTGGACTCCTAAAATCAAGATCTACACATTTATGGAGTTAATTCCTGCAAAGTATCACAAAAAGTATCAATTTTAATCAAATAAAGCTGGACTAATTTTTATTATTCTAATGTCTAACAATTACTCCAGCTACTATTTACACCAGATAGGAAAGGGCACCTCGGCCGAGGCACTGCACTTCCCAGTCGACCATATGCACCACCCGAAAGAGGAAACCATGCCAGAAGATTCAAACCAGGGGGCGGCTGCTCCCAGATCGAGGCCCTGCCAAATTTTTTGAAGTAGAGCGACTGGCTAGGAGGTCAAAGCCTGCAATATAACTCCCTATCATGGATAGGAAAAGACACCCGGGTGCACGGTACAGAGAGCTGCTGAACGTTGACCTTCCGGCGCCTGCATAGAGGGAGGAACCTGAGGTAGGTTGCTGGAGGGATCTATGGCCTAAAAGGAATTTCCAAAGGTATTTGAAGAAGGTTAGAAAACAAGGGCAAGAGAACAGGAAAAGCAATCGAGAGGCAGAGTGTTCTGGGCTACCGAAGACTCATCGGAAGAGTCTCGACAGACATAGCCACCATAGCTCAAGCTTTCCTTCACTGCTGCCTCTCTCACTCAACTCTTTTTTTCTAAAGTAAAATCTCCTCCTCTTAGCATGGAGTCCGACTAAGGGGCCCATAGGGGAGGATCTATTTTCCTAGATTGCCACTGACTTGATTGTCGGAGTGCCCCCACCAGGATCCCTAGCCTGGGTCTCTTTTTTCGGATGACAAGGTCGGCAGCCGGTGCCATCTCCAAGCTACAAGCCATGGCGGTGTAGGCGGCAACACTCCCATCACCCCGAGCATCACTTTGTCCTACAGGCTCGGGAGTGGGGGGCATCTGATGTGGCACTACCGCTAACGTGGAGTCCCTACTGATAGCCACGATGGCAAGGGACCCGTCGCCTAGATATGGTGGCCTAATGAAGAGCCAAGGCGAGCCCTCCTGTGAAGGTCAGCTCCCAACCGGTGTCATGCTCATTGGGCGAGCCCACCGCCTGAGGCCAGCTCCCGGCCAGGGTCATGCTCATGCTGCCAAGATGAGCCCTCTTACTGAGGTCAGCTCCTAGCCGAGGTTGTGTTGATACTACCAAGGCGAGCCCTCCTATCGAGGTTAGCTACCAGCCAGGGTCATGCTCATTGGGTGAGCCTCCCACCTGAGGCCAGCTCCCAGTCGGGATCATGCTCATGCTACCAAGGCGAGCCCTCCTACCGAGGTCAGCTCCCAACTGGGGTCATGCTTATTGGGCGAGCCCCTCGCCTAAGGCTAGCTCCCGGCTGAGGTTGTGCTCATGCTGCCAAGGCGAGCCCTCCTACCGAGGTCAGCTCCCAGCCGGGGTCATGCTCATTGGATGAGCCCCCCTGCCTAAGGCTAGCTCCCACCGGGGTCATGCTCATGCTACCAAGGTGAGCCATCCTACCAAGATCAACTCCCAATCGGGGTCGTACTCATAAGGTGAGCCCTCCTACCAAGGCAAAGCTCTCCCCTTTCTGTTTGCCTTACAAGGGCCAAAGAGTTCCCGCTGGTGGTAAAAAAAGGATCAACGAGAATTTAAACCACGACAAGGAGGTTGCTGGTTGCATACAACCTCAGGAGGGTGGCGCACGTCCTGCCATAAATTCAAACTATGTAGTACACCATTCTCATGTCCTGAGCAGCATGCGGCCCGCCAGGTTCTAGACCCTATAACATGCCGCCATGTTGACGATCGTGCAACCGGGTACTTCAAACCCCATGACACGATACCTGAACCTCCCCTGAGAGGAGTGCTCCATTAAGGCCCCAGGGCCCTGTGATGCTCCAATGATCCCTCTAGGAATGGAAATGCCTCACCATGGCAGGGGGCTCAGCCGCACGACGCCCACCCCTTCCATAAGGCCAGAGGGACAGGACTTGGACCACGCTGGCGTACACCCCCAATGGAAGGATCTCCTTCTAAAGACCAATCCGACAAGAGGGAGGTCACAGGAAATGGTAAGCCCCTCCCAGAGAGGGTACATGAAAAGGGACATCTGGACAAAGCCCCAGATCTGCTCTGGGCCATCCCACATATATAAGGTCAGAAAGAGGAAAACCAGGGGTAAGAAAAAACAAACAGGCGAGAATGAGAGCGAGAGCTAGTGAGCAAGGGACCTCCAACATACCCTTCCAAGCTGATGGTCCCCATCACAAGCTCTCCGCTCCATCTCCACTTGCTCTTTCCACTTCAATTTTACCTTTCACCCTCTACGTGGAGAGCCCCCCAAGCTCTCCACCATGGAGGTTCTGTTCTTCTTGATCATTCCATCTAACTTGATCATCAGAGTGTCCTCGTCGGAATTCCTGGCCCAGGTCTCCTCTTTTTTGCAGGGTGGCTGGACCAAGGAGCCAGCCAGGAAAGGGAGGGACGAGCGGCCCATGGGAACCCGACGCATCTGCGATATGTCGGAGCTACAGGCCATGGCGATCTTGGTGGCAACAGATTTGTTGTGACATACCGGATGAGATCAATCCCTCTTGGATCACATACAATGTCTTAAACACGAAGCACCATGAAGAGACTATAGCGAAAGCAACAAGCCTGGCATAAACCCTATACCGCCTATCTTAGGAGATAGGGGCAATGAAGATCTAAACAAATAGTAAATCAAGATCAAGAAAAAGTTTTCGAGAGAAAAATAAGGGTTTAATATATTGTCGCTTATCAGAATAAGTTACAGGACCTCTTGGAAGACTCGAGAGTTCTCTCTCACCGTATAATATATATATATATCCCTAGGTTAAACCAAACCTAGCCCCTTAAACAAACTCCCAACTAGCACAACATCAAAATAGTGAACCCTTCATCCGAGTCGACTCGCAGGATTCGAGTCAGCTCGTCCAGACTGCTCCTTCTATTCTGAGAATTCTAGCCGACTCCAGCAAACTGAGCCGACTCGTTTAGAGTGTCTATGTACCTGCTATGAAAATTCGAGCCAACTCCGAGCAACCGAGCCGACTCGACACTAGTATATCACCCAGACCCCCCATGCTGTGTTACCAACCGAGTCGACTTGAAAAACCATCGAGCTGACTTGAATAGACAAACAAAACAAAACATGGAAAAACTCAGTCTATTACCTAGGACTCTTACCAGACTCACTTCTAGCCCTAGTTACATCATGACCATCATGACAAAGACCTAAACCTTGACTTCATATGCCTTGGATACACCACACGAGACTCAACAATCTTCACCTTGGTGTTTCAACACTTCGGTCAACTCCATCTTATTCATCAATCGCATCAGTCCCATACACTTATGAAAGATGTCCCTTGGAAGAACCTTTATCAGTGCATCAGCTGGATTCTCCTTGGTATAAACATTCTCCAGCTCCACCTTGCCTTCCTCCACCAGCTCTCTAATCCGATGGTATCTGATATCGATGTACTTTGTCCTGTCATGATATACTGAATTCTGTGCAAGTAACAATGCACTCTGGCTATCATAATACACCTTGACAACCTCATGTTTGCAGCCCATCTCCATAGCCAATCCCTTTAGTCATAGAGCCTTCTTTGCTGTCTCTGTGATGCCAATATACTCCACTTCAGTGGTGGATCACGTCGTTATAGGCTGCAAACAAGACCTCCAAGACACAGGTCCTCCATTCATGCTGAATATGAAACCTGTTATGGAATGACGGGATCCATATCTCCACCAAAGTCTGCATCCACAAAGCCTTCCATCTGCCCCTGAGCAACCTTGGCTATATTAGAGTGTTCCACAGCACCTCCTTGCTGTCCGTAGTAGATGCCCACTCCAACTAATCCCACCAAGTATTTGAAGATCCCCTTCAGTGCTTGCTAGTGTTCCTTGTTAGGCTGCGCCATGAATCTACTCACCTGACTCACTGCATGGGCGAGATCCGGCCAACAACACACCATAGCGTACATTAAGCTTCCCACGCCTGATGCATAAGGCACCTTCTCCATATCCTGAGCCTCTACCTTAGTCTGTGGTGACATATTCTTTGAAAGTCTAAAATGTCCTGCAAGTGGCAGCACTAATCAGGCTTAGGCCTGAACAGTTCCCTCCAGGGACCGTAAAGAAACTTCATGCTCGTGGAGCTGGCCCATTTAAGATAATCAAGAGAGTTGGACTCAATGCTTATGTGCTTGAGTTACCACCCGACTTAGGAATTAGTTCCACCTTCAACATCTCAGATCTTGTAGAGTATAGGGACCCAGTAGAGATACCCAGCGAGCCCTTTGAGCCCTTTTTTTGTGAGTGAACCCACCCCAGAGTGTCCACATACAATTTGACCTTTTAGTGAGGAAAAGATTGAGGGAATCTTGGACGATCAAGCTATCGGTATCCAAGATAGAGGCTATCAGAGGTACTTGGTTTGGTGGCAACGTAGGCCAGAATCTGAGGACTCATGGATCATCCGTGGGATCTGCAGCGCCTCAACCCAGACCTACTCGAGCACTATGAGAGCCAAGTTATCCCACACTCGACGGGGTCGAGTTCCTCCCATCCCGGGAGAATTGGTGGGGGCACCAAGATCAGACACAGATTACTGGACCCTATTTGGTTTACCTAGCCATGTATCAAATTTTATAATCAATTAAGATTGAGTCCTGTAATAAGTTGAGGTTTGTTGATTTGTCTCAATCCTCAACCTAGTCATTATTTTGAATCCTGTACATCAGTTATGAGTCCAGTATGAGCTCAATTTTTGTATAAGATAAGAGGTTACCCTATTTTAGAGTTTCACCAGGCCACATCTAGCAGTCAGAGGCCACTACATCAGCCCAGTGAATTTTGTGTGACAACCCAAGATCCAAGATGCTTCCAGAAATCCTGATTCCTTCCAGATGTCCTCCAGATGCCCAGATTCCAATCTAGATGCCAGAGCAGATTTCCAAACCAGGACATCCATGATTCCAGAGGTCCCTCTACATCCTAGTCCAAAGAAATCAAGTCCAAGTGCCAAGCCCAAGCCTTAAAGAAGCAAGATTCCATGGAATATTCCTGCTACAAGGCTACCATGTCACCCCAGCTTCCAGAGGCCCAAACCCATGCACCCAAGCCCCTTTAGGCCGGCCCCTTGTTGCCCCTAGAAGCCCAACATGCCCTCCTAGGCATCCTTGAAGTGTTGACCAAGTCCAAGTGGTGTCCTTGAGTGGAATAGTCAAAGCATGAAGGAAAAAGGAGAAGACTAGGTCAATTCCTAACCTAATGGGGATTTGTTTTTCTAACCTAGCTAGGAAAGGAATTGTATTCCAATTTGGAAGAGGACTTGTAACCCAAGTGTAACCATGGTTAGTGAGGGTATGGGAACTCTATAAATACCCCACCCCTTCCCCTTTTGTAATCATCTTTTTCTTATGAATAAACCTTGCTGAAATTTGGATTAATTGCCTTGTATTTGAGTTTTGGTTCTTACTTAGTGTGCTCTCCTTGTATTCTTGGATTGAAACCTTGCTGCCCTAGCATCCCTTTGCATCCCTGGAGATCATCCATGCCCAAGAATTGGAAGCCCTAGCTGCCATCCAAGCCCAGGAGCTTCTTCTTCCCCGGCTGCCATTTTCTAACCCTAATCTCGATTCCTTCCAAACCATAGTTTTTTTTCTTATTTGTTTATTGCTATTTTGATTGACCCTAACACTTGCAGGATCCTCGAGGTGCTTCCCCTCCCCTGAGGAGGCCTTCTTTGCTTCCAGGACTGCCCAGATCAGCCATCAGATTCGAGGAAAACAAGGCTTCTTCTTCCAGGCTCTGAACAGAGTTATGAGTAATCCCTGCTGCTTCTGAATTTCAATCTTTGACTGATATAAAACCTTCCCTTCTCTTATTATCTAATTTGCTTGAAGTTAACTATCCTAAGCCAGGAATTCTTCAATTTTCGGGTCTTATCTTTTTTTTATCTTGCATGACTCAGTCTGCGATACGATGATTTCTTAGAATTGCTGAATACCTGCTAGCTCATTACTTTGCTTTGAGACATTAGCCATCAAACCTAAATCTAAAAATCCCCAAAAAAAATTAGTGTACTGCTTTTACTGCATATTTAGCATTCTTAGAGTCATCCTGCATCACTCCTTCATTCCAAACCTCTCCAATACCTTTCGAATGTATCCTCCCTGAGATAAATGCAGCAACTTCTTGGTTCAATCTCTGAAAATCTCCATGCCTAAAATCTTCTGTGCAACCCCCAAGTCCATCTCAAACTCCGAGATAGGCTTGCTTTCAAATCCTGCACTATCCTCTTACATGATATCAGCATGTCATCTACATACAAGAGTAGATATACCTTGGATCCATCCTCCAGAGATTTTATATACACACATGGATCAAAATTGTACCTGGAAAGTCTAATGCTCCTCACGAAGGTATCAAACCGCTTGTACCATTGCCTCGGTGACTGCTTCAACCCGTACAATGATTTTTTTAACAAGCATACCTTCTCCATTAATCCAGGCTCCCTGAACCCTTGTGGATGCTCCATGTAGATGCTCTCCTCAAGATGTCCATGAAGAAATGCTGTCTTCACGTCCATCTACTCCAGCTCCAAATCCTGAGCTGCTATAATGCTTACGAGCACCCTGATAGATGTATGCCTGACAACGGAAGAGAAGACCTCAAAATAGTCGATGCCTTTTTTCTATGAGTACCCCTTTGCTACCAGCCTAGCCTTGTATCTCACTCCACCTTGTTCTAAATTTCCCTCCTTTCTTATAAAGACCCATTTGGAGCCAATGGGTCGACTCCCTCCTGGTAGGTCAACCAACTGCCATGTCTTGTTCTTCCAAAGAGAGTCCATCTCCTCCATCTTGGCTTGTATCCATGACCTCGCATCTGAACTATCCATGGCCTCCTCAAATATCTCTGGATCTCCACTGGTAGAGATGAGAGCATATGAGATGGTCTCATCTATGTCGTACCGCACTAATTTTTGAATGTTCCTCTTAGGCTTGTGCAGTGCTACACCTCTTAGATTGTCTTGCAAATCTGTAGTTTCTGGCTCCTCCAGCACATCCTCATGGACAGAAGTCCCCCCTCGCAGATCCTCCACATGTGTGGGAATATGACTACGACTCTCCACCTTAAAGTGAACCTATTTCGAGGTTAAAACTGATAGCTCATCTCTTGACTGCAAAAAATATGATCTGCTATCCTCCACAGACCTGTCGACCCCATTTGCAACACCTGGCTTCTTTAGAAGGCTCCTCTCATCGAAGATGACATTCCTACTGACTGTAGACCACTGAGAGTGAGGATCCATGATGGGGACATCGACCATCATGGATCCCAGAGCAGCATGGATCTTGGAGTAGCATGGATTTTAATAAATTTAAATTCAAAAAAATTAGTTGGTTAGGATTGATTATTTTGAAATTTGATTTAGGATTTGGTTGGTTAGGACTAAGATATAGATATGCCTTATCTTATCCTTATCTTGTATTTGAATTTGAACCAATTTTATATTTTTATCTTGTATTCAAATTCAAATGAGGATTGGAAAGTCTATAAATACCACCCTCTGTCCTATGTAAAAAAAAGTTTTGGTGAATAAATATGAGTTTTTAGAAGCGTGATTGTTCGTCTTGCCTTCGCCTTCGGGCATCGAGGGACGTGAGGCCCTAGTTATCCCTCTTCCCTTTGATTCCATTTTCTTTATCCCCTCATATCCTTTGAGATTCATCCTAATGCCTCCAAGTATCGAGGTGGGTGGAATGCCCTAGAGGTGAGAGGTTTCTTTGTTGGTGTGAGTCACAAAGTTCATGAGACCCAGATCCCTGTCTTTCATCTCCATTAATTTCTTTTACCACTCCCTTACAAAAAAATATAAAAAAATATGATACCCTAATTTTGGTGACTTCTAGGCTCACCAACGATCCTGTCCCCCATCAATTTTTGGTATCAGAGCCCAGATTGATTAGGATATATTTTTTTCTTTCTTTCCCAAACATTCTAGATTCATCTGCTTCACACCGATGCCGAGTGCTTCTACCACCACCTAGATCTCCCGCTTCATCATCCCCATCTCTCCACTTCTCCCATATTGCACATCTTCCATCGCTCAAGTACCTTGACCTTCACTTCAACGAGTTCGAGGGAGGTGTCCCCATGGCTATCTTCGACAAGGATCTCGACGTCATCTTCGTCAACCACAACTGCTTCGCCTTTGACATCCCGGACAACTTCGGCATCTCCCCCATCTCCGTCATCATCCTCGCCAACAACCGCTTCTGGGGATGCATCCTGGCCAGCCCGGGGAACATGTCCAAGACCCTAAACGAGATCATCCTCCTAAATAATGGCCTGCGATCTTGCCTCCCTCCCGAGATCGGCCTCCTCAATGAGCTCACTGTTCTCAATGTCAGCTTCAACCAGCTGTCGGCCCCCTGCCGGACTCGATTGGATGGATGCTCAGCCTCGAGCAGCTGGATGTCACCCAGAACCTCCTCTCTGGTGAGATCCCGACGTTGATCTGCACCCTGCCCCACCTTCAGAACTTCACCTTCTCTTACAACTTCTTCACCGAAGAGCCACCGGTGTGCCTCAAGGTGCCGTCCTTCGATGATCGGAGGAACTACCTGCCCGGCCGGCTAGCACAAAGATCGACGGCACAATGCAAGTCCTTTTTGTCCCACCCTGTGGATTGCAACTCCTTCTAGTGGGCACCGTTCGTGCCGGCTCCGCCTCCAGTTTACCCTTCTCCACCACCTCACCGATGCCTCACCACCTCATCACCCCTTTCTTCGCCCTCCCCCTAACCACCTTCGTTTTCCCTAATGCCGTGACTGCTACCATCGCCTCCCTACTACCCACCATCTCACAATAGTTCCCCCCTTCTCCAGCGAACTGTCTGCGCCACCTCACCGATGCCTCATCGCCGCCCCTTGGATGCTGTGACTGCCACCGCCGCTCCCCGGCTACCATCACCAGCCTCCATCCACCTCCACCTAGATCGAGCCCCCCTCCTCTCTGCCTCATCGATCGCCAAGTCCTTGCAATAGAGACCCTCCCTGCCGCTTGCAATCACTGCCATCGATCGTGGCTGCCATCGCATGGAACCGCCTCCACCATTCAGCATCCCGTGGAGAAGATGAAGCCCGCACGAACGTGAATGCAATGTCTGCATTTAGAGCCGACTTCTCCCTGATGGGGGACAATTATGAGATGATGCATTTCAAATGAAATCAGTGATAATTAAATGAAAGATGAAGTAAATAGATGCAGCTACTCACGTAATGAACTAGGAATTCAAAGATAGGATTCTAAAATTTAAACTTGGTTAGAAGAATAAACCATTCAAAGAAATAAAGAGAGGAGGACCTTTGTGGTTAAGAAACCACTCAGATTAGGGTTTAGTTATTCTAATAATTGCATATCTGAAAGTCTATCTAAAGAGGGTTATTGGGCAATTAATATGTATAACCTTAGCACTGGGAACACTCAAAGAAGAACATTCCAGGATGACAGGGAGATTCCATAGGTTGCAAGGCTTCTTGTATCCGGTTCTTTGGCCTGAGAGACCTTCTTCTTAGGAGTCTGGAAGCCCGGGGATCCTGCAACAAAATGTAAAGAGAGATTAGAAAAAAAAAAGGTTGAGATGGAGAAGTGAAGGGAGAGATCTTTAAGAGATGAAAGGATGCCCGGAGTAGTCTTATTGAAGATCTTCTATGGCTTCATTTGGTTGACAACTACCAGCTTGATCTTGCAAAGAACTCCTTGGATGGTTGGCTTCATTATAAATGATGGAGATGTGGACTCTTGAGATGCTTCTTGTGTTGGCCGAATGGACTAAGAGGGATGGAGGAAATTAGGTTGAAGAGGGAAAGTTGGAAAGAGGAAGAACTCTAGGCCTCACACCCACCTTCTCATAAGGGACCAAGCATTTAAGCAAGGAAAAATTCTAAGAAAATATTTTCTTCGTTAATTCAAATTTCATAAGTGATTACAATAGGTTTTGGGGCCTATTTTATAGACACCAAACCATTTGAAATTCAAAATTTGAAATTCAAAATTACAAAATGAGGGGAGAGATTGGTGGCCAACTTCATGAAATGAGGGAAGAGATTGGTGGCCGACTTCATGGTGGTTGACTTCATGATGAGGGCGCCATTTATGGAGGAAATGTGGCCATTTCAAATTCCTTCTTCCTTAGGCGAGATTCCATGGTGATGTGGCAAGAAGGAATGATGAAGTGGCTTCCAAGTTGGTGAACCCATGGTCTATGCGCCCACTAGTCTTCTTGACTTGGTTGAGCTAAAACTAGGTTGGTCTTGGCTAACTCTCCTTGAGTCAATTTCAATAAAGACTTAATTAAAGCAAATACTGGACTCAATTACCAAATTGAAATGAGTACAAAACTAATAAACTAAAATTTAAATTTATTATAGGACTTGAGCTCTCAATTTCCCAACCATAAAGAATCTTTCCTAATTTGGATCAGTTGGAGTCCTTTCCTGAGCCTGGTGCTCGCACCAATTCTCGTCAGGTGGGAGGAACTCGACCCTGTCGAGTAAGGATCGGTCTGACTGTGATATCTTTCTAGTAGGTTCGGGTCAATTTGCTACAGATCCTCTCGGGTGATCCAGGAGTCCTCAGAATTGGGTCATCCTTGCCAATGAACTAGGTAACGTTGATAGCCCTTATTCCTAGTGGTAATCACCTGGTCATCCAAGATATGTTCAACTTTATCTCTCCATCCTGGTGGAATTGCTGGTGGGCACTCGGATATGGTTTCGCTCTCAAAGGTGGGATAAAGCCCAAAAGGCTCGTTAGGAATTAATGCCGGCTCTTTATATTTAATTAGATCAGCAATATTAAAAGTAGAACTAATGCCATAATTAGAAGGTAACTCTAATACATATGCATTAGGTCCAATTCTCTTTGTTACTTTGAAAGGTCCAGCTCCCCGGGCATGCAATTTTTTTCATAGTTCCCGGTGGAAACCTTTCAAGTCTTAGTTTAATCATTACAGAGTCCCTTTCATTAAATTCTTTCATTCGTTTACGTGAATTAGCCATATGCTTATAGACTTCATTGCTCATTTGAATCTTTTTACTAATTTCCTTATGCAATTCGTGGATATGCTGTGCATATGACTCGGCAGACTCAGATACTCGTATAGACACATAATAAAATGCAGACTCAACTATGCATTCTTATTGAGAGGGGTTTTATTGGACTCTTAGGGCCTAAACCTAACAGACTATTGACTCTCTAGGTTTGACCCTGGTCTGGTATGCACATGAAAAATTACCATAGATCCCTAGCAAATGCCATAAGGTAACCAAAAGTAGGTAGCAAAAGGGATGGGCTTTAAAGATTCATGCAACCTGGTAATCTCTACAAAATGTAACCCAATAGCTCTAGAAACATGAGAAGACTCAGGGAAGGGTAAGAAATAGGAATCGGAGTCTTGGGGTAACTTATGGAAAGCATGAAACAGACCTTGCTTACTCAACATGACCTTAAGGTTTGAATATTGATCTATGGATGTCATAAGGTTAAATTGATGGATGGAGAATTTGGTCGTTGTAAGTGCAGGTTTTTCAAGAAGGGAAGACTTGGTCAGTTCCAGAAAAAGGTTATCGACTGGGGTTAGAAGAAAGAACTCTTTACAAGGGAGCTGAATGAGGTCTTGGGTTGTGGCTAAAGGAGTAAGCTTTTCCTGAGGGTATTGACTTATAGGAACCAAGTCCCCACTAATTTTTTGTGGTTATGATATTTTAGGACTAGGCTCAACACTCTTATCTTCTTCAAGGATTTCCTCAGGTAAGGTATTATAGTTGTCCTTCTCGAAGTCTTCTCCTTCATATTCGTCTACCAAACTCATGTCAGCCTCATATACTTCAATCATGGGTTCTAATTCTTTCTCCTTTAATTATTCTTTTAGTATGGCTTCATTCTGGTCAACTAATCCTGGGTTGGCCATACCTAATTCCTTTTCAATGTCATTTTTCTGGGTTGGAGGTGATATAAAAGTCTGGTTCACACTAGGTGTTGGACCAATGGGGATATGATTCAAGTTGGTAGAGGTCAAATTTAGGTTCAAAGTACTTGATCTAGCATGCCTCAAGGACCTTTCATAGTTTTGGACTACTCGGTAGGCTTGCTCCAAACTATAGATATTATATCTAAATAATTCTCTCTGTATATCTTCCCTCAAACCCTCTTCAAATCGAATTAGGATATCATATGGATCCACTTTCACAATATAGTGCATCAGATGCTCGAATCTATCAATATAATCATTGACTGATCCATTACCTTGGGTCAACCTCTCTAAGTGGTCTAGGAGATTTTGTTGGTAGGACACAGGGATATACCTTTTACGAAGCTTGCTCTTCATTTCTTTTCAGGTCCTAATGGGTTCGTGTCTCTCATATGCCCTCCTTCCTTGAACATTGTTCCAATAAGACTCGGTTGGACCCCATAGATGCACTCGGGCAAACCTAACCTTTCCATCCTCGGACATTTCATTCCACTTAAAATAATCATCCATATCTTCCTCCCAATCTATATAAACCTTAGGATTTAGATTTCCATCAAAAGTGGGTGCTTCCAACCTAATGTTCCTAAGGGTTTGGTCATCATGGTCCATTTGGTCCTGATTGGGTCTCCTAGGATTTGGCTCATAAGCTGGGTCAAGGAGTGCTCTCCTAGGTTTCGGGTCATGGACTAGATCAGGGTTGGGTTCAGGGAAAAGGTCTTGGTGAGGAGCCCTTCTAAGGTTGATGGGTGTACCAAACTCTAGTTCAGGCTCTAATTCAATCTGGACTTCATGGGTTCTTCTAGGGGTATGAGCCTCTAGTCGGTCAAGCTTAGCACTGATGTGGGTCATCTGATCAGTCATGCTTTGGTTAGTCTGGGCCAATTAATCAGTCAAGTTTTGGTTCAGTCGAGCCACTTGATCATTCAAAGTTTTCATAAAGGTCTCAAAGATTTGGTCCATGGTTGTACTAGTTTGAGCTTGGGTTTGCTGGTAAAGTGCTCTTGATCTAGTTGCCATGCACACACAAACTTGAACTCGGGCTAGGGGTTTACTAGACCTAGAGTCCAAACCAAATATTAGGTCAAGATGATGATCTTGGTTGTAGTAACTTGGCACCTGGCCAAGTAAGTGTAAGGTTGATGGAGGTCCCTCTTTGCTTGCCTTAGACACCAATATGAAATTAGCTAGGTAAGCGAACCAACCCACCTTCCTTCAGGCTCTTGTCCCTGAACCACTTGCCTAGACACCAGATAAACAAGCACACACAAACAAGTTGTCAAGTTGACTTGACACTTAGTTCGGTCCAACCTCGTGGGTGCCCCTAGCTCACTAGAGCAAGTTAAATGTCTACTCCGTTTTAATTAGGGATTGGGCTCGCTATGCAGGTTGGTGATTTTTTTGGGCTAGGGACAGGTAATGAAATCCTGACCCTATATCAAATTGATGCCCTTAAGATGATTTATCATAAGATGAATGCAAGCATGCAAATGAACCCTAATTTCAGGTGCAGAATTCAGTGTGTTGCAGTTCAGATGTGGGGCAAAAGAGTGATGTGTAATAGTGTTAGAAAATTCAGAAAAAATCATCGAGCTTTTCTAACTCATAGATGATATATCATATGAAAGGAAATTTAAAACTAAGATCTGTGTTAGACGTGATAATTCCTGGAACATAGACAATGCTAAAAAAAATAGAACAGCAGAAATTAAAAGATGCTGAAATTAAAATGCAAGTCTTATGTTCCCCTTCAAAGGTCAATGATGCGGCATACTTATAGGAAATATGACATGAATGACTAAAGAAATTAAGCTAATTAAACTCTAAACATATGATTATAATTCATTCAAAGAGGAGTCATTTGGATGCATAGAAGAAGACTAAATTAGAAGGCTAAAATGCTTCGCAGTGCAAATCTAGATTAAGTTAAGAAATAAGGACCTACGTGGCTAGAGAAACCATCTAATTAGGGCTTTACCCTATTCAGAATCTCCGACCTCAAGAGGAAAGGATAGGGTTTAGAGACCAATAATGACTTTCAAAGACCCTACACTAACCTTACTACAGGAACTCTCAAGACTGGCAATTGAATGATCAAACCAAACCACCCATTGGAAGTAGAGGTCCTTGATGCTGAGATGAGGGCAAGGAGGACTTCATCCTAGACCGGGTACTCGTTAGGATCCTGCAAGAACACCCATTAGTATTGTGGAAAAATTGGAAGATAGCATGGAATAGAAATAATGGAAGGGAGGGAATAGAGGATTGTTGATGATCTAGGTGGAGCGTGGCCAGCCGATCTTGAAGATGAGGTAGGCATCAATGGAAGAAGAACTTATGCTGGAATTTGAGAACTAAGGCACTTGGTTGAGCCTCTTACTCAATCCCTCATGGATGGCATTTGCAAATACAAATGGAGATAAGAAAATTCTGAATTTCATTCATTCAAAAGCATCCTTTCACAAAGAGATTAGGGGCCTATTTATAATCTTCTAAGCCTCATTTGAAATTCTAATTTTACATGAAAAGAGGGAAAAATGTAGTTACATATTTGAATTTCAAAATTCATGAAAAGGGGGCATCAAATCTGAAAATCTGCATGCATGGGTGCCAAGTGTCTAAATCTGAAAATCTTCATATATGGATGCCAAGTGTCCAAATATGAAAATGTGCATGCATGGGTGCCAAGTGTCCAAATCTAAAATTCTTCATGTATGGGTGCCAAGTGTCCAAATATGAAAAACTTCATGTATGGGTGCCAAGTGTCCATTCTCTTGGATAAGATGTTTGGTGAGGTGGCTTCAATCAAAGTTTCATTCCATCCAATGGCTCTTATTTCATGCACCTTTGATTTGAAGATTTACTTGATGTAGCTTTGGTTCATCCCATGGTCAAATTATATGCTCCCTTGGTTGGACTTGACTCAAGCTCAAAAGAAAAATTACAACTCAATTTGGACTTGAGTACATTTGACTCTCACAACTCAATTGACCCAAGGCTTCAAGACCTAATACTTAGCAAGACTCAAACATAAAATTCATGATACAAGAAGAATTAACTAGACTCAAGACTCGGACTAGGAACAAGTTAACAAGGTTAGAACTCAATTTACAATCCATAAGGAATTGGTGTTGACTAGGTTTGATTGAAGTCTTCTTTTAACCTTGGTGCCCGCACCAGTCAATCACAATGGCACCCCTACACGCCTTAGAAGATCCCCATGGAATGGGAGGAGAGGGTCTTTAAACCCTACTTTTCTCTTAAGACTGGATGACCTGGTGAAGCACCCAATCCAGGTACTGAAGAAGATGCAAAATCCTAACCAACCATGCTCTGATACCAAGATGATGGGGGACAATTATGAGATGATGCATTTCAAATGAAATCAATAATAATTAAATGAAAGATGAAGTAAATAGATGCAGCTACTCACGTAATAAACTAGGAATTCAAAGATAGGATTCTAAAATTTAAACTTGACTAGAAGAATAAACCATTCAAAGAAATAAAGAGAGGAGGACCTTCGTGGTTAAGAAACCACTCAGATTAGGCTTTAGTTATTCTAATAATTATAGATCTGAAAGTCTATCTAAAGAGGGTTATCCAATAATTAATATGTATAACCTTAGCACTGGGAACACTCAAAGAAGAACACTCCAGGATGATAGGGAGATTCCATATGTTGCAAGGCTTCTTGTATCCGGTTCTTTGGCATGGGAGACCTTCTTCTCAGGAGTCTGGAAGCCTGGGGATCCTGCAACAAAATGTAAAGAGAGATTAGGGAAAAAAAAGGTTGAGATGGAGAAGTGAAGGGAGAGATCTTTGAGAGATGAAAGGATGCCCGAAGTAGTCTTGTTGAAGATCTTCTATGGCTTCATTTGGTTGACAACTACCGGCTTGATCTTGCAAAGAACTCCTTGGATGGTTGGCTTCATTATAGATGATGGAGATGTGGACTCTTGAGATGCTTTTTGTGTTGGCCGAATGGACTAAGAGGGATGGAGGAAATTAGGTTGAAGAGGAAAAGTTGGAAAGAGAAAGAACTCTAGGCCTCACGCCCACCTTCTCACAAGGAACCAAGCATTTAAGCAAGGGAAAATTCTAAGAAAATATTTACTTCATTAATTCAAATTTCATAAGTGATTACAATAGGTTTTGGGGCCTATTTTATAGACACCAAACCATTTGAAATTCAAATTTTGAAATTCAAAATTACAAAATGAAGGGAGACATTGGTGGCCAACTTCATGAAATGAGGGGAGAGATTGGTGGCCGACTTCCTGGTGGTTGACTTCATGATGAAGGCGCCATTTGTGGAGGAAATGTGGCCATTTCAAATTCCTTCTTCCTTAGGCGAGATTCCATGGTGATGTGTCCAGGTGATATGGCAAGGAGGAATGATGAAGTGGCTTCCAAGTTGGTGAACCCATGGTCTATGCGCCCACTAGTCTTCTTGACTTGGTTGAGCTGAAACCAAGTTGGTCTTGGCTGACTCTCCTTGACTCAATTACAATAAAGACTTAATTAAAGCAAACACTGGACTCAATTACCAAATTAAAATGAGTGCAAGACTAATAAACTTAAATAAAAATTTATTACAGGACTCGAGCTCTAAATTTTCCAACCATAAATAATCTTTCCTAATTTGGATTGGTTAGAGTCTTTTATTGAGCCCGGTGCCCGCACCACTCCCTCTACACGGTTCTCAAAGCTACACAAATCCCAAAGCTACACGCTTCTCAAAGTTGCACTATTCTCAATGCCATATAGATTTCAGAGCAAGTCTTTGGATGTGGTTCATCAAAGCCCCTGCTAATCTTGACTCGATGGAGTCGAGTTTTCCCCATCTCAGGAAAATGATGGGGACATCAACCTGCACGGATCCCGAAATAGCACGAATCTTAGAGTAGCACGGATTTTAATAAATTCAAATTCGAATTCAAAAAAATTAGTTGGTTAGGATTGATTATTTTGAAATTTGATTTAGGATTTGATTAGTTAGGATTGAGATATAGATAGGCCTTATCTTATCCTTATCTTGTATTTGAATTTGAACCATTTTTATATTTTTATCTTGTATTCAAATTCAAATGAGGATTGGAAAGGTCTATAAATACCACCCTCGGTCCTTTGTAAACAACAATTTTGGTGAATAAATATGAATTTTTAGAAGAGTGATTCTTTGTCTTGCCTTCACCTTTGGGCATCGAGGGGCATGAACCCTAGTTATCCCCCTTCCCTTTGATTCCATTTTTTTTATTCCCTCATGTCCTTTGAGATTCATCCAAATGCCTCCAAGTTTCGAGGTGGATAGAATGCCCTAGAGGTGAGAGGTCTCTTCGTCAGTGTGAGTCCCAAAGTCCATGAGATCTAGATCCCTGTCTTTCATCCCCATTATTTCCTTCACTACTCCCTTACAAAAAAATATAAAAAAAATATGATACCCTAATTTTGGTGACTTCTAGGCTTGCTTGCGATCCTATTTTGTCCCCCATCAATCCACCAATAGGTAACCTTTCACGCCCCATGGGTATCTAATGAATATCAGCTTGCGTGACTTTGGATCCAATTTATTCCTTTCGGCTCCTTCCACTAGTGCATATGCTAGACTGCCAAAAACTTTTAGGTGACCAAGTTCCACCTTCTTCCCACTTCAGACCTACTTTGGAATGCTTCCATCGATCCTTCTATTTGGGGACCTGTTTACAAGAAAACAAGAAAAGATTAAAGCATCACCCCAAAAGACCTTAGGTAGTGATGCTTGCAGCCTCAAGCTCCTGGCCTTCTCTGTCAATGTCCGGTTCATCCTTTCAGCTACACCATTTTGTTGGGGAGTCATCTTCACTATGAATTGGCGTTTGATACCATTCTCCTCATAGTAGCTTCTAAATTCAAAGCTTGTGTACTCTCCTCCATTGTCATACCGTAGGCACTTGATTGATTTTCTTGTTTTCTTTTTCACTTCAGCTCTCTAGGCCTTGAACCGAGCACATACCTCTGATTTTTTCCTGATCAGATATATCCACACCTTCCTGGAGAAGTCATCGATGAAGGTAACAAAGTATTTTGCTCCACCCCTGGCTGATATGGGTGCCGGCTCCCATACATCCGAGTGAACTAACTCCAAAACACCTTCACTCCATTTGGTACTCCTGGCAAACGTTACTCTGCGATGTTTGCCATAAATACAAGGCTCACATAGATCATCTCCCTCTTTCTTAAGTGCTGGAATTAGACACTTCTTGGAGACTTCCATGAGTCCTCGATCACTCATGTGACCCATCCGATAGTGCCATAGCTGGTAGGTAAGCTGCTCCTTATGTGCTGTAGCTAGGATCTCCACACTATCTGTAACTACTGAGCCTTCAATCCTATAAAAGTTGTTGCTCAGTCTTCTTGCTCTCATCACCACCAAGGCTCCCTTGGTTATCTTCAAGCATCCACTACCTGGTGAACAACTAAAGGCATACCCCTGCTTCTCTAAATAACCTAGGGAAATCATGTTCTTCAGCTCCGGCACATGCTTGATATTGGTAAACGTCCGTATGACTCCATCATACATTCTTACCTTGATTGTACGAACACTAGCAACCTTACATGGATGATCATCCCCGAGACTCACACTTTCACCATTTTCTTTGGCATAAGAATCAAACCAATTCCTATGTGAAGTGTAATGAAAGAACAAGCTGAATCCAATATCCATTCATGTCATACTCCATGGCTCCATCTGATACAACCAGTAAATCACCTTCACTGTCCTCAAATGAATGTGCACCACTCCCACTGGTCGAATCTCCTTTGGAAAAGCCCTTCCCCTTTTTATTCTTCAGAAGTGGACAGTTCCTCTTCAGATGACCAGGCTGATGACATTTAAAATACTTCTAGCCCTACTGACTACCTTGAGACTTGGACCTACCTTTTGATTTTTCTCGAGTCCTTTCCCTTGGCCCTCCTTGCCTCTCATTCATAGCAAGAATCTCTGAACTTGAACTTTCTTTGCATAGCTTTTCCCGTTTCTCATTAGACCTGAGAACTCCAACCACTTCTTCGAAGTTTAAGGTCTCCTTTCCATACACCAGAGTTGTAATGAGACCATCATATGATACTGGAAGTGAACACAGCAACAGGAGAGCTCTATCCTCCTCATCTATCTTCACATCAAGGCTCATAACATCCTAGCATACTTGATTGAATTTCTGGATATGAGCAATCAAATCTCCTCCCTCAGGCATCTGCAAGTTGTACAGCAGTTTCTTTAACCACAACTTGTTCATCATATTCTTGCCCAAGTATGTGTTCTTCAACTTCTTCCAAAGACCCTTCGTGATGCGGGACTAAATATGCATGCAAAGTATTTTTATATTTGTATATGTTGAGTTAGGTGTCTAAATCCTGAAAATAAAGCCAAGAATTAAAGTAGAGAGTTCTATGAAAAAATAAGAAGCAATAGCATACAAAACGACCCTAAAAGTAATAGAAAAGAGGACCGCCGAGGCTGAGAAGCCCCGGTTGGGCTAGTTTTCCTTCAATAATGCTACTGGCAAGTAGAGGGGGTGTACCTGATAGGATCTTGTAGATGGATCCTTATAGAGGTCTCTCTTCGCTTCCGGATGCAGCTTGGATGATCAAGCCGAAGACCCCGCGGATTCGCAGCTTTCAACTCGGTGATCCGATCGTTGCCCGATTGGAATCAATGGATTCGTAAACTTTGAGAGACCTGTAAATCACCTATCAAGGGTTAGAAATCAATGTAAGGATGAAAAAATAAATTGAAAACAGCAAGGATGGAAGAGTTTTTGTGTTGGGCGGCCAAGGCTGGAGAGATGGCTTCTAGGGTTTTGATGGTGGCTGGAAGCAGGGTGCAAGAAACAAGGAAGAAGAAGGGGTTCACATAGATTCTCCTTAGCACACAGCAAGCACACAGCAGAGATACGAAAACTCAATATAATTTCATTCAAAAGTTATCAAGTTTTTATACAAGGAGTCCCTTATATAGATTCATGAGACTTAGGGCCCTAGCAAAAGAAAATAAGAAAAATAAGGGGTGCCCACTTTCTTCCTAAAGTGTAGGGCTGTATACATGGAAGAAAACACTCTCATGCCATACAAAATCCCTCCAAACAAGGTAGGTAGTGGGCAGCCAAAGGGGGGGACCAAGGGGCACCAACTTCTTACTTCTCTTGGCTTGGGGTGGACCATTTCTTTCCTAAGCAAGCTGGCATCAATCATGGGATTCATGTTTATCTGTTTTGACTTTCCTTCTTGTCATGTTGGCATGTGGAGTTGGTGTGCTTGGGGTGTGGAAGGAGTGTGCTGGCGTGTGGTCATCGACTCATGCATGGGCCGACTTCATGATCCTCCAAGTAATCCTAGGTGGCGAATCCAGGGTATGACTGGGACTCCATGCGGCTACTGAGGTGGCATGCTGGGTGGTGTCCTTCACATGCTTGAGTCTTCTTTGACTGGGCTTGACTCAATACAGACTCGATACAACTAGACATGATTACAAGACTCAAAATATGATTAGCTCAACATGAGTTGATTTGACCGACTGATCCAAAATCTTAATGGTATGGATCAAATGCTACATACATGACTCAATTATGAAAAGGCCAAAAACATGACTTAGGGGCCAAAGTGGGAACTCAAATAGGCTAAGCTCTTAATACAAACTGGACTTAAATAGACTAATACTACTAAAAAATCCACAGAGGGTTGAGAAGCCTCTGTCTTATTCTGGTGCCTCTGGTGTTCGCACCAATTCTTCCGGGGTGGGAGGAACTCGACCCTATCGAGTAAGGATCATACTAGCTCATGTATCTCTCGAGAAGGTCTGGGTTGAGGTGCTGCAAGTCCTCTCAAGAAATCCATGAATCATCTAATTCTGGCCGGCCTAGCCATCGGACCAGGTAGCGTTGGTAGCCGCGGCCCCGGGTCATAATGGCTTGATCATCCAGGATACGCTTGATCCGTTCTCCTCTCTCAGGCCAATTAATTGGTGGACACTTTGGGCTAAGGTTGCTCACAAGGGATGGAGTAGGTCCAAAGGCCTCACTAGGTATCGTTTCCGGTTCTCTATACTCAACTAGGTCTGCGATATTGAAGGTAGAACTAATGCCAAATTCCATGAGAAAATCTAACACATAGACATTTGGTCCAACCTTTTCTATCACTCTAAAAGGTCCGGCTCTGCTAGCATAAAGCTTCTTAACGGTCCTGGGTGGGAACCACTCAGGTCTAAGCCTAATCATGATAGAATCTCCAACATTAAATTTCTTGGCTCTTTTTCGGGAATTAGCCAGTTTCTTATATGTTTCATTATTAGTGCTTAATGCAGATCTCTTAACATGAGGCACCTGTGATTCGTACTGACACCTAATAAAGTGTAGACTATACATTCCTATTGAGAGGAGTTTTATTGGACTCTTATGGGCCTAAACCTAATAGACTATAGACTCTCTAGGTTAGATCCTGGTTTGGTATGCACATGAAAATTTACAATGGACTCTTAGCAAATGCCATAAGGTCTTCCAAAAGTAGGTCTCAAACCTAACATACTCAAAAAATTGGTGTAACCGAACGACCTTAACAAAGTATATTTGGAAAGTTTGGGAAACATTAGAAGCCTTTGGGTAGGGCAGGAAATAAGAATCGAAGTCTTGAGGTAATCTATTGGAAGCATGCAATAGACCTTGGTTACTAGGGATAACCTTAAGATTTGAACATTGATCTATGGGTGACATAAGGTCCACTTGAAGGATGGGAAATTTGGTCATTGCAAGTGTAGGTTCTTTAGGAAAGGATGACTTAATCAATTCAAGAAAAATGTTATCAACTGGGGTTAGAGGAATGAACTCTTTATGAGGGTACTAAATGAGGTCTCGGGCTGGGGTTGATGGAGTGGGCTCTTCCTTAGGGTATAGACTTATAGGAACCAAGTCCTCACTAATTTTCTATTGTTCTGCTACTTCAAGACTAGGTTCTACAATTCTATCTTCTCCTAGGGTTTTCTTAGGTAAGGTACTAGAGTTATCCTCCTCAAAGTCTTCTCTTTCGTATTCATCTACTAAGCTCATGTCAACCTCATACACTTTAGCAATGGGTTCTGATTTGTCCTCTCCTTCAGGTTTCTCACTTCGATCATTCATATGAACTAATGGGGTAGTAGGAGTTGGTTGGTCTAAAGGAAGTTGGCTAGGGTTGGGTTTGGGTTAAGGGGTACTAATCTTGCTAGACTTATATTGACTAATCTTGAGTTCCCTTTGATATAACTCAAATTCCCTAGCTATGTGATAGGCTTCCACTAGGTCTTGAATTGGCCAATGAAATAGCTCCCATTGGATATCCCTACGTAGGCCATCTCGAAATCTAGCCATGATCTTATACTCAGGTTCAATTATGTTACATCTTCTAATAAACTCATTAAATTGAACAATATACTCAGACACGATTTTATTACCCTACCTCAATTTGTACCATTGGTCTAAAAGTTTGTATTCATAGAATTCACCTAGGTACTTCTCTCTCAATTTACTTCTCATGGCTTTCCAGGTACGTATTTCATCTCCTCCTCGATAACATTCATCCTCAATAACTGTCCAATGCAACTTAGCATATCGGGTTAACCTATGTATGGCCAATCTAAATTTTTCTAACTCTGACATCTTAGTGTACTCAAAATACTGATCCATTCTCTCCTCCTAATAAATATACAACTCTTGGCTTCCATCAAAAGTGGGTGCATAAGGTTGGGTGTTCCTAATGGGTCTTTCCTCTGAATCAACCAAGTATGGGTATGGACATCTAGGATTAGACTCAGGGGCAAGATCATGATAATAGGCTCTTGGATCAAGGGAATTGGGCCTAGATGATTTACGTTTAGTATGGGCCATCTGTTCAGTGAGGGCTTAAATCTGGGCTTCAAGATTATCCATGGGTTCAGCCAAAGGTGGAGATGGTGGATGAAATGGGACTCCTGATCTAGTGCACATGCAAGACTCAACAATAACTCGACTACGGCTACCTAGACCTAGAGCCCAAACAGAATGAGTTGACTCAACTTACACACAATGTAACTCCTAGTCCTTCAACTGGTTAGGTAAGAGGTGGGATGGTGGGAGGCTTCCCTACTCTCGCAGGGACCCAATTAAAGAACCACCAAGCCGCTTAAATCGTTTGACACTGTACCTCTAGCCTAGACACTAGCTTCCAGTAATAGGAGATGAATTGGGTGCACTAGTCTTCCCACAATGGTTGAATCCGACCTGTTGATGTCCCTAGCCCTCTAGGGCAAATTAGGTCTACTCGATTTTAATTAGGGTTGGATTCAGATGCAAGGATTATGGTTTTGGGCTAAGGAGAGGTGATCATATCCTCCCCCATCTGACATAGTAAAATTTTCCTTAAAGTATTTTATGCCCATGATGGCAGGCATATGAAAATGCAACTTAGGGTTTCAAGTATTTTTGGTGTTTTATGAGTATATGTATTTTTTTTGGTATTTTTTAAGCAAAAATATAATTTGTAGATAATGGCCTAATATGCAAGAAACATGTCAAAATTTTAAGATATGCAAAAATTATACTAAAAGAACCCTGAACTTACTGAAATTAGCTTTGCCGAAAAAAATAGGGAAGAACTTTTCTTAGACAGTATTCCGGATGGCAGAAAATTCATAGATCAAAATAATTCTTAAAAATTTTTGAAAATTAATTTAAATTATAGGGAATCAAAAAAAGCAAAAATCCAATTCTTTTAAGTTTTCTACAAGCATAAACAATTAAAATAGCAGGCTATGTACTGAGATAGCTGAGATGCAAAATTACCCTAATGAAGCTCTTTGTTTTCTTCTTCAGGAGTCAATCACAGCGGCACTCCTACACGCCATAGGAGATTTCGTAGATTGGGAAGAGAGGGTCTTGCAGCCCTACTTGTCTCCTATGACCAGACGGCCATGGTGAAGCACCTGATCCGAATATTCAAAGAAAAACTAAGCCCAACCTGGCTCTGATACCAAATGATGCGGGACTAAATATGCATGTAAAGTATTTTTATATTTTTATATGTTGAGTTAGGTATCTAAATCCCAAAAATAAGTCCAAGAATTAAAGTAGAGAGTTCTATGTAAAAATAAGAAGCAACAATATGCAAAAAGACCCTAAAAGTAATAGAAAAGAGGACCACCAAGGCTGAGAAGTGCCGGTTGGGCTAGTTCTCCTTCAATAATGCTACTGGTAAGTAGAGAGGGTGTACCTGACAGGATCTTATAGATGGATCCTTGTAGAGGTCTCTCTTCGCTCCTGTATGCGGCCTGGATGATCAAGCCGAAGATCCCATGGATTCGCGGCTTTCAACCCAGTGATTTGATCGTTGCCCGGCTAGAATCAATGGATTCGTAGACTTCAAGGGACCTACAAATCGCCTATCAAGGATTAGAAATCAATGTAGGGATGAAGAAATAAATTGAAAACAGCAAGGATGGAAGAGTTTTTGTGTTGGGCGGCCAAGGCTAGAGAGATGGTTTTCAGGGTTTTGATGGTGGCTAGAAGCTGGGCATAGGAAACAAGGAAGAAGAAGGGGTTCACACAGATTCTCCTTAGCACACAGCAAGCACACAGCAGAGATATGAAAACTCAATATAATTTCATTCAAAATTTATCAAATTTTCATACAAGGGATCCCTTATATAGAGTCATGAGACTTAGGGCCCAAGCAAAAGAAAACAAGGAAAATAAGGGGTGCCCGCTTTCTTCCTAAAGTGTGGGGCTGTATACATGGAAGAAAACACTTTTATGCCATACAAAATCCCTCCAAACAAGGTAGGTAGTGGGCAGCCAAAGGGGGGGACCAAGGAGCGCCAACTTCTTACTTCTCTTGTCTTGGGGTGGACCACTTCTTTCCTAAGTAAGCTGGCATGAATCATGGGATTCATGTTTATCTGTTTTGATTTTCCTTTTTGTCATTCTGGTGTGTGGAGTTGGTGTGCTTGGGGTGTGGAAGGGATGTGCTGGCGTGTGGTCATCAACTCCTCATGCATGGACCGACTTCATGATCCTCCAAGTAATCCTAGGTGGCAAAATCCAGGATAAAATTGGGACTTCATGCGGCTATTGAGGTGGCACACTAGGTGGTGTCCTTCACATGCTTGAGTCTTCTTTGACTGGGCTTGACTCAATACATACTCAATACAAATGGACATGATTACAAGACTCAAAATATGATTAGCTCAACATGAGCTGACTTGACCGACTATCCAAAACCCTAATGGTATGGATCAAATACTACATACAGGACTCAATTGTGAAAAGGCCAAAAACATGACTCAGGGGCCAAAGTGGGGACTTAAATAGGCTAAGCCCTTAATACAAACTAGACTTAAATAGACTAACACTATAGAAAATCCATAGAGGGTTGAGAAATCTCTGTCTTATTCTGGTGCCTCTGGTGTCCGCACCACTTCGCCGTGGTTTCTCCACTGATCTCAGGTAAAACCTGATCAGCCAAGCACATCTTGATTGTACTGAAAGTTATCTCCTCCAGTTCCTTCCATTCTTCCAGACTAACCTTCTCTGGCTTCTCTCATATTAACACCTTATAGATCCGGTTCTATACGAGTAAATCCTTCATCCTTTGCTGCCAAAGGGTGAAGTTTTCCTTGCCATCGAATTTTCCAAAGTCTGCCTTAATACTGCTAGATGCCATATCAATAGATCTGATAAAAAATAACAACACCAACTACTCACCTTGATGTCTTGATCAAAATAGTTCCGCACCTGATCCTGTAGCGATCTTCTTTCCTTCACGCAACCTAGGCTCTGATACCAAATGTTGTGACACACCAAATGAGATCAATCCCTCCTGGATCACATATAACGCCTCAAACATGAAGCACCCTAAAGAGACTATAGCGGAAGCAACAAGCCTAGCATGACCCTATACTACCTATCTTAGGAGATAGGGGCAATGATGATCCAAACAAATAGTAAATCAAGATCAAGAAGAAGTTTTCGGGAGAGAAACAAGGGTTTAATATATTATCTCCTATCAGAATAAGTTATAGGACCTTTTGGAAGACTCGAGAGTTCTCTCTCACTCTTAGCCAAGACCGTACAATATATATATCCCTAAGTTAAACCAAACATAGCTCCTTAAACAAACTCCCAACTGGCACAGCATCAAAACAGTGAATCCATCATCCGAGTTGACTCACAGGGTTCGAGTCGGCTCGTCTAGACCACTCCTCCTATTCTAAGAACTCCAGAGTGTCTACGTACCTACTCTAAGAATTCGAGCCGACTCCGGGCAACCGAGCCGACCTGACACTGGTACATCACCCAGACCCCCATGCTTTGCTACCAACCGAGTCGACTCGAAGGACCATCGAGCCGACTCGAATAGACAGACTGAACAAAACATGGAAAAACTTAGTCTATCACCTAGGACTCTTACCGGACTCACTCCTAGCCCTAGTTACATCATGTCCATCTTGACAAAGATTTAAAACTTGACTCTAAATGCCTTGGATACACCACACCACACTCAACAAGATTGGCATGCTAGGTAGGGGAGCAGAGAAGCTGGTTTGATACCAAGTCTCCCACTGCAAGGGAGAGATCAGTGGAAGCCCATGGTCCAATGGTGACCACGTAGGCCCGCGAAGCCTCTGCTAGTCGAGCGGGAGATCCCTCTCACCGTGGTGACCACAGCCCGAAGAGGGAACTCCCTGCTCCACTACCGCCGCCTCAAGCAAACCCTCAGATCATTGCACTAGCCCAGCAGGTCCAGGCCCTGGTTGCAGTGGTGTGCCAGCTCCATCAGAGGCATCGGTCCCTAAAAACTTGGTAGCAACTAGGGACACCAGCGGCCCATGCCGCCGATCCTCGTACCAGCCTATGGTCCTTCCAAGAGGGGCCATTGCATGCAGCCTCCCGCCTGTTGGGGGACCACCAGATGGTCAGAAAGAAGTCGCAGTGTAATCCGACCGGCCGAGGGAGCCGATCCCCAGTCTCGGACCACGGTGCATGCTCATACCAGCAGTGCCAACATGGCCAGGAACTCATGCAGGAGTTCCTCCACTCCAACTGCCCTTCACTCCCTACGGTCTCTGTTGAGGGGTCCATAGACGAGGCGATCCGCCGTCAGGCGGAGAAGTGCATCGAGGAGCAGGAATGCAAACTAGCGGATCTATCTTACTGGTTTACAGAGATTCAGGGCTTCCCCAGCGAGCTCGTGAGTTACGACACCCGTCCCTCTTTCTCCTGGAGGATCCAAGAGGAACCGATTCCTAGCCAGTTCCGTATGCCGCAGGTTGATCCCTATGACGGGACGACCGACTCCTTGGATCATCTAGAAAGCTACAAGGCCCTTATGAGGGTCCAGGGGGCTACTGACGCTCTTTTTTGCATCGCCTTCTTGGCCACCTTACGGAAGGCTGCTCGAGCTTGGTTTCCCAGGCTCGACTACTCATATGCTCATTTAGTCACCACCATCATTCATAGCTTTAGCTAATGTAGTCTATTTTTTTCGTCCACTAGTTTGAGCATCGGAGGGTTTTTTTTAGAAATTCCAGTTCAAGAATTATTTTTATAGGTTTTCGTTCAAGAGCTATCAATTTCACTTGGAAAATGGTGCGGGCACCAGACTCAGAAGAAGACTTCAAAGCTCCATTTGGATCTCTGATTGACATTGCCCGAGAAATTAGGGTTTGTAATAAAGGTTGACCTGGTCAACCAGTTTATTTATTTTATTTATTTCTTGAGTCACCATTTAAATTTTGTTGAGTCATGTTGACTCGGTGCAAGTCCCAATGTGGTTTCAATTTGGTCCAAAATGGTGCCACATTTCTCTTCCAATCAAATCAAGGTTCAAGCAAGTGGAGGCCACACTCCAAGCCACACGCCCAGCCACACTCCGAGCACACGCCAGAGTCCAGGAGGCGCCATAGAGGCATCCCAGTGTCATGGTCCCCACATCCAAAGAAGAAAAAATCAAATTGGAGGCTAAATTAAAGGAGGCGCCCATACCTGCCTAATTTACCTAAGCAAAGAAGGAAGAAAACTTCTCTTGGAGAAGAAATCAAAGAAGGACATCCAACCTACTCCTAATTGAAGTTCAAATCAAAATCAAAGAGCTTAACTTGGAGTGGAAGAAAAGAAGAAATACCATAAGAAGAAGAGGACTCCAAATCCAAATCCAACTCCAAAGGAGGCGCCATAAAAATTCCAAAACAATTCCTTTATGGCCGTCCCAATTTTTTTTGGACTCTTGGTCGGCCAAGGAAGAGGATTTTCTACCTAATCTAGGGGTTGGAAGAGTTTAGTCCCACATGGGAATTTGTACAAGCTAGGAGAAAATTTTAGGTCTATATAATAGACCTCTCTTTGTAACTTTAGAAAATCAATGAAGAAAAAATTATTTTTGCTATTCTCTTGTGTTGAGCAACCTAGGTTTCTCTTCTTCCGCACTATTCTAAGTGTTGAGCTCCGTGAGGGGATAATCCGGGTTCCATTGGAGCCTTGAGGAGGTGAGAGATCTCCATCTTTATCCAAAACCCTAGGTTAGCCACTTGAAATTCCAAAACCCTAACCACCTTTCATTATTTTCCATCCACCAAACCCTAGATCCATCCATCTCCCACGGCCTCTCTCTCTCTACAAGTCCAGGCCGTCCACCTTCATCCAGATCCAGTCCAGCTACTTCAGATCCAGAGCAAGTTCCAAGGAAAATCACATCAGCATCCAGGAGAATCCAGTTTTCAGCAATTTCGATCTTCAAGTTCATCAACCTGGTAAATCTTTTCCTTGACTCTCTGATTCCATCAATTGTCTTTCTTCTCTTCCAGATCTTGAGTTCAGGAGAAGCCAACCCGCCAAAGGACCAGTATTGGAGGATCCATTACAAAGATATCCGACTCCGAGGATCCAACAATCTGCTCGGGAGAGTTCTTCCACCAAAATCTGTGAAGATCATTGTCTGGTTAGATAACCCTTCCCTTCTCTTTATTTCTGTTCTGTTGAAAGCTCGGAGTGAAACCCTAGGTCTGGGAGTTTCTCAACCCCCAGCGATCCGTTGCTTCTGAATTACTCTGATAATTTAGTTTCCTTAAAGTTGTGCTTTCAATTATCATATTAGTATCTTTCAATGTTAGGTTAACTTTTCCTTGATTTGAAGCCAACTTCTACAAACATATAAAAACCACAAAAAAATTAATTAATCTTAATTTACTTCCGCATCGCATCCCTTAATTTGTTCTGCATCATTTTTGGTATCAGAGCCCAGTCTAGGGTTTCTGATTTGCTTGCTTGCTTTGATTGATCTCTTTTTATTTTGTCTGCTCGAAGTAGACTCCCCAGGACGTCCGGTCCTAGGAACTAAGCGAGGTGCAAGCCTCCTCCTCCCATTCCACGGGGTGTTCCTAGGGCGTGTAGGGGATCCATTGGGTTATAACTTCGTAGCAGGGATTATAAACGGGGAAGACAATCTAGTTGCAGCCCGTAATCACCCTGTTGTCTGAATTATTTCTCCCTGCATAAAACTCCGAATTGCCTTATTTTTACTTCGTTGAAACCAGTATTATTGAACCTATTTTCCATAATTTTTCTGCGATTTATTGGTTTCGGTAAAAATTCTGAGAATTAAAATACAGCAACTCTGTTTTTTGTATTCTGCAATTCAATTCTTTTTTGGAGTGATCATCTCATAATTTACTTAAGGGCAATTGAGCATCTAAGATAAGGGGAGGAGTTGATTACCTCTCCTTAGCCCAAAACCACCATCCAATCATTCGAACCTAGACCTAATTTAAAATCAGTTAGACCTAATTTGCCCTAGTGGGCTAGGGACACCAATTGGTCGGGTCTAGGCTAGTGTTGAGTCAGTTTGCTGAGTTATTCTGTGTGTGCTTAGCACTCAGTGTCTAGAACGGTGGTTCAGGGACTACGTCCCGAAGGGCTTGTGTGCTGGTCCGCCTACCTGGCCAATCACTGATTGGTGTCTAGGATTGGCAATCAGGGACCTAACATTCCCCTTACACCTGCCTGGCTGAGTCCTGAGTTACTACAGGCTAGCTTGCCACTCTGATTGGGCATCTAGTTTGGACTCTAGGTCTAGTGATCCAGTAGTCGATTTAGTCTAGTCTCATTTTGTGTGCTTGCTTGAATCATCATGTCTACCAGAAACGGAGTGCCATATCAACCTGGTCAAACCCAACCTGATTTAGAGGCCATGATCAGAACTCTTACTGAAAGTATGGCTAAAATGAATCAGGATATGACAAACACTGTGGCCCAGTTTAGCGCACAAATTCATGAGGATCTTACCCAACTTAGAGACCGAGTCCAAGTACTTGAAGAACCTAGACATCGGAATTGGACTCCTGACCCCGATTTTAATGTGCCTCAGCCTCACCCACATCAGGAGCCTAGAAGGCCTTTATATAGAGATCCTGAACCTAATCATAGGAGGCCTGACCCAGAGCCTGAAGATAGAGATGATAGGTTCATCAGGAACATCAAATTAGATGCACCCACTTTTGATGGTAGTCTGAACCCTAAGGTGTATTCTGATTGGGAGGGTGAGATGGATCAATACTTTGAGTGGTATGCTATGTCTGAGGAGAGGAAATACAAGTTTGCCAAGATGAAATTAGTGCGTCAAGCTAGGTTATACTGGGGGAACATTGAGCTAACCACTAGGAGACGGAATGTTGAGCCCATAACCACTTGGCAGGGTATGAAAGAAAAACTGAGAGATAAATACCTACCCATTTCATACCAGCAAAACCTGTTAGACCAATGGCAAAACCTAAAACAAGGAAACCGATCTGTCTCAGACTACATAACTACTTTTGATGAATACCTAATGAGATGTGATGTGAGTGAAGCCCACGAAGTCACTTTGTCTAGATTTAGGGCTGGACTGAGGGAAGATATCAAGAGAGAACTATTTTTGAGAGAGGTTACTGATCTAGACCAAGCCTACCAGATTGCACTGAACACTGAGAAATTTCAGAGAGGACCTATACCTTCTAGGGTTAGTGCCCCAATCCCAAGGAATGGACCTAGCCAAGTTATCCCTAGTAAACCTTTTCAGGGTACTTCTACCCCTAGGCCCATGGACAAAGGTAAGACACCTGACACCCAGAGAACCCCTAGTTCAAATATCACCTGTTTTAAGTGTCAGAAACCAGGTCACATTTCCAGTCAGTGTACTGCCATAGCCTGTTTCAAGTGTCATAAGGTAGGTCATGTTGCTAGCCAGTGCCCACGGAGATCCCTTTACATAGAAGAGGGAGAGAATGATAATTCCGAGCCCAGTGAGGAATTTGAAGAAGAAGTTTATGAGGCCGGAATGAATTTGGTTGAGGAGTATGAAGGAGAGGAGGAATCCAATGAATCTGACCAATTAGGAGTTGTAAGATGCATCCTATCCCAGAATCTAGTTCAAGAGGATTGGCGTAGGACTAACATCCTACAAACTTTTCTTAAATTAGGGGATAAGGTATGTAAGATCATCATAGATAGTGGGAGCTGTGTAAATGCCATCTCTACTAGCACTGTCAAGATGTTAGGCTTAATCCCAGTTCCCCATCCCAACCCCTATAAGGTTTCTTGGGTAGATTCTACCTCCATACCCATCCAATCTAGATGTCAAGTCCAAATCCAAATGCAATCTTATCACGAAAAGATTTGGTGCGATGTTTTACCCATGGGGGTGAGCAGTATAATTCTCGGAAGACCTTGGTTGTATGATCATGATGCCACCCTCTTAGGAAAATCCAATACCTGTGTCTTTAGTTTCAATGGGAAGAAGATTACGATCCATTCCGTTCCCCCTAAGGACAAGGTAACTAAAGGAGCCGGTAAGATTAAGGAGATGAAAACTGGAGTGAACCTAATCAGTGCTAAGGATTTAGAACAAGAAATTCATAGTGGTTCACCCATCTGGATGTTGACTGCTAAGGAACTTAGAATTTCGGAACCCTCAGAGCCTCCTCAAGAAGTTAAACCTGTGTTAAAAGAATTTGAGGATGTCTTTCCCGAGGATTTGCCAGACCACCTTCCACCTCTTAGGGATATCCAGCATGCCATAGATCTAATCCCAGGAGCGACTTTGCCCAACTTGCCCCATTACAGGATGAATCCATCTGAGCATGAAGAACTGCAAAAGCAGGTTGGAGAATTATTGAGGAAGGGGTTTATTAGAGAAAGTCTTAGCCCTTGTGCAGTCCCAGCCTTACTGACCCCAAAGAAAGATGGCACGTGGAGGATGTGTGTTGACAGTCGTGCCATCAATAAAATTACAATCAAGTATAGGTTTCCCATCCCTAGACTAGATGACATGCTTGATATGATGGCTGGTGCAATGGTTTTTTCTAAGATTGATCTCAAAAGCGGCTATCATCAGGTTAGGATTAGACCCGGGGATGAATGGAAAACTGCTTTCAAAACTAAGGATGGTCTTTATGAATGGGTTGTTATGCCTTTTGGGTTGTCCAATGCCCCTAGTACTTTCATGAGAATTATGACCCAGGTACTTAGAGCTTTCATAGGAAAATTTGTGGTGGTCTATTTTGATGACATCCTGATCTATAGTAAGACCCCAACAGATCACCTAGACCACCTTAGAGCAGTCTGCCAAGTTTTGAGGAATGAGAGACTCTACGGTAATCTTAAGAAGTGTGAATTCATGACTAGTAGAGTTATCTTTCTTGGTTTTGTAGTAACCCCTGACGGCATGGCGGTCGATCCTGAGAAGATTAAGTCCATAGTAGACTGGCCAGAGCCAACCAATGTGCATGAAGTTAGAAGTTTCCATGGCTTGGCTACCTTCTATAGGCGATTCATCAAGGGGTTTAGTACTTTAGCTGCTCCAATCACTGATTGTATTAGGAAGGGAGAATTTCATTGGACTAAGTCAGCCCATAAAGCCTTCCTAGATCTTAAGGATAAAATGACCCAGGCACCCATTCTGAGATTACCCGATTTTTCTAAAGTATTTGAGGTTGCCTGTGATGCTTCAGGTGTAGGAATAGGTGGAGTCCTAAGCCAAGAGAATCATCCCATAGCATTCTTTAGTGAAAAACTTAATGATGCTAAGCTTAGGTATTCTACCTATGATAAGGAATTTTATGCGGTGGTGCAAGCTTTGCGTTACTGGAGACATTATTTGCTACCGCAGGAATTTGTACTATTTTCGGACCATGAGGCTCTTAGATTTCTGAACTCCCAAAAGAAGCTTAACCCTAGGCATGCTAAGTGGGTAGAATATATCCAGTCCTATACTTTTGTCCTGAAACATAAGGCTGGAGTTGAGAATAAGGTAGCTGATGCCCTTAGTCGCCGATCTCTGTTATTAACTTCTGTTAGAACTGAGGTCATAGGGTTTGAGCAAATCAAAGAGGAATATGAGTCTTGTCCGGATTTCACAACTGTGTATCAGGATCTAGTTCAAGGACCGTCTAGTAATCACCAGGATTATACCCTTGTAGATGGTTTTTTGTTCTTCAAAATAGGCTTTACATCCCTAGAACTTCTCTTAGGGAATTTTTGATTTGGGAAATCCATGCTGGAGGTTTAGCCGGCCATTTTGGAAAAGACAAGACCATTCTAGCTATTGAAGACCACTTTTTCTGGCCTAGCTTGAAAAGGGATGTAGCTAATATTGTAGCTAGATGTCGAACCTGCGCTGTTGCCAAACAGCGAAAACAAAACACTGGCCTTTATACCCCACTCCCTGTCCCAGATCGTCCTTGGCAAGATGTGAGTATGGATTTTGTGTTAGGTTTACCTAAGACCCAGAGAAGACATGATTCTATCTGTGTCGTAGTCGACCGATTCTCTAAAATGGCCCACTTCTTGCCTTGTTCCCAAACTTTTGATGCGTCTAAGGTAGCCACACTTTTCTTCAATGAGATAGTTAGACTCCATGGCCTACCTAAGACAATCGTTTCAGATAGGGATGTCCGGTTCACCAGTTACTTTTGGAAGACCCTTTGGCATAAGTTAGGGACAAAACTTAAGTTTTCAACTGCCTATCATCCCCAAACTGATGGCCAAACTGAAGTAGTGAACCGTAGCCTAGGAAATCTGCTGAGATGTCTTGTTGGTGAAAATACCAGAAATTGGGATTTATACCTACCAAGGGCAGAATTTGCGTACAATGACTCGGTCAATAGGTCTACGGGTAAGAGTCCATTTGAAATTGTACATGGGAACAAACCTCACACACCTCTTGACCTAGTCCCTTTACCTGTCCACACTCGAGTCTCCGAATCTGCTGAGAATTTTGCACAGCATATAAAAGACTTGCATAAAGAAATTCATGCCAAAATAAATTTAAGTAATGAAACTTATAAGAAGTTGGCTGATACTCAAAGGCGAGTCAAATCTTTTGTTGAAGGAGACTATGTGATGATTAGGTTAAGGCCTGAATGGTTTCCTCCTGGAACCGTTAGAAAGTTACATGCTAGGGGAGCTGGACCATTTAGAGTGGTAAAGAGAGTAGGATCCAATGCCTATGTGCTCGAGTTGCCTCCAGAACTAGGCATTAGCTCTACTTTCAACATTACAGACTTAGTAGAGTACAGGGAGCCAGCTGTGATTCCTAGTGAGCCTTTTGAGCCTAACCCTATCATTGAGAGTGATCCCGACCCTGTGTGTCCACCAACAAACTGGCCTGTGAGGAAAGAGCAGATTGAAAAGATCCTGGATGATCAGGTTATCTCTACTCGTAATCGAGGATACCAAAGGTACCTGGTCCGCTGGCAAGGAAGGCCAGATTCTGATGACTCTTGGATCTCCCGAGAAGAATTACAAGAATTGGACCCAGACCTCTTGGAGAGATACCAGAGCCAACTTGAGCCTTACTCGACAGGGTCGAGTTCCTCCCACCCTGGGAGAATTGGTGCGGGCACCAGACTCAGAAGAAGACTTCAGAGCTCCATTTGGATCTCTGATTGACATTGCCCGAGAAATTAGGGTTTGTAATAAAGGTTGACCTGGTCAACCAGTTTATTTATTTTATTTATTTCTTGAGTCACCATTTAAATTTTGTTGAGTCATGTTGACTCGGTGCAAGTCCCAATGTGGTTTCAATTTGGTCCAAAATGGTGCCACATTTCTCTTCCAATCAAATCAAGGTTCAAGCAAGTGGAGGCCACACTCCAAGCCACACGCCCAGCCACACTCCGAGCACACGCCAGAGTCCAGGAGGCGCCATAGAGGCATCCCAGTGTCATGGTCCCCACATCCAAAGAAGAAAAAATCAAATTGGAGGCTAAATTAAAGGAGGCGCCCATACCTGCCTAATTTACCTAAGCAAAGAAGGAAGAAAACTTCTCTTGGAGAAGAAATCAAAGAAGGACATCCAACCTACTCCTAATTGAAGTTCAAATCAAAATCAAAGAGCTTAACTTGGAGTGGAAGAAAAGAAGAAATACCATAAGAAGAAGAGGACTCCAAATCCAAATCCAACTCCAAAGGAGGCGCCATAAAAATTCCAAAACAATTCCTTTATGGCCGTCCCAATTTTTTTTGGACTCTTGGTCGGCCAAGGAAGAGGATTTTCTACCTAATCTAGGGGTTGGAAGAGTTTAGTCCCACATGGGAATTTGTACAAGCTAGGAGAAAATTTTAGGTCTATATAATAGACCTCTCTTTGTAACTTTAGAAAATCAATGAAGAAAAAATTATTTTTGCTATTCTCTTGTGTTGAGCAACCTAGGTTTCTCTTCTTCCGCACTATTCTAAGTGTTGAGCTCCGTGAGGGGGTAATCCGGGTTCCATTGGAGCCTTGAGGAGGTGAGAGATCTCCATCTTTATCCAAAACCCTAGGTTAGCCACTTGAAATTCCAAAACCCTAGCCACCTTTCATTATTTTCCATCCACCAAACCCTAGATCCATCCATCTCCCACGGCCTCTCTCTCTCTACAAGTCCAGGCCGTCCACCTTCATCTAGATCCAGTCCGGCTACTTCAGATCCAGAGCAAGTTCCAAGGAAAATCACATCAGCATCCAGGAGAATCCAGTTTTCAGCAATTTCGATCTTCAAGTTCATCAACCTGGTAAATCTTTTCCTTGACTCTCTGATTCCATCAATTGTCTTTCTTCTCTTCCAGATCTTGAGTTCAGGAGAAGCCAACCCGCCAAAGGACCAGTATTGGAGGATCCATTACAAAGATATCCGACTCCGAGGATCCAACAATCTGCTCGGGAGAGTTCTTCCACCAAAATCTGTGAAGATCATTGTCTGGTTAGATAACCCTTCCCTTCTCTTTATTTCTGTTCTGTTGAAAGCTCGGAGTGAAACCCTAGGTCTGGGAGTTTCTCAACCCCCAGCGATCCGTTGCTTCTGAATTACTCTGATAATTTAGTTTCCTTAAAGTTGTGCTTTCAATTATCATATTAGTATCTTTCAATGTTAGGTTAACTTTTCCTTGATTTGAAGCCAACTTCTACAAACATATAAAAACCACAAAAAAATTAATTAATCTTAATTTACTTCCACATCGCATTCCTTAATTTGTTCTGCATCAGAAAAGATCATAGTATCCTTAGGTACCGCTGGAATTCAGCGAAAAATAATTTGATGATAACATAATCTACCTAGAAAAATAAAAAGTAATAAAAAGTTAGCCGACTTACGAGAAAAATGGTATTCATGCGGTTGTCCAAAGTCAATTTTAATTCAGTATTAGTCAGTTTGTGTGGCAGATATAAGACATTTAATAGAATTCTCTGTTGTGCGACTTTTTATCAATAAAGTTTGCGTAGATAGATGTCAAATCATTTATGTTGAAAATAGATGGCTCTTCTTTGTCTTCGCAACTTGTCCGAGTCTCGCACAAAAAAAAATGCTCGAACAAGTTTTTGGAATAATTAATGAGAGCTATTTATTTCCAAAATGTATGATGATGTGGCTTTTTTTTTTTTTTTTTTGATGCTACAGAACTTTGCAGCACAAAAGTCGCACTATCCATACTCCTTAGCCATACTTTTTAAAAAAAAAACAAATAAATTTCTTTACTTCGTCTTATGTGGTGGTTTTTCTGAATGCATCTAATCATTTGGCGGGGGAAAGGTTGGCACACTCTCTACCTGAAAAGTTCACGAATTGGATCTTGTTGACCAAAGAACTTTGTGAGCTCTAAAGACGCAATTTTAACTCGGGACATTATATGTATGGCTGGGGTGGGCGGCAGTCTTTGCTTTCCCTCTCCTCACCAAAAAAAAAAAAAAAAGAAAAAAAAAAAAAAAAAGAAAAAGAAAAGACATTTTACGACCGGGGATGGCCTTGGAGAGGAGGTGAAGGCCGCAAGTAGAAGCTACCGCTATGCATCTTTAGTTTGACAAAGGTGAAGGGTTGAATTGCTTAAAAAAAGTGCCAACCACGTCAGCTAAGAGGGAGGCTCCAAATACACTTCAAAAAAAAGGGGATGCCTCCTTTCTTTCTCCTTTCCTCGTGTCCAAGTGCAAACCCCCTTCCTTTTTTTTTCTTTTTTTTTTTTTTCTGCATTCATGGTGGGAATGGAAAGTGAAGTGACAAGATCGCTGACATAGAATTCCTGTCAAATCTAGTCGGATACCATATTGACAGAAGTTGCCACATCAGACCCTCTGTTCGAGCTCCCTCACCGGGCGGTTCCCTCGAGATCAAGCCCGCCTTGGCCGAAGTCGAGCTCCCGCTCTCTTCGAGCTCCTTCGCCAGGCAGCTCCCTCGAGGTCGAGCCCGCCTCGGCCGAAGTCGAGCTCCCGCCCTCATCAGGCTCCTTCGTCGGGTGGCTCCCTTGAGGTCGAGCCCGTCTTGGCCAAAGTCGAGTTCCCTCTTTTCGAGCCTAGCACTCTTCGGACGGGAGGACCAACAGCCAGAGGCCATCCCCGTGGCCAAAGCCCACAGCACTTCGGAGGATTCAGAAGCAGGAGGAAGAGGACGTCACCACCTCCCGGGGTGGCGGTGCACCGCCTAAGTACTACAGAGGGGCACCCCCAGGATGCCATGATTACTTCCACTACTATTTACACTAGATAGGAAAGGACACCCCGGCCGATGCACTGTACCTCCCAGCCGATCGTTTGCACCACTCGAAAGAGGAAACCACGCCAGAAGATTCAAACTAGATGGCGGCTACTCCCAGATCGAGGCCCTGCCAAATTTTTCGAAGTAGAGCGACCGGCCAGGTGATCAGAGCCCACAACATAACTCCATATCACAGAATGGGAAAGGTACCTGGGCGTACGGTACGGAGCGCTGCTGCACGTTGACCTTTCGATACCTGCAAAGAGGGAGGGACCCGAGGTAGGTTGCTGGAAAGGTACATGGCATAAAAGAAGGTTGACAAGGTCTTCGAAGAAGGTAAGCAAACTAAGGGCAAGCAAAGGCAAGCGAGGGATCGAGTGCTCTGAGGCTACCGGGGAACTCGTCGGAAGAGTCTCAAACGGACACAGCCACCATAGCTCAGGCTCTCCTCAACTGCAGCCACGCTCATCCAACTCTTTCTCTCTAACTCAAAACCTCCTTCTCTTAGCATGGAGTTCAACCGGGGGCCCACCGGAGAGGATCTGTTCTTCTAGATCGCTATTGACTTGATCATCAGAGTGCCCCCACCGGGATCCCCAACCTGGGTTTCCTCTTTTTTGCAGGTTCGAGTGCGTGGACTAGGTTCCGGATGACGAGGTTGGCAGTCGGTGCCATCTCTAAGCTACATGCCATGGTGGTATAGGCGGCAACAGATTGGCACGCCAGGAAGGGGGGCAGGACACAGTTTGATTCAAGCCAATCCCCTTATGTGCAACTCCACTTGAAGAATGGTGATGACATACATTGGGAGGTCTCCACTAGCTACGCGGGAGACCCTACTTCTCATGGAGGCCCGCACAGTCCATAAAGCGAACCCCCTGCTCCACCGCAACCGCCTCTAGCGGATGTCTAATTGGCCACGCTCGCCCAGCAGATGCAGGTTCTGACTGCAGCAGTGCGACAGCTACAACATCAACACTGGTCCCTGTCCACCCACCAATAGCCAGGGATCCATGCGGCCCAAGCCGCCGCACCCCATGATAGTCTATGTTCCTTCCAAGGAAGGTCATCGCTACCATGGGCCACGACTGACCCCCGGGGAAGCCACCGGACCTCAGCAAAAAGGTGGTGGACTGGGTCTATCGACCGGGAGAGCCGGTCTCTGGTCTTTGAGAAGGCCGCTGCTAAGCACCGCTGAGGCCATCGAGGCAAGGCTGATGCAGAACAAATAAAGGGATGCGATGCGGAAGTAAATTAAGATTAACTTTTTTTTTTTTTGTTGTTTTTATATGTTTGTAGAAGTTGGCTTCAAATCAAAGAAAAGTTAACCTAACATTGAAAGATACTAATATGATAATTGAAAGCACAATTTTAAGGAAACTAAATTATCAGAGTAGTTCAGAAGCAACGGATCGCTGGGGGTTGAGAAACTCCCAGACCTAGGGTTTCGCTCCGAACTTTCAACAGAACAGAAATAAAGAGAAGAGATGGTTTACCTAACCGACAATGATCTTCATAGATTTTGGTGGAAGAACTCTCCCGAGCAGATTGTTGGATCCTCGGATTCAGATATCTTCGCAATGGATCCTCCAATACTGGTCCTTTGGCGGGTTGGCTTCTCCTGAACTCAAGATCTGGAAGAGAAGAAAAACAATTGATGCAATCAGAGAGTCAAGGGAAAAACTTACCAGGTTGATGAACTTGAAGATTGAAATTGCTGAAAACTGGATTCTCTTGGAAGCTGATGTGATTTTCCTTGGAACTTGCTCTGGATCTGAAGTAGCCGGACTGGATCTGGATGAAGGTGGATGGCCTGGACTTGTAGAGAGAGAGAGGCCGTGGGAGATGGAAGGAGCTAGGGTTCGATGGATTGAAAATAATGAAGGGTGGCTAGGGTTTTGGATTTTTAAGTGGCTAACCTAGGGTTTTGGATAAAGATGGAGATCTCTCACCTCCTCAAGGCTCCAATGGAACCCGGATTACCCCCTCACAGAGCTCAACACTTAGAATAGTGCGGAAGAAGAGAAACCTAGGTCACTCAACACAAGAGAATAGCAAAATAATTTTTCTTCATTGATTTCTTTAAAGTTACAAAGAGAGGTCTATTATATAGACCTAAAATTTTCTCCAAGTTTGTACAAATTCTCATGTGGGACTAAACTCCTCCAACCTCTAGATTAGGTAGAAAACCTCCTCTCTTGGCCGACCAAGAGTTCAAAAAAATTTGGGACGGCCATAAAGGATTTTTTTTTGGAATTTTTATGGCACCTTCTTTGGAGTTGGATTTGGATTTGGAGTCCTCTTCTCCTTATGGCATTTCTTCTTTTCTTCCACTCCAAGTTAAGCTCTTTGATTTTGATTTGAACTTCAATTAGGAGTAGGTTGGATGTCCTTCTTTGATTTTTTCTCCAAGAGAAGTCCCTTTCCTTCTTTGCTTAGACAAAATTGGCAGGTATGGGCGCCTCCTTTAAATTGGCTTCCAATTTGATTTTTTTTTCTTCTTTGGATGTGGGGACCATGACACTGGGATGCCTCTATGGCGCCTCCTGGATCCTGGCGTGTGCTCGGAGTGTGGCTGGGCGTGTGGCTTGGAGTGTGGCCTCCACTTGCTTGGACCTTGATTTGATTGGAAGACAAATGTGGCACCATTTTGGACCTTGATTTGATTGGAAGACAATTGCGGCACCATTTTGGATAAAATTGAAACCACATCGGGACTTGCACCGAGTCAACATGACTCAACAAAATTTAAATGGTGACTCAAGAAATAAAATAAAATAAATAAACTGGTTGACCAGGTCAACCTTTATTACAAACCCTAATTTCTCGGGCAATGTCAATCAGAGATCCAAATGGAGCTCTGAAGTCTTCTCATGAGTCTGGTGCCCGCACCAATTCTCCCGGGTGGAAGGAACTCGACCCTGTCGAGTAAGGCTCAAGTTGGCTCTGGTATCTCTCCAAGAGGTCTGGGTCCAATTCTTGTAATTCTTCTCGGGAGATCCAAGAGTCATCAGAATCTGACCTTCCTTGCCAGCGGACCAGGTACCTTTGGTATCCTCGATTACGAGTAGTGATAACCTGATCATCCAGGATCTTTTCAATCTGCTCTTTCCTCACAGGCCAGTTTGTTGGTGGACACACAGGGTCGGGATCACTCTCAATGATAGGGTTAGGCTCAAAAGGCTCACTAGGAATCACAGCTGGCTCCCTGTACTCTACTAAGTCTGTAATGTTGAAAGTAGAGCTAATGCCTAGTTATGGAGGTAACTCGAGCACATAGGCATTGGATCCTACTCTCTTTACCACTCTAAATGGTCCAGCTCCCCTAGCATGTAACTTTCTAACGGTTCCAGGAGGAAACCGTTCAGGCCTTAACCTAATCATCACATAGTCTCCCTCAACAAAAGATTTGACTCGCCTTTGAGTATCAGCCAACTTCTTATAAGTTTCATTACTTAAATTTATTTTGGCATGAATTTCTTTATGCAAGTCTTTTACATGCTGTGCAAAATTCTCAGCAGACTCGAAGACTCGAGTGTGGACAGGTAAAGGGACTAGGTCAAGAGGTGTGTGAGGTTTGTACCCATGTACAATTTCAAATGGACTCTTACCCGTAGACCTATTGACCGAGTCATTGTACGCAAATTCTGCCCTTGGTAGGTATAAATCCCAATTTCTGGTATTTTCACCAACAAGACATCTCAGCAGATTTCCTAGGCTACGGTTCACTACTTCAGTTTGGCCATCAGTTTGGGGATGATAGGCAGTTGAAAACTTAAGTTTTGTCCCTAACTTATGCCAAAGTGTCTTCCAAAAGTAACTGGTGAACCGGACATCCCTATCTGAAACGATTGTCTTAGGTAGGCCATGGAGTCTAACTATCTCATTGAAGAAAAGTGTGGCTACCTTAGACGCATCAAAGGTTTGGGAACAAGGCAAGAAGTGGGCCATTTTAGAGAATCGGTCGACTACGACACAGATAGAATCATGTCTCCTCTGGGTCTTAGGTAAACCTAACACAAAATCCATACTCACATCTTGCCAAGGACGATCTGGGACAGGGAGTGGGGTATAAAGGCCAGTGTTTTGTCTTCGCTGTTTGGCAACAGCGCAGGTTCGACATCTAGCTACAATATTAGCTACATCCCTTTTCAAGCTAGGCCAGAAAAGTGGTCTTCAATAGCTAGAATGGTCTTATCTTTTCCAAAATGGCCGGCTAAACCTCCAGCATGGATTTCCCAAATCAAAAATTCCCTAAGAGAAGTTCTAGGGATGCAAAGCCTATTTTTGAAGAACAAAAAACCATCTACAAGGGTATAATCCTGGTGATTACTAGATGGTCCTTGAACTAGATCCTGATACACAGTTGTGAAATCCGGACAAGACTCATATTCCTCTTTGATTTGCTCAAACCCTATGACCTCAGTTCTAACAAAAGTTAATAACAGAGATCGGTGACTAAGGGCATCAGCTACCTTATTCTCAACTCCAGCCTTATGTTTCAGGACAAAAGTATAGGACTGGATATATTCTACCCACTTAGCATGCCTAGGGTTAAGCTTCTTTTGGGAGTTCAGAAATCTAAGAGCCTCATGGTCCGAAAATAGTACAAATTCCTGCGGTAGCAAATAATGTCTCCAGTAACGCAAAGCTTGCACCACCGCATAAAATTCCTTATCATAGGTAGAATACCTAAGCTTAGCATCATTAAGTTTTTCACTAAAGAATGCTATGGGATGATTCTCTTGGCTTAGGACTCCACCTATTCCTACACCTGAAGCATCACAGGCAACCTCAAATACTTTAGAAAAATCGGGTAATCTCAGAATGGGTGCCTGGGTCATTTTATCCTTAAGATCTAGGAAGGCTTTATGGGCTGACTTAGTCCAATGAAATTCTCCCTTCCTAATACAATCAGTGATAGGAGCAGCTAAAGTACTAAACCCCTTGATGAATCGCCTATAGAAGGTAGCCAAGCCATGGAAACTTCTAACTTCATGCACATTGGTTGGCTCTGGCCAGTCTACTATGGACCTAATCTTCTCAGGATCGGCCGCCACGCCGTTAGGGGTTACTACAAAACCAAGAAAGATAACTCTACTAGTCATGAATTCACACTTCTTAAGATTACCGTAGAGTCTATCATTCCTCAAAACTTGGCAGACTGCTCTAAGGTGGCCTAGGTGATCTGCTGGGGTCTTACTATAGATCAGGATGTCATCAAAATAGACCACCACAAATTTTCCTATGAAAGCTCTAAGTACCTGGGTCATAATTCTCATGAAAGTACTAGGGGCATTGGACAATCCAAAAGGCATAACAACCCATTCATAAAGACCATCCTTAGTTTTGAAAGCAGTTTTCCATTCATCCCCGGGTCTAATCCTAACCTGATGATAGCCGCTTTTGAGATCAATCTTAGAAAAAACCATTGCACCAGCCATCATATCAAGCAAGTCATCTAGTCTAGGGATGGGAAACCTATATTTGATCGTAATTTTATTGATGGCACGACTGTCAACACACATCCTCCACGTGCCATCTTTCTTTGGGGTCAGTAAGGCTAGGACTGCACAAGGGCTAAGACTTTCTCTAATAAACCCCTTCCTCAATAATTCTCCAACCTGCTTTTGCAGTTCTTCATGCTCAGATGGATTCATCCTGTAATGGGGCAAGTTGGGCAAAGTCGCTCCTGGGATTAGATCTATGGCATGCTGGATATCCCTAAGAGGTGGAAGGTGGTCTGGCAAATCCTCGGGAAAGACATCCTCAAATTCTTTTAACACAGGTTTAACTTCTTGAGGAGGCTCTGAGGGTTCCGAAGTTCTAAGTTCCTTAGCAGTCAACATCCAGATGGGTGAACCACTATGAATTTCTTGTTCTAGATCCTTAGCACTGATTAGGTTCACTCCATTTTTCATCTCCTTAACCTTACCGGCTCCTTTAGTTACCTTGTCCTTAGGGGGAACTGAATGGATCGTAATCTTCTTCCCATTGAAACTAAAGACACAGGTATTGGATTTTCCTAAGAGGGTGGCATCATGATCATACAACCAAGGTCTACCGAGAATTATACTGCTCACCCCCATGGGTAAGACATCGCACCAAATCTTTTCGTGATAAGATTGCATTTGGATTTGGACTTGACATCTAGACTGGATGGGTATGGAGGTAGAATCTACCCAAGAAACCTTATAGGGGTTGGGATGGGGAACTGGGATTAAGCCTAACATCTTGACAGTGCTAGTAGAGATGGCATTTACACAGCTCCCACTATCTATGATGATCTTACATACCTTATCCCCTAATTTAAGAAAAGTCTGTAGGATGTTAGTCCTACGCCAATCCTCTTGAACTAGATTCTGGGATAGGATGCATCTTACAACTCCTAATTGGTTAGATTCATTGGGTTCCTCCTCTCCTTCATACTCCTCAACCAAATTCATTCCGGCCTCATAAACTTCTTCTTCAAATTCCTCACTGGGCTCGGAATTATCATTCTCTCCCTCTTCTATGTAAAGGGATCTCCGTGGGCACTGGCTAGCAACATGACCTACCTTATGATACTTGAAACAGGCTATGGCAGTACACTGACTGGAAATGTGACCTGGTTTCTGACACTTAAAACAGGTGATATTTGAACTAGGGGTTCTCTGGGTGTCAGGTGCCTTACCTTTGTCCATGGGCCTAGGGGTAGAAGTACCCTGAAAAGGTTTACTAGGGATAACTTGGCTAGGTCCATTCCTTGGGATTGGGGCACTAACCCTAGAAGGTATAGGTCCTCTCTGAAATTTCTCAGTGTTCAGTGCAATCTGGTAGGCTTGGTCTAGATCAGTAACCTCTCTCAGAAATAGTTCTCTCTTGATATCTTCCCTCAGTCCAGCCCTAAATCTAGACAAAGTGACTTCGTGGGCTTCACTCACATCACATCTCATTAGGTATTCATCAAAAGTAGCTATGTAGTCTGAGACAGATCGATTTCCTTGTTTCAGGTTTTGCCATTGGTCTAACAGGTTTTGCTGGTATGAAATGGATAGGTATTTATCTCTCAGTTTTTCTTTCATACCCTGCCAAGTGGTTATGGGCTCAACATTCCGTCTCCTAGTGGTTAGCTCAATGTTCCCCCAGTATAACCTAGCTTGACGCACTAATTTCATCTTGGCAAACTTGTATTTCCTCTCCTCAGACATAGCATACCACTCAAAGTATTGGTCCATCTCACCCTCCCAATCAGAATACACCTTAGGGCTCAGACTACCATCAAAAGTGGGTGCATCTAATTTGATGTTCCTGATGAACCTATCATCTCTATCTTCAGGCTCTGGGTCAGGCCTCCTATGATTAGGTTCAGGATCTCTATATAAAGGCCTTCTAGGCTCCTGATGTGGGTGAGGTTGAGGCACATTAAAATCGGGGTCAGGAGTCCAATTCCGATGTCTAGGTTCTTCAAGTACTTGGACTCGGTCCCTAAGTTGGGTAAGATCCTCATGAATTTGTGTGCTAAACTGGGCCACAGTGTATGTCATATCCCGATTCATTTTAGCCATACTTTCAGTAAGAGTTCTGATCATGGCCTCTAAATCAGGTTGGGTTTGACCAGGTTGATATGGCACTCCGTTTCTGATAGACATGATGATTCAAGCAAGCACACAAAATGAGACTAGACTAAATCGACTACTGGATCACTAGACCTAGAGTCCAGACTAGATGCCCAATCAGAGTGGCAAGCTAGGCTGTAGTAACTCAGGACTCAGCCAGGCAGGTGTAAGGGGAGTGTTAGGTCCCTGATTGCCAATCCTAGACACCAATCAATGATTGGCCAGGTAGGCGGACCAGCACACAAGCCCTTCGGGAATGGATCCCTGAACCACCGTTCTAGACACTGAGTGCTAAGCACACACAGAATAACTCGGCAAACTGACTCAACACTAGCCTAGACCCGACCAATTGGTATCCCTAGCCCACTAGGACAAATTAGGTCTAACTGATTTTAAATTAGGTATAGGTTCGAATGATTGGATGGTGGTTTTGGGCTAAGGAGAGGTAATCAACTCCTCCCCTTATCTTAGATGCTCAATTGCCCTTAAGTAAATTATGAGATGATCACTCCAAAAAGAATTGAATTACAGAACACAAAAAAAATAGAGTTGTTGTATTTTAATGCTCAGAATTTTTACCGAAATCAATAAATCACAGAAAAATTATGAAAAATAGGATCAATTATACTGGTTTCAACGAAGCACAAATCATGCAATTCGGAGTTTTATGCAGGGATAAATAATTCAGACAACAGGGTAATTACAGGCTGTAACTAGATTGTCTTCCCCATTTATAATCCCTGCTACGAAGTTATAACCCAATGGATCCCCTACACGCCCTAGGAACACCCCGTGGAATGGGAGGAGGAGGCTTGCGCCTCGCTTAGTTCCTAGGACCGGACGTCCTGGGGAGTCTACTTCGAGCAGACAAAATAAAAAGAGAAAACAATCAAAACAAGCAAGCAAGCAAATCAGAAACCCTAGACTGGGCTCTGATACCAAAATGATGCAGAACAAATAAACGGATGCGATGCGGAAGTAAATTAAGATTAACTATTTTTTTTTTGTTGTTTTTATATGTTTGTAGAAGTTGGCTTCAAATCAAAGAAAAGTTAACCTAACATTGAAAGATACTAATATGATAATTGAAAGCACAATTTTAAGGAAACTAAATTATCAGAGTAGTTCAAAAGCAACGGATCGCTGGGGGTTGAGAAACTCCCAAACCTAGGGTTTCGCTCCGAACTTTCAACAGAACAGAAATAAAGAGAAGAGATGGTTTACCTAACCAGACAATGATCTTCACAGATTTTGGTGGAAGAACTCTCCCGAGCAGATTATTGGATCCTCGGATTCAGATATCTTCGCAATGGATCCTCCAATACTGGTCCTTTGGCGGGTTGGCTTCTCCTGAACTCAAGTTCTGGAAGAGAAGAAAAACAATTGATGGAATCAGAGAGTCAAGGGAAAAATTTACCAGGTTGATGAACTTGAAGATTGAAATTGCTGAAAACTGGATTCTCCTGGAAGCTGATGTGATTTTCCTTGGAACTTGCTCTGGATCTGAAGTAGCCGGACTGGATCTGGATGAAGGTGGACGGCCTGGACTTGTAGAGAGAGAGAGGCCGTGGGAGATGGAAGGAGCTAGGGTTCGATGGATTGAAAATAATGAAGGGCGGCTAGGGTTTTGGATTTTTAAGTGGCTAACCTAGGGTTTTGGATAAAGATGGAGATCTCTCACCTCCTCAAGGCTCCAATGGAACCCGGATTACCCCCTCACGGAGCTCAACACTTAGAATAGTGCGGAAGAAGAGAAACCTAGGTCACTCAACACAAGAGAATAGCAAAATAATTTTTCTTCATTGATTTCTTTAAAGTTACAAAGAGAGGTCTATTATATAGACCTAAAATTTTCTCCAAGTTTGTACAAATTCCCATGTGGGACTAAACTCCTCCAACCTCTAGATTAGGTAGAAAACCTCCTCTCTTGGCCGACCAAGAGTTCAAAAAAATTTGGGACGGCCATAAAGGATTTTTTTTGGAATTTTTATGGCGCCTTCTTTGGAGTTGGATTTGGATTTGGAGTCCTCTTCTCCTTATGGCATTTCTTCTTTTCTTCCACTCCAAGTTAAGCTCTTTGATTTTGATTTGAACTTCAATTAGGAGTAGGTTGGATGTCCTTCTTTGATTTTTTCTCCAACAGAAGTCCCTTTCCTTCTTTGCTTAGACAAAATTGGCAGGTATGGGCGCCTCCTTTAAATTGGCTTCCAATTTGATTTTTTTTTCTTCTTTGGATGTGGGGACCATGACACTGGGATGCCTCTATGGCGCCTCCTGGACCCTGGCGTGTGCTCAGAGTGTGGCTGGGCGTGTGGCTTAGAGTGTGGCCTCCACTTGCTTGGACCTTGATTTGATTGGAAGACAAATGTGGCACCATTTTGGACCTTGATTTGATTGGAAGACAATTGCGGCACCATTTTGGATAAAATTGAAACCACATCGGGACTTGCACCGAGTCAACATGACTCAACAAAATTTAAATGGTGACTCAAGAAATAAATAAAAATAAATAAACTGGTTGACCAGGTCAACCTTTATTACAAACCCTAATTTCTCGGGCAATGTCAATCAGAGATCCAAATGGAGCTCTGAAGTCTTCTCATGAGTCTGGTGCCCGCACCAAAGGCCCCCCATCACGATCTCCCTCAACTATTGTCTTCATCTCCTCTGATGGCCTTGATGGAAGGATCCACCGACGAGGCCATCAGGCGCATGGTTGAGAAGTGCCTGGAGGAGCAGGAGTGCAAGCTGGCGGAATTATCCCGCTAGTTTGTAAACTTGCAGGGCTCCTCCCGCGAGCCGGTGAGCCATGATGCCCATCCCCCCTTCTCCTAAGAAATTCAAGAGGAGCCGATCCCGGGTCGGTTTCGCATGCTACAAGTGGATCCCTACGATGGGACCACCAACCCCCTAGACCATCTTGAGAGCTACAAGGCTCTCAAGAGGGTCCAAGGGGCAACCGATGCCCTCTTCTGCATCACCTTCCTAGCTACTCTTCAGAAGGCCGCTCAGATCTGGTTTACCCGACTCGAGCTTGAAAGCATCAACTCCTTCGTGCAGCTGGAAAGAAAGTTCGTGGCTCATTTCGACACTTGCCGGAAGGTGCCACAAGAAGTAGATAGTCTTTATTCCATTTGGTAGTAGGATCATGAACCCCTACGGGACTACGTGACCCATTTCAAGGTTGTCGTGCTGGAGATCTACAAACTGGATGAACCAGTCGCCATGTTGGTGTTGAAGAGAGGGCTCAGGACCTCCTATCTGACCTACGCCCTACACAAAAAGCCATCGAAGACAAACTCTGATCTCCTCCTCCGTGTTCACAAATATATCCGCACCGACGAGGCGAACTGTACGAGGAGGGAGCTAGATGGGAAGCCATTGAAGAAGCAACCTCCATGGGAGATGTCCGGGATGCGGAAGCCCGGACCGACCCCGAACTTCTAACTAGGGCCGATGCCGAAGAGCGGCCCCATCCCAGAAGAAAGATACACATCTCTCCTCGCCCCGAGGTCAAAGATCCTCATGGAGATTGAGGACGAGCGCTACTTGCACCGCCCTCCCCCATTGAGGCCATCCAGTGGTCGTGACAAGACAAAGTATTGCCAGTTTCATTGTGACCATGGCCATGACACCGAGGAGTGTCGCCACCTCAAGAGAGAATTGAAGACCTGATAAGGTGGGGCTACCTCATAAAATTCGTGGGGGGCAAGACCCCGGCAGAACCTCAGGTGCTTGCTGCTCTTCCCCCTGTCCCTGTAGTCGACAATTGGCCCATCGAAAAGCCTGTGGGTATGATATGTTGGGGAATAGAGCGCACCCTTAAGAGGACCCGGGAGGGAGAGAGTTGGGAAAATATACTCTCTTTTATGAGGGAGAAGGGACCTAGGAATTAAAATGCAAACAATGATGCCATGGTTGTCGAGATGACAATTTCCAGGTATCCTGTAAAATAGATTATGGTCAATAGTGAAAGTTTGATCGATATCCTTTTTTACGATACTTTCTCTAGGATGAATCTGTCTTCAGCTCAATTGAGGTCCATTCACACCCTCTTGTCGGTTTTACCTGGGACTCCATGGGAGTTGAAGGAGAGATTACTCTCCCTGTTACTACCGGGTCACCACCTCAATATAGTACTATCATGATAACTTTCACAGTTGTTAGGCTTCCTTCGACCTACAACGTGATCTTTGGCTATCCCAGGCTTAATCTGCTTGATGCTGTCATCTCCACCAAGTGGCTATTGGTGCAATCCCTCATCCCTTACAGCGTGGGTAAAATGAGAAAGGCACCTTAGCCGGTTCAACAATGTCTGCAATTTGTCCCGGGAGCCAGAAGTTCCAAGGAGGACCCCAGCATCGACGACCTCGACCAAAGGGTGCAGGATCCCAAAGGTGGTCCAACTGAATGCCTGTTGACGTATCCACTCGGAGCAGACCCAATAAAAATAATGCAAATCGAGGCCCAACTGCAAGAAGAAGAGCGAGCCCACCTGTTGAGTTTCCTTCGGGTGAACATGGAAGTGTTTGTCTGGACAGCGGCAGACATGCCTGGGATTCCCCTCGATATCATCACTCACAGGTTGAGCATCAACCCGAAGTACTGCCCTATTTGGCAAAAGAAGAGATGCTTCACCTCGTAGAGGCAACGGGCAATTAACGAGGAGGTGGAGAAGCTCCTCGCAGTTGACTTTTTTTGCGAAGTGCAATTCCCTAGCTGGCTGGCAAACGTGGTCATGGTTAAGAAGAAAAATGAAAAGTGGAGGATCGGCATGGACTACACCGACCTCAACTGAGCTTGCCCGAAGGATAGCTTTTCACTTTTGAAGATTGACCAACTGGTAGATGCTACCTCGGTGCACCGCTTACTCTCCTTCATGGATGCATTCTTCGGGTACAATCAAATCCAGATGCACCCAGAGAATGAGAAGCACAATGCCTTCATCACAGATCGGGGGACATATTGCTACTAGATGATGCCTTTCAGCCTGAAGAATGCTGGTGCCCCATACCAGTGGCTGGTCAATTGGGTCTTTAAGAACCAGATCGGCCAGAACATGCAAGTCTATGTGGATGCAATGCTCGTCATGAGCGAGCCAATGTCAGACCACACCGCCAACCTGACGGGGCCTTCCAAAACCTTCGCCTATACCAAATGAAGCTGAACCTGGCAAAGTGCGCTTTTGGCATGGCCGCGGGGAAGTTCCTAGGCTTCATGGTCACCCAAAGGGGGATAGAGGCCAACCCTGAGAAGGTTCGGGCAATTATCGACATAGAGCATCCCACCTCGAAGAAGCAAGTCCAGCACCTCACGGGCCGGATCACTACCCTGAGCCGGTTCATCTCTCGATCTGCTAACCACTGCTTGCTTTTCTTTAAGGCACTGTGCAAGGTGCATGACTTCACCTGGACAGAAGAGTGCATGGAAGCATTCAAGGAACTGAAAAAGTTCTTGGCATCACTACTGCTACCCTCGAGACTGGAGGATGGAGAGGAACTCTTGTTGTACCCGGCGATCACCTTGAGGGTCGTCAGTTTGGTCCTTGTCCATACAAATCTGGATGAAGCTCATAAGCTGGTGTATTATGCCAGCAAACTCCTCCGAGATACGGAGATCAGGAATGCCCGATCCGAGAAACTAATTTTTTCCCTTATAATGTCTGCCCAGTGCCTCAGGCTGTATTTCCAAGCGCACCCAATCACGGTCTTGACGGACCAACCTCTAAGGGCCATACTCAGCCACCTTGATACTTTCGGGCATCTAGCTAAGTGGGTCATGAAACTCAGCGAGTTTGATATCGCGTACCGACCAAGACCATCTCAGAAAGTCCATGTGTTGGCTGATTTCCTGGTCGAGTGCACGGGCATGGGCGAGGAGCCAGAGGAGATCCCCTTGGAGCACCGAGCAGAGCCCAAAATCGAGGAGGAGGTCCGGGTCCTCCATGTGAAAAGCGCATCCAACTTGGGAGGAAGCGGAGCAGGCCTCATCCTTGCCAATGGCGATGGGGTCATAGATGAGTGCGCACTCTGTTTCCGATTTGCAGTGACCAATAACCAAGCGGAGTATGAAGCGCTCCTCGCGGGATTAAGGGTCTCCCACGATGGTGGGGACACCGGAGGTACCAGAATAAGACAGAGGCTTTTCAACCCTCTGTAAATTGATCAATAATTTATGAGTCCATCTATAACAAGAGCTTAGCCCATCTGAGTCCATTTTAGTTGTTATTTGAGTCTTTTGAGTTTCAGTTCTGTACTAGTCAGCTCATGTCGAGCTAGTTCAGTACAGTGTTAGTCAGCTCATGTCGAGCTAATTTTATTTTTTTGAGTCCTATTCAACCATATTGAAGACTCAAGACCACATCATACAAGTGAATACTAAGTCCAACCAGATTGAAGACATGGAAGTATAGTCCAAGTCCAACCCAGCTTGAAGATTTGAAGACCCCAGGAGGAAAAATTCAGAAAACCCTGATTCCTTGCAGATGCCCTCCAGATGCCCAGATTCCCTTCGAGATGCCAAAATATATTCATATACTAAGGAATCCATGATTTTAGAGGTCCATCTGCATCCTAGCCCAAAGAAATCAAGCCCAGGCACCAAGCCTAAGCCCCTAAGAAGTAAGATACCAGAGAATATTCCTGCTGCCTGGCTACCAGGCCACCCCAGCTTCCAGAGGCCCAAACCCATGCGCCCGAGCCCCTTTGGGCTGGCCTCTTTCTGCTCCTAGAAGCCCAACACGCCCCCCTAGGTATCCTTGGAGTGTTGACCAAGTCAAGAGAATTTTTAGGGATTTTTCTACCTAATGTTTCCTTACTTTCTAGCTAGGGTTTGAGAGGGAAAAGGATTCTTATGTAAAGACTAATATGCCCTTACTTGGAGCCCAAGGTTAAGGGTCTATTTAAAGGACCCTAGCCTCTTGTATGAAGGGAGATTTTGATATATGAAATAAACCTTGAGTTCTTCAATTGCTTTGTGTGATTACCCTGCTATGTGCATAAAGGGGTTCGAGAGTTCTTCTTCCCGGTGTTTGCAATCATCTTCCTGCCGCCAACCATCCTTCTAGCCCCTCCAAAACTTTCTTCCATTTGCTATTTTTCTTTATTTTCTTGATCCCCTTTGAGATTTCTAACCCCTGACAGGTCGTTTGTAGGTCCCCGAGTTCCTACGAATCCAACGACTCCAGCCAAGCCTCAATCGGACCAACGAGCAGAAAGCCGGGTATCCGCGGGTCTTTGGCTCGGTTTTCCAAGCCGCATCCATCGAGAAATGAGAGATCCCTTCGCTGCGATCTTCACCGGGTGCTTCAGACATTGTCAGGTACACCCACTCTACCTCCAGTCTTTATATTGTAGGAGAACTTGTCCTAACCGAGGCTTCTCAGCCCCGGCGATCCTTCTTTAGTACTTTTCTAGGTTCTAATCTGCATGCTTGGCTTCAAAAGTTCATACAAAATTCCCTACAACAAATTTTGATCTAAAATTTGGGAATTAATTACCTAACCCCACATATAAAATATACAAAAAGAATTGCATGCATATTAGTCCAGCATCATTTGGTATCAGAGCTTAGATTAGGGTTTGTTTTCTACAATTTTTAGTCTGTATATGCTCTGCTATTTTAATTATTTCTCCCTGATAAAAACTCTAAAAATTCTGAAATTTGTTTTGTGGGATTCATCATAATTCATAGTAATTTTAAGAATTTTTTCATAGTTTATTATGTCCTTTGAATTTTCTTCAAGCCGAAATACAGCCTGTAAATTTTTGGCTATGTTTTTTCAGTAAGACAAGTTTGGAAGTTTTAGGGTTTTGTTTAGCATCTTTTGCATATCTTTTAATTTTAGTATATTTCCAGCATATTAGGCCATGATTTACAAGTTTTCTTTTAATTTAAAAAAATACCAAAAAAAAATACATATTCTCCAAAAATATCAAAAATATCTAAACCCTAATTTGCATCCTCATCTGCCTACCATCATTGCATAATTTACTTTTAAGGGCATTCTTGCTATATCAGATGGGGGGAGGATTTGATCACCTCTCCTTAGCCCAAAACCACATCCCTTGCATTCGGTCCCAAGCCTTAACCTAAAATTAACTAGACTTAATTTGTCCTAGTGGGCTAGGGACACCAACTGGTCGGGTCCGGGCTAAGTGTTAGATCACTGTGTCAAGCTAACCTGTGTGTGTCTTGTGCTTGGTGTCTAGAATAGTGGTTTAGGGATTCAATCCCGAAGGGCTTGTGTGCTGGTCCGCCTACCTGGCCAATCTCTGATTGGTGTCTAGGATTGGTAATCAGGGACCTAACACTCCCCTTACACCTGCCTGGCTGAGTACAGGGTTACTATAGGCTAGTTTGCCACCCTGATTGAGCCCTTAGTTTGGACTCTAGGTCTAGTCAGCTGTAGTCGGTCTGATCGAGTCTTGCATGAGCACTAGATCAGGAGTTTCATATCACCCACCTCCTTCACAAATGTTTGAACCCATGGAAAATTTGCAAGTCCAAATGAAAGCCCTAGGTGATCAAATGGCCCAGATGGCTACCCAGATGACTACCCAGATGACCCAGTTAACTCAGTCTGGTATGCAAACCAATGATAGAATTGACCATCTTGCCAATAGGTTTGATTAGTTAGAAGTCCGGGTAGGGACCCCAGGAAAACCCATGGGTCACAGTCTGAGCCAGATCCTGATTCCCCTCAACCTAGGAGGACCCCAAACCCTAATCCATACCCTGAGGTCGAACCTAGGAGAGCCCCTCATCCTGACCCATACTATAACCCTCAGCCTAGGAGGACCCCAAACCCTGACCCATATCTTGAGGTTGAACCTAGAAGAGGCTATCGTCCTGACCCAATCCCTGAGGTTCGTCATAAAAGGCCTAATCAGGATTTTATAGACCAGGAAGATAGATCCTATTTACCCTCTCCCTACAAGCCTAGTATACCCACAACCTATAGATCTTATGACTCCAAATCCTATGACTCTAGATCCCATGATCATAGATCCTATGCACCCACACCCTATGAGCCTAGTAGACCCAACACCCAATATTCTGATCCATATAGGGAGTCCAACCCTAGGAGAACCCAATATTCTGACCCATATAGGGAGTCCAACCCTAGGAGGACCCAATATCCTGACCCATATAGGGAGCCCAACCTTAGAAGGACCCCATACCATGATCCATCCTTAGAACCTGACCATAGGGCTGACCCAAAATCCTATGACCCCAGATCCTATAATCCCATGACCCATAGATCTGCACCCTTGTCCTATGAGCCCAGAGAACCCATAACCCCTAAGTATCAATCTAGTACTAGTCAGGTTTCCCTTAGTCAACTTGAACCCCATAGGATTAGCACCCCTAAATATGAGCCCAGTAGTGAGCCACTACCCCTTAGGCAACCTGAACCTACTACGATTAGTGTCCATAATCAGATACCAGGACCTAGCCAATTTTTTCCTAGCCGACCTTCTCCAACCATTCCTGAGATTGACAAGGCTTACATTAACGCGGAAGTGTATGAAGCTGATGCAAACTTAGTGGATGAGTATGAGGGAGAAGATGAGACACCTTTAGATGACCTAGAATTAGCTGACCCAATAGATACCCAGGTAGAAGCCAACCTAGAGGTAGTTGACCTTGACCACATCCAACCTAAAGCTATAGTGGAAGAACAAATAAAGGAAGAGAACCTATGTACTGCTACTAGAGCCTTACCTGAGGAAACCATAGAGGAGAGCCAAATTATAGAGTCTAGTCCTAAAATACAAGAACCAGAAGAATTTGTTAAGGACTTGATCTCTTTGAATCAGTACCCTCAGGATGAGCCTCCTCCTATAGTTCCCATTAAGGACCTCTTCCCTGAGATTAGTAACCCATCCTTCCATTATGCAAACCCCATAGAAATACCGCAACCTCGTAAGGTTAGCCTCATTAGTGTAGGATTAGTCCCTGACATGCCTTCTTTTATCGAACTTTATCCAACTAACCTTGAACCTTTTTCCCTACCCTACCAAACTACTTCTGAACCCACTTCCTATTTTCTGCCCTTTCTTGACACCTCTAGCATTTCTAGGATTATTAGATTGTATTTAACTGAGATTAGCCTACTGCATGCATTCATCACGCATGTTAGGTTTGCATCTTACTTCTGGCATACTCTTTGGAATTTGCTAGGAGTTCACTACAAATTTTCATGTGCATGTCAAGCTAGGATCACACCTAAGGAACCTATAATCTGTTAGGTTTAGATCCAAAGAGTTCAATAAGATTTCCTTCTATATGAATGCATAGTCAAGTCTGTTAGGTGTTAGTATGAGTCCTTTGAATCATTTGTTAGGAGTCTGCATGTGCCCAGCATGTTCACCACCTACACTAATTTTAAACAAACTGGCTAATTCCCGAAGATGGATCAAAGAATTTGATGTAGTGGATTCTGTCATGATTAGGCTTAGGCCTGAGCGGTTCCCACCAGAGACCGTTAAAAAGCTTCATGCTCGTGGAGCCGGACCTTTTAAAGTGATAGAGAAGGTTGGATCAAATGCCTAGGTGTTAGACATGCCTTCGGATTTGGGCATTGGTTCTACCTTCAATATTATAGACCTGGTTGAGTACAGGAAACCGGCAGCGATACCTAGTGAGGCCTTTGAACCTATTCCTTTTCATTGTGAGTGACCCTAATCCAGAGTGTCCACTAATAAATTTGGCCTGAGAGAGGAGAACGGATCGAGCATATCCTAGACGATCAAGCCATTATGACCCGGGGCCGCAGTTATCAATGCTTCCTGATCCGATGGCAAGGCCGGCCAAAGTCGGACAATTCATGGATTTCTCGAGAGGACTTGCAGCACCTCAACCTAGACCTCCTCGAGAGATATGTGAGCCAGCTTGATCTTCACTCAACAGGGTCAAGTTTCTCTCACCCCGGGAGAATTGGTGGGGACACCGGAGGCACCAGAATAAGACAGAGGCTTTTCAACCCTCTGTGAATTGATCAATAATTTATGAGTCCATCTATAATAAGGGCTTAGCCCATCTGAGTCCATTTTAGTTGTTATTTGAGTCTTTTGAGTTTCATTTCTGTACTAGTCAGCTTATGTTGAGCTAGTTCAGTCCAGTGTTAGTCAGCTCATATCGAGCTAATTTTATTTTTTTGAGTCCTATTCAACCATATTGAAGACTCAAGACCATATCATACAAGTGAAGACTAAGTCCAACCAGATTGAAGACATGGAAGTATAGCCCAAGTCCAACCCAGCTTGAAGATTTGAAGACCCCAGGAGGAAAAATTCAGAAAACCCTGATTCCTTGCAGATGCCCTCCAGATGCCCAGATTTCCTTCCAGATGCCAAAATATATTCATATACCAAGGAATCCATGATTTTACAGGTCCATCTGCATCCTAGCCCAAAGAAATCAAGACCAAGCGCCAAGCCCAAGCCCCTAAGAAGCAAGATACCAGAGAATATTCCTGCTGCCTGGCTACCAGGCCACCCCAGCTTCCAAAGGCCCAAACCCATGCGCCCGAGCCCCTTTAGGCCAGTCTCTTGCTGCTCCTAGAAGTCCAACACGCCCCCCTAGGCATCCTTGGAGTGTTGACCAAGTCAAGAGAATTTTTAGGGATTTTTCTACCTAATGTTTCTTTACTTTCTAGCTAGGGTTTGAGAGGGAAAAAGATTCTTATATAAAGACTAATGTGCCCTTACTTGGAGCCCAAGGTTAAGGGTCTATTTAAAGGACCCTAGCCTCTTGTATGAAGGAAGATTTTGATATATGAAATAAACCTTGAGTTCTTCAATTGCTTTGTGTGATTACCCTGCTGTGTGCATAAACGGGTTTGAGAGTTCTTCTTCCCGGTGTTTGCAATCATCTTCCTGCCGCCAACCATCCTTCCAGCCCCTCCAAAACTTTCTTCCCTTTGCTAGTTTCCTTTATTTTCTTGATCCCCTTTGAGATTTCTAACCCCTGACAGGTCGTTTGCAGGTCCCCGAGTTCCTACGAATTCAACGACTCCAGCCAAGCCTCAATCGGACCAACGAGCAGAAAGCCAGGTATCCACGGGTCTTTGGCTCGGTTTTCCAGGCCGCATCCATCGAGAAATGAGAGATCCCTTCGCTGTGATCTTCACCGGGTGCTTCAGACATTGTCAGGTACACCCACTCTACCTCCAGTCTTTATATTGTAAGAGAACTTGCCCTAATCGAGGCTTCTTAGCCCCGACGATCCTTCTTTAGTACTTTTCTAGGTTCTAATCTGCATGCTTGGCTTCAAAAACTCAAACAAAATTCCCTACAACAAATTTTGATCTGAAATTCAGGAATTAATTACCTAACCACACATATAAAATATACAAAAGGAATTGCATGCATATTAGTCCCGCATCACACGAGCTGGGTGTACCCAACCTGAAGGTCTTCATTGGCTCTCAACTAGTGGCTGGACAAGTCTTAGGAGAATTTGAGGCCCGATATCCTCAAATGATGAAGTACTTTGAGCGGGTATGCTCGGCACGGTGGGCTTCCGATGCTTTAGCATCTCCCACATCCCTCGTGGAGAGAATGCTCGCGTCGATGCCCTCTTAAGGCTCGTGACCCTGCCAGACTCATCACTAGGGCGCACCCACATCGAGTACCAAGAAACTCCGAGCTATGAGGCTCCCGGAGTAGTCTAGTAGGTCACCCTGGAGCTAAGCTGGATGGACCGGTACATCAGGTACATCACCAACGGTGTCCTACTGGAAGACCGCACAGAAGCTGGCCTTGTCAAGAAGAAAGCCGCGCACTTCGTGGTGATGGACGGACAGCTCTATCACAGGTCCTACTCGTATCCCCTTCTAAAGTGCTTGAGACCCACGGAGGCAGCCTTCGTGCTCCAAGAGATACACGAGGACCTCTGCGAGAATCACGTAGGGGCCAGGATGCTAGCATACAAGAACTTCTATCAAGGGTACTATTAGGAGACTATGAGGGAGGACATCGTCGATTTCATGAAGAGGTATGATGCTGCCAATGACATGGCTGCATACAGCATCAACCGGTGGCACCACTCTCCCAGCTCTCTGCCCCTGGCCATTTGCTCAATGAGGGATGGACATCCTTGGTCCCTTTTCTCCCGCATCTGGACAACACCGGTTCCTGATAGTGGCCATTGACTATTTCACCAAATGGATGGAGGAAGAGCCACTGGCGTGGATTACTAAGGCCAAGGTTAGCTAATTCTTTTAGAAGTCAATCATTTGCCACTTCAGACTCCCCCACACCGTCATCACCGATAATGGATGATAATTTGACAATCGAGAGTTTGAGGAGTTCTTCCCCGGTCTCAATATCCATCACTGCTTCACCTCGGTGGCTCAACCTTAGATCAATGGAGAGGTCAAGGTGACCAACCGAACCATCCTCCAAGGACTCCGAACCAGGTTGGACCAGGCCAAGGGCAAGTGGGTTGAAGAACTCCCTAGTATCCTTTGGGCCTCTACACATGCCCCGAACAGCCATATAGATGAGATGCCTTTCAACCTCGTCTTCGTCGCCAAAGCCGTAGTCCCGATAGAACTCGATGTGCCCACACTGCTGGTGGAGCAATATGATGAAGCTGAAAACCCGGCTCGCCTTCTACTCAACTTAGACCTCCTTGAAGAAATGAGAGACAAAGCTCGACTCCGGATGGTAGCCTACCGATAGCGGGTGGCCCGGTACTACAACACACGGGTAAGGCTGAAGATCTTTCGCCCGGGCAATTTGGTGCTCGGCAGGCTGAAGCCTCTCAATCTCAGGAATGCGGCAAGCTCTCCCCGAATTAGGAAGGCCCCTACAAGGTGGTCGAGGCTTTCCCCCATGGAGCCTACTACCTTGCCGAACTCGATGGTGCCCGATTTCTATGAACTTGGAATGCCAATAATTAGAGGATATACTGCCAATGATGTAAGGCCTCCTCCCATTAATAAAAGAATTTCTTTTGGTGCAAATTATCTTTGCCTTGCAAGAATATTGCTTCCCGACCCCAAGTCTGGCAGATTTTGCCGAAAAACTCTTGAAGCCCCGCACCTCAAGCTGGGAAACTCTAGAAGCCCTGCACCTCGAAGCCGAGAAACTCTAGAAGCCCCGCACCTCGAAACCATGAAACTCCTGGAGCCCTGTACCTTAAGCTAGGAAACTCCTAGAGCCCGCACCTCAAGCCGGGAAACTCTAGAAGCCCCATACCTCGAAGCCAGGAAACTCCTAAAGCCCCACACCTCGAAGCCGGGAAACTCCAGAAGCCCTATATCTCGAAGCCGAGAGACTCCAGAAGCCCCGCACTCTGTCCATCCAAGTCCCGATCTGGTGGGGGCACCTCCCGAACACCCTAAAGTTTAGCATCCCAGCTCAGTTGCATTCCAGGCACTTAGAGATAGTTTCACTTGGGATCGCTCATACCTCCTCGAAGTGTTCATCGGCTCTTGGCCTAGCCCGGAAGAACCTGAAACACACAACTAGCTTTGAGGAGAGGCATGAAGCCCCTCTACCTCATTCCCGACATGGTGGAAATAACTCAAAAACATAAAATCTCTCTTCCTAACAGCCCTCTGTACCCGGAGCCCTACCAGGATGGGCCAAAAATTTGGTGCCCCATGACAAGGCATCATGACAAAAACATGTACATGGGTAGTTACAAAAAAAAGAAGAGAAAGAAAGAAGAAGAAGAAGAAAAGAGAGGGAAGAAGGAGGGGTTGTTGAAGCAGTCAAGAACACAAAAAGAAGAACAGAAGAAGGATTCTGTGAATTGGAAAAAGCACTTCATTGAAATTGGAAAAGGGTTTCATTATCCCAGGCCCCCCGATAGGCTAGGCGATCCAGAAAAAAGCAAAAAATATAAGGAGCAAAAAAGAGAAGAAATAAGGCGGTCCTTATTTTATTTAGTCGGCTCCTTCCCAGGATGGCGCTAAGATAGGGCAGCATCCTCTCGGACCTCTGCCGACGGGGTTGCTTCGGCGGTGGCCGCAGATTCCTCTTCTATCGCTTTGGTCGTGGCCTCAACTGGGTCCCCGCACGGAACAACTGGAAAGGCGAGCTCCTCTAGGTTCAGCCCCAGAAAGAGTTGGGCCGCCTTGAACTGGTAGAACTCGTAGCCCTTAAGAAACGAGTCCGTGGCTGCCTACTAGACCTCATCAGCATATTCCACCCAGGCTTTGAAGTTTGGCACTGCCTTGATGACCTCCATTTTGGTGGCCTCCATCAAGGCCATCACCCTTGCGGCCTTCTCTTCAGCCACCGAGGTCCGTGCCTGTGCTGCATCCAACTAAGCCCGGAGTGCCTGAGACTGCTCCTCCACTTAGGCCACTTTGGCCTTGAGTTCCTCTACCCGGGCCGTCTTGGCCTTGAGCTCCTCGGCCTAGCGCTTGACCCGATCCTTCTCCTAGGCCAGGGATGCTTCGAGGTCCTTGAAGGGCCTCTCAGCACTCGCCACCTCAGCCTTCAGCTCCCTGTTCTTCTCCTCTGCTTCCTGGGCCCTATCAGTCTTTTCTCTGACCTTGGCCACCAGCAACGCCATCTCCTGCTCCTTCAGTTTCTTCATTTTGGCCCAGTGGGAGCAGTAGTCGCGGATGAGCAGGAGGTCCATCCCAAGCTGCACCAATAAAGACATCAGCCATGCAAAAAAAAATGAGAGAAGAGAAGAAATTAGGGGAAGAACCCTACCGTGAAGAGGTGAGGGAAGGTGCTGAGGATGGCATCCGACAGTGATCGCCCTCCCCTCTCACACCGGTCGCGTCATTGCACTCGAAGTCTATCATGCACTCAGCCAGAGAATGATCCTAGGTGATGGAGGAGTTTAATGCCACTTCGATGGACACCTTTCGGGTCTCGATTTCGGCTTCGCTAGGACCATCTCCGTGCCTTTGAGGGTAGCCGACAATGTCTCAGAGCCCCTGTTGGAGCTCACCGCCATGCCCGACAACACCACAGATGGCCATTCCCTCCTTTCTTCAAGGTACAGGCACCAGGGCTAAAAGAAATTGACAGATTGAACCCACATCCCTATGGATCACCTGTGAGTAAAATCCTGAACCTAAACCCTATTTATCATATAAATATTTAGTTTAAATTTTTTTATTTTGGTTTAGTTAGAGTAAACCCTTTTTACCAACTGAAATTAAGGTTTTGTTTATTTTGGAAAAAAATTCTTTTTACCAGGTTGAGTCAAAATCCCAATTGAGTCAAACCCTAATTACCCAATTGGGATCTTAGTGGTCCAATTTAATTAGCCCTTTTTACAAACTTTAATTGGGTTTTTATTTTGGAAGCCTAATTAAGTATGGTTGGTTCAATTAGTTATCAGTTGGTTAATTATTCATTGAGTCCTTGTAATTAGTTGAGTTATTGAGTCCTATATTACAAGAGGGGACCCAGACAGTATCCCATGTGCACCCAATTGAAGACTCAAGATAATCCATGTGCTAGCCCAAGTCACAACCTCTTCTTGGTGCCACATTTTCAAGGATTTGGACATCAACACATGACATTGGGACAACACCATTTGGATATTTTATTTTGAGACAAGAACACATGCCATATCACTTGTGTTTGGACATGCCACAAAATCAAGCCATCACCACATGACTAAACTCTTTGGTCGGCCCATAAGAAGAATTATTTGGCACCACTTAATTTGAGATAAGTAAAGCAGAAGGACTCTCCCAAATGGTGCCCTTCCACTCAAAGCTATTCCATGCCAAATGGAAAATTCGGCCAAGCAAATTCTCTCCTTCCTTGATGCCACTTGCTAGGGAATTTCAAGCCAAATTACTTATCTCAAGTGTTGGAGGTCCAAGGGTTTCTACTCCTAGCATTTCACTTAAACAAGTTGCTAGTTGCTCAAGCTTCAAGAACTCAAGAGTTTTATCAGAACTCTTGAGTCTTCTCCAATCCAAACTGAAGAGTCCATGCACCTGTAGAAGGCTACATTATCAAGACTCTTGAGTCCACCCATCATAACCAACCAGGGAAGCAATCGTGGCCCTTCATCGAAGCTCACCACCATCTCCATCTTGACGCCAACTTTGGATAGGAGTCCCAGTCAACGCATCAAGCAGGAGTCCAGGCTACTTGTATCAAAATTCCAGAATTGTAGTTCAAAGGGAACAAAAGTCTTGTATCTGAGTCCCTTACTTCACTGGTTGGGGCTCTATAAATACCCCACCAGCCCCCCTTGTAATTCATGAATTATTAGCGAAATACAGAGAAATTCTGCAAAAATTTTCCTTTGCTGTGTGCATCGTGGGGTGTGAGAAAAAATCAAAGCCCGGAAGCGACATCTAGAAACCCTGCTATGAAGATCTTGAGAGTCCTATTAGATCTGGAGAAACGATCTTCATTGGTAAATTAAAACCTATTTCCCCTCTTTAGTTTCTGACTTGTTGAAGGTTAATCCTAGTTTCGGTGGTTTCTCAACCACCAGGTCCTGTTTTTTAATAGCTTTTTAGGTTTACTTTTACGGGTAATAGACTTATTAGTTTCCTTTACTATCTCCTTTAAGCTCTCCTTTAAAATATGAAAAATAAAAAATATATATATTTGATATGGCAACATCGCTGACGTGGTGTATGTGTCAGGTCCAGCTGGCCGTCAGGCGGTACCGCATGGCGTATTCTCCGAACTCTCCTGTTAGGTGGCTCGTTCGGTGGTAGAGACGACCTCGAGGTCGAGCTCGGCACCTCTGCCACTCTGCCAAGTGTCGATCCAAGAAGGATCCACCTCGGCTGGAGTGGCCCCGTCTCTACTCCTTCGCCAGGTGGCGCCCCCAGATGGGCCCACCTCGCCGAGGTCGAGCCAGGCTCTCCCAGCTCCCTCGCCAGGTGGCACCCCCAGATGGGTCCACCTGGGTCGAGATCGAGCTAGCCTCTACCGCTCCTCCAGGTGTGGATCCAGGCAGGATCCACCTCGACTGGAATGAACCCGCCTCTGCTCCTTCGTCAGGTGGCACCCCCAGATGGGCCCACCTCGCCAAGGTCAAGCCAGGCTCTCCCAGCTCCCTTGCCATGTGGCACCCCCAGATGGGTCCTCGGTCGAGGTCGAGCTGGCCTTTGCCACTCCGCCAAGTGTCAATCCAAGCAGGATCCACCTCGACTGGAATGGCCCCACCTCTGCTCCTTCGCAAGGTGGCACCCCCAGATGGGTCCACCTCGTCGAAGTCGAGCCAGGCTCTCCCAGCTCCCTCGCCAGGTGGCACCCCTAGATGGGTCCACCTCGATCGAGGTCGAGCTGGCCTCTGCCACTCCGCCAGGTATCGATCCAGGTGGGATCCACCTCGGATAGAGTGGCCCCGCCTCTGCTCCTTCGTCAGGTGGCGACCCCAGATGGGCCCACCTCGTCGAAGTTGAGCCAGGCTCTCCCAGCTCCCTCGCCAGGTGGCACCCCCAGATGGGTCCTCCTCGATCGAGGTCGAGCTGGCCTTTGCCACTCCGCCAGGTGTTTATCCACGCAAGATCCACCTCGGCTGGAATGGCCTCACCTCTGCTCCTTCGCCAGGTTGCACTCCTAGATGGGTCCTCCTCGCTGAAGTCGAGCCAGGCTCTCCCAGCTCCCTCGCCAGGCGGCACCCCCATATGGGTCCACCTCAGCCGAGGTTGAGCTGATCTCTGCCACTCCATCAGGTGTCGATCCAGGCGGGATCCACCTCAGTTGGAGTGGCCCCACCTCTACTCCTTCGCCAGGTGGTGCCCCCAGATGGGTCCACCTCACCGAAGTCGAGCCAGGCTCTCCCAACTCCCTCACCAGGTGGCACCCCCTGATGGATCCACCTCGACCGAGGTCGAGCTGGCCTCTGCCACTCTTCCAGGTGTCGATCCAGGCGGGATCCACCTCGACTGGAGTGGCCTCGCCTCTGCTCCTTCGCCAGGTGGCGCCCCCAGATGGGTCCACCTTACCGAAGTCGAGCCTGGCTCTCCCAGCTCCCTCACCAGGTGGCACCCCAGATGGGTCCACCTCGGTCAAGGTCGAGCTGGCCTCTGCCACTCTTCTAGATGTTAATCCAGGCAGGATCCACCTTGGCTGGAGTGGCCCTGCCTCTGCTCCTTCGCCAGGTGGCGCCCCCAGATGGGTCCACCTCGTCGAAGTCAAGCCAGGCTCTCCCCACTCCCTCGATAGGTGGCACCCCCAAACGGGTCCTCCTCGGTCGAGGTCGAGCTGGCCTCTGCCACTCCACCAGGTGTCGATCTAGGTGGGATCCACCTCGACCGGAGTGTCCCTGCCTCTACCCCTTTGCTAGGAAGCGCCTCTAGATGGATCCACCATGGCCGAAGTCGGCCCTTTCTGTGGAGGATGAAAGGATCGAGGGGCACGAGCCTGGAGGAGGTTGTTGAAGATGGTGCGCACAGAAGGCGCACCTGGTGCGGTGTCCCTAGGCCTGCAATGGTGAACGGAACCTTGTTGGCACCAGTTTGGAAAGGGAATCCTGCCCAAGGCACCAAACCCAGTATTCGGTAGCCCAGCATCCTAAAAAGGGAGGACCACGGTCAACGCCTCAGGCCCGAGGGTGCCTTCGGGGTCCTGCCAAGTTCCCCCTCTCATGACAGCATGACTGACGGGACCGGTTGATCACTTAACTCCCGACCATAAGGGGGACGAAAGGGGGACGGTCACTGACTTCTGGAGCCCCCCCAGGGGATCAAGGCGGGGACAGAAGCATGGATCGGTGACCTAAAAAGGAAGACCAGGGATAAGAAGCAAGGTAAGCAATCGAGAGGGCAAGCAATCCCAAAAGAGGAAGGAGAGGCGATCCTAAGCCGGAAGCTCCAGAGGGACTCGCAAGACCGAGTCCAACGAGCTCAGTTGCTGGAACCAGAGTGCCCTTCCCTCTCGTTCTCATTCTTCTTCTCATCTAAGATTCTTCTAAGAACGGAGACCCAACAGGTTTCCATCTTAGTGGATATGTTTCACTTTACCACTCTCTAACTTGATTGTCGGAGTGCCCCCACCGGGATCCCCGATCCAGGTCTCTAACTTTATTTTTACAGATCCGGGAGCATCGGGATTCCACAACTCAGGGGACCCAGTCCGGTGCCAACTCACAGCTACAAGCCACAGCGGTAAGGTCGTAAATAGATTGGCGTGCCAAGAAGGGGGGACGAAGCCCCTAGATGAGTAAGCCTCTCTCGAGCTCGAGAGAAGCTCGATTCCAAGTATGGTGGTAACACACGGACGTGAAACCTCCACCAGCCGGGCGAGGGAAGTTCCCTCTCCCCCGTAGACTAGAAAGGGAACTCCCTACTTCTGTTCCACCTCCTCAGCTTCCCTCGACGGATGGCCAGTATGCTGCCATTGTCCAACAATTGCAGACACTGGCCACGGCCGTGAGGCAACTGCAGCATCAGCAGCGCTCCCTGGTGACCCAGCCTCAGCCAGGGACCCCCGCGACCCAAGCCGCGGGACCTCGCAGAAGCCTGTGCTCTATCCAGGGCAGGCCATCCCACCCGCGAGCATCGACCATTCCTCGTAGGAGTCACCAGACCCCTGCAAAGAGAAACCACTCTGGGTCGGCGGACCACGAGAGCCGATCCCCGGTGGATGACAATGATGCTGTCAAGCGCAGCAAGCATCGTCGAGGGAAGGCCCCTTCCCGTGACCATCGACACCTTCTTCTCCAGTGGTCTCAGTGGAAGGTTCCACTGACGAGGCCATCAAGCATCTAGCTGAAAGGCACCTGGAAGAGCAAGAGCGCAAGTTGGCAAAGCTTTCCCATCGATTTGCCAACATACAGGGCTCCCCCAGCGAGCCAGTGGGCTACAACGCCTGACCCCGCTTCTTCCAGAAAATCCAAGAGGAACCGATCCCGAATCGGTTTCATATGCCTCACGTGGATCCCTACAATGGGACCACCGATCCCCTAGACCACCTAAAGAGCTATAAGGCTCTCATAAGAGTTCAGGGGACGACCGACGCCCTTTTGTGCATTGCCTTCCTGGCCACCCTCCGGAAGGCCGCTCGAGTTTGGTTCACCCACCTCGAGCCTGAATCTATCGACTCCTTCCAGCAGTTGGAAGGAAAGTTTGTGGCACACATCGATGCTTGTCTGATGCGGGCACCAGACTCAGAAGAAGACTTCATGGCTCCATCTGGATCTCTGATTGACCTTGCACGAAGAATTAGGATTTTCTGATTTTGTAATAAGGGTTGACTTGGTCAACTCAATTTTAGTCTTGAGTCTATATTTCCCTGTAATTTAAATTTTGTTGAGTCATGTTGACTCAGTACAAGTCCTAGTAGTGGTCTAGGTCTTCTCCAGGTTGGTGCCACTTTTTTTTCAGTCAAGTCAAGGTCCAGGGTGCCACATTTTTTCTCCCAGGCCCAAGAAGTGGGTGCCACACTCCCAGCCACATGCCAGAGTCCAGGAGGCGCCACATCTCCATCCAGTGTCTTTGGTCCCTACACCACAAGATGTAAGTTCCTTTTTTTTCTTGCACCACTTGGGAGAGAAGTCCATCAAGATACCTCAATCCAAGGAGGAGCCAATTTCTTTCCAGATAAACCCAAGCCAAGATGGCAAGAATTTTCTTGAAGAGAGGATCAAGAAGGTGCCCCACAATGTTCCATAAAAATCCAAGTTATAAAAGGGAAGAGAGCATGTCTTGGGGAGGAATTCAAGGAGGTTCCCAAAAGTTTCCAAAAGTGCCAAAGCCATGAAAGGAAGAAGCCTAAACTTGTGGAGCAAGACTAGGAGGTGTCCAAATGAGCCAAACCATGAAGGAAAAATCCTTGATTCATGGAGAGATACTAGGAGACACCTCCATAACTTGCCATTTGGAGCTGATTTTCAAGTTTTCTTGGAGTTTTTGGGCTGCCCACTCATGGAAGGAGTCTTGGGAAGAGAATTTGATGCCTAAAGTGTGGGTTAGTCCTATTAGTCCCACATGGGAAATGTATAAAATTTTATTTCTTTGTTATGTCTATATATTCAACTCTATGTAACTCTTGAATTTAATGATGAATGAAATCAATTTCTGTGTGAGCAACTTTGTGTTTCTCTCTTCCGCACCTGTATTCAGGTGTTAAGCTCCACGAAAAAGTAAATCCGGGTTCCCTAGGAACCTTGAGGAGGTGTGAGATCTCCAACCCCAAAATCCTACCAAAACCCTAGGTTAGCCACTTCAATTCCAAACCCGAGCCGCCATCATCTTCTTCATTCCACCAATCATCCAAACCCTAATCTACCTCATCATCTCACGGCCCCTCTCTTCCAAGTAGAGGCCGACCACCAGCATCCAGGTCCAGATCGGCTACTTCGAATACAGAGCAAATCCCAGAGGAAGTCAGATCAGCATCCAGGAGAATCAGGATTTCAGCAATATCAATTTTTCAAGTTCTTCTTATCAGGTAAATCCTTTCTTTGAGTATCTGGTTCCTTAACTTGTTCTTCTTCTTTCCCAGATCCTGAGTTCAGGAGAAGCCAACTCTACCAAAGGACCAGTATTAAAGGATCCATTGCGAAGATATCCGAATCCGAGGATCCAACAATCTGCTCGAGAGAGTCCTTCCACCAAACTCTGTGAAGATCACTGCCTGGTACATGACCCTTCCCTTCTCTTTAGTTCTGTCCTGTTAAAAGTTCAGAGCAAAACCCTAGGTCTGGGAGTTTCTCAACCCCCAGCGATCCTTTACTTCTGAACTACTCTGATAATCTAATTTCTTTGAATTGTGCTTTCAATTATTATATAGTTTCTTTCAATTTAGTTTAACTTTCATTTGAGTCAAAGCTAACTTCTGAAAATATAAAAAAAAATAAAATAAAAGGAATTAGTCTTAATTTACTTTCGCATCACATCATCTCTTTTGTTCTGCATCAATTTTGGTATCAGAGCTTTCGTACTGCATCAATTTTGGTATCAGAGCTTTCGTCCTGCATCATTGTCGGAAGGTGCCAAGAGAGGTGGATAGTCTCTTTTCCATCTACCAACAAGACCAGGAGCTCCTGTGTGACTATATAACCCGTTTCAAGACTGCAACCTTGGAGATCTATAGCTTGGACGAGCCCATCGCGATGCTGGCATTGAAGCGAGGGCTTAAGACCTCCCGTCTGACGTATTCGTTGGATAAAAAACACCCTAAGAAGTACTCTGAGCTTCTCCTCCATGCCCATAGTACATCCAGGCTGAGGAGGCCGACCATACCAGGAGAGAGTTGGACAGAAAGCCTCCAAAAAAGCCAGCCTCAAAGGATGTTCAGGGGACTCGCAGGCCCAGGCCGCCCGCGGACTTCTGAGCGGGGCCGAAGCCCAAGAATGGTCCCGCTCTGGAGTGGAGCTTTACTCCCCTCCTCGCTCCCAGAACAAAGATTCTCATGGAGATCGAAGGTGAAGGTTATCTCCGCTGACCTCCTCCTCAGAACCTGAAGAACGGTCGCGACATGATAAAGTACTGTCAGTTCCACCGCGACCATGGCCACGACACAGAGGAGTGCCATAATCTGAAGTGAAAGATTGAGGACTTGATCAAGAGGGGCTACCTCAAGAAGTTCATGGAAAGAGGATCCCCGATGGAGGACCAGCCACTCGTGGCCCTTCCCCTCATCCCTGTAGTTGACAACTGTCCCACGGAGAAGCTCGTGGGCATGATTTCTTGGGGGATAGGGTGTGCGTCCAAGAGAGCCCGAGAGGGAGAAAATTTGAAAATTGTTCTCCCCTTTGAAAAGGGGAAGGGAGGTGAAAATGAAAATTTAAATAATGATACAGTGGTGGTCAAAATGACCATCGCTAAGCATCCTGTACATCAGATCATGGTTGATAGTGGGAGCTCTACCGACGTACTTTTCTACGATGCTTTCTTCCGGATGAATCTATCTCATGATCAATTAAAGCCGATGCACACCCATTTCGTGGGCTTCACCGGAGACTCTGTGGGAGTCGAGGAGATCACTCTCTCTATTACTGCCGGGACCCCATCCCGGTAGGGCACGGTTTTGATGACCTTCACTGTTGTCCGACTCCCATCGCCATACAACGCCATTTTAGGCCGCCCAAGGCTCAACCAGCTTGATGCAGTTATCTCCACCAGGAGATTGCTGGTACAGTTTCCCACTATTTTCGGTGTAGGAGAGATGAGGGGGGCAGTTTAGCCCGTTCAGCATTGCCTGCAGGCCATCCCGGGCGCCTGGAGTGTTGAGCTCGAATCTGATGTCGACGACCTCGACCAAAGAGTGCAGGATCCCAGGGGCGGCCTAGTAGAGCGATTGTTGATGTATCCCCTTGGCTAAGACCCGCAGAAAATGGTGCAGATAGGAGCCCAACTTCCAGAAGATGAGCGGGTTCGCTTACTATACTTCCTTCGGGCGAACGCAAACATATTCGCCTGGTCTACAGCAGACATGACAGGTATTCTCCCGGAGGTTATCACCCACCAGTTGAAGATCGATCCGAAGTATCATCCAGTTAGGCAGAAGAAGAGGAGCTTTGCTGCAGAAAGGCAAAAGTTGATCAACGAAGAGGTGGAAAAGCTCCTCAACGTCGGTTTCATATGGGAGGTATACTATCCTAGTTGGCTAGCGAACATGGTGATGGTGAAAAAGAATAACGGCAACTGGAGGATCTACGTAGACTACACCGACCTCAACCGAGCCTGCCCAAAAGATAGCTTTCCCCTCCTGAAGATTGATCAGCTCGTGGACACCATGTCGGGCCACTGCCTCCTATCCTTCATGGATGCCTTCTCCGGGTACAATTAGATCAGGATGCACCCAGAAGATGAGGAGCACACTACCTTCATCACGGATCACGGAACCTACTACTACAAGATGATGCCCTTTGGCCTAAAGAATGCTGGTGCCATGTATCAACGGTTGGTCAACAAGGTCTTCAGGGACCAAATCGATCGCAATATGGAGGTGTATGTGGACAACATGCTGGTGATGAGCAAGTCGACCTCGGACCACGTCGACGACCTGGGGGAGACCTTCCACAACCTTCGACTCCACCAAATGAAGCTGAACCTAGCAAAGTGCGCCTTCGGTGTGGTGACGGGAAAGTTCCTCAGCTTCATGGTGACCCAAAGAGGGATCGAAGCCAACCCGAAGAAGGTTCAGGCGATCCTTGATATGGAGCCGCCCACCTCCAAGAAGCAAGTCCAATGGCTCACCGGTCGGGTGGTAGTCCTGAGTCATTTTCTCTCGCAATCTACTGATCATTGCTAGCCCTTCTTCAAGGTACTGAGAAAGATGCATGACTTCTCCTGGATGAAGGAGTGCCAGGATGCGTTCGAGGAGCTGAAGAAGACCTTGGCATCACCGCCACTACTCTCCCAGCCAGAGGAGGGAGAGGAGCTCCTCTTGTATCTGGCGGCCACTCCGAAGGCCATCAGTTCAGTCTTGGTCCGGACGGATGACAAAGGGATCCAGAGACCTGTGTACTATATAAGCAAGCTCCTCCGCGATGCGGAGCTCAGGTACTCTCGATCCAAAAAGTTGATTTTTTCACTAATAATGTCTGCCCAGCACCTCAAGCCTTATTTCCAAGCACACCCCATTGTAGTCCTAACGGATCAACCATTGAAGGTCGTGCTTAGCCGACCTGACACATCTGGCCTCCTGGCAAAGTGGGCTTTAAAGCTCAGCAAGTTGGACATCGCCTATTGACCGCGGTCGGCTATGAAGGCACAGGTACTGGCTAACTTTCTAGTTGAGTGTGCAGGCCTGGGCGAGGGGGCGAAAGAGAGCCCCCAGAGTCAACAACTAGGGTCTGAACCGGAGGAGGACATATGGGTCTTGCATGTGGACGGAGCCTCTAATTTTGGTGGAAGCAGGGCTGGGCTCATCCTCGCTAACAACGAGGGAGTCGTAGATGAATGCGTGCTCTACCTCCAGTTTGCCGCCACCAACAACCAGGAAGAATACGAAGTGCTCCTCGCAGGGCTGAGAGTTTCCCACGAGCTCGGCGTGACCAGCCTGAGGGTCTTCACCGACTCCCAGCTGGTCGCCGGGCAGGTCTCGGGCGAGTATGAAGCACGGGATCCTCAGATGTTAAGGTACCTGGAATTGGTGCGTGCGAGCTCGGCGGGCTTCAAGCGCTTCAGCGTCTCCCACATCCCGCGCGGTGAGAATGCTCAGGCTGATGCCCTCTCTCACCTAGTGACCTTACCGGACTCATCGTTGGGTCACACCCACATCAAGCATCTCCAGGCTCCGAGCTATGAGATTTCCAGGGAGATCCAGCAGGTCACCCCGGAGCCCAGCTGGACAGACAAATATGTCAAGTACATCACTGACGGCACCCTGCCTGAGGATCGGATAGAGGCCGATCTTATCAAGAGGAAGGCCGTGCTTCGTGCTGATGGACGGGCTGCTATACTAGAGGTTATTCTCCTACCCGCTCCTTAAGTGTTTAAGGCCCACGGAGGCTGCACTCGTGCTCCAAGAAATTTACGAGGGCCTCTGCGAGAACCATGTGGGGGGCAGGACTCAGCATACAAAGCCCTCCATCAAGGATACTACTGGGAGACGATAAGGGAGGATGTAGCCAACTTTGTTAAGAGGTGTGACCGCTGCCAACGTCATGCCGTCATGCAACGCCAGCCGGCTGCACCGCTTTCCCAACTCTCCGCCCGCTGGCCTTTTGCCCAGTGGGGCATGGACCTCCTCGGTCCCTTTCCTTCCACGTCCGGGCAATGTAAGTTCTTGATTATTGCCATCGACTACTTCATGAAGTGGGTCGAAGCCGAGCCACTGGCCCAGATTACGGAGGCAAATATTAGTAAGTTCCTATGGAACTCGATCGTATGATGCTTCGGACTTTTCCACACTATCATCACCAACAACGGACATCAGTTCGACTGTCGAGAATTCGAGGGGTTCTACAACGATCTCGAAATTCATCATCGCTTCACCTCGGTGGTGCATCCACAAACCAACGGGGAAGCCGAAGTAACCAACCGGACCATCCTGCAAGGGCTCCGGACCAGGCTGGACCAGGCTAAAGGGAGATGGGCTGAAAAACTTCCCAGCATCTTGTGGGTGTACCATACAATCCCAAGGACTGCCATAGATGAAACTCCCTTCAACCTTGTCTTTGGATCGGAGGCAGTAATCCCAGTGGAGTTTAGCCTGCCAACCCTGCACGTGGAACAGTATGATGAAGCTGAGAATCCAGCACGGCTGCTGCTCAACCTGGATCTCCTCGAGTAAATGAGGGACAAGGCACGAGTTCAGATGGCGGCCTACCGGCAGCGGGTGGCTAGGTACTACAACTCCAAGGTGAGGCCGAAGACCATTCGCCCGAGGGATCTAGTGTTGCACCGTGCCGAGGCTTCCCAACCTCGGGAATGCGGGAAGCTCTCTCCGAACTAGGAAGGTCCCTATCAGGTGGTTGAAGCACTCCCTCACGGTGCTTATTATCTTACTGAGCTCGACAGGGATTGATTTCCATGGACTTAGAATGCCACAAACCTAAGGATGTATTACCAATGATGTAAGATTCCCTGAATATTAACAATGAAATTCTTTCTTTGCGCAATGTTTGTTTCTGTCTCGTAAGACCAACACCGCCTAGCCTCAAGTCTAGCGAACGAAGGTGAGGCAAAGATCCCGCAAAGTGGTCTGCGAGAAGCGCGAGATCCCAGAGTTCAGTCCGGAAGGTGGCGCAAAATCCAGTTCCCCCACGAGATCTCGAAGTTTAGTCCAGAAAGCCAAACATAACCCAGTTTCGACATGAGGCATCGGAGTTCATTCGAAAGGTGGCGTGGAATCTAGTTCCCCCACGAGATCTCAGAGTTCAGTCTGGAGCACCGAGAGGAACCCAGTTCCAGGCCCCAGAGTTCAGTCCGGAAGGAGGCACGGAGTCCACGAGATCCCAGAGTTCAGTCCAGAAGGTGGCGCGGAACCTAGTTACCCCACGAAATCCCGGAGTTTAGTCTGGAGCACCGCATGGAACCCAGTTCCAGGCCCCAGAGTTTAGTCCGGAGGATGCTCCGGCGACCTAAGTCCCGGAGCCATAAGATCCCGGAGTTCAAACCGGAGGATGCCCCGGTGACTTAGGTCCTGGCGCCAAAGTTTTTCGAGGTGCAAGCCAGAAGCACCAGGGGTTCCTCCACGGAGCTCGAAGGCCCCCTGAACTTCATTCCAGAACAAGGGTCTAGGTCAAGTCGTGGCAACACTACAACAGCACTACCAGGAAGCAAAAAAAAAAGAGAAAGAAGCTCAGTGAAATACTGGAGGAAAAGTAGATCTTCATTCCTAAATGAAAGGCTCCTTACAAAGATACGGGCCTCGACAGACCGGGCGACCCAGAAAAAAAAGAGAAAACAACAACAAGCAAAAGAAAAACCTATACTAAGGTACAAGAAGGAATCATTTAGCCGCTGCACCCTCCTTCGGCCGGGAGGCCTCCGTGCCATCGGCCGCATCCTCAGATGGCTTCCCAGGAGCCTCCTCACCAACGGCTCCCGACGATGCTTCTCCTCCCTGAGGCTGCCCCCTGGGCCTACCAAGGACGACCTCGATCTGGTCAAGCTCGGGGAACTGGGCGGCCACCTGACCCCGGCAGACTTCGAAGCCCTTGAGAAAGGAGTCCATGGTGGCTTCGTGCATCTCCTTCTCAAACTCCCCGAAGGCCCGGAACTTTGGCACGGCCTCCTGTGCCTCCTTTCGCGAGGCTGCCAGTAGCCCATTGATATAGGAGTTCTTCTCGTTAGCCACTACCAACTCCTTGAGGACCTCCTCCAGTCGGTGCTCCAGTGACGGGGACTACCCCCTGAGGTGGGTGATCTCAGCAGCATCGTCTTCGACCTGGTGCTGGCTCGAGATCCTCTCCTCGGAGAGAGGGGACTCCAATTCCCTGACCCGACCATCAGCACGGGCCAGGTCCTCTCGGAGGGTCTCATTCCTCCCCCACAGCTCCTGGCCCTTGTCCACCAGGTCCTTCACGTCAGTCGCCAGTTTGCCCAGGTTCCACTCCTTCTCGGTCTCCTTCTTCGCTGACGTGGATAGAAAGTCCCGAAGCAGCAGCACGTCGGTCCCAATCTGCATCAGAAGAAGAGTTGAAGGCTCGAGAGGACCCAACTGGAACATTAAAATGGAGGATCTAGATACTTATCGTGAAGAGCAGAGGAAGGGTCCCGAGCATGGCCTCTGTGTAGTCTCGGTCGCCCCTCAGTCGGCGGTCCCGAGGTCGAGCGGCAAACTCCATCATCCTCTTCGCAAGAACTTGGTCGTGGATGACGGAGGAGCCCCCATGAAGGGCGGGCGGTGCCGACTATGGATCGGGAGGGGACTGAGCTAGAGTCCCCTCATTGGGTGGAGCTGCGATCGAGGGCGCCGCCCTTGGCATGGCCATCACCACCGCTGGCGTAGTGACTGGTGCAGCAGTAGCAGGGGGAGGTGCTGATCGCCCCACCTTTTCGGCCTCATCGAGCTCAATGATGTCCGCGAGAGCATCTACCGCTGAGGTGGCCTGGGAGCAAGACCCATCGCCCAGGGCCCAGTAGAATCCGAAGTGGGCCTAGGCCCTTGGCCCGTCTTCGTTCGGGCCCTCTTTGGGGGAGCCTCTTGGGCCCCTTCAAGGGTATTCCTTTTCTGGGCCCCCTCCATCAGGCTTTCAATGGAGAACTTCATCCCTGGAGAAAAGATAGACCAGAGCGTCAGATGATCCAGTAAAAAAAAAGAAAAGGAAAGAGAAGAAAGAAGAGCGGAGGCCCACCAATCGTCCTACTAGGCTGATCCCTACCTCGAACAAGTTCTGCTTTGAGAGCAGAATATAAAGAGAAGGGACCACATCGCCCAGCAGCTGGGAGTAGACCTCCTGATCCATCGACTTGACCTGGGAATTCCGGTTTGGAGACCGATCCGGCTCACTCCAGACCCAGTCGACATCCCGGACTGAAGCAAAAAAGAATCGATTCTTCCACCCCTTGATCGTTGTAGGGAGGTCAAACTAGAGGCACCTGGGCCGGGGCAAAAGATACCACCAGCAATCATCGTTGGAGTACTACTTCAGGGTGAAAAGGGCCCTGAACAATGAGAAACGAGCAACGAACCCATGAAAATGGCAGAGAACTATGAAGGCGAAGATGACCTTGATGGCATTCGGAGCCAACTAGGTCGGAATGAGATGGAAATGGCTAAGAAAAGATAGGAAGAATGGATGAAGGGGAAAGCGAAGACCTCCAGCAAGGAAGTCTTCGTAGAAAGCAATCCTGCCAGGGTTGCTGGAAGTCACCAGATCCCTCAGCCCGGGGATTGAAAGTTGAATGGAATCCGGGACCCCATACATATCCCAGATCCAGGAAAGGTCATCTCCGGTCATCGTCGAAGCAAAGCTGGAGGGACCAGAAGAAGTCTCTGCCACTGGAGGAGGAAGGGCAGAGAAGGGACAGCAGAAATGATAGGAGGAGTCCTAGGAGCCCTAGGGATACCGATGGTTATGCCGCCCGGCCACAGCCACCGCCGGACATCGAGGGGAAGGTCCTCCTCCGAAGAAGAGGGCGATGGAGTCCTCAGCTGGGATGGATCGGCCTTGTCCGGGTTAGAAGAGAAGTGGCGATGGCGGGCCATCAGGACAAGGAAGGATCAAGCGAAGAATCAGGTAAGGCAAAAGGGGGAGCAGACGGAGGAAATTGGGTTTCAGACACTCACCGGGATATTGTGGTGGAAGAATGGCGATTCAAGTGAAGAAGAAGGATCGCTGCAACCACCGGCGAGGTGTGAGAAAGCCAAAAGACCTCGTTTCTGGAAAGTCTCCTCTCTTTTCAAACCAATCAATAGTGGCTGTACGACTCCTTTTTTGCCAACGCCATCGGATGAGCGCCACGTGGGAAGGTGCCCGACGAAGACGCTTCGGTTCACTAAAAGCCACCTTGAGTTTGGCGCAGCACAATTATAACCTACTGAACATGTTGACGTGGTGCCTACGTATTGGACCTCGGGCATGATGAGCGGATCGGCAGCGATCCCAGCATTTATTGTGCAGGATTTCATCCTCCCATGTCATCTCCGAATTAACTCCCCACGTCCTTGCAACGTCACTCCGATAGGCTTGGGAGTGGGGGGAAACTGATATGGCAACATCGCTGACGTACTGTATGTGTCAGGTCCAGCTGGCCATCAGGCAGCACCGCGTGGCGTCATCTCTGGACTCTCCTACCAGGTGGCTCATTCGATGGTAGAGCCGACCTCGAAGGCCGAGCTCGACACCTCTGCCACTCCGCCAAGTGTCGATCCAGGCAGGATCCACCTTGGCTAGAGTGGCCCCGCCTCTGCTCCTTCACCAGGTGGCGCCCCCAGATGAGCCCACCTCGTCGAGGTCGAGCCAGGCTCTCCCAGCTCCCTCGCCAGGTGGCACCCCCAGATGGGTCCATCTCGGTCGAGGTTGAGCTGGCTCTGCCATTCCGCCAGGTGTCGATCCAGGCAGGATCCACCTCGGCTGGAATGGCCCCGCCTCTGCTCCTTCGTCAGGTGGCATCCCCAGATGGGCCCACCTCGTCAAGGTCGAGCTAGGCTCTCCCAGCTCCCTCGCCAGGTGGCACCCCCAGATGGGTCCACCTCGGTCGAGGTCATGCTGGCCTTTTCCACTCCGCCAAGTGTCGATCCAGGCGGGATCCATCTCGACTAGAATGGCCCCGCCTCTGCTCCTTCGCCAGGTGGTGCCCCCAGATGGGTCCACCTCGTCGAAGTCGAGCCAGGCTCTCCCAACTCTCTCACCATGTGACACCCATATATGGGTCCACCTCGATTAAGGTCGAGCTGGCCTTTACCACTCCGCCAGGTGTCGATCCAAGCGGGATCCACCTTGGCTGGAATGGCCCCGCCTCTGCTCCTTTGCTAGGTGGCACCCCCAGATGGGTCCTCCTCGTCGAAGTCGAGCCAGGCTCTCCCAGCTCCCTTGCCAGGTGGCACCCCCAGATGGATCCACCTCAGTCGAGGTCGAGCTAGCCTCTGCCACTCCACCAGGTGTCGATCCAAGTGGGATCCACCTCGGCTGGAGTGACCCCGCCTCTGCTCCTTCGCCAGGTGACGCCCACAGATGGGTCCACCTAGCTGAAGTCGAGCTAGGCTCTCCCAGCTCCCTCGCTAGGTGGCACCCCCAGATGGGTCCACCTCGGTCGAGGTCGAGCTAGCCTCTGCCACTCCACCAGGTGTCGATCTAGGCGAGATCCACCTCGGCTGGAGTGGCCCCACCTCTGCTCCTTCACCAGGTGGAGCCCCTAGATGGGTCCACCTCGCCGAAGTCGAGCCAGGCTCTCCCACCTCCCTCGCCAGGTGGCACCCCAGATGGGTCCAGCTCGGTCGAGGTCGAGCTCGCCTCTGCTACTCCGCCAGGTGTCGATCCAGGTGGGATCCACCTTAGCTGGAGTGGCCCTGCATCTGCTCCTTCACCAGGTGGCGCTCCCAGATGGGTCCACCTCATCGAAGTTGAGCCAAGCTCTCCCCGCTCCCTCGACAGGTGGCACCCCCAGACGGGTCCACTTTAGCCGAGGTCGAGCTGGCATCTGCCACTCCACCAGGTATCGATCTAGGTGGGATCCACCTCGACCGGAGTGTCCCTGCCTCTGCCCCTTTGCCAGGTGGCACCCCCAGATGGGTCCACCATGATCGAAGTCAGCCCTTTCTTTGAAGGATGGAAGGATAAGGGGCGCGAGCCCCGAGGAGGCTGTCAAAGATGGCACGCACAGGCGGCGCACCCGGTACGGTATCCCTAGGCCTGCAATGGTGCGCGGAACCTCGTTGGTCCCAGTTTGGAAAGGGAATCCTGCCCAAGGCACTGAACCCAGCATTCGGTAGCATGGCATCCTAAAAAGGGAGGACCATGGTCAACACCTCAGGCCCGAGGGCGCCTTTGAGGTCCCGCCAAGTCCCCCTCTCATGATGGCATGGCTGACGAGATCGGTTGACCACTTAACTCCCGACCGTAAGGGGGATGAAAGAAGGATGGTCGCTGACTTTTGGAGCCCCCCCGGGGGATCGAGGCAGGGATGGAAGCATGGATCAACGACCTAAAAAGGAAGACCAAGGGCAAGAAGCAAGGTAAGCAATCAAGAGGGCAAGCAATCCCGAAAGATGAAGGGGAGGCAATCCTAAACCGGAAGCACCAGAGGGGCTTGTAGGACGGAGTCCAATGAGCTCAGTTGCAGGAACCAGAGTGTTCTTCCCTCTCGTTCTCATTCTTCTCATCTAAGATTCTTCTAAGAACGGAGACCCAGCAGATTTCCATCTTAGTGGATCTGTTCCACTTTACTGCTCTCTAACTTGATCGTCGGAGTGCCCCCACCGGGATCCCTGTCCTGGGTCTCTAATCTTATTTTTGCAGGTCCGAGAGCATTGGGATTTTGCAGCTTAGGGGATCCAGTCCGGTGCCAACTCACAGCTGCAGGCTACAATGGTAAGGTTGGCAACAATATTAATTGCTATTATTATTATTTATTTATTTGTCCCGCATCAATTTTGGTATCAGAGCAGGTTAAACTAGGGCTTAATCTCTCTTGTGCCGACTTAGTTCTCTTTAAGTACTCAGATCGGGTGCTTCACCATGGCCGTCCGGTCATAGGAAAATATAGGGCCGCAAGACCCTCACTTTCCATTCAAACGGGATTCCTATGGCATGTAGGGGTGCCACTGTGAATTGACCATTGAAGAAAAAAATGAAGAGATAAGTATTTTTTAGGTTTTTAATTTCTGCATCTAGGTTATAATTTCTGCATCTCAGCCATCTTAGTACATGCTTTACTTTTTTAATTGTTTCTGCATGTAGACAACTCAGAATTATCTAATTTTTATTTTGTTGAATCCATCATAATTGAAAGTATTTTTCAGAGTTTTTCATAAATTATTATAGTCTATAGATTTTCTGCTTGCCAAAATAGTGTCTGAGAACATTCTATTTTGAATTTCAGCAATTCTAGTTTAGGGGTTTTTTTTGCATAAATTTTGCATATTTTAATTTCTTGCAACTTAGGATTTTTTCTGCAAACTATATCTCTACTGAAAAATAAAAATAATAATATTAATTAATTTTATTTTTTTATTATTTTAATCATTTTAGTTTGATTGCATCTAGGGTTTCATCTTGTGTGTGCATCATTTAAACCTAATCTTAAGGGCATTCAATATCTACATAAGGGAGGGATTTTATCACCCTTCCTTAGCCCACAATCACCACCTTTGCATTGATCCCAGCCCTAATTAAAATTAATTAGACTTAATTTACTCTAATGTGCTAGGGATACCAACAGGTCGAGTTCTAAGTATTGTGTGTAAGCTAGTGCACCCAATCCTCTAATTATACTTGAACCTAGTGTCTAAGGCTAGAGGTCCAGAGGCAAACACCCTAAGCAGTTTTTGGATTTTTAATTAGGACCCTGCGAGAGCAGGGGGAGCCTCTCACAAACCCACCTCTTACCTGGCTAGTGGACAATGTAATTATTGAATTGGCTGTAATTTAAGCTCACCCATTCTACTTGAGCTCTAGGTCTAGGAAACTTTAGTCTGAGTTGAGTTCTATGTGATTGTATTGCATGGCAACTAGGTCAGGCATACCCTATCAGCCTGCTCAAACCCAACATAATCCACCCATGGACCCTAATATGGAAAATTATTTAAGGATAATAACTGATCAAGTTACTCAGCTTACTACAAGGTTTGACCAAGTGGAAGAGAGGCTAGGTAATCTTGAAGAATCCCATGCGACTAGATCAGATCCTGAAACACCTAGACCCATTCACCCAGGTCAAAGTTCTGAAACCCCTCGACCCACTCCTCTAGGTCAAAGCTCTGAGACACCTAAATCCATTCCCCAAATTTCTCGAGCCCAACTCACTCCCCCAGATCTAAGAGGTCAATATAGAGAACCTACTTACCCGGGTCCAAGAGCCCAACATAGGGACAATACTCCTGTTCCAATCCCTATGCGCTATACCCCTGATGTGAATGACCAGGAAGAAAGGATTCTTAGGAGCATTCGATTAGATGCACCCACATTTGAGGGTAGTTTAGATCCTATGGTCTATACAGATTAGGAAAGTGATATGGACCAGTACCTTGAGTGGTACGAAATGTCGGAGGAAAGAAAATTCAAATTTGCCAAGCTTAGGCTAGTCGACAGGCTAGATTATACTGGAGAAATGTAGAATGACTGAACTGATAGAGAGGTGACCTACCTATAGGTACATGACGAGCCATGAAGGTAAAGCTTAGGAAGAAATACCTACCATTCTCATATGAAAAAAAATTATTAGACCAATGGAAAAAATTGACTCAAGGAAATAAACCGGTAGCTGATTATATTGCCAAATTTAATGAGTTCGTTATGAGGTGTAGTGTAGTCAAGTTCGAAGCTATCACCCTATCAAGGTTTAGAGCTGGTTTACATGAGGATATCCAGAGGGAGTTATTCTTAAGGGAAGTTAATGATTTGGAACAGGCTTACCAGATTGTTAGGGATTGTGAACAATTCCAGAGGAGACCTATTACCTATAGACCTGAGTCCAATAGGTTTAATACCTTTGGAACTAGACCTAGCCCTAATCGATTTCCACCTAGCTGGCCAAATCCTACTTCTCAACTAGTTCGTAAGGAAGATAAAGGAAAGGCACCTATGGTCCCTAGAGATCGAAATAAAAATGCAATATATTTTAAGTGCCATAAAACGGGTCATTTTGTTGTTGATTGTCCCGTGCGAACATTGCATATAGGTGAATGTGAGGAAGAAAATGTCAAGGATGTGGAAGAATTTGAAGAGGAAATTTATGAAGCGAAAGAAGACTTGGTATAAGAGTATGAAGGAGATGAAGAGCCCATAGAGTCATCTAACCTTCTAAGTGTAGTTAGGTGTATTCTAGCTCAAACTAAGAAGAATGAGGACTGGCATAGGACAAATATCCCTCAAACCTTTATTAAGCTAGGAGATAAAGTGTGCAAAATCATTATAGATAGTGAGAGTTGTGAGAATGCAATATCTACTATTGCTGTTAAAAGCTTAAGCTTACCCATAGTTACACATCCTAGCCCATATAAGGTATCTTGGATTGATGCTACAACAATTCCTATTAGGTTACAATGCCAGGTCCCAATCCAAATTCAATCCTACCAAGAGAAGATATGGTGTGACATGATTCCAATAGGGGTTAGTAGTATCATACTAGGTAGACCGTGGTTATATGATCATGATGCAATCCTCTTTGGCCAATCTAACTCATATGCATTCAAACACCATGAAAAGACAATTGTGATCAACTCGACCCAACCCAAAGACAATACTAAAAGAGGGTCTAGTCATTTAAAGAAGAAAGAACCCAAATTGAACCTAATTACTGCTAAGGAATTAGAACATGAAATCACTGAAGGTTCAACGGTCTGGATGCTAACTGCAAAAGAAGTTCGTGATGAACCTTTGAAAGAACATCCTAAGAAAATTTTAGATTTCCTTAAAGAATTTAAAGATGTATTTCTAGAAGACCTCCCTGATTGTTTACCTCCATTAAGGGACATACAACATGCTATAGACTTAGTCTCAGGAGCTACCTTGCCAAATTTACCTCATTATAGGATGAATCCTACTGAGCATAAGGAGTTACATAGCCAAGTTGAGGATCTTCTTAGAAAAGGATTCATAAGAGAAAGCTTAAGTCCTTGTGCCATTCCAGCACTTTTGACTCCCAAGAAGGATGGCACTTGGAGAATGTGTGTCGACAGTGGAGCCATCAACAAGATTACATTAAAATATAGGTTTCCAATACCCCGACTTGATGACATGCTAGACATGATGGCTGGTGCTACCATATTTTCAAAGATAGTTCTTAAGAGTGGCTATCATCATGTTAGAATTAGGCTAGGGGATGAATGGAAGACTGCATTTAAGACCAAGGATGGCTTGTACGAATGGTTAGTGATGCCTTTTGGTTTATCGAACGCACCTAGCACTTTTATGAGGATTATGACTCAAGTATTGAAATCATTTATTGGAAAGTTTGTGGTAGTATATTTTGATGATATCCTCATATATAGTAAGAATAATAAGGATCACTTAGACCATCTTCAGCAAGTTTGTCAAGTACTTAGAGGAGATAATCTTTATACAAATTTAAAGAAATGTAGTTTTATGACTCCAAGGATTATTTTCCTAGGGTTTGTAGTAACTGCTGAAGGAGTATTGGCAAACCTCGAGAAGATTGAATCCATAGTTGAGTGGCCTATCCCTAAGAATGTTCATGATGTACGAAGTTTTCATGGATTAGCTACTTTCTATAAGAGATTATTCCGAGGGTTTAGTACGATAGCTGCACCTATTACAAACTGTATGAAGAAAGGAGCATTTGACTAGTCAAAGGAAGCCAATAGGGATTTTGAAGAGATTAAGAATATAATGACACAAGCCCCAATTCTGAGGCTACCCGATTTTTTGAAAGTTTTCGAGGTTGCTTGTGACACCTCAGGGATAGGAATTGGAGGAGTCTTGAGTCAAGAAAATCATCTAGTTGCATTCTTTAGCGAAAAACTAAATAATGCTAAATTAAAATATTCTACTTATGATAAGGAATTGTATGCGGAGGTTCGAGCACTTAGGTATTAGCGACACTATTTGCTACCGCAAGAGTTCGTATTATATTCTAATCATGAAGCTCTTAGGTTCCTTAATTTGCAAAAGAAATTGAATGCTAGGCATGGAAAATGGGTTGAATATATTCAGGCCTACACTTTTATTTTAAGACATCAATCGGATACTGATAATAAAGTTGCTGACGCATTAAGTAGGAGATTTATGCTCTTGAATTGTGCTAGTACTAAAGTAGTCAGATTTGAGAAATTGAATGATGAATATGAGAACTGTAATGATTTTGGAGAAATTTATAAGGTAGTTATGCAAGGACCGACTAGTTCATATAGTAAGTACATAATTCAAGATGGATACCTCTTTAGGGAGAGCAAGCTATGTATTCCAAACACTTCGCTTAGAGACTTCTTGATTTGGGAAACACATGCTAGAGGGTTAGCTGGACACTTCGATAGAAATAAGACAATTTTAGCTCTAGAAGACCAATTCTATTAGCCGAATCTTAAGAAGAATGTTGCTCAAATAGTAGCTAGATGTCGAACTTGTGCTATTGCAAAATAGCAAAAATAGAACACTGGCTTATACACCCTCTTCCTGTACTGGATTGTCCATGGCAAGACCTTATCATGGACTTTGTTCTTGGATTACCTAAGACCCTACGGAAAAATGATTCTATATTTGTAGTGTCGATAGGTTTTCAAAGATGGCACATTTCCTATCTTGTTTCCAAACCTATGATGCTTCTAAAGTAGCCAAGCTATTTCTGAATGAAGTAGTTAGATTGCATGGTTTACCTTAGACCATAGTATCAGACAGGGACGTACGGTTCACCAGTTATTTTTGGAAGACACTCTGGCATTTATTAGGAACAAAACTTAAATTTTCTATAGCTTATCATCCTCAAACTGATGGCCAGATGATGCGGGACAAACAAAAACAATAATTAATATTTTTTAATATTTTTAGATTTTAGGAGGAGAACTCACAGAAAACAATAAAGAAAACTAGTAGGCCTATTGCCTGCACAAGTAAACCTAAAAGTAATTAAAATAGCAGGACCTGGTGGTTGAGAAACCACCGTAAACTAGGTTTTCAACGAATCAAAATTTACCAGAAGGGAAAAGGATTAGTGTTGCCAACGTAGATCTCTCTTTTGGTGCAGATCCGGCTGGACTCTCAAGATCGAAGAGTTTGGACTCAGGATTTTGCTTTCGGGCTTGGATTTTCCACGCGATATCAGTTCCAAGGCAAGAATAACTTATCTGGATCATTGGTTACCTGCAAAACACTCAGCAAAGAAACTAAGGTTAAAACAATAGAAGAAGGGAAAAGGAAAGAAAGGAAAGGGAAGGAGGTAAAGAAGGGATCTTCTTGTTGGATTAATAATTAGGACCTCACACCTCGCGATGCTTCAAAGGAACAAAGGAAAGGGCCTCACACCCCGCGATGCACATAGCAAAGGAAACAAATTCAGCAGAATTTTGTTGGATTTCTCTAATATTTCATAAATTACAAGGGGGGCTGGTAGGGTTTTTATAGACCCCCTAACCAGAGACATAAGGGACACAAACACTGGTCTTGTGCTCCCTTAGAATACAACTCTTAGAGTTCATGTCTACATAGCTTGGACTCATGCTTGATAAAACAAAGTGGACTCTTATCCATGGTGGGCGCCAAGATGGAGATGAGTTGTGGATCCTTGATGAAGGGCCATGATCTCTTCAATGGTTGGTCATGATGGAAGGACTCAGGTGTCTTGATAGTGTAGTCTTCTGGAGATGGTTGAACTCTTCCATTTGGATTGGAGAAAACTCTAGAGTCTTGATAGAACTCTTGAATCCTTGAATAAGTAGCAGCTTGTTTGACTGAGATGCTAGGAACCCTTGGACCTCCAACACTAGGTGAGAAAAAATTCCCAAACTCCTTTGAATGCTTGGCCAACTTCTCTCTTTGGCATGGAAAACTTGGATGGAGAGGCGTCAACTTAGGAGTCCTTCATAATTACTCCTCTTAAAAATTTTGTGCGCCAATTATCTTTCTTCATGTGCTGACCAAAGGAGGTTGTCTTGATGAGTGTAACTTGTCCAAATTCAAGTGGTAGGCCATGTGTCATTGTCCCCTGGTGATGTAGCAGTAGTTGTCCTGAAATCATGCAAAGTTGACATGCAAAATAGGCTAGCATATTACAAGAGCTTGTGCCAGCACATGGGTCACATGGGCTTGTCTTGAACTAGTACATGGGTCTTGATTTGAGTCACATGGGTCTTACAATTGGTCTCTCCTGTAATACAAGACTCAACAACTAATTTTTACAGGACTCAATAAATAACTAAAGTCCTATTTGATCAATTGGAACCCAATTTGATCAAAAGGGCAAGACATGTAAATACGTAGTTCAACTTGGTAAAAGGGGTTTAGCCTAAAAGGCTAAATAAATAAAACCCTAATTCCAGTTGGTAAAAGGGGCTGACCCTAACTAATCCAAAATAACAAAAACTAAAATAAATTATTTACATAGATAATAGGGTTGGGTCCATGGCTTTAGTCACAGGTGATCCACAGGGATGTGGGTTCAACTTGTCAATATTTTCAGGCCCTGGTGTCCACACCACCAAACCAAAGTTGTGAATCATAGTTTAGGAAACTTATTAAGAAGTTTAGTGGGAGAACATACTACCAATTGGGACCTATTACTGTCTAGAGCAAAATTCGCATATAATAGCTCAGTAAATAGGTCTACCGGGAAAAGTCCTTTTGAGATTGTATATGGATACAAACCTAGAAAATCTCTAGATCTTATTCCTTTACCCATGCATGATCGCATTTCGAAATCTGCTGAGTCATATGCTGAACATGTTAGAGAGTTGCATAAAGAAATAAGTCAAAAAATTAATGAAAGCAACGAAACTTATACACATATGGTTAATATGAAAAGGAGACTCAAAGAATACACTGAAAGAGACTTTGTAATGGTTAAACTACGACCTGAATGGTTCCCACCTGGAACCATGAAGAAGTTACATGCCCGTAGTAGTGGACCTTACAAAGTGATTAAAAAAATAAGATCTAATGTCTATGTGCTCGAGTTGCCACCTGAACTAGGCATTAGCAACACCTTCAATATTTCAGACCTTATCGAGTATAGGAAACCAACGTTGATTCCTAGTGAGCCATTTGGACTTAATCCTGTCCTTGAGAGTGAACCAACCCAAGTGTGTCCACCTGCCATACCACTAGCCCGGAGAGACAAGATTGAACGGATCTTGGATGACAAGATCATCACTACCTGGAGCAAAGATTATCAGCTGATGTGGCCAGAATGCTGACGTGGCACGAGGTGGCGGACGTGTAGTCCCCATCAGACGCCACGACAAGCTTTCAACATGAGCGTCTTTGCCGAGCTGAGCTTCCCTGAGGCAACACCTCTGCCCGTCAAAGGCAAGCTCCGTCCTCCGCCAGGTCCGTTCCTGCAAGCCCGGAACACCTAGGCCAGAGCCGAGTTTGAGTTCCTACCTAAGGTGGACCCCTCAAGATCGGGCCCCGTGGTCAGGAGTCGAGCTCAGCCTCCTCCGCCACGAGGCACCCCTCCGAGCTCGGTCCGCCTGGGCTGGGTGGCACCTCGGCACCAAGCTCGTCTGAGGTCGGGCCCCATGGTCAGGAGTCGAGCTCAGCCTCCTCCACCACGAGGCGCCCCTCCATGACCGAGCTCAGTCTGCCTCCATCCTGCCAAACAGGACCCAAGCGAGTCTACCGCAGATAGGCCCTACCTCTCCAACTCGGCCCTCTATTCAAGCCAATACGCTGGCCACCAAGGGAGCCATACCTCTCCTTCGAGGACAGTGGCGATGCTCCCGAGGTCCATACGACACCAACCATGACGCAATCAAGGCACCATACCCTCCACTGATTTGTCGTACAACTGGAGAAAAGACCATACCGGAGAGCACGGATCCCAAGACCGGCGGCCCACCAATCGAGACCCTGACAAACTCCTAGGAGAGGGATAAGCAAAAAAAATGTCAGAAATCTACGGAGGCTTCCCCGACTGTCACAATAGGAGAGACGTCCCGTCCACGTCATGGTACCTCGCCACACACGACAGCAGGAGGAGATCCCGAAGCAAACCAAGGTAGAAACTCCCGCCAAAAAACTAAGCGAAAAGGTATCGGCATCTAACCTCAAGAGGAGAGATCCATATCATACTTTCAATTCAAGAGAGGAACTAGAGAGATACAAGGAAAGAAGGCCAGAGAGGAGGGCAAGACCACCTCGGCCAACACCATTCCCAGCTCGTCCTCATCTTCCACTCACACTATATTCACTCCTCCTAGCGTGGAGCTCATCCAGAGGGGATCGACCAGGAGGACCTGTTCCCCTGGATCGCCACTGACTTGATCGTCGGAGTGCCCCCACCGGAATCCCTGGCCCGGGTCACTGACGTTGCTTCCTTGCAAGTCCCAAGGCACCGGAGGCGTTACCAGGCGAGCGGACGCGACACACCCGACACCATCAGCAGCTATGGGCCACGACGATCTGGGCAGCAATAGATTGGCACGCCGAGTAGGGGGCAGAATGACACTCGATCCAGTCCAAGCCCCACCTAGTCGAACCGCTGGGAGGATGGCGACCACCTAGGCAAGGGGAGCTTCTCCCAGCCGTGCGGAGGCATCCCCTTCTCACGGGAACCTACACGGACTGGAGATGGAAGTGCCTGCCCCAGTTCTCTCACCTCCACCAAAGGCCCAGCTAGCCGCACTCGCCTAACAGATGCAAGTTCTTGCCATGGCAGTGCACCAGCTTCAGCACCAGCACCGGTTCGTGGCTACCCACCAGCGGTCAGGGATCCCGACGGCCCATGCCGCAACTCCCCGCGATAAACTGCACTCTTCCCGAGGAAGGTCATCGTAGCCACGGGCGACCACTGACAATCGAGGCAGCCATCAAGCTCTGACGAAAAGACAACGAGCCAGCTCTGCTGACAGAGAGAGCCGCTCACTAAACCTCGGGTGGGAGGCACCTAGACCCCGTCGAGGCAGGAAAAGTAAGACCCCCCACCACGGGTGCCACGCATCCATGTCACCTTCTCCGTCTCCTTCGACGGAGGGGTTTCCTGATGAAGCCGCCAGGCACGCGATGGGTGGGCGCCTGGAGGAGCATGAACGCAAGCTGGCAGAGTTCGATCGTCGGTTCGCCAGCATGCCGGGCTTTGCTAGTGAGCCAGCGAGCTACGACGCCCGTCCCCCATTCTTCCCAGAAATCCAAGCGGAGCCGATCCTGCACCGATTCTGGATGCCGCATATGGATCCTTATGATGGGACCACAGACCCCCTAGACCACCTGGAAAGCTGCCGGACCCTCATAAGGGTCCAGGGGGCCACCGACGCTTTGCTGTGCATCGCCTTCCCCATCGCTCTCCAGAAGGCGGCTCGGGTATGGTTCTCCCACCTCGGACCGGAGAGCATCAACTCCTTTGCCCAGTTGGGACAGAAGTTCGTGGCTCATTTCGATGCTGACCGGAAGATGCCACGCGAGGTGGACAGCCTCTTCTCCATCAGGAAATAGGGTCAGGAGCCGCTGCGAGATTACATGGCTCGTTTCAAGCTGCCGCCCAGGAGATCTACTGTTTGGAGGAGCCGGTCGCCATACTGGCCTTGAAGCGAGGGCTCAAGACTTCCCGCTTGACGCACTCACTTGACAAAAAGCCTCCGAAGTCTTACTCCGAGCTCCTCATCCATGCTCAGAAGTACATCCGCATCGAGGAGACGGATCATACCCGGTGGGAGCTTGACGGGAGGTCACCGAAGAGGCCCGCGCCTGCCGAGGGGCCAGGGGCGCAGAAGCCAACGCCCCAAGCTCAAAGCTCCCAAAGGGACCGGCCAAGATCGAGGGGGACTCCTGTTCCTGCGGAGGCCTACACCCCTCTCCTCGCCCCGAGGATGAAGATCCTCATGGAAATCGAGGGCGAGACCTATTTGCGACGCCCACTGCCATTGAAGCCGTCTGCCACCCATGACAAGTCAAAGTACTGTCACTTCCATCGCGACCACAATCACGACACCGAGGAATGTCGCGACCTCAAGTGGGAGATTGAGAAGCTCATCAAGAGAGGCTACCTCAGAAGGTATGTGGGGGGTATATCTCAGTTGGAATCCCAGGCACTCGTTGCCCCTCCACCAGTCCCAGCGATCGACAATCGCCCTACCGAGAAGCCGGTGGGGATGATACACTGGGGGACTGGGTGTGCCTCCGAGAAGGCCTGGGGGGCAAGGAGCAGAAAAGCTCCCGAGCGTCCTGTGAGCCTGCCACACAGCGCCCAGAGCGGCCACGGGCAAAGCACCATTCAACCTCATCTTCGGCATGGAGATTGTGATCCTAGTTGAGCTCGGCGCATCCCCTCAACCGGGGCCTCCTCGAAGAAACTAGGGTCAAAGCCTGGCCTTGGATGGCAGCGTACCGGTAACGGGTCGCCCGACATCATAGCGCCCGGGTGAAATTGAAGATCTTTCAACCCGGCAACCTGATGTTGTGCTAAGCTGAGGCGTCTCAATCCAAAGAGCGCGGTAAACCCCAGCCGAATGGGGAAGGCCCCTACAAAGTGGCCGAGGCCCTCCTGCAGAGAGCCCACTATGTCGAGGACTTGGATGGAGCCAGATTCCCACTGGACATGGAACACTTGTGATCCGGGGAGTTACTACCAACAGTGTAAGTTCTCCCTCCATTTGTAATAAAAGTCCTTTTCCAGTGCAACGATTTATCTGCCTTACAGGAATACAAAAGACCTGGGAAGCCCCTAGGCATCGGCGAGCCTAGCTCCCCCCATCAAAAGACCGGATGACCTCCGGCACCGGCGAGCCCAGCTCCCCGGCATCAAAAGACCTAGGAAGCCCCCAGGCACCGGCGAGCCTAGCTCCCCAACATCAAAGACCGGACGACCTCCGGCACCGGCGAGCCTAGCTCCCCCCATCAAAAGACCGGACAACCTCCAGTACCGACGAGCCTAGCTCCCCAACATCAAAGATCGGACGACCTCCGGCACCGGCGAGCTCAGCTCCCAGGCATCAAAAGACCGGACGACCTCCGGCACCAGCGAGCCCAGCTCCCCGGCATCAAAAGTCCTGGGAAGCCCCCAGGCATCGGTGAGCCTAGCTCTCCCCATCAAAGACCGGACGACCTCCGGCACCGGCGAGCCTAGCTCCTCAACATCAAAGACCGGACGACCTCCGGCACCGGCAAGCCCAGCTCTCCGGCATAAAAGACCTAGGAAGCCCCCAGGCACCGGCAAGCCCAGCTCCCCGGCATCAAAAGACCGGATGACCTTCGGCACCGATGAGCCCAGCTCCCCGGCATCAAAAGACCGAACGACCTTCGGCATCGGCGAGCCCAGCTCCCCGGCATTAAAAGACCGGACGACCTCCAGCACTGGCGAGCCCAGCTCTCCGACGTAAAAGACCTAGGAAGCCCCCAGGCACCGGCGAGCCCAACTCCCTGGCGAAGGACCTGGGAAGCCCCCAGGCACACAACGCGCTCCCGAGCCCAGCTCTAAGGTGCCATCTCAAGTTCTCACATCCCCGAGCCTAGCTCTGGGATATCTGCCCAAGACCGGAGCTCAGATCTCTGACCGAGAGAATCGTCTCAGCTACTACCGTCTTTGGGCCCAGCTCCAAGACGACAATTCCTACAGCATGACCTCAGAACATTAGGCCCCATATACCAGTCCTCTGGCCACCATGTCATTGAGCCCGGCACAACGGCCTCACGATGACAGCCGAAGCCGGGCCTTGTCCTCCGCTAGGTTCGCTCCCGCAAGCCCGGGATGCCTAGGCCAGAGCCGAGCGCGAGCCTCCACCCAAGGTGGACCTCTCGAGATCGGGCCCCGTGGTCAGGAGTCGAGCTCAGCCTCCTCCACCGTGAGGCACCCCTCCGAGCTCAAGTCCCCTGGGCTGGATAGCATCGTCGCCATCAAAAGACTGATGACCTCCGGCACCGATGAGCCCAACTCCCCGGCATCGAAAGACTGGACGACCTCCGGCACCGGCGAGCCCGACTCCCCGGCATCAAAAGACCGGATGACCTCCGGCACCGGCGATCCCAGCTCCCCGGTATCAAAAGATTGGATGACCTTCGGCACTGGCGAGCCCAGCTCTAGGATGCCAGCCCAAGACCGGAGCTTAGATCTCTGGCCAAGGGAATTCTCTCAATCGCTGCGCCTACGAGCCCAACTCCAAGGCGCCATCCCAAGTTCACAACGTCTTCAAGCCCAGCTCCAGGATGTCTGCTCCAGATCGGAGCTTAGATCTCTGGCTAAGGGCACCTCCGAGCCTCGTGGCTCTCTAACATCACTGTCCCCGAGCCCAGCTCCACGACGCTTGCTCAAGACCAGAGCTCAGACCTCCGACCAAGGGTGCTTTGGAACCACGCAACTCGCCATCATCAACACATCCAGGCCTAGCCTCATGATGACTACCGGAGCTGGGCCCCGTCCTCTGCCAAGTCTGCTCCCGCAAGACCGAGATGCCTAGGCCGGAGCCAAGCACGAGCCTCCACCCACGGCGGACCCCTCGAGATCGGGCCCCATGGTCAGGAGTCGAGCTCAGCCTCCTCCAATCGTGAGGTGCCCCTCCAAGCTCAGGTCCCCTGGACTGGACAACATCATCGCTAACCAAAGACCTAGGAAGCCCCCAGGCACCGGCGAGCCTAGCTCCCCGGCATCAAAGCCCAGAGAAGAGGGCTCTAGCACAAAGACCTGGGAAGCCCCCAGGCACCGCGAGCCTAGCTCCCTGGCATCAAAGCCCAGAGAAGAGGGCTCTGGCATAAAGACCTGGGAAGTCCCCAGGCACCGACGAGCCTAGCTCCCCGGCCTCAAAGATCGGATGACCCTGCGGTACCAAAGATCGGACGACCCTCCGGCACCGGTGAGCCCAGCTCCCCAGCAAAGGACCTGGAAAATCCCCAGGCACTTAGTGCCTCCAAGCCCAACTCCAGGACGCCAAGGCCTCAAACTCAGATTTCTAGCACCACAATTCTCAAGTGTCAACGTCCTCAAGACTGGCTCCGAGACACTAAGGTTCAAGACCCGAACTTCCAGCACCAAGGATCTCAGCCTCCGACGCCTCCGAGCCCAGCTCCAAGACGGTGACCGCTGGATCATGTCTCCAAGCAGCTGAGTCCAAGGTCAATATCCTTCACTAGCATGACCTTAAGCTCAACACTGGGTCAGTGCCGGTCGAAGTTCTTGACACCCATCTTGGACCTCCCTGCACCGAAAAGAAAGAAGTAGCAAAGAAAGGGAGAAGAAGGGAAAGAGGGGACATTCCACATTGCAAACAACGGAGACACCATGATTACAAAGATGCATTTCATTGCTGGAAGAACCGATTACACTATCTTCCGGGCCCCGACAAGCTGGGTGACCCAGTCAAGAAATGAAAGAAAATACAAGTATAAAAAAGAAGAAAATTCCTATCCTAAGGGGCTGGCTCCATCCCCGGGCGGTGCACTTTTGGGACCTCTCCCTCCTCCACCCCTGCAGGAGGAGCAGGTTCAGCCGCTGAGGCCACTGGGGTCAGACCGACTGCCTCCGGCCGCGATGCAGGTGCCGCCCTCGCCACCGTCGGTGCCGGTTCCTCGAGGCCAGGCGCTTCCAAGGTCTCTGGAGCCCGAGCCTCGGTTGGAGCAGCTCCCTACCTTGCCGCCACCGTCATCGTTGCGGAGGAAGCCTTCTTCCCCGGGACTCGAAGTGCGGCCAGCTGCTCCTCGGACCGAACTCCCCGTAGCTGGGACCGGCAGTATACGAACCCCTTGGCGAAGGAGTCCGTTGCCTCTTCCCGGAAGTCCTTGAGGTACTCCAAGGTCGCCTTGAAGGCAGCCACAGCATCAGCGGCTACCTTCTTTGCAGCCTCGGCCCGGCATCGGACCTCTTCCAGCTCCGCCTTCAGGTGCTCAGACAGACGGATAGCCATCGCCAGCACCTTTTCGGCAGTTTCAGTGGAGCGGTGGGAAAGAACGGCCTTCTCCTCTGCATCGGCAGCTCTCTTCTCGGCCGTAGCCACCTTCTTCTCAACAGAGGTGGCCTCTCTCTGGCCGCCTCCAACTTGGCCTGGAGCTCCTTCAGCCGGTTTCGTTTGGACTCGAGCTCGCCATCGAGCTCCTTCCTTATTCTGGCTACTTCAGAAGCTTCGGCCTGGAGGCTCTTCACCTTCTGGCTAGCCTCCCGAACCTCCTCATCCTTGCGATCTACTTCAGCTTGGAGGGATGCGAGCTTAGCTCCTTGCTCTCTGTCCCTCCTTGCCCAATTGCAGCAGTAATCCCTAATAAGGATCAGCTCCCGCCCTTGCTGCAGTGAGAAGATCCAGGATTAGCAACAAAAGAAGGCAAAAAGATATCGAGATAGGGAGAAGTTACTTGCAGCATATAGCTGGGCGAACGATGCCGTGATGACGTCACCGAGGAGTCGCCCGCTCCCCTCGTGCCTGTCGCATGACTGGACCGAGAAGTCCATCATGCGCTCAGCTAGGCTGGTGTCCTTCATCAAGGACACGTTCGGGCCTAGCCGGAAAGGGACTCGACGATAGTCCCTCTCCCGTGTTCTTGCCGACTCAGCTCCTTTGGTGGCAGAAGGCTCCCTCGATGCCAACTGAGAGATCGGCATCGCATCGAACAGGACTTGGGGCGCCGGCCTGACTTCTTGCGCCCCACCGTCCTCCTCCATGCTGGCGACCTCCAAGGTGGAGGGCGCCGACCTGGCAGCAGCGGTGGCTGACCTCGCACGGACAACCACCTCGGGCTCAGACGCCACTACGGGAGGCTCCAAGACGGGCTCGACCGCCCTCTTCCGCCTGCGCTCCTGTACTAGTGCATTCGTCTCCACCTGCACCAGCATGTCCACCCCAGCCTACACCAGCCTCGCCCCGTCATCAGTTCGAGCTCTCTTTGGCACCGGCTCGGTGGCCTTGGTGGTCTACTCCCATCCTCTGAGAACGAGAGCAGCTCGTCCATCGAAAACTTCATTTATGCACCAAAGGGAATGAGGTCGGCCCAACAGCAGCAGCAAAAAAAAAAAAGAAAGAAAGAAAGAGATAAAGAAAAAGAAAAAGAAAAAATGAATAAGAAATGATGAGAAAGTGGCCAAGTCGAACTTACCCGACTCTTGCGCCGAGCTGACCCCAGCCTCGTGAAGGTTCTGCTCTGACAACAAGACCTCGAGCGGAGGGATCTCAGTCGACTTGAGCAGGTCGTACAGGTCGAGGTCGGCGGCTTCGACAGAAGAATTCCTATTCGGAGATCGATCCGGGTCACTCCAAACCCAGTCGATCCCCTCTACGGAGGCAAAGAATAATCTACTCTTCCATCCTTTGATGGAAGAGGGGAGTGCAAACCTGATGCCCTGAGAGCGGGAAGAGAGGGACTACCACCCGTCCTCAGTGGGGTGGCATTTTAGGATGAAGAAGGCCCTAAACAGGGAAAAACGGGCAACAATCCCGTGGAAGTGGCATAGAATGATGAAACAGAATACCGTTCTGATGGCGTTGGGGACCAACTGGGCAGGAACAAGCCAGTAGTTGGCCAAGAAGGAAAGGAAGAAAGGATGTACATGGAAGCAGAGACCCCCGGCAAAGGTCTCCTTATAGAAGGTGATCTGCCGAGGGCCACTAGAGGTAACCCGCTCCCCGGGACGAGGAATGGAGAGCTGGATGGACTCGGAGACGCCATAAGCTTCCCGGATAGACACCAGGTCCTCAGCGGTGATCGCCAAAGCAATCCCTCCGGGACCTGTTAACCGAGAAGGCTCGGGCTCAGGAAGGACTCGAGGAGCAGGAGGGGAAGACCCAGGTTCCCTAATGATCACCGGGCCCTGGGTGGGCCGCCTACTAAACTCAAACCTCGCCACCTCCATCTCCTCATCGGAGGAGGAGGGAGTCCTCGACCGGGAGGGTCCGGCTTCGGCTTGGCAAGAAGGACGGAACTCCGGACCAAAGTGATCCATGGAGAGAAGAGACAAGAAGGAAGAAGAAAGGGACAAGAGGGACCCTAAAATGGCTCCTACGAGACGAGAAGAGGAGGCTAACCTGCAAGAACCCTAGGGAGTCGCCGGTGGCCGGAAGGGAGGAAGAGAAGGGAGAATACTCCTGTAGAATGCTGGGCGCGCAAAGTTCGAATGAGGGTAAGCTTCGAAGAGACTTACCCCTCCTTCCCAAGCTGCCTACGCCAAACCGTACCTTTGCGGCCCCCCAGAAGGCGCCCACCGCGTGTCGACCATCCATTGGGCCCGGGCGCCCATCCAACCGCGGTTGCTCCGACTTCCACGCCCACCTCGACGGCCCCCTTCCTGCTTGGCCACATGGCATCCTCCCACAAGCTCATAAGACCGCAAAGCGAGGCGCCGCCGATTTTAGCCATTATTGCACCCGATTTCTTCGCCTTTACACGTCATCGCCATAATTATGCCCTTCACCCCAAGCACCGTGCGTCAATGGGCCTCAAGCATGGGGGGCAAATGATGTGGCCAGAACACTGACATGGCAGGAGGCAGCAGAACGGTATTCTGAAGAGTCCATGCACCTGCAAAAGGCTACATTATCAAGACTCCTGAGTCCATCCATCATGACCAACCAAGGAAGCAATCGTGGCCCTTCATCGAAGCTCATCACCATCTCCATCTTGGTGCCAACTTTGGATAGGAGTCCCAGTCAATCCATCAAGCAGGAGTCCAGGCTACTTGTATCAAAATTCTAGAGTTGTAGTTCAAAGGGAACAAAAGTCTTATATCTAAGTCCCTTCACTGGTTGGGGCTCTATAAAAACCCCACCAGCCCCCCTTGTAATTCATGAATTATTAGTAAAATACAAAGAAATTCTGCCAAAATTTTTCTTTGTTGTGTGCATTACAAGGTGTGAGGCCCTTCCTTTATTCCTTTAGAACATCGCGGGGTTTGAGGCCCTACTTATCCATCCGACGAGAAGATCCATCCATTACTTCTAACCCTTTCCCTTCTTTCCTTTTCCTTTTCTTACTACTTTTTAACCCTATTTTCCTTTGCTGAGTGTTTTGCAGGTAATCAAGGATCTAGATCTGGTGTTCTTGCCTCAGAACCGGCATCGTATGGAAAATCGAAGCCCGGAAGCGAGATCTGGAAACCCTGTCGTGAAGATCTTGAGAATCCTATATATTAAATCTGGAGAAACGATCTTTGTTGGTAAATTAAAACCTATTTTCCCTCTTTAGTTTCTGACTTGTTGAAGGTTAATCCTAGTTACAGTGGTTTCTCAACCACCAGATCCTGCTTTTTAATTGCTTTTTAGGTTTACTTATGCGGGTAATAGACTTATTAGTTTTCTTTACTATCTCCTTTGAGCTCTTCTTTAAAATCTGAAAAATAAAAAATATATATTAATTACTGTTATTATTATTTATTTATTTGTCCCGCATCACTTCATCCCCCGTCTCCACCTCGATGACTTTGGGAGGTGGGACCATAGTAGCAGCAGCAACAGGCCGAACACGCATGCTCACATTGGGTTCCCATACCAAAGGTGGATCCTGCTGCCTCAGTGATTCGGGGACCGGTTCGACCGTCCTTCTACTTGGGTCGGAGGCTGCGACAGGCCCAGCCCTCGCACTGGGCTCATTCTGGGGCCTCTTCGGCAAGGACTCCCTAGGTCCCGCCGATGCGGTCCTCTTTTGAGAGGACGTGACAAGCTGCTCCATCGAAAACTTGATGCCTGCAAGAAAGAAAAGGCCAAGGTCAGCCTCGGACTCGAAAAGATCCACAGAAGAAGAAAAAGAAGGTTTATACTGAACTCACCCAATCACTGATTGGGTTGACCCTAGCTTCGAATAGATTCTGCTCTGATAATAGAACCTCAAGAGAAGGAATATGGTCGGCAATGAGCTAGTCATAAACCTCTCGATCAGCTGGTTCGATCTTAGAATTTTGATTCGGAGTCCGGTCCGGATCACCCAGACCCAGTCGACCCCTTCAACGGAAGCAAAGAAATACTTACTCTTTCATCCTTTGATGGAAGAGGGGAGTTCAAATTTAATGCCCTTTGGATGAGGAGAGATGCACCACCACCCGTCCTCGGTCAGATGGTGTTTCAGGATGAAAAAGGCCCTGAATAGAGAAAAACGAGCAACAATCCCGTGAAAATGGCAGAAGACGATGAAACAGAAGATGGTCCTAACCGCATTCAGAACTAGCTGAGCAGGGATGAGGCAATAGTTACTGAGCACAGAGAGGAAAAAAGGATGAAAAGGACAACAAAGACCCCCTACAAGGGATTCCTCGTAAAGGGCACTCCGGCCTGGGCCACTGGAGGTGACCCATTCCCCCGGTCTCGGGATCGAGAGCCAGACAGAGTACGGGATGCCGAAAACTTCCTAGATTATCGACAGGTCCTCCCTGATCATCATCGAAGTAACGTTGCTAAGCCCAATCAAACGAGAAGGGTCAAAAGAGACTTCGGGAATAGGGGAGGAGGAAGGCGAGCCCTGGGCTCTCCTATCACTATCCCGGTGGGGCGAAGGCCTCTACGAACATGAAGAGGGACTTCTTCCTCCTCATCGAAGGAAGGAGTCCTCGGTCAAGAGGGCCCCATCTCGTCGAGTTACTGGAAGGACGATGATGGGTCATCCTAAGGCAAAACGAAGGAGGAAGGGAGGAAGAAGGAAAAAGGGGTCTGGAGAGGCCCTAAGGATGAACTCGACCTAGCCAAAGAAGAAAAAAGACTGAGGAAGACAAACCTGATGGCCTTGAAGAAAAAGGACAGACGCGGGAGAGAAGGAAGAAGACTCTGGTTCATCGGCGGGCATGAAGAATTCGAAAGAAAGGATGTTTCAAAAAACTTTCTTTCTTTTCGAAATGGCCAGACAGCAACCGTACCCCCTCCAGAACCGCCTCCGTCAAATTGGTGCCATGTGTCAAGATCAGCGAGGAGCGATGCTTCAGTTCACCTGAAATCATTTCGAGTTTTGTGTCGGTCATTATGCTTCCTCGGACAAGCTGACGTGTCATCCCCGCATTGGCCACAAGGCCCGTTTCGCGAAGCACCAACTATCGCGGTATTAATGGCGTCCGATTTTCACCTTTCCACATCAGCTCCGCATTTACTCCCTTTGCCCCCGCATGCCAATGGAACTTGGGAGTGGGGAGCAAATAATGTGGCAAGATCGCTGACGTGGAGTCCTTGTCAAATCCAGCCGGATACCACGTTGGCAGAAGTTGCCACGTCAGACCCTCTCTTCGAGCTCCCTCACCGGGTGGCTCCCTCGAGGTCGAGCTTGCCTTGGCCGAAGTCGAGCTCTCGCTCTCTTCGACCTCCTTCACCAGGCGGCTCCCTCGAGGTCAAGCCCGTCTTAGTCAAAGTCGAGCTCCCGCTCTCTTCGAGCTCCTTCACCGAGCGGCTTCCTCAAGGTCGAGCCCGCCTTGGCCGAAGTCGAGCTCTAGCTCTCTTCGAGCTCCTTCGTCGGGCGGCTCCCTCGAGGTCGAGCCAGCCTCCGTCGAAGTCGAGCTCCCACCCTCATCAGGCTCCTTCACCGGGCCGCTCCCTCGAGGTCGAGCCCACCTTAGCCGAAGTCGAGTTCCCTCTCTTCAAGCCAAGCGCTTTTCGAATGGGAGGACTAACAGCCGGAGGCCATCCCCGTAGCCAAAGCCCACAGTGCTTCGGGGGATTCAGAAGCAGGAGGAAGAGGACATCACCACCTCCCTGGGGCGGTGGTGCGCCGTCCAAGTACTACGGAGGGGCACCCCCAGGATGCCATGATTACTCCCGCTACTATTTACACCATATAGGAAAGGGCACCCCGGTCGAGGCACTACACTTCCCCGCCGACCGTTTGCACCATCTAAAAGAGAAACCATGCCAGAAGATTCAAACCAGGGGGTGGCTTTTCCCAGATCGAGTCCCTGTTAAATTTCCCGAAGTAAAGCGACTGGCAGGAGATCAGAGCCTGCAACATAACTCCCTATCACGGATGGGAAAGGTACCTGGGCTGCTGCACGTTGACCTTCCGGTGCCTGCAGAGGGGGAGAGACCCGAGGTTGGTTGCTAGAAGGGTCCATGGCCTAAAAGAAGGTTAAGAAGGTCTTCGAAGAATGTAAGCAAACTAAGGGCAAGCAAGGAACCGAGCACTCTGAGGCTACCGGGGAACTCGCCGGAAGAGTCTTGACGGACACAGCCACCATAGCTCGGGCTCTCCTCGACCGCAGCCACGCTCATCCAACTCTCTCTTTAACTCAAAACTTCCTTCTCCTAGTGTAGAGTCCAACCGGGGGCCTACCGGGGAGGATCTGTTCCCCTAGATTGTCACTGACTTGATCGTCGGAGTGCCCCCGTCAGGATTCCCGACTTGGATCTTCTTTTTTTGCAGGTACGGGCATGTGGATTGGGTTCTGAACGATGAGATCGGTAGTCGATGCCATCTTCAAGCTATAGGCCATGGCAGTGTAGGCGGCAACAGAGAGGGTGAGGGAGAATTATGCGGCAGGTGCCAAGATTTTGTAAAGCTAGCTGCATCGGATTTTTCTTTAAGAAAAATTAAAGTAAATTAAGAGACCGGTCAAATCATGCTCCAGTAAACATAATGTCTGTAATGATTTAGATTTCGCACCGTAATTGGATGTAGCCAATTGGTGGCTTTTTTCTCTCGTGGTATATGGTGATCAGTGGCTTGTCTTTGTTTTTGATAAATATGCGACACTCTCAAATAGTATATTCCGGGCCCAGCTTGTCTACATGTCTGGCATAGAAGTGAAAAGATTGAAGAGAAAAGAGGATTGCAATCCAAATGCACAGCACTTCACGAGTCCCTTTCACGTTGTACATTGATATAGCCTCCAATGCATGTGGTATTACCCCGCTGTGAAGAGGGTGGGGAATCCACAATTGTTGATGTTGGCTACCCTTAAAACACAACCGCAGGACTGAACCCGTAAACTCCAATGGGAGCACCAAATAAAAACGAGAGACAGGACAAGAAAGACCTTTATTTATTTTTCATTCCTTCATTCGTCCATTTGCATATAAGTGAAAGGGCCTCCATATATATGCCGTCAAAAAAAAAGGAGAGCTAAATTTTGTAAATAAACTCACCCTTCGACTTGACAGCTCCCCTTCCAACCGTCATGAAGAAAATTACGGAAAAAAAGATCAATCATGCACATAAATTTTTTTGATAAAATTGATTTTATAATTAATCATTGACTAATGTAGTCATCATTTTTAGAATAATACGTGGCAAACAATACTTGCCCACCACTAATTACATTGCTAACATGATATCTATGCCTTGGCCTTTCCATTATACAAACAGCCTTATTCCATATTTACACTACAATATACTACATGGAAATAGCCCAAAAACTCTTCTATCCTGTCATTGAAAAAAATAATAATAATAATAATAACTCTCGACTTAAATGGAGACACTGTTGGGCACTCCCCTGCACGTGATCCCCGGGGACGAACTGGGCGCCATTAATTCATACGGCAAAACCCCGGCGCCGCAGCGGTTCCTCCTCGCCGTGTCCGCGTTCCTCCTCGCAATCTCCTCCTCGGCGCGCTTCATCTCCGCGGCGAACGCGTGCCACGCGTCCACCATCGCGGCGTCCCCCGTCCACGTGTACGAATCTCGTCGGTCCCCGAGGTACTCCTCGTCAGCCGAGTGCGTCGAGAGAGTGTCGATGACCGTCATGAAAGTCGTCGCCTGGGTCAAACTCGGCAGCGCGGAGAGAAAGAATCGGTGGGGGTCGGCGAGGAAGTTGTCGTACTCGGGGTCGCCCTCGGCGGGGACGAGCCGGCGCATGAGGGGAGGCCGGTTCGGGACGTAGCCGCCGAGCGGGTACTGGCCGAAGTTGAGCGCGGCGTGCTGAGCCGACGCGAGCCAGATGAGGGTGGTGAGGAGGGAGGCAAGTTCGGCGGGAGAGCCGAGCCGGGGCCACCAGTCGGCGCCGCTCTTGTCGGCGTGGCCCACCCGGACGGCTTCGGCGTACCAGGCTTGGAGCTCGGAGTCGGCTTGGACGACGTGGGGGTTCGGGTAGTAGGCCTGGACGTAAGTCCGGACCCAGTCCTGGATTCCGGACCAGAGGAGGAGGCCATCGTTGGCGTAGGGATAGTCCTCTATGAGAAGCTTCAGCCCATGGGGTTGGCTAGGGTCCTCTATGGCCATGCCCCTGTAACGACATAAAAAATAAAAAATAAAAAAAAGTTAGAAGCATTTATGGGCCAATGTGGACTGTGGAGAGTATAATGCAGCCAAATTAATTGTGAGATCATTTATCGTGCACTGGTTTTGGATTATACTTGTTATACTTCTCCCATTCTCCTGTCAAGGATTTTGTTGAATTATTAGAAATTAGTGCTATTGTTTTAATGTCTTAGGCAATTGTTGTCAAAAGTCTAGCATATTAATTAGTTGTAAAACTGAATATTCGTGTTTAATTTTGTCGGAGACATAGTTTTTTTTTCACTTATAACATTTTATTTCTTGATATAATTAATTACCACCACCATTGTCATTTTCTTATAATGTTAGAGTTTCTTTTAAAAAAAAAATATTGTCATGATTTTATTTTTTTTCCTCGGTACAAGAATTGAATAGTTTTTAAATATTTAAATTTTTTAAAGCATGCAATGAACTACTTGTAAATTTTTAGAGGTTTTTATGATTTTGTGGATTTCAACATGAAACTGTGCTTTTCTTTTCATTTTTAATTAGTGGTTTGATGAACGTGTTTACATACTGAAGCGAAGCCGAAGAGAATTGATGGATACTTGCCTTCTGATGAGATCGGCAGGGAGGCTTTCTTGGTCGAAACGCCAGTGATCCCGGTAGAAAGAAACACTCATCTCCATGCAACAAGATCCAGGGGTGAAGCCAGACTCGATGACTCCACCACCACTGATGAGAATTTGGCGAGCAAGAGCATTGATCTCGAGGGTGTAACGCATGTGGGGCTTGAGTAGCTTGAAGATTGGATGCATGGAACTTAGTTGTCGATGAGCAGCAATTATGAAGGGCTCCATGCACGCATGTGTCCTCAACCTAAAGCCAATTTTAACCAAAACGTTATCACTTAAATTGCAAATCTAGAAGCAGGAGTATTAATTAATCCTTGTAAACTAAATTGGCCTATTCCATTACCTACTTCTATCATTCACTTGCAGAGAAACTTACCAATGATTGACAAGTTGGTGGACACCAGCATCATTGGAGCAGACGTGGGCCTTGGCAAGTTGCCATAGCCAGTTGCTTGTGGCATCGGTGGGTGGAGTGAGGACTCGTTTCGCCCTTGAACAACCGGGGGTTGCTGGTGGGAGGCTGAGTTCAATGGCTATTGGCTTTAGAGTCCCAAGTGGATTGAGGAAAAATAGAGTTCTTGTACCATAGGCTTTCCTTCCATCTTGGGCATTGATCCGGTCAAGAAATGGGAGGTAAACATCATGGAAATCCAACATGAATAGCTTGTTCTCCTCCAATGCCTGTCATCGATAGTTTTGAACAGGTATGAGTAAAATATTGAACTAGCTGGAGTGTTATTTATACCAGATAACATTTCCTTTTTCTTTTTCTTTTTTGTTTTTTTTTTTGAATATATATTAGATGACATCAATATGATTCCATGGTATAACATTATTTATTGCAGGATGTGGTATACTGCTCTACTAGCTAGTGATAATTTGATGATAGTTTTTGGTCTGATAAGTGGCCTTGGGCTAGCTCCAAATTAACATGCAGCAGAAGAGCACCACATCTCAACATGAATCCGACTCTAGATTTCAGCAAGCATAAATTTAATTACCTGTTGGACCGACATGCCGTTGATATGGCCAATAATGTGTTCCTCTTTGATGGCAGATTCAGGAGGACCATATATGGTGGGATCGAGCTTGCTAGCAGGAGGGAACACCTATATATAAAGAGACAGAGAATATTACACCCTAATAATATTAGCAAATTTGTCGTTGCAAAGAAAGTTCTTTGCATCAAGAGCAAGATAATCCAATTTACTGAGAGGAAGAAGTTATCCTTGGAAATGTATTAATATACCTCAAGCCTCTCTATGCTGACGGGGTTGATACCAGCAAGTGCTTGCCGAGCGAACTCGTCATCTCGCAGCCACGCAAACTTATCCTCTGGAAGGTGTCAGATATCGAAACCAACGGTCAAAAGATATACACAGCCGAAAGATATTATGATGATAGCATGATTGAAAATGATATGCTAAGTAGACACGACAGAAATCTAAGCAAAGATAGCGTGGTATGAACTGATTGGATGAAGTGACCATCTAAAATAATTGAAAGGAAAACGATATGCTTCGACAGTCAAAAAGTCTATACTTTTGATATCCAGGCTTTTCGAGAGGGCAAAACAAGAGCTGGTTTCATTTCATCCATTGGACAGACCTTAGCACTGTCATCGATAACATGCCATTCCAATTATTAGCTATTCGGATCGAGGTAAACTTTGGAGAGCAGACACACAGTGAGATCGATCGTATATCTTCTACTTGTGGACCAGGCAACTTGCATGGATGTTGCTTGATTTATCTCATCACTGCTCAACTAAAAAGTTTGTCTTAATTGTTGGGCTCCTCTGTGAACTTGTACCGGCTATCAGCATCCAGTCACATCGATCTATCTATGAGGTGCGTAGAAGGGCCACGTTAGGCATGGTGATCGGTATCTATGAGTTGCATCATGTGGTTCCACGCTTTGTAGGTTTTTTTTCCTCCAGGATGGACACAAATGATGCCGTAGGTTGGATGGCACAGACAAGGTGCATTTAATTGAAAGCAATGGATTTCTTCCATCAATGAGGAGACATGCTCAAACTATCTTCACCGATACATTTTTCTTTTTTCTTTTTTTTTTTCAAAAAAAAAAAAAAAAAAACTTGAATGATTAAAGAGAAGATATTTATTGGCTTACTTGTTATGATGTCAGGGGTATCGAATCGGAGTAGGCCCTCGCTGGACTCTTCGAACTTTCTCACAAATGGAATCTTATGGAAAAGTTGGTCTTGTAATGTCTTCTTCAAGTGAAGGCCCTCCTTGAAGAGGTTGTCGATGTCATGGAAGGCCTTGAAGTCATGGCTCTCCGGAGAAATCGATGCGACGATGGATGGCACAAGGTTGTGGAGCAATGCCTTCAGTGCACCGGCCGATAACATCTCTTGCTTCCCCTCCTCGAATGCTTCATCGCGAGGCACGTATACTGGTGTTGGATACTCCACCCTGCTCTCTGCTTGAAAATCTGCAACACAAATCACTAATCACTTTAAGTCGATCAGAACGTCATAACCTTCTTGTTGATTCAAGAAATCAACAAGTTTTGCTTTGCAGAATCCCCTGTTTTCTGAAAGGGAATGGTGATGGGAAAAAAAAAAGAAAAGAAAAAAAGAATGTAGTTTGGCTTCATGGAAGAATAGCAGCATATATCAATGTTTTGGGTCATTATATTGTTGTTTATTTTGGTCAGTTGGGGTTGGTCAGGAAGTAAAGAAGGATTAGACCATTTATCACCCAGACCAGAATTGAGACCAATTCTTCCTCTCTTACTTTTCTTTAGTCCGTGTTGCCAAGTCAAACATCCCATAGCTTTATACAAGGTTTTACCGGTCAAAACACTTCGCAGACAAATTCCAGAAAAATTTTGTGAACGCATACACCTCTGGCAAGCATCCACCTCTTGCACCGTCTCGCTACCGACACCATGGAAAGAAGGTGATGAGGTATGTGGTCAGAGTATATGTAATTGCTTCAGTTGAGGTATAGGAAATAATTTTCAATATAAACATACCTGTCAAATTATATGGCTACTAATTGTCTCACTAACTTGCAAATTATTGAATTCGGATGCAAATAAGACTTGAGAGTTTGCTAGTTTGGCACCCCTGTTCTTAGTGCCTGTGCTAGAAAGAGGTTTAGTGTTTGAATGCGAACCGCAATGCTCTCACCGTATACTTAAAAAAAAAAAAAAAAATTCTTCAATTTTATATATATGCTTAAATGGATAAGAAAATTGGTGGACAATTGTGGTACTGGTGAGCAATGTTTTTGTTCCATAAGAGATAGTATTATATTGAGGTGGATGAGTTAAATCATCTACCAAATTTTGGTCTATAAAGAAACTTAGCCTCATACTCTTGGCTGTTTGGTGTACAACAAAGTTTGGCCTGGGGTCAATTTCAAACAGGAAAACCAACCGGTTCACGTAACATTAAACTTATATAAATCTATAAACCTATTTATCTCTAGATTTTTATATACTTATTGTCATTAATGTTTCAAGGATTTGCAATACAAATCCTTGTCTTAAGACTTTGTCATGACTAAACTGGTTTGGTGGAAATGTGCCATTACCTGTATCGGTTGGGGACCTCCCTGTTCTACATCTTCTTGGATATGGCATTTTCTCTCCTCCGACGACCGGCCTTGCATGCTCGAATCCCTTGTCGGGGTTGCCCAGGTCGTTGTAAGTATCGTAGTCGTAAATTCTATCGGTGAGCTTCCTCTCGCCGGTGCCGTCGCCCCTTAGCTCCTCCAGCTCCCTTTCCCTGAGTTCCTTCAGGCCAGGGGGTGTCTCTGATGGCAAATATGGCTGCTCCAACCAAACCATGAAGACAAAATGACCCGTTAATTATGGCAACTGATATGGCTTAGAAGTTCTACTGGCTTTCAAATAGCAACAACCATATAATTTTACCTGAAATACTAAAACTTAGATTAGCATATCATTGCTGTTAGTTGTTATTGTTAATCATCAAATTGCATATGGAAGTTCTAGCAGAACAGAGATTGCATCTGAAGCCCCCCCCCACCTTTTTTTTTTTTTTCCAACAATACTAATAATTTAATTATCATCATAATTAGTGCTAATTATAAATATAATCATTCTTCGAAGTTTTGTATGCAAGGGAGGATAAGAGACCTTGTTGCTGAAGAAGACCCTCTTGCTGGGGTGAATTTTGGTGGGTTGGACCCAGGAGTAGCAAGAGAAGTGGACAGGGCCGCAGGCGAATCCCTCGACGACGATGCTTTCCAAGAAGAACTCCTTCTGGTGCCGATTCAGCACCGTGATGGCTCCCGGCGTGACGAAGCTGGAGTCCACCATGAACTCAGCCGTGTACACCACCCTCTCCCCCTTCACATTCTTCTTCTCGAACCAGTCCCTGAGCACTGCCTTGCTGCTTTTCTTTGCCTTTTGTGTCCCTTCGATATGCAAGAAGATTGATGATCAGAGGCAAGGTTGCAAAGTCAATCAAAATCATGGAGAGAAGAAGAGTACAATTGAATGAAATAGTTTAAGAAGAAAGAGTATAAAACCAAATTAATTTGGAACTAGTAGGGAAATATGATTAACAAATAGTTTGAAGTATTGCAACTAAGTTAATAGAAAAGCTTGAAGAAAAACTTCGTTTTTTTTTAAAAAAAAAAAAATTGTTTGGCTAAAGAAAGAAATAAAATAAATGAATTGATAAGCACAAATTTCTGATGATCAAACCAGGAACATCAAAAAGCTGCAATAAATCTCGATAAATTATGAAAGACATGGACTTACATGGGTCGTTCTCAGTGCTGACGAGCTCCAAAACGACGTTCCTGCCGATCTTATCCGAGAACGCATCAATCTGGCTTGAAATCTTCTCTTTCAAATCCTCCTCTTTCTTCTTCCTCACCGTCAACGCTGCTCGAACCTTAAACCTCACTGGCTTCTCTGCCTCCACCTTCACCACTTTCTCTGTGACCGCCGCCGCCACCGGAGCTCTCGCAACTCTCTTCAGCCCATCAAAACTCCTTCGTCTCAATAGAAACAGAGCAGGTTGGGAGAAGAGCAAGCTCTGCTCCCCTCGAAGCATTCGAGAGCTCGAAGAAGGAAGGAGAGGCGACGACTTTTGGATGAAAGAAGTGCCCAAGCTTTCGATACAACCCGCCATTAGCTATTTGCTTTTCCTTCCCAAAATCTAAATTTTGTGGATACTTGGGTTAAAGCCAAGAGGTGCGGTCCTCTCTCTGCTGGCTTCGTTCTTGCTATATGATGCTTTGGTGGGCCGAGGACGGAAGACTCTTATATAGAAGGACAGGGGCAAAATGGTAATCGTATCATGCGATCCACGCCATCCACGTTTTTTCGGCTCGATAAAATAAAGTAAAATTGCGAGGCTTCGCGGCACCGGGGCGGCATCGTTGCCTGGTCTTGGACGCTCATGCCCCTAATCTTTTCATCAATGTCATTTCGGTCCCGGGAATAACGCGGTTTGAATGGGTTCCCGCTGAACCTTTTACAAATTATCCATCCTCTCCCACGATATCAACCGTTACATTATACCTGTATAGCTTTCAAAACACACTCTCTCTCCTTCACCTCAACCTGCACAACTTTCAAAGTTATTTTTACACCGTCCAATAATTAATATTGTAAATAAAATTAATTAATCATTCAAGCTAAAAAAAAAAAAAAAAAAACTATCCAAATCCATTCAAAATTATCACCAACTAGAAAGATGAAGCATCATGTTATCACCGCCTTCAGAAAGTAAAGGGTTATGATTGGTGGACCGGCCGAGCCGAGCGGCGATATGCCACATCCCTAATGAGAGAGGAAGGTAAAAGGTAAGGGATTTGATTTTGGTACGGAAGCTCGAATTAGCCACGGCAACATGATTGGGGGACAATGGTCATGTGATGATGTTGCACATCTAGTATGGTGCAAGCATACCTTGCAACCATGGTTGGGACAAACTTTCTTGTTTGGAGAACATTCATCCACATACATGCAACATAATGTCACAAATGTCTTCTGGTCTTGAGAGCACTCTCTCTCTCTCTCTCTCTCTCTCTCTCTCTCTCTCTCTATCTATCTATCTATCTCTCTATAGGTATCAAGTACCATCAAATACTTATGATTAATAGTATGTGGAATACCGTATCATCAAATATTTCTGCATGTATTCATGTTTTATGGACAATCAAAATGTTTGCGTTCACTAATAAAAGATTTGATCTTCCTTTTGGTGTATATTTCTACTTTGAGATTTTATGGTCATCAGGATGTTTCCTGGTTGATGAGATCGATCCTTTTCCTGTGAGTAAATTGGAGTTTTGAGTCAATTTCATTGCAACTAATGGTTTTGAAGTTTGATAATATGTGCTTGTAAATTGAGTGAAAGGGTGTGGTAGAATGTAAACATAGGCATTCGGAGTTTGCATCATATATATATATCCCAACTATCTAGCTGGGGTTATGAGCAAATGCTACATAAATTAAATTGACCAAATCAAAGTAGAGATGAGAATCACGTAATTTTTGCTGGAATTAGATGGAGTTCAGCTATGAAATCACATAAGGGTGAAGATTTATGTCAAACATATGTAACTTCATCATGAGATAGAAAATCTGGCCATTAAATTGATGGAAGACCAAGGTGAATATATTACTCTCAAATTTTCAAGAATAGAAGGTTGAGTAAAAAGAGATGGCCGACATGAGCCACACCATGATGAGTTAAAGGCCGATGAAGCAAGACTTTTAGTTTGGTAAATGTAAAAGGAAAGCCTTGCTTGTGTATAGTAGGAAGACGGTTGATGATAATTATCAAAATGATCAAGAGTAGACATAAGATGTAATTAAGAAGCAAACATTAAAATAGATATTTATTGTATTTGTCAGTAATTATTATATATTAGTATAAATAAGTAAAATTATAGTTTGTACGAAATATTTTAACAATCAATCTAATCATTTATTTTTATTTTTATTTTAGATATTTATCTTACAAGTAGGTGCGACTTAATTTTTTTATTGTAAGTTCTAGTCCAACGTTGCATCCTTACCATAGCCTAGTATTATACCTTCTATTGTGACTCAGTGTTACACTCCATGATAGTCCAATAACATGTTCTTTTCATCATAGCTCAGTGCTATACCTTTTTTACAGTAATCAGTGCTACATTCTTTCCACCATAGTCTAGTGCCATACTCTCATGCATTTTTATCTCTTTCAAATAATGGTGTAAAAACTTTTGAAAGTCTAGACATTTGACCGGTGCTACTCTTCATCCACCATTCAATCCATATCTTTCTGATTAGCTTGATGCTGTTAGCACATTCATGTATATATACAACCAGATCTTGTTCGATCAAATTAGGTATGTCGCTTTTTATTTTTATCGATCGAATTTTCAAAACTCCCAATCTTGTTCAGAAAAAAATAGAAAGAAAAAGAAAAAAAAAGAAGAGTGACATCTACACACATGGCAGCAGCCATTACTGAAGCCTAGTTTTAATATGTTGCTCTAGGTACCATAAATAAGCGAGAGAAAAAGGCATCCTGAAAAGAAATATTGAAGTCAGAAGGATAAGGAATGTCAATATCGAAGTCAACCATAATTTTTTGCAGCTATTCCCATTATATTGATAGCATTACTTTGAATTAGCCAACTCAACTGCAACGAAATCGAGTTTGAAGCTAAGATAATGAGAGGAACATGAGTGAATACTTGTTGCCTTTTCTTTTTATTTTCTATTTCTCCCAATTCTAGATAAATGTTATGGATTGATGGATTATGAGCTCGATCATCTAGATTGGATGCAATATGTTAAGGGAACGTGGGAAGGGTTGGAACTTGGAGAGTGTTAATGATGACTAAGTCGGCATTATTGCTTGAATGAGTTGATTTTTTCTACCAATACAAAAAAAAGGAGGGGGGGATCAAATTCAACCAACATATTTGTGGAAGTCAATTAGCCCATCCACTGACTTAGCCTTTGGAATAGTCTAGGTGGGAATGGTTTTTGAGGATTTCTCTTTCCCACCACTTAGGATTATATTCTTAAGATCCACTGACCAACTCCCAAAATGTGTTTATATGAGAACGAGTTGTGAGGATTAATTCTCTTTTCCACTTTACGACTAGGATTCTTATAACCCACTTTAGAACAAATTGAAGGAAAACTCTTTACTTACAAATTTTATTTACAAATACTATTTTTCGGACTTCATTCAATTGACTACCCCTATGTTTGGCTCTAATGCCCAAGCTTTTGCAAGGTTCTTTTTTAATTGCAACAAAAAATGCACTACCATATAGGTGCATCAAATTATGCACATAAGGCCTTGTGCAGGTATAGTATCCCTCTAAATCGAAAGCTCTGGAAGGTTGTATTGATGATTAAATATATTAGGCTCGCAATTAGCATTGTCTAGTTAAGATGCTTTCATTTTGTATAATACTACCAATTAGTTAGTAATACATAAGTGGCTAGTTTAGGAAACTTGAACTATATAAGTAAAAATTATATGGTATACCTATATCTTCAATGTATATAGCATATTTTTTATTCAAAAAATTGAATATTGATAAGGTTATGATAACAAGAATTTCTTTTTTTTTTTCTCTTTTTATTTTTTTAGAGCAAGAAAGGGAAATCTATCTTTTTATAAGTCAATGTATTTGGAGATGCATCACCATGACAAAAGGAAGTAAGCATTATAACAAAACCCTAATTCAATAACAAAAAGGGTCAACCACCATTATCAATCACACATTAGGTTTCGATAGTTCAAACTAGAACTAATGTTGTTACATATTAGATCATCAGCTTAATATAATTATCTCATTGATTATGCAAAAATGGCTAAGTTGACATGATTAGATAGCCTAATATAAATTAACAATACTTACCAAAATGGGTGATTGAGATATTAATATTAGCTTAACCATCCACTAGGATTTAAGATTATTCGATGATCATTTGATTTGACAAGTGACATCTTTTCATAAAGGCTTGCTTCAGCCTTCTATTGCAATTTGTGCATGAATCAGAACCTATACCCTTAACGTATTTTCTAATACAATAATCCAAAATAAATAGCATAATTATTCCTCGACAAACTATCCCTAAATGATCTCACCTTTTTTTTAAATTATCTCCTAGCAATATCTTATACAACTATCATTTAGAGTTATCAATCTATCATATACAGTAGGTCGGACTATTGCCACGTAAGCCTATTTTTCACTCGCCATCATCGCTATCATTTTAATTACCTTTCAAAAATTATAAAAATATTTTTAATAAGTTTAATATTAAAATACATAATTTTGATCGAACATCAAATTCTCGTGGCAGGGATTTGGACACCTTATACAATGTTTATATATATATATATATATTTTGTATAATAGTTAGGACAGGATTGGATAAGTTATTGTTACATATCCAGGGGAATCCTACAAAATAAGAGGGAGTCAGTCGTCATTGCGGAAGATGAGGTGGGCATATTTGTCATTCCATCTGCGTTGGAGGTCAATTTAACGTGCGGGTATATTCTGCGCACACCGATCTTTTATGTTCTCATTTTGACGGAGATCCGCGTTGACCGGAATCCTCCGCACGTGAAGTCAAAGCGATTTGTCAAACCGCGTGCCGGGCTCACCACAGATCGGAACACCGATACACAACTGACCAGCCACGTGCACGCTATCTGGCCGCCACAGAAGTTCATTTGCTACCTTCCAGGAAACATCTAATCCGCCTCTCTCCCGCCCTCTCCTTCCAACCGTTTGATCATGGTTGGATGGATGTACGAGCCTTTGTTCTTTGGATGTGTTTGTCTTTGATTTTGGTGAGCTTTTAGACTAAATAACATCATTCATTTATTTAGATTTATTAGTCGACGAACGAAGGGTTCGTTGGGTGTACGATTAGAATTGGAATGAAAATAAAATAATTATATTTTCATACATATTTGCTTCGTGATTCGAAATAAAATTGAAACCGAAATTCAAATAAGATTTTGAATGGTAGATCAGAGTTATCACATAATTTTGACCAAACAGTTAGAATGAAAATCATTCATCCCTAATTTCATTCTGGAGTTAAAAATATCTACAAGGCTCCGATGAAACATATCCTTAATTTTTTGTTAAATGGTATATTATCTTGTTTCGACTACAGTACCTGTCATTGATTCGTAGGTTTAGTAGAATTTTTTTTTTTATTTCATGAATTTAGCAAGAGCCCACCATGGAAGCAAGTATTTGTGTGAATTGATGTGCCTCCAACGTGTAACATATTTCCGTGCGTGTGTGTATTTTTTTTTTTTTTAAATATAATGAAGAGGAAGTGCAAAATACCATCCAATAATTTATTGCAGTGGAAAAAAAAAAAAAAATGTCAATCGTGTGTTAGTTGGCTGCCAATTGTTCTCTTTCTTCGATTACACCAATTACTTGTCATGTTGAAAGCGACTCCAACATATGTGGCAAAGTAAATTGCTCCCGGATTATATAATAAACTTTAATATCTTTAAAAAAAATAAATTAATTTATGTGAGCAACGGTTATTAAAAATTTTTATAAGTTAAATTTTTATTGATTATGAACTAATTTTGATTTTAATTTTATTTCAAAATACGAACTAAATTATTATCTAAATAATTAAAAAATTCATAATTTTTTATGATGATATTATTCGTTGCATCCAATTATCTTAATTTAATAGATCCTATAATGAGTTGATCTATTAGTATTACTGATTAAACTAGGTCCTCGCTCCTTTCCTATATATATTTATCCGTGGAAAGTTTAGAATACTAGAATTTTTCTTTCATATTCTTAAGAGGGTACCTATTCCATCAAAGAGATGAGTATTAAAAGAAGATGAAAAAAAGGAAATCTAAATCCTATGATTATTTTTTTCTCCACTAGAATGATGTAATAAAGATCATACATGGTTTCTGTTATCTGCACCATGATTAACTGAGTGCCAAATCATTTGATTCATTCTTTCTGGCATCTTAAGTTGTTAATGATCCATGTCCCCCCACCCAACCCAAAAAAAAAAAAAAAGAAAAGAAAAAAAGAAAAACACTTAACCTCACCTAATGAGATCAGCATTAAGTAGATGGCCCCCTTTCGATAATACTCAAACTATTGCCGAGGTTGCGTGCTTTGACCTTCCCCCCCCCCCCCCCTTCAAAAAAAAAAGAAGAAGAAGAAGAAGACATTTTGAGACCATATTGAAAGAAAGCAAAGAAAGCAAAAAAGAAAGCAAAGAATAAAACCATATTGAAGCTATACACATTTTGAGACCGGAACCAATTTAATATATCACCAGCTTTCCCATTCAAAGACAAAAGAAGACTAACCACAAGAACAAGTGATAGCCGACGGAGAAAAGAAATTAAAACGATTAAGTTGACATGGAAGAAGACCTACAATTAACCAACTAAATAATCCACGGAATGTCGAGGAAGTTTCCTTGGGAGATTTTTTTTTTTTTTTTTTTTTTCAGATTACTTTTCCTTTGTAATGTCTTAAGGTCAGCTAATTCTTTGTTACGACTTGAGGAAATGAACTCTTAGATCCATGGGAACATGGAAACGCTGTCGCTGAACGATACCATTCCAATGCTCGAGAGCTCTACTCCTCGGAGACCTTGACACCGTGGAAAGGGGTTCCTGGACGATGGATTCCGTAGCAAAATTATCTCACGGCCCAGATGCAAGCAGAATTCAAACCTATGACTTTGGACGCAACCATGTATGAAAAGAATTCGGCAACAGGCAAGTTGGAAATTTCATTTAGTTTTAGTCTTTGATAAGATTTCTACTTCCTAATTGCGACCTAGATGAATGCGTGACAAGTGCATTGAATATCGTGCAAATATGATTTCGAGAATTATTTTCGATCAAGAATCGATTTATGTGATGCCAAAATACTTGGATACTTTTGGTACCGATGAAAATGTTTGAGAATATATAGGTAATGACTTTCTAAGTCAACAAATTGCTTATCCCGAGATAGCAAGTCTAGTCTTAAAATATATTTCATCAAGTTTACCGACTAAAAAAACAATTTTAATAAAAAGCTGCTCGTAAATCAATTTTAATATAAAGAAAATCAATTTTAGCACGGTATGGCATGGGCAATGCATTAGAAAATCTCCGGTTAGAGCCGATCTTAAAGCTTTTAAGAGTCGATCATAAACTAGGATCAATCCTAAAAGATCAAGAGTTGACCCTATAGATAGCTCAGAATAGAAGATAGAGAGCTAAAAATTTTAAATCTTCAGGTAGAGCCGACCTTAAAGCCTTCAAGAGCCAACTTTAAACTAGAGCCGATTCTATATGATTCAGAGTCAAACTCTAAACTAAAGTCAACCATAGAAAAAGCCAAGTTGACCTTTCCGAGCTATGACAGTTTAAATGGCTAGTTTGTCGATCCTTTCACCAATGGATTTAGATTGTTAGTTTGTATTTTCTAATGTTTAATTTAGCATTCCTTAAATCTTTTTAAGCCTGGAAATCCGTTTGAAACTTGACTTTTGAAATATTCTATTAAAAAACACTTGTGAAAGAAAAGAAAAGATTGGAAGAGCACTTATTAGAGAAAATTTTAGCCTTCAATTTTTAGAGTAAAAAGTTTGAACACGTTGAAAGAGCTCATCTATTACAGATAATCTATGGCAAGTCTTTTTTCAAGCCTTTACTCAAAACATTACAGGAGTTCCTTATAATTGGACAGCAACTTCAAGTGCTTTTTTGAGTTTCAAGAGTCTTACATTTATTGAGCTTTGAACTCGTTATCGCTTGTACTATCTTGTTATATCAAGTTGCTTGGGTTAAGAATCTTCGGGATAAAGAACTAAGTCTGTAATTGGTTATTTGTATTGAACTAAGTGGAGATGATTTAGTTTAGAAAAGGTTTCGATTGGTGTGCTTGTAAAAATCGATTGACATTGGCTTGAAAACCTAGAAAAATTATTCAACTATAATCCTAAGAAGATTATGGTGAATTCCTAAGTATGAAAGCTTAGAGGTGCAAGGATTATCATTGAACCATTATAAAATTTATAATATTTGTGCTTGTATTATGATTACTCTCTTGCTATCTTTTAGCATATTTTATTTATTCTGATTATATTTATATTTGTGTTTGTTACTCTTATTTTCCTAAGCTATTTGCTGCACTCACTTTGCCACAAGTTTTTAAAAGTTAGTTAAAGTTTTGATTTGGCTTGCTACTTTGATTTCATTGTATTATTAGTTCCATTTACTCTGGTTTTCTAAAAATAGTTAAAAGTTTTCAAAGTCTAATAAAAGTTTGTACCCCCCTCCCTCTTAGGTTATTACCTTTAGACAACAATTATTTTATACAAAAACTAGTTATTGGTATTTGCCTAGATTAGAAAATAATTTTTATTAGTTGTTTAACTTTTAGAATTAATTGGTCTATGAGAAAAGATATGTATATATATATATAGGAGTTGTAAAGTAGTGAAAGATAGTAGAAGACATGAGGAGCAGAAAATAATCAAGAATATTTTAGGCCCATGTTTAGTGTTATTTTCTTAGGCATTGTATGCTTAATCTTGTGCACACAAATTAGAAGATTAGGCATGCACTTCAATTGCTGCTATTTTATCAAGAGAGTTTTCGCGCTCTCATTGTCACCAGGAACTTAGATATGCACTGCCTAGCATATTTTAAATTGCTAAATCATTGATGAATTTATTTACTTTAAATCTCACTATTCTTCGGGATCTCACATAAAAAAGCTAATCATAAGATATTATTTAAATTCTTTAACCTTGCATAAATATCTAAGATTTATCAAATAAATAACTATTGCAATGTTCTCTAATCCATATATATTATGAACTGGATTGTCTCTAACGCCATTTATTATAATTTAGGATCTCGCTTAATAAAAGCTAACTTAAAGATATTATTTGGATTCTTCGGTTTTATATAAGTATGGAAGATCTTTCTAGTGCATAACCGATGTGTGATTAAATATATGTCGGTACGGATCCTTATAGTCTAAATTTTAGAATACCTAAAATTTTATGTCTATATGCTTTATTTAAACATATATAAAATGAGAACATAGTTAATGATAAAAGAAGAAGATCACCATCATTTTCTCTTAAAATAGAAGCTCATGGAAGAAGCCACCAGATCTCCATTAACCTTAGAAGAAGAAGATAAAAAAAAGTACCCAGCCATTTATGGGGTGGTTGTAGATATAATATTTTGTGAGTTATATTCAGAAAAGAGGAATAGCAAATTTAATTAGTGTAGATAGGAATGCCTATCATGTATGGATAGGATGCGAAGAAGCATGTTAATCTTTCAACCTATACTTGTTCTTTTTCCATGCATCATCATTGTAATATTATAGTAACTTTTCATGGAAAACATAATACTATATGGACTTGAAGTAATTTTTTTGAGAAAAATGGCTATAGCAATTATAAGGGATGTTTGTTATGTTATATATCAAAATCATTTATCATAACAGCCTTGATACAGTGAGAGTGTGAAATTAATGATTGATGTTTAATATACAGGCTTTTTACCTAATTTAAATAATATTTATATCGTCAATTTTTGGGTGAAATAGTAATAAATATTAGCACTAGACAAAAAAATAATTTTGTATCATGGGTAGTTATTTGGATAAATCATCACTATTATTTCAATGCTGAAGACAAAATATATCTAAATTGGCACAATCCAAGAAAAATATTAGAGAAATTAGGGTGCATTTGTTTCAAAGCAAATAACTGGTTCAAACAGAGCCTCATCAAGATGCGTGCAATGTTTGGCATTTGTTTTGATTCAGGGAAATAGATATAGTTCCTTATTGTGTTAGAACATAAGTAGTTGAAAATACCAGATTTTGTTTAAGAATGACTAATAAAATAATATTTAAATAAATACTTATAAAAAATGTTAAATTTAACAAAATTAATCTGAAAGCGTGCGAAACACTATTCCAAAGAGTAATTTTATCCCTTGTATAGGTACAATTAAAAAAACCTTCGCAAAATATGACTGAAACTCTTTTTTATTTGAGCACGATCATGAAAGAAGTTGATCAAAACTCTTTCATCACCCTTAGAAGGAAGAAATGTAAACCGGTAAAGAAGACAAAAATTATTCTGAGTAAAAAAATTTTGAGCAGAAGGACTCTTAACTCTCAGAGTTTAAAACTTAAGAAGAAAAAAAGAATTTTCAAATGGCTTGCTGAGAAAGATCCCCCAAAGGACTTTTTATAGGTAGCCAGATATGAACTAGAGCTATCAAAATGGACTGCAGCACGTGGACTGATCTATTTAAGCTCTTGATATAGTAGGGTTGGGTTAGTATTTTGGTAACCCATTTAATAAAAGGGCTTTTTAGCCTAGCCCAGGATGGGCCAGCCCATCTAGCTTGTAAGCCTCTCTTGTTCACTCACAATAAATTCAAAATCTTAAATTCTCAGGAATTACACTAACTTAAACTAATATAAAGAACAATACCTTCAGTTCCCGGGGATTAAACTAGCTTAAGAGATAGTGATGGATCTTTTTATATCTTATTTTTTCAAGATTTTTAGTCAAGTTATCACTATTTTATAATTTTATAATTATTTAAATTTTTGGTGAATTATAAGGATCATCCATTTAGGCCTTTCACTTATAAGGGTTAGTATTGGGCTATCTATGTGATAGCTCATTTATCAAAAGGGCCATTTTGATGGTTCTAATATGAACATTGGACTGGCTCATCAAGGCTATATTTAATCCCAACATGAGTATCAGCCTAAAACAAATAGAAAAAATAATCAAAAAATTAATAGATAAATATTTAAAATAATATATAACCAATAGAAGTTATCATGATTAAAAAAATAAATGAAATATCGAGCAACGAGTTTAGCAGAGTACGAAACACATACTTGTACCCATCTCAACAAGGTTCAGTTCACACGTGTATCAAAGATTTTCTTTCAAATCTTTTAAAACATTTTATTTCAAATCTTTTCAAACATTTTTAAAGATTAAAGCAAATATTTTTTTATAAGAAGGTTTTTTTTTCATTTTTGATGTGGCATATCTGCTTACGTGGAGCCTCCACTGGCGGCCCCGCTAGCAAAGAGCCCGCCACCCGGGCGCGATGGCCAAAAGAAGAGCCAAGGCGAGCCCTCCTGCCGAGGTCAGCTCCTAGCTAGGGTCGTGCTCATAAGGCGAGCCCTCCGTCTGAGGTCAGCTCTCGGCCGGGGTCATGCTCATGCTGCCAAGGCGAGCCCTCCTACCGAGGTCAGCTCCCAACCGGGGTCATGCTTATAAGACGAGCCCTCCTTTTGAGGTCAGCTCTCGACAAGGGTCATGCTCATGTTGCCAAGGCGAGCCCTCCTGCCGAGATCAGCTCCTAGTCAGGATCGTGCTCAAAAGGCAAGCCCTCTATCTAAGGTCAGCTCCCGGCCAGGGTCATGCTCATGCTGCCAAGGCGAGCCCTCCTGCCGAGGTCAGCTTCCGACCGGGGTCGTGCTCATAAGGCAAGCCCTCCATCTGAGATCAGCTCCCGACCGGGGTCGTGCTCATGCTACCAAGGCGAGCCCTCCTGCCGAGGTCAGCTCTTAGCCGGGATCGTGCTCATAAGGCAAGCCCTCCATCTAAGGTCCGCTCCCGGTCGGGGTCGTGCTCATAAGGCGAGCCCTCCATCTGAGGTTAGCTCCCGGCTAGGGTCGTGCTAATGCTGCCAAGGCGAGCCCTCCTACCGAGGTAGGGCTCCATCCTACTTTGCCGAGGTCAAGTTCCCGCAACGGTAGGAAAGATCGACAGGAATTCAAACCACAAAAAGGGGGTTTCCGATCACCTGCAACCTCTGGGGGGTGGTGCACGCCCGGCCATGAACCAGGGCTCTGCAATGCACCACCCGCGTGCTCTAGGCGGCTTGTGCTCTACCAGGTCCTGGACCTTGTTACGCGCCGCCACGTTGACAACCGTGCAACTGGGCGCTTCAACCCCCGTGACACGAAGCCTAAACCTCCCTTAAAAGGGGTATTCTGTTAAGGTCCCAGGGCCCTGCAACGCTCCAACGGTCCCTCCAGAAATGGAAACACCCCACCATGGCACGGGGCTCAGCGACATGGTGCCCACCTCTCCCATGGGGAACTGTACCATCAAAGGGACATAATATGTGCCACGCCGGCATACACCCCCAAAAGAAAAGATCTCCTCCAAAGGACCGGTCCAACAAGAGGGAAGCCATAGGCAACAGGAAGCCCCTCTTAGAGAGGGCAGACGGAAAGGGACACCCAGACAAAGCCCCATACCTGCTCTGGGCCATCCTATATACATAAGATCAGGAAGAGAGAGGCAATGGAAGGCCCCTCCCAGAAAGGGCACACACACAAAAAAGAAGGGAGAAGAAGGAGAAAACAAACAGGTGAAAAGGGGATGAAGAGAGAGCGAGCAAGGGACCCCTAGCGGACCCTTCCAAGCTCTCCGCTCCCATCTCTGCTTTGTTCTTTCCACCTCTGATCTACCTTTTACCCTCTATACGGAGAGCCCCCCAAGTTCTCCATCATAGGGGTTCTATTTTTCTTGATCATCCTATCTGACTTGATCGTCGGAGTGTCCCCACCAGAATCCCCGGCTCGGGTTTCTCTTTTTTGCAGGGCGGCCAGACCAAGGAGCTAGCCAGGAAAGGAGGAGGGATGAGCACCCCCATAGGAACCTGATGCATCCGTGACATACAGAGCTATAAGCCACGGCGATCTTGGTAGCAATAGATAGGTGCGCCTGGTAGGGGAGGAGAAGTTGGTTTGATACCAAGTCCCCCACTACAAGGGAGAGACCCGTGAAAGCCCAAGTCCAATGGTGACCACGCGGGCCCGCAACCGTTTCACCCTGGGATCCGCACGGGGCTAGATGAGACAGGAGACGAGGCCTAACCCTAGGGGGCAGCCTGCTAGTAATGGGTAGCACACTGCTGCAACTCTCGTGAAAGGCCCCGACGAAAGGTCGAAGCCCAACCTGGCGGAGCCTACTACCTCGTCGGTGCCCGAGGCACGCGAGCCTAGAATGCAAGCAATTTAAAAATGCACTACTGGTAATGTAGAACTTCCTCTCAATTATTAAAGTTTTTTTTATGCAACTTTGTCTTTCACCTGTATAGGAACGTATTCGTCTGACTCCAAGTCTGGAGGACAAAGCCAGGAAACTTACGAAGCCTCGCACCTTTAAGCCGAAAAACTTACGAAGCCCCGCACCTTCAAGCCAAGAAACTTATGAAGCCCTATACCTTCAAGTCGGGAAACATATGAAGATCGCACCCTCAAGTCGGGCTCCTTCAGCAGGCCCGCACTCTTAGGCGTGCTCACAGTCCGAAGGTGGTGGCAGGGTAACCCGCCATCTATTGCTTGACTCACAGTTCGGCACCCTTAAGCCAGAACCCTCCAGCAGGCCCGCACTCTTCGCCATCCTCACAGTCCGGAGTTGGTGGCAGGGCAACCTGCCATCTCCACTTGGCTCACAGTTCGGCACCCTCAAGCCGGGCCCCTCTATCAGGCCCTCACTCTTCGTCATGCTCACAGTCTGGAGGTAGCGGCAGGGCAACCCACCATCTACCACTTGACTCACAGTTCGGCATCCTCAAGTCGGGCCTCTCTAGCATGTATGAACTCTTTGCCGTGCTCACAGTCCGGGGATGGTGGCAGGGCAACCCGCCATCTATGGCTTGACTCATAGTTCGGCACCCTCAAGCCGGGCCCCTCTAGTAGGCCAGCACTCTTCGCCGTGCTCATAGTTCGGAGGTGACGACAGGGCAACCCGCCATCTACCGCTTGACTCACAGTTCGGCACCCTTAAGCCGGGTCCCCCAAGCAGGCCCGTACTCTTTTCCGTGCTTATAGTCTGGAGATGGTGTCCGGGCAACCTGCCATCTACCGCTTGACTCACAGTTCGACATCCTTAAGCCGGGCCTCTCTAGCAAGCCGCACTCTTCGCCGTACTCATAGTTTGGAGGTGACAGCAGGGCAACTCACCATCTACCGCTTGACTCACAGTTCGGCACCCTCAAGTTGGGCCCCTCCAACAGGCCTGCACTCTTCGTCTTGCTCACAGTTTGGAGGTGGTGGCAGGGCAACCGACCATCTACTGCTTGACTCACAGTTCGATACCCTCAAGCCGGGCCCCTCAAGCAGGCCCGCACTCTTCGCCGTGCTTAAAGTCCGAAGGTGGCGGTAGGGCAACCGGCCATCTACCGCTTGACTCACAGTTTGGCACCCTCAAGTCGGCCCCTTCCAGCAGGCCCGCACTCTTCGCCTTGCTCACAGTCTGAAGGTGGTGGCAGGGCAACCCACCATCTACTACTAGACTCACAATTTGGCACCCTCAAGCCGGACCCCTCCAACAAGCCCGCACTCTTCTCCATGCTCATAGTCCGAAGGTGGTGGCAGGGCAACCCGCCATCTATCGCTTGACTCACAATTCGGCACCCTCAAGCTGGGCCCCTCCAGCAAGCCCGCACTCTTCACCGTGCTCACAGTCCGGAGGTAGCGGCAAGGCAACTCGCCATTTACCACTTAACTCACAGTTCGATACCCTCAAGCCGGGCCCCTTCAGTAGGCCCGCACTCTTCTCCGTGCTCAAAGTCCGGAGGTGGCAGCAGGGCAACCCGCCATCTACCGCTTGACTCACAGTTCGGCACCCTCAAGCCGGGCCCCTTCAGCAGGCCCACACTCTTCGCCATGCTTACAGTCCGCAGGTGGCAGTAGGTCAACCCGCCATCTATCGCTTGACTCACAGTTCGACACCCTCATGCCAGGCCCCTCTAGCAGGCCCGTAATCTTCGCCATGCTCATAGTCCGGAGGTGACGGCAGGGCAACCTACCATCTACCGCTTGACTCACAGTTTGGCACCCTCAAGCCGGGCCCTCCAATAGGTCCGTACTCTTCGCCGTGCTCACAGTCCAGTGGTGGCAGTAGGGCAACCCGCCATCTACCGCTTAACTCACAGTTCAGCATCCTCAGGCTAGACCCCCCAAGCAATCCCGCACTCTTCACTGTGCTCATAGTCTGAAGGTGGCGATAGGGCAACCTGCCATCTACCGCTTGACTCAGTTTAGCATCATTAGGCTAGCCTTCCAAGCAGGCCCGCACTCTTCGTCATGCTCACAGTCTAGAGGTGGCGACAGGGCAACCCTCCATCTACCGCTTGACTCACAGTTCGGCATCCTCAAGCCAGGCTCCCCAAGCAGGCCCATACTCTTCATCGTGCTCACAGTCCGGAGGTGGCGGCAGGGCAACCCACCATCTACCACTTGATTAACAGCTCGCTATCCACAAGCCAGGCCTCCAAAGCAGGCCCGCACTCTTCACCATGCTCATAGTCCGAAGGTGGCGGTAGGAAAATATGCCATATACCGCTTGACTCACAGTTTGGCATCCTCATGCCGAGCCCCTCTATCAAGCCCGCACTATTCACAGTGCTCATAGTCCAGAGGTAGCGACAGGGCAACCCACCATCTACTGCTTGACTCACAGTTCAGCATCCTCAAGCTGGGCATCCTAAGCAGGCCCACACTCTTCGTCGTGCTCACAATCCAGGGGTGGCGGTAGGGCAACCCACCATCTACCACTTGACTCACCATTCGGCATCCTCAAGCCGGGCCCCTCCAGCAGGCCTGCTTCCTTTGCCAGGCCCTCCAAAAGGCCCGTACCCTCTGCCTCGCTCACAGCCTGGGGATGTCAGTGGAAAATTTCTGAAGCCCCACCATCTACCGCTTGGCTCGTAGCTTGGCAAACCAAGAAGCCCCAAAAGCATTTTGCACTCAAGGCCACGCAACCCTAAGGCCGGCAGGGCAAGAGTAGGATGCCACGGAGTCATCCATGCTGACCTCAGGACTCCAGTTTCACCCCATAATAGTTGAAGGCCCAGGCCAATCTTATGGCAACCATGGAAGTCTGCCTCCCTACTACGGAGACTTAAAAAGCAGAGGAAGGGAAGAAGTAAAAATGAAATCCATTGACTGGGTTTTGGAGTTAAGTCCTTCATAATTTTTGAGAGGCTTCCCTTGGAGCAATTCAAAGAGAGAGAGAGAGAGAGAGAGAGAGAGAGAGACATGTTGATTAAAAAAAATGAAGAGTGTTGACTCTGGTTTTGATTATGACAAAACACTTAAGTATATTTGAGTACTAATTGTGCATTAAGTGTTATCCATCATAGAGGTTCTATTTTCCTTGATCATCCTATCTGACTTGATCGTCAGAGTGTCCCCACCAGAATCCCCGGCTCGGGTTTCCTCTTTTTTGCAAGGCGGCCGGACCAAGGAGCTAGCCAGGAAAGGAGGAGGGATGAGCACCCCCACAGGAACCTGATGCATCCGTGACATACAGAGCTATAAGCCACGGCGATCTTGGTAGCAATAGATAGGTGCGCCTGGTAGGGGAGGAGAAGTTGGTTTGATACCAAGTCCCCCACTACAAGGGAGAGACCTGTGGAAGCCCAAGTCCAATGGTGACCACGCGGGCCTGCAACCGTTTCACCCTGGGATCCGCACGGGGCTAGATGAGACAGGAGACGAGGCCTAACCCTAGGGGGCAGCCTGCTAGTAATGGGTAGCACACTGCTGCAACTCTCATGAAAGGCCCCGACGAAAGGTCGAAGCCCAACCTGGCGGAGCCTACTACCTCGTCGGTGCCCGAGGCATGCGAGCCTAGAATGCAAGCAATTTAAAAATGCACTACCGGTAATGTAGGACTTCCTCTCAATTATTAAAGTTTTTTTTTATGCAACTTTGTCTTTCACCTGTATAGGAACGTATTCGTCTGACTCCAAGTCCGGCGGACTAAGCCAGGAAACTTACGAAGCCTCGCACCTTTAAGCCGAAAAACTTACGAAGCCTCGCACCTTCAAGCCAAGAAACTTATGAAGCCCTGTACCTTCAAGTCGGGAAACATATGAAGATCGCACCCTCAAGTCGGGCTCCTTCAGCAGGCCCGCACTCTTAGGCGTGCTCACAGTCCGAAGGTGGTGGCAGGGTAACCCGCCATCTATTGCTTGACTCACAGTTCGGCACCCTTAAGCCAGAATCCTCCAGCAGGCCCGCACTCTTCGCCATCCTCACAGTCCGGAGTTGGTGGCAGGGCAACCCGCCATCTCCACTTGGCTCACAGTTCGGCACCCTCAAGCCGGGCCCCTCTATTAGGCCCGCACTCTTCGTCATGCTCACAGTCTGGAGGTAACGGCAGGGCAACCCGCCATCTACCACTTGACTCACAGTTCGGCATCCTCAAGTCGGGCCTCTCTAGCAGGTCTGAACTCTTTGCCGTGCTCACAGTCCGGGGATGGTGGCAGGACAACCCGCCATCTATCGCTTGACTCATAGTTCGGCACCCTCAAGACGGGCCCCTCTAGCAGGCCAGCACTCTTCGCCGTGCTCATAGTTCGGAGGTGACGACAGGGCAACCCGCCATCTACCGCTTGACTCACAGTTCGGCACCCTTAAGCCGGGTCCCCCAAGCAGGCCCGTACTCTTTTTCGTGCTCATAGTCTGGAGATGGTGTCCGGGCAACTTGCCATCTACCGCTTGACTCACAGTTCGGCATCCTTAAGCCGGGCCTCTCTAGCAAGCCGCACTCTTCGCCGTACTCATAGTTCGGAGGTGACAGCAGGGCAACTCACCATCTACCGCTTGACTCACAGTTCGGCACCCTCAAGTTGGGCCCCTCCAACAGGCCTGCACTCTTCGTCTTGCTCACAGTTTGGAGGTGGTGGCAGGGCAACCGACCATCTACTGCTTGACTCACAGTTCGGTACCCTCAAGCCGGGCCCCTCAAGCAGGCCCGCACTCTTCGCTGTGCTTAAAGTCCGAAGGTGGCGGTAGGGCAACCGGCCATCTACCGCTTGACTCACAGTTTGGCACCCTCAAGTCGGCCCCTTCCAGCAGGCCTGCACTCTTCGCCTTGCTCACAGTCTGAAGGTGGTGGCAGGGCAACCCTCCATCTACTACTAGACTCACAATTTGGCACCCTCAAGCCGGACCCCTCCAACAAGCCCGCACTCTTCTCCATGCTCATAGTCCGAAGGTGGTGGCAGGGCAACCCGCCATCTATCGCTTGACTCACAATTCGGCACCCTCAAGCTAGGCCCCTCCAGCAAGCCCGCACTCTTCACCGTGCTCACAGTCCGGAGGTAGCGGCAGGGCAACTCGCCATTTACCACTTAACTCACAGTTCGATACCCTCAAGCTGGGCCCCTTCAGTAGGCCCGCACTCTTCTCCATGCTCACAGTCCGGAGATGGCAGCAGGGCAACCCGCCATCTACCGCTTGACTCACAGTTCGGCACCCTCAAGCCGGGCCCCTTCAGCAGGCCCACACTCTTCGCCATGCTTACAGTCCGCAGGTGGCAGTAGGTCAACCCGCCATCTATCGCTTGACTCACAGTTCGACACTCTCATGCCAGGCCCCTCTAGCAGGCCCGTAATCTTCTCCATGCTCATAGTCCGGAGGTGACGGCAGGGCAACCTACCATCTAACGCTTGACTCACAGTTCGGCACCCTCAAGCCGGGCCCTCCAATAGGTCCGTACTCTTCGCCGTGCTCACAGTCCAGTGGTGGCAGTAGGGCAACCCGCCATCTACCGCTTAACTCACAGTTCAGCATCCTCAGGCTGGACCCCCCAAGCAATCCCGCACTCTTCACTGTGCTCATAATCTGAAGGTGGCGATAGGGCAACCTGCCATCTACCGCTTGACTCATAGTTTAGCATCCTCAAGCTAGCCTTCCAAGCAAGCCCGCACTCTTCGTCATGCTCACAGTCTAGAGGTGGCGGCAGGGCAACCCTCCATCTACCGCTTGACTCACAGTTCGGCATCCTCAAGCCGGGCTCCCCAAGCAGGCCCGTACTCTTCGTCGTGCTCACAGTCCGGAGGTGGCGGCAGGGCAACCCACCATCTACCACTTGATTAACAGCTCGCTATCCTCAAGCCAGGCCTCCAAAGCAGGCCCGCACTCTTCACCATGCTCACAGTCCGAAGGTGGCGGTAGGAAAATATGCCATATACCGCTTGACTCACAGTTTGACATCCTCATGCCGAGCCCCTCTATCAGGCCCGCACTATTCACAGTGCTCACAGTCCAGAGGTAGCGACAGGGCAACCCACCATCTACTGCTTGACTCACAGTTCGGCATCCTCAAGCCGGGCCTCCTAAGCAGGCCCACACTCTTCATCGTGCTCACAATCCAGGGGTGGCGGTAGGGCAACCCACCATCTACCACTTGACTCACCATTCGGCATCCTCAAGCTGGGCCCCTCCAGCAGGCCTGCTTCCTTTGCCAGGCCCTCCAAAAGGCACGTACCCTCTGCCTCGCTCACAGCCTGGGGATGTCAGTGGAAAATTTCTGAAGCCCCACCATCTACCGCTTGGCTCGTAGCTTGGCAAACCAAGAAGCCCCAAAAGCATTTTGCACTCAAGGCCACGCAGCCCTAAGGCCGGCAGGGCAAGAGTAGGATGCCACGGAGTCATCCATGCTGACCTCAGGACTCCAGTTTCACCCCATAATAGTCGAAGGCCCAGGCCAATCTTATGGCAACCAGGGAAGTCTGCCTCACTGCTACGGAGACTTAAAAAGCAGAGGAAGGGAAGAAGTAAAAATGAAATCCATTGACTGGGTTTTGGAGTTAAGTCCTTCATAATTTTTGAGAGGCTTCCCTTGGAGCAATTCAAAGAGAGAGAGAGAGAGAGAGAGAGAGAGAGAGAGAGACATGTTGATTAAAAAAAATGAAGAGTGTTGACTCTGGTTTTGATTATGACAAAACACTTAAGTATATTTGAGTACTAATTGTGCATTAAGTGTGTTAATCAGTTATAGGTACTCAAGATTTGAATTTAGAGAAGTTTCAGCACTGGTGCAGCCAAGTGTCGACTCATGAAATCTAAGTATCGACTCAAAGTGTCGACTCATGAACAGTGAAGTATCGACTCAAGGGTTGAGACCAAACAGAAGATAGAACGAGATAATTTCAGAGTTTGGTCAAGTATCGATTCACGGACTCAAAGTATCGACTCAAGGTGTTGACTCACCAAAAGAAATGTCGACTCACCAGTGCAGAGCAGAAGGCTTCAGAAGATATTTTTGGTCAAGTGTCGACTCAAGGAAATGAAGTGTCAACTCACAAAGGTCAAGTGTCGACACTTAGACTGTAACGGCTAGTTTTTCTGAAGTGCAAAACTTTCCCAACTTGGATCCAATGGCTAGTTTTTCCTCGTACAAACAATCATTTAAGTGTTGGGAGGCTATTTAAACACTTGGGGAAGCAATTCTAAAGAAGAGGGAAGAGGATCCATGGTTTGAAAGATAAATTCTTTGATTTTCAAGTGAAAATATGTGAAGGATATTTTAAGGATCCATTTATTGAGATGTTGAGCCTCCAAAGATTCAAAGAGGAAAGGGAGCTTCCAAGAGCAATATCTTCAAGCATCCATTGAAGCTTCTACAATATGGAGACAAGCTCAACATCAACAATCAATGTGCCTTAACGAAATATTTGCTTTGTAAGAAAGTTTTTTATTTTCATTCTTACATTATTGTATCTAGGTTGATGGTGAGCCTTGAGAAAACCATTTAGGTTGTTGGTGAGCCTGTGTGATAAAAACCAACAAGGGTTTTGACTTATGAGTCCGTGAAAACAAGTTGGGTCATTAGTTAGCCCGAAAAACCATCAAGGTTGTTGGTAAACCCGTAAAACCAATTAGGTTGTTGGTGAGCCCGTAAAACCAACTAGGTTCTTGGTTAGCCCGCAGAACCAAGGGATTTTTGGTGAGCCCGTGAAAACCAAGGGATTTTTGGTTAGCCCATGAAAACTAAGGGATTTTGACTTGTGAGCCCGAAAAATAAGTTGGCTGTAATATATATGATTATAGTGAATTTCCAAGGGAAACTTGGAGAGTGGATGTAGGTACCTTGGAGTGCATTGAACCACTATAAATCTTGATATGTTTGTGATTGTTTTTATTCTTGCATTTATTTTTTTATTTCCGCTGTACTTTATTATCATGCTCATAAATACATGAATTGGCATATTATTTGAAGTATTGCGAAAAAGTTTTAAAGTCCAATTCACCCCCCTCTTGGGTTACATCATCTTCTTCACTGGGCAACAAAGAGCTTTCATTGATAAAAAATTTCATACATCGTGGTGACCCCCAACAAGCCGGGAAGTCTTTCAACAACTCAATTACAAAGTAAAAGGAAATAGGCTTAGGCCTCCTTCGCTGCTCCTCGCCCGACCAATACGCAAGTCCTCTCAGTACGACCGAAATGCTGACCGGAGGGGCATTCTAAGCATGTCCGACTCTGGAGTCTACCTTCGATCCGGCACGCTCCAAGCCACTAGGGTTATCCTACTCTAGAGTGCACCTCCCCTGGGTGTTAGAGGTACGGGCGACACTGAAGGGGGGACGTTCCAGTCCCTTCTACCCGAGGCGGCAAGCACCTAACGGTGCCACGACCATCGTGGCCACCTCCATGGCGACCACGACCTCCACCACCAAGGCAACCATTTCATCGCCCCCCTCTGGGGGCTCTCCCCCTTCTCCAAGACCAGACATCCTCGCCGGAACGGCGGTCGGCCCCTCCTGAAGTGTAATTATCTAGCCCGTAATGCCAGCCATGCTTTTTGAAGGGTCATTATCTGGCTCGCGGGCTCTTAGGACCGGGCGGCCTGAGCTTGAAACTTGTCTCACTCCATGTCCGGGTGGTGGCTCTATCTCATCGACACTTGGCGAGAAGGAAGCAGGAGGAAGAAAGAGGAAGGGAGGACCCTGGTGTCTCCCAGGGAATTGCAAGATGCAAGCAACGCAATGGAGATCAGATCCCTCGCACCCAGGAAGGCTCTTATAAAGGCGGGGGGATGGGCCCTTTCCGAGAGGAGCCTGCCACCCCCCCTCCCCCCTCATCGCATCGTCACCCGAGGCATGCCACATGTCGACATCCCGCGCTGTCGGCACTTCGGTTAAAGCACGATAATTAATGGCCCCTTTAAAGGGCTATGCCATGGCATCATCCCATTAGCATGGAAGCACGGATTCCAGGGCACCAGTGCCCGAGGTATTGATGGTGTAGGGGCCACGCCCCTCTACATCATCATGGTCGTTACTCCTTTCACCCCGAGCGTCGCTTCGTCCTCCAGGCTCGGGAGTGGGGGGCATCTAATGTGGCATATCCGCTAACATGGAGCCTTCGCTGGCTGCCCCGCTGGCAAAGAGCCCACCACTCGGGCACGGTGGCCAAATGAAGAGCCAAGGCAAGCTCTCCTGCCAAGATCAGCTCCCAGCCGGGGTCTTGCTCGTAAGGCGAGCCCTCCAGCCAAACTCAGCTCCTAACTGGGGTCATGCTCATAAGACGAGCCCTCCTTCTGAGATCAACTCCCGGCCGGGGTCATGCTCATGCTACCAAGGCTAGCCCTCCTACCGAGGTCAGCTCCCAGCCAGGATCGTGCTCACAAGGCGAGCCCTCCATCTGAGGTCAGCTCCCGGTTGAGGTCATGCTCATGCTGCCAAGGTGAGCCCTTTTGCCGAGGTCAGCTCCTAGCTGGGGTCATGCTCATAAGGCGAGCCCTCCGTTTGAGGTCAGCTCTGTCGGAGTAGAGATCCGATGAAACCTCGCCCTGCGGAAGCGATCCAGGTGCGTGAAGACCTTCTGCCAGCGATCCACCAAGGATGCGGTAGGACTCAGGTCAAATGAAGATCAAACAATCCATATATTGGTAGAGAAGAATGTGAGAGGGAGAGGAGGAATAACGAGATCTGGAAGGAAACAGGGGTTCTCTCTCTTGATCAGTTTTCTTGGACTTTACAAAATGACCTCATACTAACTAACCGTCCCATATATATATATATACTCCTCGATCATGTGGAACCGAGACCCCCCAAAAACTTTCCAGCATGGCAACACGTGATTCAAAGAATTTCATCATCCGAGTCGGCTCGAACCGCATGAGTCGGCTCCTTGCAGCAGACAACACTTTGAACGAGTCGACTCTCAGACCTTGAGTCGACTCTCAGACCTTGAGTCGGCTCTCCCAGAACACTGTTTTACCTATCTATGTAACCAAGCCGACTCCCAACAAAATCAAGTCGACTCGCAGAAACCAAGCCGACTCGCAGCAATATCGAGCCGACTCTCCATAGAGCTTTTTCCTGCTGCCCTACCATGCCAACCATTAGAGTCGACTCGAACCAGAACCGAGCCGGCTCTAATGTCTAGACTGACCAAAACTCACTCTAACATTTAGGACTCATCTCGGACTCACCCTTAGCCCTAGATACATCATGTGTGACCATGATAGACTGGACCAAGACCTAAACCCTGGCTCCCTGGAGCCTTGGATGCACCACCTGAGATTCAACAATCTCCACCTTGGTGCTTCAAGGCTACATATGTCAGACTCAAACCAATCAACCATATACAAGAGTAGAAGCTTTCCCTTGGTAGAGCCTTTGTAAGTGCATCCGCCCGGTTCTCCTTTGTATGGACCTTCACCAGCGCCACTTCTCCTTCCTCCACCAGCTCTCTGACTATGTGGTATCTCACATCTATATGCTTGGTGCGAGCATGATAGACTGGGTTTTGAGTCAAGTGTATGGCACTCTGGCTATCACTGTGCAGGACCACCATACACTGTTTCACCCCCATTTCAGCCACTAGCCTTCTCAGCCATAGTGCTTCCTTTACAGTCTCAGTAATCCCTATATACTCTGCTTCCGTTGTAGACGAAGCAGTGATAGGTTGAAGGGTAGATCTCCAAGCGACCGGTCATGTAAGCAGAAGATATAACCTGTAGTAGACCTTCTTGTATCAAAATCACTTACATAGCTTGCATCTACATATCCTTCCAAAGGACCTGAATATTCACCTGACTCTATAGAGTTCCATTCATGTCCTAGCTGCCCACCAAATACCAATCCATGCTTTTGAGTTCCTTGCAGATATCGCAAAATCTACTTCAATACCTTCTAGTGTTCCTTCCCAGGATTTGCCATGTACCTGCTACCTGGCTTACAACATATGTTATGTATAGCCTGCAACCACCATAGCATATATAACACTACCTACAACATTTGTATATGGAACTCTCTCCATGTACTCTCTCTCCTCATCTATATGGGGGCTTTGAATCTTAGAGAGAGATATGTGCCCTGGTAATGGTGTCTCTACTGGTTTGGCCTTCTCGATCCCAAACCTCTCAAGAATCTTCTTGATGCAGCCTCCTTGTGACAAATGGAGAATCTCCTTGCATCTATCTCTACAAATCTCCATTCCAAGGATTTTCTGAGCTAGACCCAAATCCTTCATCTCAAATTCTTTAAATAATGCTCTTTTCAGCTCTTTCATAGCCCTCATACTTCTGCTAGCTATCAACATGTCATCAACATACAGCAATAGATACAAAGCATTATCATTATCCACATCCTTGACATATACACAACAGTCATGTTCACACCTGAGAAATCCAAGGCTTAAAACAAAAGTATCAAATCTCCGATACCACTGACGAGATGACTGCTTCAAATCATACAGTGACCTTTGGAGTAAACATACCTTGTCCTCCTGTCCAATCTCTATGAAGCCATCAAGTTGCTTCATATAGATCTTCTTTTCCAGACTTTCATGTAAGAAAGCTGTCTTCACATCCATTTGCTCTAATTACATATCATGTTCTGCCACCAATGACAGCAATACTCGAATTGAAGTATGGCGTACCACAGGAGAAAATACCTCAGTATAGTCAACTCCTTCCCTTTGTGAGTATCCTTATGCAACCAGCCTTGCTTTATATCTCACTCAACCCCCGCGACACGAAGCCTGAACCTCCCCCAAGAGAGGTATTCCGTAAAAGCCCAGGGTCCTGCAATGCTTCAACGATCCCTCCGGAAATGGAAACACTCCACCGTGGCACAGGGCTCAGCGGCACGGTGCCTACCCCTCCCATGGAGAATTGCACCACCACAAGGGATAGAATCTGTGCCACGCCGTTGTACATCCTCAAAAGAAAGGATCTCCTCCAAAGGACTGGTCCAACATGTGGGAAGCCGCAGGCAACAGGAAACCCCTCCCAGAGAGGGCACACGGAAAGGGACACTCAGACAAAGTTCAGACCTGCTCTGGGCCATCCTATATATATAAGATCAGGAAGAGAGAGGCAATGGAAGGCCCCTCCCAAAAAGGGCACACACACAAAAAAGAAGGGAGAAGAAGGAAAAAACAAACAGGTGAAAAGGGGACGGAGAGCGAGCGAGCAAGGGATCCCAAGCGGACCCTTCCAAGCTCTCTGCTCTCATCTCCGCTTGTCCTTTCCACCTTTGTTCTACCTTTCACCCCCTACATGAAGAGTCCCTTAAGCTCTCCGCCATAGGGGTTCTGTTCCCCTTGATCATCCCATCTGACTTGATCGTCGGAGTGTCCCCGCTGGAATCCTCGACCGGGGTTTTCTCTTTTTTGCAGTGCGATCGGACCAAGAAGCCAGCCAGGAAAGGAAGAGTGATGAGCACCCCCACGGGAACCCGACACATCCACGACATGTCGGAGCTACATGCCACGACGATCTTGGCGACAACAATTTCTAATATGAAATAAAAAGAAATTAAGAAAAAACCTAAAAATCAAAATATATATTTTAGAAAAAAATTATCCAAGAATTTTTAAATTTTCTGTTCAAAATTTTCATCAACATGTTGAACTGGCTTTTGACTTGTGGGGCTCCCGTGTCCCAAAGTCTAAGTTTTGTGATATTTATTATTCTAAAATGCCCTTTTGCTGTGGTGACGTGGAGCGGTGCCATATCTGTTTCTGATATAGCTTTTTTTTTTTTTTTTTTTTGGTTAGAAAGATGCATGAAACCTTGCTTCAATTTTAGAGAATGGCAAACCAATACACATTTTTAAAGACAGCTTGGAAAAAAAAATAAATTTCAACCTTGTGTTAGAAAAGCCTGGGATCGGTTCTTCATGGCTATATTTTGACATATTTGGTTTGAAAGGAGTAGAATTTTTTTTTTTTTTTAATAAGAAATTCTCTGTGCATTGAGACTATGAGAACACCAAGGATTGGAAAAGTTGATAGAGTTTCACTTCTTCCCAAAACTTGTAATATCGTACCTTGATTTGGAGCCATAGAGAAATAAGATTTCATGCGTACATCTTTTATATTCTTTTATCCTTTTATCTTTGTATATTCTTCTTTGATTAAATTAATTGAGGGAAGTACCTCACTCTCTTCATGTCGTCTCAGAAAAATAGTATGACAAAAAAAAAAAACTATTTATCATTGCTTTAACATCATCCTGCCCTCTTCTTAAGAGGTAATGCCATGTAAGCAGTATTTAGGTGATAGCCATTTATAACAGATTTAATGCTTAAATATATAATTTTTTTAAAGACTTCTTTTAAAATAAAATCAGAATATATCACTATATAAGAAATGTTATCATTTTTTTTTTTTTTTGAAAAATATTACTTGAATCCATTTATGGAATAGATAGATGGGATAGCTAAAGTGGCCATAAAATTTATCATGCCATATAGATATTGCAATGTTGGATAGGTTGGTGTGCATTATTAGAATTTTAAATAAGGTATATTTTAATAGGCCAGGGCTGGCACTCGATAAACCTACATTAAATAGCATTGTTGAAACATTCCAGAAGAATCAGTAATAAATATTAAACTATTTTGACCTGATTTTTATGGATAATTTTATTGTTTAAAAAAAAATAAATACCGAACTATTTTGACTAAATTTTCATGGATAATTTTATTATTTTAAAAAATAATAAATATTGAACTATTTTGATTGAGTTTTCATGGATAATTTTCTCATTTTTTAAAAATATTAATAAATGCTAAATTATATAAATCAAAGTAGTGGAGACTATTATTCTTTAAATTTATTATTAAATATAATCTTAACAAGCACTATAATGATATTATTTAAAACGATGGAATAAAGTCTTTCCCTTTTTTTTCCAGTACCTTCCATGTATCCCTGTTTCCAAGCTCCTAAGCCTTCCATCGAAAAGTCCACTCACTGGAGGTCTAGAGCCGTGGCCAATGGTAGAAGGTCTCCATCAAGAGTGCACCAGCATCACACGCAAGGGACTTCCCTTTCCCCTGGTATTGAGTCATCTTTGAAGGATGAGAGGAAAATATAACCAATGTGTGCGTTTAATTTTATAAAGGATTGATCTTTTGTTAATGAAGTAAATGGCTGTTTCTTATTCTCATCTTTGTGAGCTGTTGTGCTGTTTATCATTATTCTTGGAAAAAAAAATGTTCCATTTATGATAGAAAGTACGTCTATTTATCTGATGTCCTGTGCCATTTTACTGAAAATTATTATTGTTGCCGTCAAGAACATCATAGCATGTAGCCGAGATCGAGATTGAAACGCACTCCTATCACTCGGAATCCGGTTCGGGCGCCCGGTCCTGCAAAACAGAATTAGTGATCCGGACCTAAAATTCCAGCGGGAGCAATCTGACAGTCAAGTCAATAACGATCCAGGAAAACAGATCCTCCTGGTCGAGTCCTGATGGTGGACTCCATGCAAGGAGGAAAGTTTGTAAAATGAAAGATTGCGAGCGGGCCGAGCATAGAGTATGGGAATAGCAGCAAAGGAGAACTCGAACTAGGTGGCTGTGTCCGTCTAGACCCCTCCTGGGGGTTTCGCGGTAGCCTCGAGCGTTGTCTTCCTGTACACTATCCCCTTCTTGCTAGTTGGACCTCGCTCGACTGAATTTTAGCTTGAGTAAAAACGTACCTCATTTGAATCTGGGAGATCCCTTTTAGCTAGGAGCGTTGCGCGCCGCTTATCTCGGGATCTTCCCTATGCTCATGGGCACGTGCGGCAATATTTCGTGCCGTGGACGGGTTGCCTTTCCATTTTGGTGGTGCGGAAGCTATCGCCATGCTGACATTCTTTCTGGTCGTTCCCTTTTGGGTAATTTGACAGGGCCGTCGCCTCCTGGATCCGGATCCACTGGTTGACTTCCAATTCCGGAGGGTGCAGCCGGTTGGTGGAGAATGCAGAGCCTCGATCGGAGGATTCCTTCCATTTTGGTATAAGTGGCAGCTGGGATCATCATCATGGCATGGCAGGCGTCTTTTCGCGATCCTCGAATGTCAGGCCCTCATCCAGGGAGAGCGGCGACTTCTTTCGACTGCAGATCTCTTCGTCCGAGGTGGAGCCGATCCGGAGCTTGACTTCGACTTCGGCGTCTCGACCCGGAGGGAGCGCGCCGGGCGAAGGAGAGGCGGAGCTCGACTTCGACCTCGGCATCTCGACCCAGATGGAGCGCGCCGAGCGAAGGAGAGGCGGAGCTCGACTTCGGCCTCAGCGTCTCGACCTGGAGGGAGCGCGCCGGACGAAGGAGAGGCAGAACTCGACTTCGGCCTCGGCGTCTCGATCCAGAGGGAGCACGCCGGATGAACTTCAGCCTCGACGTCTCGACCCGGAGGGAGCGCGCTAAGCAAAGAAGTCCGGACGGAGATGTCCCACGTGGCAGCTTCGTCCGTCGTGGCGTCTGATAGGAGTTCCACGTTAGCGATCTCGCCACATCAGCTATATTCTAAGCAATAATTATTTTTAAAACTAAAATCTGGCCCCTTTTTATTTGATTTATTTTTTTTTAAAAAAAATAATGGAGAAAGCAAAAATCTTCCCTACAAATTCATCAAACAGATAAAATTTATAAAAAACTTAAAAGTATCTGCGATGATGGCAATTGAAAGAAGAGGAGGTAACTGGAACAGACAAACATCTGAAGCTTTAAGTGGATAGAATATACCAGAGAGGGGACAAGAGAGCATATTTCCTTTTAATTCTGGTCTCTTTTTATCAAAATGGTTTTCCTGTTTCTTAGCTTGGACGAGTACTGATTTTTTTTTTTTTCCCCTCCTTTATTTTGGGTACAAAATTGTTTCATTTGTGATAAAATAGTTAGCGGTCAACCCACCATTTTTTAAAACGTAAAAAAAAAAAAATTAAAAAAAAAAAAAAAACTCCGAGGAGAATAGCCACATTTTTTTAAAAAAAATTAAGTTAATATGTTATATGTTTTGATTATTAATTTGAAAGAAGAAGCATGGTCGCTTGGTCCGCATGAGAGGATAAAAATCAACCCTTCGTGATGTGACCTTCCAATTTTTTTTTTTCTTTTTTTTTTTCTCTTGATTTTTTTAATTTTTTTTTAAAGTAGAATTCTTCTCCCGGATCATGTCCGTAAACATTGTGACATGGTACTACTACGGTGGTAGCGCGGTTGGTAAGAGCGCGGCTTCGTCCTTGTAAATTACTCTCTGGTCACAGGTCGAGGCATGATCCTTCGAGTGACTCGATTAAATTCCAGAATTTTCTGGGTGCACGTGATTGGGAAGTGGAGCAGCTGTTACTTCGGTACCGTAGTGGGGCTAGGTTGATGTACTCACCGGTTGGTGAGAAAGGTATGCGAAAAAATATGGCTTGAATCGAACAATCGCCTAACGGGCTGGGAGTCAGAATGGGGAGCTATACCAGGGTTTACCCCCTACCCTTTTCGGTTCATCAAAAAAAAAAAAACATTGTGACATGGTCATACGTGCATAGATACGATTGATCTTCTTCTTCCCCTCTCTCTTTCTCTCTCTTTGTTTTGTTTTTTTTTTTTTTAGAAAAGAAGAACTAATCAACCATTGAATACCTACTCCTCAACTTAAAGCTTCATTCCATATAATCCTATCATACCCAATCAGCTTTTCTCTAAATCGGACCAGAGACAATAGTCCTTTGGCCGGGATGGACCAAAGATTCGACCAACCCACTTGAGGCCGACCATCCCGCTTGAGGTCCGACCAACCTCTAGAGATCCTGTCGACCCACTAGAGGTCATGCTGACCCACTAGAGATCCAACTAACCGATTTGAGGTCGACTGGCCTACTTCAGTCGGGCCCATACTAATCAGAAGGCTCCAGAAGCCCCTTCCAGCTGGTACCAGAATTCTGTTACAACAGATCCCACGACACGGCCACGTCCTGGTGCCACCTGGCTACCAACCTGATTCTCCTAGGGGTAGATCGGATATTTCCAGCCTAATTTCTAATAGATTCTGGCAATATTCCGTGCCTATATAAGGTAAATGGGGGACTTCGAGCTGTAAGGGCACTTCTCCTTCTCCACGAGCGATCTCTATTTGATTCTTCCATTCTATTGCTTTAAGCCTCCCACTAACTTAACCATTGGAGTGTTGTCCCTCGTCGGAACACCACTGCTCCCTTCCCCTTGTCCACTAAGCAAAACGCCTTTGTCAGCTCAGCTGATGACGGGGCTAGGGCTATCGCCACTTCGACTGGCTCGGATGGCATTTGCTTCGGTCGAGCAACCGGCTCCCTGGCGATGGGTGAAGGTCTTAGCCCTTTTGCCGCCAACCTCTCCGATAGAGGCACGTTATCCTCTTCGAAGTCTGACACCACTATGATTGTGGGCCGCTCCTCCACCTGTTGTTTCTTTGCCTTGTCCACGGTCGGCTCCGCGGACTGGGCGGCCCTCTTCCTTGCTGCCCGCTATGCTACCTTTGCTCTGTCAGATTTCATCTTTCCTCCTGTTACGAGGACAAAGCCAAAGTAAATAAAGAAAGCCCATGAAACAAAAAGAAGACGGACAGCACCGGCTTCTATCCTACCTAAACTTTCGTGGCGGCTAATTCCGGCTAACTGAAAGCTGTCCTCCCGAAGCAGCTCATATACCATGTGACGCCGGTTGCCTCCATCCTATTGAAGTCTACCTGATTGGCCATCAGCACCGCCCTCCCATCGTTGGCCGTCAACCTTGGTTCCCCCCATGACAGAGCAAAACCCCAAGGTTGAAGACTATCCATGAAGAAGAATCTGGACTTCCATCTGTGGATGGCTGATGAAAGACCCCCCAGTATCTTCCGTCCAAGGCGAGGGCTAAATATCCACCATTCTTGGCTCCTAAAGTCTTTCTTCAGGATGAAGAAGTTGGTGAAGAGGGAAGTTTTGGGTTCGGCTTCGACTCTCCGGCACAGAACCGCGAAGCAGTTGATCGCTCGAATGATGTTCGGGGTCAGCTGCATAGGGGAGATCCTATACAGGTTGAAGACCTCTACAAAGAAATCATACAGGGGGAACCTAAGTCCTGCCTTAAGATGATCCTCATATATCGGAAGGGCACCCGGACTCAGTGGCCCGGTCATCCTTCCTTCCCGGCTTGGGACAGAGAGGTGCAAGGTAGAAGGGATGTTATATTTAACCCTGAGAGCCTCTACCCTCTTCCATATCATCTCGGACTGGATTTCGCTAGGGCCTAACTCTCTCTCCCTATGACTGGAACTCCGGCTACTGGAGGCCATTACTATGGAGTTTGAAGAAGAGGGGACTGACCTAAGAGTTGGTTTCCTAAGGGGACGGTGACAGCGAAAGGAGGTGCTCTATCTCTTCGAATGCGAATGCAGTAGGGAGCTCCACCCAAAACCTTGGCACCTCCTTTTATAGCCCTTGTGAGAGTTGGTTCCCACCATCCCTCGACCCTCATGACCCCAGCACCAGGCGGTACGACTCCTTACGCGATGGAAGTCGATGCGATGCAAGGAAGCACATTCAAGCCGTGATCTGCATGGTCGCCATATCAATGGCGGAAAGTTCGCCTCCAGTACGGCGCCGACTGCCTAGATGCCGCCACATCACCCAACTCACTTCCGAAGCTCGACGACCGAGTGGGCCAGGCTGGCCCTTCATCATCGCAACCCTTTCGCACTAACTGCCGCTCCCCCGCCTCCAATGCAAGGTCGACATCTGTCTCGGGCGCAAATCTTTGAATATTGGAAATGACCAGACGCAGCACGCCCGATCAAATCCGCAATCATTTCAAGAATGGGTACATTCAATGCAAGGATGATGCTCTCGCCCTTCGAAGCCACAAGCCCTCCCGAAGGCCAAAAGCAGGGGGCAACTGTTATACCCAATCAGCTTTTCTCTAAATCGGATAGAGCCAATAGTCCTTCGGCCGGGACAGACCAAAGATCCGACCGACCCATTTAAGGCCGACCGACCCACTTGAGGTCCGACCGACCTACTAGAGGTCCTGCCGACCTACTAGAGGTCCTTCCGACTCACTCGAGGTCCGACTGGCCTGCTTTAGCCAGGTTCATACTAATCAGAAGGCTCTAGAAGCCCTTTTCAGCTGGTACTAGAATTATGTTATAACAGATCCCACGACGCGGCCATATCCTGGTGTCACCTGACCACCATCCTGATTCTTCTATGGGCAGATCGGATATTTCCAGCCTAGCCCCTAACAGATTCTGGCAGTGTTCCGCGCCTGTATAAGATAAATGGGGGACTTCGAGCGGTAAGGGCATTTCTCCTTCTCCACGAGCAATCTCTATTTGATTCTTCCATTCTATTGCTCTAAGCCTCTCACCAACTTAACCATTGGAGTGTTGTCCCCTGTCGAAACACAACCGGCCCGTGGGATTTCTTTGCAGGAACTAGAAGAGGAGCACTCCAACCAAGTCGAGAGAGCCCGGTCCGGAAGATTCAGCAGTAACAAATCCTAAACTATAGGCATAAAACAAATTATAAACCATCCTACTCGATTGAAATCCAGTAATGACTTCAATCAAATCTAGAAACACTATAATCCAAGCCGACAACCCGATCCAGTTTAAAATTACAAGTATTATTAGTTCAATAATCAGTTGACATGGTCTACAGCTTGATCTAATCTGTCCCATTCCGACAACTTTGATGCGTCGAATCCAGACGTATCAACACCTAATCTATCCTTCCCAAACTTAACGCGTTAAATTTATTTCCCATCTCAGATTTTTTTTTTTAAAAAAAATATATATATAGCGAGAAATAGGGTTGCCCCTGGTCATGGGTCCCACAAAGTTGTACACTACCTAAGGGTCATGTCGTGTCAAAAGAAAAATGGTCAAACTTAGATCGTGTGATCCAAAAACCACCCTTTTATTGGAACAGTACACGTGGCCCGGAACTAGATTTTGTGTTCGTATTTATCGATAGTTTTTTTTTTTTTTTTTTGTCCTGCAAGGAGAGGCATGATCTAGAACTTATCAGTCGGTGACAATTCTTTATCAAATTGGGGATAATTTAATTTGAGATAAGCTGGCACTCTCTGTTTCTCGAAATGGACCTAAACGAGGAGATGATAAAATTAAAATTTCTCTCGGCTAGCTGGACATAGATCTCGTGCTCGAAATCATCGTCAATTAGCATTTGGCCTTTTGATGATCAAACTATTGATGGAAGTGAATTTGTGACCACAAGTGCCAGAAAGGAATAAAGGCTTCTTCTTTCGATGAAGTAGAGGTGCCACCGTCCAAGGATTTCAGGTAGGACCGGCCACCTTGAAATCCCATGCATGGTGTTATCTCACCATTGACCATGCTTTCATTGACCGGAATGTTGAAGTTGGCTGGACACCTAAACCAAACCTACTTCTCATCTACTTTTCATAAAGTCCGACTTGGAGAAGAGGGAACCTTGCAGGATTGCTACCACTGCAAGACATTGACCATATCCACATTGAAACCAAGGTTTTGGACCGGTCGGCAGGTAAGAAGTAATTAATGGACATGACATGATGGATGCCCTGAAACTTTGTTGCTTATGGAAATCAATTCAAGGATTTTGTGGGACAAAGTCAGAATATGAGCTCATTCAGCTAGAATACAGGTTAGGTTCTCATTTGCAAAACAGATGTTTGACTAGAATTCCTTACCAAAAAAAAAAAAAAAAAGAAAAAAAGAAGAAAAAGTATGTTTGACTATAATTGCTTGCTCGATTTGGATCGGAAATGTTCAAATAGTTTCCTTTGTGGAGGCTACTTAAATTAAAATGTCATACTTCGTTTGCGGTCATAATTGAAATAGCCATATTCCCGATGCATAGGGTTTATAATTGGAATTGGAATCAAAGTGAAAGCTAAATACTAGGAGAGACAGAAAGAGAGAGAGAGAGAGAGCAAGGATTGAGTTTTGCAATGTGCGGGCATTGTCATTCTCCTCTAAAATTGAAATGGGAATGGAATTTTTTCCAACCAATTTGTTGTAATGGGAATCATCGATTTTCATTTTCATTTCAGAATTCAAGTTTTCCCAAGAAAACATGGATGTAAAGGATTAGTAATACTGGAAAGGAGGTTATATATATAACCTTGACATTGATACATGGTGACCTGATATCTAAGTTAAGCTTTTGCAATGTATTGAACCTATGGATCGAAAAGTCCGTATTATCTATATTGCACATGTCCTAGGTTCGATGATGGTATCGTAGTTGATTCGGATAAATTCCAAGTTAACTCTTGAGGTTTGGACATAGATGCGTGGAATTAGGTAGAAGCTTTATGGACCCAAATGATTTTCTTGATGCTTGGCGAGATTGGAATGATGTACTCACCGCTTGGTGGGATAGGCTGAACTGCTTTTATTACCGCCCTGAATCGAACATATCTCAGCAAAATGGGGGCTCTTATAATTATATCCAGAAAAAATAGTTATGCTAGTCTCCCTCTCTCTCCTCGTTCCTTTTTGTCTTACCAAAAAAAAAAAAAAAAAAAAGTTAGTGTTATATATTTTTCATCATATCATCGATACATTTTGCGCAACTTGAGTAGCAGCCATGAATGATGCTAGTGTATTGGCATCGATCATCAAATTTAAAAAAAGACATTAATAGTTGCAGAAAGATTGTATCATATAAATGATTGACTTTTATATACGTAGGGTAGGATGATATATAATATATGCCCATGCATGCAAGAAGAATTAAGATAATAATATACAAATAATTCTGACTTCATCTTTTCCTAAGATGATGATGCTTGTGGATACTGTGTGTATAGGTGTATGGTTGACGAATGAGTATGAACAGGAGAGCTCTTGAAATCATGATAACAGCAGGCTCAAGACAAGGCCAACAATAGGCCAGCACTCTCAAAACAAAATAAGTAGATGAGAGAAGTTTCCCCTGGCCACCCATTAAGATAATGGAATTTGGCCATCTAAGTCTGATGGATTTATAAAATATGTAACTTTGGTTGGAAGAACATCGCGAGCCTTGATAGAGATAATTTCCCTTATCCACGTTGGCATTGGAGTTACTGCCCAAATTTTGGAGACATTTTGTCTGTAAGTGATCATATAATTCTTTTTGCGCATCAAGATGTTGGTATAAATCAATTATAATATTTGTATAAGTCCTAATTCTTTGATGTTTTGGCACCATTTGCAAAATTTATATTATTGACCTTGGAGTCATATAATCATTCTTGACTTTTTGTAGCAAGTGCAAGTCTTGGCAGCTAGGTGGTTCCAAACATCAAAGAATTAGGACTTAATACTATGGTAGGTGTTATCCCTCATATTGTACAAATCTATCTACTCTACAAACATTCAAAAAGGTGAGAGTACAATTCGGTCTTTGGCATAAAATTCAAACACATCATTAAATTAGACGTAGCTTATAGTCAGGTTCGATATGCATTAAATGTAGCTTATTTCTCCTAACAATTCTCTGTACTTATTTCTCACTCAACTACTAAAACGCATCTAGTTCAGAGAATAGGCCAACTCCTTCAACAGTGCAAGGATGTCCTTTACCTGCTTATTTTGCAATCAAATACTATAAACTGGTCATCCAGGATTTGTTTAGTTAATGAAAAAAAAAATAAATACTATTTTTTAAAAATAATTCATGAAAATATGATGCTAGAGAAAGTAATTTTATATGCTACAAGAAAAATCAGTTTTAGCAACCGATTTTTCAGTTGCTAATAATTGAAAATCGGTTGCAAATTTAATTTGCAACCAATTTTGCAACCGAAATTAGTCGGTTGCAAAAATATAGGTTGCAAAAATTTGTGACCGATTTTTTTTTTTTATTGTAAAATTTAGCAACCGATTTAGCAACCGACTTTTATTTATTTTTGAATTTTTTTATAAAAAAATCAGTTGCAAAATCGATTGCAAAAAAAATAATTTCTGGAAAAAAAAAATTGCTTGCAAAACCCGTTGCAAAAAAATTAATTTATGAAAAATAAAAAAAATGGTTGCAAAATCGGTTGCAAAAAAAAATAATTTCTAAAAAAAAAGAAATCAATTGTAAAAAAATTAATTTCTAAATAAAAAAAAAATCGGTTGAGAAAAAATTAATTTTTGAAAAATAAAAAAAATCAGTTGCAAAAAAAATAATTTTTGAAAAAAAAAATTGATTGCAAAATCGGGTGCAAAAAAATTAATTTCTGAAAAATAAAAAAAATCGGTTGCAAAATCGGTTGCAAAAAAAATAATTTCTGAAAAAAAAATTGGTTGCAAAATTGGTTACAAAAAAATTAATTTTTTAAAAATAAAAAAATCAGTTACAAAATCGGTTGCAAAAAAAATAATTTCTGAAAAAAAAATTGATTGCAAAATCGGTTGCAAAAAAATTAATTTTTGAAAATTAAAGAAAATCGATTGCAAAATTGGTTACAAAAAAAATAATTTCTGAAAAAAAAAATCGGTTGCAAAAAAAATAATTTCTGAAAAAAAATCGGTTGCAAAAAAAAATAATTTCTGAAAAAAAATCGGTTGCAAAAAAAATAATTTCTGAGAAAAAGAAATTAAAATCGGTTGCTAAAAAATAATATTTTAGAAAAGAAACTAAAATCGGTTGTAAAATCGATTGCTTAAAAAAATAAAATAAAATAAAATCGATTGCTAAAATTGAATAATTAAAAAAAATTTATGTAAAATAAAATTTTATCTTGAATTTTACAAATTTATCATAGACAGCTGAGAAGTATAAAGCATCCATTGGCATAATGGCAACATATAAAGCATTCATTAGGCACAATGCCAACATATAAAGCATCCAATAGAAACAAGAGATAAGAATTGGCCATATAAAATGGCCATTTTGCAAAGGCCATACTAGGCAGCCAATTTTGCACACAGAAAATTGGTAGTACTTTTCTAAAAATGTATTGATGATTACCAATACATAGAACTGAATATTAAGCCAGTTTCCTAATAAGTTCCAATGAAAATAGCAACAATACCATCAACACAAAAAAATTTCATATACCAAAAAAGATTGTTGACATTTCCTTCCAAAATATATGATTACCTAATGCTGGGAGACAACAAGAAATGAAATGGCATGCAAAGATATATAAAGACAATATCATTGTTGGATTTCAAAATCAGGCACATACCGCATAACAACTGAGAATTCTGACTCCCACCAAACTTTGAAACTCTCGAGGAATCAATCTGCTGAGCAACCGACAAATCAACTATCATGAATCAGAAAACATGAATGACACATGAAATATCATATACCCCTCCCAAATATAACTAGAAATTGAACATATTTGTTGCAGTATCATATACCCCTCCCAAATATAACCACTATTATAAGTGCATGAAATAAGATAAATATTGGAAAATAAAGTTACATGCTTCCGCATTTGCACAACACCGTGTTTCTTCTCATTCAAGACTTGCAACTTCTTCTCCAATTCTCTTTTCCATATATTGTAACTCGTATATCATTAAAAAGTACAAGAATACCATATTTATGAATAGGTTTACGTGGAATTAAATACCGGGTTCAAATGAAGCTAAAACAACCAAAAAATATTATAAGTCATAACTTGAACACTGTAATTAATCATCGGATATAATGAAAAACAAGAAGATTCAGAGGCTCAGGATTGCCTATATTTATACATTGAGAAGGGTCTAAGGCAACAAATGGTTGCTTGCAATTATTGCAAGCCATCCAAATTTGCAACACCATTTAGATACATGCAAAATGGTCCGATCTAGCATACACTTTCAGCATTTGAAGCATCATGAAGAAACCAAGGCAACTCATCACAGCCTCTAACCGTAGGTAACAAGAGATAATCCATGAAAATGCTCAATAAAACAACAAAAACAGAACAAAACTTTCAAATAATAAGATTCAGAAGCTCAGGATTGCCACTTTTTATACATTGAGAAGGGTCTAAGGCAACAAATGGTTGCTTGCAAAAATAGCAAGCCATCCAAATTTGCAACACCATTTATATCCAGGCAAAATGATCCAATCCAGCATACAGTTTCAACAGTTGAAATATCATGCAGATACCAAGGCAACTCATCACAGCTTCTAACTGCAGATAACAAGAGGAGGCAATCCATGAAAATGCACAATAAAACAACAAAAATATAACAAAAGTGTCAAACATGAAGAGGTGCAGTTCATTATACAAAGCTAAACAAATAACGGTAACAAGAGGTGCAGTTCATAATATAAAGCAAAACATATAAGAGTAATAGGTGCTGCAAGGTAATATGAATAATATGCTAATGCTCATATTCCTCATCGTCTTCGTCCTCTTCATCATTATCCTCCTCCTCGCCCCGCTGTGATCCTTGTGCACGATACATCTGAAAAGGATCCATTGCAGTTTTTTGCGAAGGATTACCAGAAAAAGCATGAGTTGCAGGAGTTGCTGCAGGCTGAAAATTTATGTTAGCTAATATCTCCTGCAACATTCGTTCATTGTGTTCAACCCGCCTCCGTAGTTCATCCCTTTCTTGCTCGATAGCTTGTACCCGAGCATTGACTTCGGTTTCAACCTGCTTCCGTACTTGCTCCTGGAATTCTTTACTATTCAACCATTGTACGGGGAATGAAGATTGTCCTGAAAATCTTGACGTTTCTATCAATGCAGTGGACTATAATCCTAGTCCATACACCCTTCCTTTTTTCTTTCCACCAACAGTACGAATCCATACATCCAATTCTTATGGTGGAGTTTGCTGCTGGCTAGAATCAGCACTGCTTTGAGTTTGTGCCTCTTCCATGTTACGTCTAAATTCAGACTGAAATATTTAATTCAGTTAGTATAAAAAAAAGTAGAATAAATTAAAATTTTAACTTATGCAAATATGCTCTAATCTCCTATCAACCCAAGTCTTATCCTTCCTCTGATGGGTATGAATAAATAACTTAGATGGAGAAGGCACAGTACCAGTCTTCGAAGTCTGTATTTAGTAGAACAAGATATTTTATTAATATGAATTATAAATATATTAAAGATTTTGGTTGGTATTGCTTACCAAATTATATCTGTGCTGGGATGTAGTGATAGAGCCACAAGTATGACGTGAAGGACCAAAACCGTCGCTATCAGAAGCCTTATTTGCTTTTGCTTTTTCTGACTTCTCCTGATATTGGATGGTGCGCCAGTGCTCGGACAATCGATTCCACATAAGGTCTCCTAGCCATGGCGGTCTGTCCATAGCTCTTCTAGCATTAGCAAGGAGATTTTTTAGTCGAGCCGCATCACGTCTTTCAAAATTACGACATGCCCAAATTTTATCCGATGGATTAAACTGATATCTCCTCTATTATAAATTCAACAACCGGTTAAATAACAATAAAAATATAAAAAAATAAGTTACATCTATCGAAGCAAAATTACTTGCTTAAACTCATCAACCACATATCTTTTACACCATGTGGTATTTTTTTCCATGATACCCACAGCTCATCAAAATGGCTCCTCAATATGTCTGCAATGGCATTGGCAGCTGGATAAGATGGTAAAAACCTATAAATTACAAGTAAGTCAATCAACAAATCCGATACAACCCATAAATATTTCAACATGGGATATAAGGCTAAAACTTAATATTACTATTATCCCTCTCAATCAAAGATCAGTACAGCCCTGCCATCGATGGTCTGTGAGCCTCGTGCATCGTGAGAACTGCTAGGCTCAGGATTAACTGGCACTGCATGAGGAGATGATGAAGGAACAGCACTAGTGGATGAATGAGGAGATAATGAATGAATAGTGGCCAATCCTAACTGAGAAGATGACGAATGGACTGTGGGAGATGTAGCATAAGTAGGGGGTGGTATATTATACATGATAGGGCCTGGAGCATGTATAGGAGATCCTGAGTATAATGGCGGTAAAAACGTGGCTCTTGGTGAACATAGCACAGTAGTAGTATGTGGGAGACTAATCTGTGGAGGCACAGGAATAGTGGAAAATGTAGGTGCGATAGTGGATGATGACGATGGGATAGTAATGGAAAGACGATGCCTCATACCATGACCCCTACCAAATAATGCAGAAGTGTTTCCGAATTGATCTACCATCTACAAACAAACATAAAGAATTTAAGTGAAAAAATGAATAATATGATAAAGCAGTAACAATTAAGGTCGTACATACAGAATTAGGGGTTTGCTTATACGATTACCATTCATCATCAGAAGAACTTCCATGTTGGTCATGCTCGGTGTCATCCTCTTGGCTAGATCAAAATCGTCATACTTTTCTTCATCTTCATCATCTATGTTCAAATTCGTATCGACAATTCGGTTAACTTCCTCAAAAATACAATCGTTGTCGACCAAATTTTTAACTGTATTATCATGCGGTACACTATTCACATTAGATATTGTATCCTCTTGGTAAGCAACCTCAATAATATATCGATCATCCATAGTACGTCTCGGTCTAGTCATAATTACAACCCACCAATATTGCTTGTCCCTTAACTTTTCAGGATATGGTAGATAGTATATCTGAATAATTTTTTGTGCAACTATAAAGGGATCATATCTTGAATACCTTCTATTGTGCCGAATCTCAACGATCCCGTAATCCTTAAGCACTTTCATGCCACGATTCAATACCATATCAAACCATTCACAATTAAATAACACTACCTATTTCATTGGGTAGCCAAGATATTCTAATTGAATTATTTCCTTAATTATGCCGTAGTAATAATTATGGTCTGTAGCTTATTCTGAACCTTCGACGCACACTCCACTATTAATTATTTTTTTATAGCAACTCCATTCATTTATGTGAAACTTATAACGGTTGACAAAATATGTCTGCTATGTAAGAACCTTTCTTTTTGGACCCCATGCCAAATCATAGAAATATTGATTGTTTACTTGGCTCTGTGGAATATGAACCTACACATGATATAACGAAAAAGCATGAATGCCAATAAACATCGATATAACATAATTCGATATATATACAGACATTTCAAAAAAAGCACTTACAAAAGACTTAAACCAATATGGAAAGTCAAATGCAATCATAGAATCAATTTCTGTGGTGCTTATATTTGGTATCGAAAGTCATAATTGCTTGCTAAAAATTTTGAAACCAAGATTTTTTCAGAGTTAGTATTTCAATAATCGATATAGGGTTTGAATAATTATGCATCAACGATTATTTAAACTTACTCGATAAATGGTTGAACCTCTTCATAGTTGAGCAATATATGTAAATGCACAGCAGCTAATTCCCTGTCATTCAAATATCGACTTTGACATCTACCAGAAGATCAGCTAGGTTTATTAAATATTGACAGAGTAAGTTCACGTGTCATATCCTGACCCACAACATCATTTCTTCCAACTTTATTTCTTGATGACTGCACATGTGGTTCAAAATAATATGAACAAAAAGAAGTTCTCTTGACACAAATATGCCTCGCATATGGATCCTTCAACACGAGCTTTGTTCTTGATCATCCATTTTATTTTGTTAAGGAACATACATCATTCAAGCATTAAAATATGGTACACGTTACGTACATGATATATATTTGTTGCAGAAGAATAGGTTTGTTGAATTGAACTTAGTAATATGTACCTCTCAAATGGATACATCCAACGATATTGAACTGGACCACCAACTATTGCTTCATATGATAAATGAATAGGTAAGTGCTCCATTGAGTCAAAAAAAATGGGTGGAAAAATCTGTTCTAATTTGCATATAATCAAAGCAATATTCTGTTCCATTTGTAACAAGTGTCGATCCGTAACATTGTTGAGTACAAATCCTAAGAAAATCTACTTAGCTCTGCTATAGGCTTCCATACATGATCCGGTAGAGCAATAAATGCAACTGGCAACAAACGCCCAAAGAAGACATGGCTGTCATGACTTTTCATTCCAATTAATTTTTCATCATTAATATTAACACATCTGCTTAAGTTAGATGCATAACCATCAGGCATTTTTAATTCCTTCATCCATTTAAATACCCCTCTTTTCTATTATAGGTTGAAAGAATATGTTGCTTTTGGTTTCAATAAACTTTCGTTAGCTAACTCTTGCAACTCAAGTTCCCTACGCTTGCAGTATTCCTTTAAATCCTTTCGTGCTTTGATGTTGTCTTTAGTTTTGCCTTTGATATCCATTACAGTGTTAAAAACATTGTCAAATACATTTTTTTCAATGTGCATCACATCCAGATTATGTCTGATCAAATTAGTTTTTTAATATGGTAAATTTCAAAATATGCTCTATTTTAACCAATTATGTGTAACCCCATATCCTTCAACTCTGCATGAACCCTACTTGATTACATTTGGAATGAAAGATACAGCTTCCCATATTTCTTCTCTAGTTAACCTTCGTGGAGGTTGACTTTTTCAATCCGGTTTTTGAAGAATGCATCCTTATTTCTTCTTAGTACATGAGCAATAGGCAGAAACTGTCGATGGCAATCAAACCAAGAATTCTTTCGACCATGTTTCAAAGTGAATGTCTTTGATCGGTCCATATAATATGGACACACCAATTTCCCAGCTATACTCCATCTGGACAGCATTCCATATGCAGAAAAGTCATTAATGGTCTATATCAATGCAGCCCTCATCATAAAATTTTGCTTTCTTGCAATATCATATGTTAGGACACTCTCCTCCCACAAATATTTCAACTCATCTATCAAAGGCTGTAGATACACATCTATCATACTCTTTGGATTATGCGGACCCGGAATAATTATTATCAAAAATATATAAGGAATGATCATGCACAATTTAGGTGGTAGATTGTAGAGAGTAACAATTACTGGCCAGCAAGAATATGGGGCTGATAACTGACTATAAGGAGTAAAACCATCAGTACATAGGCCTAGCCTGACATTGCATGGTTTAGCTGCAAAATCAGGATAGCTTCGATCAAAATATTTCCAGGCTTCTCCATCTGATGGATGATACAATATCCCTGGCTCATGCATGTTCTCATAATGCCATGTCATATGTGGTACAGAACTCATTAAAGCATACAATCTTTTTAATATAGAAATTAGAGGTAAATAATATGTTCTCTTCATCGGCACCTCTTTATGTTTACTGTCTTCACAAGATCGAGGCTTAAATCCACCGGCCCTGCAAAATTTGCATTGCTTATCTTCAGATTGTTTACATTAATACAGCATGCAACTGTTAATACAACAATCAATCTTCTCAGCAGTAAGTCCAAGTTTGGACACCAATTTTTTTGTCCTATAAAAATCCAGAGGTATAGTATTATCGGTTGGAAGTGTCTCTTTCATAAGACCCGCTATTTGATCAAAAGATCGTTGTAAAATATTACCTTCAGACTTGATGCTAAGCAACCATACAGCTACTGATAACTCAGAATAATCTATACATCCCGACCATAATGGTTTTTGGACTGAATGCAACAAGTCATAAAATTTTTGATCATCTAAATTCAGTGTCTCCTCTTCACTGGACGAATGGTCAGGTATGTTCCAAATGCATCGAATATCATGCATCGATATGTGTTCTGTGAATCATTATCCATTGGTGCAAAAGCAGGATCATTTGCATGCAAATCAGGTACCCCACCGACACGAGGATCACTCTCTCCATGAGATGTCCAATACCAGTAATTCGGTACAAATCTTTTTTTGTAAAGATGAAGCTTCACTTCGTCGGTAGTTAGGTACCTTAGATTTTTGCACTTGCAACAAGGGCATCTGAATTTTCCTTCACTTTGAAAGTTAGGTTGCTGACATGCAAAGAGTACAAAATCTTCCACACCTTTTAAAAATTCTTCGGTATATCCCTTTCGACCCGGTAAAAGTCTATTATACATCCAACTATGAAGTTGAAAGATATCCATATTCTGTACCATATCAAAACATGATGATACAAAAAATTATCTGAATGTCGAACAATAAGTTGGAATAAATACAATAGTATAAGAGGACTAGTGAATTGCATCCAAACACTTAAAATCCTACATGCCATGGATATACAGATTAACCAATGCATGAGAAAAAAGGACTAGTGAATTGTGACCTGGAATACTCATTTAATACTTTGAAATCTAAGAAAATTTAGGATTCAAAAATCCTCCGGTAACAATGAAGGAATATTTATATAGATAAGACTATCACTCACAGAACAATTTGCCCCAAACTAGACTAACACCTGTAATGAAGTCCAATAAGAACCTTTGACTAGAAGAAACTTTTCATATCACTTACTTTGCTAGTCCAAATCATTAGCCTCCATTTGCATGTGAGTGTCGGAAAAATGGGCAAATTCAAAAATCAATATGTGCATCTCTAGTATAGTCAACAATAAATGTAATTGCAAGCAAAGAAAAGGAGACAGAAAACCTTGACATAGCCCAAGGCAGAACAAGCAATATTTTTGGGTTTTTTTTCCTCCTCTTGTCTCCATGAGACAATTAATATATAAGAACTGAAGAAGCAATACAACCCAAAGAAGAAGCAATCAATGCAAGGCTGGTGCTCCAGCTCAAAAACTGAAGAATCATCATCATCATTATCATCATAATCATATCAATCATACTTTTAAATATTGCTTAAATAGGATGGGAGCACCAGTAACACTACAACCAAAAAAATAAGGCACCAGGATTAGGGATGGCAATAGGCCGGGTTTGGGCTGGGTGCATAACTACCAAAACCCAAACCCAAATATTCAATGCACTATCCAAACCCAGCCCAAACACTATCGGGACTGGATTTTTTTATCCAAACCCATCTCAATTGGGTATTGGATAATCGAGTTTACCCGACCCGAACTCAACTGAGTCATATTAAATATGTTTTTATTTTTATCAACTTTAAAATCATCTACGATTTTATAAATTATACATATATTAAACAAATAAAATTTAACTATATTTTTAGTTCAACAGCAGTTAATTTCATATTCAATCAAAATTTATATTATGAAGTTGGTAAACAATTAATTATGATCTTGTTTTGAATTCATCCTGAATAGAATATGATGAAAAAAAAAAATTCAATATATATATTGTTGCCGCCAAGATCGTCGTGGCCCGTAGCTGTTGTCGAGGTCGGATCACCCTTCAAGTTCTCTTGGGATGTCCTGTAACTTTGAACCTAGAAAAAATAGGGTTAGTGACCCGGGCCGGAGATTCCAGTGGGGGCACTCCGACGGTCAAGTCAGTGATGATCCAAGGGAACAGGTCCTCCTGGTCGAGCCCCTCTTGATGGACTCCACGCTAGGAGGAGTGAGTGGTATGAGAATGTGATGCAAGTGTGTTGGGAGGAAGGTGGCCAAGCTAGAGGGATCCTTTGTCTGGCCCTTCTCCCTTGACTTGCTTGGATTTTGTGGTGTGTAGCTCTGTGGTTGAGCTTGCACTTGTGTTTCAGCACTTGCATACCTCCCCCCCTCTAGGGGTGTCGAACGTTCTTTATAATCTGGGTGACCGTTGGGTGCCTGTCTCAGGATCTTCACTGGGTGTCAGGCGTGTGCGGCAGTGTCCCGGGTCGTGGACGGGATGTCTTTCCCAATTCGTGATAAGGGAAGCTATCATGTGTTCTGACATTCATTCTAGTCACCCCATTTCGGGAAGCTTGGCAATGCCTCGATTGGGGGGCCGCCGCTCCCGGGATTCGAATCTCCTGGTTGACTTTCTCTTCCGGATGGTTCAGGTGGTTGGTGAAGAGCGTAGCATCTCGATCGGAGGGCTTCTCCCTTTTCTGGTTTAAGTAGCGACCGCAGGTAGTTATTGCGGCCTGGTGGGTGTCTCACTGCGACCCTCGGGCGGCTCGCCAGCGTACTGGGATGATGGTGCTATCTCCCTGCTCGCCGGTGCCTTCGCCCGAGCTGGGGGCCGAGCTGGAGAGGCAGGGCTCGACTCCGTGGGGCTCGGCCTCGATATGGCTCCACTTGGCGGAGAGCTGAGCTTGACTCCGGACCAATGGAGCTCGACTTCGGTCGAGCTCGACTTGACAGAGGAGGGTAGAGCGCGGCCCCGACCTAGAGGACCCGATCTCGGAGAGTCTTCACGTGGCGGAGGAGGGCTGAGCTCGACTCCGGACCACGGGGCTCGATCTCGGGGGGTTTGATCTGGGGGTGCCACCTGGCTCCAGCCTAAGCGTCCCGGGCTCGCGGGCTTGACCTGGCGAAGGACAGAGCTCGGCTTTGGTCGACGGCCCCGTTGTTCTGAGGGAGCTCAGCCCGGTGAAGGAGTCCGAGTAGAATGTCCGACGTGGCGTCTTTCTCTAACGTGGCATCTGACAGCTACTCCACTTCAGCGATCGTGCCACATCATATATATATATAATGATTATGATATAGAGTTCAAGTATTTTAAAATTTAATAACTAATAATTATAATTAATAAAATATATATTAATTATATATATATTTAAATATTAAAATAATTGGGGCTGGGTTCTGGTCGGGTGTATATCTATCCAGTCTCGGTCCAAATCCAAAATTAAGCATTCGGATTTTATCCAAATCCAGTCCAAAACAAATCAAAGTGTTGGCTATCCAGCCTAATCGAATCGGATCGGATTAGATAACCATGAATTTGAATTTTACCGTCATCCTACCCAGGATGCCTCTAAGGTCCGTGAAATCCTTGAAAACGAGGCATCCACCGAATCAGGTTGATACCCCTTGGTATTGGCCAAGTACAAATCCCTGTTCAGCTGGTACGATGCAAAAATCGGGCCTCTTGGTTGAAATGGGTCAGTACCAGCTGTATCGAGACCAGTAATGACAAGTTCATGAGAGGTGTAGGAGTCATGGGATGTGCTTCTCAAGGACAGCTCAAGAGAGGCGCTGTCTCTCTTTTTGGCCATTTAGGCAGACTATGAAGGGGGAAGGATAGGGAGAGAGAAGGAGAAAGAGGGAGAAAGGCGAGAAGTGGGGTGCAGGGTGAGGTGGGGGCCATTGCCAACAGCGTGCATGCAGGAAAACCCAAGCCCCTTCACCTCTCCATTGTTTTGAAGGCTAACAATTGGCAAGTGGCATCGTCAGGGAAAAGTAATGCAAAAATTTTTGTTTGAAAATAATTTTGGATATTTTGTAAGGTGGATCGTACCCTACAACAGAGTGATTTTTTATTTTTAAGATCTTTTATTTTCATGAATTATTACTATTTTTTGAATTCAAATATTAATAAAAATAAAATAATAAAATACGGCTCTCAAAAAAATTGTAACATGCTTGCATCCTTAGTGTGCATATGCTTCCATTATTTTGGTACAATCACAACCAAAATTTAGAAATTAAAAATAATAATAAAAAAAAACTAACCTACGGCTTTGGCCGGAGGGGGGAGGCGTCGGAGACAGCTTTGGCCATCGGGAGGAGGCGTCATCCGTCGGGGGAAGGCCGGAGACAATGTTGACCGTCAGGGGGAAGGTGGGAGGCAGTGCTGGCCATCGGGGGGAGGTGTCGCCCGGCAAGGGGAGGGCCGGAGGCGACTTTGGCTGTCAGGGGGGAGGCCTCGGCCATCGGGGGAAAGGCCAGAGGCGGCGTTGGCCGTCAGGAGAAGGCCTCGGCCATCGGGGGGAAGGTGGAAAGCAGCGTTGGCCGTCGAGGGGAGGCGTCGCCCATCCGGGGGAGGGCTGGAGGCGGCTTTGGTTATCAGGGGGTAGGCCTCGACCGTCGGGGGAAAGGTGGGAAGCAGCGTTGGCCGTCGGGGGGAGGCGTTGCCCATCGGGGGGAGGCGTTGCCCATCGGGGGGAGGGCCGGAGGCTGTGTTGGAGGGGAAGACGTCGGCCATCGAGGGGAGCACCGTAGGGGAAGGGTACCTAGGGCAACGGATTCAAAGGCGGCGGGATGGCTGGAAGGGAGAAGGGGCAAGATCTAGGGCACCCGAACGAGAGAGCTTTAGGATTATATACTAAACCTTAAAGCGGGGTCTGCTGGCATGGGCCGTGGGCTGCGGGTTTGGCCCAAGCCACGGGGTGGGCCGTGGGTTTCATGAGAGATACAGCCCATTAAAATTAAATATTTAATATTTAAATATTTATTCAGCAATATATTATAAATAATATATTTAAAAAATATTCGGGTCCTATATCTGGGTTCGGGTCGGGTCGGATCGGGTCAGGTCTAACCGGGTCGGGTCAGGTCGGGTCACGAATCAACCCGACTCATTTCCAGCCCTACGTACAAGCAGGTAATGAAAGTAATCAATGGATGAGGAGGATATGGTGCTGTCAGGGAGAGCTGCCGATCCAGGTCCCGACTCAAGGACGAGGAGGATACGGTCGCGGACATTGATGACGGTGAAGGATCAGGAGCAGGAGATGGGGAGAGGAGCAGGAGTGGATGTCCATGGGAGGACTTGCAGCCCTGCCACCCCATCAAGTGAAGAGGACATGGATTTGAGAAGGAGAACTCACCTGATTATCAGAGAAGGAGAACTCACCTAATCAAAGAGTTTTCGGATTTAGGGTTTCCTTCCTAGGATTTCATCGCCACCTTACCGGAGTTTTCTCACCGAGCACCGACCTCGAGAAAGGCGCAAAGGCAGTGAAGTTTAACCGGGGAGATCTATTGATGCGAGGACAGGAGGAGGGAGGGAGATTGAAGGAGATATGGATCGGTGGAGCTGAAGGCGAAGTGGGATAACCAGGAATTAAATTTGTAATTAATAAAAAATTAATATATATTTTAAAGTTAAATTTGTAACTGGTAATTCTCAAAAAAAAAATTAAAAATATGAAAAAAAATAAAAATTTGTTTGCAAAATTGGTTGCAAAAAAAAAATTCTGGAAAAAAATAAAAAATCGGTTGCAAAATCGATTGCAAATAAATTAATTTATGAAAAAATTAAAAAATCGATTGCAAGAAAATAAAAATCTGAAAAAAAATCAGTTGCAAAATTGGTTGCAAAAAAATTAATTTATGAAAAATTAAAAAATCGGTTGCAAAATCAATTGCAAAAAAATAAAATTCTGAAAAAAAAAATCGGTTGCAAAAAAATAAAAATCTGAAAAAAAAATAAAAAATTGGTTGCAAAATCGGTTGCAAAAAAATTAATTTTTGAAAAAAAAAATCGGTTGCTAAATCGGTTGCAAAAAAATAAAATTATGAAAAAAATCGGTTGCAAAATCGGTTGCAAAGAAATAAAATTCTGAAAAAAAAATTGATTGCAAAATTGGTTACAAAAATATAAAAAAAAATTAAAAATCTATTTTTAATTATCATTTTTTTGCAACCGATTTTTGGGTTGCAAATTTCAAAAAATATTAAAATTAATTTTAAATAAAAATTTGCAACCAAAAATTCGGTTGCAAAATTTAAAAAAAAATTAAAAAATTATTTATCAATTTTTTTTGCAACCGATATTTCAGTTGCAAATTTTTAATTAAAATTAATTTTAATTTGTTTATAATTTTGCAATCGAAAAATTGGCAGCAAAATTTTTTAAAAAAACTTTTAAAAGATTTTTTAAATGAATTTCGATTTCGGTTGTAAAATCGGTTGTAAAATGATAATTTTGCAACTGAATTTGCAATCGATTTAAATCGGTTGCTAAATTATTAAAAAAATTAATCGGTTGCAAAATTGGTTACAAATTTAACCAAAAAATTCGGTTGCAAAATCGGTTAATAAAATTATTTTTTCTTATAGTGATATATTTAGTTGATTCATAAAAAAATAATTTATATTTGATTAAGCATTTATTTCTGCAAGAACACTATATAAAATACCTATTATATATACCCTTAATATAACAAAAAAAATCTTATCCTATCCTACACATTATTATTATCATTATTTATAAATAAAAAATTATGATAGTTAAGAATATTTTTTACCGTAAATTATGATCGAAGAGATTTTAGATGTTATAAATTTATGACGGCATAGATTTTTTATCACTTTATTAAATATTTTTTTTAAAAAAATCTTCAATTTTCAATCCATATAAATTTTTAAAAAACATGCTCTATATAAATTTTTTTTTATAAAATATTAAATATATATTTTCATGAAAATTATTTTTTCAATCTCTTTTTTCTTAAAAACATATTTGTTAAAATTATTTTACCATACGAATTTTGGATTATTCAATAAAAAATTATCATATCATAAAAAGAATAAAATTTTCCTATCGAATTCAGCAAAAAATATCAGCAAATGATTAGAACAGATATTTTTTATTAAAAATTAATTTTAAATAATAATTTTTTAAAATAATAAATAATTAATATTTTTTTTTATTAAGTGGCTTCAAATATTAGTGGCAGAACTATACTGGCCGATAACTTGAAGCCTGAACCCAGTACAGGAGCCATTCAAGGTTGGCAGGCCAATTTGACGGCATATCCCCGGATGGACGGATGGATGAGTGAGAGGGGTAGGCAAGGCATGACACGTGTTGGACGGTCAAGATTTGATGGACCAAACAAACGACGGTATCAAATGCTCATCAAATCTGGATGTCACTTCCTGTGGATTGGGTGATGGACACATCCTGTGGATAGGGTGATGGACACATGCTGGCTTATCCCGGAGGCAACGTCTTTGTGTGTGTGTGTGTGTTTTTTTTTTTTTTTTTTTAAATAATTTATTTATTTAATAAAGCCTGCTAAATCATGTTCGATTCGGGCCACTAAATCTCAGAGGCAACATTGACTCAGCTACATTGGGTTCCGCACCAATCGAGGAAGGGGGTGTAAAAAGTTTTAATCAAACCATCTAAATTGTTGAACCTGATCCAACCGGATCAAATATAATTATTAAATAATTTACCGATTCAATTCAATTTAATAAAATAAAAAATTAAAATACCAATTTGATTATAAATTTATTGATTAATATATTTTGCTAAAATCAAAGCAAAAGTATTAACTAATATTATTTTATATATTTATATATATATAGGATACATCCATACTATATATTTTATATTCTATTTTTTAGAATATCGTGTAAGTCTATTATTTTTATTTTCTTATTTATGATTTTTCTTCTTTTATACAAGAACATAGGATATCAATGATGAAAAATTTGTAACAGAAAAATTTTGTTACAAATTAGATATGATGGATTTATGACTGAAAAGCAAAATAAATTTTTTGAAAATTTAGTAATGGATATTTTTGTTATAAATAAATCTATCACAAATTTGTGACGAATTTATAATAAAAAAGATGTAAATTTTTTGTTGCTTCCAATAATGGATTTGGAACATATCGCCGTCACAAATACATCCGTCACAAATTTATGATGAATTTATTATAGAAAAAAAGATATAGATTTTTTAATGCTGTCCGTTATGAATTTCTGACAAATTCATCTGTCATAAGAATTCCATCACAAATCCATCATAAGTTTGTGATCGATTTATGACTCACAAAAACCCATCACAAATTTATACATATTTTTGGTTGATTTCAGTTACGGATATATCTATCATAAAAATAAATAAATAAATAATTTAACTAATAGATGAAAAATAATAATTTTAGATTGTAAAAGAATTTAATTGATTTGTCTAATTTTAATTCAATATAAAAATAATTAAAACCAAAAAATTGAAATTTAGTTTGGATCACGAAATTTAAGGTACAAGCTAAAAAGTCAAGAAGTGGAAAAAAATATATAAATTAGATTTTTTATTTTCAACTTGACCATAGCTAAGGCAGTATATGGGTTGACCCATGACCTGACCCGATCAATCCGTTTAGTCTCGATTTAACCTATTTTCAATGATCCATGAATCTAGGTAGGGTTCTAAAATTGGATCCATTTTAGTTTTTGGATTGGATTTGAGTTTACTGAATTCGGATCCAACCTATTTGGGCTACTAAATTATGATTTAAGACTTGTATAGACCATACCTTTTAATATAAAGATAGGTTTAAAATTAATTTTATATTCTAATTTATTTTAAGAGTAATATTATTTATTATTTATTATATGGTTAATAGTATTTGGCTATGTGATATTCAAAACATATCTGGCTATATTTGACCTGGACCCAACTTGGATTCGATTTGGGTTTGACCGGACTCGAATTTTTTGGATTAGAATTATTATACTTTGACTCGACTCGACTCGATCTTCTATTAGATTGGTTTTGGATGTAATATTAGGACTCGATCAAGAAACCGATTTCGGTTAGGATCACTCATGACCCGATTATATCCAATCCATTTGTACCTGGAGCCATAGCAAGAAAATCCAATATATTTAAAGTAATGTTGTAAATGGATTGGTTTGATCCATGACCTGACACAACCCGACCCACACGGACTCGAACCGATTTATTTTCAAAGACCCGTGGATCTATGTTGGGTCCTAAAATTGGACCCATTCTAATCAATATATTATTAAATAATTCATATAGTGAGCTAAAAAATGGATTTGTCACTACTATAGCGCAAGTTTAAGCACCGTAATTATGATTAATTAGACATGCATCCCTACTGAAATAAGATTTATATTTTACATCCAACCATGTCCGTCGATGTTATAAACATCTACAATTATTATTTCTCACCTATATTTTATATTTTTTTAAAAGATAATTATTAATATTTTAAAATTTATTATTTCTTATCTTATTTTTACCACTTAATTTTATTAATTTTATTTATTTTTCTTATTTAATATTTTTGTTAATATTTTTTATTTATTCAAAACCTAACCTAATTTCCTGATAACTTAATTTTCCATTAGCTTTCCTACTTTCCCTCCAAGACTTCGATCCAAGTACGTGGAGTACACCGAGCAGCTAGACCTCCAGTGATGTCGCCCATGGTAACTCCCTTCGATGCAGTCCCTGCCATAACTCCCTTCGGCACCCACCCATTCCACTCGCAACCCCCTTCGAGACCCACTTCTTCTCTGCCTGCAACCCCCTCCGAGACCCGCTTCTCTCCCATCACTACCTTTGAGACTCCCATCCCATCGACGTTCATGGAGGAGGCCGATCAAAAGTCTGGTGACTTCTCTTGCCGCACTTCTTCCAGGCCGAGCTCTTCTGCCTGCAACTGCCTCAGTGCCCAAGCTCTCCGGTGCCGAGCTGTTCAGCCTGCAACCATGCCGGTGCCCAGCTCTCTGGCATCATGTTGCCACTTGCAACCGCGCGGCTTGTGGCTCTCCATCGGCCCCTATTCTTTTTTTTTAAGAAGGTTTTTTTACTTTATTCCAGGTTTTTTTAAAGTTACCTTGTTGTAGGTCCCGCCGATGTCATGGGACCCGGCTTTTTTTTTTTTTTTTTGATGAAACAGAAGAGACGGGCATGGCCACCCAATCAGAAAATGTTCGATACATGGCACATATTAATTTTTCGCAGCCGTTCCACATACGAAGGTGAATACGTCAATGTAAGGGGAGGAGTTAGATCCCGGCGTGGCCACCCAATCAGAATATGTTCGATACATGGCGCATATTAATTTTTTGCAGCCGTTCCACATACGAAGATGAATACGTCAATCTGACTGCCACTGGCGTCAGCCATGTGAACGTGGCCACCCCCAGACGGTCTCCCAATCTGCCAATAGGAGCTTCAGGATTATTTTATTAATTTTTCTCTTTTTGTTTACTGTTTAGTCGAAAAATATCTAAATCGGGACTCGAACCCCTGCTAGCTAGTTGTGAGAAAAGTCTCACAACCAGCTGTGCCATGCGCCAGTGGCTAGCCCGGCCCTATTAAAAGGGCACTTTAAGGGCTTTGAGATGGAAGCTTTTGCATGGGAGCGTGCAACAGCAAAAAGAACTGAGCGGTGCCAAGAGAGAGAAAAAAGAAGGAATTTATATTTAGATCCTTCCAAGTCTTGATCGAATGGCAATTCAAAATCCGATCAAGATGAAATTTTAGTATGTTGTTCACAACAGCGAGCTCTACAAAGTGAACGGTTTTGATCGTTGTGATTCCTCTCGTGTAATCGGCAAATATTTAATTCTGGTGAGATTTTCTCTATTTTCTTCATGTATTCCTCAGTAATATTTATATTTTATACTGAGATGATCATCATATGCTGTTTGGAGAGCCTCTAGTTTGCTAGAGAGAAAAACATTGCTGTATCCATTATTTGATTATAGTGGAAGTTGATCTGGTTCCAGGCTCCGTGATTTTTATCTCCATATTAGAGGGTTTTTCACGTAAATCCGGTTTTCTTGTGCTTGATTTGATTTGCTTTTGCTGAATTGATATTGTTGAGTTATTGCCTATTTTAATTAGCACACGGGGGTTAAAATTTATTCTGGATATAATCTTTTGTGATCATGCTTTAACCCCAATACTTATAAATAGGTGTTTTGGTTTAGCTTAGGTTGTTGTTATAGTTTGTCTTATGTTAAACAAAACCCAACCCTAAAATCATATGTGCAGTTAGTGTATTCTAATCTTTGTTAAATAAAGCCCAACTATTAATATATTATCTTGAACCAATTATAGTGTGTGATCTCAACTACTTCATAAGGTATTTCATGTTTAGATATTTGATTTTGATTCTTTGCAAATCAAATCAAAAGGCAACATGTAGTTATATAAATTTTGATTCTATTTGCATATCAATACAATTTTGGTGGTGCATGTAAGTTGGATTCATTAATTCATTAAATATTTTAGTTTGGCTAATTAAATCTTGCATATCTTTATTTGGATTTGATTTGTTACATCTGGTCATTTTACATTACAAGATATGGATATTTTATTCTAACCCAACGTTCTCACAATTTCATTATCTTTATTTGGACTTGATGTGTTGTTCCTATTACGTGCAAGTTTGAATGTGATTTGATTTTTTGTTCAACCAAACTTTTGGTGCTCATGGCATTTATTATAGTTGGACAACTTTTAAGTGTATTATTTTATGATAGTCAAGTTTCAAATCTGGTTATCACTAATTTTGTCCCTTGAGTTCGATCTTATTAACTTATAAGGAATAAAAAATTATTACAAATGTTTTTATTTTAATGTTTGAGATAGCAAGATTGAGTTTTGCTATTAATTTACTTGAAAATGATTAAAAAATAATGTGCCATGGTCATTTTCTCGTCAAGAAAAATAAATAAAAATAATGTATTATGGTCATTTTCTTGTCGGGAAACACTTTTCGGTAGACATGAGATTTTTTTGGTTAAATCTTGACATAGATTGTTATTTGGACAAAAATAATATTTGGATAGGAATAATATTAATTGTAATGTATTAATGTAGATTTATATCGGTACAAAGCTCATGTCTACTGATTGTAGTTGGATGTATCGTCAACTTAACAAGGATGGATATATTAGTGATGAATTTAAAGCAGGGGTGAAACGGTTTCTTGATTTTGCATTTTCTCAATCCAAGTTTACCTACAAAGATAAAATTAGATATCTATATTTAAGATGTACAAATTTATTTTTCTACAATTTTGGTGATATTACAGTCCATCTATATAGGAAAGAGTTTATAGGGGGACACACCACATGGGATGCCCATGAGAACTTTATGTAGGACAATCATTAAGTGAAAATAACGATATACCTCCAATGGACAATATAAATTCATATAAAAGTATGGTTATGGATGCATTAGGTCCTAAGTTCAATTGGTATACTAGTAGGTTTGATGAAATTTGCGGCCTCTGAACAAAATGCTATAATCAAAAGATAGTTGGATTTGGTAAAGAACATAAATGGGTAAAGAAGAGTATCTTTTAGGAGTTGCCTTATTGGCATATTAATATTATTCATCATAATCTTAATATTATGCACATCAAGAAGAATGTGTTTGAAAACATCTACATGGTAATAGATGTTAAGGACAAAACATCTTCTACATGATGATGGAGTAGCCTTATTGATATACTAATATGATTCGTTATAATTTTGATGTAATGCACATTGAGAAGACTGTGTTGGAAAACATCTTCTATATGGTGATGGATATTAAGGACAAAACTAAAAACAACCTAAAAGTTAGAGAGGATTTGGGAAAGTATTGCAAACATCTAGAGTTAGAATTGGTGCATTCAAATGGGAGAGCTATAAAACCCAAGGCTTTTTATATATTAAGGAATAACAAAGAAATGTATGACTATGGCTTAAAGAGTTGAAACTCCATAATGGCTATGGTTCAAACATATCTTGGTGTGTGAACATAGAAGATCTTCAGTATCATGGGTTTAAGAGTCATGATTGTTATATGTCTATAGAGAGATTGCTCCCGGTTGCATTCATGATTTATTACCCAATTCAGTATGGGATGCATTAATCAAGATTAGCCATTTCTTTAGGGATATATGCTCAACAATTTTACAAGTAGATCATATGGAGATATTGTTGTAGATGGAGAGTAATTTTCATCCCAAAAGCCCCGATCCACGTTCACCAATCCACGCGCGCGAGTGTGCGTCGCGCGATCCAGGCCCAGGTGGTCGGGCGCTGGGCGTGCGTTCCATTTTTTCGTGCATGGATTTTGGCGCGGTGATGTGGCTTCATATGAGGCACTTGTTTGTCTCGATCCAACTGCCCAGAAGTCTTCTATGAAGATTGGGAGTCTAAAGTTTTATATTTTTTTGGATTCTTGGATGCCTACGAGCCATGTTTCTTGTACTCTATATAAACAGAGGCTGTGAGGGTTTATGATTATTGATGAAAAAATAGGATTTTTTGAGATGTTTGTAAATGAGATTTCAGAAAGAATATATGAGAGATTTTGTGAGTACCTCCGGGTGCATTTGAGAGAAATCCTGAAATATTTTAAGAGGATTAAAAGAGTTTCTGAGAGAGAGTATTTTGAGGGCTTATACATGATTCAACTTTTAGTGAAGCCTTGCAGATCCTGTGCCATCGTGGACGTAGCCCAGTTTGGGTGAACCATGTAAAATCCCCATCTCTCGTTGGTTTTGATTCTTGTTTCTTGTGTTTTTCTATTTATTTATTTATTTCTTGTTGATTATATCGCAACTACGTGCTTGGCCGTATTAATAGCGATCCTATTAGAAAAATTTTTTGTTCTATTTATTTTCAAATTGGTATCAGAACCAGGCTCCTTTCTATTATTACGGTCGGATAAATCAACAAAGAGATGGGAGAAGACAAGATCAAAATCGAGAAAATTTAATGGTCACAATTTTGGATGGTGGATGATGCAAATTACGGACTACCTATATCAGAAGGATCTTTACCTTCCATTGGAGGGGGAGAAGCCGGATTCAATGAGTGACTCAGATTGGATGATTTTGGATAGGAAAGCCCTGACCACGATCAGATTGTCGTTAACACCTCAAGTGGCGTATAATATTGCAAAGAAAAAGACCACCGTGGATTTGATGACCGCTTTAACAAAGTTGTATGAAAAATCTTCCACCTCAAAAAGATATTTCTCATGAAAAAGCTCTTCAATTTGAAGATGGCTAAGAATGGTTCAGTGACGGAGCATCTGAACGAGTTCAACACGATGATCAATCAATTGGAGTCGGTCTCTGTCACTTTTGATGATTCTTTCAGGGCTCTTCTTTTCTTGTGTTCCTTGCCAGAGAGCTGGGACAATCTTGTAATGACAGTCAGCAACTCGGTATCAGGTACCCTTACATTCAATGATGCAGTTAGTTGTATATTGAATGATGAGATGAGAAGAAAGACTGTGGGTGGGACTTCTACAAGTACTACACTCATGGTGGATACCAGAGGAAGATCACAGGAGAGGAACAAGTCAGAGAAAGGCCGATCCAAGAGCAGAGGAAAGTCCAAAAGAAGATTTTCCATAAAGTGTTGGAACTGCGGGAAGAAAGGTCACATGAGCAAGGATTGTTGGGGTAAGAAGAAAGAAAAAAGTACAGAGAGCAAGTCAGAAGGTCAGGAAGCAAATGTTGTGAGTACTATACGGCAGGAGTTTGAGGATGTGTGCCTGTCAGCCGGTGATGGGGCAAACACAGATTTGTGGTTTGTAGACTAAGGCGCTTCTTACCATTGCAGCTCTAAGAGACACCTATTTTCAGATTTTGTCCAAGGAGATTTTGGTCATGTCACAGTTGACAATGGACAGCAGTGCAGAATTGTTGGTAGAGGAACAATTGTACTGAAGCCAGTGACAGGCGGAGAATTGAGGCTTGCACAAGGCAGATACATTCCAGATTTAAGGAAAAACCTAATCTCTACCAGTCAGCTTGATGATGAGGGTTATGTATCTGTCTTTGGTAATTCTCAGTGGAAGATTACTAAAGGGTCTATGGTTGTTGTCAAAGGGAAGCAGACTGGCACTCTCTACTTCTTGGCAAATAGTGGGAGTTCAGTTTCAGTGGCAACAGGAGACACGGGTACAGTGACTATATTATGGCACAGGAGGCTCGGTCATCTTAGTGAGAAGAACTTGAGTATTCTACATAGGAGAGAGCTTCTACCTGGGCTAAAGAAGGTGAATCTAGAGTTTTGTGAAGAGTGTATCTATGGTAAGCAGAAAGCAGTAAGTTTTCAGTTAGCAAGAACTCAGAAGAAGACCGAAAGGCTGGAGTTGGTTCATTCAGATGTCTGGGGTCCAGCACCAGTGGCATCATATGTGGGCAATAAGTATTTTGTCACGTTTATAGATGATTTCAGCAGGAAAGTCTGGGTGTTTGCTATGAAGGAAAAGTTCGAGGTTTTTAGCATCTTCAAGAGATGGAGAGTCATGTGTGAAAACCAAACTGGAGCAAGCCTCGAGTGTCTCAAGACAAATAATGGTGGTGAATACTGCAGTAGAGAGTTTGATGTTTACTGTGTAGAGCATAGAATCAGAAGGATCAAGGCCGTCCCAGAGACACCAGAGCAGAATGATGTGGCAGAAAGAATGAACATGACCATTCTTGAGAGAGAGAGGAGTATGAGGTTTGACTCGGGTCTACCTATATATTTTTGGATGGCAGTACTGGACACCATAGTGTATTTGATCAACAGGAGTCCATCCAGTGCATTGGATGGTGGGATTCTAGAGGAGGTTTGGACAGGAAAATCTTTAAAACTTTTTTTTCTTAAAGTATTTGGCTGTATTGCTTATTCTCTGATTGAGAAAGAGAAGAGGAGTAAGTTAAACTCAAAATCTATAAAGTGTATTTTCATTGGATACGGTGGTGATGAGTATGGCTACAAGCTCTGGGATTTCCAAAACAATAAGATCATTCGGAGCAAGAATGTGGTATTTGATGAAAAGCATAATTACAAAGACTGGAAGGATGCAGTGAAAAAAAAGAAACATGAGTTTATAGAACTCGATCCCATCAGAGATGGAGAGATTCCCCGAGTGCAAACTGAAGATGGAAACTTTGAGGATGTGGAGGAGGAAGATGTGGTTGAAGCAGACAGCCACATGCATACACCGGTACCTCAGCCGGTGTCCCCACAGTTGAAGAGGTCCACGAGGGTTAACAGGCCATCACAGAGGTATTCTGCTAATGATTATGTTTTGTACATAGATTCTGGAGAACCAGAGTATTTTGTTAAAGCCATGCAGGATGAATCTAAGGTCAAGTGGGAGTTGGCTATGAAAGAGGATATGGACTCTTTGAAGCATAACAAGACTTGGGATCTATTGAAGTTACCCGCTGGCAAGAAAGCTCTGTTCAACAAATGGGTGTACAAGATGAAGAATGAGGCCGATGGTACCAAAAGATACAAGACAAGGTTAGTTGTCAAAGGTTATGCACAGAAAGAAGGAATTGACTTTCAGGATATTTTTTTTTCAGTGGTCAAGATGACATCCATCAGGGTGATTCTGAGCATGGTAGCAATGGAGGATCTTCATCTAGAGCAGCTAGATGTGAAGACAGCATTTCTTCATGGAGATTTGGAGGAGGAGCTATACATGCACCAGCCAGAAGGTTTCCAGGTCAAGGAAAAGGAAGACATGGTCTGTAGACTGAAGAAAACCTTGTATGGTCTGAAGTAGGCTCCGCGGTAGTGGTACCTCAAGTTTGATAGTTTCATGCTAGAGAAGGGCTTCACCAGATGCCAGTCAGATCACTGCGTGTACTACCAGAGGTTCGTAAATAATGAGTTTATTGTTTTATCCTTGTATGTGGACGATATTCTTGTAGCAGGTTCTAGTATGAGGAAGATTGAAGAGCTCAAGAAACTGATGGCAAAGATATTCTCAATGAAGGATTTGGGAGAGGCGAAGCAGATTCTTGGCATGAGGATCAAGAGAGATAGGAAGCAACGAAAGCTGTGGCTATCTCAGGAGGACTATGTAGAGAAGGTGCTGAAGAGGTTCAATATGGAGAATGCAAAGGCAGTGTCAACACCTTGGCAGCATACTTCAAGCTTAGCAAGCAGTTGTATCCAACAACTCAGGAGGCAAGGGATGAGATGATTAGAGTTCCATATGCCTCGGCCGTGGGAAGTCTGAAGTATGTAATGGTTTGCACAAGACCAGACATCGCACAAGCAGTGGGAGCAGTCAGCAGATACATGCAGAATTCAGGCAAGGAGCACTGGAATGCAGTGAAGTGGATCTTGAGATATCTCAGGGGTACATCAACTTACAGTTTGTGCTATGAAGGTGACAGTCTTCAAGTACAGGAATTTGTAGATGCAGATCACTCTGGTAACAGAGACAGTGGGAGGAGCACCACTGGTTATGTTTTTACTATTGGTAATACAGCAGTGAGCTGGTATCTCAGTTGTAGAAGATAGTGGCTTTGTCAACTACAGAAGCTGAGTATGTGGCGATCACTGAAGCTAGTAAAGAGATGATCTGGTTACAGAGGTTGATGGAGGAGCTCGGCAAGAAGCATAATTGTAATACGCTATGGAGCGATAGCCAGAGCGCAGTTCACTTGGCTAGGAATCCAGCATTTCATGCAAGAACCAAGCACATTTAGCTTAGGTATCATTTCATACGCAGTGTGTTGGATGAGGAGTGGCTGAAGCTAGAGAAGATTGATGGTGCCAAGAACCCTGCAGATATGTTCACCAAGGTTATGAGTAGAGACAAGTTGAGTTTCTGTTGCAACTTGGTAAACCTTTTCAAGAGATAGATCAGGAGAGTGCGGCACAGAGAAAGAAGGTGGATCAAAGGTTGATGTCAATTAATCTCCAAGTGGGAGATTGTTGTAGATGGAGACTAATTTCCATCCCGAAAGCCCCGATCCACGTTCACCAACCCACGCACGCGGGTGTGCGTCGTGCGATCCAGGCCCAGGTGGTCGGGCGCTGGGCGTGCGTTCCATTTTTACGTGCACGGATTTTGGCACGGTGACGTGGCTTCATATGAGGCACTTGTTTGTCTCGATCCAACTGCCTAGAAGTCTTCTATGGAGATTGGGAGTCTGGAGTTTTGTATTTTTTTGGGTTCTTGGATGCATACGAGCCCTGTTTCTTGTACTCTATATAAACAGAGGCTGTGAGGGTTTATGATTATTGATAAAAAAATAGGGTTTTTTGAGAGGTTTGTAAGTGAGATTTCAGAGAGAATATATGAGAGATTTTGTGAGTACCTCCGGGTACATTTAAGAGAAATCCTGAAATCTTTTAAGGGGATTAAAAGAGTTTCTGAGAGAGAGTGTTTTGAGGGCTTGTACCTGATTCAACTCTTAGTGAAGCCTTGCAGATCCTGTGCCGCCGTGGACGTAGCCCAGTTTGGGTGAACCACGTAAAATCCCCGTCTCTTGCTGGTTTTGATTCTTGTTTCTTGTATTTTTCTGTTTATTTATTTATTTCTTGTTGATTATATCGCAACTGCGTGCTTGGCCGTATTAATAGCGATCATATTAGAGGAATTTTTTGTTCCATTTCTTTTCAGATATTTGAGAAGGATATTGTGGAATCTCTACATAAACTTGAGAAGAATATTGGTTGAGGCAATTTGTAAGTTTAAAATATTTTCAAATTTCTATTCTTATTGTATGGTGATGATATATGTATTGATGATTGTTTCTACTAATAGGTGATAGAAGAAAGGAACCAAGTAGATAGCTACATCATGCAAATAGTGCAAGGCTCTTCATGTATGGTAAAATGCTACAAAGGATATTTCATGAATGACTTCAACTTTTACATACAACTTGGATAAGAAAAATATAGAATGAATAGTAGTGTTTGTGTAAAAAGAAGTTGCTATAATGACCATGAATGTGACTATTATAGCATGTTGGTTGAGGTATTAGAGCTTGCGTATTTTGGTATTGGAAATAAAGTTGTCTTATTCAAATGTGATTGGTACGATATAGAAAAGGGGTTAAGAGTACATCCTCATCATGGTCTAGTCAAAATTAAATATAAATCTAGATTATCTACAAATAAGCCATTTGAGTTGGCCCAACATGCTCAACAAGTATACTACATGAGTTACCCATTAAGAAACAGAGAGAGGAGAGATTGGTGGGTAGTGTGCAAAACCAGAGCTAGGAGTAGAGTTGATCTTCCTTTAAGTAAAATACAAGATAAAAATATGATTCCCATGGTTAAAGTGATTTACCAATAAAATGATATATCTAGTCCAAAGTTAGTTGTACCAATAATTGACCTTGATGATCCAATGTTCTCATTAATAAGGGTCATGCAGACATTATAGATGAAGAGGAAGAGCATAATTTGGCACAACCTATGGATGAACAAGAAGGCGAAGTTGAGGAGTTTGAAGATAGCTTGAAGAAGATGATGACAAGGCTCAATTTTTTGGCACTGATGATGATATGCATTACTAACTTATCTATAATTTTCTTATAAATTTTTTGTAAACGCAATATGGGATTTGGATTATGATTGTGTTGTATTTAATTTACATTGCCTGCATGTGGCTTTTTATCTAGAATATGTTTTGTTTATTTTCTATTTGACTATTATATATTATAATTGGTACTTTGCCTTTTATTGAATATCACATTATGTCGTTACGAAAAAGTTTACTATATGTTTATGAATATTATCTCTTCTTGCACATAATTAAGTATTTTGGATATTAAGAAAAAAAGAAAAGCCATATATTATATTTTTTTATTTTGAATTGTAGGTACCATGGTTAAAGGAGGTGCTACTAGATGAATCTCATCGAGGGATAGAACGACAAGTTCAAAATCATGAGAAGGATATGAAGAGGGGTCCTTCAACTCATCACTGATACCATCTCTATGGTTGCATGCAGAGGCAGCCATTTTTCTAGATCAACACGGGGAACATGTTGATGGTGATAATGCTTTATTGAGCTTATTTAGGATAAGAGGCATGAATCAAGGAACCAATATACCTATCGATCTTGCAAACCGACAACCATTAGAAATAATGAATGGTAGCTTATTTAAAATTTAGTTATACATATATATGTATATATTATACTAATATATAAATTTATGTGTCTTAATTTATATTTCATAATTTACTCGATTTCTCATAGTTTTGTTGACCTTTTGGTGACTCATGCCATTATTGCGATGATGAAGCAGTATTTCTCACAACCTTGGAAGAAATGGACAATGGTGCCAATGGAAACTTATGACCTTTTATGGAATAAATTTTAGATAGTAATATCTATTTAAAAATCATTCAAATAACATGAATGCTTATGTGTGATCTTTAGGATGTGAATGTATAATTTTTGGATTGGTGGAGTTAGATTATATTTGAGAAATCAATTTGGAAGTGTTATGTTAAATTGTAATACAGGCTTAAGATTTGATAGATGTTCATGTTTTAGGAAATGTTTTTCTAGAATTTCATGAAATAACAAATTACTTGTCAATTTAGATTGGGATCAAATAATTTTATAGTTTCTTTCATGATAATTTTTTAAGTTAAATCTTTTTGAGTTTTGTCGGGAAAAATATACATAGCCCGAGGATCAGACTTCTGAGGTTAAGCATGTATGGGAGTAGCTTCTAAGAGATGATTTTCTAGTATGCTTAATCAAGCAAGGAAGGATGTCTTAAAGAAGGCCGGAGACAAAGAGGATATTTTTGAAGCCAAAGATCATGGGCCTATTTGGATTGCACCTGATGTTTGGAACATGTTGGTTGATATGTGGAGTTCTCCAAAATAGAAGGATAAATCTGAAGCTACACATAAAAACCGAATGACAGAGAAAGATGGTAGAATTACCAAACATATAGGTGGTTCCATCATATTTTCTACACATAAAAAAAATTGGTATATTAAAATATACTTTCTTTACTTTAAAGTATTAATTATTCTATTACTTGTTTGTTTAAATGCTCTTTCTCACAATTTCATTATCTCCCCTTTCTAGGCTATTGTGTTGGGTAGGCCATCGATGCAACTTGAGATATTTGAGCAAACTCACAAATAGAAGGGAAATTTAGATGAATTTGTGGACAATAAGTCCAAAAGAGTTTCGGTAAATTTACTTATTCTACTTAATGATAAATTTGTTATTTATCAATATATTTCAAGGAAAACTAGGTTAGTGTATTTCTTATGCTTTTAGGAAGAATATTTTGCCACTCTCACTACTAAGTATGGCTCAGATATCTCATCCAAATCCAAGTTTGATTTAGATGCATGGGTTCAAGCAACTAGGGGGCCAAATAAGGAAAGATTATATGGGTTTGGGCCTAGAAAAGATCCTATGTAGTGATTGGGATCTAGTAGCAGTTCCTATTTAGCAATATCAGGACAACATTTTTCTTCATCGTGACACTATACTGAAAAGCAAATTTAGTACTTACAAGAGGATATATGTTAGGAGTTGCAGCATGAGATAAACTAGGAGGTGCGGTAAGAGATAGTTCAAATGAAGGAAGAGATGATAGAATGAGTTCATGCTTTGATGTCGAAAGTTAATCAACCACATGTCTCTAAATCTAATCAAGATCATCCAGATGCATGTAACTTATTTTGAATTTTAAACTATTTTATTATGAGACTTTAATGAAACTTGATATAATATTTTGATATTATGAGATATTAACTTTTATCTTGATATTTATAGTTTTTGAGAAAAATATCATATCATATCATGAATGAAATTATTATGAATTAGTATTTGCTTTATGTTTTTTATGAATTAGTTTATTGCATGTTTTAGGAATAATATATTTTTTAAAAAAAACTATGGTGAAATTATGATGGAATTTGGGATAGAATTTTGTGACTAAAATTTTATTGGCTTGTAATAGATTTGTGTTGGATCATTGATGAAATTTTATAATAGATTTGTGATAGAACTTTATGATGAAATAGTCTATCACAATTTTTTTATAAAATTTTGTTACTGGTCTATCATAAATTTGTCACAAACTGCAGTTACAAATCCATCTCAATTTGTGACAGATTTTGTTTTGGATATTGATTACTATTTATAATAGAATTTGTGTTAAAAATTTTCATCACAAATCTATTACAACATTCCATCACAAATGCATCACAAACTTGTCCTAATTTGTGATGGATTTTATTCTAGATTTTGATTACTATTTATGACAAAAATTTCCATCACAAATATTTTTTGTGACTAGGGCTTCAGTGACAAATTTTTTCAGCATAAAATCTTTCCCAAAAACTATCACTAATGGATTCTTGGGTTTCAGTGATGGAAAAATCTGTCACCAAAAGCTTGTTTTCTTGTAATGTTTCTAACTTCTTAATTCTCTCTCTTCATTTTCCTAAAAAATAAAATCAACCAACTCACTTAAACTTAGAAAATTGTTCAAACTATTCAAACACTTGGAAAAGTGATATGAATAAACCGAATTGTTATAAAATCAAACCGAAGAAATCAATTATATTTAACCAAATATTTAGTTTTAGGGACCTTTTAATCCAAAAAGTCATTTTGGTTTCCAAAAATTACTTAAAACTGAACAGACCTACCAGTCGATAAAGACTCTAAGGACACGGGGGGGAGGGAGGGAGGGAGAGAGAGGATCTACGCATTAAATCCTAGTCCGGATGCTCCTCTGACTTTGCACCTCCTCTTTGCAGATGTCTGTATGCTCCTCGGGATGGTATTGGCTTACTCTACTAGGGGATTCCGCAGGATTCTGGAGCTCTACTGCCTTGCTTCAGGTTAGAGGGTTAATTTGCATAAATTTGCTATTTATTTTAGCCCTAAGACCCCTACCCATGCTCGCCACAGGATTCGAGATATTCTGGGGATAGTAGAGTGCCAGGGTCCTATGTCCTACCTTGGTGTCCCTATATCTGGCTCTCGGCTCACGACGGCCGACTGTGCTTCGATGGTGCTGGCTTTCAGGGAGAGGATTGATGGCTAGCAGGGTCACTCTCTCTCTTCTATGGCCAGGATCACTTTCCTCCGTTCCATCCTTATTTCTCTACCTGTTTATCTTCTTTCGCATACAATCATTCCTAAGTCGATTATTCTTCAGTTGGAGCAGATGATTCAGGACTTCGTCTGGGATTCCTCTTCTGCTCGGTGGAAGATTCATTTGATGAGAGGAGACATCATTTGTTTGCCGACATGGCTTGGGGGCTTGGGGATCCACTCTCTCATTTCTAGACGGGAGGCCCTGCTGGCCAGGTATGTGGCGAGATACTTTCTTAGCCCGTCTTCCTTATGGGGATCCTTCATGAGAGCCAGATATGGGGACATCTGTCTTGATCCGACCGTGGCACTTCCTCGGCCTCGCCACGAATCGGCGATCTGGCGTATTGACCCCATAAGTGATTTTGATGATAACCAAATATTGGAGCATGTACATTTATTTCTGACAACTCTTCAAGTGTTTGACAAGTTTTTGTAGGATGAATAACATGTTGAAACTTCAAATCTAACACTTCTGTTTTCTTGGTTGAGTTGTGTTGTAAATGTTTTTGTAAAGAAGAACCCAATCAAAAATGCTAAGAAAAATCGATTAAAAGGGTTACTTCTGTGAGTGTGTGTGCCTTGAATTTTAGTTTGAGTTGGTTTGTGTGAAATTATAAAAGAGTTGGTGAGAGTTTTCTTTAAGTTCAATTATAAAAATTCTTAAAGAAGACACTCGAGCCGACCCAAGTGATGAAGAGCCGACTCTGCTTACTAGCACGCAGTAAGGATTCTGGAATGCAGCAATTCGAGCCGACTTGATGGAAAGTGAGCCGACTCCAGTGAATCCTAGTCGACTAGAATCAGTCCAAGTCGACTCCTCCAGAGTCTATTTTCTGAAGATTTCTGAGAACAGCAAGGCGAGCCGACCCGAACCAAAAAGAGCCGACTCTGCCAGACCTAATTCTGAAAGCCTGAGAAAGCGAGCTGACCCGAACTACACCGAGCCGACTCTTCCAGAGTAAGGTTTTTTGAACCTGAGAAGAAGAGCCGACCCAAGCTGAAAAGAGCCAACTCCTTGAGTTCAAGTTTTTCAAAAAAACAAGTTCGAGCCGACCCGAGCTATCAAGAGCCAACTCGTCCAAAGTGATGTTTTACGCCCCAAGACAAAGAGCCAACTGCATTGAAGATTTGGCGACTCGACCCATCGACTCAAAGGATCCGAGCCGACTCGAAGGAATCCGAGCTGACTTGAACGTCATTTCCAGGTATTCAACGGCTAGTTCCATAATTTATTTTTGAATGCTAAAAGGTGCCCCAACGGTCATAAATCATTATCCAACGATCTACAACAGCTAGAACTACCTTGAGATGATGGAAGACTTTAAATTTGAAGGATTTGAACTTTCTTAAAGCAATGAATTAGAGAGTTCTTTAAAGAAAAGAGAGCTTCATTGAATATCCTATCTACCAACAGCAAAAGAGCACAAGAGCATTTAAGTCAAGCTTTCAAGTCTTCACCAACTCCAATCTGAAGCTTGAAGCAACTTTGGGAAGAAGCCACTGAATTAATTAAAGTCTATTCAAGTGCATTCAAGTGGACTTCCAACAAGCTGCACTGGCAACTATCCGACAAATTGAGTTTGCCATTCTTGTTGCATTTATTTTCAATTCAATTTTTGAATTGTTGGGTTATTGGTGAGCCCGGTTGAAAAACCAAATAGGTTCTTAGTGAGCCTTGTTAAAACCAAGGATTAGGTTCTTGGTAATCCTGTGAAAACCAAGTTGGATTTCTTTGGTGAGCCTATTAAAACCAAAGGGTGTTGGGTTTTCTTTGGTGATCCCGTAAAACCAAAGTATAAAGGTTTTGGATTGTGATCCTGTAAAACAATTCTACTGTATTCGGGTGTGAATATAGTGGAAATCCCAAGTGGTATCTTGGATAGTGGACGTAGGAGCTGGGTTGCTCCGAACCATTATAAATTTGGTATGTTTGTGTTGTGCTTTATTGACTCTGTTTAGCTTCTGTATTTTATAATTCTATCACAGCACCTACCACTTGCAAAGAATTTTGAATTGCACATTACTTGCCTTCAATTTTTTAAAAGACCCAATTCACCCCCCTTTTGGGTAGCCACTTGGGCAACAACTGGTATCAAAGCAGTGTCTCTGATTATCTTAGAGTAAAGATTGATGGCTCATTCCATGAGTACATTTTAGTCGAAGGCCAGTCAACTAATAGACCTCCACTCTTCACAAGCACAAATTATTCTTATTAGAAAGCACGAATGAAAATCTATATTCAAGCTATTGATTTTCAACTATGGAAGGTCATTCTCAAAGGGCCACATGTTCCCATGACTAAAATTGATGGCGTGGATGTCCCTAAGCCTGAAGAGGATTGGGATGAACACGACATGAAGATGGAGAAATTGAATGCCAAAGCAATGAACTTGCTTTACTGTGCTTTGGATTTAAATGAGTTTAATCGAATTTCCATCTGCTCTTCAACAAAGAAAATTTGGGATAAACTTAAAGTGACCCATGAAGGAACTTCACAAGTGAAAACCTCAAAGATAAATCTTTTAGTGTATAACTATGAATTGTTTAAAATGGAGCCTAATGAAAGTATTTTTGCCATGTATACTAGATTTACAGATATTATTAATGGTTTGAAAAGTCTTGGCAGGGTATACTCAAATGCTGATTTAGTACAGAAGATTTTGAGATCACTTCCTGATAAATGGGATCCTAAAGTCACTGCCATCCAGGAAGCTAAAGATTTGAACATTCTATCAATGGATGAATTAATGGGATCTCTCATCACACACGAACTAGCCATGCAGCATAGAATGGATGATGATCAGAAAAAGAAGAAAACAATTGCATTCAAAGCTGCATCGGAATCAAAAGATGATGAAGAGACGGAAGATGACTCTACCTCCTCCGAAGAAGATCTTGAAGATGAAGACATTGCAATGGTCATGAGGAGATTCATAAAGTTTATAGGAAAGAAAAAAGAAAGATATAACAAAAAATTCCATAAACGAGGAGAACAATAAAAAAAAAGGACAAGGACAAAGACAAGGATAAGGAACATGTCCCCATATGCTATGAATGTAAGAAACCGGGATACATTCGTCTAGACTATCCTCAATTAAAAAAAATTTCAGAAAGAAGAAAAAGAAAGCGATGGTTGCCACGTGGAGCAATAGTGAAGACTCCACTTCAACTGAAGAAGAAGAGACCACAAAAATAGCAAATTTATGTCTAATGGGTCTTGAGGATGAGGTAAACTCCCTCGACACACAAATTGAATTTACTTTTGAGAAATTAAATTCTGCATTCCATGATCTATTATATGAATTTAAAAAGACAGGAATAAAGATTAGATCATTAAAGCATATCAATAATTCTTTACTAAAAGAAAAAGATGAGATTTCATAAAAGAACAATTTATTGCAAAAAAATTTCATTTTTTTTTTGAAAAATGTAATGCCTTGAAAACTGAGAATAGAGAATTTCATGACAAAAATAATATTTTGATGAAAGAAAATAATGAGCTGAAAAGGGAGGTTGAAAAACTCAAGCCACTTATTGAAAAATTAACTTTATTTTTTAATAAGCTTGAGTTAATTCTTAAAGATCAAAGAATTTCTGGAAATAAAGCTAAAATAAGTTTTAATGCTTCAAATTCAAATTACGTTTCAGCTACTACATTTGTGAAATAAAAAGATTTTGTTCCCAAGTTTACTCTTATAAAACCTTTATTACAAAAGGCTCTATTTCCATTTCAAAACCTGCTTTATATGTTCCTAAGAATTTAAATACAAAACCTGCTATTTCTGCACTTCATGCATATAGAACTTCAAAGTTCAAATTATTTCAAAATTCTAGAATCAGATGTTTTGCTTGCAAAAAATTAGGACATAAAGCTTTCAATTGCAATATTATTAAAAATATCCATAGTACATCAAGAAAAATTTGGGTTCCCAAAGGGACCACCTTGGCTAACCTGAAAGGACCCAAGTTAGCTTGGGTACCTAAAAGCACTCCTTGACTTTCTTGCAGGAATGTCTTGCAGTCCAGAAATCAAAGAAAAGATGGTATCTCGACAGTGGCTGTTCAAGGCATATGACGGGTGAGAAGGATCAATTTATCATCCTGAAAATGAAAGGAGGTATGGTTACTTTTGGAGACAATGGTAAAGAGAAAATAATCAGAATTGGTATGATCAAAATAACCCCCTGTACTTTTATTGAAAATGTATTGCTAGTAAATAAGTTGAAGCACAATCTATTGAGTATTGTCAATTATATGATAAGGGCTTCAAAGTTATCTTCGAATCATCTATGTGTATAGTAACAAACTCTCTTGTCTCTAGTAGTAAATTCAATGGACACAGACTATAAAATATTTGTGGTAGATCTAAATGATCTTACCATGTCAAGTAGCTCCAGTTTGGTTGCAATGAATGCTAAGACCAAGGAGTCTTGCTTATTATGGCATAGACAATTGGGTCATGCTAGCATGCATACTATTACCAAGTTGATTTCCAAAAATCTTGTCAAAGGTATGCCTAAGTTTAAAGTTGATTTTGACCATGTTTGTGATGCATGCCAAATAGGTAAACAAACTAGGGAGAGATTTAAATCCAAAAATCTGATTTCAACTTCTAGACCTTTAGAACTACTTCAAATGGATTTATTTGGACCAACTAGGACCACAAGCCTAGGAGGTATGAAATATGCCCTTGTGATTGTAGATGATTTTTCTAGATTTACATGGATTTTATTTATTGCACACAAAGAAGAAAGTTTCAAAAAAAATTTCACAAAAAGGTTTCAAATCAGAAAAATCTTTCTATAATTTCAATTAGAAGTGATCACGGGACTGAATTTGAAAATCAATTTTTAGATGATTATTATATTGAAAATGGCATTGATCATAACTTCTCCGTTCCTAAAACACCACAACAAAATGGTGTTGTAGAGAGAAAAAATAGGACTTTGGAAGAAATAGCCCGAACAATGTTGTGTAAAGGTAATCTTCTAAGGTACTTTTAGGCAGAAGCGGTGAACACTGCATATTATATTTTAAACCGTGTTTTGATCCGTCCTATTTTGAAGAAAACCCCCTATGAACTTTGGAATGAAAAGAAACCCAATATAAATTATTTTCATGTGTTTGGATGCAAATGCTTTGTACTTAACAATGGTAATGATAATCTAGAAAAGTTTGATGCTAAATCTGATGAAGCTATTTTCTTTGGTTATTCACTACATAGCAAAGCATATAGGGATTTTAATAAAAGGACTCTTACTGTTGAAGAGTCGATGCATGTCATTTTTGATGAAACTAATCCATTACCATCTAGAAAAGATGAGTGTGTTGATAATGATGTAGGTACTATTCAAAAGGAGATAGTAGACATGAGTATTCAAGAAAGACCAATTAAAAAATGAGAAGAAACGGTAAGTAAGGATCATACCTATTTACCAACTTAATGGAGGTACGCTACTTCCCATCCTAAAGAATTAATTATTGGTGATCCTTCTCAAGGTATAAGGACTAGATCTGCACATAGGACTGCACATGATTACCTAGCCTTTGTATCTCAAATAAAGCCTCACACCTTAGAAGAAGTAGAAAATGACCCAAACTGGATGTTAGCCATACATGAAGAACTGAACCAGTTTGAAAGAAACAAGATTTGGACACTAGTTGATAGACCTTAAGACCACCCAATTATAGGAACCAAATGGGTCTATAGGAACAAATTAGATGAACAAGGAAATGTCATTAGAAACAAAGCTAGATTAGTGGCTAAGGGATATAGTCAAGAAGAAGGTATAGATTTTGATAAAACTTATGCACCTGTAGCAAAATTAGAAGCCATTAGATTACTTCTTGTATTTGCTTGCTACATGAATTTCAAACTTTTTTAAATGGATGTGAAAAGTATATTTTTAAATGGTTTTATCGCCGAACAAGTTTTTATGGAACAACCATCGAGTTTTGAAAATCATGCTTTTCCAAACCATGTGTTTAAACTTAATAAAGCTTTATATGGTTTGAAACAAGCTCCTAGAGCCTGGTATGATAGACGTAGCACTTTCTTAATTGAAAATAATTTTTCAAGATGAAATGTTGATAAAACTCTCTTCATTAAAAAGAAAAACAATGATATATTAGTTGTACAAATTTATGTTGATGATATTATTTTTGGTGCAACTAATAAAAGTTTTTGTGAAGAATTTGCTAAGCTAATGCAGGGAGAATTTGAAATGAGCCTACTGGGTGAACTGAATTACTTCCTCGAACTTCAAGTAAAACAGTCAAAGGAAGGGATCTTCATTAACCAATCCAAATACACCAAAGAAATCATCAAGAAGTTCGGTATGAAGATGAGCAAACAAATAAACACACCCATGAGCCCAACCTCCAAATTGGACAAAGATGAAAGTGGATCCAATGTTGACCGAAAGTTATATCGAGGTATGATCGGATCCTTATTATATTTAACTGCAAGTAGACCAGATATCTTGTATAGTGTATGTGTATGTGCTAGATTTCAATGTAATCCCAAAGAAACACATATGCTTACTGTTAAAAGAATATTAAGATACTTGAAAGGTACAAGTAATCTGGATCTTTGATTTTCAAAAGAATCATCTTTAAATTTAATCGAGTTTTTTTATGTTGATTATGCTGGTTGTAAAGTAGATAGAAAAAGCACCAGTGGTACTTGTCAATTTCTAGCATTGAATTTAATCTCATGGCACCATAAGAAACAAAACTCGGTAGCACTTTCTACTACTGAGGCAGAGTATGTTGCTGCAGGGAGTTGTTCTACGCAGGTATTGTGAATTAAACAATAACTAGAAGATTTTGGTATTTCTCAATGCAAAATTCCTATTAAGTGTGATAACACAAGTGCTATAAATTTATCTAAAAATCCTATTCGGCATTCTATGACTAAGCACATAGAGATTAGACACCATTTTATTAGAGACCATGTTTTGAATGGTGACATAGAACTAGAATTTATCCCAACAGAAAAATAACTAGCTGACATCTTTACCAAGCCACTAAATCTGGATAGATTTGAGTTGCTTAGAGGAGAATTAGGGCTATGTTATCCTTTCTAGATTTAGTAAACCTAATTTCCTTCAAGAACTAAGAAAAAATTATCTAGAAAACCTCCTATAATTATTCATGATTTTTTGAACAACTTTCCTTGAATTATTCAATATATCGAATTCAATTTCTAGACCATTTGATTTCATGTGAAAAGTTTCTGTTCGAGTCGACTCGAGCAATTTTACTCTGGTCGAGCCGGCTCGAATATCTGAGTCTCGTACTCTTGCTCTGGTCGAGCCAACTAAGTCTTTGCTTAGCCGACTCGGTGTTCTGATTATTCTGAGATCGCTCTGGTCGAGTCGACTCGAATATTTTTAGGACTGAGCGAGCCGACTTGAAAGTCGGAAAATCGCTATTTAGGAAGTTCTAAACTATCTTTTCTAAGTACTTCACTCTTTTACTTTACTTTGAACTCACTCCACTTCCCTCGGAAGCTTTACCATTCTTCCAAAAATCATTCTCTAGAGCCTAAAATTCTTTAATCCCTCTGCAATGGCTCCTCGAAGATCTGCGAAGAAGGTTCTTCATATCTGTGAATCAAGCATTCGGAGTATAGACGCAAAAGGAAGAAGGGAAAAGAGAAAAAGGTCTGCTCTAGTCCAGCAAGATGAAGAAACTCCTTCGCCTCTCGGACAGCATGTCTCAATGATCAATCATCCTGTCACTTGCGGAAGAAGGATCGACTTTGCATTCCTAGATGAAATGGGAATGAAAATTGAAAACTGGATAGAGAGTCAAGGGTGGAAGCATTTCTGTTCTTTGGATACATTAACCAACCCTTCACTGGTATGGATGTTTTATGAAAACATTATCATTACAGAATTTCATTTGGAATCTACAGTCAAGGGGAAGATAGTTATAGTAGATGAAGAAAGATTGGGCAGATTATTGTAAATGCCAACGAACGGTGCTACCGAGCTTCTTCTACCGGACAAGGAACACATTCTAAAATTAATTTTGGAGAAAGAAGATGTGAGCACAGTCCAACATGTACAAGCCAATCTATTATCGAAGGAAATGAGGCTGCTACACAATATGATCAGCAGGATATTTCTTCCAAGAACTGGCCGCTTTGATTGGGTCAGTGAGAAGGATATGACAATTATGAGACACTTAATTGAAGAAAAGCCTCTCAACCTTCCCTACATAATGATGATCCAAATGACTGAAGCAGCAAGAAAGGTCAAAGCCTGTCTACCATACGGTATGGTCTTCACTTTGTTATTTGAAGAAGCAGGAATTGACTTATCAAATGAAATAGGCAAGCCATTACACCACTTTGATATCTACTCCTTCAATTCACTAAAAAGAATGGGATATAAGTTGCAAGAAGGAGAATGGATAAAGAAGATGCCTAGTCAGGTTGATGCTACCATTTCTAAAGAAGATGAAGCTGCTGATGAAGAAGGGACTGAAGAAACAATGGTTACTCCATCTGAGCTAAAAAATCTGATACTTCGAAAGATGGAAACAATCTCCAACTCTTTGACTGATCATATGAATTCTGCAATTGAGGAAATTAGAAAGTCAGTTGACAATAGATTGCAAAAATTAAGATATGAACAAGAGCTTCACCAGCAAAAAGTGGATAAGGAAATGGAGGACTTCAAGGAAGAGATCAGAGGCATCATACTACAATCACAAAAGAAAACTGTTCCCACTGAAGATGCTCCTGAATAGATCATCAAGGAATCACTTGACATTCCTGCTCCTGTTCCTTTATCTGATCCACCTAAACCTACTAAGACCAAGAAAGAATCCAAAACCAAGAAGACTAAAGTTCTTAGAGCCCCTGTTAGAACTAGATTCAGGGATTTAAGGTTTAAATCCCTGAAAACTAAGACCTCTGATAGAGTTATAAAAGAAGGATCTTCTTCTTCTAATGAAGAAGAAGAAGAATAGATCTTTTAGTTAGTCTTTTGGTTGTTTCTGAATTTATAAATGTTATACTTTATATATTATGCAACATGAATGTACTTTCATTTTAAACTTGTATGAAAATCTTATCAATGAAGTATTTTTTGTTTTTCTTTACCATCGTGAGCAATGATTCAATCTTTGCACTTGTTATAGTACAACTATAATGAAATTTTAATTAGAATTTCCAAGTTGAGAATGTGATTATCTCAAACAAATATTAAAAACTTTCTCAATCTATTTTAAAATCTAAGCTTTATTTGAAATCACCTTTTTGATTGATTGACAAAAAGAGGGAGAATTATGAAAAATGAGAGTTATAAAAAATGTGAAAAGAAAGATGGAAGAAATATGAAAAGAATGGGAAATTAGTATATATGTTGAGCTTCCTATCAACTACTCTTAAAGTGCATAAAAATAGTGAAAAAGGGGGAGCACAAAAATGATAGCGCTGCTTAAATTACTTTAAAATCTAGAGAAAGGGGGAGATTCTCTTAGAATGATATTGCTCTAATTATTATCTTAATGCTATGATTACTGTTGCATGATCTGATTTACAAATTAATGTTAATTCTGTCAATTTTTTTGGAACTATGATACTCCATGTTTTGTGCTAATTATAATATCATAAAGCATGAGAAGTTCAATACTTTGATGATATACTATGATATCATCTCTTGAGCTCTGATACTTATTTACTAATTTCATTAGCTCTGATACATGTGAATATTTAATTTTCAAATACTACTATACATGTAAAGTATGAAGAATTTTTCATGCCCAGTGTTTTGTCATCATCAAAAAGGGGGAGATTGTTGACCCCATAAGTGATTTTGATGATAACCAAACATTGGAGCATGTACATTTATTTCTGACAACTCTTCAAGTGTTTGACAAGTTTTTGTAGGATGAATAACATGTTCAAACTTCAACTCCTACACTTCTGTTTTCTTGGTTGAGTTGTGTTATAAATGTTTTTGTAAAGAAGAACCCAATCAAAAATGCTAAGAAAAATCAATTAAAAGAGTTACTTCTGTGAGTGTGTGTGCCTTAAATTTTAGTTTGAGTTGGTTTGTGTGAAATTGTAAAAGAGTTGGTGAGAGTTTTCTTTAAGTTCAATTGTAAAAATTCCTGAAGAAGACACTCGAGATGACCCCAAGTGATGAAGAGCCAACTTTGCTTACTGGCACACAGCAAGGATTCTGGAATGCAGCAATCAGAGCCGACTCGATGGAAAGCGAGCCAACTCCAGTGAATCCAAGTTGACTGGAATCAGTCCGAGTCGACCCCTCCAGAGTCTATTTTCTGAAGATTTCTGAGAACAGTCAGGCAAGCCAACCTGAACCAAAAAGAGCCGACTCTGCCAGACCTAATTCTGAAAGCCTGAGAAAGCGAACCGACCCGAACTGCACCGAGCCGACTCTTCCAAAGTAAGGTTTTTTGAACCTAAGAAGAAGAGCCGACCCAAGCTAAAAAGAGCCGACTCCTCGAGTTCAAGTTTTTCAAAGAAAGAAGTTTGAGCCGACCCGAGCTATCAAGAGCCAACTCGTCCAGAGTGATGTTTTACGCCCTGAGACAAAGAGCCGACTGCATTGAAGATTTGGTGACTCGACCTATCGACTCGAAGGATCCGAGCCGACTCGAAGGAGTCCGAGCCAACTCGAACGTCGTTTCCAGGTATTCAAGGCTAGTTCCATAATTTGTTTTTGAATGCTAAAAGGTGCTCCAACGGTCACAAATCATTTCCCAACAATCTATAACGGCTAGAACTACCTTGGGATGATGGAAGACTTTAAATTTGAAGGATTTGAATTTCCTTAAAGCAATGAATTAGAGAGTTCTTCAAAGAAAAGAGAGCTTCATTGAATATCCTACCTGCCAACAATAAAAGAGCACAAGAGCATTCAAGTCAAGCTTTCAAGTCTTCACCAACTCCAATCTGAATCTTGAAGCAACTTTGGGAAGAAGCCACTAAATTAATTAAAGTCTATTCAAGTGCATTTAAGTGGACTTCCAACAAGCTGCACCGGCAACTATCCGATAAGTTGAGTTTGTCATTCTTGTTGCATTTATTTTCAATTCAATTTTTGAATTATTGGGTTATTGGTGAGCCCGGTTGAAAAACCAAATAGGTTCTTGGTGAGCCTTGTTAAAACCAAGGGTTAGGTTCTTGGTGATCCTGTGAAAACCTAGATTTCTTTGGTGAGCCTGTTAAAACCAAAGTGTGTTGGGTTTTCTTTGATGATCCCGTAAAACCAAAGTGTAGAGGTTTTGGATTGTGATCCTGTAAAACAATCTTACTATTTTCGGGTGTGAATATAGTGGAAATCCCAAGTTGTATCTTAGGTAGTGGACGTAGGAGCTGGGTTGCTTCGAACCATTATAAATTTGGTGTGTTTGTGTTGTACTTTCTTGACTCTTTTTAGCTTCTGCATTTTATAATTCTATCACAGCACCTACCACTTGCAAAGGATTTTGAATTGCACATTACTTGCCTTCAGTTTTTTAAAAGACCCAATTCACCCCTCTCTTGGATAGCCACCTGGGCAACATGGCGTCAGATGCTGGCTAGGATACCGCTTATTTTGCCTCATCTTTCCTGGGTGGTAGGGGATGGCTCGTCTATTGACCTCATGCATGATCCTTGGATTTCTGACATCCCATTGAATAGATGGCCGACGTTTGTCTTGGTAGATATCCCTCCGGCTATATCTATTTCTGATCTCATCATTCTGGGTCAGTCTTAGTGGGACGGTCATATGGTATTCTCCCTCTTTGGCCAAGTTCTGGGTAATCGGGTCTTAGCTATCTCTTTACCTATCTTTCCTTGCCCCGACATCAGAGTCTGAAGACAAACTACTCAGACGCGGGTATTGCTGTTAGCGTTGATGCCTATTGTTTGCCAGCAGCCTACCGTCACTCGAGACTTAGCTTGGATATGGTCCTTGCCAGTTCATCCGAGGGTCTCCTTGTTTCTCTGGAGGGTTGCCTAGAGCCGGCTCCCCACACCGGACCTTTTGCTCATGAGAGGCTTGTATATACTGTATGCCTGCCCTGTGTATGGCTCTGAGTGTGAGACGCTTGCCCATGCTCTGTTTCTGTGCAGCCGAGCTCTTTCTATGTGGCGACTGGCTAGGATGGACTCCTTTCCCCGCCAGGAGCTTGATGTTGTACAGGCTTTCCTCTCCTCCTTGCGGTTAGGTGCAGACTCTTCTCTCATATCCTTCCAAGCGTATATTGCTTATCACCTTTGGCTATCCAGGAATGACTTGCTCTTCAATTCTGCTAGATGTTCTCCCAGGATGATTATTGAGAGAACTAGGGCTAGCTCCCTGGAGTTCTGTTCTACGGCGAACAGGTTGGAGATCTTGGGTTCCTTTTCTGCTCCCCGAGCATTCTAGCGAGTTTTTATCTCCTGGGAACCCCCTCTTCCATCCTTCTTCACCATCAGCTTCGACGGGAGCCTTCGTGGTAGGTAGGGAGGTTATGCTTTCGTCATCAAAGACTTCCGTCTTGGGTTCCTGGCGGCGGGTGGCCTTCCTTCTATCTCCTCCTTGGTCCCAGGTGTTGAGCTGATGGCTGCTTGGGCTGGGATTCACTATGCCCGCCATATTCTCCGCATTGACCATCTCATCATCGAGGAAGATTCTTGACAATATTGCCTAGATTCGGCAGTCACTGAGATCGCGCTCGGTTCATCCCCTTCTTCAGGATATTGGGCTCTTGCTGCAGGGCTATGCGTTTGTGGTGATTCATCAAGTCTTTCGGGAGGCTAATTCAGTGGCTGACTGAGTCGCTTCTTACGTTGCCATTCACTCTGTACCAGTTTTGTGGTCGGACCGGTGTCTAGCCCTTGTACAGCTTAGGGATCTCCTTCTCTCTGACCTTTTGGATTGTATTCATACTCGTTCTGCTAATTGAATACATCACTTAAAAAAAAAAAAAAAAAAAATTCTTATTTTCATAAAAAAAAAAAAAAAAAGCTTCTTATTTAAATCATTAGTCCTACTCTGGCAGGAAGGTAAAAGTCTTTTGGTTATTTTGCGTTGATGTGAAACCATTGCCTAAACAAACCACCGAAGAATATGGACCAAGACTGTTAAATAAACTTGTAACAAACCTAAGATCTCGTTTACTGCATGCCAATATTACTCATATATACCTGCATATTACTAACAGTTGTATTTTGGTGCCTCTCTTAAATTGGAAAAATATTGGACGTTCAAATCTCGTTAAGGTTATAACCAAACCATTGATTTAGGGCCGTAGATGTGTGTGAAGCTACGAGGATTCGGGATTACAGATACTCATCCTTAGAATTTTTCTATCTGTACGTAATGCAAGTGGTTGATCTTGGACCATGAGTGTATGTTGGATTGCTATAATTCAATGACCGACGGAAATTTAATTGGAAAAGAAAGAAGACAAAAAATAAAAAAAGAGAGGTTATAATCAACACAAAAATGAGACTTTATGCTAACAAAATCTAATTAATCAAGAAAGAAAAAAAATTGTATTTTAGATCTAGAGACAATACATGATAGCCTTTGCCAACTTTCCAATTTAGCATTCCAATCGTCATGTACATCCATGGCATGTCACATGTGCATGATTCTCGCTACCTACTTGTTGCTGGAGCTTTTCAATAGAAATAATTTCTATGTCTAAGAATTTGCATGCATGTTTGCAGTAGCGTGATTTGTCGCATTACTTCTCCCTCTCGATAACCACCGCTACAAATAGAAGGGAATGATTGAAGTGAGGGGGATTCCATGTGGTTGATATGACCATGTTCATATTTTGAAAATTTGGTTATTAGTGGCCGGTGAGGCTGAACGTGTCTCATGTTGATCGAGTATTAATATATATGTGATCGAAAATTAATATATATATATATATATATATATATATATATATATATATATATATATATATATATATGTGTGTGTATTCTATTTGACTCACAGAGATGTTAGCAAGATGTAAAATTTATATCCATATTTATGTTAATAGATATAAATATAAATTGGATAATGAAAGTATGGATATAAGTCAAATAATTAAATTTTATGATTACAAAATCAAAAACATTATCAAGTGGATAGTAAATCAAGTTAATAATTTATCAACATACTTATATATTTTTCTTAGAAGTTTATGAGTATTATATAAAATTAAATAGAATTATATATAAATAAAATTAGATATTCGGATGCAGATTCAAATAGTTGTCTATCGAAATTCTTATCAATTTTTGTTTAATGGATATGAATATGGATATGGATATGGATGATACACATATTTCTATACATATCTTGATAGATTCAAGATTTGTATACAAATCATTATCTATTTTTATTAAATGGACGTGGGTATAGATTCGGATAGATATTGTTTGGTTCACTTTTATCTCTATTCATGCATCTTGGATGAGCACTATCAGTAAGGTCCAACAGATTAATGGTGAAGTGATGGATTATGCATTAAAGTCTTTGATTAATCAAACTTAAATCCATAACCGGACAATTATGATCCAACACCATCACGAGTTTAGTTTGACTTACTTGTATTAAACTACAATCTAGCACATGTATATACATTTGTCATATTGTTCTGATGTACTTAAGGCAAGTGGATCTTCTTTACCTTGCATTGTTACTTATATTAGTTTAGATCAAAATGGTTGGCTTCATTCAAATTAATTTTGACCTAAACCTAGTTAATACATGAAGTCTATCGCAAATTCTAAACCTGTATCTAGATCTAGTATTTACATGTTGAAAATAAACTCAAACCCATGCAATCAGGTTCATTGATCTATCATCATCCTCGAGTTCAACTTGAGTTTAGGATTACTTTTAGGTGAAGCACAAGATTATTCTAGATATCTCAAGCTAAGCCCAGAACAAGGGCATGTTTGGTTTGGAATAGGAATGCGCAGGAGTAACTTTTATTTCAGCCATTTAGTTTAGGAAAGTCCCATTACAACTTTATGAAAAATAAGAATGCTTTAATTCTCCAAAATAAAATTCCTACACTCCTTTAATAATCAAATCTCATTCTGAGACAAATGCATTAACAAAATCTAATTAATCAAGAAAGAAAAAAAATTCAATTTTAGATCCTTGGCTAAACTTTCCAATTTAGCATTCCAAGCATCATGCACATTTATGGCATGTCACATGTGCGTGAATCTCGCTTCTTACTTGTTGCTGGAGCTTTTCAATAGAAATATTTTTTACATCTAAACTTCACATGCATACTTGGAATAGCATGATTTGTCACATTACTTATCCCTCTTGGCAACCACCGCTACAAATAGAAGCGAATGATTTAAGTGAGGGGGAATCCTGGTGGTTGATATGGCCACACGTTTATATTTTGAAAAGTGAGGGGGAATCCAGGTGGTTGATATGGCCACGTTTATATTTTGAAAATTGGTTGCAAGCGGCCCGTGAAGCTCGACGTGTCTCGTGTACAGCTTGGTCCGTAAAAAATCTAAAATTGGATATCTAGATACATATGTATATTTATGCATATACAAATACATATGTATATATGTGTATATATGATGTGGCGGGATTGCTGACATGGAATCCATGTTAGATCCTATTAGATGCCACGTCATACGAAGCGGTCACAATGGATGCCTTTGCCCGGACTCCTTCGCCCGGCCGCGCTCCCTTCGGGTCGAGATGCCATGGCCGAAGTCAAGCTCCGCCTCTCCATATAGGTTCCACCTCGGATAAAGAGATCCACGGTCGAAGGAATTCGCCGCTCTCCCTACATGGAGGCCCGACACCCGAGGACCGCGAAAAGACACCTGCCAGGCCGTGATGATGGTCCCAGCTGTCACTTATACCAAAATGGAAAGAATCCCTGAATCGAGGCTCTGCGCTCTCCACCAACCATCTGCACCTTCCAAAAGAGGAAGTCAACCAGCAGATCCGGATCCAGGAGGCGACGGCCCTTCGATCGAGATCCTGCTAGGTTACCCGAAAGGGAGCGACCAAAAAGAATATCAGAGCAAACGGTAGGTTCCCTACCACAAATAAGGAAAGGCAACCTGTCCAAGGTACGAAACATCGCCGTATGCGCCCGTAAACATGGGGAAGATCCCAAGGTAAGCAATGCGCAATGACCCTGGCAAAAAGGGGTCTCCCAGATTCAAATGAGGTAAGTGAAGCTAAGTTCAGATCCAGTCAAGTGAGGGCCAAGGGGCAAGAAGAGGGCAGCGCACAAGAAGACCACTGCTCTAGGCTACCGCAAAACCCCCAGGAGGGGTCTTAACGGATACAGCCACTCAGCTTGAGCTCTCCTCTGCTGCCACTCCCACACTCTGCTCTTGACCCACTCGCACTCTCTCATTTCATAAACCCTCCTCCTAGTGTGGAGTCCACCCTCGGGCTCGACCGGGAGGATCTGTTCCCCTAGATCGTCACTGACTTGAGCATCAGAGTGCTCCCACCGGGATTCCCGGCCCGGGTCTCTAATTTTATTTTGCAAGTTTGGCCGTCCGAGCAGGATCCCGAGCAATAGGAGCACGGTCCGAGTTCGACCTCAGCTACAGGCCATAGCGATATTGGCGGCAACAATATATATATGCATATGTATATATATGTACATATATATATATGCATATGTATACATAAATACATGTATGTATACACACACATACATATATATATACATATATATATACATATATATATACATACATATATATATACATATATATATACATACATATATATACATATATATATACATACATATATATATACATATATATATACATACATATATATATACATATATATATACATACATATATATATACATATATATATACATACATATATATATATATATACATATATATATATATGCATATATATATATATATGCATATATATACATACATACATATATATATATATACATACATTCATATATATACATACTGTTGCTGCCCGACCGCCGTAGCCTGTAGCTGGAGATGACCTCGAACCGTGTCCTCGTCGCTCAGGAACCTGCTCGCATGCCCGGACCTGCAAAATAGAGGAGACCCGGGCTGGTGATCCCGATGGGGGCACTCCGATGCTCAAGTCAGTGGCGATCCAAGGGAACAGATCCTCCTGGTCGTGCCCCGTAGATAGACTCCACGCTAGGAGGGGAAAATTATATACTTGGAGAGTGTGAATGGATTGAGAATAGAGCGGGGGAAGTGGCAGCGGAGGAGTGTTTAGGCTGGATGGTTGTGTCTGTCAAGACCCTTCCGGTGAGTCTCCGGTAGCCTAGGACACTTGGCCTCTCAGTTGCTCTCCTGTATGTCATCCCTTTCGCCCGTTTCTTACATACCTTCTTCTTGGAACATTGGAGAACTCTTTTAAGCTAGGATTGCTGCGCGCCGCCTACCTTGGGATCCTCCCCTCGCTTACAGGCACGTGCAGCAACGTTCCATGCCATGCACGAGGTGCTTTTTCTCATTCGTGATAAGGAACTACACCGTGCGCTCTGACCCTCCCTCTAGTCGCTCCACTTTGGAAAACCTAGCAGAGCCTCGATCGGGGGGCAGTCGTCCCCTAGATTTGAATCTTTTGGGTTGACTTCTTCTTTTGGATGGCACAGACGGTCGGTCAGGAGCGCGGTGCCTCGATCGAGGGATCCCTTCCCCTTCGGTGTAAGTGGTAGCAGGGGCAATTATTGCGGCCTGGCGGGCGCCCCTCCATGGTCCTTGGGTGGCTTACCACCATTCAAGGAAGGCGGCGACATCCCTTAGCCGCCAGTCCCCTCGTCCGAAGTGGGGCCAGTCCAGGGAGCAGAAACTCGACTTCAGCGAGGGCGCCTCGACCTCGAGGGAGCCACATAGAAAAGAAGCTCGAAGAAAGCCGGAGCTCAACTTCGGCCAGGGCGTCTCGACCTCGAGGGAGCCACCTGGCGAAGGAGTCCAAAGAGAGCCGGAGCTCGACTTCGGCCAGGGCATCTCGACCTCGAGGGAGCCACCTGGCGAAGGAGTCCAAAGAGAGCCGGAGCTCGACTTCGGCCAGGGCATCTCGACCTCAAGGGAGCCACCTGGCGAAGGAGTCCAAAGAGAACCGGAGCTCGACTTCGGCCAGGGCATCTCGACCTCGAGGGAGCCACCTGACGAAGGAATCTGAAGAGAGCTGGAGCTCGACTTCGGCCAGGGCATCTCAACCTCGAGGGAGCCACCTGGTGAAGGAGTTCGAAGAGGGAGCTAGAGCTCGACTTCGGTCAGGGTGTCTCAACCTCGAGGGAGCCACCTAGCGAAAGAGTTTGGAGAGAGACGAAGCTCGACTTTGGCCAGGGCGTGTCGACCTCGAGGGAGCCACTTGGCGAAGGAGTCCGAAGAGGGACGTCCGACATGGCAGCTTCCTCTGACGTGGCATCTGACTGGGTCTGACATAGGTTTCACGTCAGCAATCCTGCCATATCATTTGCCCCTTACTCTCAAGTCTCGTTAGTGCACGGCGCTCGGGGCGAAGAAAGTAAATGCGGTGCTGACATGGAAAGGCCAAAATTCGGCATCATTATTGCCATGATCGTCGGTGCCTCGCAAGGCGAACCTCCAAGCCAATACGGGGATGACACGTAGACTTGTCCGAGGAGGCTTTATGGTTGATGCAGAATTTGAAAGGTCATGAGCGAACCGAAGCATTGCCTTCTATCGATTGCTGACACGTGGCGCAGATCCGATGACGGCGACTCTGGAATGGTACGGTTGTGGTCGAATCATTTCGAAAGGAAGGACGGTTCTCTAAAAACACTTCCTCTTTCAAACTCCTCGTGCCTGCTAGTGAACCAGAGTCTCCTCTCTTCCCCCGGCCATCCTTTTCCTCCAAGGCTAGCCAGGTTCATCCTCTTCATTCTTCTTTTTTTTTTGGTTGGGTAGAGTTCATCTTTAGGATTAGGATCTTTCCGGACCTCATCCATCTCCTTTCTCCTCCTTCTCTGTTCTTTCTCCTTCATCTTCTTCCTTGAGATGTCTCGTTGGGGTCGCAACTTTCGTCCCTCGACCAATCCTGATGAGACTGGGCCTTCTCGGTCGAGGACTCCTTCTTCCTCCGATGAGGAGGAAGAAGTCCACTTCGAGATTTGCAAAAGGCCTTGCCCCACAGGAATCGTCATAGGGGAGCCTAGGGCCCGCCCTCGGCCTCCTCCTGAAGCTTCTTTTGAACCTTCTCGGTCGACTGGTCCTGGATGTATTGCTTTGGCGATAACCGGCTAGGAGCTCTCGATCATCCGGGAGACCTTCGGTGTCTCGGATTCCATCCAGCTCTCGGTCCCATGACCGGGGGAATGGATCACCTCCAATAGCCCGGGTCGGAATGCCCTTTATGAAGAAACCCTCGTAAGGGGCCTTCAATTCTTGCTTCATCCCTTCTTTCTTTCTGTGCTGAGCCATTATCGTCTAGTTCTGGCTCAGTTGGTTTCGAATGCAGTCGGTTCCGAACGCAGTCAAGATAATTTTTTGCTTCATCGTTCTCTGCCACTTCCACGGGATCGTAGCCCATTTCTACTTGTCATGGTTTTCTTTATCCTGAAACGCCACCTGACCGAGGATGGGTGATGGTTTATTTCTCCACACCCAAAGGGCATCAAGTTTGAGCTCCCTTCTTTCATCAAAGGATGGAAAAGCAAATACTTCTTTGCTTCCGTCGAGGGGGTCGATTGGGTTTGGAGCAACCCAGACTGGACCCCGAATCGGAACTCTGCTATCGAGGTGGCTAATCGGGAAATTTACGACTAGCTCCGTGCTGACCAAATCCCTTCCCTCGAGGTTCTGCTATTGGAGCAGTACCTGTTTGAAGTCGAGGCCAGCCTAATGCAGGAGTTGGGTGAGTTCGGTGCAAGCTCTACTTGTTTTTGTTTTCTGCTTGTCCCCTCAAGCTCGGAACTGACCTCGTTATTCTTTGTGCAGGCATGAAGTACTCCATGGATGAACTCCTCGCGCTCTCCAGGAAGAGGGGTGCACCGGCGATGGTTAGAGAGTCCCCGACGAAGAGGGCTCGGAACGAGGATAGTAGAAGGGCTGCATCCACCATGCCATCCGAGCCGAGCAGGAGGATGGCCGAACTTGTCCCCGAACTATCGAGGCAGCGAGACATGCCCTCAGTCCGAGAGCCTGACGTGGTCACCTGGGCCAGGTCCATTGTCGCCGTTGTGGCGCCCCCACCTCCTGAAGTTGTCGAGGTGGAAGTGGAAGAAGAGCAGGAGAGGAGGGAGCCGCTGTCAGCGACACCATTTAGCATGGCGGCGAGCCCCCACAGAGATTCCGAGATGTTCTCGGCCAGTCATGGGGGCGATGCCATGGTAGCATTGAAGAAGAAGAACTCCCACAAGTTGCCCTTCAAGGTGGCACCGAATGCCTTGTTGGTCCGGGATCGGGCCCTCGTCGAGCGCATGATGGACTTTGCCATCCAACTGCACGATCGGCGAGAAAAAGTAGGAAGGCTCCTGGCCGATGCCATCCTTGGCAGCTTTCCATAGCTCTTCTCGATGTGTACTCTTGTCTTTTCCTCTTTCCCTTTCTCTTCTTTCTTTTCTTCTTTTTTTTGGCTGATATCTTCCTTGGCGCAGCTTGGAACGGACCTCTTGCTCATATGAGACTACTGCAAGAACTGGGCCAAGAGGGACAAGTAGCGGGCACTACAACTTGACTCGCTGGTGATTGAGGTCAAGCTGAAGACGAACATGGCCTGGGAGGCCGAACAGAAGAACAAAGAGCTGAGGGCCGAGGCGGCAGGCACCGAGAGGCGCCTCAAGGGCCTGGAGGAGTCCTTGGACCGGGAGAGGAATGGGCCAGATGCCGGGCCGAGGAGCTCAAGGCCAGGGAGGCTAGAGTGAAAGAGCTCAGCACCGAAGTGGCCCGGGAGAGGGAGCAGGCTCAAACCCTTCGGGCTCAGCTGGAGGCGGCAAAGGAGTGGGCTGCTACCACCAAGAGGAAGGCTACTGCCGTCGAAGAGAAGGTTGTGGTGGCGGTCGAATTAATGGAGGCTACGAAGAAGGAGGCTGCCATGGTAGTGCCAAATTCAAGGTCTCGAAGGAGTTCGATGTTGAGTTCCATGAACTAGCCACGGACTTGTTCTTCAAGGGGTTCATGTTCTGTCGGTCCAAGGTGGCGGAGCTCATTCTGGACATGAACTTGAATGGTCTTGCCTTCTCGGCTGCTTCGTGCGGGAGCCCAATCTTGGCTTTGGCCGAATTGGAGGAACCCGTAACTACTGTCGACGTAGCCCCGATGCCAAAGATCCCAGAAGACGTCACCCAAACTATGCGCCGTCCTGGGAAGGAGCCAGCGAAGTAGCATAGGAGCCTCCCTTCTTCTTGTACCTCTTCTTTTATTATTTCTGTCTGGGCTACCTGGCCAGTTGTGGCCCAGAGACAATGTAATACCTTGAAAAATCTTTAATGAAATTTTCATATATCTTGCTTTACTTGTGTACTTTCGCATTCTCAATACTCTGGCAACTTTCCTTCCTTTTCTTCTCAACTGCCCACGTACACGTCTTTGCTAAGGCATCTTGCCTTGAGTCTCTAAGTCCTTGGGCTCTTTCCTACCAAGCTCCAGGTATGTGGGGCGGTTAGGAAGGAAGTCCTTGACTTGCTGAGTCGTTCCCACCTCATAAGCAACGTGGCAATAGGGCTTCGTGTTCTTCCTCGGAAGAGGTCTAGGCGACCTCGAGTGGAACCATCTCCAAGCGTGCATGGTGTGACCGAGCCAGGATGTTGCACTCGGTGGGCCCACCAGGTGACTATGAGGTGCCGAGCTTTGAGAGTTTCTGGGCTTAAGGTGCTGGGCTTCATGAGTTTCTGAGCTTAAAATACCGAGCTTCAAGAGTTTTTGGTCTTGAGAGTGCCGGGCTTCAGGAGTTTCCGGGCTTGGAGTGCCGGGTTTCAGGAGTTTTCGAGCTTGGAGTGCTAGGCTTCAGGATTTTTCGAGCTTGAAGTGCCAGGCTTCAGGAGTTTCCGGGCTTAGTTTGCTAGACCTGGGTTCGAGCAGCGACATTCCTACAAGGTAAAAGTGATTTGCACAAGAGGATCTTTATCATTAATGGAGGAAGGCCTTACATCACTGATAATATATTCTCAGATTGTTGGCATTCCAAGTCCGTGGGAATCTGGTGCCATCCAACTCCGCTAGGTAGTAGGCTCCTTGGGGAAGAGCCTCGACCACCTTATAGGGGCCCTCCCAATTCGGCGAGAGCTTGCCACACTCTCGGGGTTAGGAGGCTTTAGCTCGGTGCAACACCAGGTCACATGGGCAGAAGATCTTTGGCCTCACCCGCATGTTGTAGTACCGAGCTACCCGCTGCCAGTAGGCCGCCATCTAGAGTCGAGCCTTGTCTCTCGTTTCCTCGAGGATGTCCAAGTTAAAAAGAAGGTAGGCAGGATTTTTTACCTCATCATACTGTTCCACCCGCAGTGTGGACACACCAAGTTCGACCGGGATGATGGCTTCCATGCCGAAGACGAGGCTGAAAGGTGTCTCATCCATGGCCATTATGGGTGTTGTGCGGTAGGCCTAAAGGATGCTGGGAAGTTCTTCTGCCCATCTATCCTTGGCCTGGTCTAACCTGGTTCAAAGTCCTTGGAGGATAGTCTGGTTGGTCACCTTAGCCTCTTCGTTGGTCTGGAAGTGAGCCACCGAGGTGAAGCGATGGTGAATGAAGAGGTCAGCATAGAATTTTTTGAACTCTCGGTTATCGAACTACCATCCATTATCGGTGATGATGTTGTGGGGGAGTCCAAAATGGTAGATGATTGATTTCCAAAAGAACTGACAGACCTTGGCTTCGGTAATCCGTGCTAGTGGCTCTGCCTCCACCCATTTGGTGAAGTAATCAATAGCCACTATCAGGAACTTGCATTATCCGGATGTAAGAGGGAATGGACCAAGGATGTCCATCCCCCACTGGGCAAATGGCCAGGGTGAGGAGAGTTGGGAGAGTGGCGTCGCTGGTTGACGCTATATGTAAGTGTGGCACTGACAGCGATCGCACTTCCTTATGAAGTCGGTGGCGTCCTCCCTCACGGTTTCCCAGTAGTATCCCTGATGGAGGGCCTTATACGCTAGTGTCCTCCCTCCGACGTGATTCCCGTAGAAGTCTTCATGTATTTCTTAGAGCACAAAGGCTACCTCTATGGGTCTCAAGCACTTCAAGAACGGATAGGAGTAGGATCTGTGGTAGAGCTGCCCATCCATCAGGATGAATCGTGCGGCCTTCTTCTCGATGAGGCCAGCCTCCATTCAATCTGCTGGTAGGGTGCCGTCAGTGATGTATCTGATGTACTGGTCCATCCAGCTGGGCTTTGGGGGCAGCTGGGCTCTGGGGTGACCTGCCGGCATTCTTCGGGAGCTTCGTAGCTTGGATTTTCTAGGTACTCAATGTGGGCAAGCCCTAGTGATGAGTCCAGCAAGGTCGTGAGCCTTAACAGAGCATCGGCGCAAGCATTCTCTCTACGAGGGATGTGGGAGATGCTGAAGTGTCGAAAGCCTGCTGTGCTCGAGCAGACCCGTTCCAGGTACTTCATCATCTGGGGATCTTGGGCCTCATATTCTCCTGATACCTGCCCGGCCACCAACTGGGAATCGGTGAAGACCTTCAAGTTGAGTACACCCAGCTCGCGGGAGACTCTTAGCCCCGAAAAGAGTGCCTCATACTCTGCCTGGTTGCTGGTTGCCGTGAATCGAAAGAGGAGAGCACACTCGGCTACAATCCCGTCACCATTAGTGAGGATGAGGCCTGCCCCGCTCCTGCCCGCATTGGACGCGTCATCCATATAAAGGACCCAAGACTCCTCCTCGACTTCGGGCTCCACTTGATGCTTCGGGGTGGTCTGCTTCGGCTCTTTGGTAAGTCCCGCGCACTCGACTAGGAAGTCGACCAACACCTGGGCCTTCTGAGATGGCCTTGGTTGGTATGCGATGTCAAATTCACTAAGTTTCAACACCCACTTGGCCAAGCATCCGGATGCATTGGGGTGACTAAGCATAACCCTCAGTGGTTGGTCTATCAAAACCACAATCGGATGCGCTTGGAAGTACGGCCCGAGGTACTAGGCAGATATTATAAGAACAAAAATTAACTTTTTTGAGCAGGTATACCTGATCTCCGCATCTCGGAGGATTTTGCTGGCATAGTACACCAGTTTCTGGGATCCGTCCTCATCTGTGCGGATAAGAACTAAGCTAACTACCCCTGGGGTGATCGCCAGATACAGCAGGAGTTCCGCTCCTTCCTCCGGCCTGGAGAGCAGCGGTAGTGACATACACCAAGAACTTCTTCAACTTCTCAAATGCTGCTTTGTATTCTTCGATCTAGACGAAGTCGTGCACTTTGCGCAACACCTTAAAGAAAGGCAAGCAGCAGTCAGCCAACCTCGAGATGAACTGGCTCAAGACTGCAATTCGGCCCGTTAGGCATTAGACCTGCTTTTTTGAGGTGGGGTGCTCCATGTCGACGATTGTCTGGACCTTCTTCGGGTTCACTTTGATTCCCCTCTGAGTGACCATGAAGCCAAGGAACTTCTCTGCCGCTACACCGAAGGTACACTTCAAAGGATTCAGCTTCATCTTGTGCACCCGGAGGTTTTGGAAGGCCTCCACCAGGTCGGCGATGTGGTCTGACTTCGGCTTGCTCATAACGAGCATGTCGTTTACATATACTTGCATGTTTCGGTCAATTTGGTCCTTGAAGACCCGATTGACCAATCACTGGTACGTGGCACCAGCATTCTTCAAGCCGAAAGGCATCATCTGGTAGCAGTACATCTCCCGATCAGTGATGAAGGCAGTGAGCTCCTCATCCTCTGGATGCATTCGAATTTGATTGTATCTGGAGAAAGCATCCATAAGGGAGAGCAAGCAGTGCCCCGAGGTGGCATCCACTAATTAATCGATCTGCGGTAAAGGGAAGCTATCCTTTGGATAGGCTCGATTGAGGTTGGTGTAGTCCATATAGATGCTCCACTTTTCATTGTTCTTCTTGACCATGACTACATTTGCCAGCCAGCTAGGGTATTGTACTTCACGGACAAAGCCGGCTACGAGGAGCTTATCCACCTCCTTATTGATTGCCCGTTGCCTCTCCGGGGTGAATCTTCTCTTCTTCTATCGAACAGGACGGTACTTCGAGTTAATGCTCAACTTGTAAGTGATGATGTCAGGGGGAGTCCCGGGCATGTCTGCCACCATCCAAGCGAACACGTCTGCGTTCGCTCGAAAGAATTCCAACAGGTGGGCCCGCTCCTTTTGCAGCTAGGCCCTAATTTGCATCGTCTTCGTCGGGTCGGCTCCGAGTGGATATGATAGCAGGCGCTCGACCAGACCACCTCTGGGGTCCTGCGCCCTTTGGTCGAGGTCATCGGTACTGGGATCTTCCTCAAAGGTTTTGGCCCCAGGAATGGCTTGGAGATAGTATTGGATCGGCTGAGGTGGCCCCCTCATTTCTCTAACACCATGAGTGGGAAACTGCACCAATAGTCACTTGGTGGAAATGATCGCATCGAGTAGATTGAGCCTGGGGCAGCCAAGAATCATGTATAGGCCAAGGGAAGCCTAACAACTATGAAGGTCATCATGACGGTGCTCTGCCGAGGTGGCGCCCCAACAGTAACAGGGAGAGTGATTTCCCCCTTGACTCTTATGGAGTCCCATGTAAAATCGACAAGGGGAGTGTGCACAGGCCTTAGTTAAGCAGAGGACATATTCATCTTGGAGAAAGCATAATAAAAAAGGACATTAGTCGAACTTCCACTATCGACCATAATTCGATTTATAGGATGCTTGGCGATCGTCATCTCGATGACCACATCATCATTATTTATATTTTCATTTCCAGATTCCCTCTCCCTCATAAAGGGGAGTACATTTTCCAAACTTTCTCATCCCCGGGCCCTCTTGGGTGCGCGTTCGATTCCCCAACATATCATCCCCACAGGCTTCTCGGTGGGCCGGTTGTCGACTGCAAGGATCGAAGGAAGAGCAGCGAGCGCCTGAGGTTCCACTAGGGTCTTGCCCCCCATGAACCTTCTGAGATAGCCCCTCCTTATGAGATCTTCAATTTCTCTCTTGAGGTGGTGGCACTCCTTGATGTCGTGGCCGTGGTCATAGTGGAATTGGTAGTACTTCATCTTGTCGCGATCGTTAGACAGCCTCAGTGAGGGTGGGCGATGCAGGTAGCACTTGTCCTCAATCTCCATTAGGATCTTCGTCCTCGGAGCCAGGAGAGGTGTGTATCTTTCTCCTGGAATGGGGCCACTCTTCGGCTTCAACACCGAAGAGTGCCGCCACCTCAAGAGGGAGATTGAAAACCTCATAAGGAGGGGCTACCTCGGAAGGTTCGTGGGGGGCAAGACCCTGGCGGAACCCCAGGTGCTCGCTGCTCTCCCATCGGTCCCTGTAATCGACAACCAGCCCACCGAGAAGCCTGTGGGGATGATATGTTGGAGAATCGAGTGCGCCCCCAAGAGGGGCCAAGGAGGAGAAAGTTTGGAAAATGTACTCCCCTTTGTAAGGAAGAGGGAATCTGGGGTTGAAAATGTAAACAATGATACCATGGTCATCGAGATGACGATTGCTAAGAATCTTGTAAAATGGATTATGGTTGATAGTGAAAGTTTGACTGATATCCTTTTTTACGGTGCTTTCTCCAGGATGAATCTATCCTCTGCTCGACTTAGGCCTGTGCACACTCCCCTCGTCGGCTTTACAGGGGACTCCATGAGAGTCGAGGGGGAAACCACTCTCCCTATTACTGCCGGGTGCCACCTCGGCAGAGCACCATCATAATGACCTTCATGGTTGTTATGCTTCCCTCAGCCTACAACATGATTCTTGGCCGCCTCGGGCTCAACCTGCTCGACGCAGTCATTTCCACCAAGCAGCTATTGGTGCAGCTTCCCACTCCTTATGGTGTTGGAGAAATGAGGGGGGCACCTCAGCCGATCCAACACTATCTCCAAGCCATCCCTGGGGCTAAGACCTCCGGGGAAGACCCAAGTGCCGACGACCTCGACCAAAAAGCACAGGACCCTAGAGGTGGTTTGGTCAAATGCCTGCTGTTGTATCCACTCGGAGCCGACCCAGCGAAGATGGTGCAAATTAGAGCCCAGGTGCAAGAGAAGAAGCGGGCCCACCTATTAGAGTTCCTTCGAGCGAGCACAGACGTGTTTGCTTGGACGGTGGCAGACATGCCAGGGATTCCCCCTTACATCATCATCCACAAGTTGAGCATCGATCCGAAGTACCGCCTTATCCGACCGAAGAAGAGAAGCTTCGTCCCAAAGAGGCAACATGCAATCAATGAGGAGGTGGATAAGCTCCTCGCAGCCGGTTTTATCCATAAGGTACAGTATCCCAACTGGCTGGCGAATGTAGTTATGGTCAAGAAGAACAATGAAAAATGGAGGATCTGTGTGGACTACATGACCTCAATTGGGCCTGTCCAAAGGATAGCTTCCCTCTGCTGAAGATCGATCAATTGGTGGACGCCACCTCGGGGCATTGCTTTCTCTCCTTCATGGATGCATTCTCTGGATACAATTACATCCGGATGCATCCGGAGGATGAGGAGCACACTACCTTCATCACAGATCGAGGGACATACTGCTACCGGATGATGCCTTTCAGCTTGAAGAATGCTGGTGCCACGTACCAGTGACTGGTCAATCAGGTCTTCAAGAACTAGATTGGTTAAAACATGCAAGTATATGTGGATGACATGCTCGTTATGAGCAAGTCGAAGTCAGACCACGTCACCGACCTAGTGGAGGCCTTCACAATCTCTACATGCACCAGATGAAGCTAAATTTGGTAAAGTGCGCATTCGGCATAGCAGCAGGGAAGTTCCTTGGCTTCATGGTTACCTAGAGGGGAATCGAAGCGAACCCTGAGAAGGTCTAGGAAATCGTTGACATGGAGCATCCCACCTCGAAGAAGCAGGTCCAATGCCTGACAGGCCAGATTGCCACCTTGAGCCGATTCATCTCGAGGTCGGCTAACCGCTGCTTGCCTTTCTTTAAGGTATTGTGCAAAGTCCATGACCTTGCTTGGACCGAAGAATGCAAAGCAGGCTTTGAGGAGTTGAAGAAGTTCTTGGCATCATCGCTGCTGCTCTCCAGACCGGAGGAAGGAGAGGAACTCCTGTTATATATGGCGATCACCCCGAGGGCCATCAGCTCGGTCCTTGTCCGCACAGATGAGGATGGATCCCAGAAACCGGTGTACTATGCCAACAAAATCCTCCGGGATACGGAAATCAGGTACACCTACTCAGAAAAGTTAATTTTTGCTCTTATAATGTCTGTCCAGCATCTCAGGTCATACTTTCAAGCATATCCTATTACGATCATGATGGACCAACCGCTGAGGACCATACTTAGCCACCCTGAAACCTCTGGATGCTTGGCTAAGTGGTCTCTGATGCTAAGCGAATTCGACATCTCGTACCGATCGAGGCCATCCCAGAAGGTCCAAGTGCTGGCTAACTTCTTAGTCGAGTGCACTGGCATGAGCGAGGAGCTCGAGGAGACCACCTCGAAACCTCAGCTGGAGCCCATAACCGAGGAGGAGACATGGGTCCTCCATGTGGATGGCACATTTAACTCAGGAGGAAGAGGAGCAGGTCTCATCCTCGCCAACGGAGATGGGGTCGTGGTTGAATGTGCACTCCATTTCTGATTCGCAGCAACCAATAACCAGGCAGAGTATGAGGAACTCCTTGCGAGACTCAAAGTCTCCCGCGAGCTGGGTGTGCCCAACCTGAAGGTCTTCACCGATTTCCAGCTGGTGGCAAGACATGTCTCAGGAGAATATGAGGCCGAGACCCCCAGATGATGAAGTACCTAGAGCGGGTCCGCTCGAGCACGATAAGCTTTCAGTGCTTTAGCATCTCCCACATCCTTCACGGAGAGAATGCTCGCATCGATGCTTTGTCAAGGCTCGCGACCTTGCTAGACTCGTCACTGGGGCGAGCCCACATTGAGTACCTAGAAAATCCAAGCTACGAGACTCCTGGAGAGGTCCAATAGGTCACCCCGGAGCCCAGTTGGAAGACCAGTACATCAGATACATCGCTATCGGCACTCTACCAGCAAATCGAGCAGAGGCTGGCCTCATCAAGAAAAAGGCCATGCGATTTGTCCTGATGGACGGTCAGCTCTACCACAGATCCTACTCCTATCCGCTCCTGAAGTGCCGAGACCCATAGAGGCAGCCTTTATGCTCCAAGAAATATATGAAGGCCTCTGTAGGAATCACGTCGAAGGGAGGATGCTAGCATATAAGACCCTCCGTCAAGGGTACTACTAGAAAACTATGAGGGCAGATGCTGCCGACTTCATGAAAAAGTACGACCGCTGCCAGTGCCATGCTCATATATAGCGTCAACCAGCGGCACCACTCTCCCAACTCTCTGCACCCTGGCCGTTCGTCCAGTGGGGGGTGGACATCCTTAATCCATTCCCTCCTACATCCGGACAACGCAAGTTCCTGATAGTGGCTATTGACTACTTCATCAAATGGGTGGAGGCAGAGCCACTAGTAAGGATCACCGAAGCCAAGGTCCGACAGTTCTTCTGGAAGTTGATCATCTGCCATTTCGAACTCTCCTGATACATCATCACCGATAATGGATGGCAGTTCGACAACCGAGAGTTCGAGAAATTCTGCACCGACCTCGGCATTCAGCATCGCTTCACCTCGGTGGCTCATCCACAGACCAACGGAGAGGCCAAGGTGACCAACCGGACTATCCTCCAGAGACTCCAAACTAAGTTAGATCGATTCAAGGGTAGGTGGGCAGAAGAACTTTCTAGCATCCTTTAGGCCTACCACACAATACCCAGGACGACCACGGATGAGATGCCCTTCAGCCTTGTCTTCAACACTGAAGCCATCGTCTTGGTCAAACTTGGTGTGCCCATATTACGGGTGGAACAGTATGATGAGGTAGAGAATCCGGCCCGCCTACTTCTCAACTTGGACCTCCTTGAGGAAATGAGAGACAAGGCTCGACTCTGGATAGTGGCCTACCGGTAACGTGTAGCTCGGTACTACAATGCACAGGTAAGGCCAAAGATCTTCCACCCAGGTGACCTGGTGTTGCGCCGAGCTGAAGTCTCGCAACCCCGGGAGTGCGGCAAGCTCACCCCGAACTGGGAGGGCCCTTACAAGGTGGTCGAAGCTCTCCCCAATGGAGCATACTACCTCGCTGAGCTCGGTGGCGCCCGATTCCCTCGAACTTGGAATGTCGATAATTTGAGGATGTATTACCAATGATGTAAGACCTTCACCCATTAATAATAAAATTTCTTTCAGTGCAAAACCTATTTGCCTTGCAGGAATATCGCCGCCCAGCCCCAGGCCTGGTGGATCAAGCCCGGAAACTCCTAAAGCATGGCACTTTAAGCTAAGAAACTCCTGAAGCCAGCACTTCAAGTCCAGAAACTTCTGAAGCCCGGAACTTCAAGACAAGCCCATGTGACTCCATGTGCTAGCACAAGTTTCTTGCCATAGTTATCCTATTTGGTGCCACCATTTCAAGACTTCTGGATAACACTTGCCACATCACTAAGGGATATCAACACATGGCATGTCACTTGTATTTGGACATGCAACAAGATTAAGACATCACCACATGACAACACCCTTTGGTCGGCCACTTAAGAAGGAGTTAGCGCCTCTTTTTTTTTAAAGAGGAGTAAAGTAGAAGGAGATCTCCAAATTGGCGCCCTCTCACTCCATTCCTTCATGCCAAAACCAAGAAAGAAATCGACCAACATTTCAAGGAGTTCCAAGTCATCTCAAGTCATCTAAGTGGAGAAGGTTGGAAGGTTTTCCTACTTCAAGAGTTTTGATAAAATAAGTTGGAAGCTGCTTAAGTTCCTAGGACTCAAGAGTCTCACCAAAACTTTTGAGTCTTCTTCAATCCAAACTGAAGAGTCCACTCATATATAGAAGTCCAGATCAGCCCAACAAACAAGAGTCCAAGATGCCCAGAAGTAGGACTCTAGAAGTTGTAGTCCAAGGGATCACAAGACTAGTATTTGTGTCCCTTACATCACTAGTTGGGAGTCTATAAATACCCTACCAGCCCCCCCTTATAAATCAATTATTCATCAATATACAATGAAATTATGTCGAACTTTCTCCTTTGCTATGTGCATCGCGGGGTGTGAGGCCCTTCCTTTGTTCTTCGGAATATCATGAGGTATGAGGCCTTATTTATCCAGCCGTCAAGAAATCCAAAACCACAATTTCTAAACCTTACCTTTCTTTCATTTTTTCTTTTCATTTGTTGCTTCCTAATTTGTGTTTCTTTGTTGAGTGTGCAGGTGATCAAGAATTGAAGCTAGGTTTTCTTGCCTCCAAACCAGCATCGCTCGAAAGATCGGAGCCCGGAATCGAATTCTTGAAACCCTACCATGAAGATCTTGAGAGTCCTGTCATATCCAATTCAGAGGAGCGTATCTTCGTTGGTAAAAACTAAACTTATTCCCTCCTCATAATTTCTGACTCGTTGAATAGATAACCCTAGTTTACGGTGGTTTCTCAACCACCAAGTCCTGTTTTTTCTAGTAACTTTGCAGGCTTACTTGCGAGCAAATACTAGAAGTAGTTTCCTATTATGTCTCCTTTGAAGTCTTCTTTAAAATCTGAAAAATATAAAAAAATTAGTTTCTATTTTTTTTTGTTAATTAGTTATTAATTTCAGTAATTTAGTTTTGGTTATTGTCCCGCATCACTACAGGGACAGGGGAAGAGCAACAAATGCCTAAGGTTCCACCGGGGTCTTGCCCCCATAAACTTTTCGAGGTAGCCCCTCCTTATCAGATCTTCAATTTCCCTCTTGAGGTGGCGGCACTTCTCGGTGTCATAGCCGTGGTCATGGTGGAATTGGCAGTACTTCGACTTGTTATGACCATTGGATGGCCTCAGAGGGGGAGGGCAGTGCAGGTAATACTCGTCCTCAATTTCTATGAAAATCTTCAACTACGGGGCGAGGAGAGGTGTGTATCTTTCTTCTGGAATGGGGCCGCTCTTCGACTTCTGCCCCGGATGGAAGCTCGAGGTAGTTGGTCTAGGCTTTCATACCCCGGATGCCTCCCCCGGAGGTTGCTTCTTCAGTGGCTTTCCATCCAGCTCCCTCCTTATATGGTCCACCTCCTCGACATGGATGTACTTGTGAATGTAGAGGAGGAGGTCAAAGTATGTCTTCAGCGGCTTTTTGTCCAAGGAGTAGGTCAGGCAGGAAGTCCTGAGCCCTCTCTTCAGCGCCAGCATGGCAACTAGTTCGTTCAAGTTATAGATCTCCAGCACGGTAACTTTGAAGCGGGTCACATAGTCCCACAAGGGCTCGTGGTCCTGCTGCCTGATGGAGAAAAGACTGTCTGCCTCTCGTGGCACCTTCCGACAGGCATCGAAATAAGCTACAAACTTTCTTTCCAGCTGTGCAAAGGAGTTGATGCTTTCAGGCTCGAGGCGGGTGAACCAGACTCGAGCAACCTTCCAAAAAGTGGCTGGAAAGGCGATGCAGAAGAGGGCGTCGGTCATTCCTTGGACCTTCATAAGAGTCTTGTAGCTCTCAAGGTGGTCCAGAGGGTCGGTAGTCACATCGTAGGGATCCACCTGCGGCAAGCGGAACCAACTCGGGATCGGCTCCTCTCAGATTTCTTGGAAGAAAGGGGGACGGGCATCGTAGCATGCAAGCTCATGGGAGGAGCCCTCAAGTTTGCAAACTGGCAAGATAGCTCCACCAGCTTGTGCTCTTGCTCCTCCAGGCACCTTTCAGCCATGCACCTGATGGCCTCGTCAGTGCAGCCTTCCACTGAGGCCGACGAAGGAGGTGAAGATGACAATTGAGGGGGGTCACGATGGGGGGCCTTACCTTAATGGCCTCGACGGTGCTTAACAATAGCTTGCTAGAGGGCCAGAGACTGGCTCTCCCAGTCGACTGACCCGGTCCACTGTCTCTTCGCCAGGGTCCGGTGGCTTTCCTGGGGGTCTATCGTGGCCCACGGTAGTGACGGCCTTCCTTGGCATGATCGCAAGCTATCACGGGATGCGTCAGCTTGGGCCACAGGGGTCCCTGACTATTGGTGGGTGGCTAGGGATCGATGTTGATGCTGCAACTATCGCACTGCCACACTCAGAACTTGCATCTACTGGGCGAGTGCTGCTAACTGAACGTCCACTGAAGGCGGTTGCGGTGGAGCGGTTGGTTCCCTCTCTGGACTGTGCGGGCTCCTGTGACAAGGGGGGTCTCCCTCATGGCTGGTGGAGACCTCCGATGCGTGCGTCATCACCATTCCTCAGGTGGAGTTGCACATGTTGGGATTGGCCTGGATCAGACTGTTCCTCCCCTCTACTTTGTGCACCAATCTGTTGCCGCCTACGCCGCTATGACCTGTAGCTTGTGGGTGACCTCGGATGCCGACCTCATCGACCGGAAACCTGCTCACGCACCTGGACTTGCAAAAGAGAGGAGACCCGGGCCGGGGATCCTGGCGGGGGCACTCCGACGATCAAGTTAGTGGTGATTTAGGGGAACAGATCCTCCCCTGTGGGCCCCTTTGCTCGGACTCCATGCTTGGAGGAGGATATTTTGTTTATGAAAGAGAGAAAAAGTAGAGTGAGGGTGGCAGCGGTGGAGGAGAGCTCGAGCTATGGTGGCTGTGTCTGTTAAGACTCTTCCGGTGAGTCTCCGGTAGCCCAGAGCGCTTGGCCTCTCGGTCGCTCTCCTGTGCGCTAGCCCCTTGCTTTTGTTTGCTTGAGTTAGTCTTGCTTACCTCTTTTTTCGAGAACCTTTTTAGAATCCTTTTAGGCTAGGAACCCTTCCAGCGACTTACCTCGGGATCTCCCCCTCTACTAGCATCGGTAGGTCAACGTCCAGCAGTGCTCCGTGCTATGCACCCAGGTGCTTTCTCCATCCATGATAAGGAGTTACGTCACTGGCTCTGACCTCCTCCCTGGTCGCTCCACTTTGAAAAATTTGGCAGGGCCTCGATCGGGGTGCAGCCTCTCCCTTGATTTGAATCTTCTGAGATGATTCCCTATTTCTGGTAGTGCAAACGGTCAGTTGGGAGGTCCAGTACCTTTGCCGGGGTGCCCTTTCCTGTTTGGTGAAAGTAGCCATGGGAGTTATCAGGGCATCCGAGGGGTGTCGCTTCATGGTCCTTGGGTGGCAGTCCGTCGCCCAAGGAAGGTGGCGCCGTGGGCTTTGACTTCCAACTGCTGGACCTCTCACCTGAAGAGAGCTTGGCCTGAAGAGAAAGAGCTCGACTTTGGCTGAGCTGGACTCGACCTCAAGGGAGCTGCCCGATGAAGGAGCGAGAGCTCAACTTCGACCGAGATGGGCTCGACCTCGAGGGAGCCACCTGGCGAATGAGCTCGAAGGAAGCGGGAGCTCGATTTCGATGGAGGTGGGCTCGACCTCGAGGGAGCCACCTCGCGAAGGAGCTTGAAGGGAGCAGGAGCTCGACTTCGTTCGAGGTGGGCTCGACCTCGAGGGAGCCACCTGGCGAAGGAGCTCGAAGGGAGCAGGAGCTCGACTTCGGCCGATGTGGGCTCGACCTCAAGGGAGCCACCCGACGAAGGAGCTCGACTTCGATCGAGGTAGGCTTGACCTCAGGGGAGCCGCCTGGCGAAGGAGCTCGAAGAGAGCAAAAGCTCGACTTCGGTCGAGGTGGGCTCGACCTCGAGGGAGCCACCGTGCGAAGGGGCTCGAAGAGAGTAAGAGCTCGACTTCGGCCAAGGTGGGCTCAACCTTGAGGGAGCCACCTGACGAAGGAGCTCGAGAAGAAAGTCTGACATGGCAACTTCCGGCAGCATGGCACCCGACTGGATCTAACAGGGACTCCACATCAGCGGTCCAGCCATATCACCTTGTCTTCTGGGTCTATAGGAATTGTCACTTGATAAGGCAGTGCCACTTGTCGAGTGCTGGTTAGGCAGAGGATGGCACCTTCCTTCCATCCCTCTATAAATAGAGCATTGAGGGAGCTAGGCTTCGGTAAACCCTTCTGAAACTCTAATAGCTACAGAAATGCTGCATCGTTGGTAAAGATCCTCTGGGCTTGGATCTTGGAAGTTCCTTTTTTTACTAGAAGAGTTCTCTCCATAAGTGTTTCCTTTGCAATGCGCAAGTACGGATGAGCCCTCTTCTTAGCATGGAAGGTATTGGAAAAGGCTGGCATTCATGTCGCTAGGTTATAGCCTTCACCAGTCTGATGATGGAGTCGGAGGGGAGGCGAGGATTATATACCTCATCACCCAATTCATCCTCTGCCATGACTCACTTTTGTGTTCAACTATAGGTGGATCTGCAGTAGGTGTAGCCCTAGAAACTTACCCTGCTCATTGTTCGATGAATCCTAATGAGGGATGATGGCCCGTCATCGCCTTCAATGCAGTTCTGGGCATCATCGGGCAGGGCCTGGCTTTCCTTCGGGAGTCAGCCAAATCAGAAGTAGGAGCAGCCATGGAAAAGCCACCTCACAAGCGAGCGGCGGGGATGCATTGAAGCTACCATGAGGCACTCTAGAAGGATCCAGGAGTGTTTCTTTTGCAATGCGCAATTGTGGCTAAGCGCTTTTCTTGACGTGGGAGGTATTGGAAAAGGCCGGTATTCCTATCGCCGAGTTGTAGCCTTCACTAGTTTGATGACGAAGTCAAAGGGGAGGCGAGGGTTATATACCTCGTCACCCAGTTCTTCCTTTGCCATGGCTCACCTTCGTGTTCGACTGTAGGTGGATCTGTTGTGGGCACAGCCCTAGAAACTTGCCCCACTCATCGTCTGATGAATTCTAACAAGGGGGAGCGATGATGGCCTTCGCCACCTTCGACACAATTTTGGGCATCATCGGGTAGGGCCTGGCTCTCCATCAGGAGTCAGCTAGATCAGGAGTAGGAGAAGTTTCGAGAATGCCACCTTGCTGGCAAGTAGCGAAGATGCACCGAAGCCACGGTGAGGCACTCCAAAGGATTCTTGGCATGTCTTGGGGCTGTTCTCTCTGTCTTCGGCGGGTGAAGCTCAGCAACACCTGTGGGCTACGTAGGTCACGACAAGCATGATTAAAAATTCTATTTTAGATCTAGACACAATACGTGATAGCCTTTGCCAACTTTCCAATTTAGCATTCCAATCATCAATTACATATATGGCATGTCACATGTGCATGATTCTCGCTACCTGCTTGTTGCTGGAGTTTTTCAATGGAAATAATTTCTATGTCCAAGACTTTGCATGCATGTTTGGAGTAGCGTGATTTGTCACATTACTTCTCCCTCTTGATAACCACCGCTACAAATAGAAGGGAATGATTGAAGTGAGGGGGGATCCATGTGGTTTATATGACCATGTTTGTATTTTGAAAATTTCGTTGTTAGTGGCTGGCGAGTGGCGAGGCTGAACGTGTCTCATGTTTAGCTTGGTCAACAAATAAATCTAAAATTGGATCATACATACGTGTGTTATTTGACTAATATAGATATTAACCAGATATAAAAATTTATATCCATATTTATATTAATAGATATAAATATAAATCTGGAAGTATGGATATAAATTGGATAATTAAATTTTATGATCACAAAATCAAAGATGTTATTAAGTGGATAGTAAATTAAATCAATAATATATCAATGTACTTACATATTTTTTTAAAAAAATATTTATGAGTATTATATAAAATTAAATAAGATTACATACAAATAAAATTGAATATTCAAATATGGATTCAAGTAGTTGTCTATCCGTATTCTTAATTATTTTTATTTTACAGATATGGACGTGGATAATGCACATTTTCTATACATATCCGGATAAATTAAGATACAAAAATAGATCTAGATAGATATTATCCGGTTCACTTTCATCCCTATCCATACATCCTGGATGAGCACTGTTCATAAGGTTTGACAAATTAGTGTGAAGTGATGGATTTAGCATTAAAGTCTTTGATTAATCAAACTTAAATCCAGAACTAGACAATTTTGATCCAACTCCATCACAAAGTCCAGTTTGACTTGTATTAAACTATGATCTAGCACATATATGTACATTTGTCATAATGTTCTCACGTGCTCAAGGCAAGTGGATCTTCTTGACCTTGCATTGTTACTTATATTAGTTTAGATCAAAATGGTTGGCTTCATTCGAATCAATTTGGACCTAAACCTAGTTAATGCATAAAGTCTATCGAAATTTTAATCTTACATCTAGATCTAGTATTTACATATTGAATATAAACTCAAACCCATGCATGTCCAGCTTGGATCAGGTTCACTGATCGATAGTCATCCTCGAGTTTGGGTTGAGTTTAGAATTAATGAGGGGCTAATGTCGGGAAAAGATATTTTTACTTTATATTTTGGTTTTTAGGTGAAGTACAAGATTATGTTAGGTATCTCAAGCTAAGCCCTGACTTAGGTCATGTTTGGTCAGAGAGAATTGAATTAGAATAGGAATGTGAATGAATGAATTTTTGTTGACTCTAGTTTTGATTTTGATGAATAATAAAATGTTTAAGTATATATAAGACACTAATATTTTGTTGGAGTGTAGAGATTAATATTGCAGACATCGTTCAAGTTTAATGGAAAAAAGAACTAGTTGTTCAATCTTTAAGCATGAAAATTTCACAATTTTGGTTGTCTTCTCAAAATAAAAAGTAAAAAATTTATGGATATTTGAAAGTTGATTTGAAGAAAATTAAGTTAAAGCTTCAAATTTCAAGTTTGGTATACATTTTTCAAGTTGGCACAGGACATGGTTGACTCAAAGAATGGTGAGTCGATCTCCAAAAATGGCTTAGAGATAAAAAATAGACTGGCATAGAGTTTTAGCTAGTACGGCTGTGAGTCGGCCTATGAGTTGACTCAAGGGTCGACTCATGTTCTATGAGTTGTTGCAGTAAGAAATTACAGAGGCATAATTTTTGTACAGGATGTGAGTCGACTCAAGGGTTGACTCATGGACAGGTGAGTCGACTCATCAAGCTTTGACAGCACAGTAATGGCTATATTTTTACAAGTACAAAAGTTTGGACTTTGGGTCAAACAGCTAGTTTTTATCCTCAAATGGTTATAAACGGATTCTTGAAGGTTCTAAAAGTATTTATTCTTCACCAAACATATTGAAGAAATAAGAAAATCTAAGAGAAAGTCAAGTTCTTCCAAGAAAATTTTTCAAAGAGCATACTTCCAAAAATAAAACCTAGTTCTTAAAAAGTGTACCATCAATTCTCAACTACTAACTTTCCAAGCAATTATTATAGGCCTTCTATTGAAGAAAATAACTTAAAGATTCCTTTAAGAGTTTCACCGATTTCTTTTTGCTCTTATATAAAGCTATTTAGTTTTATTATTCTTATATTTTGTTGTTTTGAGTTGTAACTAGTTTCAAGAGAATTGAAACTAAGAGATAGACTTTTAAAACTTGGAATTGGATTGCAAGTCTAGGGTTGGGTTGTTGTGAGGTTGTGATTTATAAGCTTAAAAGAAAATCAACCGGGTTAGGTTTGTGAGCCGGAAAAACAAACCAAGTGTAATCTTTAAAGGATTATAGTGAAATTTCTAAGAAATTCTTAGAAAGTAGACGTTAGAGCTTGGGATACACCGAACCACTATAAACTTTGTATATTTATTGAGCTTTGCTTTCTTCCTCTTCTCTTATTAAGCATTATATTTTGTTATAATATGCAAACATATACTACTACACTTTCACTTCACTACTTTTCAAATTTAGCATATATATACTTGTTTAAAGTTTTGAAAAACCCAATTCACTCCCCCCTTTTTAGGTTGCATCATTAGGCAATACTTCTATTCCAACCATTTGGTTCAGGGAAGTCTTACTCCCCATTCTAATTTCAAGAAAAATAAGAATGCCCTAGTTTCCCAAAATCAAATTCCTATTATCCTTTAGTATTCAAATCTCATTCTGATTCCAACTCCAATCATGAAACAAATACGTTGGAGGATATGACCATTTCAATTCCTATTCCTATCCATTTTGGTTTAGATTTTGACTTTGGTCATTAACCAAACATGCCTTAGATTTATCTAGTTCAAATCCCAATTTACACATAATATGTCTTACTGTTTCTGAGCACCTTTAAACCTTGATATTTCCCTGTTACTTTCAATTTCTTAGTTCAATTAAAAATTATTGTTCTATTCATTTAGTTTTTTAAAAAACTTACTAGAAGATGGAAAGATTTAGTATGTTTTTTTGATTTATTTGCTAGTTATATAACCTCGATGCATGCCCAACTATGAAGAAAATTACTCAAGTGTTTATATTCCTTGATGTTTTACAATGTTTGAAAGAACTTTAAAGTTATGTTTGGTAGCAAGCAATCTATCCAGATTGCCGATAATTTAAAGTGGCTCCATCACATTACTATTTTTTTTAGTAATCCAGATTACCTGATGATTTAGATTCTCTCAAGAGACAATTTGGATTACTTCTGGAAATGGTGGTAATCTAGATTATCACCATCCACGTAATCTTTCAGACAATATTACATTTCCTTCTTCCTTCCTCTTATAATATAATATAAAATATAATATAATAAATTTTAATATAATATTATAATAATATTAATATTATAATATAATATATTATAAACTATATAGTATTACAGTATAATATAATATTATAATACAATATAACATTATATTATATTATAATATTTTATAATTATATTAATATATTATATTATAGTATATTATATGTTATAATATAATATTATAAACTATAATATTATAATATATTTTATTTTATATTTTATCTTGTATAATATACTTAATATAATGTAGTATATTTATATTAAATATATATATATAATATAAATATATGATATTACATTATATTTAATAATATGATATATAATTTTAATATATTATTTAATATATTTGAATAATATATTAAATCTATTATTTATTTTAATATATAATTTTTAATATTAAATTTATTTAGTATATTCTTTTTAATTTTTTTAAAATATTTTATATAAAATATAAAATATAAAAGATAAAAGATATATTTTTAATAAATAGATAAAATATAAAAAACTATATTTTTATAAATAAAATATAGATTTAATTTAGAAATATTTTAAAATTTTAATTTTATATTAGTAATATTATCTGCATATACCAAACATAATAATCCATATTATCCGTAATTTATATTGCCGGCAACCAATATTATTAGCAATCCATATTACCTTTCAACATTGCTTGGCAATGCACTAAAAGTAACCTAACGATAAAAAAAAGTTGGAAAAAGTTATATACATGAACGAAGACTCTTTCCCTTTTTCTTAAATTTTATTTTTATTATTATCAGCAAAAAGAGACCAAACAAAGCCTTGAAACTATATGCTGGCTCAATATGGTGGTGTTCAAACAGCTTGAGCGTTTAACTTAAATTATGTACTTGTAATGTCAGCTTCAATGAATATTATGTCATCTTAGACAGAATTTTAGGTTTTCTTAGTAAGTGTTTGATATGTATGTAAACTAGGGCCTATCCCAATTATATCAAACCTTTAGTACGTTAAGCAACTAAAGTTTCTAATTTGAGTCTTGGGTGATGTATTCCTTTTTTTTTTTTTTTTTTGGTACAGCTGGGCGGTCACACAGCTTTGATACGAGGGCAGCCCAAAATATCAAGAGAAAGAAATCCCTGAAGGGATAAAGGAACACTATCATCCTAGGACCAGGATCAATCGATAAAATGCTGAGCAACATGAAAGGCAACCCAGTCTGCAGTACAGTTTACCTTCCGATAGACATGGCTGGCTGTAGTTATAATAGGAAGCTGCAGGAACTTCCAAATATCACAGAGGAGAGGATGGGCATCATAATGATTCGACATGTCCTGAATCCAGGTAATAATAATAAGAGAGCCATCCTTAATAATAATCCTGTGAGCATGCAGATACTAAATAGCTCTGATGATACCAACCCACGCAGCTCTGAGCTCTACTTCAAGGACAGATGGGTCATGAAGAAAAATTCCCTTAGCTGCAAGAAGCCTCCCGTCATCATCCCGAATGATATAACCTGCACCACCATCAGCACCGTGAACATTGCCATCAAAGTTCGTCTTGACAAATCCCAGAGGAGGGGGCTCCTAGAAAATGTAAATAGCCCTTCGGGCCACTATCGAGACAGCATGGGAGTCCAAAAAATCTGGGATTACAAGGGGGATGACAGTGTCAAACTGGTAATACTCCATCGCCATGAACCTATCTCTTTGAAGAATCCGATGAGCCGGGATGGTCTCGGTCTCATAGATCATCGTATTTCTAGACAACCAAATTTGCTATGCAATGTAAGCAGCAAGACGGCTCTCCTGTGCCAAATTTTAGAAAAGAAAATAAAGGAAAGAGTACAGCCATAAACCATCATTGACATCCCAAGGCCAGCTCCCAACAAGCCTCCAAATCAACCTCGCTTTAGGGCAGCTCAGCATGGCATGTTAAGTGGACTCATCTTGACTACCACATACCGGGCAAGTCACTAGCAACTCTATACCTTTATGCCTGAGAAGAGTCCTCGTAAGAAGACGATCCCAAGCCATCTTCCAAAGAAAGAGATGCACTCTTGGATGAATGAGAAGTCTCCAGATCCAGGCTATCGCAAATCTTGTTTCAGAATGTCTCTTGTACAAATCATAAAGGGTGCTCAAAGGAGCCTTGGGCCAGCAAGAAGGGCCCCAAACCTTCAGGTACTGGCCTCGGTGAATTAAAATCGGGATAGCAAGAATTCGAGAGGCCAGCTAGCTCCCAAAGAGTCTGGATATCTCATGAACTCTCCAAGCTCTACCATCATCCATCAATAGATCACAAACCCGGAGAATAGCACTAACCTCTGTACTCACAAAGGTCGGCCACCTAGATAGAGGAAGAGTAAAAATCCATGCATCCTGACTGACATCAATCATGGTCCTATCACCAACCAAACATCTGATATGGGCCACACAACAGGGGCACGGGCACAAATCTCCCTCCGAATACAGGAACAATCATGGGTCATCTAAAACTGGGATCCCTATCTCCAAGCACCATAGCAGGCTCTCATCACCCTGCTCCATAGATAATTGGGCTAGAGGAGATATCTAACAGCATGTCTGGCAATGAAAACCTCCATCCTCACCAGAAGGGAATGGATCCTGAGACCACCATTCCTGATTGGTCGGCAATAGTATCCCAAGCCAGCAAATGAATACCATGGCTATCATGTCTGGGCCTCCATAGGAAGTTATAGAAAATTTTCTCCATCTCTCTCAAGCAAGAGCTAGAAATCACAATGTTCACTAGGAGATAAATAGAAATAGAGCAAAGGATAGACCTAATGAAAGTAAGTCTATCCATCATAGAGAGAGTAGAAGCCTACCAGCCTTAAAGACGATCATAAATCCGCTGCACCATGGGTCTTTGAAATCCTGAGTCCGGCTAGGATATCCAACTTCGTTCGGATCTTTGTTCTGGAGCTAAAAAGAATAGAGGATTTCTGTAAATTGATAAGCTATCCAGACCTACGGTAATAGGACTCTACAATAAAAGCAATGCATCTAGCATTCTGAAGTGAGGCCCGACCAATAAGGAGACAATCATCTATAAAAAGGAGATGAGAGAGAGGATCAACACATAAAATGAACAGGTAGGAGAACAGGGGGCAACCTTGTCGAAGATCGATCATCGAAGGAAAGTAATGAGTTGGAGCTCCATTCACCAAAATAGCAAAAGTAGGGTCTTCAACACAATCCATGGTCCATCTGATCCACCTATCCTGGAAGCCGAAGTCATAAAGAGTCCACTGAAGGAAGTGCTAGCTTATCCGGTAATAGGAATGCTCCATATCAAGCTTGATCGCCATGAGACTCCTTCGAGACGGGGCACACCTAAGATGATGCATAGATTCCTGGGCAAGGAAGACATTATCGGTAATATAGTGACCATTGATGAAGGCTCCTTGCTCATGACTGATGAGATGAGGCATAATCATCTGCAATTGCCTGACCAAAACCTTTACATAGATTTTATAAAGAGTGGTACAGAGGCTGATCGACCTGAAGTGGCTCAGAGCAGAAGCATCAGGTCTCTTTGGGATCAAGGTAATCAGGGTTTTTTTTCACTCAACAGGGTTACCAAAACCAAAAGTTGCCTATATAGTCTCGATAACCTCACCTCCAATAATGGACCAATACTGCTGGAAGAAGAGTGGAGGGAAACCATCTGGGCCAGGCGATTTATCCTCCCTAAGGGACCAAAGGGCATCCTACACCTCTAAAGAAGATACAGAGAGAATAAGATTTGAGTTCTTTTGATCAGAGACATGGTCCAGTGGATAAGGACCCTGGCAAGACACATCCTTTCCCAGAGGAAGGTTCCATCTGGATCTAAAATACTGGAGAATCCACTCACTGATCACATCACTATCAGTCACCATAGTGCCATCCTCCTCTCTCAGTTGCCTAATATGATTGGACGACCTCTGGATCATAGTAGCCTGATGAAAGAATCTGGTATTTCTGTCTCCTTTCTTGATCCATTGTACTCTAGATTTTTGCCTCCATAAAGTCTCTTGCTATCTCAGAAGAGAGTGGTGGGAGGAGAGACAGCGATGAAGCATCCCTAGGTTAGCCTCCTGGAGACCTTCCTCTTGATCCTCCCATCTCTGAAGCTCGGCAATATCAATCTCCACCTCCTCAATCCATCTAAAAATATCACCAACCTCCATTATGTTCCACCACATAAGCCTTCGCCTAGCCAACTCCATCCTCCGAGTCATCCGATACCTTGCATCCTTACGAATCGACAAGCTCCAAACCACTCGAATCAACTCCCAGGACTTAGGATAGAAGGTCCATAACTTCTCAAAGCAAAAGGGGGGCCTAGATAGATGTGTGCCATCAATAGTGATCAGGAGAGGGCAGTGATCTAATGCAATCCTCGGGAGGTGCTGAACTTGGTGTCCAGAAAAGCATTGCATCCAATCAACCAATCCAAGAGCCCGATCGATCTTCTCCCAAACTCTGGTACTACCGGACTGGTTATTATACCAAGTAAATCAATAACCAGAATAACCCAGGTCAATCATGCTAGTATTACCCATAAACTCCCTGAACTCTCTAGAGTCAATGTTATCCACATACTGCCTGCCTCCCATCTTCTCATGAGAGCCTACAATGCAATTAAAATCACCAGCAATAAGAGAAGGTAAGCCCAACATAACTAACCTAGAGATCTCATGCCAAAGTCTCCGCCGCTCCCTATACTCAATACTTGCATACATGTCGAATAGAAGCCAAGGGCTACCCATTTGGTCCAAGATCACCATGACCACCTGCTGCTCACAACTATGAAAAGCATCAACCCTCATGGAGCCCCGTTTCTACATCACCAAGATACCTCCTGAAAGGCCCTTGAACTCAATGGCATATGTGCTCCACATGGGATGAAGCAGCTGTCAGGTGATGTATTCTTAGTATTTGGGCCTAGACGATTTATAGCATAGATCGGTGCTCCACATGGGATGAAGCCACTGTCGGGTGATGTATTCTTAGTATTTGGGCCTATGTGATTTATAGCATAGATCGATCTTCGAAATCGGACATTTACATGATGCTCCAAAGTGGTGGATGATGTCATCATATATTGCATGGATGCTTTTATTACTATTTTGTAGCCCATGATGCTAGGAATTTAATAATAGTGTTATATCAATGGATTCATGAATCCACTAAATCCAATAAAAAACTAAGGATAATATTTTCAATCCTTTAAAGGAAACCGCCTAGGATCAATGAGGACTAAATTTGGATCGGATACCAGTATATTTATATCCATATTTATTTTATTTGATGAATATAGATACAGATATATATATTAATCGAATATAAAAATTTATATCCATATTTATTTTAAATAGATATGGATACAAATTAGATATTAAAAATATAAATAAAAATATGTATATAAGTCGGATAATTAAATTGTATGACTATAAAATCAAAAAATATTACTAATTAGTGGATAAATCAAATTCATAGCATATTGATATGGTTACATTTTTTTTCTTAAAAATTATTGAGTACTATATAAAGTTAAATATGATTACAAGCAAAATCAAATATCTTGATATGGATCGAATAGTTGCCTATTCATATCAATATCTTTTTATTTTTTCTGATATGGATGTGGATATGGATATTAGTCAATTGCTTAAATTTTTAACTATACCCGGATATATTCCGTAATTTCATCCATGGGACCATGGCAAATATGCTGCCCAAGTTGACTAAGTAAATATGGAAAGTGTGTTGGCACATACGAAAAGTTTGAAGAATCTTTGAAATTTTTATCAGATTCCATAAATCAATCCATGATGAAGATATCTAAGTCTAACAAGTAAATATGGAAAGCGTGTTAGTAAATGTGAAAATTTTGTAGAATCTTTGAAATTCTTATGTAAATCAATTCATGATAGAGAGGTCTAAGTTGACCAAATAAATATGAAAAGTGTCCTAGTAAATATGGAAAGTTGGAAGAGTTTTTTGGAATTTTTATCAGATAATGTAAATCGATCAAAGATGGAGCTATCCAAATTGACCAAGTAATCATGATAAATATGCAGATAAATATGAAAAGTTTGAAAAATCTTTGAAATTTTATCAATAAAAAAATTGAAGAATCTTTGAGATTTCATCGCTTACAAAATGAAAGATTTAATCAGCCTTTTTTTTTTTTTTCTTCTTCTCGAATCCTGACTAGCATTGGTTTTACCTAACGCGCAGCTGTTTCTTCTTTCACCATCCAAAGGTTCCTAAATTTTCCCCAGTTTTCATTTGTTGACTGCTTCAACATATTCCATTGGTGTAGTCTCCATCACTTTTAGAATAGAAAATGCTTTGACTCTAGCATAAATCAGATGGAATTTGTAGGTCCGAGTGTGACAACCGTTGTTTCCAAGAATCAAATATTGAATTAATGGGACAAATCAGTGTGCTTGGAAATTAAAGTTTCAGCCATGTTGATAAACTACAGACATCTCGATGAATACTACTGGTACCAACTTGTGAAATCTTCTTTTTTTTTTTTTTTTTTTTTTTTTTTTGCAGTTGACTTCATAGGTTTACCGCCGATCCTCGATATGTAAATAATCTTGGCAGTCATGTTATTCCTGTATTACGAATATTTTTGTTAATTACCCATAAAATGATGATCCATTGAATCGAGAATTTTTGTAAAAGGCTAGGTAAAATTTTATTTTGGTTCCATTGTCAAACTTTGTACTAGATTGGCTTCCCGTTATTATTTCACTATATGAATTTGGGTAGTTCAGGGCTTAATATGCTGAAGGACTGAAGGATATTGGAATCAGCTGTGCCTAGAAATTTGATCAAAAGGAGCATTGAAATGGTTTGAATCTCGATAAAAAATGATCTTGTCTAAATCTCCCAGAAAGGTGGTGCATTTTTCTGCATTACCATGCCTCAATGTTCTCATTCAAATATAAGGAAGGAATCTGGCAATAGAAATATATGGCCGGAGTGGTTGATATGACATGCAATACTTGATTCCATTCACAAGCTTTTACGTTTTGGCATTTCTTTCATGGTTTGCTATCCTATGGATAGCGATTGAAAAATTAGATCAGCATTCTTTTTCCCCCCGCACATTATCAATTACTCTTTGACAAACATGTTTATGGATTAATTTTTTAGTTTAAAATGTCACAAATGTTCATAGCAAATCATTCTTCTGTGACATATTTTTCCATGGTAAAGGCTGTTAATTGCATTGTTTATTCTGTTTGTACGTATGTAGAATATTAGGTTTCTTCGATGATATAAGTGATCTTTGTGCGCGTATCTCCGATCTTCTTCTGCATTGCATATTTTGTCCGTACCCATCAGGGTTAGATAGCATCGTTAGTTGGTTATGAGTCGAGAAAAACTCTAATTTATCAGGGAAGAATCACTCTTCCAATATAAAGCATTTTTTGGATTGAAATTCAAAGGACAAGGCATATGGACCGGAGCGTACAATACCTCATACATCGAGTTATGAGCCTTTGGCCATAACAATATCTACGTAGAATGTTGCGTTTCTTCGGCGATGCATGTATCTCCGCCGGTCTTCTTGCTATCAAATTGGGCTTCCTTTTGATCCTTGTCAGGAATAAAGCTACTTACCCTGGTAAAAGGATACATGCAGCAAACCATCTGAATTTAATTATCATGACTTCAATTAAAGTATCTGAAAAAAGAATTCATGGCTGCTATATATTCCATTCATGGTTGAATTGCCTCATCCTAGAGGAGGCTGTCTTAATCTAAATTCAGATGATTTTGATGATGGAAAAGAAGATAGGAGAACCAATCAGATGCATGCGATAAATTAAAGTAGATCATGCGTCCAATTTCTCGGAATGCAAAGAAACTTATCGGTGTCTAGTTGGGTCACTAAACTATTATCTATATTTTCAAAATTAGAATGATAACATTAAAATAACGAAAAGAAAACTCGCAGGGGAAACCTGGGGGAAAAAAAAGAAACAGGAAAATTCATATTTAGTATTCTTATTGCTTTTTCTTCAGGGTTGTTTGCTAGAGTTGTTTGTTGTTTTAGCTTCCTAACTTGTAGTGATATGAATGTCCTCTCGAGTTACCGGTTCTGCTCATCTTGCTTGCACTTTTACATTTGTATGATAATAGAAATCAGAACCATCACTTCCTTTAGCAAGTTTATAATTGAGATTGGAGAGCACAAAAATATGCTAATGATGCTAGAATATGAATGCAAAATTCGAACTTGTGCGAATATTCTTCTATTCTAATTCCAAAAGCTATGGTGATCTCGCTTTCAAAATCCACGAGGTTTGACAAACTCGCTTTGTTGTTTCTCTCCAAATCCTTCTCGATTCAGAAAAGTGATTGCGATATGATGGTAATCCTTTTCAAGTTATATTCTCTTATCTTTTCTGAATTATGAGATATATTCTTGGCTTCTCCCACTAGGAAGCAAGAGCAGGGGAATTTATGCAATTTGGTAGATGTCCAGAGGCCAAACTTTCAACTAAAACAATCATTTTCATTACATCTCAGACATTATTCTCCCTTTCTATATGGAATGAAAATGATAGTTTTAGTTGGATATATATATAGATATCCATTGCAGAAATATCGATATCAGATCATTGTCTCTTCATGTCAAAAGTTCGTGCATGTGAAAAATAAGAAACCAATAAAGCTGCAAAATTCTCTCTCTCTCTCTCTCTCTCTCTCTCTAGTACTAAATCATCAGCTACTGTACAGCACCTCATTTTGAAGCTAGAAATCCTTCCCTTACCAAAAAAAAAAAAAAAAAAAAAAAAAAAAAGCTAGAAATCCTTCCCCACGCCAACCAAAAAAAGTTAAAACAGAGCCATGCAAATAATTGATCATGTTTACACCTTATGTTGTTGTTGAAAGCCCTTCCATACACCGACCAGAAAAAAAATTCTATCTCATTCTTGTGGTGGCTCTCAAATTTACTTCATTCCGATTGCTCATCATAATGCAAGCAAGAATCTTGGTAGTTGTGTTGTTTTATATGGGTCGGTCCTTCGATGGCCTCCTGAACAAATTTGAATGGTCGTGGCCCAATTTTGTCATACTTATTTTTGACAGAGAGTGATTGGGCCACCAGGTAGGGTTCCATGAATGGTATGAGCCTCGACGATCCTGAACCATGAGAGTTTTTTCGGTGGTCTCAAGAGCAGACCTTCTATAATTTTTTCCATTGGCATGATCGAACAAGTGTCTCGTTCTTACTTCAATGCAGTGATAAATGTATGAAACCAAAGGTTAGGCCATCATGTCACTTTTGTTTTGCTGATTAGGCATGTACATTTATGGCTTATTTGGTTCGGCGGAGTTTGGACTCTAAAATGGAAATGGAAACAGAAACTAGTGATTCTTGTTTTAGCCATTTAGTTGATGGGAAGTCCCGTTCTCATTTCGATTTTAAAAAGTATTACAGGATAGATGATATGTCCGAATCTTCTCTGATTCGGTTACGGTCAATTGCCGACGAGCAAAAAAGTATTCGGCTAGGTTCTGATCTTTTATTAAGGTACGAACACCTGACGGCTAGAAACCGACCTCTCACCAAGATATGAAGTATGTGTCAACTAGGAACCGATATCTTACCGAGACACGGAATGCTTGACGATCAGAAACTGATATCTTACCGAGGCACGGGATGCTTGATGGCTTGGAGCCGGTATCTTATCGAGGCATGGGATGCCTGATAGTAAGGAGTTGATCTCTCGTTGAACATAGAACATCTATCAATCAGGGAACGATCTTTTATGGAAGCACGGGATGCTCAACTAATCATTGGACATGTGCCGATCACTTGAACGGGTATAGAGTTCTATAACTTTATGTAGTATGAAACATATTTTTTAATGTCATTAGAACCATCATGGCAATGTTGGTAAAGTGATTATAGAGAAATGTGATAGACCGCTTAGTAAACTACTTCACGGACTAATATCGTAACGGGCTATCCGACTTAACTTGCTTAACAACATAACTGCTTCATGAATGGTTATAACTATTTAACTAACTCGGTCCTAGATCTCTGTAAATAGATATCGAAAAAAATTCCATGAGAATTTTTCCTGACTTTTTCTCTCAATTTTTTTCTCACCGTTCTTTCTCTAAGCTGACTTAAATATCAGAGGATCCTTTCATTAAAAAAATTACACTTATTTACTTGATGGTGAGGCTTCTTTTACGGATCTAGAAATTGATCGAGCCTACTTCCAAAATCATGGGCCGATCTTTCCGAAAAACTTCGAAACTCTCGAAAGCTCGAAACTATCTCGGCGCATCCAATTAGTCTTTTCCTGGTTTTCAAAATCGCGGGCCAACTTTCTGAAAGACTTTGAAACTCTCCAGAACCCAATCCGTACTTTTCTTGGTTTTCAAATTCTATTACGATTTCAATTTCGATTCTCATAATGAATCAAATATATTTTAAAATCGATCATTTCGATTTCCAATCCCGATCGCAAAGCAGATGTGTCTTTTATAGCAGTGCCCCGGTGACAGAAATATTGTGTAAATTTTGAGTTTACAAAGCTGAGAAGAAAATCTTTTTTATGGAACAAAATGAGCCAGGTGAGCTGAATCTGGTTATAGTCGAGACAAAACTGGATCTGACCCGAACGGGTGTCGATCTACAATTTGGCCCGTCTATTTGATAGTATCGGTTCCTAATTAATTTGACTGATATGATATTAAATTAAATCTATCAGGTGGAAGTTGGATGCATGGTTGAGTTTGATTTTTTCCTTCTATTTTCCCCGTATTCCTTGGATACATCATTAATTCCTGCTTGATGAAAAGTTTGTTTATATGCGCGGAACGAATCGGTAGTGCAGGATGGGTTGAGTTGGTAATGGATCGATCCTATTTCGCCCACTCGGATCGCTAGTATCACAAATTGGTGGCTCGAGCTCATTTCATCTTCTAACCTTTTTAACTTTATCTCTTGTTTGCTCTTTGTTATATATAAAAATCTCGGAGACAAGATTCCAACATCTTACGAGAACATGCTATACCTGTTAAAAGAGACAACCTCCCTCACAGTATTTTGTTACTTCACGTAACTCTATAAATTGATAAAAGGGAACTCCCAACGAAGTACATTATATTAAACTACACTAATTTATCTCTACCACTCTCATACTCTCGGTCACCACTCAGCTCTCAGCTCCAGCTGCTATAGCCCATCTCATCCTCTTCATTGAGTTGAGTATCAAAGTGTCCCTTGCCGGTTACCACTAGTCAAGAGACTGTTCTTACAGATCCCCATGATGTAATACCTAGGATTAGCTCTCCATCATTCACTGGAGAAGACTAGAAGACCCTCGAATACTGTCGTAGCCCAATGGAGGGTGATTTGATGGTGATGTGGCAAGACCGCTGACGTGGACAGTTGACAGGCGCCACGTTAAGGGAGACTGCCATGCCGGACACCAAGGCAACAAATCAGCCCGGAGCACCTTGCCGAGCCGGGCCGAGCTCCCCCAACACCGCAAGTTGAGCTCAATCCCCCGCCAGGTCGAGCTCGTGAGCTCGGCGACTAGGTCGGAGCCGATATTTGCCCTCCAGAGGAGACCCTCGGAGGTTAGTGCCCCGCGGTCGAGGTCAAGCCAAGAGCTCACCCGCCGAGGTCGAGCCTCTCCGAGCGCGCGCCCTCTGGACCGAGTCCGCCGATATCCGTCCTCCAGAGGAGACCCTCGGAGGTTAGCGCCCCGCGGTCGAGGTCGAGCCAAGAGCTCACCCACCGAGGTCGAGCCTCTCCGAGCGCGCGCCCTCTGGACCGGGTCCGCCGACATCCGCCCTCCAGAGGAGACCCTTGGAGGTTAGCACCCCGCGGTCGAGGTCGAGCCAAGAGCTCACCCGCCGAGGTCGAGCCTCTCCGAGTGCATGCCCTCTGGACTGGGTCCACCGACATCCGCCCTCCGGAGGAGACCCTCGGAGGTTAGCGCCCCGCGGTCGAGGTCGAGCCAAGAGCTCACCCGCCGAGGTCGAGCCTCTCTGAGCACGCGCCCTCTGGACCGGGCCCATGCTTCGCCCTCCTCCACCTGGCCGTCCCCGCCAACCCGGAGCGCCCAGATTGGAGCCGACCCTGCCGTCTCGAGATGCCGGCAAGCCGCCCGAGGAGCACAGAACGGCGCCCTCCATGCCGCCATAACTACCTGTCCGGTCGTACCTCCAAGAAATGGGCCGGCCAGAGAGCACGCACCCCTAGGGCGGTGGCTCCCGGATTGAGGCACTGCCAAACTTTCCGAAATGGGGCAACCAGAGAGAATGTCAGAAGGAATGGGAGCTTCCCCTACCACCTGTCAGGAAAGGCGTCCCGTTCACGGCACAGAATCCCGCCCCATGCACCTGCCAACCCAGCAGAGATCTCGAGACGAGCCCCCAACGGCCAATCTTCGACTACAAAGAACGATCGGCACCCTCCAAGGGGGGAGAGGTAACAACAACAACTACAACAACCACAAAAAAAACAAGACAGAAACACAAAAGAGAAAAAAAGAAGAAAAAAGATACCACCAGCATCGGGGAAGAAGGAAAGCCGTTGGGGGATAAGGAGAAAATCGAGGAACAGGGAACCTCTCGGTCGCCCTCGATCACTCTCCCCTTGCTACTTTTCTCTTCCTCAAAAAAAAAAGAAACATACTCCACATCCCTCCTAGTACGGAGTCCATCAAGAGGGGCCCGACCGGGAGGACCTGTTCGCCTGGATCGTTACTGACTTGACCATCGGAGTGCCCCCACCGGAAACGCCGGCCTGGGTCTCTGATCCCTATTTTACAGGTCCAGGAGTGGAGGACCGGCAGGTGGCGAGAGGAGCGCGCTCCGACACAGCAGCTACGGGCCACAACGGTCTTGGTGGCAACAGTTTGGCGCACTAGGTAGGGGGGCAGAACGATCAAGTAAGCCCTTCATTTCACCACAAGCAAGCTAGGTGGAAGCATAGTGACGACAAGAGCAAGGGAGGCTTCCACCAGTCGTGCAGGGGACTCCCCCTCTCGGGGAAACCTGCACCGCCAAGAAGTGGAGCCACCCGCTCCGGTCCACCCACCTCCACCAGAAGCCCAGTTGGCTGCACTCGCCCAGCAGATGCAAGTCCTTGCTACGACGGTGCGCCAGCTTCAGCACCAGCACCGGTCCATGGCAACCCACCAACAGCCAGGGACCCCGGCGGCCAACGCCGTAGCTCCCTGCGACAGTCTGCGCTCCTTCCAAGGAAGGCCGTCGCAGTCGCGGGCCACCACAGACAACCAGGGCAGCCATCAAGCTCCGGCCAAAAGACAACGAGCCGGCTCAGCTGACAGAGTGAGCCGTTCACCAAACCTTGAGTGGGAGACACTCAGGCCCCGCCGAGGCAAGAAAAGTAAAACCCTCTGCCATGAGTGCCATGCATCCATGTCACCTTCTCTGTCTCCTTCGGCGGAGGGGTCCACTGACGAAGCTGCCAGGCACGCAATGGGTAGGCGCCTGGAGGAACATGAGCCCAAGCTGGCGGAGTTTGATCGCCGTTCACCAGCATGCCGGGCTCCGCTAGCGAGCCAGCGGGCTACGATGCCCGTCCCCTATTCTCCTAAGAAATTTAGGTGGAGTCGATCCCACACCGATTTCGGATGCCGCAGGTGGATCCTTACGACAGGACCATCGACCCCCTGGACCACCTGGAAAGCTACCGGACTCTCATGAGGGTCCAGGGGGCCGCCGACACTCTCCTCTGCGTCTCCTTTCCTGCTACTCTCTGGAAGGCAGCCCGGGTGTGGTTCACCCGTCTAGAGCCAGAGAGCATCACCTCCTTTGCCCAGCAAGGGCAGAAGTTCGTGGCTCACTTCGATGCTTGTAGGAAGTTTCCACGAGAGGTAGATAGTCTCTTCTCCATCCGGCAACAGGACCACGAGCCCCTACGGGACTACGTGGCCCGCTTCAAGGCCGCCACGCTGGAGATTTACAATCTTGAAGAGCCAGTGGCTATGCTGGCACTCAAGCGAGGGCTCATAACCTCCTGCCTGACCTACTCGCTGGACAAAAAGCCCTCCAAGACCTACGCCGAGCTCCTTCTCCGGGCCCAAAAGTACATCCACGCCGAGGAGGCGGACCATGCAAGGCGGGAGCTCGACGGAGGATCTCCGAAGAAGCCGGCCCCTGCCGAAGTGTTCGGGGCCCGGAAGCCAGCACCTCAGGATCAGAGCTCCCGGAGGGATCGGCCGAGACCGAGGGGGACCCCTGTCCCTGAGGAAAACTACACCCCTCTCCTCATCCCAAGAACTAAAATTCTTATGGAGATCGAGGGCGAGGACTACTTGAGACACCCACCTCCATTGAAGCCCTTTGCTGGCCGTGACAAGATGAAGTACTGCCGCTTCCAACCGGTGCAATTCTCGACCCCAAACGGTGTTGGAGAGATGAGAGGAGCGCCCCAACCGATGCAGCACTTCTTCCAGACTCTCCCTGGGGCTAGGACCCCTCGGGACGACCCCAGCATAGATGACCTCGATCAAAGGGCCCAAGACCCCCGGGGAGGCCCAGTCGAATGCCTACTTTCCTATCTGCTCGGAGACGATCCCGCAAAGACGATCCAGATCGGAGCTCAGCTGCCTGAGGAGGAGAGGAGCAATTGCTGGGATTCTTCCAAGCGAACGCGGACGTGTTTGCCTGGACGGCAGCTGACATGCCAAGTATTCCCCCTGAAGTCATCACCCACAAACTCAACGTTGATTCGAGGTACTGACCGTTCAACAGAAAAAGAGAGGCTTTGCCCTAGAAAGGCAAGCGTCCATCAACGAGGAAGTTGAGAAACTCCTCACTGCCAGCTTCGTCCGAGAAGTACAGTACCCGAGCTAGCTGGCGAATGTGGTGATGGTAAAGAAGAACAATGGCAAGTGGAGGATCTGCGTAGATTACACCGACCTCAACAAAGCATGCCCGAAGGACAGCTTCCCTCTATCAAGGATAGACCAGTTGGTGGATGCCACTTCAGGGCACAGGCTGCTCTCCTTTATGGATGCATTCTTCGAGTACAATCAGATCCAGATGCACCCAGAGGACGAGGAGCATACTGCCTTCATCACTGATCGGGGGACATACTGCTACAGGATGATGCCCTTTGGCTTGAAGAATGCTGGGGCCACGTACCAACACCTGGTCAACAAGGTCTTCAAGGACCAGATCGGCAGGAATGTGCAAGTGTACGTGGATGACATGCTCGTCATGAGCAAACCGAGCTCGGACCACGTTGCCGATCTCGCTGAAGCCTTTCACAGTCTCCGAAAGCACCATATGAAGCTCAACCCAATGAAGTGCGCCTTCGGGGTGGCGGCCGAGAAATTCCTCGACTTTATGGTCACCCAGAGAGGCATCGAAGCGAGTCCGGAGAAGGTCCAAGCAATCCTTGACATGGAGCACCCAACATCCAAGAAACAGGTTCAGCGCCTGACGGGGAAGGTCGCGGCCCTAAGCCGGTTCATCTAGAGGTCGGCTGACCGCTGCCTCCCTTTCTTCAAAGCATTGTGCAAGATTCACGACTTCACCTGGACTGAAGAGTGTAAGACGGCCTTTGAAGAGCTGAAGGAGTTCCTGACCTCCCCACCTCTGCTGTCCAAACCAGAAGAAGGAGAAGAGCTCCTGCTCTACCTGGCGGTCACCCCAGGGGCTGTCAGCTCGGTCGTTGTCCGTACGGACCAAGATGGGTCACAAAAGCCAGTGTACTACATCAGCAAGATACTCCATGATGCGGAGATCAGGTATACCCGCTCCGAAAATCTTATTTTTATACTAATAATGTCTGCTAAGAGCCTTAGACCCTATTTCCAAGCGCATCCCATCGTGGTTGTAACTGATCAGTCACTGAGGACCATGTTAAGCCACCCCGAGACTTCCGGAAGGCTGGCCAAATGGTTCCTGACACTGAGCGAGTACGACGTCGCATTCAGCCGAGGTCATCACAAAGGGCCCAAGTCCTAGCCGACTTCATGGTCGAATGTACAAGGCTTCCCGAGGAACCAGAGCTGATGGTCCCGGAGAGCCAAGCTGAGCCCGGCCCACCTGGGGACACTTGGGTCCTTCACATGGATGGAGCCTCCAATTCTTGCGGGAGCGGAGCAGGCCTCATCCTCGCCAATTCTGATGGAGTGGTGATGGAGTGTGCACTTCGCTTCAAGTTCCCCGCTACAAACAACCAGGCGGAGTACGAGGCGCTCCATGCAGGCCTGAAGATGTCTCGCGAGTTAGGCGTACAGAACCTCAAGCTCTTCGCCGACTCCCAACTAGTTGCCGGACAAGTCTCTGAAGAGTACGAGGCCCGAGATCCCCAGATGATGAAGTACCTGGAGAAGGTCCATTCGAGCGTAGCAGGCTTTCGTTACTTCCACGTTTCCCACATCCCCCGTGGAGAAAATGCTCGCGCGGATGCACTGTCGAGCCTCACAACCCTACCGGACTCATCCCTGTGGCACGCCTACATCGAGTATCTCGAGAATCCAAGCCACGAAAGCCCCGAGGAGGTGCAACAAGTAGCCCCCGAGCCGAGCTGGATAAACAAGTACATCAAGTACATCCAGGATGGCCTGCTGCCGGAAGACCGCAAAGAAGCTGGCCTCATCAGAAGGAAAGCCGCCCGCTTCGTCTTGATGGATGGCCAGCTCTACCGCCGATCTTATTCCTATCCCCTCCTGAAGTGTCTCAGGCCCACGGAGGCAGCCTTCGTGCTCCGAGAGATACACGAGGGCCTCTGCACCATGTAGGAGGAAGGACTCTGGCATACAAGGCCCTTCGCTAGGGATATTTTTGGGAAACGATGAGGGAGGACGCCGCCGACTTCATCAAGAAGTGTGACAAGTGCCAGCGCCACTCCCACATTCAGCACCTACCGGCTGCACCGATCTCCCAATTGTCATCTCCCTGGCCTTTCGCACAATAAGGGATGGATATCCTGGGACCGTTCCCCACCGCACCAGGGCAGCGGAAGTTCCTGCTAGTGGCGATCGACTACTTCACCAAATGGGTCGAGGTAGAGCCGCTAGCTCGGATCACGGAAGCCAACGTTCGCCAATTCTTTTGGAAGTCCATCATCTACCGCTTCGGACTCCCAAATTGCGTCATCACCGACAATGGGTGACAGTTCGACAACCAGGAGTTCGAGGGGTTCTATGCCGAGTACGGGATCCAGCATCACCTCACCTCGGTTGCTCATCCCCAGACCAACGGCAAAGCCGAGGTGACAAATCGGACCATCCTTCAAAGACTCTGTACCAGGTTGGACCAGGCAAAGAGCAGAAGAACTTCCAAGTATCCTGTGGGCCTACTGCACAATGCCCAGAATGGCAATGGGCGAAACACCCTTCAACCTTGTCTTCCAAGCTGAAGCGGTGATCCCAGTCGAGCTCGGCATGCCCACACTCTAGGTGCAGCGATACGACGAGGCCCAGAACTCGGCACATCTCTTGCTCAACCTTGACCTCCTTGAAGAGACGAGGGACAAGGCCCGACTCTGGATGGCAGCATATCGGCAACAAGTCATCCGATACTACAATGCACGTATGAAGCGAAAGACCTTCCGACCGGCGATCTGGTGCTGCGTCAAGCAGAAGCGTCCCAGCCCCGGGAGTGCGGCAAACTCTCACCAAATTGGGAGGGCCCTTATAAAGTGGCCGAGGCCCTCTAGCATGGGGCCTACTACCTCGAAGACTTGGATGGCACCAGGTTCCCCCGAACCTGGAACGCTTGTAATCTGAGGAGATATTAACAATAATGAAAGTATCCCCCCCATGAGAAATAAAGATTCCTTTCTGCATGACGGTTTGTTTGCCTTGCAGGAGACTCAAGCCGCGAGCCCAGCTCCTCGGTGAGAAAGCCCAGAGAAGAGTCCTCTGGCATAAAGACTTGGGAAGCCCCCAGGCACTCAAGCCGCGAGCCCAGCTCCTTGGCGACAAAGCCCAGAGAAGAGTCCTCTGGCACGAAGACCTGGGAAGCCCCCAGGCACTCAAGCCGCGAGCCCAACTCCCGGCACCAAAGCCCGAAGAAAAGTCCTCTGGCATGAAGACCTGGGAAGCCCCCAAGCACTCAAGCCTCGAGCCTAGCTCCTCGGCGACAAAGCCTGGAGAAGAGTCCTCCGGCACAAAGACCTCGAAAGCCCCCAGGCACTCAGGCCTCGAGCCCAGCTCCTCGGCCACCAAACTAACACGCCTTTGAGCCCAGCTCCAAGGCACCATCTCAAGTCATCGACGTCCCCGAGCCCAGCTCCAGGACGCCAGCCCAAGACCGGAGCTCAGACCTCCAGTCAAGGGAACCTTCGAGCCAAGCAGCTCTCAAGTCATCGACGTCCCCGAGCCCAGCTCCAGGATGCCAGCCCAAGACCGGAGCTCAGACCTCCGGTCAAGGGAACCTTCGAGCCAAGCAGCTCTCAAGTCATCGACGTCCCCGAGCCCAGCTCCGGGATGCCAGGCCAAGCCCGGAGCTCAGACCTCTGGCCAAGGGAACCTTCTCAGCTAACATCACCTTCGAGCCCAACTCCACGACGTCATCTCCCGAGCCACATCCTCGAGCAATCAAGTACTGAAGCCTAGCTCTCCAACAAGCCAGCCACGAGCCTAGCTCCTGGGCAACAAAGCCCAGAGAAGAGTCCTCTGGCACAAAGACCTGGGAAGCCCCCAGGCACTCAAGCCGCGAGCCCAGCTCCACGGCACCAAAGCCCATAGAAGAGTCCTCTAGCACAAAGACCTGGGAAGCCCCCAGGTACTCAAGCCACGAGCCCAGCTCCTCGGCGACAAAGCCCAGAGAAGAGTCCTCTGGCACAAAGACCTGGGAAGCCCCCAGGCACTCAAGCCACGAGCCCAGCTCCTCGGCAACAAAGCCCAGAGAAGAGTCCTCTGGCACAAAGACCTGGAAAGCCCCCGGGCACTCAAGCCTCGAGCCTAGCTCCTCGGCGATAAAGCCCAGAGAAGAGTCCTCTGGCACAAAGACCTGGAAAACCCCAGGGCACTCAAGCCTCGAGCCCAGCTCCTCGGCCACCAAACTAACACGCCTTCGAGCCCAGCTCCAAGGTGCCATCTCAAGTCATCGACGTCCTCGAGCCAAGCTCCAGGATGTCAGCCCAAGACGGGAGCTCAGACCTTCGGTCAAGGGAACCTTCGAGCCAAGCAGCTCTCAAGTCATTGACATCCGTGAGCCCAGCTCCAGGACGCCAACCCGAGACCGGAGCTCAGACCTCCGGCCAAGGAAACCTTCGAGCCACACGGCTCTCCGGTCAGTACATTCCCGAGCCCGGCTCCGAGGCGATGTTTCTTGGACCCAACTTCTGAAGATCAAGCCCCGAGCCCAGCTTCGAGGCATTCGAGATGTGAACCGCCCTTAGGCGCCCAGGTTCGAAGCTTCTCCCTCCGACCTCCTCGCGCCAAAAGAGAAAAGAGAGGGGAAAGAAGTAGAAGAGGCATTCACATCACAGAAAAAAGGGAAAGACTACACTTGCAAAGTCAATCTCCATTACTTAGAAGGAAAGATTTACATTATTTTCCGGGCCCTGATAGGCCAGGTAACCCAGTTCAAAGAAAAAGAAGAAAAAACAAATAACATAAAATACAAAAAGAAAATAAAAAGGGATACAAGGGAAGTTCTATCCTATGATGTCGGCTCCTTCCCTGGGTGGTGCACGGCTGGGACTTCCCCTTCTTCTGCCTCCGGAGCGGGGTTGCGTGCCTGAGCAGGCTCTGCTGGGGGGGCAGGCACAGCTGCAGCCATCGAGGAGGTCGGCTCGACCGCCCTCTCCTGCGGTGTTGCCTCAGTCGCTACCACAACTGAGGTCGGCTCGGCAACCTCCAGGGCCACTGGCAAAGGTGCCCCGACCGGAGCGGCCCCTTGCCCTCCTGCAGCCACCTGTGGAGTAGAAGCCCTTTTGCCTGGAGTCCGGAGCGCAGCCAATCGCTCCTCGGACAGGATTCCCCGCAGCTGTTGGCGGCAGTATGCGAATCCCTTGGTGAAGGAGTCCATCGCCACCTCCTTAAAATCTCTGATGTACTTCGGGGTCTCCTTGAAGGCAGCCACTGCATCAGCGGCCGTCTTCCTCGCAGCCTCCTCCCGCCGCCTCGACTCCTCCAACTGCTTCTGGATGCACTCCTGCTGCTGGATTGCGATTGTCGTCATCTTCTCGGTGGTCATGGTAGCGCGACTGGCGGCGGCGGCCCTCTCCTCCATGGCCGCTACCCTCTTCTCAGCAGAGGCAGCCCTGTCCTTCGCTACCTGTACCTCAGTACGGAGCTCCTTCAGCCGAGTCCTCTTCGACTCGAGCTCCTTCCTCGTCCGGATGGCATCGGCGAGCTCAGCCTGGAGGCCCTTAGCCTTTGAATTGGCTTCCCGAATCTCGGCGTCCTTCCAGCCCACCTCAGCCTTCTGGGACGTGAGCTCCGCCTGATGCACCTTATCCCTCCTCGCCCAATTGCGGTAGTAGTCTCTGATGAGGATCAACTCCCTGCCATACTGCACCCAAAGAAGATATATTAGTTGCAGTACTGAGAGAAGACAGGAGGTATGAAGACAAAAGAAGGAAACTTACGGCATAAAGATTGACGAACATCGAGCTGACGATGTCGCTCAGGAGCCTACCGTTCCCCTCCCGCCGATCACAGGATTGGATCGAGAAGTCCATCATCTGCTCGACGAGCTATGGGTCCTTCACCAGAGAGATGTTAGGGACCAACCGGAAAGGGACTCGGCGATAGTCCCTGTCCTACCTCTCCGCCGGCTCGGACCCCTCGGTGGTGGGAGGCTTGCTCGGCACCGGTTGTGAGCTCGACGCCACCTCGGTCCACGCTGGAGGCACCGACCTCGTTTCTCTCGATCTTCCCTTTTCCTCGACGTCGACGATCTCCGGAGGAGGGTCCTCTATCCTAGCGGCGGCAGCAGCGAATCTGGCACGGACGACCACCTCGGGCTCGGGCGCCAGCACCAACTCTTGCTGCCCCGAAGGCTCGCAGGCGGGCTCAGTTGCCCTCTTCCGCCTCCGCTCTGCAATTGGTGCATCGGGCCCGACCTGCACCGGCCTCGCACCATCTTCAACCCGGGCCCTCTTCGGAGCGGGCTCGCCAGCCTCGACCGCCTGCTCTCGTTCCTCGGAAAACAAGAGCAGTTCATCCATTGAAAATTTCATCTCTGCACCAGAAAAGACAAGGTCAGCCCCATATAAAAAAAAAAAAAAAAGAAGAAGAGAAAGAAAGAAAAGAAAAAGAAGAAAAGTAAATAAGAAGCGAAAGTGGGGTGGCCAAGTCGAACTCACCCAACTCCCGAGCCGAGCTGACCCCGGCCTCGCGGAGATTCTGCTCTGACAGCAAGACCTCCAGAGATGGGATCTCGGCCAATCTGAGCAGCTCGTACAAGTCAAGGTCGGCCGCTTCGACGGAGGAGTTCCTATTTGGAGACCGATCTGGGTCGCTCCAAACCCAGTCGATCCCCTCAACCGAGGCAAAGAAGTACTTATTTTTCCATCCTTTGATGGAAGAGGGGAGCTCGAAACGGATGCCCCGAGGGTGAGAAGAAAGGGACCACCACCCTTCCTCGGTGGGGTGGCGTTTCAGGATGAAGAATGCCCTAAACAAGGAAAAACGGGCGACAATCCCGTGGAAGTGGCACAGAACGATGAAACAAAATATCATTCTGATGGCGTTGGGGACCAACTGGGTAGGAACAAGTCGATAGTTAGCCAAGAAAGAAAGGAAGAAGGGATGGACAGGAAATCGAAGGCCCCTGGCGAAGGTCTCCTTGTAGAAGGCAATCCGCCAAGGGCCACTAGACGTGACCCCCACCCCGGGATGAGGAACAGAGAGCCGGACAGACTCAGGGATGTCGTATGCACCCCGGATGGCCACCAGATCCTCGGTGGAGATCACTGAAGCAATCCCTCCAGGACCTGTCGACCGAGAAGGCTCGGACTCAGGAAGGGAAACAGGAGCAGGAGCAGGAGGGAGAGCCAAGCAGGGAGGAGGAGAAGACCTGGGTTCCCTAATGGCTAAAGGGCCCTGAGAAGGTCTCCTACTAAACTCATACCGTGCCGCCTCCATTTCCTCTTCAGAGGAAGAACGAGTCCTCAGTCGGGAAGGTCCAAACTCGGCCTAGCACGAGGGACGGAATTCCGGACCAAAACGATCCATGGACAGAAAAAGAAGAAGAAGACGACAAAGGAGGACCTACGACGACCCCTAGTCGGCGAGAAAAGAGGAAAAAGAAGAAGCTAACCTGTTAAGATCCTAAGCGGACGATGAAGACCGGAGTGGAGGAAGGAGAAGTCTGCAGCACTACGTCGGGCGCGAAGGATTCGAAAGAGGTAAGTTTCGAAAAGACTTACCCCTCCATTTGAGACAACCTGCGCCCGACCGTACCGTTACGGCTTTCCCAAAAGACTCGCCACGTGTCGCTGATCAACGGAGCCAGTGCCCCAATCCGATCGCGGTCGCTCTGACTTCCGTGCCCGCCATAACCGCCCCCTAGACGTGGCCGCGTGGCACCCCCGCACAGGCTCAAGGGCCCGCCGGGCGAGACGCCGCCGATGTCGATCATTATTGCACCAAATCTTTCTGCCTTTCCATGTCAGCACCGTAATTACTCCCTTCATCCCGAGCGCCGCGCGACAATGGGCCTCGGGAGTGGGGGGCAAATGATGTGGCCGGATTGCTGACGTGGCCAAGGATCCTGACATGGAGCCCTCATTGGACGCCGCACTGGATTCCTTTCATGGGCCCCTTCGCCGGGCAGAGCTCCCCGATTTCAACGGGGCCACCCGTCGAAGCCGGGCTCCGTCCTCCGCCAGGTCGGTACCCGCCTGATCGGGACACCTAGGTCGGAGCCGAGCTCAAACCCCACCAGAGGCAAACCTTTCAAGCCCGAGGTCGGGCCCCGTGGCCTGGAGTTGAGCTCAAGCCTCCTCCACCACGTGGAGCCCCTTTGAGGCCGGGTCCCCTGGGCTGGGCGCACCTCTGTCAGCCCGAGCTCGGTTAACACTGGGCCCCATCGGTCCGGTACCGAGCTCGGCCCTCCTCTGCACAGTCGAGCCACCGCGAGGCAGGTCCGCTACAAGCAGGCCCCATCTTTCCAACTCGGCCCCCAGTACGAATCGAAGCACCAACCGCCAAGGAAGCAGCAACTCCCCTCCAAAGACGGTGGCATGCCCCCCGAGGACCATACGACAGCACCCGCCACATCGCCATTAATGCCCACGACTGCCATTCACACCAGAAAGAAAGAAAGCTCACACCAAGGCACCATGCCCTCCACCGACCTGCTGTACGACTGGAGAACAGACCCTACCAAGGAGCACGATTCCCGAGAGCGGCGGCACAACAGTCGAGGTCCTGCAAGGCTTCCAGGAAGGGCAAGTAAAAGGAATGTCAGAGGCATGTAGAAGCTTCCCCAACTATCCAGTGAAGAAGGCATCCCGTCTACGGCACGATACCTCGTCGCACCCGCCTGACAGCCAGGGAGGACCCCGAGGCAAGCCCAAGTAAGAGACTCAGCCAATGTAAGCAAAAATGAGGTAACAGCACTCACATGAGAAGGGAACAACACAACCATCACAAAGGAAAAGAGGAGAAAGGGGAGAGGCCAGACATGAGGGCAAGACCACCTCGGCCATCACATCCCCCAGCTCGCACTCACATTCTCATACACTCCACTCACTCCTCCTAGCATGGAGCTCATCCAGAGGGGATCGACCAGGAGGATTTGTTCCCCTGGATCGTCACTGATTTGACCGTTGGAGTGCCCCCGCCGGAATCCCCGGCCCGAGTCACTGACGTTGGCTTTCTTGCAGGTCCCGGGGCACCGGAGGCATCTCCCGCGGGCGGACGCAGAACACCCGACGCCATCAGCAGCTACGGACCACGACGATCTGGACGGCAATACATACATACATATATGTATACATACATACATACATGTATACATACATACATGTATATATACATACATACATACATGTATACATACATACATATATATATACATATATATATATATACATATACATATATATATATATATATACATATACATATATATATATATATATATATAGTTTATGAAGTGTATATCGATGCATTGAATAATGGTGCATCATTAAAAATATTGTAAGGCTCCGATGCCCCTTTCTTCCACTCCAGCTTCCCCTTATTCCTTCTCTCTTCCCCCTACTCTCTCTCTCGATACTCTAGTCATCGTTCCTTTGACTTCGACTTTACTTAGCTCAAATCACAACCATTCACAATCACTCTATTCACAACATTACCATCTAAGTTGCCGGAACTAGTGTTGACTTCTATATTATCATCGATCACCTACAACACACTCCCATCTCTACCGCTTTTGCTTTCTAGATGCTGATGATGCTGGCTTCACCCACACGACGGTCAAGTTCCATGGCAACATTATTCTCCACCATGTCTCCCTTTCCATAGAAACTCTCCAAAAACCCCTCTAATTAAGATCCCATCTTTTCTCCTAGGTTTAAAGATGTTGATTACCGGCTCCTACAACTCAATGATGGTAGCGTACATCGTTGAGTTCATGGGGTTTCCATGATGAGTTTCCTGAGATTATGGTATGAATAAGGTGGGAATAGTGGTTCAGATGTTTTTACTCCAAATTATGCAACATATGTGTATATTGGACTATTATCATCTATTTCTTTCTCATATGCGAGGACAAAAATGTCCAAGCGATGCTAAGTTAATTTGCGCCGTTTTGTAAAAGAAAAACATCATGTTTCTCGGCAACGTCAAATTATAAACTGGGTTAGTTCTGGGAAAATCTACCTTGATGAAAAAAAAAAAAAAAAAAAAAAAAGGCACCAGAAAGAAACTCTTTTCTCGCATATATTTTTCTGAGAGAGGTATTTATAAAATATCCATATATCCTTCATAAAGAAAAATATCTTATTTCATTCTATCTAGAAATTTAAAGATACTTTTGAAAAAAAAAAAAAAAAAAAAAAAAATCTTAATTTTTAACTAGTGGAAATTAGACTTTTTATGTTCCACGTGATCAGTTTTTCTTTTCCATAAGGACTTGTTTAGTTCGCATAAATTTTTTTTTGTATTGAAAAGCTGATTTCTAAGAATATAATATCTAAAAAAATAATTTTATCATATTTAGATGGTCATGAAAAAGTGGTTTATTTCGGAGTAGCTTACGATGGATTAAGCATCAACTTTCTTGAAAAGCTATGTAAAATATTTATTACACTTTTAATGCGAAAAAAATCTTATCTTATCATACACATTGTCATTATTTACAAATAAGAATTTATGATGGTTAAGAGTATATTTGGCCGTAGAACATGCTGGATAACTGTTTGAGATTATAAGAAGAATGCTTATTCAAGCCATAAATCTTTTCATGGCTTAGAAGGATTTTTTTTTGAAAAAAAAAAAAAAAGGGTCCCCAATTCCTATCACATGGGATAACCAACAATGCATGTCTTACATAGATTTTTATTATAAAATATAATAATTTTATTTTTATTAAAATATTTTTTCAATCTTTATTTTTTTTTAAAAAAAAAATTTAACTAAATATGAGAGATTTTTTTCGCTTTTCATTGACCCTACTTTATGGCATCCATTTTTTTTTGAAAGCCAAACGAGTCTGAACCATTATTGGAATCTTATTCCCATATTAAAAAATATATATATACTTTTCTATCTATTCCTTCGAAATTTCAATCAAACGTGAAATATATTTTTTTTATTTTTTTATTTTTAATTGACCATGCTTTGTTTCTTCGCTTTAACCCCAGCAAATATTCATCTCTTGTATGGATAGCAAAAGCCCAGGTTCAATCTTGCCACATCTAACCAAACCAAAGGACGTGGATCGTACCTGCTACTCAAAGAAAAGAAATGAAATAAGTAGAAGGAGAGACGAGAGAAAAAGAATGTATGTTAGGATTTTAGGACCACTGTTGGGCTAAATCTGAATTGGGCCCTCATTTGGTCATCGTTCGCAAAACCTATGGGCACTTTCACTTATGGGTTTCACCTGGTGGAAAGTACAACAACACTTGCCCGGAGGTCAAGCCTCCCTCAGGGGAATACTTCAATTACCTCCCTTCAGAGTGGCTTTTAATTTTTGAGCATTATAATGCAATATAATTTGTTCATTATAACTTCAAATTTTGTTATGTAATAGTAATTAATTGTTGAAAAGACCATCGTCCATCCGTTTCCCAAAATAACCAAAAAAAATAAAAAAATCACTATCCAATCCGGTCATTGTTTGCTTTTTCTGATAATATTAATTATGTGATAAAATTATTATATGGAACGTTTTCTATGTTTATTACTTAACTAGTTCCAAAAGTTTAAGCTTCTTGGAAATGAGTCAACAACTAATTATATATCAAACTTGACAATATTATACAATTACAAAGATATTAACATAATATAACATACATATATATATATATATATAAACTATTGAAGAACTATTAAAGAGCTAGGAAGAATAGATTTGAACTTGAAGAATAGTTGAACTTCAGAAAGTACGTAGATAATGATATTTAATTATTGAAGGTAAACTTATAAACATCCCAGTCTAGGCTAATACTTTGATTATAGTCGGCTTTCTCCATTCACGGCTATACTAAGGTGGCCTTGCATGTGAGAGTGATAAATTTAACAATGAGATTGAAATAGTAGATTTACAGGAGGATATAAATTTACAAAAAATAAACAGTTAACCGGCTATTTTAGAAATAAAATCGATAAAATATTGAGAGATACCCTCATTCATGATTCCAAAGATCTCCGTTCAAAGCTGCAAAAAAAATTAACAAATTAAAAGAACAAAAAATTTGGGTAAAGAAAATATTTTATTGATAGAACATAATGATACAAAATGATGGCTTTAAGCTACACTTCTGATTATCAACCTTACTTGATACACCTTAGATCTCTTGGATAATACAAGAAATTTTTTGGGATATTAGGATAATACAAGAATATTTTGGGGTGTTTGGATGCAAGATTTTGGAGAGGCCGAGAGAAGAGTAAGGAGAGTAAGAAGAGCTCGAGTGGAGTATTGAGTTTTGCCTCCGGTCTTCATTTCTTTACTTCTTATAGAAGGTTGGGCACCCACTTGTTTTGAATTTGAGTTGGGAGTCCCAATGGATGATAGGATGCTTTTGCAGGTGTTAGTGGATACTTTTGTAGGTGTCAGAATACTTTTGCAGGTGTTAGCAAAAGCTTTTGCAAATGTTGGTAGATGTCATTATACTTTTATCGGTCACATGATGTCCGATAAGCTTTAGTGGATGTCAACATATTTTTGCAGGTGTCAGTAGAGACTTTTGCAAATGTCGTTCATATGATGCGTGATAGGCTTTGATAAATGTCAGAATGCTTTTGCAGGTATCAGTGAGAGCTTTTGTAGATGTTGGTTACATGATTCTAGAGTACTTTGTTAGGTGTTTGAAAGGCCTTTGTTGGCTACTGTCGAATGCTACAAGGTTAATCTTTTGGATTAGTACTTGTTTTAATTTTTGTGTTATGCATATTTTGAATTCTTCTATAAGATTGGTGCCTCATGTTTGGATGCTGTAATAGTCATCTTCATTTCTAGGCATGTAATTGGAGAAAGATGAGCTACTCTTGTTTGCTTCCTTGTCTTCTTTTTTACTGTCTAATCCTGCTAAGGTTTCAAGCAGGAATTTTTTTGTACTCTGTCTTGGATTTTGTCATTGCCAGTTTTGAATTGGAAAAGGCTTGTGAGTCAGAAATTTTGATGTTGCCGGTTCAATATTGAGGGAGAATTGTGGATTTTTATCGAACCAGTGAAAGATTTGGGCTTGGTGGCTTCATCTGAGTTGAACTCTTGCCACCATTTAATCTTGAACTTTCTGATGAATTGTGTTTGAAAATCTGGAATGAGAATAATAAAATATTCCCAGTGGTAATCTAGGGAAATGCAAATTGTGAGAAGAAATTGAGAAGTAGAGAAGATTTTTTCTCTCTTAGGTAGTGCAACTTTTTGCTAGTAAGTTTGGAATTCTTTGAGAACAATTTGAGGAAGGGTTTCATTGGTAGGACCATAATAATCTCACCAATTACCAACCAATATGGGAAGTGAAATTTTGTCGTATTCTTGAAATAGAAGAGCCATGAATGTTTGAGGAGAGGATTTTGAAATAAAAATGCAAGGTATTGGGTATTTTTGTAATTCCAATAATTATAATATTAAGGAATGGAGGTTTGAGAAAGTTTTTGAAAAATATTTAGATAATCTTCCCATATAAATGGAGACAAAATTTAAATGATTTAGACCGTTGAATGAGTGATAATAGTCTCATTGTTCTGATCTCTATAATGTTTAATTGCCACATAATCTGAATCTACTAATATAAATTTATAAAATCTTTGAGTTTTTTGTGGATCCGTTGGTAGAAAATGTGAATTTTCAGGAAAAATTTTTGAAAGCATTTTTTGGGGATCCTTGTCAAAATATTCATCTTTGAGGATTAAGATGGGTGAGATTTTGGTTTTTCAAAAAAAGCTAAATATTTTTTAGGAGGAGTTTTTTGAAGAGGTGTTGGATTAGAAATCCCAACAACAATTTTTTATTTTGGGCCAGCCTACTTTGATATTTTAATATCTAAAAGGGCCTTCTGAAATATTTCTAGGCCTGAAAAGGCAAGGTTAGCCTTAGCTAATTCAGCCATTTTTTTGGGAGAGAGGTATTGTTTGGGCCACTAGGACCTGGGATGAAGTAAAATGAATTTGTTTTGAAGTGGATTGAGCTTCCCTGGTTTCCTCTTCTTCTTGGATGACAATTTCATACCAACAAAATTTAGGTTGACCACATATAGGAGTTTGGACCGAAGAAGATTGGGTAGGAATTATTTCAACCTTAGTGTTTTGGACATATAAAGCTTTTGATTGTTTTTGAGTAGTTGAAGTTAATGGCATTTGAGTATTTGAAATGCATTTTTTAGGTGTCCTATGGAGTGATTCCCCGCAGGAATTCCCATAAAAGGAAGTCAGGAAGAGAGTTTTCAGATCCCTTGATATATTCTATATTAAAATCGAAAATAGATAGAATCGCTTGCCATCCAGCAAATATATGTTTTGAAGCTAGGTTTATTACATCTTTGTCTAAGATAAGTTTTGCTGCTTTACAATCAATTCTTAGCAAAAAATTTTGGTTTTGGTAAATCACTTTGAAACTTAGAAATATATAAACTAATTGACAAAACTTCTTTCTTAAAAGTAGAATATTTCTTCTGAGTATCATTCCAGACACGAGAATTGTATGGAATTAATTGCTCAATTCTATTATTTTTTGTTTAAGAATACCTCCATATCCTATGTCTGAGGTATATGTTTCTACAATTTTTAGGATTTAAGGATCGGGTAGGTATAAACATAGAAGAGATTTAACATGAGTTTTAATTTGTTTTATAATATTTGTATACTCTTTGGTTCATTTTGGAGATTTTTTTTTAAGCCTATCATAAAGTGTTTTTGCTATTATCCTCAAATTTTTTAAATGATCAGAGACATAATTTAAGCTTTCTAAAAGATGTTTGTAGTTATTTTTTATTTAAGATTATATCAGAGAATCTGTCAGCAAAATCTATACTCCTTTTGATAGGTTTGATTATTCCTAGAAATGAATCATGGCCAAGGAACCTTATTTTGGTTTGAAAGATTTTCATTTTGGATCGGGATAAAACTAAACCATTTGTAATAACCAAGGTTAAAAAGATATGGAGATGTTTGAAATGCTATTTAATAGCATTTGAAAAAACTAATGCATTATCAATGTAGACGATGATAAACTTAGTATATGAATTGAAGATTTCATTCACTATGTTTTAAAATTTGGAAGGGATATTTTTTAGCCCAAAGGGTATAACATTCTATTCAAATTGACCAAATAGAATAGTAAAAGTTGTTTTATATTTATCTTCCACCTTGGTTTGAATTTGACAAAATCTAGATTTTAAATCAAATTTGAAAATGCCTTTGCATCAATTGTTCTATTTAATAGGTCTCTTTTATTTGGTAGAGAATATTGTACCCATCTTAAGGCCTTATTTAGGAATTTGTAATTTATTACCAATCTAGGTGCTCCTCTTTCATGTTCAGTATTTTTAAGAATATAAAATATTGAACAGCTCTAAGGAAACATATTGGGCCTAATTAGTTATTTTTTTAAGAGATCATTGATTTTCATCTTGCAATATTTTAATATATTTTGGTTCATTTGGATAGGTTGGGCTTTTGTAGGAATTTTTATTTCATCAAAATATATTTCATAAGGAAGATTTACATCATATTTTTTTTCTAGTTCAAAATGCATTAGAAATTTTTCTTTTTTTCTAAAAGAAGATTTACATCATATTTTGATTAATTTTTTTATAAAAGTTTAGAATTTTTTGAATGATCAGGTGGTCATGTAATTAGCTTTCTATTCTTTTGAGGCTGGCATCTTCTTTCAGAAAATCTAATTGATGGGTTTTCCTAGTCAATTCATTTAATATGGTTAAATTTAAGTTTCTGATATATTTTTGGATAATAAATTTCATCTTTAACTCTTGTTCTAAAATGTTGGTTGTTATACCTTCATCATTAACTTTAAAGGGTTTTATCATATTAAGAAAAGGAGTTCCTAAAATTACTAATCTATTAAGGTTTTTCACTATAATGAATTGTATTATAAAATAGAGTTTTTGAAATTATATATCTTTACTTCTAATAATTTGTAATTTATTTTCGACTTAGACTCACTAGCTGTGTTTAATTTCACTTTTATTTTTTCAAAAATCTGGTGGGAATAAGGCCCTCTTGTTTGCAATTCGGGTCAACTTCAAAGTTAATTAAGGAATAGTGTCTAATTTGAAATCTTTCTCTATTGAGATGGTTATTTTGACACATCAATTTTGAATAATTACTTGGGATATTACTTCAAAAAAATTTTGGCTTTCTAAATTTTGGAGGTCATCTTCAAGAATCATCATTATGTGTTAAGGATTGTTTCTCTTTTTCTATTTGTTTCATATGAGCTTTTATTTGATTTATTTCTATCTTTATCTGAGCCACCTCTTGTTGAAGATCATGTAATATCATAGGTTTTTGTTTTGTTTGATTAAATTTGATAAATATATTGTTCAAATCGTTAGTTTGAGTTAAAAGTTTTTGTTCTTCTTTGCCTATTATTTCCCTAAGTTTTATTAAATATTCTTTCCTTAATTCTGGTTCATCTATTTTATTTATAAAATCAAGTAGGAGATTTTGTTATCTAGAAATCTTATTAATACTTGAAGAAGGTATGTCATCATAATTGGCTTCTTTTTGGGAGTTTTTACTATCAGATTTAGAAAGTAATAGTTTTTTTAGTTAAGTCTTAAGGTATTGAAGATAATGGTGTACAAGGCAACCATAATAATTAATATACCATGAGTTTTTTACATTCAAAATTTAAAAATTAAATTTTGAATTCAAATCTTTCCTTTTTCATTTCTTACTTTTTCTCTCTATTTAAATTCAAAATTCAAATTTGAATTTGAATTAATACTGGAATATTTTTTTTCTTATTTTTTCTCCTGTACATGCTATATATATTGTATATGTACTCAAGAAAAGGTCAAGAAATCAAGTAATATTTTTTCTATTTTATTTTGTTTCTTTCATGGTATTAGAGTCCTTTTTCTCTTAAGCTTCTGATCCTATCGAGATGGCTCTCTTTCCCATCCCTTGTAATATGACCACTACCATTACTCCACCGGTCTTCAATATCCTGTCCTTCCCACCTCTTAAATTCACCAGTGACAACTATCTACTTTGGAAGGCATAATGCTTTCTTCTACTCCGAAGTTGTGATATGGTTGGGTTAATCAATGGAAATAACCCTTGCCCACCACGGCACCTCTCTGCTCCAATGGTGATACAAATGACATCTGAAGCACCTCTTCTAGTTCCTAACCCGACATATTCACTCAAGATTAAGCAAGACCAGCAGATTATGGCATGGCTCATCGTGTCCCTCTCTGAGCCCTTCTGTCCTTCATCATTGGCTTTGACTCTTCTTGCACCATGTGGGATGTCCTTGCTGGAGTGTTCAAGTCTCAATCTCGAGCATGTCTCTTACAACTTTTAACCGAGTTGCAGTCCCTTAGGTATGGTACAAGCACCCTCTCCAATCACATCCAAAGATCTATGGTGATAGCCAATAATATGGCGGCCATTGGGCATCCCATCTCTTCTATAGACTCGGTACTTTAGGTGCTTACAGGGCTAGGATCCGAGTTTGAATCCATCATGGCCACATTTGCAGGCACCGAAGGCCTCTCTCGTGGTGAGCTTCTAGCCCATCTCATGGCTCATGAGAGCCTCCTTCAGCATTGAGCATAGCTACACTTGGATGTCCCCTACCCTGTTGCACACCAAGTCTCACGAGGGCGTGGTCTATCTCATCAACCTACCAACCCATGGTAGATGCCACAAAAATATCCAATTTTTAATCAAGGGCACTCACATGGAGGTCGTCGACATGGCCATGGGTGCTCTTACCAGCGTTAAGGACATTGGTGTTAGCTATGTTATAAATGTAGCCACTTTGTTGTGAACTACCCAACTTCTATGGTGTTACACATAACAATGGCCAGCAACGAGTCTTTACTCCTGCTACCTTCAATGCCACCATGGAAAAAAAGGTACCACATCAACCTCCCAGTGTCTAGATTCGGGTGCCACCAATAATATGATGCCGGACTACAACCAGCTTGATAGTGCAACTCCATATTAGGGTGCTAATCTTCTCTTCATTGGCAATGGTGCAGGTTTACTGGTAATTCATATAGGCTCTGCTACAATTCCATATTCTTTATATCCTTTATCTCTCACTAATTTTCTGCACGTACTTACAGTCACTCATAATTTCATGTCTGTGCATCAATTTTTTAAAGATAATAATATATTTTTTGAATTCCATCCCTTTCATGTTATCATGAAGAATCAGGTAACTCGGCAACCTCTACTCTTCGGTCAGCTAGAATATGGTCTCTATCAACTATCTACTTCTAATAAAAATAGTGTTACTTGAATTCTCTTTGGAAAGACGATGTCTATCTTTGTTTGGCATGATCGACTTGGTCATCCTGCTATGCAAGTGGTGTCATGGATCCTTACCAAGATTGGGCTTCCAATTCACCCTATCACATCATTTAGTTAATGTGCTACTTGTCAAAAAGCCAAGAGTTATCGACTTCCTCTTCTTTCATGTAGTTATATTTCATCTCATCCTTTAGACTTAATATTCTCCGATGTATGGGGTCCTTCCCAATAACCTCTGCTTCTGGAACTCATTACTATATTTATTTTATCGATGATTTTAGTAAGTATCTTTGGATCTTTACTATGCAAAGAAAATATGATGCACTAGGCATTTTTCTTTGCCTTTGGTGTCATGTTGAGCATCTCTTTAATAGACAAATAAAACAATTCCATAGTGATTGGGGTGGCGAGTTCCATTCTTTGTCTCATCATCTTGATGCTTGTGGCATCTCATCATCTCTCATGTCTGCACACCCTCAAAAAAATGGCATTACAGAATGTAAGCATCATCACATAATCGAAACTCCATTGGCCCTCTTAGCTATTGCCTCTATACCCTAATGATTTTGGGATGATGTCATTTGCACAACTGCCTACTTAATCAACCGTATGCCCACACCTCTCTTGTCCAATATTAGTCCTTATGAAAAACTTTTCAATTCTTCATCGAATTATACTTTTCTTCATGTATTTGATTATAATTCTATCATCATTTTTTTCTCAAGGCATATAAGATATTGATTGTGTCAATTTTTTCAAGGTAGTGATCCAACCAGCCTTTCAATTGGCTTGTAAAACTAGTTATCAAAAATTGAGCTACTGCATGGTCAAAACTACTGGATTTAGTTCTATATGCAGTTCTTACCATGTTCATTTCTTGGAAAGTATTTAGGATTTGATACTTAGTTTGACCATCAATGTTTTATTTATAGATGGTATTTACTGAATAATGGTTTTGTTTAATGGTAGGTCTTTCTTCAAGAACCATGTCTAAAAAGGTTGGCCTATTATAATATAATTTTATAGGTTGGTTCCAATTTTGAATATTATTTATCTCTAGATTATAATTTGATAAATTATCTATTTCACTATTTGTATCTTCAGTTGGTATACTAGTGTTTTCATAGTCACTTATTTCTTCATTATTATTTTGAGTCAATATTGCCACTCCCCTTCCTATTGGAAACATTAGAGTAGCAAGGGTGGTTCTTTCATGAGTATCCAAAACTGTTATTATTGTGTCTATTTTTCTTATCTTTTATTTATTTTTTTCTAATAGATTTGATTCAGATATCTAGGGCTAATACTTTTTTGGAATTTCATGAGGGATAAATATTAGATTTTTATCTTTTGATTTTATTGGATAAGTTGGTCACTGATAGATTTTAGATTTTGGTTTGTAAAATTATTTTGCTCTATAATATTTTTAAAGTCTCTACCATTTGTATGCTCCTGAGGGTCGAATTTGATCTTGAATGGGGATGTTGTCACTTGGTTTTCTCTAACAGGAATCTTAATTTCTTGGAAAGGAGGATGTATTTTCTTTATTATTCTTCCTTTACCGTCTTGCCAAGAAACAATAATTTTTTCTTTAAGCATATTAACTTCTTTAGGTTTTTGTATGTGTAACTTTAACCACGAAAAAAGAACATTTTTATTTTATTTTCTTCAAGAAACTTATAATATTTAGTTTGTAAAGTTTTCCTTTCAAACTCTAAATAGTGATTAAAGAACCATTTCTTCTTCTTAATATTTTCTTTGGAATATAATTCTTTTCTAAGCTTTTCTTTGTTTATTTTAAACCCTATTATGATAGTACAAATTTCAGAATCTTTATTTTCAGTAATTTTGGAATAGGTAAATGAGATGGGAGGAGAGTTTTGTGGTTTATTATAGCTAGTTTGAGGGATTTTTAGATCGGTGTTTACCCTACTTAGTTTAGTTATTGGACTAGAATAGCTAAATATTTGAGAAATAAAATGTTGGGATCTAGGTTCTATTCTTAAACTTTTGCTTCTTTATTGATTTCTATTGAATCTAATCTCCACATCACCTTCAGGATGAGTGGTGATGGACTCAACAATGTTAGAAGAAAGTCTGGGAGCAAGAACAACCTTATTGATGAGCCATTCTTCAGGAAGGGTTAACTTGATCCCAAATGAGAGTTTTGGGTACATGGATATTTTTCTTTTTGAAGGATTAGTCTAAAAGTAAGTGGTACTCTCAAAGATCTTTTTATTAATTATCCTAATATGGTCTAGATTATTGGTTGTTTTATAGCATGTCTTATAATTGACAGGAAAAGAGTAGGACATAATGTTAAACCTTTGGAGTTTAATATCTAACTTGATAGCCTTAAGAATGTTTTTGTCACTTAATTAAAGGGTTATGTCTAGCCCTACATAGAGATTGCTTTCAACCATTCTCAAGAGAGAATCCTGGAAATTGGTCAGTTTACTCTCTAAGGTATAGAAAGATGGTTATATCAAACCCCCATTTAAATAAAGGTTTGACTGCTTCTTAGATTATCCCTATATAAATAAATTCATACTTATTTTTATGGATTTTGACAATATTTTTGGAAATCATGGAAATAACCTCATGATTACTAAAAATTGAAATAGTTTTTTCTTTAATCCTAACTCTATAATCAGGGAGGATCCTAGAAGTTTTGTATCGATAAACTGGCCTTTTTGAAATTTTGGAAATTGACCAATTATTCAAATCATTTTTTACTATTGGTCCAGAATAATTAGTATCTTTCTCTTTGAAAGATAAACTAGCTAAGAAAGATCTAGATACCATATTCATTCCAGAATTAAAAACTTTTATTTTTTGGCTAGTCAATGTTTTATGCCAAAAATGCTTATTTCCAACTTAAAATGGCTATGCAATAAGTGCCAAAAAGAAAAAGATTTGATCCCAAAATGGACCAAGTATTCAAATACTCCTTTACTCCATATATATATATATATATGACTAAATTCAGTGTTTCATATAGTCAAAGTATCAATACAATCAAAAAAGTTAAAAAATAAAATATCTTGAAATGCTTTTTTTATAAGAAAAAGGAGTGAGGGGGAAAGCGACCAGCATACCTATCCTCTCTAAGCATGACTATAAGAGCCCCCACTTTACTGGAGAATGTTTAATTCATGACGAAAACTAAGGTAGCTCAACCATTCCCCATCACATCCAAGTAGTATGGGAGAATATGTTATCCCAGTGCTACCAAAATTTTAGAAGGGACAATAACTAGATTCCATATCTCATGCCTGGGCAAATAAGGAACCTATCTTGTAATCAACTCAGCCACGGCATCACGATTCGAACCCAAGTCATTTGGTTGGAATTCAAGGCCAGTACCTTTTAAACTACCATCTTGGTAGTTTGAAATGCTTTCAAAGTAGAGTCGGCTAAGTAAATGAGAAAAGATTGTCATAATGTGCATAAAATGGTTATTATGTATTATTATGGATGTTTCTTAGAACTAGTGATGCAAGCAAATTGGATTGGATTCAATCACATACTGGCATGATCCATGCTCATTTGAAATACACCAAAAAAAAAAAAAAGTTGAACTAATGCAGATTCAGCTTTTATTTTTTTGGTGCAACACTTGATCTACTTTTGTTATTGACAAAACTAGAATTTTTTTTAATGAAAAAGGAAGAAGTTAGGTACTTTCCTTAACAAAATTAGATTTGTTTTAACACTTGATTTACAAATTCATCTCATTACAAATTTAACTAAAACTAAGTCAACCTAAACATAAACATTGAGAAACATGTATGAAGATTATTCCTTTGTCTCTCACAAGTATCACGTAAGAAAACAATACCCATAACAATACAAGAATATTATTAACAACCCTGTTCCATATAAAAATAATGAAAGACCTACTTATAATTCTCACCAATAAAATTGGTTATCACCTGGAAGTAGCATAAATTCAAATCTTAAAAAGCTATTTTTTAAAAATGTTCTAAATTGATAATCACTACAAGGAATTTGACTATTAGCAATGACTTTTAACAATGACTAATCAACCATTACTAATAATAGTTTTTAACGACAAAAATAAATAATAGAAAAAATCCATCGTTAATAATATCAGTGATGGAATCATGACTATTAGTGATCATAGTAGCCATTGCTATTATTTTTAAGTTTTTGAAAATTTATTTTTTCTGGAAACAAAATTTTAGTGATGGCTTTCAGGGCTATCAGTAATAAAGAACTGTCGTTGCTAATAATAATATTAATTTTTAGGTAATACTGATGATTATTAGTGATGGCATTCTTTTCCATTACTAATAATTTTTGAAAAGATATTTTTAAGATTTTTAAAAAAATGGAAAAAATATTTTTGATGCAAGACTGGCTAGCTATCCTAGACCTAATGACCCTCTATTGAGATCAGCGGATAAAACTAAATAGGTAATTAGAATAAATAATAGCATATGTCAAAAATAAGCAGGAATTAAGCTAATTTAGATCCAGTCAAAATTAAGTCCGATCTAGGAAGTGATCCGATCGGCACACACAATCAAATATTTCAGGAGGTTGGATCGTTGGTCGTTAAAAAATGACCACTAGTCTAGATTTGTTTAGGACTGGAAGTGGGCTGGGCCGGACCAAGCTACACCCCTACCCGAGCATGGCCCAAAAAAAAATTTCGGGCTTCGGCTTAGGCCCAAATTTTTTTTTAACCTCAGGCCCAAGCTAGGCCCTAGCCTAATCGAGCCAGCACGAATGCAAGCCCATAAAAAAAAATTCACTGTCAGGCTGACCCGAATGCAAGCCCATCAACAAAAAAAAGGATTTACGGTTTACTGACTAGCCACTGGCCGGAGGAGGTAGATCGGAGCCAGGGAGGGAGAGCCGGGGGCGATGGGCATCGAGTGGGGCTTCGGGGCCAGGGGAGGCAAATTGGAGATAAAGACGGGCCACGGGGTCGTCGCGTGCAGGCATCGGGGCCGAAGGAGATAGATCAGAGCCGGGAGGGGAGCCACGAGGTCACGTCGAGGGGAGTGGACGTCGGGTGGGGCACCATCACTGGGGGAGGCAGATCAGAGCTGGAGATGGGCCGCAGAATCGCATGGGGGGCGGTGTCATCGGATGTGGGTGCCGGGGCCGGAGGAGGCAACTCGGAGCCAGAGAAGGGCCATCAGCCATCAAGTGCGAGGGGGCGTCCACCTTCAAGGGCTGACCGGGGGAGGGAGATGGAAACGAGAGAGAGATGAGAGAGAGAACGGAGAGAGAGGGAGACGAGAGAGTGGGACTGTGGAAGACTGGAGAGGAGAAAGAAATAGTAGGCCTCGGGCTTATATTCGGACCTGGTTTGGGCCGATCTGGGCTGGGCCAAAGGGGTGCCCGAGCCCGGCCCGAAGACTCAATGGGCTCTATTTTAAAGCCCGAAGCCCAACCCGATTTTGGGCCGACCCAAAGACCATTGGGCCGACCCGGTCCAGTTCTAGTCCTAGATTTGTTCAATTCAATTAAATCGGATCTTACTAAATTTAAGATAGGACAACTAATAAAGATAAATTTCTAGTAATGCTTTTAAATCCTAATATAAACCATGAAAAGTCCTCACCAATCATGGGATGTCATGGAGTCCTGAAAAAGGGAGATCAACTCAGAAATGGTCAAGGCATCTAGTCAATGGTTCACAAATGAAATAGAAGAAGTCACCAGATCTGGATCACCAAAATACCAGATGGTTAGTTATAATATAAGTATAAGCCAATCCCAAATAAAATAACTCCAAGTCAACTCATTAGGCCCAAAATTCTAGAAGTTGGTAACGAGGATTGATATTTGCTTTGAAGATCATGCACAAAGGAGAAATGAGATTGAAGTCGGTAATGGGCAAGGGGATCGCTTTCACGATCATGCCAAAGTCCTTGGGTGCTTTCACAATCATGCAAACAGAGGGAAGAACCTCGAAGAAAGAGATTGGTAGGGTCACTAACAGTCATAAAGGAGGATGTCACCAGAGAGGAAGTCACTAGTGGAACAGTCGGCATGGCATCTTAGTCGTGGGATGTGGCATGGCTGGGAGCATGGGCGTAGCATGGACAATGGCACAGGCAGCAACAGGGGAGCAATGATCGCCTGAGTGGATCAGGGAAGGCAGATGATGTCTCTCCCGGCATCGATGGTGAGGAGGAGAGGTTAGGGAGAAAAGCCAAGGTAGGTGCAAACGACATAGGTGAGGTGGCGCGCAAGGCCTAGGAGGGTGGCACTATGGAGGAGTCGGTTCGCTAGACCTTAGGTTCGTGGCTGTGGGGAAAGAGAGCGGAGGAGATGGTGGGCATGGGCATTCTCCAAAGACGTCGTGGTGGACGGCGACGATGGAATGATGGCCAACTAGAGTGAAGGTGATAGGGATCCTTGGACTGTAGCTTGGGTAAAAACATGGATGGTGGTAGGGCAACAGGCGTCTGGTGATGGAGAATGATGTAGTGAAGGGAAAAACCCATGGTGATTTCTGGTGGGGTTGGGATGGGTGGTGCTAGATGTTGGAGGCTGGAGATGGTAGTTGTTTGATGGAGAGGTCTCAACCTGGTACTGAATTCCACTGACGACGCCATTGGTTCCTGCTCGGGTGCTGGGTCAGGCTCGATGGTTGATTCAGGGGCTGATTCGGGTGAAGAATCAAAACTAGGCTCGAGGACTAATATTGATGGGAGATTGATCACCTCTATTGAGGGGTTTTTGTTGGGGGTTTTGAGGTAGGATGGTCACACGAGCTAGGTTGTAATTGGCTTGGGAGCTGGAATCTCTAAAGTTTTAGTGAAGCAGAGAGAGAAAGAAGAAACAGAGAAAGAAGAAGAAGAGAGAGGGGAAGAAAAAATAATCGGGAGAAGAGGAAGAAGAAGAGAAGGGAGAAGAAGAAGAGGAAGGGAGAGAAAGAGAACACGAAAGAGGAGGGAGTCGGGAAAAATCCAAGATATTTTTCTTTTAATTTCTCGATTCATCTATTCTAGTAATAGAACTTCTTCAAATAGACTCTAGTCCTCAATAAATTGGAGACCAACTTAATCGAAACTCTAGGACTTCAGACTAATATGAAACAAGAAGACTAATCTAAAATAAATTCCAAACTAATCCAGTTTCATGCTCTAAGATCTGTGTATGAGCTAGATACAAAATAATAAAAATAAAAATAAGCTTAATCCCCATACATCTAGGTAAAATAATATATATATATATGTCTGCTCAAAAAAATACTGGGTATACATCAGAATCCGTACTGGATATGTTCTCGTCAATTTTAGTGATGGCTTTCAAGGTTATTAGCAATGGCAACTTGCCATCACTAATAATCACCGATATTATCGATCAATATTAGCGATGGAAAAATCCCATCGCTAATAATTTCAAAAAAATTCAAAAAAAATATTTTAGCGATAGCATTGGGGTTATTAACATTGATCGTCGCTAATATTTACATTAAAATTAATGCATTTTCAATAAGTATTAGTGGTGGCTTTTCTTATCATTGCTAATAATCCTCCCTAAAGCCTCCCCGCGTGCCCAATCGACCAAACAACTTTGGCTTACCCCCTCCCCCAGAGCGTCCACTTTCCATCAGTTTTCCCATGCTTCCCCTTCTTGCCAATTCCCCCATCTCCTACTGATGTGCCTACACCACTGTCCCCCTCCTCGATCAGTGGTTCCCCTTGCTGGATCCCCTTTGTCTCTCCCTCTCTCATTTCCAAGCTTCCCCCCAATTTCTTCTCCCCACCGATTCCCCCTCTCCTGCTATCGAGCTTCCCTTCTTCTCTCCTCCCCCCTTCCCGGTGTTTCCACTCCCCGTCGGTTCTCCCTCCCTCGCCACCGAGCTCTCCTTTTTACCCCAATGTCGATCTTCGTGACCCCGTCCCCGCGTCCCCATGCCATCATCTCCAAGCCAATGCCACCATTTCCTAGTTGGTGCCACCAACCTGAGCTAGTGTCGCCATCCCCTGCCTCTTTTTGCATCGCCATCGCATACCCCGATTTTTTCATACTAGATCCGCCATCCATAGGGCATGTCTATTGGTAATTATATAAGTATTAGTAATAACGTCGACGATGACGATAGAACCATCATCAAAAATTATTTTTATTTAAAATATATTAATTAAATTTAGTTATCTATTTATTTAAATATTTAATTAAATAATTAATTATTTATTTAATTAATTACTTATTTAAAATATGTTAATTAGAGTTAATTAGTTATTTATTAAAGTAATTAATTAGATATTAGTTTAATTTGTTAGTTAGATGTTTATTTAATTAATTACTTATGTGTGCACTGGTTCATGCCCTGCATGCACAGAACTTGGATCTTGGTATGCAAAGCGCAAGAGGGGGCGCAGGTTGCATGCCCTACATACTCGTGTTAAGAGAAGGTGTTGAGTAATATTGCAAATACTAGGATCAGGGTGTGCCCCATGCACTCAGGTCTCACGTCCCAACCGGCATCTAGGGCAACTAGCCCTCGCACAAGGGCCGAGTGGCAGCTAGCTCATTATTAATTTCATTCATTACGAAGATTCTAACTCTTTCTTTATCTTTAGTTATATCATTTACATCACGGGCTGTATCCTTGGAATGGAAGGTATCGGGAATGATCGGTGCTCCAGCTGCATTGCTGCGACTATCATCAATCAAATAATAGAGTTGGAGAGGAAAAGAGGGGGTCATGACTGTATGCCTCATCACCCTACTCTTCTTCAAGTAAGATCTGGTCTTTAATGAACAGGCCCTAGTAGCATCGTTGTGATAGTCGATGATGCCATCTCTAGGATATGTAAGGAGATAGTATGTCAGCTTCATTTTTTTTGGTCAAACAAAAGGGGTAGGAGGGATAAATCCCGGTATAGCTATCCCTACAGGCCTCTACCCCGTCAGGCGATATTCGATGCGAGATGCTCAAATTCGCGCAGTCTCTCCTCACCTAATGGTGAGTACGTCAACCTGACACCACTAAGATGCCAGTTGGTAGAACGGAAACAAAGGAGGAGACCTTGACCTCTCGCTCATACCAATTGTCATGGGTCCTAGAAAATTCTAGATTTAATCGAGTCTCCCGTGAGATCATGCCTCGAACCCGTGATCGGTTGGTAGTGAGGCAATGCCACTACCAACTGGGCTACCTCCTTAGCGGTTAGTCAGCTTCTTTAATGATGCCCTTATTCTACTAATTTATTTTCTCTATCTACCTGCATGCACGAGTGCACCTCTCATTGCACTAATCTCGTGTAAAGGGGATCTATACTCGTGCTCTATATCAGCTTGTTGAGTCATCATCCTCCCATATTTTTATTTTTTTTAAAGTAATGTGACCAGGCTATAAAGTCGCAAGCATGTGTAACTAACAGTTTATCAATAAAATATCTATTTTATATTTTTGTTTATGTTTGCTTGCCATTTTTAAATTCTTTGCTATGTCTTGTGCCATCACGTTCACATCTCTACGTGAGGTTTTTATTGAGAGTTTTGGAGTGTTGGATGAGCTTCGAAAAAAATTTACCCTATACCAAGAATAGCTAAATTGATCGAATAAAGATTTATTATAATTTAATGTTTTAACTAAGGTTAGACAAATCCTCCAATGAAATTTAAAGATTTAGAACTGATGAGGTAATTAAATCTAACACTTTTTATTTATTTAAATTATCATTTTTAATGCATATTAACTATTATTATTGATGAATTCATGTTTTATAATTATGTGTTAATTTAACTAATTAATTAGGTATTAATTTTTATAAAATTTGTATTGTATAAAATTATAGACCCATCTTTCGATTAAGGTACACATTCTACTGCATCCATATATTTATATATTTTTTAATAGATGGGAGAATTATAAATATTAGTCAATTTATTATCCGGTTTGAATAGTTTGAGAATTACAATTAATTCTATAGATAATTATAGTAATTGAACGGTATGTTAAGGGTTCGAGAGAAATTTCGGACAATATTTTTCTCTTGTTCTTCTCATACATCTTTAGCCCTATGGGGAGAACTAAGGAGAAATGCTACTATTTTTTTTTTATTTTTATTGTATATTGTTTGATTACTATAATTAATCTATAAAATTAATTCAATTCTTGAATAAGATAGTATCTAACTTTATCTATTAGATTGTGATAGAATACATTTATTATGTAAGTTATTTTAAATTATTGAAAAGGTGGAGGCTATTACTGAGATATAAGAGCTTGGATGTCTAAGTGAAGGCCATTACTAAGAGGTGCTTAGACTTCAAAGAGAAGTCCAAAAAAGGAGAGATGTGGCAATGGCAATATTAGTGACGGCAACATGTTGTCGCTAATTTTTTTTAATTTTTAAAAAAACTTGAAAAATTTTATTACTGATGTATGGCATTAGCTTTCGCTAATGCCATCAATAATAAGTTATTAATGATTGAAAGTATTAGTGACGGTGATATGTTGCCGCTAAATTATTTTTTATTTTTTGAAAAAAAATATGAAAAAAAGTATTAGCGACGATCTTGTTGTCGTCCAAGCCATTGCAAATATCAATTTTTAATAATGATATTTTTCCCATCATTACTAATGGATATTAGTCCCGTGTGCTTTTAGTTACAACATTCTATCGCTAATAGTATTAGTGACGACAATTAGTCACCGTTAATAATGAACTTTGTTGTAATGAACATTTCATCATTTATTTAAAATAGCCGGTGATAATATTAAATTAATTATTTACAAAGAAAATAAAACCCAAGCCTCCAAATAAAAAAAAATAAAAAAATAAAAAAAAGGATTTAGGTTTAAGTTGATCAAATAATTTCATGTCGGTTGGGTACTTAATTCCAAAATGGTCCCACCCATCCATTTGAAACCTAGATTTGAGCCATGACTCCTGCTCAATCTCCTACAATTCAAACTACTCATTTCTTTGACCTTTTCATGCGTTGACCTTTAGGGCAACCACGAAAAAAGAGAGACACCAGCCAGCATTGCATGTCCCATAAAAGCTGCACCTCTTAACCATCTCCATGACTCCATTTTAATCATTATATTTTAGAGCTTGGGTTCTAGAAAAGTGAGCTGTTTGCATCTGTCGAAGCCCTCTCACCTCCAATCCTCCCACCACCTCGTGTGAACAGGGTGGCAGAGACCTAAAGCTCGGACATTGTACAAAAGATGGAGATCTCATGGGATTCGTCCTTTCCTTCTCTCTAATTACTAAAACTTATCTCCCCCCCTCATCTCCACCCTTTGGTCCCTTGACCGAAGTCAAATTAACGCCGTTGCTTCATGGAATTTTTTTTTTTTTTTTTTTTTTTTTTCATATGGATAGAAGAATGGCTATCTTTTTGTTTATCCGCAGTCTTTAATTAATATACTGCAAACTCTTAGCTTGTAATTTAACTTCAAAATATTCTTTTATACTCTTTCTGACTCTTCTTCTTCCTACTCATCCCTTCTTTTCTCGTTCCTTCTGGTAATTAATTATAATCTAAATCTTTAGCGCAACGTACAATTCTACCCCCAGCAACTCCCATTTTTCTTTTTTTATTCTCTAATATTCTCAAAGCATATCTACAATGCATCCCGAATACTAATCAATAATAAATACAAGAACTAAAATATAATTTATCTTGGAACAATACATAGCCCGGCTTATTCTTTAAAATACAAATTAGCTATTACTTATGATAAAAAAATTAATAAAATAATTTTAAAAGATAGAATAAATAGGTTTCGGACTCTTTAGACATCCAACGTAAAATTAGGATCAACTCTCCATCGATTCTTTCGAGCAAAGCATGTATATATATATATATATGTGGAGCTTGTAGAAAAAGAATGAAGGAGATCAAATCACTATTAATCATAAAAAATATATATATATGATTTTGTAAGAAAACTAATTAAATTAATCAGTATTTTTTTAACAAAATGAATATATTTGATCAAATAAAGGCATCTTTTGTTCCTTATTCTCCATAAGGGGATACATGATGGCTACTAACAGCCGTTACTTCGAGCAATAAATCAAGTCCGTTAATAAAAAGGGAGTGGGGGGGGGGGGGAAGGGGGATCCAATGAAAGCAACGCAATGGATTGCACGTGGGCTGGCCGCGCGTGGCAGACAGCGGCAGGCGTGGCCCAGCTTTGGCCGGTTAAAGCTCGCTCCCACGCCCCAACAGTATCGGATTCGGATCCGATCCCGATACCGCATTCTCCCCACCTTCTCTTTCTTTCCTTATCTTTAGGTCTCGGTCTCTTTCTTTCTCTATCTCTTTCCCTGTTCATGTCTCGGTCTGTTAAAAAGGAGGTAGATCCAGTTTAGATCTAAAGAAAGGAAAAAAAAAAAAAAGCTACTGGCTGTTGTCCTCGTTTGCTTCTCCTCCTCTTTCTCGGGATCACCATTTTTTTTTTTTTTCTTCTGTTTCTTAATTCTCTTTATCTTACCTACCCCATGCTCTAAAGATGGAGGTATGATCATTTTTAGGTGGAAAACAAGTTTCTTTTGTTTTGATTAACGAGTAGGTGATACAGAGGTTTTGAGTTAAACCACCTGCATGCCATGGAAAACTAGGTTGCATCTCGTTAACATAAGAGTGGAAAAGTTTTCTATGGAGTAGAAACGGAAATGGTTCTCATTTACAACCATGCATGCATGCGATTCGGATGCACTTAACGTACGATTATTTTTGTTTGGAGCGGTAGTGAACTACTAATTTACGTACACGTTGCTATGGATCACAGTGGAAAAGTTGAGGACCTACTTTAAATTGCCATCACAACACAGTAGGCATCATTTTGAGGCATAGCTATTCATGATTTGAGATGTCGCATTTGAATCCTACGTACAGTGTCGCTATGGGTTGAACATTGATGGCACCCACAGAAGTGTGATTAATTTGTTGCATATATACTTGGCTCGATGATGTTTGATCGTGGTTTGATACATCTTGGTATGATTTGATATAATGTCCGGGCTCGAGACATTATTTGAACCAACTGTAGCCAATGACAATGGACCATGACTAACCTAAAAAAGAGGAGTTGCGTTGCACTTGAAATCAAAATACAATTAGTGCTGGTGGAACTGTAGCCATATTTGTCGTAGGATATAGTGCTTATCCACCAGCTAGGTCTTGATGGGACATAGTTTACCATGGTAGGGCATGCGAGTTCTTAGCACTAAAAAATAATGACATATATAGCTTGCAAGGGCCATGTAAACTCATCATATATACTTGATCAACCCACTTTTGACAAGAACGAGAGGCAACCATGAACGAGAGGCAACCATGGAATATGATGCACTTCGAATATATAGGCAATGGAGCATGAAAACTATAGCTAGCTAGCTGCAAGTGACCATGAACGAGAGAGTAGGGCAAATGTGGGTGTAAGAATATGCATGGCTAGCTAGCTATGGTCAGGCAACTTCGAGCACAGCCCTATCAAGCTTCGAGCAAGCTGGTGGTGGTGGAGAAGGAGAATCTAACCACCGAACATCAAATCCATCTCCAGTATTTTGCTAGCTGGTGCATGTTTGAATGGGAGACACGTTGTCCATCTTAGAGGTGGATGGTTATCCCTTATCTCTCAACCCCTTGTGTTTGCCACGACAACGTACTATGGGTGACAGCCTTCCATCTCCAGCTTGGATGTTTTGTCACCTATTCAAACATTGATTGGCCTCTGCATGCAAGTGCAAAACAAGCACTACTACAAAATGATCCCCAACTCCTATAGGTTGATCTTTTTGTGCTAAAACTCTGGCATTCCCACCTCTGGAAAAGTCTTCTAGCTCTAGTCCGTTAGTGCTCGGAATCCAGGTCAGTTTGTCGAAAATATAGGATCCGACAACAATTCATATCTATGAGAGTCTTGGGGCGATTTGTTTTAGATGTGTCCTTGTCAGCAATGATCACTAGGCTGGCCTGGGAAAGTTGTCACACTAGACAACATCATGTAGGATGCTGATGGAGGTAGAGCCATGTCCATGCATGCCATGTCAAGCCCTTGTCTAGAGTGTCACTCACCTATGGTAGCCACATCTATGAGCTGTGAGTGGTGGCTTACTAGGTTTTGGACAGGTAGGGGAAGGCAAGTACTCTCGGTCGAGACCTTTAGAGCTAACATCTAGGTCAACTTGGTTGATGCAGCCTTAACTCAGATGATGACAGGCATGGCACCCAAAACCATGCAGGATACTTGCTTATATATCTTTTGTAAGGTACCTGGCAGTCTAATATTGTGGAGGTTGCCCCTGGCTAATCTCCATGGATGCGGATCCATCTAGGGCTCAACCCAACAAGGTTATTTGGCCAAGGTTCGGTATAGAAGCTGAGCTGCAAGTCTGAATCCAAATGGCGGTAGGCCAGATCCAAAAGGGTCATCAAATCCAATGTGGATCACTCTATCTAGCTATTGTATATAAAGAGGTCCCGACAGGGTGCAAGGGTGAGATTTATTAGGTATCTACTAAATCTGAAAGGCTTTAATTTGCCAATATAACGTCCAATTGAAATATTCTGTTCATGAAATTGAATAACATTTTGAGCTCGATGTCATGACAATTTAGTGAGTAGCTAGGGACTAATTCCACAATTTAAGCCTTGTAATTGGTTGGTCAGAATAAAAATTTTCTTTTGAAAATAGGTTTTTAATTAGACATATCTTTTAATCTAAAAAGAAAATAGATGAAGTGATTTTAGACAAAATTGGTATAAAAATTGATATATTCCTGCGGTATGATTTTAAATTTTATGCGATGACTTTAACTAGTCATAGCTATTTTTTAAAAAAATATAATATCCTCTTAATATGATAGAACTTTGTTCTAGATTTTGTAATAAACCTTATTAGTATAAATTAAAATCTTGTAGTTCAATTTTAATTAGTATCATGTTAATTAATGAAAGAAAAGAAAATCAACATCCTACTTAATTTCATCATTTTTTTTATTCTCTAAGATTATTTTAAGATATTCAAGTTGAATAAATTGAATATTTATTTTTTTTTCTCGGACTAATATCTAGACTCATGCATTAAAACTTAACCATATGCAGTGTAGAAAGGTCCACCAGATTCATTTGGATCGAGCTTGTGCTTGATATTCCTTAGGATCATCTTTTCACATAGCTCTTGATGGTTGCTGTTGGTAAAGCTAAAGGGAATCGCATGGATCTACTTCAAGTGGGATCGAGGACTCCAAGTTCCGGTCTAGGTGAATATCCGGTCCCACACGAAGTTAACCTTCTCTCCATCGTTATCCCAACACGATAAAATGTGCCCAAGAATTACGTTATGTACATTAATAATATCTGAACTAGTTTGGGATGTGCATGCCCTAGCTCCATGCATGATATGCTTTTGTAAATTTGAATGGGTTGGATTTTTTTTTTTTTGGATAAGACTGCGAACTTATACAAGTCTGATATAAATAACCAAAAAGATTTTAAAAAATAAAAGATATCACCTGGTGTCATAAAAACAATTATAGCATCGATCCACAAGATTTTTTAAATATGTTCTGCTATATATAAGGATATTTAGTTTCTAGTATTATTCGTCTTCTAGTAGACATGTATGTTTGATATCCATGAAGGTACAACCGCTACATGTTTTATAGGAGCGGGTGCATTATAGCTCTGTAAAGTAAAAGCAGTGCAGTCATTGGTGAGTGGTGCAGTTGGTTGTGTGACTTTTCTCACAATCCCGTGACAGGAGTTTGAGTCCTGGTTTGACATATTTCGACCGGACAGGAGTTCGAGTCCTGGTTTGACATATTTTGACCGGAAAGTTCAGGGGTAACATAAAAAATAAAAAAGTAATCTATGAGTAAAATCAAAAAAAGAAAAAAATTAATAAAATAATTATGAAGTCCCTGTTGGCTAAACTGATGCCATTGGTAGTCAGGTTGACAATGGCTGCAGAAAATTAATATGTGCCGTGTATCGAACATTTTCTAGCTGGGATGCCCGGAATCTAACTCTTCCCTCCTTTTTTATATCAAAAAAAAAGAAAAAAAAAAAGAAAGAAGAAGTAATACATGAGGACAATCCAGCACGTGCAATCTCTATCCATGGAGATCAATTATATATATATATACATATATATATATATAGTACTGTTCATCCCCTGGTAATATGTACATTTTATATCTATCAAGGTCAGCGCACCCCCTCCAACCATTACATGCTTTATAGGGAGTGGGTGCATTATAGCTATGTAAAGTCAGAGCAGTGTATGAGGACTATCTTGTACAATCTCTGTCGGTGAAGACCGATTAATTAATTTTATATGTATATGCGTGTGTGTGTATATATATATATATATATATCCTATCCATTCTAGTCAATGTCCTGGTTCTTACGTGGTTTTCACGGAGATCTTCGTATATCTTTTGGAGCACAAAGACTGTCTCCGTGGGTATCAGATATTTCAAGAGTGAATAGGAATAGGACTTGCGGTAGAGCTGCCAATCCATTAAAACAAGGCGCGCAACCTTCTTCTTGACGAGGACAGCTTCCGTGCAATCTTCCGGCATGGCACCATTGCTGATATACCTAATGTATCTATCCATCCAGCTGGGCTCCGAGATGACCTGTTGGACTTCTCCAGGAGCTTCAAAACTCGGAACTTCCAGGTATTCAATATGGGCGCGTCCCAGCGACGAGTCCGGTAGGGTCACGAGCCTCGAGAGGGCATTGGCGTGAGCGTTCTCTCCTCGAGGGATGTGAGAGATGCTAAAACGCCGAAAGCTCGCCATGCTCAAGCATACCTGTTCCAAGTACTTCGTCATCTGGGGGTCCCTTGTCCCGAACTCTCTAGAGACCTGTCCGGCTACCAGCTGGGAGTCGGTGAAGACTTTTAGGTTGGTTACACCCAGCTCACGAGAGACTCTAAGTCCCGCGATGAGTGTCTTGTACTCCGCCTGGTTGTTGGTTACTGCAAACCGGAAGTGGAGCGCACATTCAGCCACGACCCCATCCCCGTTGGCGAGGATGAGACCCGCTTCACTCCCTCCTGAGTTGGATGCGCCGTCCACATGGAGGACCCAGGTCTCCTCCTCAGTTACGGACTCTAGCTGGTGTTTCGAGGTGGTCTCCTCGGGCTCCTCGCTCATGCTAGCGCACTCGATCAAGAAGTGAGCCAACACTTGAGCCTTATAGGATGGCCTCAGCCGATACGAGATGTTGAATCGCTTAGCATTAGAGACCACTTAGCCAAGCACCCGGAGGTGTCGGGGCGACTAAGTATGGCCCTTAGTGGCTGATCCGTCATGACCACAATAGGATGTGCTTGAAAGTATGGCCTAAGCCGCTGAACAGACATTATGAGGGCAAAGATCAACTTCTCATAGCGGGTGTACCTAATTTCTGCGTCTCGGAGTAGCTTGCTGGCATAGTACACCAGCTTCTGGACTCCATCCGAGACGGTACGGACAAGGACTGAACTAACGACTCCTGGGGTGACAACGAAAGTTCCTCTCCGTCCTCTGGTTTGGAGAGTAATGGTGGTGTTGCCAGGAATTCCTTTAGCTCCTCGAAGGCCGCCTTGCACTCCTCCGACCAGACAAAATCATGCACCTTGCGCAGCGCCTTAAAGAATGGTAAACAATGGTCAGCCGAACTCGAGATGAACTGGCTCAAGGTGGCAATCCGGCCCATTAGGCACTGGACCTGCTTCTTCGAGGAAGGGTGCTCCATGTCAACGATAGCTTGGACTTTCTCAAGATTTGCTTTTATTCCCCTCTGGGTGACCATGAAGCCAAGAAACTTTCCTGCCACCACGCCGAAAGCGCACTTTGCTGGATTCAGCTTCATCTTGTATAGACGAAGATTTTGGAAGGCTTCCGCCAGGTCGGCGACGTGATCTGACTTCGGCTTGCTCATAACGAGCATATCGTCCACATAAACTTGCATGTTCCGGTCGATCTGATTCTTAAAAACTCGATTAACTAGCTGCTGGTATATGGCACCATCGTTCTTCAGGCCGAAGGGCATCATCCGATAGCAGTACGTCCCATGATCTGTGATGAAGGTAGTATGCTCCTCGTCTTCTGGATGCATCTGGATTTGATTATACCCGGAGAACGCGTCCATGAAGGAGAGTAAGCGGTGCCGCGAGGTGGCATCTACCAACTGATCAATCTTTGGTAATGGAAAATTATCCTTCGGGCAGGCCCGGTTGAGGTCGGTGTAGTCCACGCAGATCTTCCACTTTTCATTATTCTTCTTGACCATGACCATGTTCGCCAGCCAGCTGGGGTATTGTACTTCATGGACAAAGCCGGCTGCGAGGAGCTTCTCCACCTCCTCATTGATCGCCTATTGCCTCTCCGGGACGAAGCACCTCTTCTTATGCCGGACGGGATGGCATTTTGGATCGATGCTTAACCTGTGGGTGATGATGTCGGGTGGAATCCCGGGCATGTCTGCCGCTGTCCAGGCAAACACGTCTGCGTTCGCCCGGAGAAAGCCTAGCAAGCGAGTCCGCTCCTCTTCTTATAGATGGGCCCCGATTTGCACCGTCTTTGCTGGGTCCGCCCCAAGCAGAAATGTCAGCAGACGCTCGGCAGGAACGCCCCTGGGATCTTGTGCCCTTTAGTCCAGGTCATCGGTGCTGGGGTCTTCCTCGGAGCTCCTTGCCCCGGGGACAGCTTGAAGGCAATGCTGAATCGGCTGAGGTGCCCCCTTCATTTCCCCTACACCATACGGGGTGAAAAATTGCACCAACAATTGCTTGGTGGAAATGACCGTGTCGAGCAAATTGAGCCCGGAGCGGCCAAGGATCGTGTTGTAGGCTGAAGGGAGCCTAACAACCATGAAAGTCATCATGATAGTGTTCTGCCAAGGTGGGGTCCCGGTAGTTATTGGGAGAGTAATTTCTCCATCAACTCCCATGGAGTCCCCGGTAAAACCGACAAGGGGAGTGTGCACAGGCCTCAATTGAGCAGAGGGCAAATTCATCCTAGAGAAAGAATCGTTAAAAAGGGCATCAGTCGAACTTCCACTATCGATCATAATCCATTTTACATGATGCTTGGCAATCGTCATCTCGATGACTACGGCATCATTGTTTACATTTTCACTCCCGGATTCCCTCTCCCTCATAAAGGAGAGTACATTTTCTAAACTATCTTCTCCCCGAGTCCTCTTGCCAGGGTGCTTGATTCCCTAACATATCATCCCCACAGGTTTCTCGATGGGCCATTTGTCGACTGCGGGGAGAGGAGGAAGAGCAGCGAGCGCCTGAGGTTCCACCGGGGTCTTGCCCCCCACAAACTTTTCGAGGTAGCCCCTTCTTATCAAATCTTCGATCTCTCTTTTGAGGTGGTGGCACTCCTCAGTGTCGTGGTCGTGGTCGCGGTGGAATTAGTAGTACTTCGACTTGTTGTGACCGTTGGACGGCCTCAGCGAGGGAGGTCAGTGCAAGTAATGCTCGCCCTCAATTTCCATGAGAATCTTCATTCTCGGGGCCAGGAGAGGTATGTATCTTTCTTCTGGGATGAGGCCGCTCTTCGGCTTCGAAGCTTGACGAAAGTTCAGGGTGGTCGACCTGGACTTCAGCACCCTGATGTCTCCCCAGGAAGTTGCTTCTTTAGCAGCTTCCCGTCGAGCTCCCTCCTCGTACGATCCACCTCCTCGGCATGGATATATTTGTGAACGCGGAGGAGGAGGTTGGAGTACGTCTTTGGTGGCTTCTTATACAGGGAGTAGGTCAGGCAGGAAGACCTAAGCCCCCTCTTAAATGCCAGCATGGCAACCGACTCATCCAGATTGTAGATTTCTAGTGCGACGACTTTGAAACGGGTCACATAGTCCCGCAAAGGCTCGTGATCCTGTTATCTAATGGAGAAGAGGCTGTCCGCTTCTCGATGCACCTTCCGACAGGTGTCGAAATGGGCTACGAACTTCTTCTCCAGTTGTGTGAAAGAGTCGATGCTTTCAGGCTCAAGATGGGCGAACCAAACCTGAGCCACCTTTAAGAGAGTGACCAAAAAGGCGATGCAGAAGAGGGTGTCGGTCACTCCTTGGACTCTCATAAGAATCTTATAGCTCTCAAGGTGGTCCAGGGGGTCAGTGGTCCTATCATAGGGATCCACCTGCAGCATGCGGAATCGACTCGGAATCGGCTCCTCTTGGATCTGTCGAGAGAAAGGGGAACAGGCATCATAGCCCGCAAACTTGCAAGAGGAGCCCTGCAAATTTACAAACTGACGGGATAGCTCCGCTAGCTTGCGCTCTTGCTTCTCCATGCGCCTTTCATCCATGCATCTGATGGCCTCGTCGGTGGAGCCCTCTGCTAAGGGTGATGGAGGAGGTGAAGGTGTCAATTGAGGGGGCTCACGACAGGGGCCCCTGTCTCTATGGCCTCGACGACGCTTACTAGTAGCCTGTTCGAGGGTCGGAGACCGGCTTTCCCGGTCGACTAACCCAGTCCACTGCCTCTTTGCCGGGGTCCAGTGGCTTTCCCGGGGGTCTGTCATGGCCCACGGGAGTGACGGCCTTCCCTTGAAGGACCGCAGGCTGTCGCGGGGTGCTGCGGCTTGGGCCGCAGAAGTTCCCGACCTCTGGTGGGTGGCCAGGGATTGATATTGATGCTGTAGCTATCGTATCGCTGCAGTCAAGAGTTGCATCTGCTAGGCGAGCATCGCTAACTAGGCATCCGTCGGAGGAAGGGTGGTGGAGTGGGGGGCTCCACTTCCGGACTGTGCGGGCTCCCGCAGGAAGGGGTTCTCCCGCATGACTGGTGGAGACCTCCGGCGCGTGCGTCATCACCATGCTTCAGGTGGAGTCACACAAAAATAGGGGTGGTCAAACTGTGTCCTACCCCCCTTCCTGGTACGCCAATCTGTTGCTGCCCACACCGTCGTGGCCTGTAGCTGGAGCCGACCTCGTCACACGGGAGCCTACATGCGCACTCGGACCTATAAAACAAAGGAGACCGGGGTCGGGATCCCAGTGGGTGTACTCCGACGATCAAGTCAGTGACGATCTAGGGGAACATATCCTCCTCGATGGGCTCCTTGCTCGGACTCCATGCTTGGAGGAGTAGATTTAGCTTGAAATGAAGAGAAGAGAGCTGGGGTGAGAACAGCTGAGGAGAGCTTGAGCTTCGTGGCTGTGTCCGTCAAGACTTTCTTGATGAGTCTCCGGTAGCCCAAGGCACTCCGTCTGGCCCTTCGCTCTCTTGTGTGCTACCCCTCTTTCATTTGCTCGAGTTAGATTTGCTTACCTTTGGGAACCTTCGAAGAGTTCCTTTTTGTCAGGATCCCTTCCCATGACTTACCTTAGGATCTTCCCCCTTTAGCGGCGTCGAGGTGTTCAACGCTTGACAGTGCTTCGTGCCGTGCACATGGATACCTTTCCTCATTCGTAATAAGGGGTCACACCGCATGCTCTGACTCTCCGTCTGGTCTCTCTTCTTCGGAAAACCTAGCAGTGCCTCAATCGAGGGACAGCCGCTCCTTGGATTTGAATCTTCTGGGATAGTTTCCTCTTCCGGGTGGTACAGACGGTCGGTAGATAGCGCGACGCTTTTGGAAGGGTGCCCTTTCCTGTGTGGTGTAAACAGCAGCATGCCTGATCATGGCATCCTGAGAGGTGCTCCTCCATGGTCCTTGGGCGGCGGCCGCTGCCCGAGAGAAGTGGTGCCACGGGATTCGAACGGAAGCTCAACTTCGATCAAGGTAGGCTCAACCTCGAGGGAGCCACCCGGCGAAGGAGCTCAGAGAGGGTGGGAGCTCGACTTCGACCGAGGTGGACTCGACCTCGAGGGAACCACCCGGCGAAGGAGCTCGAAGAAAGCGGGAGCTCGACTTCGGCCGAGGTAGGCTCGACCTCGAGGGAGCCACCCGGCGAAGGAGCTCGAAGAGAGCGGGAGCTCGAAGAGAGCGGGAGCTCGAAGAGAGCGGGAGCTCGACTTCGATCGAGGTGGACTCGACCTCGAGGGAGCCACCCGGTGAAGGAGCTCGAAGAGAGCGGGAGCTCGAAGAGAACGGGAGCTCGACTTCGATCGAGGTGGACTCGACCTCGAGGAAGCCACCCAGCGAAGGAGCTCAAAGAGAACAGGAACTCGATTTTGATCAAGATATATATATATATATATATATATATATATATATATATATATATATATATAGATGAGGGCCGGTACCTATCGTTGTAAAATTTTGAGACATACAAATCAGCTATTTTGGGTAACTGTTTACATATTTAAAATATATCCCATGGATGATTCTCTTACATGCAATTTTTTGCATATTAAATGGTTATGAGAACCATTTATGATAACGGGCTAGACGTAGCTAGGTGGGAGGAGATCTAGGCATCTCCCCCGGCCCCTAGGCTAGCCACATGATGAGAGTTGATTAGCTAAGCTGAAGGCTTCCTGGTGAGCTTGTGGCCATCTCTGATTAATCGGTTCTATCATGCTAGCTGTGATTGATTCTGAAGTATATATATCAAGCTTAAAGTTATTATATAACAAAAGACAGTTGCTCTTTGCAATGATTATCTTTCTGTTGCTATTGAAGATCCGTTATGGTAACAGGAGATTTAGCTTAATTTTAGAATTTCATTAATATATAATTTTATAGTGATCCAGTGATGGATCTATAGTGGTGTATAAGTTGAACTCAATTAGTTCAGGTTGTCATTTGACTTTTTTTATAAAAGATTTTTGTTATGATGTCATCCCTAAGCGTTTAATGTACCTAGCAATTAAAGTCAAATTCTTCTATTCCTGGAATGAGTAGGCCAAAAAATGAAAAATAAAAAAGCTTTTAGATGAAAGCAAAATTGATATTGTCGTTGCCTACAAGATGAACAGGCTCAAGTGCCCCTGGAGCTGGAACAGGATGCCGATCTACGATCATAGGATCTTTCGGAAGTGTTCTCGTAGTTAGGTACAGAGCAGGGCTTACGATGAACTTTTCTTATGAGATTCTATAAAAGTAACAAAGACAAAAAAGTCCGGAACATGACGAGATGGAAAGTTTTCTATTGATAAACTCTCTGATATCTAAGTCAATCTTTCATGAAAGCAAATAGAAAAGCTTTCAAGTTGAGAGACATATTAAGATAAATGATTTTGAGATGCAAAGTGCAGAAATAATGTGAAAGTGAGTGATGTGGCTTGAGTGTGAAAATGCCCGTAAGAATGTTTTTCCTATATAAGGAGGAGGCGAGTTTCGTGGTACTGAGATCCATCCTTCTTGTGGGGAGGAGGCTATATCTCCTTCTGTCTAGGATCAGAGAGCTCATCTCAAGGGTCTTGGAAAAAATATTTTTATCAGCGATTACCTATCACCATTGTAGTAGTAGTATGATTGACAGGGAGTAAGGGCTTGCACATCTTTTCTGCAAATATCTTTCCTTAAAGTGCATACTTGAAATCCATCAAAATATAGATCATCTCGTGTGATGGTGAGGTGTGGCATGGAGTGGCTTGTCATTTAGCAAATAGGGGCATGAAACCTTCATGCGCGGTAGTCAATCACCAGGTGGCAAGTTTAGATCACCAGTGTCGCTATCCATTTTATATGTGAGTGTAGGGTTGTAGCTAGTCTTCTAGATGCATCACCATAAAAGTGATATCTGCTCGATTTTAGATATTTCATAATCATTTTATCAATCAAGGCTACTTTGAAAAATCTACGTTAATTATAATCTTATTTAAATAGAAAAAAAAATTAATTCAAATAGTATAAGGATAGAACTAGCATAAATAAAGATAGTGTAACTTAGTTTTATTATCATTAATAAAAGAAAACATGCTTTAAATTTTACTTTTGTTAAATTTTCTAACATATTTTAAATTTCTTATTTTTTCTTGATCAGCTTTGGATATGGATAGCAACGGGTAGGGTACCCGTGAAATTTACCCTACTCGTATTCAAACCCAATTACGATTTCACTATTTGAACTCGTCCTATAACTAATTATAAAATTAACTCTAAATTCCAAACCTGTCCTACATTTAAATTGGTGTACTCAACAGGTACATGAACTTGTCTAATTATTTTGTAATGTGATGGGTTATTAAGGTACTCGAACCTGCATGAATATCCAAATAGCTAATTTAAGACAAGTTCAATGGGCCAAAACTAGCTGTATATTTTATTTTTAGTAAGAAACAAGGTAAAAAGAAATTGTAACCATGTTAAAAACTGAAAGTATAATATGGATAACATAGTTTACAACCTGACTTCAAAAAGAACAATCAAGAATAGGTAGCTACACTACCAGAAATCAGCCTTTCACCAAGGGACATCACCAAGGGATATGTCCCTCGGAAAATTACCAAGGGATTAGAAAGGGATTTTCAAGGGATTTTAAATTGCATTCAAAATTTAGTTTCAATAAGAAATTTCTAAGGGATTTGCCAGGGATATATTTCCCTTAATAAATTCCTTGGAAATCTCCTGGTAATCTGCAAGGGATCAGTGAGTGATTATTTAAACAATTTTTAGCAAGGGATTTGTAAGGGAAGTTCGATCCCTTGGAGATTTACTAAGGGATAAATCCCTTGGTGTCGGTAAGATATTTTTAAAAATAAAAAAAATGATATCAGAGAGGGATTTTTTCTTAGAAATCCCTTAGTGGATTTAAAATCTTGTACCAAGCAAATGTCATTTACAGATTCTCTCACTGGCATAAAAATAAAAGTCATAGATAAAATTAATATTATGTACTAATTTTTAATACTATTAATTAAACCAAAAAAAATTCCTTCATCCCTCTCTCTCTCTAACTCGTTCAAATCTTATCAAAACACCACTCTCTCTAACTAAAAACAAACCATTCCACCTCTCCCTTCACTCCATATCACCTCTCCATCCTTCTAATGAACGAGCAGGGATGAGCAGCTCGCGAATAACTTATCTTGCATAGATGAGCTCCGTCAAACTAGTACATAGCATATCATATGCTCTTATTTATTGACCAATTGCATCAGGTTTGGACCTGAAGCCCCCCATCTCTATTTTCTTTTTCTCTTTTTTGGGGTAAATCTGAAGCCCTTTCCAAATACGCTTCAGATAGGGATACATCACATACATCATTTTCCTTATTTTTGAAAAATGAAAAAGAAACCAAAAGGTTAAGATGAAAAATAGAGTAATATCTACTGGTGCGACCTGAATTTTTTGTTTAGAAAAACAGTCTCCAGTACTTGCCTTATATATATATATAATATAGGATCAAATTCAATTGGACTGGTTGAAATTTATAAGTTTCATGTCAAATCTGTTAGGGAGCTGAGTCTTAATCTGAGAGCCACACTTGACCTAACAGACTGGATTTGCCTTCAAGGATGGACCAACTCTACGTTTGGTTGGGCACTTGGGTTCACTTGTTTGGGCCCAGCATCCCACTTGCACACAAGAGGCTGATAGGAAAAATCTCTTTGGAAAAATTGGCCTTATTGATATATTAAAGTCATTCACGTGACAAGTATCACCTGACTAGTTCTAATTCATGTTAGATTAAGGCTAAGTTTTAGACAGACATCATCAACTCCAGAATAATCCAATCTATTTGAGTTCGGGTCATCCTTCAACTGGACCTTGTTTAAAAAATTAAAAAAAAAAAGAAAAAAGAAGAAAATGGTTTTCAATTTGTACATGGCACGGTTAGCTGTATTATTCGTAAACATATAGAATTAGAAAATTGCAGACCTAAGGTTGCAAATTTGTACATATATAAAATTTCATACTTGGACTTGGGCCGCTGCTTCTTCTAGTCTCCTACCAATATCTTCCCGGATCTGCCCGACCGAAGCCCCAAGTTGCCGGATCCCCTAGCCTCCTGCGACACCTCACCACCACCGGCCGACCGGAAGTCTCCAACCGAGCCAAGCCGGCCCGTCCACCCGCCACCAACACCATCTGAGCCCTTCCGTGAGGCCCCTCCCGTCCTAACCGCCGCTGCAGACGTACCCTCCACGGCCAATGCCCGTCCGACAGACCGAGTGTCCACGGCCAACCAAAAAACCTCCCTCCGGCCCAGCGCCCCGTCCGTCTCCGCCGTTCCCTGTTCTGCACGGTTGTCAAAGCACATCCCGTGCCAGTCCGCCTGTGACCAGAACCGTCGGGACTCCTCCACTTCACCGTCGTCGGTTGCCTCTGTGACCCCTGCCGGCCGATCCGCTGTCGTCGCCCAGCCTTGTCACTGGCAAGATCCTGCCTGATCTCCTCTTCCGTTCGGTCCCTGTTCTCCCTTGCATCGGACCAAGGAAGGAAGAACTTGGCACGAACGTGAAAGCCTACACATTCTGTCCTGCTGACTTCTGCACCCACGAATCCCAGAGTGCATGGATTCCAGAGCACACGGATCCCAGAGGCACACGGTTCTCAAAGTCACATGGATCTCAGAGCATGGATTTTAAAGCATTGGATTTTAATTAACTTTTATATGATTTGGGATTGATATATTGCTTGTTTTTTGGTGTTCCATGTCCAACGGCTTCGGATCAATCTCGCCTGTGAACTACTGGTCCGGATTTTCGACGACCTCAGGACGATCTTCCTTTTCAAAATTTCGTGAAATTTCATGTTTTCGGGTGAGATCCATTTGGAGAACTTGATCTAGTCAATTGATGGTTATTTCTATTTAATTAGATTTAATTTAATTAAATTTGACACCCTAATCAAGAGATCGTTTCTTAACAATCAACGGTCCAACACCAACCTTGGTATCAGAGCGTTCAGTACCACATCATATAGTTTTACCAATGATGCATAGTTTCTTGTACCAATGATGCATAATTTTGAAGTTCTTCGTTCTGGTAAGATATATCTTGTGGGAAACCTGAAAGTAACTATAGGATCAATGCATAGTTTTACCAATGATGCATAGTTTTAATAATGCATTTAGTGTATTCTTATTTGTAACCTTCAACTTTGGGAATGTTTAGTATCTAATATTTCTTGATCATTGTTTATTTGATTATCCATTGCATAACAAATTGTCATCTACCTAACACTTTCATGTGAATAACTTAAAGTAACTATAGGATCATCTCGCCCAAATGCCATGGCTTTGTTAGTTCTTATACTATTTATATTATAAGTGATAGGGTTGCTAATCTAAGTAGCTTGAATGAGTTGCTGCATTCTTAAAGTAACTATAGGATCATCTTGCCCAAATGCCAATACTTCCTTTTCCTCTTCTATTTCTTATTCATTATATAAGTTCCTTTTTTTTTTATAAAAGTGTATTATTTAAATGTAATTGGTATGATACTGAGAAAGGCATTAGAGTGCATCGTGATCATGGCCTTGTGGACGTGCGCTACAAATCATGATTGAATACCAACGAGCCTTTTGTATTGGCACAATAAGCACAACAAGTATATTACACTACTTATCCATGCAAGAGTAGGGAGACAGATGGTTGGTGGGCTGTGTGTAAAGCTAAAGCTAGGAATTCCTTTAATATCCCTTTCATGGATACAAGTAATATCAATGTATCTCCGGATATTGATATTTATCAAGAGGATGAGATCACAGACCTATCTATAGTTCAAGCTGATGAAGATCTTGACATACCTGATTTGCTAGTTGATTTCTCTCAGTATGAAATGCTTAATGATGATGAGATACGTAAGTTGCAACAAAGATTAGAAGAAGCAGTGGTAGAAGATGAAGAGGAAGAAGAAGAGGATGGAGAGGATGCAGAAGATGAGGAAGAAGAAGAATTTGAAGACAATGATGAGTCTAATGAGGACGAAAATGAGTTTGAATTGTCTGATAGTGATAATGATTGATTTGTATAATGTTGCTATTCACATTTAATTTTAGTTGCCATGTAATGAGGATTATTTATAATTTATATATTTTGGATAATTTTGATCATAATTTATCAAATATTTGTCTTGATTATTTGCACTATGTTTACATTGTGGGTTTGTATTATATTATTGTAAATAATATATATGATCTTAAATTACATCCATGATATTTAATATATGCATCTAATCTTTGTATATCAACAGGGATAATGACACATGGTGGAGCATGTAGACTTCGTGGAAGGGGTGGTAGAGGAAGAGATGTATCCTTACAATAGCTTCAAGATGAACATGATAGGGATACTGGAAGATATCCACAACGATCTACCCGTAGGCTATTTAACACACCTCCACGTGTTGAGCAACATGGATCAGTGCCCATGGAGGAGCCCTCTGCCAATCCTTCACCTCATGTGCCTGATAGTGTAGGTTCGATTGGCTCTACACATATAAGAGGCCCGAACCAGCCTGCTCCTGAGCCAACGGTTGAAACAGATAAAGTTTCCATCACAGCAGAAATGAATAAGTAAGTTTTATAATTATATGTTTTTATTCGATATCTATTTTTATTTTTATTTCATATGATTAATTTGCTTGATGTTTAATGCATAGATTCGTCGAGCTGAGGTATCACGTCAGATGAGTGTTTAGTTGAAGCAATGTTTTAAAGAAGCTTGGCCTTTGTGGGGTTCAATGGAGCAAACAACCAAAGATGAGTTGTTACGTAGATTTGAGGTGATGTATTAAATTATTACTTAGTTCATAACGAAGTTATTATGATAACATAGCATAAGTCTTTGATATGTTTTACAAGTAAGGTATAGATGGTCTCTAGCTGATGATTATAATATTAGAAAATATTGGGTGAGTACCAACAGATCTCTACTGACAGGCATGATGAGTGAGGCACGAAAGAAATGTGTTGATGAGTTAAAGAAGAGGAATCCACTGGCCACACTTGCAGACACGATCAGCAAAGTTCATCCAAGTTGGATGAGACAAGAAATATGGGATGAGTCATGTCAGAGGCATTGGCTTAAAGATAAGTGGCAGCAGAAGTCTAAAGCTGATCAGGAAAATCGAATGAAGCAAAAAGAAGGCTTAATCACTAAGCATTCAGGGGGTTCCATTCCTTTTGTGACGCATAAGAGGAGAATGGTAATTTATTTAGTATTTCTTAATTCCTATTGATGTTTATATTCATAATATATTTATGATACAATAACTTGTTGTAGATGCAAGAGAATGGTATAGAACCTACTATTGCATCGCTTTTTGAGCGCACCCATATAAAGAAAGGGACAGGAGAGTTTGTGGATGCAAAATCCAAGAAAGTTAGTGTATGTTTTCAATTTTATATCTAAATATATTTATGTTAATATATATATTAATAGATTAATTTATTATTCTTTTGTTTATTTTATTTTTATTCATATCATCCATGACATAGATATATTTGCTTATTTATAATTCTTATATTTGTTTTATTCTGATATATGGTTGCAGGAGGCATATAAGACTGGTCTTGATGAAAAGTATGGCTCGGAGATTGAATCACAACCTTCATTTGATGTTACTATATGGGTGGAAGCCACAGGAGGTGTTTCTAAAAACAAGGTGTACGGATTTGGGCCACATGCACATTCATCCAATGTACCCGTGAGGACTTCTACATCATGCTCTACTTCTCAACTAGACAGTTCTTCAGGAAGTGCACCTACCACCAACTCTGTTATCGAAGGAGCTATGGAGAATACGCAGGAGCATATTATGGCAGTTTTGATGAACCCTCAACATAAGGAAATGTTGCGATCTCTCATTTCTAATCTTGGTTTTACATCCTCTGAGCCGTCTTCACCTCCTCCACAAGAAGGAACTGAGTCTGCTAACCCTTCAACTGATTCTCTATGTGATTGATGTTTGTTATGAACTTATTATATATATATATTTGATGTTGGGTATTAACTGGAGTTTTTTTGTTTCATGTTTTGATATAGTTTTATTTGTTTATGGATTGAAACATTGATGGATGTTAAACTTATTTAATAGACATGTTAAAATTTGCTTAAATACATTACGATGTTGTTTCGTATTATAAAAATTGAGTTATGGTTGATGTGTTGAGAATTATAATGTATATAGAGCTGCTATTATATTTATAAATTTGTCTTCTAGGTGAAAGCTTTGCCAAATGATTTGTAAGCAAAATAGAATGTAAGATGAAAGTTTTACCAAGGTATTACCAAGGAATTTTTTAACAAACTTCAAATAATCACCAAGGGATCTACGAGGGATAATTCCTTACAAATCATTCAGTTAGCCAATTTTTAGCAAGGAAAATTCCCTCGATGAATCCCTTGGTAATTACCGAGGGATTTCTGAGTGCATTTTGATTAGTGAATCCCTTGGAAAATGGTTGGTTTTTGGCAAACGGACTACAATTTCATCAAGAAAAATTTCCTTGCTAAAAGTTTTAGATCCCTCAGTAATTACCAAGGAATTTCTGAGGGAGACTTTCACCAACATCATATATTTCAAGGGACGAATTTCCCTTGGAAATCCCTCGGTGAAAATCTTCACCAAGGAATTTTTGATTTTCACCAAGGGATTTTGTTCATCGTTGAAAGGTTAATTACCGGTAGTGCTAGTATCTAAACCTAATATAGAAAAAAGATATCCCTATATACCAAAATATATAAATGGATTCGGGTAACATGCACAAAAGGTGAATCCCAAATCCATGCCAAACTCTTTAAGACATTATATTCCAAACCCGTCCCAAACTCTATGAAGTATGCTACTTAAACGGGTTTTATCAGGATCCAGGATGGATTAATTAGAAGTCCAAAAATATCTGTTCAACTACCATGCCTAGCTTTGGGACACCTGTAGACCGTACATGTTGAGCTATCTTGGGTAGCCCGCTAGCTAGGGCCTGTTTTTGGTTCTTGGGCGGGTACCCTAGCAACATGGAAGGGCAATTGGTGGTTGGCCCTTGAACATTCCAACCATCGCCCCTGGTGTTTCCTACTTTGGCTTCAAACATCGATCAGGGACGGGCTATTATTAGCAGACTCGACACTAAAAGAACAATCGTTATTGCCAATGTTTTTTTCGTACAGGGCCGGCATCTCTGGAGCATCGATTCCGGCCATGGGAGGGCGGCCTCATGACTCTCTAATGGTGATATATAGGTGATAGCCAATTAATTACTCGTTGGCGAAGGTGAATGGTCCAACCGATCGAGGACCAGAGGTACGTAACGTCTGGCATGACACATGGCTGATGGCGTTCCTCATGGGTGCCCTGCCCACTTCCACAAATTATTCAACTCCTACGTACGTACGAACGTACATGGCAGCCATGCATCGTACGTACAGCATCTCTATTGGAGAGTAGTAATTGCATATTTCGAAGTTGTCCGTACCGTTGCATGGGTCCGTACGTGTCAACTCTCCCGCATTTATGTATATCTGGCTACGTACCCACATCTCTACGATAAACAAAAGCAGCCACCTCACTAGCTAATTACCAAAAGAAATGGGACGTGGAGCATGATTAATTCCATTATATTATACTTCCTATAAATTAATCTCTGCAGCTGCTATCCATGATCCATGCATGCAAGCACCGACATACATGGTAAATTAAATCTCTTCCACCAACTTTCGAACCCACACACTACTCTCCTTGTCCATGAATGGACTGCATGCATGGAGCCAACGTTTACTTCGGCCTTTATCGCATTACACAAAGGTGTTACGTACTTAATCTTTTCCAGGCAATGATCATATCTTATGACATGAACGACACGTGTGCAGGACCACGAGGGCAATGCTGCATCTCACGTGGATCGAGGGAGAGGTGGGTCCAGGCCGTATCCCACCCCACCACGTGCGTAGATGGTCCGTACAAGTAATGGTTGGTGGTGGTCCGTTTGCTGGAGGGCTGGTGTACTACTACTGCTAAGCATTGGTGAGCTGTTTCTCATAAGTAATGGTGGTGGCCAGCATGGTATACGGATCGGCAAGAGCTTAGAATTAATATTAGGATCATTTGGGACAGCTCAACTACTGGCCCCCACCGTTGGAGAAGATTACAATTTCGTGAGCTCGCATATATATATATATATATATATATTTATCGGAGCTTGATCATTGCCCTACCAAAGTAATTAGGGTCCCCAACCATGCATGCATGTCAATTAATAAGTCATGCTTATAATACGTGTCGAAGTTGCATGATAAAAATAGGGCGGTACGTTAATTTTGTCAAAGAAACGGAACTTATTCCTTCGGCCAACGGCTCGATGGGAGAAGGGTTGCTTTTGTATATATAATCATGAATGTCACATCTCTAATTCGCCGAGATGCATGCATGCAAACAATGCAAAGATTTGTGCCTCGTTGCATCTTGAACTTACGTGCAAGAAGATGAAGCACATGCACAAAAACAATATTTCGAAGTATTTTTTCTTTTACTTTTGTAACAGCTTGCCGGTTCTCCTCCAAAAAAAAAATTTAAAACAAATAAAATAAAATAGTGCATATATATATATATATATTAGCAATGTTGAAAGCTCATGTTAGCATCATATTTTTCATTACATGTGGTTCATGACTGAAATTAGAATCAGAATTGAAATGTGATTTGAATACTAGAAAGAATCGAAATTAGGTTTTGAGAAATTAAAGTATTCTCGTACTTCCTTGCAATTAGAATGGAAATGCATGCTATTCTCTCCAACCACATTACTGGAATAAAAGCCACACATTTCCTTATTATGGAGCTCGACTCCTCTCAACCAAACATGTTCATAATTTCATCTCAAGTGATCATGCATGAGGCTAAAAATATATGATAGGAAAAAAAAAAAAAAAGCAATCCAGGATGGAGTTCGTGTTTAGAAGAAATAATAATAAAAAATATTTAAGACTCCTTTTATATATATATATATATATATATATTCGAAAAATGTAGTAGAACCCTATAGCTAAAGGGAATGCACAATGGGAGGGGTAATCTCCCCCAAATAGCCGTGACCACCATAACCATCTAAAGATGGGACAAAATCATATTTGAAGTCATATATCTCTTGGTACGATCACTAGAGGCTTGATAGCTTAGTCAAAAAATGGTCACAAATCCATGACTCCTGACCAGGAAATGGATTTGGTGACATGTGAAATATATATCTTTCGTAAGACAAAATTACACATGTGCCATAAAATTATTGTTAAAAATAAAATAAAAAGACAATATAATGTATTCCTTTTAGTCTAGGAGTTATCCTGACCTTAACTCGATCAGTTGAATTTGGAGGCCGAGATAGATATTGTTCAATTAACGGATCTTCATCCATGGAAGCTATATACCAATTGACATTATTTTTTATTTTCTTGAGAAAATGAGCTGAATATGAAAAATAAAAATTGCATGTACAAAGAAACTGCATGCACTAGAAAGTATGCAAGTACCCTAAAGTTTCAAGAACAATAAATTTATTCTTTTCTCCCATGCCCATCAATGACAATGTTTAAAGTAGCTAGAGATGTTTCTGTCAGTAATGATTTTTTTTTTTTTTAATTCGAATTTAAAGATATAAATCAATTTTTTTTAATATAAAGTTACACCACATGCAATGAAGACCTCCGTAATTATGATGTTGAAAGTAAATTTTCTGTGCTTGCTAGCTGTGGCATGAATATATGTACTGATTAAAAAAATATACAGTGGCCACCATCCATGCATCCACATCTCTCTCTTTCTAAATTTTGCTGAGTGCTACTAAAGTTTCGATCGTTATATACTTCATTTGTTGTAGTATATACATGGGACCATTTGTGGAGAAAATTTGTATGGCAAGCTTTTTTTTTACGAAATTCCCATATTAATTAGATCGTTGTACAATCAAGCTCTATCTAAATTTTATTTCTTCTGATGAGCATTCAATCTTTCATGAGATGCTTTTGTAATTACGGTTGAAACTTAACATATTTCACACTAAAAGTTTATATGTTCTTTTGAATTATCTAAAATAAAGGGTTCATTTGAAACTTTGATGGGCATATATTATGGTGGGTGGGAGGAATATAACGTGGTACGGTAATACTGAAACTTGAACTAAAACTTTGTTAATGTAAGAATAGAACCAAGAAATAGGACTTTGAACCATAACGAATTACACAATAATTGAAGAAACTAGGTTAAGGTTTTTTTTAAGTCCAATACAAGCTCGGAATTAATGGAGGAGGAGGAAGAGGAGACCGGAGAAGCTAGGGAGGGAGAGGGATTGCTGGAGGCGGCGCGGTGCGAGCGAACGAAATGAGGGCTAGGGCTCGGGGTTGGGGAGGTAATCGGAACCTCCCGACGCTTATAAGCATCGTTATATCCTTTTTTTTTTCAATACAGGAAAAAAGTATCAGCAAAACCCAGTCTTTTTTTGGTGGTTTTGAGAAGTGCCAGCAACTTTGGAGTCCTGACACTTGTAAACGCCCTTTAATTTTTTTTTTCCCAATGCCGGGAGAAAGCGTCGGCAAAATCTAATCTTTTTTTTTTGACAATTTTGAAAAGCATCGACATGCTAAGAAAGTTCACGATGCTACCAAAAAGCGTCGACAAAAATCAGTTGCTGTTATCTTGTTCCGTTGTAGTGGTCGTATGGTATACGAAGGTGTGCAAGTGCTTAGAAACTAAAACCGTACATTATTTTATCCAAATTTAGATTAAAAACATGATAAGATTTGCATCAATACACCAATTATCATTTGGTAGATGGAAACAATTTAGCTTATCACATATTGCAACCAAAATACGTGGCAAAAAGGTGTCACATTATCTTAGAAAAAGAATCCACAAGTATGTGAATAGTATAGAGTCCCTTTGAAATGAATGCGGTGCATGGATACCATGGAATTAATTATTGTAGAGGATTCCCACTCATCAATCCAACCTATTTTCTAACCACATTAATATATGGCCACCTAAATTAAGTATCTCTTAGGTAGATAGCTGTTCCAAAGGACCAAAGGTATAGAGATATATAGGTCTCATAATCTCACACATCAGCAGCACAAATCATTAGACAGAAGCAAGTTTGCATTTCTTATGGGTTTGGGTTTTTGTTTGGATCTCAAAGTGCATATATATTAGATTTAGATTTGAATTTGAGAATCTTACCTGAATCTAACCTTATACTGCAAGCCTTATAATAGGTGTTAGTGAATATGTAACATAAAAGGTAAGGGTGGGATCCAGAACTTTTTTCAAATCGAATTTTATATTAGCCTATATCATCATAATTAAACAACAAACAACCAAATATTCTCAAGGCCACCAGCATGTGCTTTTGATATTATTTTATGAGGTTTGTGCTCATTGCATTATAAACAATTTAATATATTGTGGGGTAATGGCAGTGCCATTCGCATGGTTGTTTTATAATTGGTTCAAGTAAGTTCAAACATTACTGCAACAAATCATTGGTGGAGAGGATTTATAATTTTCATGATAACTCCATTCTTCATTTTTATAGAATAGGTTTCTGCAGTGCTTTCTTAGTACAACTTAGTCTCTTTGTGACTAGTTTAAATTGAATAAGATATTTCCTAGTCGATATATATATTGTTTCTTGTATGATGATATCCTAATAGATAATTAATAGATCAGTTCAGCAATAATGTCAAAAAATGTAGTCATTAAAAAGTATGACATTAGATATAGTGGTGTGGACAGCCTAGCCTGGTCTATGTTTCCATTTGAGACCCTTCCTGGTTAAGCAATTTCTTGTTGGGATTATTGATCATCTCCTTCCTTTGAAGGAGGATATGAATCCCGTATAAAATGGGTATGAACCCTAAGACAATAAAATGAAAATATTAATAGAAAATCTCCATTCTTTTCTCCTCTGATCCAACTTGGTATCAGAGCCACCGATCTATTCCTTCTTATTCTTGTTATTCCTTCTTATCCCTAGCCTATTCCAATATTATCCCTAACCCCTCCTTCTTATTCTCGTTATTCCCCTCTTCTTCCCTACGCCCACTGCCGCCAAGCCACTGTCCTCGCCCCGATCCTTCGTCGCCGCTCTGCGCCCAGCACCGATCCGTCGCCCTGACCCTCGCCCCAATCCGTCACCCTCGCCTCGATCCGTCGCCGCCCTGCACAACGCCGACCAGTGCATCCCTCGCCCAGCGCCAACTAGCGCCGCCCTGCACTGTGCCGACCAACGCCGCCGATCCACGCCTGCCCATCATCCACGCCGCCTACGCTCGCCCGGCGTCCACGCCGCCCGCGCCCGCCCAGCGCCCCTGCTGCTGCATCCTTCGACGACCCTATGCCCGACCGTGAAGCCAGCGCTGCCGATCCACGCCCGCCCAGAGTTCACACCGCCGATCCACGCTCGCCCGGCGCCCACGCTCGCCCGGCGCCCCTGCTGCTGCATCCTTCGACGAGCTCAAGCCGTGTCAGGCCTGCGCCACATCCCGCGACAAGGACGAGGACAAGGTCGAGACCGAGTCCTGTACCCTGCGCCGTGCACCGCCTCTTGCTACCGGATCCCTATGGCAGAAAACAGAAGGCCCCAGGAATTTTCCATGACTTATTTTTAGGAAATCATATTTAGAAGCCTTTTTTCTCTGGCCTTACTTTGAGCAACTTTGAGCAGCTATTTTTCTGTGGTGATCTATACCCGGCTCTCGGACGGTGATGGATAATCCATCTCTTTTGATTTCTTCGATCCGGTTGGATGGACCTCTTACTTATCTTATATGGTCTCGAAATGTGCAGTTATACATTAAAGCTCGTGGATTTAAGGGATTTCTCACCTGAGCTACTAAACAGCCACAATTAGGAGACAATGCATTATCAAAATGGGAATCAAAGAACTCTCTTGTGATGGCTTGGTTTCTTAACTCTATGGTACCTTCAGTTGCTCAAGGTATGTCCTTCCTTGACATCGCCCGAGAAATTTGGGAGGCTGCTGCTCGAACTTACTCCCAACAGGGCAACATTGCTCAAACTTTTGAGATCAAATGCCGGGTATGTGCACTACGACAGGGTGAACTCTCTATTACTGCCTATATGGCCGAACTCCAGCGAATGTGGTGTAAGTTAGATTTTTATCGTCCCTTCAAGGCCTGTTGCTCGTAAGATGCCCTTGAGTTCAAGAAATACACTGATGAAGAATGAATCTTTGATTTTCTTGCTGGACTCAATGATGACTTTGATCCTATCCGAGTTCAAATTTTGGATCGAAGAACGGATCTACCCTCTCTTGATCACATCTTCTCCCTTGTTTTGAGTGAGGAAACTCGTCACCGGGTGATGCTTACTCCTACAGATACAGCCCGATCTGCACTGGTAGTTCTGTCTCCATCAAATTCTCGTGATAGCCGAGATATGCGAGTATGCTCATATTGTCACAAAACAGGACATGTACGTGATGCTTGTTGACAGCTGCATGGTCGTCCCTCTGGACGTGGTCGGGGTGGCCGTCGAGGAGGAGGACGTTCTGGCGGACGTTCTGGTGGATCTACTGGTCATTCTCAGGCACATCTTTCTGAGCACCCGGAAGGGGGTGCCTCATCTGCCAAGGCATTGCCTCTTGCTTCCTTATCTACTGATACCGGACGTTCACTCTCTACCGATGAAATGCTCTGCCACATTATGGACCGGCTCAATATTTCTTCCAGCAGTGCTCCATCATCTACTAACGGTTTGCCAAGCAGTTCTTCCAGTTCTCCTCCTTCCATTTTTCATTCTCATTTTGCACAATCTCATATCTCTCGTATCAAGTTTAGTACAGACTTTGATACCTCTAAGACATGGATAATTGATTCTGGTGCCACTATGCATATGACGGGTAATTTTGATATTTTTCAGTCTTACTCATTATGTTCGGATAGAGTTCGTATAGCTGATGGCTCTTTCCGGCCTGTGTCTGGGAAAGGTTCCATCAACTGTATACCCACCATACAACTCTCTGCGGCTTTACATGTCCCTAGTTTTCCTACTAATCTTCTCTCTATCCATTCAATTACCAATGATCTGAATTGTACCGTTATTTTTTTTCCTACTCATTGTGTTTTCCAAAAGCTGACAACGGGGGAGACGATTGGGTATGGTAAAATGCACAACGGGCTCTACTACTTGGATGAAGGAGAACTAAAGACTCATTCTCAACAAGCTGGTATGGTTGTTTCATCCTCTGATAATGCTCTGCAAGAACTTCAGTTACAGCACCGTCGGCTCGGCCATCTCTCCTTTTCTATGTTATCACGCTCATTTCCTAGTTTATATCATTTTTGTGCAAAAGAAAAGTTAGTTTGTGATGCATGTGAGTATGCTAAGCACACGCGCACTACTTATCCGGCTTCAGGAACTCGTAGTAAGAAGCCTTTTGAAATTGTTCACTCTGATGTGTGGGAACCCTGTCGTCCTACTTCTTTTTTTGGGCATCATTATTTTGTTACTTTTATTGATTGTTACAGTAGAGTAACCTGGGTATATCTTCTGCGGTCTAAAGATGAAGTGATTCGTTGCTTTAAAGAATTTCATAAGCTAGTGGATACCCAATTCAGTACCAAGATTAAAATACTGAGATTTGATAATGACACAGAATATATGCATAAGGAGTTTCATGAATACCTCACTACTCATGGCATTATCCACCAGACAACTTGTGTTGATACCCCTGCCCAGAACGGTGTTGCTGAACGAAAGAATCGACACCTTTTAGAAGTTGCTAGATCCTTATTATTTATTATGTGGGCTCCAAAAACTTTATGGAGTGAAGCAGTTCTCACTGCAGCTTATCTGAACAACCGCATGCCTCTTCGTACTCTGCAGTACCAGGCACCACTTGCGTCTCTTCTAGGGGAGTCTTCTTTTATTGTACCTCCGAGTCTTCGGATGTTCCTGTTTCGTCCGAGATCATCGTCCTACAATTGGCAAGCTTGATCCCAGATCTCTGAAATGTGTCTTTGTGTGCTATCCTGCTATAAAAAAGGGCTATAAGTGCTATTACCCTCCTGAAAAATGAATCTTTGTCAGTATGGATGTGACCTTTCGAGAGACTGAATCTTATTATGATGTTGTTCCAATAACTCAGCCTCCTACTCCTTTGCCCTTTGCCCAATAGTTTGTTTGCTCCCCCAATATCCATTCTAGAGCTACTGGTCGAGAGGGAGAGATTACAGTGTTTGAGGAGCAAGAATACACTGGTGCGCAGTTAGATAATGACTCTAATCGACAAGGAGAGTCTGCATCTGAGCCCGTTGTGCATTCTATTACTACCCAACAGTCTTCTTCTGACTCAGCTCCAGCATCTCCATGTGACAATGATAATATTTCCTCTGATCATACTTTAAATCTACCTATTGCTCACAGAAAAGCTTCTCGTCCTCATATTATTCCTTCTCGATATCGTTATGATATTGCTAATTTTGTTTCCTATGAGTCTATTTCACCTACATATAGGTCATTTATTACATCTTTAGAATCTATATCTATACCATCACACTAGAAGGAAGCTATGTCGGATCCTAAGTGGAAAGGAGCAATGCTTGAAGAAATGCATGCCTTGAAGAAAAATCAGACTTGGGAGCTTGTTCCCTTACCTACTGGAAAACATGTAGTAGGTTGCAAATAGGTTTATACTATGAAGCAGATACTTGAAGGCAAAGTTGATCGCTATAAAGCTCGTCTTGTTGCCAAAGGTTATGCACAAACCTACGGCATTGACTACGAAGAGACCTTCGCCCCTGTAGCAAAGATCAATACCATTCAGACCCTCATATCTTGTGCAGCAAATCTTAATTGGAGTCTATTCCAACTAGATGTAAAAAATGCCTTCTTACATGGTGATCTTCAAAAGGTGTATATAGAAATTTCTCCTGGATTTACTAGTGCAGAAACTGCTGGCAAGGTCTGCCGTCTGTGCCGGTCACTATATGGATTAAAGCAGTCACCCAGGGCATGGTTTGATCTCTTTCATCGTGCCATGTTTGAAATAGGTTACCTCCAAAGTAATGCTGATCATACCATGTTCTTCTATCATAATAAAGGCAAGGTTGCTATCCTAATTGTCTATGTAGATGATATCATCCTTATTGGAGATGATCTCCCAGAGCTGGCTCGCTTGAAGACTCAATTGGCACAATCTTTTGAAGTCAAGGATTTGGATAATTTATGATACTTTATTGGAATCGAAGTGGCTAGGTCATCCCATGGCATATTTCTTTCACAACGAAAATACGTCTTGGATTTATTAACTAAGACAGGAATGTTGGGATGTCGACCTGCTACTAGCCCTATTGAGCAAAATCATCGTCTTACTGTTGATGGTGGTAAGCCAGTAGATCATGAGCGATATCAGCGTCTTGTTGGTAGATTGATTTATCTCTCCCATACAAGACCTGATATAGCCTTTGCAGTCAGTGTTGTAAGTCAGTACATGCATGATCCCTGTGAGTGCCATCAGGAAGCTGTGTACAGGATCCTTCGGTATCTTAAGAGCTGCCCAGGACAAGGTCTTCTCTTCTCTCGTCATGAACATCTTAAAGTTGAAGCCTATTCAGATGCTGACTGGGCAGGATCTATAGATGATCGGCGATCCATTTCGGGCTATTGTACTTTTGTTGGTGGAAATCTTGTGACTTGGCGCAGTAAGAAACAAGATGTTGTTGCTCGATCTAGTGCAGAGGCTGAATACCGAGCTATGGCTCAAGGCATTTATGAGATTTTATGGTTGAAAAGGTTGCTTGCTGAATTATACCTTCTTCAATCTTCTCCCTTCTCTCTGTTCTGTGACAACCATGCGGCCATTAACATTGCAAATAATCCTGTTCAACATGACAGAACTAAGTACATAAAGATTGACCGCCATTTCATCAAGGAGAAACTTGATCAGAAAGTTATACATCTATCATTTATTAAATCTACATAACAATTGGCGAACATATTGACAAAGGATCTTGATGGTTCTATGTTTTCTTCAATTTGTAGCAAGATGAAGCTTCGTGATATCTTCGCCTCATCTTGAGAGGGAGTGTGGACAGCCTAGCCTGGTCTATGTTTTCATTTGAGACCCTTCCTGGTTAAGCAATTCCTTGTTGGGATTATTGACCATCTCCTTCCTTTGAAAGAGGATATGAATCCTGTATAAAATGGGTATGACCCCTAAGACAATAAAATAAAAATATTAATAGAGAATCTCCATTTTTTTCTCCTCTAATCCAACTAGTGGCAAAAAAAAATATATATGGAAAAGAAACAAAAATAAGAGAGTTGAATTGGGGCTTGTGCAATTACCATATATCTTTGCTTGATCATGGAAAGTAATAAACTTGATTCTTCGATGGTGTGCTGGTCGAGAAAATCTTGACCTATGATAGTTATAATATATGTAGGTCTCCACCCCTTCTTCTTAATAAATAAAGAAAGTGCGGTGCGGTCCAATGTACAAGGCTCTTATTATTGCATGATCTAATAGCGGGTTTAGGAAAGGTTAGATGTATGCAACTTTACTAGCATGTATTGAGAGGTTGTTTCTATATTTTGAATAAGTGATTTCTAAGTTACAATGGAGCAACATAATCTCTGAATCAAGACTCATCCTCATGAAAAATTAAAAAAAAAAATGCAGGAGAGTTGAAGACAAGTATACAAGATGTTAAATAATTCATGAACATTTCACATGCTTATTAATAAAACTTGAGAATGGTTAAATATTTGATTCATAATTCACAAAAAATAATACAATAGTGAACAAGATTTATCCAACTTTTAAACTCAATTTCACAAATATTTGTTCACCATCTTCTTTTCATCATTGATTTTTGATATGGCGAGAAGCTGACATGTTGACGTGCATTCCCAGTTAGATGCCACGTCATAAGATCTGCCATGGTGGACATCCCATTTCAGACTCTTTTGACCGGGTCGAGCTTTCCCGGATTAACGGGGCGACCCGTCAAAGCCGAGCTCCGCCATCCACCAGGTCGGTACCCGCGAGCTCGGGGCACCTAGGCCAGAGCCGAGCGATTTCTTTCACCAGATCGAGCCCCTCCAAGGCTAAGCCCCCTGAATCGAAGTCGAGCTCAGCTTTCCTCCATCAGGTCGAGCCCCTCCGAGGCAGAGCCCTCTGGGCTGGAGTCGCGTGTCGACCTCCTCTGCCAGATCGAGCCCCTCAGAGACTGAGACCCCTGGACCGGAGTCAAGGTCAGCCCTCCTCCACCAGGTCGAGCCCCTTCGAGGCCGAGCCCTCCGAGCAGGAGTCGAGCCCTTCTCCGTCGGGTCGAGCCCCTCTGAGGTCGAGCCCCCTGAGCTGGAGTCGAGCCTAGCCTCCTCCACCAGGTCGAGCCCTTCGAAGGTCGAGCCCCCCAAGTCGGAGCCGAGTCCCAGCTCTCTAGCCCGGTAGCCAACTTGGACGGTGCTCCGAAACACCAAGGAGGCAGAGCCACCTCCCCGAGACACCAGCGAGCGGCCCGAGGACCATCAGGAAACACCCGTCAAGTCATAATAATTGTCTGCGACCACCGCTTATACCAGGAGGGGAAGGAGTTCCCTGACCGAGGCACCACGCTCTTCACCAACCATCTGCACCACCCAAAAGAGGAAGTCAACCAGGAAATTCGAATCCCGGAGGCGGCGGACTCCCGATCGAGGCACTGCAAGGCTTCCCAGAATGGGGCAACCGGAAGGAATGTCAGAACACATGACAGTCTCCCTTATCATGAATCGGGTAAAACATCCCGTCCACGGCACGAAACACCGCCGCACGCGGCTGACAGCCTGGGAGGATCCCAAGGTAGGCGCTCAACGGTCACCTGGACATAAAAGAACATTCGACACCCCCAGAGGGGGGAAGGAGGTATGCAAGTGCAAACTACACCACAGAACATCACCTAAGCGAGTGAAGGAGAAGAAGCCTCACAGGAGGGCCAGCCCATCTCGGCTAACATCACTTCCAGCACACTCACACCCTCACTCTCACACCATTCACTCCTCCTAGCATGGAGTCCATCAAAAGGAGCTCGACCAGGAGGATCTGTTCTCCTGGATTGTCATCGACTTGAGCATCGGAGTGTCCCCGTCGGAATTCCCGGTCCGGGTCATTAATCCTTGTTTTGCAGGTCCTGAAGCGCCGGCCAACCCGGAGAGGACGAGGGATGATCTGACGTCGACAGCAGCTACGGGCCACGATGATCTTGGTGACAATAATTTTAACCACAAAATGCATCGAGATTAATTGCTCAAACCTATCAAGTACTTCTACCAACTCAAGATTAAAAAAGAAAAAGAAGAAGAAGAAGCATGGGTAATTAAGTACAAATTAGATAAACTATAAAAAAAATAAAAATGTTAATTGCTGGATGCTAACTTAAAAGAATCATCGATCATATAAAGTTAAGAAGAATAATTATTAAAAAGTTTTGCTAATAATTTATAAAAAATATTTTATATGCGATTAAATAATCTTTCTCTTCCAAGAAAGAAACTAAACTCCCCTATTTATGTTAAAAAAAAAAAAAAAAAACAATCAACCATAACATTATGTCAACAATACAAATATTGTAGGTAGATAGGTATGAACATCCAAAAGGCACCGGCCAGTGGTGGAATAGGCAGTCATCATGAAAGTAATCATATGAAATAATTGGGTGAAGCAAAGGGGTAGAAGTCAAACTTAGTGGGTAGGTTGTCCTAAGCCAAGCTGTAATATCTATTATTTATCCCTGCCAACAATATCCTAATCCATCCCATCATAGAACTTAGCCAGCCTCCACTTCACCAGCAGTACTAAGGAGAGGAGAGGGGAGAAGGCTCATATAAATTAATCCACCAAAGAACCTTTCCATGTGGGAGGGAACAAGCTCTTTTTCCAATTCATAGAATCTTGAATAGAAGTCCAAGAAGAAACAGCCATTAATTAAGCAATGGAAGAGGGGAGGACAAGAAATTATTATGGTCACGTAGGCCGTAGATATCCTTCCTTGTTGGGATTCGTGGCCCTCCCCCTTCCTCCGAGCACCTCATTAATTTATGTCAGCAGCTGGTTGTATTTTGTTTTTTTGTTTTTAATTTTTTTGTAACTATGTTTTGATATCCCTGTCACATCCCAATTTCCAAGTTCCATGCCACAAGATTTTGGTGGAGAGACCGCGCTTCTGTCAGGTCTTAATCACATTCGAACACTGCCGATCTTATTGTCCTCAGTTTAGCAGCCAACACCAGGGCCAGTGGTCCAAAACACTCTAATGGATGGTAATTTGGTCCCTACTCTCACATACCTCCCTTAGTTCTCAAGCTTCAAGATAATTTTAAATTATTAGCTAAAATGTGATGATAATAATGTGTTAGCTAGTTTCCAAGTTAAATTTGTATGATACTTTTATCCTACCAAAAGGTTTAGGGTTAAGTGCCGATCACAATCATATATATGATGTTGGTCCAAAGCACTCCAATCACTAATGACTCCATATTTGGTCCCTACTCAAGTAACCTAGCTTAATTTCAAAGATTCAAGTGTTTAAAAGTTTAAACTACAATATTATGTTAATTAAAAAACTACTTGTTCTCATATTTGTCAAAATCCCATGGTATACAAGAATCCAGTGAGGGGAAACACTGGCTTTGAAGGTCCATTGACTAATTGATCTTCTATAAATATATCGATATGAAAATGATGCAAAGGAAATGGCAATTAAAAGATGATTTTTTGTCGAGGAGAAATTCAACCAAGGTTTTAAGTTTTTTTTTTTTTTTGGCTTTCATGGAAAATCACGATTGCAGATTTTGATTTGTTCTGATAGCCGTTTGGCTGACAAGAAATTTTATTGGCCAAAAGTAATGTACAAATTGGCATCACTGGATTATATAAGACAGCCAGTGCACATCCTGAAGAAAAGTGCATGGTAGACCAACCATGGTACTAAAAGAGAAAAAGAAAGTTCTGCTATCATGTGTTACAAGAAAACTTGTGTTTTATGTATGCTAGAACCCTATCAATCTTATGAATTGTATTTATCTTTTTGTACCATAATCAGCTATATATATCAAACCTCATTGCATTATTTTGTTTGTTTTTCATTTAAAAAAAAAAAAAAAAAACTTATAGCTTACTCTAATAAAAAGCATTTAATTAACACAAATCTCAATTAAAGTGAATTTTTAGTTACATAGCACCATTTTTATTTTTTTTTGGGGCAAATGATAAGATCAAAGCCATGTTATTGCATGATAGATCGAAATCTTTTGTAGATGATATAAACAAGCGTTTTCCTGGTGCAAATTAGACCTCTATACTCCTTTTTTTTTTTTTTTTTGGCTAGAGAACTCTGTACTCTTTTAACAGTAGGTTTTCTTGTGCAAGATAAAAGCTCATTTTCTTCAACTCCAACATGTTTGACAGGCACGAATTACACCATCATATACATGCAGCTTTATCGATCAAAGTATGATTACTAAAGTTTAAGAACATTTTACCTGCAGCTTTTAGTCAAACAAGGAACCTAGCTAGAAGACCAGTATGAATTGAAGTGCAATGAAGTTGTGAGGTTAAAATTGAAACATATGGTGATGTGACTTTGGACTTTAGGATTATAGGGATTGAGTTCTTTATTTCTTTTTGACTGGAGATCTGGAGCTTTGTCTCAAAGCTGAAAAGGACAGGGGGAAAAAGGAGATTATAGGTATTTAATAAAAAGTGCTGAGGATTAGTTACACTTGAGAAGGAGAATAATCCTTGGATTAGGTGTCTAATCCCGCAATCATTGCTGCGATGCTAAGCTTCCAAAGAAGGCCAAAACTAATTAAAATATGTAGTTTGAATAGGAAGCAACTTTGGTGGGCCTACCCATTCCTTTGGATTTTTGTATTAGGGTAATCAAATACAGAGTAATTCACCCCAAGCATTAGATAAAAAGACTTGTCAAAGCTCAATTAGCACCAATTATTCCAAGAAACCACAAATTATTGCCACACCATCTATGTACATGAGCGCTTCAACTAGTTGAAATCCAATCAGTCCATGTTTAATCCCATGGTCAAAAATTGGTAAGCAGTAAAAAAATTAAAATATCCTTTAAAAGCATCATGATAAAACCTTCTTCCCATTAGTTTGTCTAGCTAGCTCCAATCTTCTTCGCATCCAATTGCTTTAATATTCAATTTGTAAATAACTTGACTGGTGTATTCTATTTCATTTGGGAAATATGGTGATCGATTTATAGAAAATTTTCAGTTCGCAATGGTCCATTACTGGGACCCTTGACAACTTCTAGCAAACATTCTTTATTTTATCTTCTAGCCATCTTCACATTATGTCTAAATATTTATTATCGAAATATAAAGAAAGATCAATCAGCTAACCGCATCTATCTAGTTGGCTATTGGTTAATCTAATTTGACTCGGTGATATCTAATTGTCTAAATATTATTCCACTGAACCGAAGGTTATCTTAAAGCCTATCCTAATTACATCCACCTCACCATATAAGTTCAATGAAACCAAACAAAATCCAAAACAAAGAAACCAACAATTTGGTAGTTATGGTTCAGTCTCTTTCACACCACAATCATCTTTGTAGTTTGGATGTCCTCATCAAACCTTCGTTGTCTTCTAATGCATATGCTTCAACCAATATATTACTATCTATACCCATATACAAATGAATAATTTCACTCTACAATTTAGATGTTTGTCTGTTTCTAATGGTTTGATATGTCTTTATAACACAGTTACTTGTACAATTTTTCAACACATTAAGAACAGAATTTTTTTTTTTTAAAAAAAAAAAAAATTATATGCATCGTGAAAGCAAACACTTATCTTGAACCTAAATCCAAGAGTATAAATTCCTTTATCTTTGATCCAAGTGACCAGATTTATTGTGCAGTGCTCTAACCATCTAGGATAGTTTTAGACAAGAACAGGGAGAAAGATCTATAGGATCTGATCACAAACCTTAATTTTGAAAGACTATAATTTTCTTGTCAGCTTTTCGATGTTCGAGTTGCAAAAACGAAGCTCTTAACAAGTATCACAATGGTGCTTCCACTACCAAGGGGTTCGATATGTGCATTGGTCAGGCCTACAGTAATGTTTGAGCATTGAAAATGGCCTCTCCAAAAAATAAGAAGTATCTTTTTAAATAATACTTTGATTATCATATCTCTGAATCTTGGAAGAATCAGGTAAAGTAACTGCAAACAAAGTTAACTTAGAAGTTGATATCTAAATCTTGGAGGATCAGCTTGCTTTTGATACTTGAGATGTTATAATAAAATTTAACATAAAATTAATAAAAGAAAAGAGAACCTGGAATTCTACTTTTACCAACGTTTTTGTTATCTGTTATTTTTTGGAAAAGTCCAAGTTGAATGGGTTGAAAAAATTCTCTTCTCCTCGATCAGATCAATCTCTTAAAATAGATCTTGAATTCCACTAAAATTTTAAACCTCATTAATCACATTTCATAGACAACCTACATGCATGTTTGGACTTCGATAAACTAAACAATGCAAGAATATATAATGAATATCTTAGTATTTGATGTTTAGAGAGGCAGAGAGAAAGAAGACAATTATATCATACTTAGAAAAATGATAATGGCTACATTCTCCATTATTACAATATCTAATAATATCTCTTTGGTGCTAACTTTACACATACTGGGATTGCAGAATAACTTAATATAATATTTTCATTCAAGATTCTTTGCTCATCATTTTTAGACCATCCCTTTTAACAGGGAACGCGTGTATCCCCTTATCTTAGAGAACCTTCGTAGATCTCCTCTCTTTATCTTTTCTAAACTTTATTATACTTCAAATTTAATTTAAAAGAGAGAAATTCCTCCCCTAATGCCCATCTCCTGCCCTTCTAACCACATTCCCATCTTTCTCGATTAAGAAATATAAACAGAATAAAAATAAATAATAATTTACACCATTTTTATTTCACCCCTTGTCATTTAGCTCAAAATTTAGTGTTTAATATCAAAAAAAAAGTAAAACACATTAATTTCCCGAGAAATACATGCTTTTTTACCCCTAAATTTAATTTTTTTTAACAAAAAACTTTTTTACATAACTAAACCCTGGGCGATGGCGCGATTGGTCCCCAGGTCGGTGGTCTCGTACACCGGGAGCTCGTCCCTGTACCGTCCGATCGCCGTCAAATTCTCCAACTCGAACAGATCCGAACTCGAATCGCTCATCGCGTCCTCCTCCTCCGCCTCCTCCTTCTCCAACCCCCGGAGCAGTTCCTCCACCCTTCTCGCCACCACCGCCGGCGGCGGTGGCGGTGCCAGATCGTCGTCGTCGAGGCACTTGTGCCCGCACGGCCGGCAGTCCTCGCCGACGATCACGCTCACGGGGCAGAATCGCACCGACCTCTTGCCCCCTTCCACCGCTGCTGCCGGAGTCCGCCGCCCCCTCGACGATGGTGTCTTGCTCAGGCACGACCGCGAGTACGAGGACGCCGACGAGCACGCGGACTCCGCCGGTGGCGCCGGCGGCGGAGGCGTGGCGATCTTGGACTTCTTAGGGTTTCCGGCGGCGGCGAAGAGTGAGTTGAGGAAGCTCGCCAGCCGCGCCCCAGGCGACGTCGGGCCGGTGGCACGGCCCTTCCTCAGTTCCCGGAGCCGGCTCCGGATCGACCCGGCCTTCTTCTTCTCCAGCGTTATCGCCGGATCGGACCGGATCCGTTCCGATCGGCCCAGCTTCACCCCGGCCGAGTAGTAGGACTCGGCGTCGGAGGAGGAGAAGCCGCCGTAGCTGGAGGAATCCGAGGAACTGGAGGTGGTGACGAGACCGTGTCTGTAGTCAACCGAGCCGCGGCGGATCACCGCCCTCTGGCTAACTGCAGCGGCGGTCCCTTTGAGCTCCTCCGCGCCCTGCTTCTTTCTAGCGGCAGCAGCGACGGAGGAGGAGGATAGGGAAACGGAGAGATCGGGTGCTCCGCTTTTGCGGTGGTTCCCCGTTGGTCCTCCGCCAACGCCGTCGGATTCGTCGATGGAGCGGTAGATGGCGTCGAGGAGAGAGGAGGAGAAGGAAGGGTTGTTGCGGCCGCGCCGCGACGGCGGTCTCTCCCACCGTTCCATTCTTTTCTCTCTGATGGTAGACAAAGCCAAAGAGAGGAGAGAAAATGGAGGCAAGTAAAAGAGAACAAAGCTGAGATTTCCTCTCTCTTTTCTTCTTCTTCTTCTTCTTCTTTTTTTCTCTCTTTTGTTGATTTCTTCCTCTCTTTTCTTTTACACTGTTTATTTCCTCCTTTCCTCTGATACAGACAGTAGTAGTAGATTTCTCTATTCTTCTTTGGTGACAGGGAAAGAGGAGAGAGGGAGGGAGATAGGGGGACGAGAGAGAGAGAGAGAGAGAGAGAGAGAGAGAGAGAGAGAGAGGAGGGAGGGGATAAGAATGGGGGAAGGGAGGAGAGAGTGGTGGGTTTAAAGCTTTATGCTCTTGAGAGGGAGGCACGGCGAGAGGGAGAGTGTGTGCGAGCGTGCGGGAATTGCTTTGTAGAGGTGTTCGATGACGTGGCAGCCGCTTCGTCACTGGATATGGGACCCGCGTTCTTCTTATTCGTAGGATAAGTTTGATGGACGGCTAGTGATGATCCCGGGCAACTCCATCACGCGGTCTTTGTCCCCGAGAGGGTTTGCCGTCACAACTGGTAAGTATTTCCACGACTAGAATTTTCGTTTGGTTGGATTGAATTAATTAATAGCTGCAGACCGTTCGGCTCGAACCGGGTTCTTAGCTTAGATGTTACCTGGCATGGATTCTTTTCTTGGATTGAATGTTTTCTGTAAATTTAGAAGATGAGCCTTAAAGTCTATGGGTGGAACATTAATAATTTTTGGGGTAATTGACTTGTTTTATCATCAAACCGGGTTCAGCTTTTGCACGGTTAGATAACCTGATTCACTCACCGGCTGGTGATCATAGCAGTATGGGGGGTTTATTAATAAATTAATAACGAATTATCATAGGGTCCCCGGGAGGAAAAAAAAATATTAAATGAGTCAAAATAAAATGCATAGGGCGGAGTTATTTCTTATGAGCCTCGGAGGAAGGAAGGTTCTAAATGGATCGGATCTGCTCGTAATATATTTTGATTTATTTTAAAGGTTCATCGAATCAAATTAGATTCTAAAATTAAATTAATTATATTTTTAAAATTAAATTTAGATTTAATAAATTTGGACTCAACTTGTAGATCTTGAATCTATTTAAACCTCTAAATTATAATTTAATATTTATATGAATAATATTTCAAAAATAATATTATTCATTATCTATTTTATATGGTTAATAGTATTTCGATATATGTCAGTTAAAATGTAGTTGATTATATTTGATCTAGACTTGATTCGGATCTATATTTTTTGGATTGGAATTAATTTATACATGGATTCAATCCGACCGGAATGATCTATTAAATTGAAAATTTTAGTTGTGATTTCAATATAATCTTCTATCAGGTTGGGGTTTAGATTCAATATTAAAATATGATAAAAAATTAGATCAGGTCAGGATCATTCATGATATGGTCCGATCCAATTCATTTGCATCTCTAAGAGCAAGGGCAAAGAATATGGTTCTCATTTATCAAAGATGAATGTTATTTTTGTTTTACCAGAAAAACAGAAGCTGCTTTTGGTGATCAGATGCTAACTAGCAGCAACCCCTCATACTTCAGGAGCAAAGTGAGTGCACCGAGTATTACTTTTTCCGACTGTTGGCAGTGCTTTCTTACAATACTTGCCGTCGTTTTCAAGCAACAGATGCTGTCTTCATCATTGTAGGCGAGGCTTGCTTCGAGTCAATATTTACAATGACAGGGACTTGAATTCAAGGAGGGGAATGGGCTAGGTCAGGTTCTCCTTGGTGGCTTTGTGTCCATATATTACTAGCATTGAATCAGCATGGCATGATTGAATATAACACCTTAATATCTCTAACATATCAAAAGAGCACAACTTCACATGCAAACTAAGCTATGGTCTGATGGTTGCAGTCTGATAGAATGTTTCGTTGTAAATATAAGTATTTACCAGTAACCATAAGTATTTTATAACAAGGATGTGAGAAAATCAGGCCAAAATATAAATATTTTCTAGTATTTCGAACCAAGTGACTTGAATTGGTGGTGCTTGTACTATTTTAATCAATTTAAGTAATTAAAAGCTCAAACATGTGTGCACGATGCTTGGAGGTGATGAGAATGTAAATGGGCTGGGCCAAGCCTTATCTTTTGCAAACCGCAAAATTCTTTGTGCACACGTGCAGTGCAAGAAATTCAAGTTGGCCCGTGCTGCCTCTCTTAATTGGTCCACATGGATCACACCTAACATGATAGGATAGGATGGGATGCTATATCGATAATTTTTGAAATCCATGCATCATAGTATCTGCACGTCTCTTCAAATAAGGAAAAAATCATTTTTGCTCTCTTCTCTTTGGAAAGAAAATTGTCACACTAGAGTAGAAAGACGTTTCTTCTTTTCTAAATGAAAAAAAAATTATGCACCAAGCTCCACTCTACTTCTAGAGTTTTCTCTATTGTTTTTGCTCGTCCTTTTCTTTTTGGTGGTCCATGTTTTCATCTCGATAGTCAATAGTAACTATCTTCGTCGCTTCCTGAGTTGCCGCTAAACTTTTCCATTTCTAAGTAAACGATGAAGAGCTAGGGTTCCCAAATCTTTTTGTCAATAGAGTCAAAGGTTTCATGTTCAAATATAGATGACGAACATGATAGCAAAGCAAGGAGAAAGTGCAATTGGTGGAAGAAAGCACAATAATCGTTATTTATATAGAAAATGATGATATCTCTTTAAAATCCAGAAGACAAGAAGTTGGAGAATCACAAAAAGATAAAGAAATTATATATTTTATTATAATAATTTGAAATTCATGCCTAAAGATAGATGCTTTAACATTTTTAAAAAAATTAAGGTATTTATGCTTTAACATTTTAAAAAAAATTAAGGTACTTACTCACAAAATTATGACTTTATAGTACAAAATTATGACACCATACATAGTTTTAATATGGAAAGCCTTAGAATTCTTCTAGTAATAATAGAATATTCTAAACTTATAGCACTCTATGCTAAAATAAACTTTCTACAATTATTACACTTTTTTTCAAAATTATGATATCCTAGTTCAAAAATTATGATATCCTAATATGAAATATAAAATTAAATACATTAACCCCTTCTACCAGGACTTTCTTTTATCATGACATGAATTATGACTTCCAGAATGTCATAATATGCTGCGGTAGAAAAGTCAATACAATTCAGGTTAAAACATAATTATGACATGCTAATTTAGAACTTATGACATCTTAGTTTAAAAATTATGATACATCAGTACGAAACAAGAAATTACATATATTAATCTATCATATTAAGACTTTCTTCTATCGTGGCATGAATTATGACTTCCAAAATATCATAATATGTCACGATGAAAAAGTCAATATAATTCAGACCGAAACAGAATTATGACATTCAAGTTCAAAACTTATAACATCCTAATTCAAAAATTATGACATGCTGGCACGAAACAAGAAATTGAATGTATTAACCCCTCCAACTAAGATTTCTTTCATCAATGGCCTGAATTATAATTCCTAGAATGTCACAACATGCCACAGTAAAAAAATTAATATAATTCAAGTTAAAACAAAGTTATGACATTCTATTTCATAAATTATAATATCCTAATTCAAAAATTATGGCACCCTGACACGAAACAAGAAACTGAATATATTAATCCCTCCTAATAGGATTTTCCTTCATCCATGATCTGCATTATAACTCAGAATATCATAACATGCCATGATAAAAAAACTAATATAATTCTGATCGAAACAAAATTATGATATCCTAATTCACAAATTATGATATTATAGTTCAAAAATTATAACACTCCGATATAAAACAAGAAACTGAATGCATTAACCCCTTATGCTAAAATTTTCTTCCATCTATGGCCTGAATTATGACTTCCAGAATATCATAACATGCCATAGTGAAAAAGCCAATATAATTCATGCTGAAATAGAATTATGATATCTTAATTTAAAAATTATAACATCCTAGTTTAAAAATTATGACACTCTCGATATGAAAAAAAAAACTGAATGCATTAATCCCTTTTACTAGGACTTTTTTTATTTGTGGCTTGAGTTATGAATCTCAGAATGTCATAACATGCCAAGATAAAAAATAATATAATCCTGGCCGAAACAAAATTATAACATCTTAGTTTAAAAATTATAGCATTTTTGTTCAAAAATTGTGATATCTCAATACCAAATAAGAAATTAAATGTATTAAGCCATCGTACCAAGACATGCTTCCATCCATGGCCTAAGTTATGAATTCTGGAATATCATAACATACCTAGATGAAAAAATAATATGATTTAGATTAAAACAGAATTATGACATCCTAGTTCAAAAATTATGATACCTTAGTTCAAAAATTATGACATTCCAGCATGAAACAAGAAATTGAATGCATTAACCCCTCCTACCATAACTTTTTTCCATCTGTGGCCCGAGTTATGAATCTCAGAATGTCATGACATGCTAAGGTAAAATAATAATTTAATTTAGATCAAAACAGAATTATGATAGCCTAGTTCAAAAATTATGTCATCCCAGCACGAAACAAGAAACCTAATGCATTAACCCTTATATTAGGACTTTCTTCTATCCATGGCTTGAGTTATGAATCCCAGAATGTCATAACATGCCAAGGTAAAAAAATAATATAATTTAGGCCAAAACATAATTATGACATCATAGTTCAAAAATTATAATATCATAATTAAAAAATTATGATATATTGCATGAAACAAGGAACTGAATGCATTAATCCCTCATACCAGGACTTTCTTTCATCCGTAGCCTGAGTTATAAATTCCAGAATGTCATAACATGCCAATGTAAAAAAATAATATAATTCAAACCAAAACAGAATTTTGATAGCTTAGTTTAAAAATTATGACACCCTATTTCAAAAATTATGACAACCCGACAATAAATAAAAAACTGAATGCATTAACCCCTCTTACTAGGACTTTCTTCCATCATGGCTTGAGTTATGAATTCCAGAATATCATAATATACGAAGGTAAAAAAATAATATAATTCAGGCCGAAATAGAATTATGATCCATAATTCAAAAATTATGATACCCCAGTACGAAATAAGAAATCGAATGCATTAACCCGTCATACTAGGATTTTTTTTCAATCCATGGCTTGAGTTATAAATCCCAGAATGTCATAACATACTTGTTGGGATATGTCAGCCCAAGCACGGGCCGACCGCCGATTTGACCGGCTGAAGACCACCGGCCGAAGACATTCCCTCCGAACCGTGAGCACCACGGGCAAACGGAAGCTCTTGACAGGTTCTCGGCTCCAGAAGATCAAGTCTTCAGCCTGGACCAGAGTACGACCTTCAAAGACATGATCTTTGGATTATGCTGAAGACAGTCTTCGGTCTACGACAAGGATCAAGTCCATGATCCATGCCAAAGACACGACATCCGATCTGTCTCCAATCTCTACAAAACATAGCAAGCGATAGTTATCCTCAACTATCTCCAGCATGATCATGGCACGTGATTCCAGTGGCAGCGCCCCTGGCCTGGCCATCGGAACCGCCCCAATAATCACCCACGATCCCTGATTAAGGGAAAGAAAATTACTCCCCCATCGTAACTACTGGAGGGAGAAAGAAAATCGTAGGCGGGATAACTCCTTATAAGTAACGGTAAGAGGGGACACTGGAGGGAAGAGGCTGGACACCCTTGAATATATCAAACCTTTTCCCTTCTCTGCCTTCCCCATTCTGTGGCTAGAGCCCACCACTGACTTAAGCATCGGAGTGTCCCCGGCCGGAGCACCTTCGGCAAGGGATCTGTTTTGCAGGAGAACCAGGGAGCGGTCCAGCAAACCAGTAGCTCCACCTGGTCTGAAGAAGGGGTTCGACACCAACAGATTGGCGTGCCAGAAAGGGGGGCAGCGAGAGTACGAATCGCATTGTTAAGCTCCCTCCACTGATAAAAGGGAAGAAAGGAATCCTCAATGGCAAGAGGAAAAGCTCAAATCGCCTCGACCAGTCGAAATCGTGCTCCATCTGAGGAAAATACACCCCCTATGGAGAACGAAGTCCCACCTCCCACAATTGTCGTGGGATAGTAACAGTTTGAAGCCCTCCTGGACCAGGTCGCTAACCTCGCGGCCATGGTTCAGGATTTCTGAAACAGAACCTTCTAGGAGGCTCATCCTCCGGCCACCTCTGGACATAGTTCCAGATCTTAGAGGAAGAGAGCCCCTCGCGAGGCGTCCACACGCCTCTCCCTCCACCCTCGACCTTCTCCCAAAGGTCGAAGTTCATGGGAGCCTAGGCCTACTGCTTCCCCGCAGAGGGGGAAAAGACTTAGGTAGGCTTCCTCAACTTCTTCTAAAGACTCTACTCCCATAGAGAAAGGGCCGAAGCAGGCTCTCCCTGATTATGATGGGAAGCTCAAGGCCATCGAGTCAGAGATGGCAAGGATGCAAGAGCAGAGGGGCCACGACGACTTGGCGGCGTGTGATCTGCACCCGCCCTTTATCGACCGCATCATGGCGGAAGTCACTCCTCGGCATTTCAAGGTTTCCCAGATGGAGCCCTATGACGGCACCTCCAATCGTTTTGACTACTTGGACAGTTTTAAAGCCCATATGATGATCTAGGAGGCTTCGGATGCGATGTACTGCCTCGTATTCCCGACTATCCTGAAAAAAGTGGCTCGGATGTGGTACTCGAGCATACGCCTAGGTACCATCGATTCCTTCTCCGAGTTGGAAAAATTATTTGTCTTGCATTTCAGGACTTGTCGCAAGATCCCCCAGAACACGAACACACTATTCCTCCTTCACCAGAACGGATGAGAAAGCCTGCGAGACTACATCTCCATGTTTAATGTGGCCATACTTGAGATCCCTGATCTCAATGAGCATGTGGCCATGTCAGCACTGAAGAAGGAACTTCGTACATCCAGGCTCACCTTCTCCCTGGATAAGAAGTTTCCTAAAAGCTACGCTGAGCTGCTCGCAAGGGCTCAGAAATATGCCGATGCTGAAGAGCAGGCGGCAAACCGATGACTGATTGAAGAGAAGCCCCCTTCAAAAAAGAAAAACAATAGGGGACAAGGTCCCCCAACCTCCAACAACAACAACTATACTAACCGTCGAAGGAGTCCCCCCAGGTCTAGAGCATCGGCTGGAAGATTCGACTCCTATACCCCCCTCAACCTTTCTTGAGAAAAAACCCTCATGGAGATTGAGAAAGAAAGCTTTCCTCATGGAGATTGAGAAAGAAAGCTTTCCTCATGGAGATTGAGAAAGAAAACTTTCTCCAGCGGCCTCGTCCCATGAAGGCATCCTCTTACGTACAAAATAGGAACAAATACTGTCGATTCCACCGGGACCATGGCCACAACACCGAAGATTGCATCCAACTAAGAGATGCAATTGAGGATCTTATCAAAAGGAGGTATCTGGGGCGGTATATTGATCGCCAAGGACCTCGATCAGAGGCTGCTATTCCCCAACCAACTCCCGAAAAGGCCAAACTGCCGAATCAAAGGCCTACCAATGGAGGTGTGGGGATGATACATCGACCTACCAGCTGGAGAAGGGATGAAGACGACATCCCGAAGTGACTTAAGGACAACAATGCCATTCTCTTCTCCGATGACGACCTTGCGGGAGTTCGGCTCCCGCACGACGACCCCATTGTAATCTTGACCGTTGTAACCAACTATGATGTACAACGAGTCTTGGTTGATAATGGAAGTTTGACTGATGTCTTGATCTACGATGCATTCTCTAAAATGTGTTTGCCTAGACATCAATTACGGAAATCCCCCATTCCACTTACTGGCTTCGGGGGTAATCAGGTTGATGCTGAGGGAGAGATAGTATTACCTGTAACTCTTGGCACGAAACCTCGACAAAAGACACTACCAATCAACTTCACGGTAGTCCGAACCCTCTTGGCCTACATCATTATTTTGGGACGGCATGCATTGAACAAGTTTCGGATCATAGTATCTTCTTATTATCTCCTGGTACGCTTCCCCACCAGGAATGGTGTTGAAGAAGTTAGAGGAAACCAGAGAGTGGCACGACAATGCCTGATGATCCAGGACAAGCATTCCATTGACCCTACATCTGGAGATTACCTGGACCCAAGAGACTCAACTACAGATTCTGGTGAGCCCATGGAGAGGACCATTTCTGTACCTTTGACCAAGGAAGACCCTATCAAGGTCGTGCAAATCGAAAGCATGTTAGATGAAACAACCAAGGCCGAGCTGATCTGCTTTCTCAAAGACAATGCTGATGTCTTCGCTTGGTCGGCTTTGGACATGCCAGGAATTTTTGCTGAAGTGATCACTCATCGGCTGGAGGTCGCTCCTGGATACAAGCCTATCTGACAAAAGAAGAGGAGCTTTGCCCCTAAAAGGCAAAAGGCCATAGATGAAGAGGTAAACAAGCTCATCAAGGCAGGGTTCATCCGGGAAGCTCACTATCCCGATTGGTTGGCCAACGTGGTCATGGTGAAAAAAGCTAGTGGCAAGTGAAGAATCTACATCGACTATACAGACCTCAATAAAGCTTGCCCAAAAGATAGTTTTCCTCTCTCAAAGATTGATCAATTGGTTGACGCCACTGCCGGCCACCAACTGCTAATTTTTATGGATGCTTTCTCCAGCTACAACCAGATTCGAATAGACCCCCGAGATGAAGAGAAGACAGCTTTTGTCACCGACAAAGGCTTATACTATTACAAAATGATGCCATTCAGGCTCAAGAACGCTGGGGCAACATTCTAGAGGCTAATCAACAAGGTATTCCAAGAGCAACTGGGGAGAAATCTGGAAGCCTATGTTGACGACATGATCGTCAAGAGCCTCTTTAAGGAAAGTCACATCTGAGATCTACAAGAATCATTCAGTGCCCTGCGACGTCACCGAATGAAGCTAAATCCTACGAAGTACGTCTTCGGGATCACTTCGGGCAAATTCTTGGGTTTTCTTGTAACCAGACAAGGGATTGAATCAAATCCAGAAAAGATTCAAGCCCTCAAGGACATGAGACATCCATCCTGTAAGAAGGAGGTACAGTAATTAATTAGAAGGATCGCCTTTTTGAGCAGATTCATTTTTTGTTCTACCGAGAAGTGTCTTCCCTTTTTCAAAGTACTTCGACAGTCCCAAGGTTTCGAATGGACCGAAGACTGCTGTATTGCCTTTGAAGAATTAAAGTACTTGGAAACCCCGCCTCTACTTTCAAACCTCAAGATGTGGAGGTGCTTTACTTATACCTCTCCGCTTCGGACAAAGCCGTTAGTTTGGTTATGGTCCGAAGAGAAGAGGATGGCTCTCACAAGCCGATCTATTACATCAACAAAGTTCTGCATGATGCTGAAACAAGATACTCAAAGATGCAGAAGCTGATCTACTCTCTGATAATTGCGGCAAAGAAGCTATGGCCTTACTTCCACGCCCACGTTATCGTGGTGCTAACTGATCAGCCTCTCAAGGCCGTCCTTCGATTCCCCGATACCTCGGGAAGGATAGCCAAGTGGGCCATGAAACTAAGTGAGTTTGACATTAGTTTTCAGTCCCGATCGGCTATGAAGGCCCAAGTGCTTTCAGATTTCCTGGTTGAGTGCACCTGGAAGACCGAAGACAAAGCATTTCCATCCGAAGAAGGAGATCCAAAGAGTGCTGAGTCCATCTGGGTGCTCCACGTAGATGGAGCTTCCAATTTTGCTGGATGTGGAGTTGGTCTCATACTAGCCGAACCCGACGGCCACACGGTAGAGTACGCACTCCGATTCTCCTTCAGAGCTTCAAATAATCAGGCTGAATACGAAGCCCTCCTTGCAGGACTTCGGATCGCCAAGAGTTTAGGGGTTCAAAGGCTTCAAGCTTTCTTAAACTCCCAGTTGATTGTGAATCAGGTTAAAGGGGATTACGAAGCTAGAGACCCCACCATGGCACAATACCTAGGAAAGGTACGGATCTTGTCTTCGCAACTGGAACACTTTGAAATCATTCATGTCCCCCGCTCGGAGAATTCCCGGGCAGATGCGTTATCTCGACTAGCCACTACAGCCCCAGAATCCCTCGGTCGCACTTTCATTAAGCATCTTGAGGCCCCAAGTATAGCTGAAGAAGCTAGGAAAGTGCATCAGATAGAAACTGAACCAAGCTGGATGGACCCCATCGTCAAGTTTCTGAACGAGGGCGTACTACCAGAAGATAAGGCGGAGACCAAAAAGACCCGTTGGATGGCATCTCAGTATGTCATCTTGGATGGGATCCTCTACAAAAGGTCGTTCTCTCAGCCTTTACTGAAATGCCAGGGCCATCAGATGCTGACTATGCCTTGAGGAAGGTCCATGAGGGGATATGTGGTGATCACTTAGGGGGCAGGTCCTTAGCTTATAAAATCATACGCCAAGGATATTATTGGCCCTCCATCCAGAAGGACTCGACCGACTTCGTGTGGAGGTGTGATCAGTGCTAAAGATATGCCAACATTCAAAGGCAACCAACGAGTCACCTGACCCAGCTGACAGCCCCCTGATCTTTTGCCCAATGGGGAATGGACATTCTTGGCCCTTTTCCACCTGCACCGGGACAGAGGAGATTTCTCCTCGTAGCGATCGACTACTTTACAAAGTGGATTGAGGCCGAACCATTGGCCCAAATCATGGAGGGCAAGGTTGAGAATTTCGTCAGAAATTCCATCATATTTCGGTTCAGGATCCCACAAACAATAATTACTAATAATGGGAGACAGTTCGACAATTCGAAGTTCAGAGACTTCTGCACTTGGTAACACATACAACACAGGCTAACTTTCGTTGCCCATCCGCAGTCTAATGGGGAAGCCGAAGTAACTAATCGGACCATTCTTCATGGTCTGAAGACAAGGTTGAACGCTGCCAAGGGACTGTGGGCCGAAGAGCTGACATCCGTTTTCTGGGCATATAGAACTACCCCAGGAATGGCCATTGGCGAGTCTCCATTCAACCTAGTATATGGTACCGAAGCTGTTCTCCCTATCGAGGTCCCCCTCCAGGCCTGAAAACTCTGACCGCAGGAGGATTGATTTGGACCTGTTACCAAGCGCTAGGCTCCAAGCTCAACTGAAAATGGTGATATACCAGCAAAAAGTCATCAAGTACTATAATTCCAGAGTAAAGGAGCAAGTTTTTCGAATCGGAGACATGGTATTGCGAAGAACAGAAATTTCCAGGCCAATAGAATAGGGCAAACTTTCCCCCAACTGGGAAGGTCCATACCTGGTTGAAGAAGTCATACGTCCAGGGACGTACCAGCTTAAGACTTTAGAAGGAGAAACTCTATCCCGGCCATGGAATGTACAAAATCTTCGCAAATACTATCAATAAACTGACCCCCAGGTATTTTGTGCAAACTAACCCAACTCTAAGTGGCATATTACGTCTACAAAACGACAATGGCTTGAATGGCACGATCTGAACAATATGCCAACGGTGCAAAGGAGAGTCTGATCCACTCACCTTATTGGCATGTCCGACGAGCGCAACGGATGGCCCCATTATACCACCAAAAAGATTAAAGGCACAGGGATGGTTCAAGCGACTTATCCTACGGAAAACCCGAAGACGTGACGGGCGGGCATAACCAGCCTGCCTTATACTAAAGAAGGCGCAGGGATGGTTTTCGTAACCTATCCTATGGTAAATCCGAAGACGCGCCAGGGAAGGCCTGAACAGCCTATCTTGATCATGACAGAAATGCACTAGGATGGCATAGATACCCTACCCAATGGTAAACCCGAAAATGTGCTCAAACGGACCTATGTTGTCCTTCCTGTCATCAACAAGACGTTCATGAGACAGCCTAGCCGATCTCATCTCTCCCTCTCAGATCACAAGTGGTTTGGGAAGTCTATGCTTTTGGCATACTATAATCCAACAAATCATAGTGGAAATGCAGGAAAAGGTTGGAAAAGTCAAGTTATTCTATTTCTTTTCTAAATTTTTTACAAAAAAAAAGAGAGAGATTGCAGTAATTTGGAAAGCACATTCAATGACCGCCCGCCGGCCCTTTCCCATGCCGACGGGGGGAGCTCTGGAAGGAGGATGAAGGGGCCCCAGGGTTCCTCTCTGGATCAGAATCCGACTCCTCAAAGTCAGAGTCAAATTCATGTCCGAGGAAGGGAACTGAGGGCTTAATGTTGTCAAGGCCCTTCAAGCCATAAAACTTGAAGGCTTTACCCCTACATTCCTGGAACCCCTGATGGTAGGCATCCAGAGCCACCCAGGCGACCTCCTTCTTGAAGGTGGGTGATGCCTTGAAGTCCGCAACGGTGTCTACCACCCTCTTCTTGGCCTCCGCCATCTCCACATTGGCCACCTCCACTTGGGTCCTGGCCTCCTCCAGTTGGGCCTCCAGGACCCGAATCCTCCTCTCCAGGCGATTGACGACCGGGCATTCATCGTCGCCCAGCCCGAAGGATATTGGGCTGCCCCCTGCTCCGCTGTTGATGGCCCTCTTCTTCGCCGCCCTCCAGAGTTCCGGAATACTGAACTTCACTATAGCAGTTTTGTTAAGGCAGAAAAATTTACAAAGAAAAGTCTGTGATACGATGGCTTTCGGCAGGGAAGACAGGGGCCTATTTATAAGAACCTGGCACCCATTAACGGCCAGAAGGGAACGCGCTCCACGCCTTTTCTTAGACATATCAAAAAATGCCACGTGTTAAAGCTACATTTCGAAATCCCAGGTGGCCGCGCAGAAGCGGCGTGACCACTGATAACCCCTCTCAGGAATGGAGATCGACGATGCTTTGAATTCGAAACAATCTTCATCGAACGGTGACAATATTAATGGTTCCCTTCCAGAAAGGGAAAATATGGCGGCACCTGGGATGCAGAGGAATACGACTGTTCGAATATCGACGTGCCCAATGCAAGAAGTGAGAATCGTGATCAATGTTCCTTAATCAACGGTCAACAAGAAGGTGACACCTGTCCATCGTGTCTATCCCGGAATGGCCAGATTGCTTATGATGAAGAAAGATCAGCATTAGCCTGGCATGATCACGGCCAGTCATCGGCTACGATCATGGCCAGTCATCAGCTATGATCACGGCCAGTCATCAACTACGATCATGGTCAATCATCGGCAACGATAATATGACTCTGCTTCGGAATTCGACCAAAAGAGAGGAGTAATAAACATCCAACCCTCACCAAGGCTAGTAACCTGGCCTAAACCATGTTCAAGAATGTAACACAACGCACACAAAAAGCTACTGGGAGCTCCAAAAACTACTTGGAAGTTTAAGAGGCCATCTGGAAATTAATAAAATTCATTAATTACATCTTGGAAGAAAGAAGAGATACAAGATCTATAGCTACTCCAATTCCTAAACATGAGGAGGGGACCCTACACCATAGGATTGAAGCAGCCCATCGATCTGTGCAATAAGAGCTTCATTGGCTTGGGCCGGGACTGGAGAGCCTTCAACTTGGATTTCCTTCCCAGACCGAACTCCCTCCAGAGCCGAGGTTAGAGTTGGAACCACCTCCATGCCTTCTACTGAGGCAGGAGTCCCCTCTCCCAAGCGTGACAATTCTTTAGCCTTATCAGCCCCTTTGGTTTGTACCAAAGCTGCGTCAATGTCTTCGACTGCGATTGGGATCTCTTCCCTCGGGCCCGATATCTCTTCAGCCTCTTCTACGGCCTCGACCTCCTCTTCTTGTTCGACTATGCTGAAAGCAGGGATGCCAAAAAGATCAAGGTATGGGAAGGCCCCTCTGACCTTGGCGAGTCTGTCATTGAAGCCGTGCTGATAACCATACAGGGTTGCCTCATTTATCTCCTCCTGGAATTATGAAGACCTTCTAAAATCCGGCACGGCATCATATGCCAGCTTCCTCAGAGATGCGGACTCTTTCTTGGCCTCCTCGGACTCCAAGGCCAACTCTTCAGCCCTCCTGGCAGCTTCCTTAGCTGCCTTGGTCTGACCCTCCAATCTTTCCTGATTCTCCTTGGCAGATTGTTCCAAGGACTCGATTTGTTTCCAACTTTTCCTTAACCCTGCCCTCTGCTCCGCAATTATCGATTGGGCACTTTGCAACTCACCCCTCAATCCGCGAACTTCAGCATCTATTTGAGCGAGACGGTTTTCCATGGACTGCCTCAGCTCTTCGGCCACCTCTTTTGTAGCTTTGGCCATGTAAAGTTCCTCTTTGAGATTGTGGATGAGGTTGTCAACATTCTCCAAGCCTTCCTCCAGGAAGGTAACGTCATAGACCAGCTACATCGATAGTGTGAGATAATGAGATAGTTAATCTCTGGAATGGAAGAGGTGTGGTGGGAACCTTACCTATTGCAGAGAAGAAAATACATAATTAGACACCCTGGCGAGGCTTTGGCTTCGGATAACTGCCAGATCGTGAGGCAGCAATGTGTTCTTCAGCGCCCGCCTGGCCACGGCGGGAACCAACAATCCCCCAGTAGGGGAAAACTCCAAAGAATCAGCGGGATGGCTCCCGGTGGGAGAAGCTTCACATGCAGATTCATCCTTGTAAGAGGGGCCTGAGCTACCCTCTTCTCAGAGGGGCTTGAGCTACCCTCTTCTCAGAGGTCTGACGGAGCCAACCCAAGCCAGGCTTCATCCTTTCACCTGCGAACAGGAAAACACCTTAATGACGACCAAATTACAGCAAGAATGGAAAGCAAGCAGTAGAAATTTCTGTCAGTATACCTAGCACAGGGAACTTGCTAATCCCTGCAAGATGGAGATTCCTCTCCTCCAACAACTCGCTGATGGGAACAACCTCCGAATCAGTCAGTAAATCATAATCGGACTGATCGACCGCTAAAGCCTTCTTTCCATCGTTGGCGGTCAGATGTGGTTCCCTCCAATCGCTGCCAAAGTCCCACGGGTTGATAGACAACACAAAAGCAAAAACAGGTTTCCATCCATGAATGGTGCTGGGCATGCCCTTGATAATCTTACGACCCGGTCGAGGGCCAATCACCCACCATCCACTACCATGGAAGTCCTTTTTGAGTAAGAAAAGGGCGGTAAATAAGTTGGTTCTAGGCTCTACATTTGCTATGTGGCACTGGACCAAAAAATCATAGATGTTCCGAATACTATTCGGAGTCAACTGTGCGAGCACCACTTGATACAAATGGAAGATTTTAATGAAGAACGGGTGCAGGGAAAATCAAAGGCCGGCTTTCAGATGGTCTTTATATATAGCCAGACATCTAGTGGGGGCTTTGTTCACTCGTTCCTCGGAGGTGGGGAGGATTAGAGGAAATCCCTCTAGAATGTGATAACATTTTCGAAGATAAGTAATCCTTCCCTGAGAAATAGAACCGGGAATCGACTTCGGACTCACTATGTCACTGACACCCAAAGGCCCAACCTATCCTCTTTGGCCTCCTATGGATTCGGCCATGACAAAAGAACAAGATAAGGAGGCAGAAAGAAGATTCTACTTGCAGAAAAGGTCGATAGTTGAGAACAAAGAAAGCTGGACGAGGACTGAGAGCACGAGGTTGAAGAAGCTTCCTCACTAGGACCTTTCCTCCTTCTCGAAAAGAGATGGGAAAAGCATAAGGCAGCGCCTCGAAAAATGGGATCATCTTCAGAAACCCATTGCGGATGCTCGAGACAGCTACGGCCATAAATTGATTTGATGCGGAATAAACCAAAGATCTTAACCTGTATGAATCAATGGCCAAAGTGGAGTATACTCATCATCCAAGGGTGGAGAAGAACCATGATCGCCGTTCAAATCCCAACTAAAAGATTGGATGAACCATCGCATTACGAAAAAAGGAGGGACCATCCTAGGCACGCCTGCTCCTTTTTCTCCCTTCTATCAAAGACTGACAGCTGTCCCTCACCTGATTTTTGAATCAGCCAGCAGTTATGGGAGATGGCTCAATCAGAGATTTTTGCAATCATCCACTGCACCACCCCCCAGGAGGAAAACGATGAATACTCTCACTCTTCGAGGCAAATCTTTGCTTCGAAGATTGAGAGTAGGGGGCAACTGTTGGGTTATATCAGCCCAAGCATGGGTCGACCGTCGATTTGACCGGTCGAATACCACTGGCCGAAGATATTCCCTCCGAACCATGAGCACCATGGGCAAACGAAAGCTCTTGACAGGTCCTCGGCTCCAGAAGATCAAGTCTTCAGCCTGGACCAGAGTACGACCTCCGAAGACATGATCTTCGGATTATGCCGAAGACACAGTCTTCGGTCTACGATAAGGATCAAGTCTATGATCCATGCCAAAGACACAACATCCGATCTATCTCCAATCTCTACAAAACATAGCAAGCGATAGTTATCCTCAACTATCTCTGGCATGATCATGGCACGTGATTCCAGTGGCAGCACCCCAGAGCTAGCCGCCGGAAGCGCCCCAATAATTATCCACGATCCCTGATTAAGGGAAAGAAAATAACTCTCCCATCGTAACTGCTGAAGGGAGAAAGAAAACCGTAGGCGAGACAACTCCTTATAAGTAACGGTAAGAGGGGACACTGGAGGGAAGAGGCTGGACACCCTTGAATATATCAGAGCTTTTTCCTTCTCCACCTTCCCCATTCTGTGGCTAGAGCCCGCCACTGACTTAGGCATCGGAGTGTCCCCGGTCGGAGCACCTCCAGCAAGGGATCTGTTTTGCAGGAGAACCAGGGAGCGGTCCAGCAAACCAGTAGCTCCACTCGGTCGGAAGAAGGGGTTCGATGCCAATAATACTTAGGTAAAAAAATAAGATAATTCAGGTCAAAACAAAATTATGACATCCTAGTTCAAGAATTATGGCATCTTTATACAGTTTAAGCTGGGAAGCCTTATAATTTTTATAATAGTTAGATAGAATTTATTTTTAATAATCTAATATTTATCTTTTTTCCTTTGTTTCAGGTAATTTTGTAATTATTCCAAAGCCTAATATGAAGTTCTCATAATTGTTCAAGAACTCTTGCAAGCCAATAGTTTATATTAAAAATGTTTGGAAGATGAGTTTTTTCTTCTGCACATGTTGATATTGTTGTCGCCTAGATCATCGTGGCCTGCAGCTCTTACGTGGCCTAGGTGAGTGGACTCCCCACCAACGTCACCGGGTTCATTGAGTGGAACAAGCCCTTCTCTACGGGACTTGATGGAGTCACCATGTTCGGAGGGATCGTTATGAGAATGATAGTGGTAGGGGTCTTTTGAAAGAGTCATCAGATGTGTCCTTACCCTTGTCCTAACTCCTTCTGGCTTGCTTCAAGATCGCCGACCCCTAAGGGCTTGGAACTGTGTTGGTCGTCCTGTAGGCCTCTCTGGTGGGAGAAATCCTTTTCCCCGTCGCTCCTCGTGAATGGAGACCTGCAAAAAGTCTCGACCAAAGGTACTGGCGGGGACACTTCAATGCTCAAGTTAGTTGGGTTTCTCCTCTTGGGAATAGCCGGAGCTGTGTAGGAGAATAATGGCCTGGGAGCCAGTCAATGAGCGTATGGTAGTTTTTCTTACCTTGGCTGGAGGTTCCTCTTACCTATTCATGAGATTGCTCCTATCCTTTGGGGAGGCGTGCTCTTCTTGACGTAGGCCTGTGAGGCCATGATGGATTAGTGAACCTTCCTCTTCTGGGTGGTTCAGAAGGTTGGTGAAGGAGCGCAGTGCCTCGGGTGGGGCACTCCTCCCTGATTAGTGTAAATAGTGGCATGGAAGGTTTTAATGTAGTCCTCCCTTGTAGGTGGCGCGCTACAGGACCTGTAGCAAGTCTGGCAGGGATGGTGACTTTATGTGTCGGGGTTGCCATCCAGGTCTCCTCGTATCTGCTCCTTGGGAAGCATGCCGGGCCCACATGGATGGGATCGAACTGTGCGATGCTCCCAGCGATTGAGCCGGGCTGAAGTGCTGAAGTGCTGGACTGGTCGAGGTGGAGCGTGTTGCTCCATGGCATGCCGGGGTAGAGTTGGAGCATAGCCATGCGGGCGCACTTCTGGACGGAGATGGACGTGGCCATGCGGGCATGCCTCCAGACCCCTGCGGGTGAAGACGGACGTGGCCATGCGGGCGTGCCTCCAAACCCTTGCAGGAGGAGATGGACGCGGCCATGCGGGCGTGCCTCCAGACCCCTACAGGTGGAGACGGAGGCGGGCCCTCTGTCGGAGCGTACTCAAGGTGGACAGAGCCATAGACGGAGGTGGGCTTCGTCTCAGTCATGATGGCTGAGAATGAGAAGAGCTGGAGGGCTCCTTCTCATAGGCAGAAGCAGCCACGGGGCTCTGAATCAAGATGGACCTCCCGTCGGCTCCAAAAATGGATGGAGTCGGAGAGCTAGATGGTCATGCATGCTATGATGGAGGCGGGCTTCATCTCAATCATGATGGCTGAGAATGGAAAGAGCTAGAGGGCTCCTTCTTAGGGGTCGAAGCAACCATGAGGCTCTGGATCGAGGCGGGCCTTCCATCGGTGTCGGAGACGGACGGAGCTGGAGGGCCGTGCTGGGCATGCCGGATCGAGGCTAGAGCTGAACTAGTTGGGGCAAGCTGCTCCTGGGGATGTTGTCGTGCGGGCTAAGGCAGACGGAGCTAGAGTGAGGTAGGCAGAGCCGGAGAGCTTTGGCTGAAATACGCCGCTCCCCGGCGATGTCGATGTGGGAGCCGAGGGGAACATACCCGGGTGGACAGGTCCAGGCGAGCCTGATGCTATCGTTCTTGTGGGCAAATTCATGCCGGACATGATCGTCTTCGAAGCCAAGCCGATCGAGGTGGTCTCTAGCTGGGGGGAACGCCGCCGTGGAGGATGGTCTGAAGTAAAGGTCTGGATGGAGGCAGGCATGCCACGAGCAGTCGAGGTGCTCCCAATGTGCACGGCTCCCATGCACGTGGATTGAGGGGCAGGCTGAGATGGGTGGAGCCGGACAGCTCCCCGTGATGTTGACACACGGGTTGACCTGTTGGCCTAGTTGGGCAGACGGACTCCATGCGGGCATTGAGCATGGCCACGAAATTTTGCCGGATCGAGGTGAGTGGGGCCGGACTTCACGTGGGTGGAGCTGGACTTGGGGCATGCTGCGGGTGGTGCAAAGCTGGCTGAGATGCCATATGAGGGGCCTTTTCTCCCTTGCCATGTCGATGCATAAGGCGAGGTAGGACTCCACGCCAGGCCTAGGTGGCCATGTGGGACTCCACGCCAGACTGAGGTGCGTGCTGAGCTGCCATGAAGCTGGGCTCCATGCATGGCCGAAGTGGGCTGGCCGAGGTGCCGACCTAGCCACCACAGGGGCCAAGGCACTGCACCAGACATGGACGGACAGAGTTCCTGCCATCATCTGTCTCACGTTGGGCCCACTCATGAGAACCTGTGACCTGGCTTGGGCAAAGGCCTAGGTCGAGCCTCCCTTTAGAATAAGTGGACCCACTATCTTCTTTTGATGGGAGACTTGGGGATGCTGCGCGAAGCACGTGGCCATGTCAGCCAAATAGGGATATTGCCGTGTCAGTGCCGAATGAATTTTTTTACTACTATAACACATGCCCCCACTCCCTGAGTCCAAAATGTTACTTCTCATCATTTTGGATAAAGGGAGTAGTTTTATCCATTCGGCTCCTTGCTTGTAGCAAGCCTTGTACTGGCTATAAGAAGTCGATCGCTTGATGGAGCTTAACCTGTCAGAGGTCAACCATGGGACTTTAAGAGCCTGCCTATACCTCAATCAAAGGTTGGTTGGCCAGGTGAGAGATGATGTTGCATGGTGATGATGCTAATACTTCAGCCTGACTTCTCGTTGGCCGGGTAGAAGGTGGTGCCAAGGAGGAAGAGGCCGGTGAGGTGCATGACTTGGGTGCACCATAGATGACCGGGCACATGGTTGACATGGCCGAGCTCACAGCACTCCTCAAGGCTTTTGAAGAAAGCGCAGAAGCTGCTGGAAGGTTCGAAGAGCAGGAGCTTGGTCTCGGCTAGAGGCTCGACCTTGGAGAAGCCATCCTGGCGGAAGGACTCAAGGAGCAGGGGTTCGACTTCAGCCAAAGGCTCGACATTGGGGGAGCCATCCTGGCGGAAGAACTCAAGGAGTGGGAGTTCGACTTCGGCCAAAGGCTCGACCTCGGGGGAGCCATCCTGGTGGAGGAACTCAAGGAGTGGGAGTTTGACTTCGGCCAGAGGCTCGACCTCGGGGAAGCCATCCTAGCGGAGGAACTCAAGGAGTGGGAGTTCGACTTCGACCAGAGGCTCAACCTCGGGGAAGCCATCCTGGTGGAGGAACTCAAGGAGTGGGAGTTCGACTTCAGCCAAAGGCTCGACCTAGGGGGAGCCATCTTGGCGAAGAAACTCAAGGAGTGGGAGTTTGACTTCGGCCAGAGGCTCGACCTCGGGGGAGCCATCTTGGCGAAGGAACTCAAGGAGTGGGAGTTCGACTTCGACGAGAGGCTCGACCTCGGGGGAGCCATCCTGGCGGAGGAACTCAAGGAGTGGGAGTTCGACTTCGACCAGAGGCTCAACCTCGGGGGAGCCATCCTGGCAGAGGAACTTAAGGAGTGGGAGTTCGACTTTGGCCAAAGGCTCAAACTCGGGGGAGCCATCCTGGCAGAGGAACTTAAGGAGTAGTAGTCCACTAGCGTATGCGCGACCATCGCAAACTCTAGTTGGTGGAGGTGCAGCCATCACAAACTTCCATGGTGGTTGGCCCCGTGCATTCCAGTGGCCGAGAATGTTTAATGAGGTTGGTGATGATGGTGTTGCAGAAGTCCTCAAGAGGGGAGCAGTACAGTGCATGCACTTGTGAGCTTTGTACCATCCAATGCTTACATTGTATGGAGTAACTGGATCATTGTTTGTATCATGTTTGCATGGAGTGGAGGACGAACTCCCGCTCCATAGTCTTGCATGGTGTGCATGAGGTGACGGGGTCTTCCCTGCTTCCATCTTTTGGGAATTGCACCTCGTTCGCTGCCTTCCCCAGCCATGGTGGGGGTTGGTATTCTTCATTTCAAATGGAAGTTTGACCTTAGCAGGGAGCTTGGTCTTGGATAGGAGCTTGACTTTAGTAAGGAGCTCGGCTTCATTAAGGAGCTTGACTTCAATGAGGAACTCGACCTCATTAAGGAGCTTGGCCTCAGTGAAGAGCTTGACTTCAGTGAGGAGCTTAGCCTCATTAGAGAGCTTGACTACAGCTCTTGGCTTGAATGCAGGGCTTCAAGAGCTCCCTCGTTCGAGGGGCCGAACTGTGAGTCCAAGCGATAGATGGTGGGATTTATGGGGTTTCCCGATCAACGTCTCAGGACTGTGAGTAGGGCAGCAAGTGCGGGATTTCTGGAGTTTCCCATCTTGAGGTGTCGGGCTTTGAAAGTTTCCAGTCTTGAGGTGCTGGGCTTCATAAGTTTCTAAGCTTCGTAAGTTTTCGGGCTTAAGTGCTGGGCTTCAGGAGTTTTTGATCTTAAGGTGTCGGGCTTCATAAGTTTCCGGGCTTAAGGTGCCGGGCTTTAGGAGTTTTTGATCTTAAGGTGTCGGGCTTCATAAGTTTCCGGGCTTAAGGTGCCGGGCTTTAGGAGTTTCCGATCTTGAGATGTCGGGCTTCATAAGTTTCTGGGCTTAAGGTACGGGGCTTCGTAAGTTTCCGAGCTTAAGGTGCCAGGCTTTAGGAGTTTCCAGTCTTGAGGTATCAAGCTTCATAAGTTTCCAAGCTTAAGGTGCCGGGCTTCAGGAGTTTTCGATCTTGAGGTACCGGGCTGAAGATGAAAAGTACCTACACCTAACATACAATATGCAAGAATAGAGAACAGAAAAATATGCATTTTAAAATATTTTTAAGGCATGCACAGCGGAAGGCTCGATAGATAGATCTAAACGATCTATCGATCTGCCTGTAACAAGAACTAGTATAAAGATCTAGCATGCATATAACATCAAAAGAAAAAGAATATATATAAAAGTACCAACCTTTATACCTCTGAGAGAAGCAGTGGAAGTGCTATGAAAAGGAAGAGGGTGCTCGAGCTACACACGCGTCTGGCCTCTACAGGAAATCCACACCTGGGCTCGACTCTGATCAACTCTCTCAGAGTGCTAGCTCTTTGAGATCCTTGGCCAATCTTCTTCTTCCAGGAAGACTAGGAGGAGAGCAGAAATCCCTTTCCAAAACCTCTCTTTCCAAGACCTAGCTAGAGTGCTAGGTTGCTCATACCCAATCCCTAGAACTCTCATAACCCTTCTTAATCTCTCTCAAACTTTCTTTTGCTATTGTTGTAACCTCTGTAGCCTATAGAATGACCCTCATTTATTGGTGCAGCCATGAGAGGGAGAAGAATGAAGGAGGAGAGATGAGGGGAGAGAATGGAGCAGAGGATCAAGGCCATTCCAAATGGGTCCAACCCATTAAGGTAAGTATGACTTTCATACCATAAAGCCTTGGAGCCAAAAGTAGTTTGAATTCGAAATTCAAACCAGGTCAAAATCTGTCCAAAAAATTCTCTACGAAATCCTCCCAGAAATTTATTCATCACAGGAAGTGTCGATACTCGAAAATTGCCAAGTGTCGACACTTCACCAAGTGTCGACACCTGCAAAATCTCAAGTGTCGACACTTGGAACCTGGTCAATCAAATTGACCTCTGGTGATGTCAAACGATTCTCAATCGTCGATTAGCCAAAAGATCAGATAAAAATTCTCTATGGTATGTGACCCCATAGGTTCGAACACTAAGCCGGTAGCACTGGAACATTTCTAGTACTAGTCAAAGTCCTCATCTAGCAATGATACCCGATGTCCGGATAGGTCGAAGATGTAGAGCACCTCATAAGAATCTCTGGCATATGGTTACCGTATAATTCATTCTTTTGATCTCACAATGCTCAGGATGACCTAGGATTAGACTGCCAACCCTAATTTGGTTTATCCAGATCATGTCTCAACCTCACAAGTTCTGTGACTCCTCACAAGAACTATCCTGGCCAAGGTTTTGCTGAATTGAGACATAGTGAGTCATTCACTCCAAACTATTTGGAGAGGTCAACTCTATCTTGATCCACCACCACTCCACAAGTACTTGACTGCACCTAGAAACCTTCCGTCACTATATTAAAAATCCAGGTAGTCCGATACCAAAGTACAATGAGTTGCTTGCAAGCTGCCATGGTGTCCTCAGGTCTGAGAGACACAAATATCCATATCCCTTCACAAGCAACCCTTTGGCAAAAGGGAGCTCCGTAGATAGTCACGTTCAGTGAAATGTCACATATTTCACTTGCATGTCACACCAGTATCTCTACACTCCTTGGTTAAGAGGACAACCAACAAATGTGACATATAACAACCTACACTTGATACATTGTCGTTCTATAATAATATATCATTTGGTTGTAAAACAGTTTAAGAACTACTTGATATATCCTCTCTATATCAAACAATGTAGTTCTAAGGACATTATCATACAAGAGTTCACTTCAGGAAATTGTAAATATGATGAACAACCAAAATAAATAACTTTTATTTATAAAAATAGTTCATATACAAAATACAAAGATAGCACAATCGTCTACAGCCTAGACAATTGACTTTGAGACACAATTCCCAACACGGGCTTCATAAGTTTTCGGGCTTAAGGTGCCAGGCTTCAGGAGTTTTCGGTCTTAAGGTGCCAGGCTTCAGGAGTTTCTGGTCGTGGTGCGGGGCACTGAGGCTCCCGGCTTTGGCGCTTGTCAAGAAACCTTGCGGGCAGTGATAGGCTTTGGTGGACTGTAGTGCTTGCCCTTGATGGTAATACAGGAGCTTCTCCTATAGAACTGAAACAGTTTTTCATATTGCAAGTATAGTGAGGAAGGGAGTTACCTATTGAGCTCCGGTCATATGAATAAATAAAAATATATTTCTTCCATGAGAAGGCCATAATTAAATTTGCCGACCACCATCTCAAGAGAGAATGAGACTTCATTGCACGGGAGGACGAGACTCCGTTGCATGGGAGGATGAGACTCCGTTGCATGGGAGGATGGAACTCCGTTGCATGGGAGGAAAGAACTCCATTGCATGGGAGGAGAGGACTCCGTTACATGAGAGAATAGGAGTCCGTTGGATGGGAGAGCAGGGCTCCGTTGCATGGAAGGAGGGGACTTCATTGCATGGGAGGAGAGGAGTCTGTTGCGTGGGAGAGCAGGGCTCCGTTGCATGGGAGGAGAGGACTCCATTGCATGGGAAGAGTGGAGTCCATTTCATGGGAGAGCATGGCTCTGTTGCATGGAAGGAGAGGACTCTGTTGCATGGAAAGAGAGGAGTCTGTTGCACAGGAGAGCAGGGCTCCATTGCATGGGAGGAGAGGACTCCGTTGCATGGGAAGAGAGGAGTCTGTTGCATGGGAGAGCAGGGCTCCGTTGCATAAGAGAATAAGACTCCTAAGAAGTGACAAGCATTTGAAAAGACTACGGGCGTGAATCTCTTCTTCTCTTCTTCTCTTCTTCTCTCCTCCTTCTCTTCTCCTCTTCTTCTCTTCTTCACTTCTTCTCTCCTCCTTCTTCTCTTATTGAATAGGACTCCTGGAAGGTGGCACCGCCCAGAGGTGGCTCCATCTTTGGCTTGTGCTTGTTGCCCTATCAAGGATGATGATGTCCCTTCACAGCTCGGGATCTTTTCTCGAGGCCACTCCTAGGAGCCCTGAGAGAGAGGGGTTCTCTCGTTCCCCCACCCTCGTGCCCCCAGTCTGCCCTCCGGAGACCAAGGATAAAGGTGGCTACTATTGTCCCACCATGTTGAGGAGCTTTGATCTGCCCCCCTTCCTGGCGCACCAATTTGTTGCCACCAAGATCGCCGTGGCCTGTATCTCTTACATGGCCTAGGTGAGTGGACTCCCCGCCAGTGTCACTAGGTTCGCCAATCAGAAATGATCAAGGGGAACAGGCCCTCTTCTATGGGACTTGGTGGAGTCACCGTGTTCGGAGGGGTCGTTATGAGAATGAGAGTGGTAGGGTTCTTTTGGAAGAGTCCTCAGACGTGTCCTTACCCTTGTCTTGACTCCTTCTGGCTTGCTTCAAGATTGCCGGCCCCTTGATGGGGACATCGCTAGCATGGATCCCGGAGCAAGCACGAATCCTGAAGCTGCATGAATCTCAGAGCATATCCAGAATAAAGTAGTTTGAGATTTTATCTTTTGTTTGAAATTTAAATAAGGATTTGGTTGGTTAGGATTTACATATGGATATGCTTATCTTATCCTATCTTGTATTTGAATTTGAATCATCTCTATCTTTTTATCCTGTATTCAAATTCAAATGAGGGTTGGACAAGTCTATAAATACCACCCTCAGTCCTTTGTAAAAAAAAAGTTTTTAGAGTTTAGTCAAGTTTTAGTGAATGAAAATGAGCTTTAGAAAAGAGTGATTTTTTTATTTCACTCCATAAGGAGAGGGTGCGAGGCCCAACCCCAGGACATGATGTGAGGTCATGCCCAGTTATCCCCCTTCCCATTCCATCTTCTCTATCCCCTCGTGGCCTTTGAGATCCATCCTAGTGCCTCCAAGTATCGAGGATGGTGTAATGCCCTAGAGGTGAGAGGTCTCTTGGGTGAGTCTCAAAGTCCATGAGATCCAGATCCCTATCCTACATCCCCACTATTCCTTCGCCACCCCTAGAGAAAAAAATACCAAAAAAAATAGTACCATAATTTAGGTGACTTCTAGGCTCACCAACGATCCTACCCATCTCTGTCCCCCATCACCCCTGGGGGCTTGGAACTATGTTGGTCATCCTGTATGCCTCTCTGGTGGGAGAAATCCTTTTCCCCGTCTCTCCTCGCAAATGAAGACCTGCAAAAAGTCTCGACCAGGGGTACCGGCGGGACACTCCGATGCTGAAGTCAGTTGGGTTTCTCCTCTTGGGAACAGCTAGAGCTGTGTAGGAGAATAATGACCTGGGAGCTAGTCAATGAGCATATGGTTCATTGACCAAAGGTCCCTCTTACCTATTCATGAGATTGCTCCTGTCATTTGGGAAGGCGTGCTCTTTTTGATGTAGGCCTGTGAGGCCATGATGGGTTGGTGAACCTTCCTCTTTTGGGTGGTTTAGAAAGTTGGTAAAGGAGCACACTGTCTCGGGTGGGGCACTCCTCCCTGATTGCTGTAAATAGTGGCCTGGAAGGTTTTAATGTAGTCCTCTCTTGTAGGCGGCGCGCTACAGGACCTGTAGAAAGTCTGGCAGTGATGGTGACTTTACGTGTCGGGATTGCCATCTAGGTCTCCTTGTATTTGCTCCTTGGAAAGCATGCTGGGCCCATGTGGATGGGGCCAAACTATGTGATGCTCCCAGCTGTCGAGCCGGGCTGAAGTGCTGAAGTGCTGGATCGATCCGGGTGGAGCATGCTACTCCATGGCATGCCAGGGCAGAGTTGGAGCATAGCCATGCGGGTGCACTTCTGGATGGAGATGGAAGTGGCCATGCGGGCGTGCCTCCGGACCCCTATGGGTGGAGATAGACGTGGCCATGCGGGCATGCCTCCAGAAGGGGGACGACCCGTGGGGCACTGCCGGTCGTTGACCTTCGAGCACCCCTAGAAGGGGGAGAAGCCGAGGTGGGTTGTAGAGAGGATCCATGGTCTAAAAGGAAGTCCCAAGGGCCTTCGAACAAGGTAAGCAAAAGTTGGTGGAGGGGGAGAAAGCAAGAGAGAGCACTCTGAGGCTACTGGAGAACTCGTCGGAAGAGCCTCGACGAACACAGCCACCACGGCTCAAGCCCTCCTCCACTGTTGTCCCCACTCTACTCTTTCCTTTAAAAACAAAACCTCCTTCAAACATGGAGACTGGTCAAGGATCCACTGAGGATGATCTGTTTTTCTAGATCGCCCACTAACTTGATCATCGAAGCACCCTTGCCAGGATCCTCGGCCCAGGTCTCTTCTCTTTTACAGGTCCGGGATCGTGCACTAAATTCAAGGTAACAAGGCTGACGTCCGGCACCACGCTCGAGCTGCAAGCCATGGCGGTGTAGGTGGCAATAGATAGGTGCACCAGGAAGGGGGGCAGGACATAATCTGATTCAAGCTAATCCCCTCGTAAACAACTCCATCCGAAGCATAGTGCTGACACGTGCACGAGAGATCTCCACCAGTCATGCGGGAGATCCTTCTTCTCACAGGGGCCCACATAGCCTAGAGAGGGAACCCCTCGCTCCACCATAACTGTCTCCGGGAGACGTCCAGCTAGCCATGCTTGCCCAGCAGATGCAGGTTCTAACTATGGCAGTGCGATAGTTACAGCATCAGCACCAATCCCTGACCACCTAGCAGCAGCCAAGGATCCCTACGACCCAAGCCATCGTACCCCGCGATAGCCTGCGCTCCTTCCAAGGAAGGCCATCACTACCACGAGCCATGACTGACCCCCGGGGAAGATACCAAACCCCGACAAAGAGACAATGGACTATGTCAGTTAATCGGGAGAGCCGATCTCCGACCTTCGAGTGTGCCACCATTAAGTGCCACCAAAGCCATCGATGCAAGGCTCCCCATCGTGACCTCTCTCAGCTATCATCTTCATCTCCTCCGATGGCCTCGACAGAAGGTTCCACCGACGAGACCATCAAGTGCATGGCTGAAAAGCACCTGGAGGAACAGGAGCGTAAGCTTGCAAACTGTCTCGCCAGTTTGCCATCATGTAGGGCTCCTCTCGTGAGCCAGCGGGCGTAAGCTTGCAAACTGTCTCGCCAGTTTGCCATCATGTAGGGCTCCTCTCGTGAGCCAGCGGGCCATGACGCCCATCCCCCCTTCTCCCGAGAAATTCAAGAGGAGCCGATCCCAAGTCAGTTCCGTATGCCCTAGGTGGATCCTTACGAGGGGACCATCGACCCCTTAGACCACTTGGAGAGCTTCAAGGCTCTCATGAGAGTCCAGGGGGAGACTGACGCCCTTCTCTGCATCGCCTTCCTAGCTACTCTTCGGAAGGTCACTCGAGTCTAGTTTACCTGCCTTGAGCCTAGAAGCATCAACTCCTTTGCATAGCTAGAAAGAAGATTTGTGGTCCACTTCGACGCCTGTCGGAAGGTGCCACGAGAGGTAGATAGTCTTTTCTTCATAAGGCAACAGGACCATGAGTCCTTGTGGGACTATGTGACCCGCTTCAAAGTTGCCGTACTAGAGATATACAACCTGGATGAGCCCGTCGCCATGCTGGCACTGAAGAGAGGGCTCAGGACCTCCCGCCTGACCTACTCCTTGGATAAGAAGCTGCCGAAGACATACTCTGACCTCCTTTTTCGAGTCCACAAGTACATCCATGCCGAGGAGGCAGACCGTACCAGAAGAGAGTTAGACAGGAAGCCGCTGAAGAAGCAGCCTCCCGGAGAGGCACCTGGGATGCGGAGGCCCGGACCAACCCCGAACTTCCGACCAGGGCCAAAGCCGAAGAGCGACCCCATCCCAGAAGAAAGATATACTCCTCTCCTCGCCAGAGATTGCAAATCCTAATGGAGATTGAGGGCGAGTGCTACCTACGCTGCCCTCCTCCGCTGAGGCCACTCAACGATAGTGATAAAATAAAGTATTATCAATTTTATCACCACCACGGTCATGATATCGAGGAATTCCACCATCTCAAAAGAGAGATTGAAGATCTAATAAGAAGGGGCTACCTCAGAAAGTTCATGGGGGACAAGATCCTGGCAGAACCTCAAGTGCTTGTAGCTCTTCCTCCTGTCCCTCCAATCAATAACTGACCCATTGAGAAGCCTGTGGGTATGATATGCTGGAAAATAGAGCGTGCTTCTAAGAGAGCCCAAGAGGGGGAGAGGTTAGAGAATGTACTCTCCTTTATGAGGGAGGAGGAAATTGGGAACGAAAATATAAATAATGGTGCCATGGTCATCGAGATGATGATTGCTAGGCATCCTGTAAAGCAGATTATGATCGATAGTGGAAGTTCGACTGATGTCCTTTTTTATGATGCCTTCTCCAGAATGAATTTATCCTCTGCTCGACTAAAGCCAGTGCACACCCCCCCTCATCGATTTTACTGGAGACTCTGTGGGGGTTGAAGGAGAGATCACTCTCCCTATTACAGCTGGATAACCACCTCGGAAGAGCACTGTCTTGATGACCTTCATGGTTGTTAGGTTTCCTTTGGCCTACAATGTGATCCTTGGCCACCCCGGGCTCAATCTATTCGACGCGATCATCTCCACAAAGCGGCTGTTGGTGTAGTTTCCTACTCTTTATGGCGTAGGGGAGATGAGGGGGGTACCTCAGCTGATCCAACACTGTTTGCAAACTATCCCACATACCAGAAGTGTTGAGAAGGATCCCAGCATCGATGACCTCGACCAAAGGGTGCAGGACCCTTGGGGCAGCCTAGTTGAGTTTTCATTGACGTACCCCCACGTCGCAGACCTGTCGAAGATGGTACAGATCAGGGCCCAGCTACAAGAAGAAGAGCGGGCTCGCCTATTGAATTTCCTCCGAGCGAATGCGAACATGTTCGCTTGGACTACAGCAGACATGCTCGTGATTTCCCCCGATGTCATTACTCACAGGTTGAACATCGACTCGAAGTGCCGCCTGATCTGGTAGAATAATAGGTGCTTTGCCCCAGAGAGACAGTAGGTAGTCAAAAAGGAGGTGGAGAAGCTCCTCATGATCGGGTTCGTTCGTAAAGTGCAGTATCCTAGATAGCTGGCGAACGGGTAATGGTCAAGAAAAGCAATGGAAAATGGAGGATCTATATAGATTACACCGACCTCAACCGAGCCTACCCCAAGGATAGTTTCTCTCCTTCAAAGATCGACCAACTGGTTGACGCCATCTCGGGGCATCGCTTGCTCTCCTTTATAGATGCATTCTTCAGGTACAATCAAATCCTGATGCACCCAGAGGATGGGAGCACACTGCCTTCATCATGGATCGGGGGATATACTGCTATCGGATGATGCCATTCAACCTGAAGAATGCAGGCACCACATATCAATGGCTGGTCAACAAAGTCTTTAAGGACTAGATCGGTCGCAACATGCAAGTTTACATGGACGTCATGCTCATCATAAGCAAGTCGAGGTTGGACCACGTCACAGACTTGGCGGAGGCCTTCCAAAACCTTCGTCTACATCAGATGAAGCTAAACCCAGTGAAGTGCACCTTCGACGTGGTTGTTGGGAAGTTCCTAGGTTTCATGGTCACCTAGAGGGGGATCAAAGCCAACCTTGAAAAGGTCCAAGCGATTGTCAACATGGAGCATCCCATCTCGAAGAAGCAAGTCCAGCACCTCACGGGCTAGATCGCAGCCCTGAGTCGGTTCATCTCATGATCTGCTAACCGTTGCCTACCTTTCTTCAAGGCGCTAAGCAAGAGCATGACTTCACCTGGACAAAGGAGTGTCGGGAAACCTTCGAGAAGCTGAAAAAGTTCCTGGCATCACCACCGTTGCTCACCAGCTGGAGGACAGAGAGGAGCTCCTGTTATACTTGGCGATCACCCCAGGGGTCGTCAGTTCGGTCCTTGTCCGCACAAATGGAGATGGAGTTCAAAGACCAGTATACTATGCCAGCAAGCTCCTCCGAGATGCGGAGGTCAGGTATACCCACTCCGAGAAGCTAATTTTTGCACTCATAATATCAGCTCAGCATCTCAGGCCATATTTTCAAGCACACCTGATCGTGATCCAAACAGACCAACTACTAAGGGCCATACTCAGCCACCCTGATATGTCCGGGCATCTGGCCAAGTGGGCTCTGAAGCTTAGCGAGTTTGACATCGCCTACAGACCGAGATCATCCCAAAAGGCACAGGTGTTGGCTGATTTCCTGGTTGAGTGTGCAAGCATGGGCGAGGAGCCGGAGAAGACCCTCTAGGAGCATCGAATGAAGCTCGAAGCCGAGGATGAGGTCTGGGTCCTCCACGTGGATGGCGCATTCAACTAGGGAGGGAGCGGAGCAGGCCTCATTCTTGCCAATGGCGATGGGGTTGTAGCCGAGTGCGCACTCCACTTCTGGTTTGCAGCCACCAACAACCAGGAAAGTACGAGGTACTCATCGCGGGACTAAGAGTCTTCCGTGAACTGGGTGTACCCAACCTGAAGGTCTTCATTGATTCTCAATTGGTGGCTGGACAGGTCTCAAGAGAATTTGAGGCTCGAGACCCTTAAATGTCAAAGTACCTAGATAGGTGCGCTCGAACACGATGGGCTTCCGGTGCTTCAGCATCTCTCATATTTTCCATGGGGAGAATGCTCATGTCGATGCCCTCTCCAGGCTTGTGACCCTGCCGGAGTCATCGCTGGGGCGCACCTACATCGAGTACCTCCAGGCTCCAAGTTATGAGGCATCCGGGGAAGTCCAGCAAGTCACCCCGGAACCTAGCGGGAAGGATCAAAATATTAGATACATCACCAATGGTATTATGCCCAAAGACTGCACAGAGGCTAGCCTCATCAAGAAGAAGGCTGCACGCTTTGTGCTGATGGACGAGCAACTCTATCGCAGGTCCCACTCTTATCCACTTCTGAAATGCTTGAGACCCTCAAAGGTGGCCTTTGTACTCCAAGAGATACACGAAGGCCTCTATGAAAATCATGTGGGGGGCAAGACATTAGCATACAAAGCCCTCCGCCAAGAGTACTACTGGGAGACTATGAGAGAGGACGCAACCAACTTCATGAAAAAGTGCGATCGCTGTCAGCGCCACGCCTGCATACAGCATCAACCAGCCGTGCCACTCTCCCAGCTCTCCACCCCTTGGCCATTTGCTTAATAGGGGATGGACATCCTTGGTCCCTTTCCTCCTGCATCAAGGCAGTGCTGGTTCTTGATAGTAGCCATCAACTACTTTATCAAGTGGGTCGAGGCCAAACTGCTAGCACGGATTACCAAAGCTAAGGTCAGCTAGTTCTTCTGGAAGTCGATCGTCTACTGCTTTGGGCTCCCTCACACTGTCATCACTGACAACGAACGACAGTTCGACAACCAGGAGTTCGAAAAGTTCTGCGCCGGCCTCAATATCCTTCATCGCTTCACTTCAATGGCTCACCCTCAGAGCAACGAAGAGGCTGAGGTGACCAACCGGACTATCCTCCAGGGGCTCCGAGCTAGGCTAGATCAGGCCAAAGGGAGGTGGGCCGAAGAACTCCCTAGCATTCTCTGAGCATACCACACAATGCCCCGAACGGCCATGGATGAGATGCCCTTCAACCTCGTCTTCGGCACTGAAGCCGTAGTCCCGGTGGAACTTGGTTTGCCCACGTTGTGGGTAGAACAATATGATGAGGCTGAAAACCTAGCTCGCCTTCTGCTCAACTTGGATCTCCTTGAAGAAACGAGGGACAATGCTCGACTCCGGATGGCGGCCTTCCAACAGTGGGTGGCCTGGTACTATAACTTTAGGATAAAGCCAAAGACTTTCTGCTCGGGCAATCTGGTATTGCGATGGGCTGAGGCCTCCCAACCTGGGGAATGCGGCAAGCTCTCCCCGAATTGGGAAGGCCCTTATAGAGTAGTCGAAGCACTTTCTCATGGAGCCTACTACCTCGTCGAGCTTGATGGTGCTCGATTCTCACAAACCTAGAACGCCAACAATTTGAGGATGTACTACTAATGATGTAAGGTTTCATTTCATTAATAAAAGAATTCCTTTTGTTGCAAAATTATCATTGCCTTGCAGGAATATTACCGCCTGACCCTGGGTCCAGCGACTAAAGCCAGGAAACTCCAGAAGCCCCGCACCTCAAAATCGAAAAACTCTTGAAGCCCTGTACCTCGAAGCCGGGAAACTCCAGAAGCCCCGCACCTCGAAGCCACAAAACTCCTGAAGCCTCGCACCTCGAAGCCGGGAAACTCCAGAAGTCCCGCACCTTGAAGCTGAGAAACTTCAAAAGCTCTGCACCTCGAAGTCAGGAAACTCTTGAAGCCCCGCACCTCGAAGCCAGGAAACTCCTAAAGTCCCGCACCTCAAAGTCAGGAAACTTCTAAAGTCCCGCACCTCGAAGCCGGGAAACTCCTGAAGCCCCACACCTCGGAGTCGGGAAACTCTATAAGCCCCGCACCTCGAAGCCGAGAAACTCCAAAAGCCCCGCACCTCAAAGCCGAGAAGCTTCTAAAGTCCCGTACCTCGAAGCCGGGAAACTCCAGAAGCCCCGCACTCAATTTGCTTCGATGAAGACGTATTCGGGACTTCTCAATCTAAGCTCCCTAGCTTGGTGGCATCCCGGGCACCCAGAGATGGTCTCTTGGGGCCACTCAGGCCCCCCTCGAGCCATCCACTAGCTCAAGACTTGGCCAGAAAGCCCCTAGAATATACAACTAGCTCCGAGAAGATGAAGTCCTGTGACCAGGCTTTCGTCATAGTGGAGGTAATCTGTGAAGTTCCTGAATTCTCTGCTTGGCTGCCTACTACACCCGGAACCCTACCGAGAAGGATTGGAAGTTGGACACACCGAATAAGGCACTACAGCAAAAATATAAGCATGGGCAATTGCCAGAGAAAGTTGGGATAACCAAGAACACAGGAGTCTAGTGAAAAGAAGCAAAGTTTCATTGAAGTCAACATCAAGCGGCCACATCATTGGAGGACCCCTGACAGGTCGGGTGGTCCCAAAACAAAATTAGAAGAAAAGTACAAGGAGAAAAAAGTGAACTAAGAAGGGTCCTTAAGTCCAGAGGCTACTGCTCTGCTGGCTTCTTCCCGAGATGGTGGTGAGGCACTCCGGCATCCTCTCGGGCCTCCGCCAAAGGGGTTGCTTCTGCGTCAGTCTCGGGCCCTATCTCCTCCACTTTAGTAGGAGCCACTACCTCCTCCAAATCTTTGCCAGAAACTCCTGGAAGAGCAACATCATCCAGCTTCAATTACGGGAAGAGCTGGGCCACCCGAGACTGGCAGACCCTGTACCCCTTGAAGAAAGAGTGCATGGCCGCCTCCCAGACTTCATCGGCATACTCCATCGAGGCCCTGAACTTGGGCACTACCTTGGTGGCCTCTTTCTTGGCGGCTTCCATCAAAGCCACCGCCCCGGTAGCTTTCTCCTCAACCATCGATGCTCAAGCCTGTGCCTCCTCCAGCTGGGTTTGGAGGGTCTGGGACCGCTCCTCCGTTCAGGCCACCTCGGCTTTGAGCTCCTCAGCCTGGCATTTGACCCGATCTTTCTCACGGGCCAGGGATGCTTCGAGGTCCCTGATCCGCCTCTCGGCGTCGGCCACCTTAGCCCGGAGGGCTTTGTTCTTCTCTTCTGTGGCCTGTGCCCTATCGATCTTCTCCTTGGCCTCGACCGCCAGCCCCGCGAGGTCCTGCTCCTTCAGATCCTCCCTCTTAGCCCACTAGGCGCAGTAGTCATGGATGAGGAGGAGGTCCATCCCGACCTGCACCAATGAAGATGTCGATCATGGCAATTTTTAAAAAAAGAAGAAAGAAAAGAAAGAAGAAAAAAACAAGAGGACCTACCATGAAAAGGTGGGGAAAAATGTCAAGGATGGCCTCCGGCAATGACCTGCCTCCCCTTTTGTGCCAGTCATGTGACTGGACGGTGAAGTCCATCATGCGCTTGGCCATCAAACGGTCATGGGTGACCGTGGAGTTCGACATCACCTCGATCGATGCCCTTCGGATGACAGTCCTTGATGGGGCTGGGACCGCCGTTGTGCCCTCGAGAGGAGTCGCTAAAGACATCTCAGAAGTCCGAGTGGAGCTCGCCACCGCACTCGACGGCATTGCTGGTGGTCACTCCCTCCTCTCCTCTCTCCCTGCGTCCACCTCGATTTCTTTCGGAGGCTAGATCGTAGTGGCAGCGGCATGCCGGGTCCACATGCTCATGTCAGACTCCCGGGCCAAGGGCTGAGTCTGCTGCCTTGATGAATCGAGGGCCGGTTCGACCGCCCTTCCCCTAGGCCGGAGGCTACAGCGGGCCCAGGCCTTTGGCTAGGCTCAGTGATGCGGGAAAAATAATTAAACCTAAATTACTGTTATTAAAACTTAATTATAAGAGAATAGCAGAGAATACTTTTTTTATATTTTTTCAGATTTTTAAAGAAGACTCAAAATACGCAATTAAGGAAACTGGTTCTAGTTTACTACCCACACAAGTAACCTACAAAGTAACTAGAAAATAGGACTTAATGGTCGAGAAACCACCGTAAACTAGGGTCTACTTATCAATTATTCAGAAATTAAAAAGGAGGGAAAAGGTTTTAAGTTTACCAATGCAGAATCGTCCCTTTGAAGTAAATCTAGTAGGACTCTTAAGATTATTACAACAGGATTTCAAGAGCTCGATCCCAAACTCCGATCTTTAGCATGATGCTTGTTTCGAGGCAAGAATACCTGATTTCGATTCCTGATTACCTGCAAACACTCAACAACAAAAACTCATATTAGAAAGCAGCAAAGGAAAGAAAAAGAATGAAAGGGAAGGGTTAGAAGTGGTGGCTAGGATTTCTTGTTGGCTAGATAGGTAGGATAACTAGGGCCTCACACCCCGTGATGTTCTGAGGAACCAAGAAAAAATGCCTCACACCCCGCGATGCACATAACAAAGGAAAAATTCGGTAAAGCTTCTTTATTAATGAATAATAATAATAATTACAAGGGGTTGATGGATATTTATAGACCATTAACCAATGGTGTAAGGGATTCAAAGACTTAGAGTTAATTCTTCTTGGGCAGCAACTCTTGAATTCCTTCTTCTCGTGTCATGACTCTTGAGTTTGGATGATGAGGGCTCTTGTATGAGAATGGACTCTTCAATTTGGATAGAAAAAAACTCATGAGTTTTAGTGAGATTCATGAGTACTTGAAATCTTGATTTCCTGGAACTTGATTGCCTTGAACTCTTGAAGTAAGAAAATCCCTTGAAATTCTCGTTGATAGGCGCCCCTTAGAGAAGGATTCTTGGCCGACTTCTTTCTTGGAATTGGTGATAATTATTTGAGATGAATGGTGCTAAGAGTAAAAACTCCTTCTGCTTTACTCATCTTAAAACCATCGAGGAATTTAAATGAAGTGCCCTCCTTGGATAAGCATGCATGTTGTCTAAATGTCTGGATGTCTGAATGTCTAGATTTCTTGATGTCATATGATAATGTCCTGGATGATGTGGTGAGTGATGTCCAGAAGTCATGTGATGTTGTCCAAATTCTTGAAAAAGTGGCGCCAAAAACAAACTGACTTGGGCTAGCACATGGAGTCACATGGCTGGTCTTGGGGTAGCACATGGCTGGTCTTGGGCTAGCACATGGGTCTTCAATTGGGTGCATATGGGATGTTGACTTGAGTTCCCTCAGGACTTAATTAATTACATGGACTCAATAACTAATCACATGGACTCAATACTAATTATTACAAGACTCAAAATCAAATAACTAAAGCCCCACTTGATCAATTGATCAAAAGGCTTAACCTCATGTAACAAAAAAGAATAAATTGGTAAACAGGGTTTGGCCCAATAGGGTTTTGACTCAATGTGGTAAAAAGGGTTTAGCCCAAAAGGCTAAATAATAAAACCCTGATTACAGTTGGTAAAAAGGGCTAACCCTAACTAATCCAAAATAATAGAAACTAAAATAAAATATTTACATGGTAAATAAGGTTGGGTTCAGGGCTTTATTCACAGGTGATCCACAAGGATGTGGGTTCAACTTGTCGATATTTTCTGGCCCTGGTGTCTACACCACTCAGTCCAGGCCCTCTTCGGCGGGGTCTCCCTGGGCCCTGTCGATGCGCTCCTTTTCTAGGTGGACTCCAGGAGCTGTTCCGCAGAGAATTTCATGCTTGCAGGAAGAAGGAAACAAAGGTTAACCTCGGACTTAAGAAGGTTTTCAGAAGAAGAAGAAGCATTGTTCCAAACTCACCCAACTCCTGGATTGGGCTGACCCCGGCTTTGAATAGGTTCTGCTCTAATAGCAAAACCTCAAGAGAGGAGATCTGATCGGAAATGAGCTGGTGTATACTTCCTGATCAGTAGCCTCGACCTGGGAGTTTCGGTTCAGAGTCTGGTCCGAATCACTGCAGACCCAATCAACTCCGTCGATGGTGGCAAAAAATTATTTGCTCTTCCATCCTTTGATGGAAGAGAGGAGCTCAAACTTTATGCCCTTTGGGCGAGGAGACACAAACCATGACCGAGGATGGATGGAAGAGGGGAGCTCAAACTTTATGCCCTTTGGGTGAGGAGACACAAACCACCACCCATCCTCGGTCGGGTGGTGTTTCAGGATGAAGAAGGCCCTGAACAAGGAGAAACAAGCAACGATCCCGTGGAAGTGGCAGAAGATAATGAAATGGTTAATGGTTCTAACTGCATTCGGGGCTAACTGAACAGGGACGAGGCGATAATTATTGAGCACAGAAAGGAAGAAAGGATGAGAGGGCAAGCAAAGACCCCCTACAAAGAATTCCTCATAGACGGTGATCCAACCCGGGCCACCAGAGGTGATCCATTCCCTGGTCCCAGGATCGAGAGTTGGATGGAGTCTGGGATCCTGTAAGCATCCCGGATCACAGAGAGGTCCTCTCTGGTTATCGTCGATGTGGTGCCAGAGGGCCCGGTCGGACGGGAAGGCCTAGAAGGGACCGCAGGAGCAGAATGATCAGGAAGGGGAGCTCTAGGTTCTCCTATAACTATGCCGGTCAGATGAGGACCCCTACGGATATAGAGAGGAACCTCCTCCTCCTCATCAAAGGATGGAGTCCTTGATCAAGAGGGCCCTGCCTCATCGAGGTTGCTGGAGAGACGATGGTTATGACCTGAGGGAGCCATTTAAGACAGAATAAGGAAGGAAGGACGAGAAAAATGGGGCCTGGGAAGGTTTTAAAGGAAGACTCGACCTAGTCGGAGAAGAAAGAGAAGACAAAGGGTGACTAACCTAGTTGCCTTAAAGGTAAAGAATAGCCGGGGGGAAGGAAGAGACTGGTCTATCGGCGAGCATGAAGAATTTGAAAGAGATGATTTGAGAAAAGTTTTCTTTTTTTTCAAAATAGCCAAACAGTGACCATGCATCCTCTCAAGACTTCCTCCATTGGATGGGCAATTTTCACCTTTCCATGTCAGCTCCACATTTACTCCCATTGCCCTGAATGCGATGCTCCACCAAGACTTAGGAGTGGGGGGCAAATGATGTGACAGGATCACTGATGTGGAGTCCCCTTTGGATCCAGTTGACGGTCGTGCTGGTAGATATCGCCATGTCAGTCCCCCTCCTCGAGCTCCTTCACCGGGCAGCTCCCCCGAGGTCAAGCCCACCTTGGCCGAAGTTGAGCTCCCTCTTCTCGAGCTCCTTCGTTGAGCGGCTCCCCCAAGGTCGAGCCCACCTCGGTCGAAGTCAAGTTCCCTCTCTTCGAGCTCCTTCACCAGGTGGCTCCCCCGAGGTCGAGCCCACCTTGGCTGAAGTCGAGCTCCCTCTCTTTGAGCTCCTTCACTGGACAACTCCCCTGAGGTCGAGCCTGCCCCGGTCGAAGTCGAGCCCCCTCTATTTGAGCTCCTCGCTGGGTGGCTCCCTCCAGGTCGAGCCCACCTCAATCGAAGTCGAGTTCCCTCTCCTCGAACCAAGTGCCCTTCAGTGGAAAGGTCCGTCGGCTCGAGGCTGTCCCAATGGCTAGGGTCCACTGCATCTTAAAAGCCCCAGGATAGAGAGAAAGGGATGCCACTACATTCCTTGGGCGGTGGCATGCCGCCCAAGGCCTACGAAGGGGAAGTGCACTGACCTACAAAGGGGCGTCTCCCCAGAGTGCCAAGATCTCTTCCACCATTGTTTACACCAGTTAGGAAAGGATGCTCCAATCAAGACACTACATTCTCCAGCCGACCGTTTGCACCACCCGAAAGAAGAAAGCTATGCCAGGGGATTCAAACCTGGGAGTGGCTACCCCCGGATTGAGTCTTTGCCAAATTTCTCCAAGTATGGCAATCAGCCAGGAAGTCAGAATTCGTGATGCAACTCCCTGCCATGAAGGGAGGAGGCATCGAGGGATGACCCATGGGGCACTGCTGGTCGTTGACCTTCAAGCACCCCCAGAAGGGGGAGAACACGAGGTGGGTAGTAGAGAAGATTCATGGTCTAAAAAGAAGTCCCAAGGGCCTTCGAACGGGGTAAGCAAAAGTAGGCAGAGGGGGAGCAAGCGAGAGAGAGCACTCTGAGGCTACCGGAGAACTCACTGAAAGAGTCTCGACAGACATAGCCACCATAGCTCAAGCCCTCCTTCTCCACTACTATCCCCACTCTACTCTTTCCTTTAAAAACAAAACCTCCTTCAAGCATGGAGACCGATCAGGGATCCACCAAGGAGGATCTGTTCCCCTATATCATCCACTAACTTGATCGTCGGAGCACCCTCGCTGGGATCCCTGGCCCAGGACTCTTCTCTTTTGCAGGTACGGGATCGCACGCTGAATTACGGGTAACAAGGCCGACGTCCGGCACCATGCTCGAGCTGTAGGCCACGGTGGTGTAGGCGGCAATAAGCATCAACTAATCTAAAAATGGATTGGAAGATGGTATAAAGGTTTTAATTATTTGTTGAAATATTTTTACTACTTGATGGAAAGTGTTCCTCTATTTTTTTAATAATTCTTCTTTGGTTTTGTATATGATTATCAACAGAAGCCTTCTTCATATTTTTCCTGATTTCTTCTTAACTCCACTCTTGTTGACCCCTAGAATGATTTTGATGATCACAAAATATTGGAGCATGTATTTGATCTAATTCTTTTAAATTACTTGACAGGTTTTGCAGGAAATTGGTTACCTTTAGTTTTAAATGGTTTTCAAATTGATTGGAAGGTAATTCAATTATGTATGAAGTTTTATGAACTTGAACTTGTAAAAGCCCTAGTTTTGTCAATATTGTAATCTTGTAAAATGGGCTGAAAATCGTAAAATTAAGAGTATGCAGATTAGCTCTTATTTGATTCAAATATTTAAGAGTTTTGGAGAAGCTTGAAGCATTAATTGAAGACTTTGCAAGAGCTGACTCATAGATCAAGAGTTGACTCGTTGTGGTATGGCACGGAAAAAATTTGGGACAAGCTAAAAATCATACATGAAGGCACATCACAAGTTAAAACATCAAAAATCAATCTTCTTGTACATAATTATGAGCTATTTAATATGGATCCTAGTGATACTATATCTGCTATGTATACTCGCTTTACTGATATTATAAATGGTCTCAAAAATCTAGGTAGAACTTACACTAATGCTGATCTTGTTCAAAAAGTCTTGAGATCCTTGCCAGATAAATGGGAAGCTAAGGTGACAGCTATTAAGAGGCAAAGGACCTAAATACCCTACCATTGGATGAGTTGCTTGGCTCACTAATCACACATGAATTAGCCATGCAACAAAGGACTGATGAAGACTCCAAAAGAAAGAAAGCAATAGCATTTAAAGCTACAGAAGAGGATAAGTATGAAGATTCAGACTCATCAGATGATGATGATCTTGGAAATGATAAAATTGACCTTATCATGTGAAAATTCAAAAGGTTTATGGGCTGAAGAAAAATAAATAGATGGAGAAAGCAATTCAAAAAAGGAGATTTCGGGAAAGAAAGAAAAACATATAAAGAAAAAGAGAAGGATAAAGATAAAGATCAAGTACCAATTTACTACGGATGCAAGAAGCCGAGACACATTCGTCCTGACTGTCCTGAAGTAAAGAAAAAGATGATCACCAAAAGGAAGAAGAAGGCAATGCTTGCAGCATGAAGTGACAGCGATGAATCTGCATCCATTGAAGAGGATGAAGAGACAACAAAAACTGCACAAATATGTCTTATCGGTTTGGAGGACGAGGTAAATACTTCTAAACCTAATTTGGAATTTATATATGATGAGTTGCATAATGTATTTTTTGAATTATTAGCAGAATACAAAAAAGCTGGTTTGAAAATGAAAGCTTTGAAAAATCATTGTGATTCTATTAAAAAAGATAAACATGAATTTGGTGAAAGAAATAAGATTTTGCAAAGAGAATTAAACATAGTTTGTGAAAGATTTAAGACTATTCAATTTGAAAAAGAAGAGCTTCTTTAGAAAAACAAAAGGTTTGAAAAATAAAAATGATGATTTAAAGAAGGAAGTTTAAAAGCTCAAGCCTTTGGTTGAAAAACTAATCCCAAGTTCCAACAAGCTTGAATTAATTTTGAAAGATCAAAGAGAGACAAATAATAAATTTGGAATTAGTTATAAAGGTTTTATTTCAAACAAATTTTCTGCATCTACTTCATATGTTCCTAAGTTTACTACTTCAAAACAAGTTAATCTAAATTTGCATCATCTCATGTTTATTATTTAAAGTCAAGGATTGTATGCTATGCATGTATTAACATTGGTCATAAGGCATTTGAGTGTCATTTGAAACATAATGATTAAAAGAAAATTAAGAAAGTTTGGATTTCAAAAGGAACCATTTCCGCTAACTTGCAAGGATCCAAGAAAGCTTGGATACCAAAATCTATTAAATGATTGTTTTGCAGGGATGTCTTGCAGCCACAAATATAAAGAAAAGATGATATCTGGATAACGGCTATTTAAGATACATAACGGGTGATATTGATCAATTCTTCATCCTAGAACAAAAGGATGGTGGAATGGTAACATTTGGTGATAATCGAAAAGGAAGGATAATCGGTACCGATAAAATCAAAATTACTCCTTCTACATTTGTTGAAAATGTGTTACTTGTAAACAAGTTAAAGCATTATCTTTTGAGTATTAGTCAGCTATATGATATTGGTTTTAATATTTTTTTCAAGTCATCAATGTGTATAGTTGTTGATCCACTTGACTCTAGTACTAAATTCATTGGACACGGACTTAGTAACATTTATGTAGTAGATCTTAATGATCTAGCTATGTCAAGCAACACAAGTCTTGTAGCAATAAATGACAAGAGCAAGGAATCAAGTTTACTATGGCATGGCAACTTGGACATGCTAGTATGGACACTATAGCTAAACTTATTTCAAAGGATTTAGTCAAAGGTTTACCAAGATTTAAAGTTGATTTTGATTATGTATGCGATGCTTGTCAGTTAGGAAAACAAGTGAGGGAAAGTTTTAAATCCAAAAACATCGTTTTTACAACTAGACCCTTAGAGCTACTTCACATGGATTTATTTGGACCTACTAGGACTACCAGCCTAGGTGGTATAAAATATGGCCTTGTGATTGTAAATGATTTTTCAAGATACACATGAGTTTTGTTTATTACACATAAAGATGAAACTTTCAAAGTATTCAAAAAGTTTTATAAAAGAGTTACAAATTTGAAAAATCTATCTGTTATTTTAATTCATAATAATCATGGCACTGAGTTTGAAAATCAATATTTCGATCACTTTTGCACAAAGTACGATATTGATTATAACTTCTCTGCACCTAGAACACCACAACAAAATGGTGTTATAGAAAGAAAGAATCGTACTTTGGAAGAAATATCCAGAACAATGCTTTATGAAGGAAATCTTCCAAAATATTTTTGGACAGAAGCTGTAAATACCGCATGCTATATTTTGAATAGAGTTTTGATTAGACCTATTATCAGAAAAATTCCCTATGAGCTTTGGAACAATAGAAAGCCCAATATTAAGTATTTTCATGTTTTTGATTGTAAATGTTTTGTTCTTAACAATGAAAAGAATAATCTTGGTAAATTCAATGCAAAATCCGATGAGATTATTTTTCTTGGATATTCTTTAAATAGTAAAGCCTATCGTGTTTTCAATAAAAGAACTTTGACTGCCGAAGAATCTGTATATGTCGTTTTTAATAAATCTGACATTACATCTTCTAGAAAGGAAAATTTTGCTGATGATGATGCAGGTACACTAGAACATGGACTGAAAGATTTAACTCTCAAAGATAATCAATCAAGTGAACTACAAGAAGAAAAGGTAAACAAAAATCATGATGATATATCCAAAGAATGGAGGTATGTACAATCACACCCTAAATAATTAATTATAGGATATCCATCTCAAGGTGTTAAAACTATATCTGCACATAGAGATACACATGACTTAATTGTATTTGTTTCTCATGTAGAACCACATAATTTAAAAGAAGCTGAAATTGATCTTAATTGGATGTTAGCAATGCAAGATGAATTAAACCAATTTAGAAGAAATAATGTTTGGACCCTAGTAAAAATACCTATTGACTATCCTGTTATAGGTACTAAGTGGGTTTATAGAAATAAACTAGATGAAGATGGAAATGTAATTAGAAATAAGGCTAGACTGGTTGTACAAAGATATAATCAAGAAGAGGGAATAGATTTTGATGAAACTTATGCACCAGTAGCTAGATTAGAAGCCATTAGATTACTACTAGCTTATGCATGCTTTATGAATTTTAAATTATTTCAAATGTATGTAAAGAGTACATTTTTGAATGATTTTTTATCCGAAGAGGTTTTTGTTGAGCAACCACCGGGTTTTATTGATCACACTCTTCTAAATCATGTTTTCAAATTAAATAAAGCTTTGTGTGATCTGAAACAGGCACCAAGAGCTTGGTATGACAGATTAAGCATATTTTTAATTGCAAATGATTTTGTAAGAGGTAGTGTTGACACCACACTGTTTATTCAAAAAAAAAATGATATTTTAGTTGATATTATTTTTGGATCTACTGATGAATCTTTATATCAAGATTTTGCTAAGCTAATGTAGGGAGCATTCGAGATGAGCTTGATGGGTGAGCTGAGTTACTTTCTTGGACTTCAAATCAAATAAACTAAAGAAGGTATCCTGATCAACCAGGCCAAGTACATCAAAGAGATTATCAAAAAAATTGTCATGGAATCAAGCAAAAAAAATAGAACACCCATGAGTCATGCATGTAGACTTGATAAAGATAAGAATGGCACAAATATTGATCAAAAGCTGTATCGAGGTATGATCGGTTCTTTACTTTATTTAACAGTTAGTAGACCTGATATTTTATTTAGTGTTTGTATGTATGCATGTTTTCAATCTAATCCAAAAGAGTCACACATCATAGCTATTAAAAGAATCATTAAATATCTGAAAGGCACATGCAATGTAGGTTTATGATATTTTAAGCACACATCTTTGAAATTAATTAGTTGTTCGGATGCTGATTATGGAGGCTGTAAAATTGATAGAAAAAGCACAAGTGGCACCTATCAAATTCTAGGTGTTAACTTGATTTCTTGGCACTGTCGCAAATAGAACTCTGTAGCACTATTTACTGCTGAGGCAGAATGTGTGGTACTGGGAGCTGTTGTGCTCAAGTACTGTGGATCAAGCAATAACTAGAAGATTATGGTGTTGTCCAATCTAAAATTTCTATTAAATATGATAATACTAGTACTATTAATTTATCCAAAAATCTAATTCAGCACTCATGAACTAAGTACATAGAAATTAGACATCATTTTATTCGTGATCATGTTTTAAATAATGTTGCTGAATTAGAATTTGTACCCACTGAAGATCAACTTGCTAACATTTTTACTAAACCACTTAGTCTAGATAGATTTAAGAAAATTAGAGGCGAATTAGGGCTGTGTGACCCATTCTGATCAATTTTAACCTATTTTTTTAAAAAAAAGGATAAGAAAAAATTATCTAGGTATTTCAAATATTTCTCTAGAGCATAAGACAACCTATTTTAATATCTAAAAACCTATAGAAACTGATTTTGACCTTTTTCGACTTTTAGGCTGCTTTTTGGCTCGAGCCGACTCGAGTCATCAGGCTGTTCGGCGAGCCGACTTGAAGGTCAGACCGAACGTTTTTATATAAAGTTTCGTTAGTTTGCTTTTACTGTGTTTTTAGGTTTTGCTCTCTTCCTCTTAGCCGACTCCTCTTTCCATCTTAAGAAAACTTCCTAGAACACTCTTCAATCCCTCCAAACTCTTAATCCTAGCTAAATGACACCCCGTAAGGTCATAGCTAAGAAACCCCGCTGGGTGATTCGAATGGTCGTGGAGGAAAGGAGAACAAAACGGTGCTTGGACACCTCCAATCCGGAAGAAGAATAGCAAATTGAGCAAGAACAAGAGCCACAGGCACCCAGGCAAGTGATTCTAATAGGAAATCGTCAAGTAACTCCTGGTAGGTGCATTGATTTTAGTTTCTTGGAGCAAGAACAGTTACGCATTGGGGATTGGTTAGAGAAACAAGGTTGGAAGAATTTCTGTCTGTTGAATGTACCTACGTATCCCAATTTGGTCAGGCAATTTTTTGAAAATATGTCCTGAGATGCATTTCATATCGAAGGAATTGTGAAGGGAAAGCATATTGAGGTTAGTGAACAAAAACTGTCAAGTATCCTGAATATTCCAAAAAAAGGTGAATGTTATTTGGTTTTAAAAGAGAAGCAGAAGACCCTAAGACTGATACTGGAAAGATCTAATGTGAAGGGTGTTGTGCATATTAGTGCAAATCAGTCATCATTGGAGATGAGACTGTTGCACAACATTATCAGTCGGATTTTCTTGCCCCGGATAGGGCGATTTGATTGGGTCAGTGAGTGTGACCTAGTTTTTATGAGACATCTGATTGAGGGGGAGGCCCTCAACTTACCGTTTATCATGCTTTCATAGATGAGAGAGGTGGATCGTAGGGCACGAGCTTGTCTACCATATAGGATGGTCTTCACACTTTTATTTCAAGATGCTCTAGTAGATCTGATAGGTGAGGACAGCTGGCTATTGCTACACACTGACAGGTATACTTTGAAATCCCTTACTTGGATGGGATTTATTAAAGTAGACGGTTATTGGATTCGGAAGACTTTAGGTATTCCGATAGCATACTCAGATGATTCAAAGGAGGACACTCAGGCAGCAGAGGGACTTGGTGAGGAGGCAAATGCACATGCTGATGAGGCTGGACCGTCAGAGCCAGCTCCTGCTACTCCTCATTCACCACTCAGGAGATCTACAACTGTTGGACCTGATGTAGATGACAGACTACAGAGAGTACTGGATGAGATATCTTGTCTCAGATCTGATACTGATACCAGGATTGCTCTACTTCAATCTGAGATGCAACAAGGATTCCAAGATATTATGACCATTCTTAGATAGCTTACTGCAGCCAGCCAGTATGTACAGATGACTTCGAATGCAGCACCTGACACTGGCACTGGCATTGATCGAGAGCAGGGATAGGCGGCACATTTCAGTGACATACCTTCACACGCCACTCCTGCTGATGCTGAGGTCGAGACTGGTATTGAGGTTTCAGGATCTGATGTTGGACAGACTCCAGCTACAGAGATACTGTCTACTACCAGCACTTTGGCGTTATCCTTTGATCCTCCGACTGTCAGACCCACTCCCATTATCATATCTTCAAAGTCCAAAGTTAAAGCCAAAGCCAAAACTAAAGTTTCTAGGACTACCACTCCTACTAGGACTAGAATCAGGGATCTTAGACCTAGGTTTTCTAAGTTTAAGCCTAGTCCAGGAATCTTAGAGGTCGGTTCCTCCACTAGTGAGGAAGACCTTAGTGGTGATGATCCTAGCCCATCTTTTTGATGTTTTTAGACTTTTATCTTGATGTTTTTATGACTCTATGCTTGTTATATTTTATTGTTGTGATACCATTTTGTCGTGCCGAGGCACATCTGTAATGTATCACCTATGTACTCACTTTTTATAACTATATATATCTTTTTCATGCTACATGTCTATCTTTGTTATGATTGATTTATTATGAATGTATGTTCTCTTATCTTTTATACCTTTTGTTGATGACAAAAAGGGGGAAAAGTGAGAATGTGCATAAATGAAAATAATATAATATGGAGAAAGGAGATTGACATGAAAATGATATGATGAGCTAAAATGTTGATTCATGAAAATTTATTGAAATTTAAAAGAAATGCTATTACAATAGTAAGGGGGAGTTTTTGTTAAGTTTCATGTTAATTTTTTATGAAATTTACTTCAAATATTTGATAATTTTATAAGTTTCGATACGCATTGTATAGATGATACTCTTGATATATTATGTGTTAATACATTATATTTCGATACCTATTACTCATATGATACATATAATACAATGTATCGATACATATGATACTTGGTGTTAATAGTGTTTAGTTTTTATACTTTTGATACATATGATATATTGTGACACATTGTGTTGATACATTGATATTTAATCTGTGTGATACACATTATGTCTAATATCATTTGATAAATATGAATATACTGTAATTGTAAAGTGCTTTTAAATTTTAATCATGTCCAGTATTTTGTCATCATCAAAAAGGGAGAGATTGTTGACCCCTGGAATGATTTTGATGATCACAAAATATTGGAGCATGTATTTGATACTAATTCTTTCAAATTACTTGAGAGGTGTTTTGCAGGAAATTGATTACCTTTAGTTTAAAATGGTTTTCAAATTGATTGGAAGGTAATTCAATTATGTATGAAGTTTTATGAACTTGAACTTGTAAAAGCCCTAGTTTTGTCAATATTGTAATCTTGTAAAATGGGCTGAAAATTATAAAATTAAGAGTATGTAGATTATTAGCTCTTATTTGATTCAAATGTTGAAGAGTTTTGGAGAAGCTTGAAGCATTAATTGAAGACTTTGCAAGAGCTGACTCATGGATCAAGAGCCGACTCATTATGGCACGGCATGGAAAAAATTTTAGAGTTTTAGTATCAAGAGTCGACTCCTATCCCAAGAGCCGACTCGTCCAAAGTTATGAATTTTGATGGACTGAGAGCTCGAGCCGACTCTGTCCTAAAGAGCCGACTCTAGGTATTCATCATTTTGAATTGACTTGGCAAGAGCCGACTCCAGCTTGAAGAGCCGACTCTTACAGAAATTTATTTTTGGCTGTCTGAGACTTCGAGCCGACTCGTGGACCTCGAGCCGACTCGTGTAACCGTTTTCTGTACTCCAACGGCTAGTTGCTGAAGTTGATTTTTGAACTCCATTTCATCTCCAACAGCTCTTTCATGAATCCCTAGGCCCTATAATGGCTATATATCTTGAAACTATAAAAGGGATTGTTTTTGAAGGATTAAAAGAGATTTTTAGAGCATTTATTGTGGAATTATCTTGAGATATTGAAGAGCTTTCAAGTCTTTCACCTACCTAGTTCAAGAGCTTTCAAGATAGGATTCAAAGCTTCACCAACTCTACTTCATCATTGAATCTACTCATTGAAGAAGCAAAGAAGCATCTTGAAGGGCATTAAAGAGCATTCAAAGCTAAGCTTCGTCTTGATCTACATCGACAACACTTAAATAAACTCAGTTTGTTGTAGTTGCTTGTTTATCTTTTATCTATACTTGTTTTCTCTCTAAGAATAGGAAGGGGCTGTGTCTTAAGAGAGGGTTAAAGGTTTTTAGGTGAGCCTTGTACAAACCTAAGTTGGGTTCTTGGTGATCCCGGTATAAAACCAAGTGTTAGGGTTTTCTTTGGTAATCCCGTTTAAAACCAAAGGAAGTTTTGGTTTCTTTGGTGATCCTGGAAAAATCAAAGTATATAGGTTTGGATTGTGAGCCTGGTAAAACAATTCGACTATATTCCGGTTGGAGGATATAGTGGAAATCCCAAGTGGTGCTTGGATAGTGGACGTAGGAGCCGGTTGCTCCGAATCACTCTAAATCTCTTTGTATTTGTGCTTGTGCTCTTATTGCTTTATTATTTTTACTTAATTACTTCCGCATTATATATTGCACCTCAATACTAAAAGAATTTAAAAGTGCATATAATTGTGAAAAGTTTTTATAATCCCAATTCACTCTCCCTCTTGGAAAGCCACCTGGGCAACAACTCTTAATTTTATTCTCTCGTGGATAGCCTTTTATAGTGATTTGATTAGGATCTTGGATTACAAGTTGTGTACTTGGCTGAGCTGCACAATTGGCATCTACTGCTTTTCTGAATAATGGTGTTAGATCATCCATCACTAAATTAAATACATCTTCAGATATGGAGACTATTTCCACAAGCTTCATCATCCAATGACTCATCAAAGCATATCTACAATCAATAACATACCGTATTTGTATTAGGATTTTATGACATATAATAGATTTTCGTAAACATAAAATGGGACATCTCAATCTAAATAAAGTGACTACATACTAAGATTTTCAGATGTTTTTATCACAAAATTGAATATTACAGTCAAAATTATTGAATTGGTATTTTATGTCCTTACATCATCTCTTTAAAAAGTATTTATCTAGAATATGAAATACTTCACTTTGATGAAGAACCAGTAAGACATGCATGCATAGGTATCCCTTGAATTAAAAGGATCGGCACAGGCATTTGATCTCCAAATGGTTGTCATATGAAACAATATAGTTTTTTATAATTTCATTATTATTTTGTCAACTTCAATTCTTTTAAATGACTTTATAGAATATATAGTACGGTTATCAACTTCAATTAATTTTGCATTTGATGTATCCATGTTAAGGATCTCATTCTAAAGTTTTTTAATATGCACCTTATATATTCACTGTTGCTTGCCTCTTAAAAGTGAGGATGTCTTTAGAAAAGTATTCATTTACAACATTTTATTATCTTGCTCATTTTTGCATCATATATTTTTTCTAAGGCATCTTCATACAGTTTGATGAATTTCTTAAGTATAGTCTTTGAATTTACAAACCCATCAAAGAAGTGATTGATACTCTCGCTTCTTTGTGAAGACGACATGCCTGTACATGATTATAAAAAATAAAAAAAAGTATTAAATATCTAAAAGGCATTAGAAATTTGCAAATAATTTCATAAATAAAATATAATGTCTTAGAAACATACAAAGAATGTATCTTTAAGATAAACTAGAATCCATTTATCTCGATATTTATAAAAGATCATTTAACCAATCTGTAGCCTTGTATTTTTCATATTTCTTCATGAGTTATGCCCACTTTTCCTCAAAAGACTGTATCGTAACTGTATCATACATCATCTCATCAAACTCAACCATAAATTTAGGATTAACTATGCATATGTGATCGATTTTTTTAAATTTTTTTTTAATATATGCCAAAGACAAAATCGATATCGTACATTGAAAAAAACTTTCCTGATAGTAGCCTCGATTGCCTTATCTTGGTTGGTTATAAAAGTATTCGATGCTTCACCATCATTTGTATCCAACCATGATTATAATACCTATTTAAATATCTCAATCATCTCATCTAACAACAATGCACAACTAAGCAATGTAGACTGTCCATGATGGTTGACTCCAATAAATGAATAAAATGATATTTGATATGTATTTGTCAGATAAGTCAAGTCAAAGGCTAATACATTATCAAAGTAAGTGCTTACTAATCTTGATCTTAGATGAATCCAGAAGATAATTTTGAGCTACTTATTATCATTTAAGTCCAAAATATAAAAGAAATTTACATTTTTGACTTGTATTTGTGTAAAATTAATTATCATTGACTATGCATCTTCTTCTTTTTGCTCACTCTGACATTCTTGATAGATAAAATTAGAGTATCAGTCTCTATGAAATCCAAATATCTTTTATCCCCTTTCTTTCTTATCATGATAAAGTATATCTGAGTTGTGGATATATGTACGGCATGCAAATTACTGATCTTTATCTTTTATGGTGTGCCGATCCTCCTATGGGATTATAGAAACCAGTAGATGATATGAACAGCTCATAGTTATGTTCTAGAAAATATCATCTAATATTCACTTATAATTCTTAGAATTTAGTCTTCTTTTTATCGATGCTTTGCAATCAATTTTTCCAATATTCCTCTGATTCATTAAATTATCAATTTTTCTAGATTTTTCTTACCTCCAACATGCTAGGTGCTTGAAGCATATTTCTTTATTATTGTTAGACTTACTATACATGGTTTTGATTCCAAAACTAACTCTTCTTGCATATCTATTATAGAAATTATATATATCATTTGCTGAATTGAACTTCATTTTAATGTGAGAAATAATAGAATTATTCTCTGCATTCAGGATAACAGGAGAATGCATATTCTTTTAAACAATACCAACAACCTCATCCAATTAATCATGTTGGATATTTTTCAGATCTATAATTTTAACATCATTCGTAGAAATCTTTATATAAGATCAAAAATATTGATTTAATAGTTTTAGGTGACATTTTATCTAAAGCATAATGATAATTACACTATTCATTGGCTTGAATATTTCTCTCATAATATGATAATACGGCCAAGAGATAAAATTTTTTTGAAAATATGATATTTGAATTTATGACATCCTCATAAAAATTATAACACCTTAGTTCAAAAATTATGATACCCAGATACAAAACAAAAAATAAGATATTTTGATCATCCGTACTAGGACTTTTTCACTATCCATTACCTAAATATGACACCTAGACTATAATAATACGGTTATGATATAATCTAAATATGAAAATATAAGAAATATGACTATCTTGGCACAAAATAAAAAATGAAAGCTTTAGTCCTTCGTGCTAGGATTTTTCAATCGTACATTAGCTTGAATATGACTCTTAGAGTGTAATAATACAGCCAAGAGATAAATTTTTTTTGAAAATATAAGATTTGAACTTATGACATCCCTTCATAAAAATTTTGATATCTTAGTTCAAAAATTATAATACTCGAGTATAAAATTATAAACTTGATATTTTGATTTTTCGTACCAGGATTTTTTTACTATCCATAGTCTACATATGACTCCCAAAGTATAGTAATATAGTTTTGAGACAACTTGAATATGAAAATTTTAAAAATATGACTATCTTTGTATAAAATAGAAAATGAAAGCTTTAGTCTTTTATACCAAGACGTTTCAACCGTTATTGGCTTAAATATGACTCTTAAAGTATGATAATACGGTTAGGAGACAAAAAAATTATGAAAATATGATATTTGAACTTATGACACTCCTTTATAAAAATTATGATACTCTACTTTAAAAATTATAACATCCTAGTATAAAATCATAAACTGGATATTTTGATCCTCTTTATCAAGATTTTTTCATTATCCATTATCTAAATATGATATGCAGAGTATAATAATATAGTTTTGAGATAACTTAAACATGAAAATGTAAGAAATATGACTATCTTAGTATAAATAAAATATAAAAGCTTTAGTCCTCCGTGCTAGAACTTTTCAATCGTGCCTTGGCTTGAATATGATTCCCAGAGTGTATAATACGGCCAGAAGATAAAAAATTTTTGAAAATATGATATTTGAGCTTATAACATCCCTTTACAAAAATTATGATATGCTAGTTAAAAAATTATAACATCCCGATATAAAATCATAAACTAGATATTTTGATCCTCCATATCAGGATTTTTCACTATCGATTATTTAAATATGATACTCAGAATATAATAATATGATTATGAAAGAACTTGAACATAAAAATATGAAAAATATGACTATCTTGGCATAAAATGAAAAATGAAGGCTTTAGTCATTTATGTCAGGACTTTTTAACCATGTATTGGCTTGAATATGACTTCTAAAGTGTGATAATACAGCCAAGAGAATTTTTTTTTTTGAAAATATGAGATTTTAATTTATGACACCCCTTCACAAAAATTATGACATCCTAGCATAAAAAAAAAAAATTAAATATTTTTATTCTCCTATTTGGACTTTCCATAAATGGTTGGCTAAAATATAACTCACAAGATATGATAATACGTTATGGAGACAACTTGACTTGAAAATCATAGAATTTGACTTATGATATCTCTTCACAAAATTATGACATCCATTCATAAAAATTATGACACCCAAGCATAAAACCAAAAACTAAATATTTTAATCCTTTATGCCAGGACTTTTCTATTATCTATTGCCTAAAATGTGACTAACTAAAAAAGCTAACACTTCTAATATTCAAGATGTGACTAGGTTAAATAATTTATGACATCCTGGAGTATTATATTGTTTTTCAATGCATTGAATTTTTCTAACTATCCAAATAATTGGTATAATAACGGATCTACAAAAAAAAATTGTAAACAATATTCTATGAAGGATTTTTTTTACTTCCAATTGGGGATAACATTATGTCTTGAAGTTATAGAACAAGTCTTTAAATAACTTACTTTAACCTTGGACCAAAAATATTTTCTAATACCTGATACTCAAAATACTTTTTAGAGTGAAGAAGAATCTTCTTCAACCTTGGACGCTATCTAATATCTTACTATCGAGACCCAGAATGTTTTTCAAAGCGATGAAGAATCTTATATCAATCTCTGAAAATTGATCCCTTATACCCCACTCTCGAAGTACATTTCAGAGTAAGGAAGAATCTTGCTTCAACGTTGGACTGATTCCTTAAACCTAACATGGAGAGCAGTATTTAGAGTGATGAAGAATTTTGCCAGAAGTTGCGGGAAGAATATTTTAGAATAAGTAAAATCCAAGTAACATGGCGAGAAAAAGTAAACCGGAGAAAAATGATATTTTGGTCCGCCCAAAACTTTTTTAAAAAGGCTGATCGGATATTAATGCATATCATGCTCAAAACATATGCCACTCCTCTGCTATTTAATGCCTATACTGTCCCATCCCATCATGCTAGATGGGATCTGTGTGGATCAATGAGGAGAGACAATGCAGGCTAGCTCAGATTTTCTATATGGCACGTGGTGCACAAAAAATTTCGTTTTGCAAACTTTGTGAAACAGTGGAGAATTCCACTCAAACAATGCCACCCAAGCCTGTGGGGCAGCCCACCTGATATACGTAAGGCATGATGGATAAATTTTTTAAAATTATGAATATATTTTCATAGAGGGACAGGTTTTTTTGGACAAAAAATAGAGGGGCTACTCTCTTTTTTCACCTTTTTTTTGTAAATTTTTTGTGTGTGTGATAACAAAAGCAAAGCCTCGGCAGTTTCATTAACAATGAAAGTAAACAAGATCAAACAAAGATGGAAAATTTAAATAAATCGTAACTAAAGCCATGTTATCAGTAGGTTGATTGACCTCCCTATATATATGCACAGAGGCAAAACATCAAAGCAAAATTGTCCATCCTGAAAATATGATTGATATTAGACTGTGTAATGTTATAGTTTCTGAGCATTTTTGTGATCTCATCTTCAACCTAGAGATGAGTTTCATATGCTTGATGATAACTTTCTGTATTATAAAAATAACCGTTATTAGTTGTTATAACAAAAACTGGATTTTTATTATCAGAGAAAACCATTACAGTGATAAAATTATTTAAATAATAATATTATAAAAGCTCAAGTTGTAGAGACTACAAAGAGGGTGAGATGATAGTTGGTTTAATTATATAAACTAGTATTTCCTACATTTTTTGCACAGGTCTATCAAGCAAAATTTTGTTTTCCCTTCCACCCTCCCTCCCCCCTCCCCCCTCCTCCTTTGATTGGGTGCAGAAGGTTTCCAAGGTGCTTCTTTGTGCCTCTCTAAATAAAAAAGAAAAAAATAAATGCAGGCTTCTAGAATCCAATACGAGGAAAAAAAGTGTAGAGTTTTAGAGTCCAGGATTTATGGTGTATTCTCATACAAACTCATTATCTCTTCTATACTCAGATATGATAACCAATAGAAGATGACGCCATCCAGTCCACCACCGAGTTGGGAGGCCAACTCGGTGGCGGACTAAGTGATCTTCTTTGCTACCGATCATTCTGGTGAAGTGTCTTGGTCTTGTCTTGGAATCACACCTAGATATTTTAGAGATATTTTACTTTCGGATTTTCTTGATTGTACTTACTTCAGGACTATTTTTTAATTGCTCCATTCAATCAAAAAAAAAACAATAGAAGCAACAGCTTGGGATGTATTTGATTGTAAAACAAGTTGACTTAGAATTCATAAGTTGGTTTACTCCTAATTAACTTGCATTACGCTGGAATAAACTACTCTACCACACGCAATAAAGTAATCTGTTTCATATTAGGTGAAAAATGAGCTCTACCAATTTTCTAAAACGCCCACCTTACTCTTGAAATAAGTTGGTTATTTTTTTTAAAAAAAAACTGCAGATCAAAGTGAAATAAGCCAAGAAAAACTTTCTTCATCTCACCACCGAAAGTAACCCTAACCTTTTGGGTGAAGGTGATTAATTAACAATTTTTTACCCTAATAACTCATTATATTAAAAATGATCATCGTAAGGATAATATATATTCCTGCAAATATGAGATCAGGTATTCTTAGGATTTAACTATGATATTTGTTCTTGGATTTGTGCTATACATTATCCAAATAACCACTAATTCATATTATTAACGTGCTACTGCACTAATATATATTATTATTGTATTTTTAAAATAATCTTTAAAATTTCTCGAGGATGTATTTGGTTCATGATCATAATCCAAATTGAAATTAGATTGACTTGAGAATTGAAATGGCCATATTCCTTGCTTGTTAGGTCCATTACTTAAATTGATATTGGAATTAAAATAGAATTTTGAATACTAGAAGAGAGTCAGGTTAGAGCTTTGGAGGATTGTACATTTCTATTCCTCTCCTCTCAAAATTTGAATGAGAATAAGACTTTTTCCGACCACATGGGACTCACTCTTTTTCATTATCAATTTAGAGCTCAACTCCTTCCAACTAAACATACCTTGAACATATTATATACATTATATATATATATATATATATATATCACTTCCATAATTTTTTCAACTCTTTTGAAAGGATTCGAAGCAAATCAAGCGCATCATAACAGGGAGCTTATAAGTTTGAGGCTTCAAAGACTAAAAATCTTGGAGAGGAATGGTATGGGCTCAGATTACTGTTTGGTGGGCTGTGGACTGGCCTAGTCTAATTAGGGGCTAGTCAGGCTATGGTCCACAAATTTGGGTCTGCGCAAACCATTGTCCTATTAGCTTTTCGGCCCAGGGCGCTGCCTTCCTGGTATCCTACCTTACAAAATGAACCGGAACGGGAACCCCTTGAGGTGTTCGGCGATCTAGGAACTGGTTTCTCCCTTCTCTCTTCACCAGGTGAGCTCTCTCTCCCCCCCTCCCCCCAAGCCGGCGGGGCCTGACTAGGGTTTTTCGGTTCTCCTTCGCGATTTCATCGTTTAGTATAGAAATTTCGAATTTAATTAGGGCGATCTAATTCGATTCCGCTTGCTCTCTTAGCAGCGATTTCCACACACCCCCCCCCCCCCCCCCCCCAACAATTTTGGGGGGAATTTTGTTCCGCTCTTGCCTGTTCGACAAGATCTAGGTAACGATTGCCCTTTTTTTGGGGCTATGCGTGCCTTGGATGTCGAACTCGCAATTTTCCGCAGGAAAAGTTGGTTTTTTTTTCTTGGGGTTCCGTCTAGCGTGCGCTGGCGGCAAGGAAGGAAACATTGGAAAGACTAGACCATACGCAAATGTACGAGAGGCATTCGGATTCTGAGGGTTATGTGTAGTTTTTAGAACTCGTTAGAGATGTTTTTTAGGACCCGTTGCCAAATTCAGGTGGTCACGAATGATTCAAAATTTATGTATTTTAAGTTAATAAAGTTATATGTTTGTTATAGGATATATTTATTTTAATATTTGATGTTACATAAAGAGACTTTAGTTGCTTTGTTTTGTTAGAAAATTTCTGGAAAATCAGGTTTAAGATCCCGTTTATTCTGGTTTATGTATTTGCTTTTTGTCAATCTATATAACTCTTCTTCTTTTTCATAGGAGTTTTTCTCTTGTTTTAACGCCTATCAATGATAAACTCAGGCAGCAATGATGTCTCCTTCTGTATTACTTTCGATGAATGGAAATCTTATAGGATTTTAATGCCACCATGATTATTTGTTTATTCTATATTCATACTAGGTAACAAAAGCTCCTTGAACTTGCAGTGATTGGAGAAACAAACCCGTTATCCTTCTCTTACTGTTGAAAATAAATCCTGCAAAGTCTAGCTGTTCTTCCATTTTTTGCCTCAACCTAATGGTCAGAATTTGAAATAACATGTTTTTAGCTCAAGCCAGTGTTCTCCATGTAGCATCTTTGGTGGTTTGAGGTCCCATTAGATGGAAGGAAATTAATTTATTCTGTTGTTATATTTCATCATCTCACTAGATAAATTAACTTGTAAAACTATTAGACAGGCCTTCGCCCCTTGTTGAAGCTAATTGGGAATGTTATAATTAACTAGCATTTACATCCCTCCAGGGCCTTTCTAGCCTTTCAGAAGAACAATTATGTTTCATATGGTTAGGTTCAAAAAATTCTTTAGTGACTATTGTTTGTCATCCATGACAACTATGTGGGACATATACCGTAGATTAACAATTCTTGCTATTGCTATAAAAGAAAGGATGGAGAAATAGATTTGAATATTTCGAAATGGTCTTACTATAGGGTGGGTGAAATGGAGAACATGGTGTTGGTGACAGATGCACGGCAGGAACTCGCTGGTATATCACATTAAATAGTAGCTAGAATAGCTGTATGATAGATGCTGCAGTTTTAGGGTTTGGAGAAAGTACCAATCCAAAGGTGAAAATAATGATGTTCAGATGGATGAGTGGTACAACTAGGAAGAGTGGAATTTAAACTCAAGCACTCAGAGGTAGTATGATAGGTGCACCTATAAGGTATATGGTATACAGGTTGATATGGTTTGGGTTTGTCCAACAGACTAAAGGAGGAACTTCTGCAAGGAGGTAAAAGGTCTTGTCTTATGGTTATTGCAGAGTTGGTTTTGGATGTAACAGGAAGCTTCCTCTATCAAGTTACTAGGTTTTGGTAGAATTAAATAGAGGAATTGGATCTAGATATCAGATATCAAGTTGTTGGCTCATGATTTGTGGTAATGTACTGTTTGAAAGAGAGAGGAAATTATTGCTAGTAGTGATGTCTGTGTGGTGAGACAAAATGGAGTATGTGCATTCCTAGTGCTGCTTTATATGTCACCTTTTCTTAGTGGCTTTTACTCATTACAAAGCCCACATTATTTTAGTTGTTATTTTAGGATGTATTACTGTGTTTATTTCCTTGTAAGTTAACAGCCCAAAGTGCAATTCTGCCAGAAGTGGTCATTTTCGGATGTTTGTTTACATGTAACTCAGTCTGAAGTAAGGAACTTAGATTCTTGCTTCAGCAAAAAACACCAAACATGATCCTGGCTTTGAGGGCTCCATAATCAAGTTCTTCTGTGTGGGTGAGTGGGGCACTTAATGCTACTTAATGCCCTCCCATTCTTTCATCTGTTATAATGAACTATTTAAATATTTTCGTAAGAAACAATTCTCTTTAGTGATAATCTAATAAAATAATTAATGCCAAAAACTGTACTTCTATTGCAATGCATTCCTCCAGATAGATGCAACACTCAGTTTCTCAGAGCTTAAGATCTCATAACTCAATTTCTTAGAACTAGGTTTAGACACTTCCAACACTTTCTTGAAGATGAAGACAACTTTAGCTTGCTTATATCTTGATGTTTGTCATCTTTTTTTTAATATCTATTTGCTTCTTCATTCCTTTCATCTATTCTCCTCATCTCTTGTATTCTTGGTTGGCCTCTTTACATGTTAACTAGCACAAGACATGAACGCGAGGGAACCAATTGTAGGTTGATGCTGTTTCACCTATTTGTTTTAAAATCTTGCCAAACCATCTAGGATTTCTTCTATTGAGTTGTTCTTGATTAGCTAGTTCCATACTGATGAAACATGGCTTGCTTGCTGCTGTTAGTTGATTGAACCCGCATAGTGATTGAATGGTGACATTGATGTTGTTTCTCATGTTTAGTAGGAGATTTTTTTTCTATGATAGGCAAAAATGTATTACTAATCAATGCCTAGGTAAGAACCTTTAAATATTTTACTAGATTTTTTGTTTAAGGGTTCAGGTCCTAGGAAGACTCTCGCAGGATACCGGGATGGGGTGCCATCCCATATGTTGGGACATGACGTTCTACAAATGTTCCAGCATTTCAATTAGAATGTCTTGAGACATTTCCTATCTTGAGTGTTGGGACAGGATGGGATGGCGGCACATGCTGTTCCATGAAAATTCCAAGATAGATAGCCCTGTCCCATGAAATTTAAAACCTTGCGTTTGTTACTTTAGGTTACTACAATCTTGCCATATTAAACATAAGTTGTTGTTTGTGTTTTGTTAATAGGGCATCAATTACTGTAGTTTTTGTAGTGCTCATGAAATAAAAATTAAATGTTCCTAACATACCATCCTTATCTAGCATCTCATTGTTGTTGGTAGGTATGGACTAAGCCTGAACTTGCTAAGGCCTTCTTTCCTTTATTTCCACGATATTATTGGAGTACTTCATGTACCTCAAGATCTAATCTTTTAGATTGTTGCTCTACCACATCCTTCAGACCAGCATCTATTTATTTGCGAATTAGTTGAAAAGGTTGTGATCAATTTTGAAGGTGTAATTCCTGATTTCTATTGACTGGGCCAAGTTTAACAGAAGAATGGTTTTTCTTGGAGCCATGATCATCATTCCTGCTATGGTATAGAATAATATTATCTGTGCTCTAGATTAACTCCAATTCATGTTTGACACAATTTAGTTAATGATTTTGAACTCATTTGCCCTTTGCACATGGTCATCACCTTTCATCATCAACAGTAACCTCTATGAACTTTTTTCTCACTCCAGAACTGCATGCTGCCATACCATTATCATTGACAGTGCCCCTTTATCTAACTCTCAGAATGACAAAAAAGGTTTGAACTTTATCTATTCTTAAATGTGTGATAAAATAATGAATATTTTTAGTGTGAAAAAAGATATTATTATGTTCTTGCCAAAAGCTGTATCATTCATTTTCCTTGTTATTTTCAGATTATTGATTGTTCACAGAAAATGATGTTTATGTGGATGTTAGAAATTATCTGACTGACATCATTCAGTACTAACAGTTTCTAACACAAAACTTCATCATTTGGTAATAGTTATTGCATCCTGCTCCTATTATATTGCACCATATTTCAAGTAGATTGTTAAGTTTGACCATATTTGGTTCTGAAAATTGTATTGCCTGCTTTTGAAGCAAAGTCGAAACCTTCTTATGCATCCGTTGGGTATGTGTACATGCATAGCAATCGACTTTTGATGTCTTGTAGGTTTTCTTCTCCTGATTTTATCCTCTCACTAAAATATAGCAATATTAGGTGATTCAAGTTCGAAGTTGGGGAACTTAGATTACTTCATATTTTTAAGATGACTAATAACCAATACATGTTTCCAATGCAAATTGACTTGAAGGATAAACTTTTGATTCAGGTGGCTGTGAATCAAAGGTAAGGTTGTGAGTTTTCCAAAGTTATACGGTTTCATGATACCTTTGTTGAGTGGACTTGGTTTCAGAAGTTTGATGGTTGACTTGAGGATGGTGCCTCTGGTTGTCTTAGTTAAGCATTATCTTGATAGAAAAACCCACTTTCCTATCAAGGAATGTGGTTTACTGCTTCTTTATCCAAACTCACCGAAGCTATTGGTTGCTCCCTTCTTCAATTCCATTAGTTTAATGGGTGAGGATAAGCTTTCAGTCCATTCTGTACGGTAGGTATATTGGCCAATCTTATGACAAAAGCATCACCTTTTGTTAAATGGCTAGCAGAGGAAAATCTCTAGCTGTTTGTTGATGTGATCCTAGGATGAGAATTGTAGTCCATGTCTGATATGAATTCATCTCTAACTAATGCTAAACTGAACAAGAGAGAAAAAAAGATGGCAAATAAAGGACAGTCAACCAGAAATGGTTAATTTATTTTGTAGAAATTCCCTGAGCCCTTAGCATGTAAGGTTTAAGTAACCATATCAGTATTTTGATTTAAGGAGAATGTCTATGAACTGAATATGTGAGCATATACAAATTACTATCAATCAAGGAAAGGCTATGAGTGTGTCTCTAGTTTCTTCTGGCAGTGAATTTGATCTGTCCTGATTGACCATCCCCCATACCAACCCCCCTCTTATTTTTTGTTCATAGTAGATCCTAAAATGATTTCTGCAATAAGCTGACACATTTAGCAATTAGATAATAAGGCTATATGTTTATTGTTCTTTTGGATCCTGCAAAAAAATTGATAAAATTTGATGTCCTAGTGACATGTAAACAAACAAAATGCTATAATAGAATTTTCGTGAAAAATAAATGAAATTGGAGCTGGAAAAAATTGTTTTAGCCAGCAGAGTATTTGAAATAATTTTTAGTGGGTACAGAAACAGGAATACAGACCATTTTATAAAGAAAAACAAATTGGGAGAATTTGAAGTTAAATTATAACATGGTGGATTAACCATGGATGTACCTTCACCACATTGTGTTATCATCATGTTTGGTGAAAACTTAATCAGAGATTTCCACAGTATTACTAAGGTCAACAACATTTGCTTGTATGAAGTCTTTAGGCAATAAAAACACTGCAGAAGAATTAGATTAATGTGGCAGAAAAAAATGTAGAGGTGAAAGTGTGGTGAATCTTAGAGGACAGAATAATAATCAGAAGCAACCTACGAATTGCTTCAGTAAAAGAAAAGGCAATGGAGAGAAAAAAAGCATCCAAAACTCAAATAGAAATTTAAAAGAGGTAATTTGAGTCTGAGAACATTTAGATGGGAGATGTAAGAGAGGGACGAGAATAGATTTTGCATTATATGTAGGAATCCTAGATTTGACCAAAATTAGAAGTTGTTTGGTTACAGTTGTGATGAATATGTTTTCATCTTTTTTAGTCTTAAGCTAAATCTTGCTCTGTCTCTGTAGTTTTGATTAAAAATATCTGCACTCCATAAGTCCTATGCTTGCTGATTCTATTACATAATTCTGCATTATAAATGGTTTGGTACCGGTTGACGTTGAACTTCGGTGGCCAACCTTTACCATCAAGATCCACCCACTGGTCGTCTCAAGCACCTGCAAAACAAGTTCTTGGCCGGAAGTTTTTCGTGGGGGACTCTTCAATGTTTAAGTCAGTAAGAGTTCAGGCTAACAAATAGAGAATTTTAAAGAAATTTTAGGTGTTAAATTTTTCACAAACTTTTTCTTACCCTCGGAGGTCCCCTCTTATCAGTATTTATAAGAGGCATTTATCTCAACAAAATTCAGTTGGGGAAAAATCTCTTGTAGTTAACTCAACGTCATCTTGTTGGAGCTAACTTATTCTTGTTACAACGGACGACTGTTACAACGATATTCTTGTTATGATAGCTATTTTCTTCCGCCATCTTTATTGAATATTTTTTTTATCGATACGTTTGTTGGCGGTCCACCCGATGTCTTTCTGAAATGAGTTAGTCAGACTTCACTCCTTAGAAACGAGTTGATCGGATTGCTATGCTTCAGAGATGAGTCGGTTGGATTTTATATTGCTGGTTATTAATTTTTCGGCCTTTAGCCTTTTGCCAATCAATTCGACTGAACTGCCATAACAGTTGCCCCCCACTCTCGTTTTCAAGATACGTCATCTTGAAAGACGGGAGTTGTAATGATGTTTTTTTTTACTTCGAGTTCTTCCTTTCCGTGTCGGTTATTTAATGCTTCACGATGGGTTGCTTCGTTGTCAGAGTCATCGTCGAAGGGGCGTCTTTTAATGATGACAAATCCTGGAGTCAGCTGGTGGAACTGATTTGTTTTCCTTTTAGGCATTTCGTCATTGCCAGGTATCAAATTCTTATTGCTGATGGGGTCGTTCTCATGGATTGAGGCGATGCATCGGTATCTTTTCTAGTGGATGCGTACCTTCTTCGGTCTCGATCTAGTACGTGGCACGATCATGGGTGCTTTAGGCAGCTCGAGGATGAAATCATAGCCATTGATGCCTCAAATATAAAGAATTTCCTTTCCCAGGATTTTAAGCTCTATCATTTCGGGGTTTCTTTCTCTTCTCTTTAGGGTCTTCATCTTCCTGTGTTCTCCCTTCTTTGAGCTCTGTTCTGCAGGTCAGATTCCACTCTTTCTTTTTTTCGAAATGGTTAGGTTCTTAGAAGTCTCTACCGCAGGCAGATCTTTGACCCATAGGGAAGAGGCCGAGGAACGGTCTTCTAGCAGTTCCGGTCCCCCGAGGATGAGAAGTCCACACATGATCTCCGTCCTGATTTAGTTAAGAGCTTCCTTAGCGAGTCTAGGTTAGCCATCCTGCAGGATTATTACAAGATATTACAGGATTTTTCAGCATTTGTTCCTCAATCTGTTGATAAAATAAATAGGTCCCCTCCTGGTAGTATAGCCATATATGAAGAACATCTTATGACAGGTCTTTGTTTTTCCCTTCATCCTTTTATTATTCGGCTTCTTAATTCGTATCATATAATTCCTACACAGCTGACTCCGAATAGTTTTCGGATCATCTATGCCTCCATTATCCTATGTCATGACCTTCAGATTAAACCTAGGACTTCTCTTTTTTTGTTCCCTTTTTGTCCTGAAAAAAGACTTCCATGTCCAAGGATGGTGGGTCATCGGCTCCCGTCATGGCTGAAGGTTTATCTCGGAGCTTCCGTCCACTATCCATGGATGGAAGCCCTGTTTTTTCTTATTATCCGTCCGATCTTGGAACTTCGGTATCGAATGGAGGGAGCCCCGTCTAATCCCGAACGACGGAAAAAAGGTCCTTGTAGCTGACAAGAAAGACCGAGAGGCTTCTGGGGATCGAAGTTCCTTCGATGGAGTTGTTAAATGAACAGAGCCTCTACCTCGCCCAAATTAATATGTCTCCTAGTTTAGATACTTTCAGACGAATAAGTCATACTTTCCCTCCCTTTTTTTGGGTTAATCGGTTTTTCCCATCTTCCTTTTGTAGACGAAAGCATGAGGCGATACAAGGAAACTCTGTCAGGCGGTCCGGAAGAGGCAAGCCGTCGGTCCTTCGAAGGCTCCCTAAAGTCCTAAAAGGGTGAGGGTTGCTGCTTTTTCAGAGGCTCCAGTGGGTCAGATCGTCCCAGTCATTGCGAGGATGACTTTGGATGACGACAACACCCCACTTGCAGAACTTCGCCCGAGGGCCTCTTCATTTGCCGGCCAACCTTCTGGATGGTCGACTATCCCTTTGCCTGCCAATATTTCCTCATGGGTCTCACATCAGAATAAAGGTAAGGCTCCTCAAACTGGTACAAAGTCTGAAAGAGATCGTGGGGTTGAGAAGCCAGAGACCTTTGTCGATCTCAATGTCTTTTTCGATGAGTCGGGGTTGAAAGATCTTGAACTGGCTTGTCGGCTTTTGAAGGCTGTCATCCTTTCGAAGGACTTAGACATGACGAAGGCTCGTCGTCTGGATGAGGTCATCCCATCCTTCTATTCGAGTCTCCTCAAGGTATCTCTTCATCTTCTTTCCTTTTTCTTTTTAATGAACATTGCTGACTTTGTTTTTGTTGCCTTGCTTTTAGTTTATCCACGAGGTTTCTCTGATCGGGAGAGCTTCTCCAGCTTTACTGAGCTTAGCTGCAACCTCCAAGACCAACTCGAAATGGCAAAGGCCGATAGGGAAGTTGCTAAGGAATTGAGGCACAGTTTAGAGGAGAAGCTAGAAAAAGCATCGCCGACGTCTCCCTCTTGCAGGAGTTGAAGACGACGTAGGACAAGATGGCCGAAACTGAGACCAAACTGAAGAAGAAAAAGAAGAAGCTTCTCTCATCGGAGAAGTTAATAAAAAAGCTGAAGCAGAAGGCCGATGAAGCTTCAGTCGAGAGGGAGGCGGCCGAGAAGAGAGCAGCACTCGCAGAAGACAAGGTCCATCAGGTGATTGAAGAGTACAAGAAATCGTCTGCCTTCAAGGATGAGATGATGGAGGTAGGGATTTCTAGCTATGAGATGGGCTTTGCCGACTGCAAGGAGAAGGTCACGAAGCTCTTCCTTGACTTGGATCTTCAACGGATCATCATCGGTGAAGATGATGAGGAAGGGGCAATGAGCAGATGGTTGAAGCACCTGCTGCCCCTCCGAAAGCCACCCTGCAAGCTGAAGAAGTAATCCAAGAAGGGTGCATTTATCTGAGGCCGGAAATAGATGTTGCTATCGGCGATGAAGACCAATAAATCGTTGTAGTTCTTTATCTCCTTTTTGTTTATCTATATACATGTGTATCTGTATCAATTTTCTAATTATCAATGAACTTTTTTTTCTAAGATGTTCTTGCATTACTGTGTGCGAAAAATGTTTCATGTATCGCACCTTCGGTGCCATATATTGTATTCTCAATGAAAGGTTAAGTACTAAGCTTTCGGTAGATTAGGTGCTTCAAAACACTCATGGTTAAGTGTTAAATCTTCGGCAGGTTTAGGAACTAAGCCTTCGATAGATCTCAATTACTTAAGAGTATTAATTAATCTCTTAGTAGATTTGTAAGGTTAAGCATTTAACCTTCGGTCATATTGATGACTTGAATAGGTAAAACTAACTTTTTATTTTACTAGACATTCCGGTTGGATCGGAAAGTTTAACTAACCCTTTTATTCGTTGGGCTTGCTAAGTCAAGCCCAACTCTTCGTTTGTCGGACATATTGATTGAGTTTGATGATTAGACCAATTTTTTATTTGTCGGACATATCGATTGAGTCGAGTGATTAGATCAAATCTTTTATTTGTCGGACATACCGATTGAGTCGGATGATTAGGCCGCCAATTCTTTTATTTGTCGGACATATCGATTGAGTCGGGTGATTAGGCCAACTCTTTTTTTATTTATCGGACATACCGATTGAGTCTTGTGATTAAGTCAACTTTTTTATTTGTCAGACATACTGATTGAGTCAGGTGATTAGGCCAACTCTTTTATTTGTCAGACATATCGATTGGGTATTTCAGCTTACCCGTTGATATAAGGATTAATGCTCTCATGGAAATATCTTGAATGAGAACTTTGTCATTGAAAATACATGCATAAGCTTTCTACATTTCATGGTCAAGCAATCCAATATTCATCCAGGCTTTCAATCCTGTAGGTTTCTAGGCGTATTATTTTAGTGACCTGGTATAGTCCTTTCCAATTTGGAGAGAGTTTTCCTTGCTTTATTGGCCTTGATATTTCGGACCTTCGTAATATTAGATCCTCGGCCCAAAAGATTATAGTTTTAACTCGAGAGTTTAATACCGAGCGATTTTTTGTTGATATGTGGCCATTCTCAAATGAGCTTGGAATCTTGTTCCTTCAAGTAGGTCTAGGTTCACCCTTCGTTGTTTTGAATTATCTGGTTATTTGAAATGATCAATCCTCATGAATTGCAAGTTGATCTCCACCGGTATTACTGCTTTACTTTCGAATATTAAATTCAACAGTGATTCTCCAGTCGTAGTTCGGGAAGTCGTTCGATATACTTAGAGGACTGAATTTAGTTCTTCGGTCCAGAATCTTTTTGCTCTATTTAGCCTTATTTTCAGATTATGGAGAATTGTCCGATTTGTCACCTCTGCTTCACCATTTGATTGAGGATGTCCAATGGAGGTCAATTTGTGAACGATGTGATATTGAGTGCAGAAATCTTTGAACTGCTGATTATCAAATGCTTCCCATTGTCGGTGACAATTGCATGTGGGATCCCGAACCAATAGATTATGTAATTTTTGATGAAGTTCTTGATCTTTCCTTCAGTTATATGGGCTAAAGGTTCTGCGTCAACCCATTTGGTGTAGTCGATGGCCACAATGATAAATTTTCTTTGATCAGAAGCTGGAGGGAATGGTTCGAAGATATCAATTCTCCATTGAGCAAATGGTCAAGGAGCTATTAACTGAGTTAGCTGATTTGCAAGGTGTCTTTGAATATTAGAGTACCTTTGGCATTGATCACATTTTCTAACGAAGTCAGCTGCGTCCTTTTGGAAGGTTGGCTAATAATATCTTTGGCATATTATTTTGTAAGTTAGGGATCTACCCCCTAAGTGATCGTCACATATACCTTCATGCACCTTTCTGAGGGCGTAATTAGCATCCATGGGTCTCGATATTTTAGCAGGGGCTGGGTGAAGGATCTTTTATAGAAGGAACCCTTTATAATCATATATTGTGAAGCCATCCAGCGTATCCGTTTGGCTTCAACGGTATTTTCATGCAGTATCTCCTCACTTAGATATTTAATTATTGGATTCATCTGGCTGGACTCTTGCTCTACTTGGTGTACTTCTGCGCTTTCTTTAATACCGGGGTTTCAAGATATTCAAAATATGTTCAGCTGAGTGAATCAGCAGTTGTAGCCAATCGAGAAAATGTGTCGGCTCGAGAATTTTCAGTTCGGGATATGTGAGATATTTCAAAGAAGCTAAATTCAGTTACAAGAGTTTGTACCTTCAAATACTTTATCATGGTGGCATTTCTGGTTTCAAATTCTCTTTTCACTAGCTTCGCAACCAACTGAGAGTCTGTGAAGACTTTAATCTTTTGGACTTTAAGTTCCTTGACGATTTTCAATCCGGCCAGGAGTGCTTTGTATTCTGCTTGGTTATTTTATGCATAGAAAGAGAAACAGAGAGCATATTCAACAATATCTCCTCCGAGATTAGCTAGAATTAATCTTGCCCTACAACCGAAAGAGTTAGATGCTCCGTCTACATGGAGTATCCATACAGGGTCAGCGTTGTCTTCTTCGATTACTTCCTCTATTAGACAAAAGATGATGACTATCTTCTTTGATATTCCAAGTGTATTCAGCAACAAAGTCGGCTAACGCCTGTGCTTTCATTGATGGTCGTGGTTAATAAGTTATGTCAAATTCGTCCAGTTTGACCGCTCATTTAGCTATTCTTCCTGACGTATATGGATATTGAAAGAGTGCTTTCAATAGTTGATTTGTTAGTACTGTTATCGAGTGAGCTTGGAAATAAGATCTTAAACACTTTGTTGCTATCACCAATGCATAAATCAGCTTTTACATTTTTGGATATCTCATTTCAGTGTCGTGCAGTACTTTACCAGTATAATATACTAGCTTCTGAACATTGTTGGGTTCTTTTCTGACAAGCATCGAACTTATAGCTTCATGTAAAGCGGAGAGATATAAATATAAAGTCTCCTTCTTGGGGTTTAGAGAGCAAGGGCAAATTGGTTAGATATTTTTTTAATTCTTCAAAGGCTTGTCAGCCATTGTCCGACCATTCAAAGTCTTTCATTTGCCGCAAAGCTTTAAAGAAGGGTAAACATTTTTCAACCGATCGAAAAATAAATCAGCTTAAAGAGGCGATGTGCCTGGTCAGTTGTACTTTTTGTTTGAAGGATGCCTCATATCGAGAGTTGCTCGTATCTTTTCTAGATTGGCTTCTATCCCTCGATTAGTAATAAGGAAGTCAAGAAATTTTTTCGACGTTATTCCGAAGACATTTCGTCGGATTTAACTTCATCCGATGGTGTCGCAACATACTAAAGGCTTCTTCTAGATCTTTGATATGGTCCGATGTTTGGATGCTTTTTACCAACATGTCATCAACATAGGCCTTCATATTTCTTTCAATTTGTTTTTCAAAAATCTTGTTAATCAAGCATTAGTATATTGTTCTAGCATTTTTCAATCTAAACAGCATTACTTGGTAGTAATATAGTCATTTTTCAGTGATGAAAGCTATCTTTTTCTCGTCTTCTAGATCCATACAAATTTGATTGTAACTTGAGAAAGCGTCCATGAAACTTAGAAGCTTGTGTCCAGCTGTTGCATCGACCAATTGATCCATTCTCGTTAAAGGAAAGCTATCCTTAGGGGAGGCTTTATTAAGGTTGGTCTAATCAATACAAATTCTCCATTTTTCATTTGCTTTTAACCATTACCACGTTGGCGAGCCAATCTAGGTAATGAACTTTTCTAATGAAGCCGGCATCAATAAGCTTGCTCACTTCTTCATTGATAAGCCTTTGTTGCTCGGGGGTGAAACTTCTTTTCTTTTGCCAAACGGGCTTGTACCTTGGGTCGACCTTTAACTTATGAGTAATAACTTCCAAAAGAATTTTAGACTATCTATAACCGACCAAGCGAAGATGTCGTCATTGTGTTGGAGAAAGTCTATCAGCTTTGCTCTCATTTTGTCATTTAGTTGACTTTCGATTTCTATGACCTTTGTTGGATCTTCCTTTTCTAATGGCACCAAGATGATTTTCTCAGCTAGTTCACCATGTTGTTCCACCTCCCTCTGATCGAGTTGTTCCAGAGACATCCCACTTATCGATTGTCTGTCTTGAATTATCAAACATTGCCGAGCTATCCTTTGATCTCTTCTCATTTCTTCTATCCCGTTTTTGATTATGAATCGTATCAAAAGATGATAAGTAGATACAATTGCTCGAAATTTATTCAAAGTTGGTCGTCCTAATATGGCATTGTACGCTAAAGACGTTCGGACGACCATAAAATTGATGGAGGGTGTTTTCTGTCGGGGTTTTGTCCCAATGGTTACTGGAAATGTTATTTCTCCCTTCACCTGATTGAGTTTCCATCGAATCCCGTTAAGTGGTATTGATATTTTTTGCAACTTATCTCAAGAGAGATTTATTCTAACAAAAGCATCAGAGAGCAATACCTTAATAGAACTTCCATTATCTATCAAAATTCTTCTTACATCATAATTTGCTATAACGGCCGAAACAATAACAGGATGATCATGGGATGTTTGAATGCCCCGCAAATCATCATCAGAAAAACTAATAACATTGTTGCTCCGATGTATTTTTGGAGTGTCTTCTTCAATTCTCTCTTCTAAATTTGATCGGCAATGTATCGTGTCAACAATTCCATCTGTGGGTTGTTGGTTAGGAAGCTCCGTTCTATTCACAGTCTTTTTGGGAGCAACAACCTCAGTCCGGTCTTCTTAGCTACGGACATTTTTCTAGATATCTATGCTTGATTAGATCTTCTATTTCATCCTTCAGCTGAATACATTCTTTAGTTGTATGCCCGTGATCTCGATGGAGTCGGCAGTATTTGTTTTTGTTTCGTGATGCTGGGGGTGCTCGTATTGGTCGATTTCTTTGCAAGAAATTCTTCTCTATCTCCATCAATATTCTCTCTCGGGAGGGATAGTGGAGTATAGATGTCGAACTTGCTGGTCCAGTTCTTTAGCTTCGGACTTCTTCGTCGAGCTTGAGCATTATCATTATTGAAGGGTCGCGAATCATCATTCTTCTGATTCTTCTTTTTAATATTGATTTTCCTTCAGCTTGGCATTGACTGGCAACCTATTCTTTGGCTAGCGCATATTTTTGTGTGCATACCAATAACTCCGAATAATTGGTAGAAAATTTCTTGTTCAAGAAAAAAGTAAATCTGGATGATCGAAGGCTCTTCTTCATTGCTGATATGGCTACATGTTCATTGAGATATGGGATCTCAAGATGGCAGAATTAAAGCGAGCCATGTACTCTTTCAAGGTTTCTCCTTCATTTTGCTGGACAAAGAAAAGACTGTCTGAATTCCGTGGCATCTTTCTATATGTCTTGAAATGAGCTATAAATTATCTTTCTAGTTGATCGAAGGAATAGATGGTACCTGATTTGAGGCTCGAATACCACATCTATGCAGCCTTTTTCATAGTTGCTGGGAAGGCAATACAGTGAAGGGAATCACTTGCACCTTGAATCATCATATGGGCTTTGAAATTGCCCAAGCGGTCCAACGGGTCCATAGTTCCATCATAAGGTTCTAGTTTTGGTATTTTGAAGTGAGGCGGGATCAACTCTTCCATAATTCGTTGAGAAAATGGAAGTCGAGAATCATATGCAACAAGTCGTTCATCGCTTTTTCGTTTGTCGTCGAGCTTTGCAATTTGTAGCTCTAGTTTTTAGAATTTCTTTTCATAATCGTGCCATCGAACTCCCCTACCTTGTCGAGTACTTTTCAGAGTAGAGTTCTTTGAAGATTCGAAAAAGGATCTCGGATGTTTCCTTTTGAGTTGGCTTTCCTCATGTTCATTGTGTCGAAAATTTTGCCATATGGAGGATCGTTGATCCAGTGAACGTCGATATTGGGAATATCGACTTGACTCTTGGCACCGAATGTCTCTCAAAGGAGGTGTCGGCTGAGTTTAGAGGCAATTGGTTGCTATTGGCCGCTAATCGCTGCTTCCTAAAGATTATGAACAGTGACAGTTAAAACATCTATCTTGTTCAAAAGGATATCAATTTGCCGTTGCTCTACGTTCATTGTGGGAGGTACATTATTGTTCTCCAAAGGAGGATTTGGCGTGTCATTTTTTTTAGATGGCTGACAATCCTTACTGGTTGAAGCATTCTGTCTCTTTCCTTTTACAATCTTCTCTAAATTTTTTTTCCCAATTAGGAGGTGAGATACTTTTCCTTCCCCTACCTGGCCCGCCAATCTGTTGACACTGAACTTCGGTGGCCAACCCTCATCGTCAGGATCTACCTGCCGGTCGTCTCGAGTATTTGCAAAATAAGTCCCTGATCGAAAGTTTTCTGGGAAAGGACTTTTCGATGCTTAAATCAATGAGTTCAGGCTAACAGATGGAGAATCTTAAAGAAATTTTTGGGTGTCAGTTTTTCTCAAGCTTTTTCTTATCCTCGGAGGTCCCCTCTTACCAGTATTTATAGGCATTTATCTCAACAAAATTCGGTTGGGAGAAATCTCTTGCAGTTAATCTCAATGTCATCTTGTTGGAACTAACTTATTCTTATTACAACGGGTGGCTGTTACGACGATATTCTTATTATGACATCTATCTTCTTTTGCCATTTTTATTGAATATTTTTCTTCTTTATCGATCCATTTGTTAGTGGTCCACCCGATGTCATTCTGAATTGAGTTGGTCGGACTTTACTTCTTAGAAACGAGTTGATCGGATTGTTGTGCTTCCTAGATGAGTCGGTTGGATTTTATATTGCTGGCTGTTGGTTTTTTGGTCTTTAGCCTTTTACCAATCAGACTTTTTGGTCTTTAGCCTTTTACCAATCAGTCTGACTGAACTACCATAACTGTACCATTTGGTGGACTTTTGGATATGGATCTGCATTTTATGGAGCCACTAATCTGGCTACATTGATCGTTTGGTACTGCTAGAATTCCATAATTTGCCTTCTTTGGATGTAATAATGAACTTGTGTGTGTTTAATTTACTTTTTCGCATTGTTGTCCCCACATGGTGGACAGTTAGGCTGATGCTTGTGTTAGAATATGTTCAAACTTGTGTCATAAAACCAAGAACGTGTGTTAAAAATCAATAATGTCATATTCTTTCCTTTATTTTTGTGTTGTCCAGAATAGTTGGATTGGATGAAAGCAACTAAAGTTTGTCTGGACCAGTATTTGGCAGAATTAAATGGATACTGTTTTGCATGAAATTGACCATGTCTGACAAGAACTAGGGTAAATTGATCATTTGAGTGGTGGTCTGGTTTATTGTGGTTATGTTAGACAAGGCAGATGCATACCTCTGAAGCAGGCACTTCAACAATATTTTAGATCTTTTGCTGATATAGGTTGATTGTAAAGAATTACACTTTTCATTATCATGTGGAAGAAAATGGTGACATGTGCAGACCTTTCCAAGGTTAGATGATTATTTTGAACAAAATTGTATCCGTGCATGTTTCTAAGGGAACAGTCATCATCACAGGATAGTGACTTTAAGTATCCTTGTCATGGCTTTATGTAATTCTTTGTAAATCTAGTCGCACTTCTATGAAACTAATAATTTGACATTTAAACAAAATGATTTGAGATTTTTGCATGGCATCAAGTGCAAAATATTTACATAATTGGGAGATCACATCATCAGGCGCTTCTGGTAGAAGTTAATGGTGGGGCCTAGTTGAGGGTGTTGCAGTATTTTCCCCCTTCCAATAGGTGATTTCCATCACTACCAACATGATGCGGCTTCAACTTCCTATTTCATAAAATTACTGGCTAGAATTCTTTATCTTGGTAACATAAATTATGAAACCTTTATGTTGTATGTGGTAGTTGGAAAATGGGGAGGGGATGAGCTAGCAATATCTTTTCCATTCCTTTCACTCAAAATTACTGCCATCATTTGTGATCTTTGGTGGCTTGATAGTTTGCATGCATGCCTCTTGTAAGTGTTGAATTAACGTGCATTTTATTTGACTTTACAAGGCCACTTGACATTGGACAGTGAATAATAGCAAAAAACAAATTGCAAGTGTTCAAAAGAGTTAAGATTTGAGCATAAGAGCAAATTTCAATCTTTCATTTCCTTTACTTGTTATCATGACATAAGCTTTTTTGCATTGTCATGTATCATTATTTTTATTTGTTCTATTGTACCTATTGCTGTTTAGGGTTCTATTGGATTACTTCTTGTTGTGTGCATCATTGTTTAAACTTGTGTTTTCTTACTGGGTATTTTAATAGCTTGACCATAACAGTATTTTCTGGATGTGGGTACATATCTGATATATCTACTGGATAAGATTTGGGCTTCTTTCTTAAATCTCATCAATGTTTTGCCATGCAATTTTCTAGTGACAAATTTCCTTGTTTTCATCTTGTAGAATTGATTCCTCTGTAGTTGCAATGTCTTCAGCAATTCAAGCATATCTTCCTGCTACCACTGATTCAATTGCACAGGCCCTAGAGGCAAAAGATCCTTCTGAGTCTATTTCTATTCTCTACCGTGTTCTTGAAAACCCTGCATCTTCCCCAGAAGCATTGCGAATTAAAGAACAGGCAATTTCAAATCTCACAGAACTACTCACACAAGAAAGGAAAGCTGAAGAGTTGAGAACTCTTCTGACCCAACTCAGACCCTTCTTCTCTTTAATCCCCAAGGCAAAAACTGCAAAAATTGTGAGAGGGATCATAGATGCAGTTGCCAAGATACCAGGAACCTCCGATCTGCAAATCTCTCTCTGCAAGGAGATGGTGGAATGGACCCGTGCAGAAAAGCGTACATTTCTCAGGCAACGAGTTGAGGCAAGGCTTGCAGCTCTCTTAATGGAAAACAAAGAATATTCAGAAGCTCTAACTCTTCTTACTGGCCTGATTAAGGAGGTTAGAAGATTGGATGATAAACTACTTCTGGTGGACATTGATCTTTTAGAAAGCAAGCTTCATTTTTCACTAAGAAATTTGCCGAAAGCCAAAGCTGCATTAACTGCAGCAAGAACAGCTGCTAATGCCATTTATGTCCCTCCAGCACAGCAGGGAACAATAGATCTTCAGAGTGGGATACTTCATGCAGAAGAGAAGGACTATAAAACTGCGTACAGCTACTTCTTCGAAGCATTTGAAGCTTTCAATGCACTTGAGGATCCTCGTGCAGTTTTTAGCCTTAAATACATGCTGCTGTGCAAGATTATGGTTAACCAGGCTGATGATGTTGCAGGCATCATCTCTTCCAAGGCTGGTTTGCATTATGTGGGTCCTGATTTGGATGCTATGAAAGCTGTTGCCGATGCACACTCGAAACGGTCATTAAAACTCTTTGAAACTGCTCTCCGAGATTACAGGTCTCAGTTGGAGGAAGACCCAATCGTTCACAGACATCTATCATCTTTGTATGATACCCTCTTGGAGCAGAATCTGTGCAGGTTGATCGAGCCTTACTCAAGGGTGGAGATTGCACATGTTGCAGGGATGATTGAGTTGCCTGTGGATCATGTGGAGAAGAAGCTTTCTCAGATGATACTTGATAAGAAGTTTGCAGGGACTCTTGATCAGGGTGCTGGTTGCCTTATAATCTTTGAAGATCCGAAGCCCGATGCTATTTTTCCTGCAACACTAGAAACAATTGCCAACATTGGCAAGGTCGTGGACAGTCTTTATGTGAGGTCAGCTCGGATCATGGCCTGAGCTTTTGGTGTTTCCCTCTTTCTCGGACCACTTTGTCTTTTCAGGCTTTCTTAGTCAATGCATGAAATGCTAATGGATAATTGATATTTGGTTTCTTTTAGCCTTTTCCTTGTTCAGTAACAATTATGACTTATTATGTTCTCTCAAAGATGATTTTCCTTTATATCTCTGATGAGCTGTGAAATGTGGACTTCAGATGTAGGAACTGAGAATGACTACTGAAATTGGTCTGCCGTAGGAATCAAACATGATAGTTTCTTAAACGAAGCTATGTTCTATGTTGTTTTTAGTGGGGGGGGGGGGGGGGGGGGGTGGTTATTTGTTTGTCTCATGCTTGTCAAAGAGAATAAAAGAAAAGGTGGCACTTTGTTGTGTTGTATTGGTTCCATTTATCTGCTTTAATTGTCATGGTTCAGAATATAATCGATTGTGCCAAAATTAAATCATAGTCGGTCTTCACTCAGGATGTGCAACCAATAATACACCACGTCAGATGGGTTAGAGTGGGAATTTAGTTTGTCAAGGAGAAGAAGAAATTGATAAAATAAAATAACGTTTTCTTCCATATTCGGTACCATTCCGGGGAGTAAGGGCGCAAGCAGTTTGGAAAACATCCGTTCAGATCTAATTTCATACATAAATCAATCCAGAAATATAATATACACATCTAGCATATCCATAAATAAATAAACTATTTGACTCGTATTTGGATATCTAATTTTATTTATAATTTTCTTTAATTTATATAACACTAATATTTTTTTAAAATAAAATAATTATAATAATATATTATTTACTTAATTTATCTTTTATGCATTGATATTTTTGATTATATCTTTTTAATTTATATCCATATTTTCAGCATCTAAAATATATCCATATCGATTTTAAATAAATATAAATATAAACTTTTATATCTAATTATTATCCATCTGTATCTATATTTACCTAGTATAAATAGATACATATATCAATATATTAATATCCAATAATATGATCCATTTCCAGCCCTACTAGCAGGCAATGGATATGGTTCCCGTATTTGTACAAGTCTACTTTAGTTGTTCCATGCTGATGGACAATTAACCGCCACTTAGAAGAAGCATTCCACTTCTCACCGTTAGGACTTGGGACAGGCTTTCTAACAAAATAATTGTCATCCTCATCATGTGACACATAAGCTTAATTGAAAATTTTAAAAAAAGCCATTTACAAGAAGAGGTACTCGAGTTCAAAATAGACACAGGTTTTCAATAGTAGCTTAATGTCAATACATCAATAAAACTAGACTGGTTTGACATGATTGAATAAAACATCATCTTTGTATATCTTAGCTATAAAATCAACATTTGCGCTTTGACTCTAATTCTGAAAAACAAATGGGGATCAAAATAAATCGACTGACCTCATTAAAATTTGAAGACAAATGAATTGATATTTATACAAAACACTGCACATACAAATAGTAGGAGGGGACATGAACCGGGTGTTGAACCGAGTGGATTGCTTAACAATAAGTGAAGAACCACTAGTAAGGAAACCTTGATTGTTTCAGATAACCGTACCTTGTATTAAAAATCTTCAAAAAATTGGAAAAAATAAACCTTGGTTGGTTGGCCATCTCGAAACACATCCATCTCTCAATAAGAGCAAAAGAATAATTTGCTAACAGAAATTCCACACTAACCGGATAAGAATGAACTGCTACGACAAACAGAACTGAGAACTTCAAAAGTAAACAGGCAGAGAAAAGTTAATGAAGATAGAACAGCTAGTCCTTCAGGACAAAATACTGAAGCCACACGCTGATACCTTCTGGAAAATGAGGCTGGTCAAACATGCATCAACACAGTTGCAGAACACTGCGTATAGTTACTTGATCTCAGGTTTGCATCCATGTAAGAAACAATATAATACAGAGAGGTACGAAATTGAACCAATGACAATACAAAATCCATGTTAGCAACCCTGCCTTTAAGTATATATTAAGCAAAGCAAAACAGCATGAGAAACTGTTGGAAAAAACAGGAGTTGGCATGCCTACATGACCGAATATATATACGATGTTAATAAGCCCATGGTCTCTAAAATGCACAACTCAAGTGCACATTGATCTTGGATAGATTTCATGTTGCATGACCATTGAAGCTTTCTTGTGCTGATGCAGGAAACTGGCAAATGATTTCAGTCAATTGCCAGAGGAAAAAATCAATGCAATCTGCAGACAGACATTATCTGTGACACATCCAAAATCTCAAGAATTTGGTTACTTGCATCTATATTTTAACAACAACATTCTGCATGGAGCTCTTCCTCACAACTCCTCTCAAACACAACTCACTTAGCAACTCTAAGGCCTCCTTAGACATCCCTTCATAAGCCAGACCTTCAATGAGAATAGTGTAGGTCGATTCATTGGGCATGCACCCCTTTGACACCATATAAGCAAATAAATCAATAGCACGATCTGTCTGCCGGGCTTTGCAGAGTCCCAAAATCACTGAATTATAAATTATTGCATTTGGTCTGATACCCAATTTTTCCAGTTCATTAAATATCTTGATTGCCTCATTGATCTTACCCTCCCTGCTGAGACCAGCAACAAGTGATGAATAGGTTATAATATCAGGATGGAGACCCTTTCCGACCATCTCCTTCAAAATCTCCAAAGCCTTTTCAGTACTTCCAGCCTTTGAAAGCCCATCGATGACAGTGTTATATGTAATCAGGACAGGAGTACAGCCCTTGCTCCCAAGCTCATGAAGCATGTCAACAGCAACATCAACCTTTCCATCCTTGCACATAGCAGTGAGCAAAGTGTTGTATGTCACGATGTCCGGGTAACACCCCCTTGACACCATTATATCCAAATACTCAATAGCCCTCTCCATCTTCTTCTCCTTACAAAACCCATGCAGCAATGGGTTGTAGCTCAACGAATTTGGCGTGCACCCATTCTCCGGCATCTTCTCCAACACATCGATTGCACGCCCCAACAACCCTTTCCTGCACAAGAAATTGATCAGAATATTGAAAGTCACCACACTGGGGGAGCAACCCTTCCGAACCATGTCGGCCAACAGCTTCTCAGCATCCATCCACCGCCCTGTGCTGCACATACTTCTTAAGATAATATTGTGGCTTATAACATTTGGGTTACACCCGTACGATGGCATATTGTTCAAGAACTTGATTGCCTCATCCAATCTCCCTTCCTTGCAAATCCCATTGATCAAAACATTATAAGTGACGACATCGGGCGTGCTACCTTTTGCCCTCATCTCGTCCAAAAGCTTCATCGCCTGGCCAACGCCACTATCCTTGCATGTAGCCTCGATTAAAATAGTGTAAGTGAAGACATCAGGAGTGCAGCCCCTCTGGAGCATACCATCAAGCACCTCAAGTGCTTTCTTAAGCTTCCCTCTCTCGCACAGGCACTGGAAGATGGTGTTGTAGGTGACGACATCGGGGGCGACGCTCATCCGGTTGACAAGACGGAGGGCGTTGTCGGTCTCGCCGGACTTGCAGTACCCGCCGATCATGACATTGTAGGTGATGACGTCGAGGGGGGCGCCGGAATTCTCGACGATGGCGAGCACCTGGGCGGCCTTCTCGGTCTTGCCGGCGCGACAGAAGCCACGGATAAGGCTGGTGCAGGGGATGACGTCGGGGACGGCGCCCCGGCCCGCCATTCTCTCGAGAAAGGCGAGGCCTTTCTCCAATTCCCCGCTCCGGACGAGCCGGCGGAGTTCGTCGCTGCTTTTGAAGGCGTCGAAGTCGTCGGAAGGCCTCCCGTTGGTGAAGCGGTCGTTCCAGGTTCTGGAGCGCGCGGCGGCGGCGCCGGAGACGGCGGAGATAGCTCTAACTCGGGGTTTTCTCCGGGTGGGCCTGGTGGTTTTGGGGAGGGATTCGAAGCCGAGGAAAGAACTGAGAGAAGGGGTGGAGGGGATTGAGATGGGATAGAGGAGAATCCTGACCCTAGAATTGGGTGGGAATGGGGTTTTGAAGGGATTTGAGGGCGCCAAAACATCCATTCTATGGGGAGGGGGAGCTCACCCGCCGTGTTCTTCTCTCTTGTGGTGGAGGTTTTATCGATAGGTGAAACCAAGGATAACGTTGGATAAGAGTGGGAGAGGAGTCGAGAGATGGGGAGGTGGGGGTTTAGGGTTTTGGAGCGAAACAAGAAAAGAGGGATGGGGTGGGAGGTGGCCAGGTGGTAGGGGAACTAAAGAAGTGGCCAGCCTTGATATTTGGTAGCGGCTCGCCCTGGCGACCAAGTGCCATGGAACAGTTTACATCGACGCCTGTCGGGGGACATCGTATCTCATCCAGCTACGGCATTCCTATCGAGACTTCGGGCCGGATTTGGCCCCAAAATTCTTCATAAATCCAAGTTCAAGCCCGGTCCGAATCCGGTTGGACCAGAACGAATTATCTGTTTGGGCCATAACCTGAACCTGATTAATAACTTTGGACCAGAACGAATTATCCGTTTGGGCCATAACCTGAACCTGATTAATAACTCTTTGTATCGATGTTCGGTATTATTTGTACATCTACATTTCTACATCGTCTATTTTGTCAGCTTGAGTTGTAATAGGCAATTGATATAAATAAATAAATAAACAGCTGTTTGAATGTATTATCCAACTTTTACTTACCCTTAACCTCTTCTCGCATTAATGATGATCATACTGACATGCTAAAGAAAGCACTCCACATCTCTTTACTAACATTTTCTCTGGTTGCTCCATCCCTTGAACGGTATAGTTCCATGACCATCAGGATAAGATTTTTAATGGTACTCAACGCCAATGCGAGCTAAGAAACCATCCATTGATATTATTTTTGTAACCTTAAGCCTATCAGAGATTTTTTTTTTTTTTTTTTTTTTTTTTTTTTTTTTTTTTTTTTTTTTTTAACTCAACGCCAATGCGAGCTAAGAAACCATCCATTGATATTATTTTTACAACCTTAAGCCTATCAGAGTTTTTTTTTTTTTTTAACTCAACGCCAATGCGAGCTAAGAAACCATCCATTGATATTATTTTTGCAACCTTAAGCCTATCAAATTTTTTTTTTTTTTTTTTTTTTTAAACTCAACGCCAATGCGAGCTAAGAAACCATCCATTAATATTATTTTTGCAACCTTAAGCCTATCAGGGTATCTTTCTTTCTTTCTTTTCTTTTTTTTTTTTTTTCAGAGTATTTTTTTAAAAAAAAAAAAAAAAAAAAAAAAAAAAAAAAAAAAAAAAAAAAAAAAAAAACAACGCCAATGCGAGCTAAGAAACCATCCATTGATATTATTTTTGCAACCTTTAGCCTATCAGAGTTTTTTTTTTTTAAAAAAAAAAAAAAAAAAAAAAAAAAAAAAAAAAAAAAAACTAAAAAAGAGTCATTTTTAAAGGAGATTACATGCATATGATGAAGACCATGATACATGATTAGGGCTTCGGAAAATAATCATAAGCTTCAAATAAATAGACACAACCAATAGAAAAAAAATGGCTGCTGTACCTGTCTTGGGTACATGGCAAGCTGTTGACTCACCATCACAGGATGGTAATTGACGTGCCGCTACGATGTATATTTCTATATGGTTTTAAGGACGGTACGTTACCCATGATGTTAGGTCTTTTTGTTTCGGTGTATGAAGTACCTGTATAACACTATCTATAACATCAGGCTAATAGTCCTCCTAGTACACTGGTTTCTAGTTTGTATGATAGAATCGTAATAGTTTATTCATCTTAACGAAGCATACTACAACAAATAATGTAATTGGCAATCACATAAATCATCACAAAAATATATATATATATATATTTGGTTGCTAAAAATTTTTATCAATCAAAAAAATTGGCCACTAATTTGGTCGTGAAAACACGTTTAGCTACCAATTTCCAGTTTGGTTGGGAAATCTTGATATAAGGACATCAAATTTATATTGAGTGGTAAAATCTCACAACTAACATTGGGATCATGCCTTTATCCCAAATCAATGTAATAACGCTTTAACCCAAGCACTTGCAACTCGATTAAGTAGGCAGAGCGACTGTCAGATCAAAGTTATAACACAGATAACTAGGTAGAGCAAAGGTTTCAACGCTTCTACAATCTCTAAAATGAGTATTTATGAGTTTATACCTCGATTCAAACATGAGGCCATTATTGCTTCGGAGTTTTGAAGATATGGAGTAAAGAATTGATTAAATTCATGATCGAGCGCTATCAGCTGACAAATTTTGAGGGAGAGCTTCTCTGACCATCGCTTTGGCTGAGTGGGACTACGAATAGAAAATTGCACGCTTTCAGTTCAGATGGTACTAAATCTGATAATCCATCCAAAGATTACACAGGTTTCGTAGAAGCACCATCACTACCGTATAACTTTCACACCCCGAGTTAAAAGTTTTACAGCAGAAGGCACAAAACCCCATAAAAGATTAATACAATCAGAAATAGACCTTTACATGCCTCTCTCATTCTTATTTACAGGCTACATATTGTATGCAGTGTCGAAGATTACCGTATAGATTAAATTCGTCTATTCTTATCTCCATTCGACGAATGTCTTATGACATTATCATCAAAATTGTTTCCCTCCTTATGTCATCGTATATCAGAAATGGTATGCCTGACATAAACAATCGATGCAGTCATGAAGTAATTGAAAAGTACCTCAAAATCTTGCATGGTATTTTTTTTTATCCTTGTCATGACCTTTATTCCACCTACTCGAAATCAGGTGTGCTTTTAGATCTTTTTATCCTTCCAAAATAGAAGGCAATTATTTGGACATGCATATATCCTTTTATAATATAGATCCAAGTCATTGACTCCCAATCAAGTCCCTTTAATAATTTTTGGACATCATAATAACTTAATAGAAGCAACTCTCCTGGACAGCTGGCCTTTCAAAAATGCGAGCATTGACCATGTACCACGTATCTTCGTATGTAATAACTTTATTACAACAGATAATAGAGAGTACTTCTTACAAGCTAGATAAACGTTACTGTGTGCATGCATCTTTTAATAGATGTTCGAATCTGTTGTTTACAAGCATGGTACTTTATCTTCAGCCTCTTATCTCGGGATGGGATGCTGATGTTATGATCCCTCTTCTACATCTACAAAATACTGATAAATCTATTAAATATTTTATTTTAAATATTAAAATAAATATTAATTAATCTATATTTATTAAGGATTGATATTTTTATCAGTATTTTTTGTAGAAAATGAATTTATCTAAAAAAATTTAATTTTTGAAATTCAACAATGTAAATGATGTTCAGGTCGGAGTTCGAACAGAAAAATAGCGGAAGTACAGCTAATGCTCCAAGTAAAGAGCTATCCAGTGGCTATGAAGTGGGATCCAACGACCTACCATTTTTCCCAAACTAATGAAGGGCTACCCAGGAGCATTAAGTGATAAAGCTTGTTTTATTGAGGCATCACACGGCTGAGAGAATTTGTGGACGGAATCCAACAGAAGACTAATGACACATTTAATCAAGGAGCGTTGGCGGGTGCTGGGAGCTTTTCCTCACCTTGATTCTTGATCCAACGAACCTGGGAACTGGGCGTTGAATTCCCCAAATCTTGTGACTGGTGGACAGCAGGAAGCATACAGAATGTGGCGTGGGTATGATGAAGAATGTTGGGCGTGCATTAATTGTTAACACGGCTGCCCACCAACATGTATTAATTGTTAGTTGTTAAGCTTATGTGGAATAGAAGCTGGGAACTCTTCAATGCAAGATTCCAACGGCCACTCTTTCTCCCACTTGCTTAAGGAACGTGGCATCGTGGATTTTAAAAGACCTGGTGTGAGGACCGGTTTTTTGGGCTGGATTTGGGCTGAAGTCGGCGGTCCTTGCCGACTTCAGTTCAAAATTTCTATGATTGGAAGATCGGATTTTTCGACGAGAAATCCGGACAAATCCGACGACGCCGCCGGAGAGGGGGGGTGAGATAAGGTTTCTTCCTCGGATTTAAAGGGACTGGGGATTACCTCTGTCGATCCAGGAGTATCTTCCTGTGGTGGAGCGACGACGGTTCTTCGAGTGCCCTTGCCCTCGCCGGAACGCCCTTCGCCGGAGGTCGTGCGATCGGAGTCGCCCTCGCCGGTAAGTCCTCTCTCCCTGGTATGGACAGTGAATGTTCGTGCGGCTCGACGGAGGGGAGAATCCGGTTGATTTTCCTCTCCGTTGAAGCCTTGGATTGTGGCCGGCAGTGAGAAAGCCACCGCCGGACTCCTCCTCTCCGGCAACCGTCTTGGGCGGCCGATCGCGGGGATTGCCACCGTCCCTTCGCTTGCTTGGGGGGGGAGAGTGGAGGAGGGAGAGATGGATTTTGGTCGGCCGAGAGGTGCTGTTGCAGGCGACAGTCTCCGGCTCGGTGCTCGCCGGCTGTCGGTCGGACGGCCACCGTAGGGGTCGCCGGACTCTCTTCCTTCTCCGGCGTGAGCACCGTGATGGTCGGACGGGAGGATCGCCGTCGATCCTCCCTGCTTCTCCCATGGGGTCGGGCAATGCCATGGCCGATGAAGGCTGGGGCTCGGTTTGATCAGGCTTGGCTGGGCCAAGCCTATTATGGGCCGGGCATAGCTGGGCCAGGCCGGGCTGGGCCGGGCTTGGCTGGGCCGGGCCGGGCTGGGCTGGGCTTGGCTGGGCCGGGCCTCGTTGGGCCGGACTTGGTTGAGCCATGCCTTGTTGGGCTAGGCCTTTTACCTTGAATGGGCCAACCCAGTACCAGCAAGAAGGAAGGTATTGTTTGGGGTTGCCCCAAGGGATTTATTTTATTTTAAAATTAATGATATTAAATAATAAACAAAATAAATTGTGATGCAGGATCGTCATCCTCCTTGGAAATCAGGATTAGTGCTGAGTTGGTGAAACTGTAAGTTATCACTCACCGATAAAATTTTGCCATGCACGTTGTGAACCCATTATTTGACATGTTATGAATTTTATTGTTATATTCATGCTACATACACATATCTTGATGCATTATGAAATTTAACCATAAACTAAGATGTAACGAGTCATGGGGTGAGTTGGTTGTAATTGCTCCCTAGTCCGACTATGATCACACGAGGATCTAGACTCCTTTTGGGCCTCCAGCGGGGCTATCGCTGGCACATGACCGATGTGCGGTATGTGACACAGGAGTTGTTATTTTATTCTAGCACATGCTGGGAAGCATGTCCCTCGTGTGATACTCAGAGCTAGATTCCTTTTGGGCCTCCAGCGGGGCTATCGCTGGCACATGACCGATGTGCGGCATGTGACACAGGGTCTAGGCTCTTTTGGGGCGAGCCACGGGCCGATCGTGGCCATAGTGTGAGGGACTAAGTGAGTGTGTTCGGATGGCCATCCTAAAATTTGTATTCTGTCAGAAAAATAAATAAAAAGGCTAATATTAGGAAATGGCTTATATATTTTGGTTGCTCCTATGTATGGAATTACTCTAGATTCATGGTAAAATATATATTTGTGACATGTGATGACTTACTGAGTTTAAGGGAAACTCATTCTTTTCCCTTGCATTTTTTTTCAGGATCAGAGGAACATATGGGCCAAGGATTCAATCAGTGAGGCATAGGATCTAGTGGACACTATCATCATTATTTTTTTTGTTTTATTTATTTCATGAAATTAGATTATGATAAATGTATGACGGTTGGTTTATGACAATTGAATCTACTTGTCTACTTTTTCTTAATTAATATAATGCCTGGTACTCATTTTTTTGTAAGAAATGATTGGTACAGGCCTGGTATGTTCTTGGGAAATATTGAATTCCCAGAACATACGGCCGTCTGTTGCACTTCTGGCCCTGGTCTTGGGTTTGGGGCGCGACAGATTTAGTGGTATTAGAGCCAGGCTTGTCTCAAAACTAAAATGTTTTAGATAGTGAGAGCGGGGTAGAGATGATTAGGGCAAGTTTAAATTAATAAAGTACAAGTAAGGTCATATTATTTAACTAACTAACATTTATGCTATAGGTTTAATGGCTCGGACCCGATCCATGAGGACATCGAATCAAAATGATCATGCGTCTCGAGCTCATGATACCTCGCAGGCAGCGGGTCCATCACGGACGGCCGGCGCTTACATGACTCGTAGCCTATCACCTGATCAGGGCGAGAGTCGAGCAGTTAGTCCTCCTCCTCTGCAGCATGACATGAGGACAGCCAATTCTGATGGTCAGGTGGTAGGTCTTATCCAGGCTCTAACTGGACTTGTGCAGGAATTGAGGCAGCAGGGGAATAGGGGTGGTCAGTCATCTAAAATGGATCGGGGGATCACTGAATTTAAGAAGTTGGCGCCTCCTACATTTGAGGGTTCTACTGAACCTACTGAATCCTTGAAGTGGCTGAAAGAAATGGAGAAGGTCTTTGTCAGCATGGACTGCACGGATCGGGAAAAAGTTCGCTTTGCAGCTTATCAACTGCAAGGCGAAGCTTCGAAATGGTGGGATGCTGTCAGAAGACAATATGGCAATGAAGAGCCGATAACTTGGGATATTTTTCACCAAGAGTTTTTGGATATGTATTTTCCTGAAAGTCTCAGATTTGAGAAGGAGAGTGAATTTACCAGATTAATACAAGGAGGCTTGACCGTGACACAATATGAAGCCAAGTTTATTGAACTGTCCCGCTTTGCTCCGGAGTTGGTGGCCACGGACTATATCAAGGCACGGAGATTTGAGAAAGGACTTAAACCCAGGATTCGTGCTGGAGTAAGACCCATGCAGCTGGCCTCATACCGGGACGTCGTTAGTAAAGCAAAAATTGTAGAGCAAGAGGTTGATAATATGCAACAGGAGAGGGAACGGCAGCTGAGGAAGAGATCCAGACCTGATAGGCAGCGAGGGAACCAACACTCTGGCAAACAACCTAGACAGAGGGGAAATCAAAGGCAAGATCCAGGCTCTCAGCAGGGTAATGGTCCTCGTTGCAGGAGATGTCAAGGTTTTCATCTAGAGCAGGATTGTCGTTGGTTTTCTGGGGCTTGTTTTAATTGTGGTCAGCAGGGCCACAAAGCTATGAATTGCCCACGTTCTCAGAATCCTGGAAATCAGTATACCTTTCAGAATGCACCGCGACCGCCAGCACCTCCTCCTTCAAATGTACCAGCTTTTATCCAAGGACAACCTATAGCTTATGGATCTGGTGAGCGCCAGAAGCAGAAGACCCAGGCTCGTGTGTATGCTCTATCTCAGCAAGATGCTCAGGCATCGAATGCTGTGGTGACAGGTAATTTCGCAAGTTTTTTTTATTTATTGATTTAATTGAGTGCAAATAATTATAAGTAAGAATTATCTGGTAGGTACCATCAAAGTAGTCTCTTCATATGCCCGTGTTTTATTTGATTCCGGAGCAACACACTCTTTTATCTCAACGGATTTGCTAAGAAGGCTGGTATGGAACCAGTACCTCTAAATTTCGAGATCGGAGTATCCATTCCAAATGGGGGCATTATCATGGTCAACATGATTTGTCCATCCTGCACTCTAAGCATTGGAAACCATGAATTTTCATCCGATCTAATGGTATTGGAAATGGAAGAGTTTGATATTATTTTGGGAATGGATTGGCTAGCTTCTTATCATGCCACAGTAGATTGTTTCGGGAAGAGAGTAGTTTTCTACCCTCCAGGTCAGGAACCTTTTGGTTTTTTTGGCGGTGAAGGGAAGACCCCTACGAGAATGATTATAGCTATGCAAGCTAATCGGATGCTGAGGCAAGGTTGTGCAGGATATTTGGCCAATATTATGGATCTCCAGCAAGAAGGAGAAGGGTTGGAAAATATTCCTATTGTGAAAGAATTTTCGGATGTATTTCCAGATGAATTGCCGGGATTACCTCCTGACAGAGAGATGGAATTTTCTATTGATCTCTTACCTAATGCAGAACCTATGTCTAAAGCTCCCTATAGAATGGCACCAGCTGAATTGAAAGAACTCAAGGAACAACTCCAGGATCTGCTCGATAAGGGATTCATCAGGCCGAGTGTTTCACCATGGGGTGCTCCGGTACTGTTTGTCAGGAAGAAGGATGGGAGTCTGAGGTTGTGTATTGATTATCGAGAATTGAACAAGTTGACAATTCGAAATAAGTATCCCCTTCCCAGAATTGATGATCTTTTTGACCAGTTGCAAGGCGCTCAGGTGTTCTCAAAAATCGACTTGCGGTCCGGATACTATCAGTTGAAAATTAAGAATGAAGACATATCCAAAACAGCCTTTCGAACTAGATATGGGCATTATGAATTTCTGGTGATGCCTTTCGGACTGATGAATGCTCCGGCAGCTTTCATGGACATGATGAACAGGATATTCAAATCATATTTGGATCAGTGTGTAGTAGTTTTTATTGATGACATTCTAGTTTATTCCAAGAATCCGGAGGAGCATGAAAAATATTTAAGGAAAATCTTACAAATACTAAGGGAGCAGAGATTGTATGCAAAGCTGAAGAAATGTTAATTCTGGCTTGATAATATTTCTTTTCTTGGCCACACAGTCTCTAAGGAAGGGATATCTGTTGATCCAGCAAAGATTGAAGCAATTGTTGAATGGAATAGACCAACTAATGTGACAGAAGTCCGTAGTTTCCTGGGTCTAGCTGGTTATTACCGAAGGTTTGTGGAGGGATTTTCCCGTATAGCCTTGCCACTGACCCAGCTAACCCATAAAGGGATTAAATTTGTTTGGTTTGATGATTGTGAGAAAAGCTTCCAAGAGTTAAAGAAGCGCTTGGTATCAGCTCCTATTCTTACCTTACCAACTGAAAGTGAGGGTTTTTCTATTTACAGTGATGCCTCCAGAAAAGGGTTAGGATGTGTTCTTATGCAGAGGGAGAAGGTGGTGGCCTACGCATCTAGGCAGCTTAAAACACATGAATTAAACTACCCTACTCATGATTTGGAGCTAGCTGCTGTAGTCTTTGCCCTGAAAATTTGGAGACATTACCTGTATGGTGTATCTTGTGAAATTTTTACTGATCATAAAAGTCTTAAGTATTTATTTACTCAGAAAGAGTTAAACTTGAGGCAAAGGAGATGGTTGGAGCTGATCAAAGACTATGATTTGAAAATAAGTTATCATCCGGGAAAAGCAAATGTAGTGGCTGATGCGTTGAGCAGAAAGGCCGGGGGTAGCTTGGCAACCTCAATCACTTCTCAAGGAGAAATTCTTCATGATCTTGGAAAGCTGAGTTTGGAGATCCAGATGCATAACTCTACATTCTCACTTGCTACTCTTAAGATACAATCTACCCTGATCGATAGAATTAAGGCATCACAGATGAGTGATTCAGAATTTCAAAAGATTAGAGAGAAAATACAATCTGGGATAATCTCAGAATTCTGAATTCATGAGGATGGATCCTTAAGATTTGGAAACAGGTTGTGTGTTCCAGGGGATGAAAGTCTAAAGAAGGAAATCTTGGTCGATGCCCACAATGCTATTTATACTATTCACCCTGGAAGCACAAAGATGTATAGAGATCTTAAGGAGAACTTCTGGTGGAAAGGTATGAAAAGGGAAATAGCCATGTTTGTGGCTCAATGCTTAACTTGTCAGCAAATAAAGGCTGAGCATCAGAGACCAGCAGGACCTCTACAACCCCTAGCTATCCCTGTATGGAAATGGGAGAATGTCACAATGGACTTTGTTTCAGGATTGCCAAGGACTCTCAGAGGATTTGATGCTATTTGGGTTGTAGATCGATTGACAAAGTCAGCTCATTTTCTACCTATCAAGGTCAATTTCTCCATGGAAAGGCTAGCAAAATTATATATCGATGAGATTGTTAGATTGCATGGTATTCCTGTATCAATTGTATCTGATAGGGACACTAGATTTGTTTCTCAATTTTGGAGGAGTTTGCATCAAGCTATGAAAACCAAGCTGGAGTTTAGTACGGCCTTTCATCCTCAAATAGATGGGCAGTCAGAGAGGACGATTCAGACATTAGAAGATATGTTGAGAGCATGTGTTCTTGATTTAAAAGGGTCTTGGGATGATCATCTGTCACTGATAGAATTTGCATATAACAACAGTTATCAAGCAACCATTAAGATGGCACCTTTTGAAGCTCTCTATGGGAGGAGATGTAGGATCCCGGTATGTTGGGATGATGTTGGCGAGAGGAAACTTTTGGGACCAGATATTGTGCTACAAACCACAGATAAAATTTAACTTATTAGGAAGCGACTGTTTACAGCTCAGAGTCGACAAAAGAGTTATGCAGATAATCGGAGAAGAGAACTGAAATTTATGGTGGGGGACCATGTGTTACTTAAAGTGTCCCCTACTAAAGGAGTTATGAGATTTGGGGTGCGAGGGAAGCTAAGCCCTCGGTATGTGGGTCCTTTTGAAATCTTGGAGAAAATTGGAGCTGTGGCTTATCGGCTTGCTTTACCACCATCTCTTGCTGGTGTACATAATGTTTTTCATGTTTCTATGCTGAGGAAGTATGTACCTGATCCAAATCATGTAATTGAATTGGGACCACTTCAATTCAAGGAAAATTTGTCTTATGAGGAACAACTAGTGAAGGTGGTGGATAGAAAGGAACAAGTCTTGAGGTGACGCGTCATTCCTTATGTTAAAGTCCAGTGGAGTAATCATTCAGAACGAGAAGCCACTTGGGAGTTAGAAGAAATCATGAAAGTTAAATATCCTCAACTTTTCCAGAACCCAGGTATGTAAATTTCGAGGGCGAAATTTTCTTTTTAGGTGGGGAGAATGTGAGGACCGGTTCTTTTGGGCTGGATTTGGGCTGAAGTCGGCGGCCCTTGCCGACTTCAGTTCAAAATTCCTATGGTTCGGAAGATCGGATTTTCCGGCGAGAAATCCGGACAAATCCGACAACGCCGCCGGAGAGGGGGGGGAGATAAGGTTTCTTCCTCGGATTTAAAGGGACTGGGGATTACCTCTGTCGATCCAGGAGTATCTTCCTGTGGTGGAGCGACGACGGTTCTTCGAGTACCCTTGCCCTCGCTGGAACGCCCTTCGCCGGAGGTCGTGCGATCGGAGTCGCCCTCGCCGGTAAGTCCTCTCTCCCTGGTATGGACAGTGAATGTTCGTGCGGCTCGACGGAGGGGAGAATCCGGTTGATTTTCCTCTCCGTTGAAGCCTTGGGTTGTGGCCGGCAGTGAAAAAGCCACCGCCGGACTCCTCCTCTCCGGCAACCGTCTTGGGCGGCTGATCGCGGGGATTGTCGCCGTCCCTTCGCTTGCTTGGGGGGGGGAGAGTGGAGGAGGGAGAGATGGATTTTGGTCGGCCGAGAGGTGCTGTTGCAGGCGATAGTCTCCGGCTCGGTGCTCGCCGGCTGTCGATCGGACGGCCACCGTAGGGGTCGCCGGACTCTCTTCCTTCTCCGGCGTGAGCACCGTGATGGTCGGACGGGAGGATCGCCGTCGATCCTCCCTGCTTCTCCCATGGGGTCGGGCAATGCCATGGCCGACGAAGGCTGGGGCTCGGTTTGATCAGGCTTGGCTGGGCCAAGCCTGTTAGGGCCGGGCATAGCTGGGCCAGGCCGGGCTGGGCCGGGCTTGGCTGGGCCGGGCCGGGCTGGGTCGGGCCTCGTTGGGCCGGACTTGGTTGAGCCATGCCCTGTTGGGCTAGGCCTTTTACCTTGAATGGGCCAACCCAGTACCAGCAAGAAGGAAGGTATTGTTTGGGGTTGCCCCAAGAATTTATTTTATTTTAAAATTAATGATATTAAATAATAAACAAAATAAATTGTGATGCAGGATCGTCATCCTCCTTGGGAAATCAGGATTAGTGCTGAGTTGGTGAAACTGTAAGTTATCACTCACCGATAAAATTTTGCCATGCACGTTGTGAACCCATTATTTGACATGTTATGAATTTTATTGTTATATTCATGCTACATACACATATCTTGATGCATTATGAAATTTAACCATAAACTAAGATGTAACGAGTCATGGGTGAGTTGGTTGTAATTGCTCCCTAGTCCGACTATGATCACACGAGGATCTAGACTCCTTTTGGGCCTCCAGCGGGGCTATCGCTGGCACATGACCGATGTGTGGTATGTGACACAGGAGTTGTTATTTTATTCTAGCACATGCTGGGAAGCATGTCCCTCGTGTGATACTCAGAGCTAGATTCCTTTTGGGCCTCCAGCGGGGCTATCGCTGGCACATGACCGATGTGCGGCATGTGACACAGGGTCTAGGCTCTTTTGGGGCGAGCCACGGGCCGATCGTGGCCATAGTGTGAGGGACTAAGTGAGTGTGTTCGGATGGCCATCCTAAAAATTTGTATTCTGTCAGAAAAATAAATAAAAAGGCTAATATTAGGAAATGGCTTATATATTTTGGTTGCTCCTATGTATGGAATTACTCTAGATTCATGGTAAAATATATATTTGTGACATGTGATGACTTACTGAGTTTAAGGGAAACTCATTCTTTTCCCTTGCATTTTTTTCAGGATCCGAGGAACATATGGGCCAGGGATTCAATCAGTGAGGCATAGGATCTAGTGGACACTATCATCATTATTTTTTTTTGTTTTATTTATTTCATGAAATTAGATTATGATAAATGTATGACGGTTGGTTTTTTAACAATTGAATCTACTTGTCTACTTTTGCTTAATTAATATAATGCCTGGTACTCATTTTTTTGTAAGAAATGATTGGTACAGGCCTGGTATGTTCTTGGAAAATATTGAATTCCCAGAACATACGGCCGTCTGTTGCACTTCTGGCCCTGGTCTTGGGTTTGGGGCGCGACAGATTTAGTGGTATCAGAGCCAGGCTTGTCTCAGAAACTAAAATGTTTTAGATAGTGAGAGCGGGGTAGAGATGATTAGGGCAAGTTTAAATTAATAAAGTACAAGTAAGGTCATATTATTTAACTAACTAACATTTGTGCTATAGGTTTAATGGCTCGGACCCGATCCTGAGGACATCGAATCAAAATGATCATGCATCTCGAGCTCATGATACCTCACAGGCAGCGGGTCCATCACGGACGGCCGGCGCTTACATGACTCTGAGCTTAGCCTCAAGGCCGATGGTCATATAGAAAAGAGCCTTCAGCAGCCAGTAGCCAACCTTTAGCATCACGAATGATAAACCCTGCATCTCCTGAGGCACCTCTAATGCTACCATCGAAATTCATCTTGACAAATCCAAAAGCGGGGGCTTCCAAGAAATATAGATAGTCCTTCGGGCCACTGGCAAAGCAGCATGAGAACCCCAAAAAATCTGAGGCCGCAAGGACAGTAATGGTTGTATCAAGGTGGTGATACTTCATAGCCATGAACATAGTGCTACGAAAAACCCGATAAGCCGGAGTGAGAATAGTCGCAAAGATAAAGTTGTTCCTAGACAACCAGATTTGGTAAGCAACATAGGCAGAGATACCACCCACCTCAGCTGAACAGTGCTGGAGTATATGAAGGAAGGAGCACAATCAGGATCCCAGCTCCTGAGCCCAGGACGATCTCCCGCTAAAGTCCAAATCGACCTCGTCCGAGGGCAGCACAAGATCGCATACTCAGTAGACTCCACCTCAGAACCACAGATCGGGCAAGTCACTGATAAGTCCATGCCCCTACATCCAAGCAATGCCCTCGTGGAAAGGCGATCCTAAGCTACCTTCTAAAAAAAAGGTGCACTCTCGAATGAACAAGCAATCTCCAGATCCAGGCAATAGAAATTCTTGTCTTAGATGGATTCCTGTACAGGTCGGAAAAGGGTACTAGAAGGGATCCTAGGGAGGCAAGATGGCCCCACACCCTCAGATCTTGGCAACATGTGTCGAAATCGGCATGGCAAAGATGCGTCTAGCAAGTTGGCTCCCGAACAATGTGGTAACCTCCTGAGCTCTCCAGTTCTTTCCATCATCTGCCAGTAACTGAGAGACTCGAATATTATAACAAGTGGCATAAGGTTCTTCCAAAAAATAATAATAATAATAATTGGCATAATTTTGCTCAGAAAGATAACAAGATGCGATATCCAGTCTACTAACGTGCAAAAAGGCTGAAATCATCAACTAATAATCATGTCCAAAAAGATCAATACAAGAGGTAAACCCAAAAACCCACTTCATAAAAGCAAATGATAAAAAAAAAAATTGCTGACCTGAAATTAAGAGGAGACCTGGAAACAAGGTGATCAATATGAATAAGAGATGCAAGGTATAAAATTTGACCAAATAGTTGCTTTGAGTTTATATTTCTTTCAATTAAAGGGAGAGTTTGGGATTGGATGGGTTACTTGGGGAGACTGGAAGGTGGTGTAACACGTCAAGGAAGGAAGGTAGCTGCGAAAATCATTGTTAAACTACCTTCCTATCTAAGAGATATCTTTCCTTGATTTGATGCTCATATATGGGATGTTATGATATGTATCCATGATGGCTAATCCTAGTTAGGCTATTTTGGTAGACATTTTCTTTATGTACCTCATCCTAGTTTGGATATTTTGGTAGACATTTTCTTATGTACATTCTCATGTATATATTTAATGGGATGAATCCCAAGCACAAGAAATATAGAATTCAAGTTTCCACATGGTATCAGAGCGGGTTGTTATTCCATCTTATCCCTGCCTATCCCTGCCTATCCCAAACCTATTCTAATCCTACTCCTACCTTATTTCGGCCCCCTTTTTTCTTTTTCTCCAAGGATGACCTAATCACCGCCCAGACCCGTCACCGCCCCCACGTCTCCCATCGATTCCCGCCGGACCTCTCTCGGCCTCCGTCACACGGCTCCCGTCACTAGCCATCACCAGCTCGTCCTCCTCTCGTCCGTCGAAGCTCACTCCTCCATCCGCCCCCGTCACCACCCCAGCCACTCCTCCCTTATCGCCCATCACCGCCCATCGTCCACCGTCCACCGAACCCACCCCAACCCGCCGATCCAGCAGTGCTCCTCCACCTCTTCTCCTTGTCTCCACGGCCCTTCCCTACACTTCCTCGACGGCTTCGCGTTCGACCGCCGCTCCCGTAGCACCCTGAGAGAGGAGAGCGCATCAAGGAGAGATTGACGTCGCTCGCCTCGCCATCCTTGCCGCCTACGACCTCCGATCCTCCTCCTGTGCCCTGCTTTACACCGGATCGACCCTGCATCATCGACACCATCGCCTCTGCACCAACCCCAGCACCATCCCAACTACTCTGTGCACCGGCCTGCTTCCTGCATCCAGCCGATCTCCCATCCGACCACTGGCACAGTCCATGTTGTGTTGCTGTGCCACTTCTCCCGTGCCGCCAGACCGTCGCCTGTGCTGCCCTCTATGTGACATATTATCCGAGGACATCAGCGCCACCGCCTTAGGATTTCACTGCCAGGATTTCATTGCCGAAAATCTCTCCATCCACCGGAATCCTCCTTCTTTGCCTGTGACTGCTGTGTCTCCACCAGACCTGCTTCTTGATCCTGCTGTGGGCATCAACTGACTTCGCTTGGCTCATGATGATTGAGGTCGCTCAGCCGATTGTGGTTCACCTGAATGGGACTAATTATCCCCAATGGTCCTTTATGATGAAGATCTTTTAAAAGGACGTGGACTTTGGCAATATATTACTGGTGAAATTTCTTGTCCAATTGCTCCCGGGAGTCCTTTGCAACATGGGAAATTGATAATAATAAAATCATGACATGGATTTCTAACACTGTCAGTCCCTCCATCAGCCTACATTTCAGCAAATTTGAAACTGCAAAGGAAGTACGGGACTTCCTCGCCAAGCGGTATAATCAGACCAATTTTGCTCTCAAATATAAGCTTGAACTAGACATCCGTCATCTCAAGCAACAACCAGAGCAGTCTGTGGCTGACTTTCACTCTCAGATGTCTCTGATTTGGGATCAACTTGCCCTGATGGAGCCTAAGAGGACCCATGATGCAGAACTATATTATCAATTTCGGGAAGAGTTTCATCTTGTCCAATTCCTAATGGCTCTTCACGATGAATTTGAGTTTGTTCGGGCTTCCATTCTTTACCGCTCCCTTTTCATCTGTTGACACTGCATTGTCCGAATTACTTGCTGAAGAAACCCTGAAGAAGATCGTCTCCTCCAACCATGATGACTCTGTCATATTGTCTACACGGATTAAATCAAAGGGCCACTCTCAACTTCAGTGTCACTCATGTAAAAAGTTTGGCCATCTTGCTCGCAATTTCCCGGTGTCTACTTCTCGACTCCAGGATACATCCTCCATGCAGTGTACCTACTGTAAGAAAGTTGGACATGCTGTTTGGAATTGCCCTCATCTAAACTTTAACAATATGAGAACCAAAGCTCAAAATTCTGGAGATCGCTCATCCTCCGCTGCTACTACTGTTATGCCCGAGCTTCCAGCCTAAGCCGCCACATCCCTTACCAACTGATATTCAGACAATGATTCATCAGGCTTCTCTCTATTGGTAATCCTACTGCCTCATCTTCTGCCACATCCATTCTGTCAGGTAAGTGGTTCTTTGATTCTGGTGCCTATAATCATATGACTTTCAACCCTGACATCTTCTAACATATTTCCTCTCTTCCTTTTCCACCTCATATTCAAACTGCAATTGGATCACTCATTACTGCAAGCCATCGTGGAACCATTCACTCTTCTAACCTATACCTTTCTGATGTTCTTCTTGCTGCTAAACTTTCTATGAATTTTATTTCCATTGGCCAATTATGTGACAAAGGTCTTACCGTTACCTTTTCTCCTTCTGGTTGTATTATGCAGGATTGCTCGATGGGGAAGGAAGTTAGACAGGCCTAAAATTGGTAGACTTTTTATTTTGGATACACTTTATGTTCCTCCTAGTTTTGGTACTCATTTTGTCGCTGCTGCTTCTACTAATAACTCTTCTTTTATTCTTGGCACGACCGTTTAGATCATCCTTCTGTTTTAAAGCTATCTCAATTAATTAATAAAGGTTTTCTTGGCTCTGTCTCTCTAATAAAAGACCCACATTGTGTTCACTGCAAATTATCAAAACAATCCACCTTACCTTTTTCTTTAAGTCACTCCACTACTACTGCTCCTTTTGATCTTATTCATTCTGATGTATGGGGTCCTGCCCCTATACCCTTTATGGGTGGTTTTGCTTATTATGTTATTTTCATTGATGATTTCACTCACTACACTTAGCTTTATCTTTTGCATGCTCGCTCTGAGATCTTACAGGTTTATATTGAATTTTCCATCATGATCAAAACTCAATTTTCTGAGCAGATTAAAATCTTTCGTTCTGCCTCTGGTGGTGAATATCTTTCAACATCATTCAACCGTTATCTTAAATCTCAGGACACATTTTTGCAGTTATCTTGTGTTGAAACTCCTCAACAAAATGGTGTGTGAGAGAAAACATCGTCATATTGTTGAAACTTCCCATACTTTACTCCTTTCATCTTCTGTTCCGAAAGTTTTTGGGGTGAAGCCATGAATACCGTGTTTATCTAATTAATCGACTTCCTTCCCGTGTCCTTGGTGGTCTCTCACCCTTTGAACGGCTTTATGACTCTCTGCCTTCCTATGACCATCTTCGTTGTTTTTGGATGTACTTGCTTTGTTCATCTTCCCAAACGTGAATGTGACAAATTATCCAAAAAAATGCAATCTGTGGTTTTTTAGGGTATGGGATAAATCAAAAAGGATATTGGTGTTATGATGCCGAGACTCGAAAATTACGCATTCTAGGCATGTCACCTTTTGGGAATAAATTTCCTTCTTTTCATTACCTCATAAAAAATGTTTCATTTCAAGAACCTTTGCTTGATCCTTTTCCCTCTCATGAACCCCTTCTTGCGGAAAATGGGCATTCCGAACAACATGGCCAGTCTACTGTCTCACCAACTCACACTTCTCCTGCACGCAATCCGATAGCACCTGAGAGGCGATACCCTACTCGTCATCATACTCCACTGGCTCATTGATAGATTATCATTACTACTTGTCCTCTATCTTGCCTTTACATGAACCTAAATCCTATCAAGAGGCATCATCTAATCCTTCCTGGTAGAATGCCATGGCAGAAGAACTTGAGGCTCTACGACAAACCCATACGTGGGACCTGGTTGATCTGCCACCTGGAAATCAATTGTGGCCTGCAAATGGATATACAAAATCAAAACTAAGGCTGATGGTTCCATCGATCGCTATAAGGCTCGTCTGTTGCTAAAGGTTTTACACAGGAGTATGGCATCGACTATGAAGAGTCATTTGCTCCTGTTGCCGGTATGACTTCCGTCCGGACTCTACTTGCTGTAGCTGCTGCTAAACACTGGTCCTTACACCAACTTGATGTCAAGAATGCCTTTCTTCATAGAGATCTATCTGAAGAAGTCTACATGATGCCACCTCCAGGCTTACCTCACCGCCTCATCAAGTTTGTTAAACTTCGTCGTGCACTTTATGGTTCTCAAACAGGCACCTCGTGCTTGGTTTGAAAATTCCAAACCACCCTCTTGATTATGGATTTTGATGTGGCTAGATTGCGGACGTGGCATGGACAGACGATGTGGAGCCCCACCGGGCCCCACGGTGGATTCCCTGAATGAGCCCCTTTGCCAGGCTGAGCACCCTCGGAGCAATGGGGTCGCCTGCCGAAGCCGAGCTCCGTCCTCCGCTAGGTCGGTCTCTGCCAAGTCGGGACACCTAGGCCGGAGCCGAGCACAAGCCACAGTCCGAGATGGACTCCTCGAGATCGGGCCCCGTGGTCAGGAATCGAGCTCAAGCCTCTTCCACCACGAGGAGCCCCTCCGAGGTCAGATCCCGCGGGCTGGTCGGCCCCCGTCTGTCTCAGTCAGGTTGAGCTCGTCCGAAGCCCAGCCCCGCTGGCTCGAAGTTGAGCTCGGCCCTTCACCACCCAACTGAGCCACCTTAAAGCCAGCCCACCGAAGGTGGGCCCCATCTTTCCAGCTCGATCCCTGGTCCAGACGGAGACACCAGCCGCCAAGGAAGCAGCACCTCCCCTCCGAGGACAGTGGCGAGCCTCCCGAGGACCGTACGACAGCACCCGCCATGTTATCATTAATGCCCACGACCGTCGTCCACACTAGAAAGAAAGGAAGCTCACATCAAGGCACCATGCCCCCCGCCGACCGCCGTACAACCGGAGAAAAGACCCCACCGAGAGAGGGGGTCCCGAGACTGGTGGCCCGCCAATCAAGGTCCTGCCAGTCTTCTAGAAGAGGGGCAAACAGAAGGAATGTCAGAGGCATATAGAAGCTTCCCCGGCTACCCATGAAGGAGGCATCCCGTCTACGGCACGATCCCTCGTCGTACCTGTCTGACAGCATGGGAGAACCCCGAGCAAGCCAAAATAGAAGACTCGCCAGAGTAAGAAAAAAATAGGTAACAAGAACAACAATTTTACAACAACAACAACCACCATAGAGAGAAAGAGGAGAAGGGGGAGAGGCCAGAGAGGAGGGCAAGACCACCTCGGCCACCACATCTCCCAGCTCACACTCACATTCTCATACACTCCACTTACTCCTCCTAGCATGGAGCTCATCCAGAGAGGCTCGACCAGGAGGATCTGTTCTCCTGGATCATCACTGACTTGACCGTTGGAGTGCCCCCGCCGAAATCCCCGGCCCGGGTCACTGAGGTTGGCTTTCTTGTAGGTCCCGAGGCATCGGAGGCATCCCCGGCAGGCGGACGCGGAACACCCGACGCCATCAGTAGCTACGGGCCACGATGATCTAGGCGGCAACAGATTTCTCTAGAGCCTTCATGACTCCGCCTTATTCTATCGGCGCTCCTCTCATGGGATAGTTTTACTTCTTCTCTATGTTGATGATATGGTTATCACTGACAATGACCAACAAGGCATTCATGACACCAAGCACTACTTACACAAGTGCTTTGAAATGAAAGATCTCGGCTTACTACGATTCTTTCTTGGCATTGAAGTCAACCATCAGTCTGATGGTATTTTCCTTTCTCAAACTAAATATGCCTCTGATCTACTTACTCGGCCGGCATTTCTGACAATAAAACTGTTGATACCCCTCTTGAAATAAATTTGAAGCTTCAGCCCACTGATGGGAAGATTCTCACTGATCCCACTAGGTATTGACAACTTGTTAGCAGTCTCAACTATCTCACTATCACTCGGCCGGATATTTCTCATGCCGTTCATATTGTCAGTCAATTTATGTCTGCACCTCGCTCCACTCACTATGCTTCTATGCTTCGGATACTCTGATATATTAAAGGCATGCTATGTCATGGGCTTCTTCTTTCCCCCTTTAATTTAAATCTTCATGCATACTATGATTCAGATTGGGTTGGAGATATCTTTGATCGATGCTCTACCACTGGATATTGCATATTTTTGGACAACTCACTGATTGCTTGGAAAAGTAAAAAGTAATCAGTTGTATCTCGCTCTAGTGCAGAAGTTGAATACCGGGTCCTTGCTCATACTACTACTGAGATTGTCTAGCTTTGCTGGCTTCTTAATGATATAGGCATACAGCTATCTGCTCCAACGTCCATTTATTGTGATAGTCATAGTGCTATCCAAATCACCCGCAATGCTGTCTTCCATGAGCGTACCAAGCATATTGAAATTGATTGTCACTTTACTCGCCACCACTATCAGCAGCGGACTATTGATCTACATCATATCTCCTCCACCAATCAAATTGCTGATTTACTCACCGAGTCCCATGGCAAAGAGCACTTCCGCTACATTCTCTCCAAACTTTATCTGCAAGAAGCACCTTCAGTTTGAGGAGCGGTGTTAAACTACCTTCCCATCTAAGAGATATCTTTCCTTGATTTGATGCTCTTATATGGGATGTTATGATATATATCCATGATTGGCTAATCCTAGTTAGGATATTTTGGTAGACATTTTCTTATGTACCTCATCCTAGTTAGGATATTTGGTAGACATTTTCCTTATATACATTCTCATGTGTATATTTAATGGATAAATCCCAAGCATAAGAAATATAGAATTCAAGTTTCTACAATCATAAACGGAAACAAGGGTCTGATGGAAGAGAGAGCCATACTGAGATCTCAAGAAAGAGGGATAGCTTGGCAATGGTGACGTGGTAGCATAGTTTAGTGAAATGAGAGAGAGAGCCGTAGAGTCACAACGGCGACGGAGACAGAACGATAGTGATGATGGCCCAATGGCACGGCTCGATGAGGTGAGAGAGAGAGTTGGAGAGAGAGAGAGAGCGCTATTGAAAAAAGAAAGAATCTGGAGCAAAATTCTAATCTAAATCCCTTCACCACAAAAATAAAGTTATGGTAACAAATATATTATGGCGGCGGTTCGATCCTTCGGACGACGATGATAGACTCGACGTTGATGGAAGAGATAGAGAAGGAGGGAGGGATCGGAGGAGGAGCTACTGGCCGATCGAATGAGAGGAGGAGGGAGGGATCGGTGGAGGAGGAGGAGGTGTGGCAGATCGAGCGAATGGGATCTAGGGCTCAAACGAGAGGAGGAGGGAGGGATGGAGGGAGGAGGAAGAGGAGGTTGCGGCACGAATGGGATCTAGGGCTCGAGTTTGGGAGAAAAGGAAACCTCGCGATGCTTGTTGAAAAACCTGGCAATGCTTAAAAGCATTGGGACACGTGGATCCTTGGCAACGCTTTAAAGCATCGGAGGATACCGATGCTTTCTAAAAGCATTGACGGGTTGCGAAATCTCCCGACGCTCCCCCAAAGCGTTAGGAGAAAAGGGTTGCCAATTTCCTTTTTACTATAGTGTGTGGATACAACCAAAAATGTCAGAAAAGATAATGTCTTGGAACGGAGCAGGAGCATCACCCATTCGAATCCAAAGAGTATCCCCAGAATGATCAGTGAGGAAGAAAGCCATCCAGTCAGCCACAAAGTTGGCTTCCCTATACACATGGTGCACAATGATCTCTATGCATCTATATAATAAAAGAGCAATATCCTGGATATAAGGATGCAAAGATAAAGATCGCTGAGCCTCCCAAATCTAGGTAAAACTATCACAGAGTCATCCTCAATGATCAGCCAGTCTAGATGCAGAACCCTCCGGGCATAGGCAATACCTGCCCATGCCATCGTAATCATCAGATCAAAAAGGTGGCACCCCCCAGCTGCAAGAAATCCAAGACCAGAAGCATGGATGACAAAGACAGCTCCACCCTGACAATTTAAAACACTCCCATCAAAGCTTATCTTAACAAACTGCGGAGGAGAGGGTTCCCAAGAGATGATGACCCATCGGGGTGCTCTGGGAGTGAAGAACGAATCCTAGATTTTTGTGAAAGTGCCATTACAGGATAAGAACTGCTGAGAGTGAGCCCTGGCATGCTAGATAATGAACCTAGTCAAGCAAGCGAAGGAAGTGAAGACAATGTCATTCCGAGTGAGCCAAATATATAGGCCAAGAAAGTAGAAGAAAAACTCCGAAAGCCTATCCGAAGATGGTCGAGGAATGTGTGCATAGGTTCCGTCTAATAGGTAACCATCGAACCTTGCCAAGTGCCAAACGCACCATGCTCTTAGACAAAGGAATAAGACATGATCAAGGTCCTTACCAAGGGCCCCACAAATAGGGTAGGTGGGGAGAAGGTGAGATCCTCTGGCCCGAAGCAGAGATATCATAGGAAGGCGATGCTAGGCCACTTTCCATAAAAAGAAAGAAACCTGGGGATGAACCGGGAGAGTCCAAATCCAACCGATGTCGAGACGACCCCACAGATCTGGGGTGAAAAGAGGGATCATATCAGACAACGAAATCCTGGAAAGAGCAGAAGAGCTCCATATAGCAGTGTCATCACAAGGATGGATAGGCTGGAGAATAAATTAGACTCGATGATCAAGAACATCCCCAAAGGTCCAGATGACCAAAACAGGATCCTAGCAGATAGTCTTGGGAATAAATAGATCTTGAATGGTAATAGTGTCCGGTATAACCATTGAGATGAAGGTCAACCATCGGGCCAAAGGAATATCAGATATCCAAGAGTCTGTCATGAAGTTTATTAACCTGCCATCATCCACAATCCATCGCATATGCTAAATAATAGTGTCAGCCCTGATCATCATCTCCCTCCAAATCGGTGAGCACCATCGAGGAAGCCTAGCATTATCCATAAAGATAGTAGAAAGGGGGCCATACCTTGCCCTCATCATTGATGTCCATAAACTATCAGGGAAAAGAAAGAGTCTAGCCACATGTTTGGCCAACAGAGCCTCACGCCTCACAAGAAGTGATTGGATGCCTAACCCTCCATCAGAATTGGGCTGACACACGACATTCCATTCCAAAAGATGAACTCCTCGTGAGGTAGTGGAAGAATTCCACAAGAAGGCCCGAATAAATTGTTCTACCTTGAGGATGGTCGATTTAGGGATGATAGTATTAAAGACCATAAATACCAGAAGAGAAGAGAGAACATACCTAATCAAGGTGAGTTTCCCCGTGGAGGAGAGGGCTCTAGCTTGCCAACCATCAACCCTATCTTGAACATCCTGAACCATGTGAGTATAGTCCTTGGTCCGGAGTCTGGCACCTGAAATGGGAATGCCCAGGTAACAGAGAACACCGTTCCCTTCAAAAATTCCAAGGACTTCCCTTATAGCTCGATGGATAGGGACAGGGGTCTTCGGGTTGAAATGGATTTGGGTTTCAGAAAGTTAATCCTTTAGCTAGAAGCCAAGCAGTAATTTTGGAGGATCATCCTGAATCCTCTAGTGATGGACATGATGGCTTGGCCCAGCAGTAAACAATCATCTACAAACATAAATGCAAGATAGGGGTGGCACTCGGGGCAGGAAGGTAGGGTTGTTTAACCAACTCCCATACCCCAACTCCCAAAGCTCGCGAAAGAGAGTCAACACATAGAATAAAAAGATATGATGAGAGGGGACAACCTTGTCAAAGGCTGACCTCTGAATGAAAGAAGCCCATGGGAGAGCCATTAACAAGGATAGCAAAGGATGGCTGAAGAATACAAGCCATAATGCGAGAAATCTAGTATTGGTGAAAACCATACTCTCTCAGGGTGTACTCCAGAAAACTCCATTACATACGATCATAGGCCATTTCTATGCCAAGTTTGATGGCTATTAAACAATGACGGACATGGGCTCTTCGAAGATCGAACATAAATTCCTGAATAATAAGAACATTATCCAAAATGGAGCAACCCCTAACAAAAGTGCCCTACTCTGGAGAAATAAGATAAGGAATAATAGGCTTCATCCTATCGATAATCAGTTTGGCGCATAGCTGGTATAAAGTAGTACAAAGACTAATGGGTCTGAAGTGGCTTGGCTCACAAGCGCCTAAGTACTTCAGAATGAGAGAAATAAAGGTCTTCTTCCAGTTATTGGGCATACTCCCCAAAGTAAAGAATTCCTGCATAGCAGAAATTAGATCATACCTGATGACACTCTAGTATCTCCTGAAGAACATAGGGGGGAATCCATCCAGCCTAGGAGCCTTGTCCTCATCCATAGACCAAAGATAGTCCGAATCTCCTGCTTAGGGACCAAATGAAGAAGAGCTTGATTTTGATCAGGGGGACAATAGAGGTAGGAGACGGAGAATTGAATGGAGGAAGATTGGTAGAGGGCCCACCCCACCTGGACCAAAAAAATAGTTCAATCTCCCTCCTAACATAAGTATCATCCTCAACCCACTATCCCTCCGATGATCGAAGAGCAGAAATCTAGTTTCGAGTTTTGCGGATCACAGTAGCTTGATGAAAGAAGCGAGTGTTCCTATCACCTTCTCTCAACCAGCAAACTCTAGACTTTTGCCTCCATAAAATCTCCTGCTGACTAAGAAGGGCATTGTGCATAGCAAGATAGTTGCGGAGAGAAGCCAAATCAATATCAACCAAGCCAGCTTCCCTATCATCCTTTTCCTGAAGAGAAGAAATAGAAGTTTCCACAACCTGCAATCTAACAGAGATATTCCTGACCTCCACTCTATTCTAGTGGCAAAATCTCCTTATCATCAACTCCAATCTCCATGTAATGTGATATCTTGCATCATCACAAACCGGCATCATCCAAACCTCATTGACAATCTCCCAGGATCTAGTGTATTGCAACCAAAACTTCTCAAATCTAAATGGGGTCTGGCCTGCAACAGAGGGAGAAGTAGATAGGAGGACAGGACAGTGATCAGAAACTATTCTAGGCAAATGATGGACCAAGTGGTGGGGGAATAGGTGAAGCTAGCTAGTATTAGCAAAGACCTGATCAATACGCTCTCAAACCCTAGCTCTCCTTGTCCGATTATTGCACCAAGTAAACCGGGGTTTAACAAACCCTAGATCAATTAGTCCATTTGATTGTAAGAAGTGAGTGAATTCTCTAGAGGTAGTGTCGTCAGCAAAGGGACGACCACCCCTCTTGTCTTCCACTTTATCAATGCAGTTAAAGTCCCCTGCCACAATGATCGGGGTACATTGGTCAATGAGAGTGGAGACATCCTGCCACACCTTCCTTCTCATTCGATAATCAATATTGGCATAGATAATAGATAGCAACCAAGTAGCACCCCAAGATTCAAAAACAACAATCGCCGCATGTTGGGAACAATGGTGAAAGGCATCAACCTTAACCGCTCCCTTATTCCATACGATGATAATGCCTCCAGATAAGCCCTGGTATTCAATAGCATAAAAGTCCCAGGACGGTGGGAAGTGCCGGTGAATGCTGTTCAAATTCGGACTGCTCAGATAGATCTCCAATAGGATGCAAATGTCAGGATGATATAACTGAACCATTCTACGGAAAGAACAGTGGAAAGTAGGTTTTCCTGCTCCTCGAACATTCCATACCATAATCCTCATAAAGAAAAGCAAAGACAGTTAATTAGAGCCATTCCCCAACTCCACATTCTTCATAGGACCATCCTCCATTTCATCAACTGACCCAGTCATTACAGCAGAAAATATGGCCGCTTTTAATCTTTCTGTTACTGCTTCATGACACTGAGTATCCCTAGAGGGATTTGGCCTATCCGCCGATACAACAAAGGGCGTAATAATAGCCGAGGAGGAGGCACCCCAAGCAGGAAGGCGACGTCGTTGAGCAAGGGAACCGAAGGGTGCCCTAGCTGTAATAAACCCCCCAATCATTTGTGTTCCCTCCATGGTTTCAGTTATAGAGCCCTTATTCCTACTCACCAGATCGTTGAGAGTTGTAGAGGCAGAAGGGAAAGGCATAATAGGACTCTTGCATCCTGCATTGGACCCCTTCGCCATCGAAGTCAGCAAGGGAGTCGCACCCTCTCCAACCACGGTGCCCAAACCCTTAGAACTCCAATTAACAACCTCCTCCAGCCCAACATTCGGCCCCTCCTTCCTGACCACCTAGGAGACCACCGCCTCGGTCGGGGGAAGAAAAAGTGACAAGGGAGAAGGGGAGGACGTCGGGCTAGGGGTGCAAGACTTCATGGCCAAAGATGGCAAAGCAGCAACAGGATTCCCCGAACTCCCCTTGAGGCCAATCATACAAGGAATAAGGGTACCGACCTGGGATATGGCAGGGGGAAGCAGGTCAGGGTTCATCTTAGCAAGAGGAGGGGAGGCCAGAGGAGAGGAAATAACAGGCTTCGGCGGGCTGTAACTCCTCTTTAGGGATAGGGCACCGTAGTCCACCATCTGCAAATCCTTTGGGCCGGAGTCCTCCACTAGGCCCAACTCCATTGAGTCCCCCAATGGGCCAAAGGCCCCAAACATAGAAACAGAAGACCCCCCATCACCGAACTGGTCACCATTGGTAAATCCCAGCGAGCACTGTCGGGCAACTTTTATCAGCTTCTGCCACCCATCCGAGTCCAGTGGTGAACTCGGGAAAGAGATATTAGCTGCCAGAGAAGATTGGGATGGAGAAGAAGAGTAGGGATTCAATGAAGTCCGGTTAGGCTCCCCTTCTTTCTCAGGTGCCCTCCTCCCCTTCAGTGGAACCCTGGAAGGCCGAGGTTGATCCATGAAGTCACCAACCATGGCCCCAGCTTCGGCCAACACACAGGACCCTCCCCCAACATTCTAGTCTCCGGCTAGCCTTGTCCCTCCATCAAGGAATCCATTGGATAAGGAGAAGAGTCTGCTTGGGCCGAAACTCGATCGACTTTGAATGGATCAGAACCTCCCACCAGGAGATGGCAGCACTCCTCATATGCCCAATCCTACCACAGAGATAACACACAGGTGGAAGATTCTCGTACATGAACTGCTGCCATAACTTTCCTTTTTTTTCCTCGAATTAGCAACCTAGGGCAGATTGGTTTTCCCACATCAATCTCAACACGAACCTTAGCATACCCAGTTTTATGTAATAGATCGTCAATGAAAAGGGGAGTACCTGCTTCCTCTGCAATGGCCATAATGGCCGAAGACACCCAGTACTCCATCAGCAGTTCGGGGAGCCGAAGCCACACCACCGTCCATTGGACAGCTCTTTAATCGGGGATAAAATCTGGCACCCATGATTCCAAGGCAAGCAGCCAGCCGGCCATGAACCATGGGCCCCCCTCTTGACCAGAGCACAATCATTCACCATTTTGAGGCAGAGGACCACATGATCTTCAGCGATTGGGAAGGTTTCAGGGTCATAATCCAGCTTGATTTGGGACCATACTTCCTTGGCAATCCAATCAGCTGGTATCCAGTGACCCAAGCTACGGATCACCATCGCGAACCCGTCTCATTGCTGACGGGAGTCGTCAAGGACAGTCTCCAGCAGTTCAAGAACTTTAGAAAAGAAAGCTTGAAGTTGGTCGATTTCAGCTTCAGTTATCCTGTGGAAAGTCCATGTTGCTCCTTGCAGAGGGCCCTGAACCACTTCTGAACCCACGATCGGTCAGCGTCTCCAGCTCCATCAACTCCTTTATCCGCCTTTTGATGAGCAGAGCTGTCGATCTTCAAAGGCACACCTGTGGGCACTGCATGTCCTTGGAAGGCTTTCGTCTCCATCCCCGGCGAGCTTCTGGCCCACCGTCGTTCTCCTTCTCCGCACGGAAGCTCTCCTTGGATGCTTTACAGTGTGCTAAGTCCTCTTGTGCCATTAGCAGCCAACTTGTTCGATAGAATAATCAAGAAAAAATGTAAAGGCATGTTTATCAAGACAGAGCCCGACGACCGCACTAAGGCGCTCCCTCATCAGATTTTGATGTAAAATTTTTTTTTCCTTTAATATATATATATATATATATATATATATATATAATATATATAATATATATGTAGGTGCTGGGAACGGGCCCAGTCAGTAACACTACCTGGTCGGTTACCCCATCAATACTTGCTGTCCCCGATTCCAAGTCAAACGTGACCCTCACCGAGTTGTCGTCCGTTTCCATTTGTATATAGGTGCTAGTAACGGGCCCAGTCAGTATCACAACCTGGTCGGTATTCCTCGAATCCAATATTAATTCCAACCCATCAACAACATAGGGTATCCTGTTGATTGCTGCCCCCGATTCCAAGTCAAACGTGGCCCTCACCGAGTTGTCGTCCGTTTCCATTTCGAACCATGCAAATGATTGCATAAAGTTTCTTAAAAACTTTATTTAATATAAAAAAAAAAAAAAAAAAAAGCTTAGTGCCACGTCTTTCCTTTTCCATTTTTTTATTCTCTTTTATTCTCTCTTTTTTCCATTTTTTTTTTTTTTAACTCTTTTGTTTTTGTCCTTTTAATCTTGTTTATTAGAGTTTTAATGTCATCCGCTATGCCTCATCGATCACCAGGCTCGCCCCCGCTACCGCCAAGCCTCGTTGGAGCCAGGCACGGGGGCCACGGGGCCACAACCCCGCCCTTCATTAGGTAGCTCATGCTGATCGGGATGTTACCGCGAGATCACCGGAATACAAAAATATACATTCCTTATTTCGGCTTTATTTTCTTTTTTTTTTTTTCCTTTTTCCAGCTATCTTTGCAGCTGAACGCAAGTTATGGAGCCTTTAGCTACGTACGTCACCATGGCCATCGCCACCACCGGCTATAAGACCTTCCTGTTTCACGAAAAGGGCGAGCATGACCTATCCTATTTCACCAAAGAAACCAACAAAAAAAAAGGAAAGAAAAGAAAAAAGAGAAAAAAAAAGTTTAAAAAAAAAAAATTGTTGAGGGAGAAAGAGAGAGTTCCATTTCTCTCTCTGTTTTTCTCCTTCTTCTCTTTCCTCTTTCTTTCCCGGTCTTCTTTCTCTTATATCTTTCTTTCTTTACGATGTTAATCTTTCTGCTCAGATTTGCCAGATTCTAAAAAAAAGATCTTTTCTCGATGATATTAATTGAGCCTGATAAAAGTGTTCCGATCATGATCGCCGGATGTATGCCAAACCCTACCCTAACCCAAGCCATGCACTGCTAGATTACACCGTCAATGCTTCTTACATTATGATTTGTATCCTAGGATGACTCTTGATTTATTATGGGTCACTTAGATGATGTGGTTTAGACCAAGACACCAAGCACTACCGCTTGGCTAGTCCTAAGAAAGTATCAGGATTTAGACTTTTTATTCTTAAAATAATAATGATTAAATTTTTATAAAAATATAATTTTGGATATTAGGTTCTAAAAGAGAATCTTAGTATTGGTTGGATTTGTCTAATTATTGTTCGCACTAGATAAGTGTTGCCGCCTGACTGTCGTGGCTGTAACTTGAAGAAGATCTCGGACGCCGACCTTGTCACTCGGGAGTCAACTCACTTGCCCGGACCTGCAAAACAGAGGAGACTCGAGCCGGAAATCCCGACGGGGGCACTCCGACAATCAAGTCAGTGATGATCCAGAGGAATAGATCCTTCCCTGTGGGCCCCTTAACTCGGACTCCACATTTGGAGGAGATTCAGTTTGAAAGAGAGAGAGTAGAGCGGACGTAGTAGTGGCGGAGGAGAGCTCGAGCTATGTGGCTGTGTCCATCAAGACCCTTCTGGTGAGTCTCCGGTAGTCCAGAGCGCTCGCCTCTCGATCACTCTCCTGTATGCTACTCCTTCGCTCGTTTACTTGAGTTAGTCTCACTTACCTTCTTCCGAGAACCTTTGGAGAATCCTTTTTAGAACAGGATCCTTCCCGGCAGCTTATCTCGGGATCTCCCACTCTGCAGGTGCTGGAAGGTCAATGTCTAGCAGTGTTTCGTCCGTGCGCACAAGTACCTTCCTTATTCGTGACAAGGAGTTATGTTGCCGGCTCTGACCTCCCTCATGGTCGCTCCACTTTGAAAATTTTGGCAGAACCTCGATCGGGGGGCAGCCGTCCCCTGGATTTGAATCTTTTGGGATGATTTCCTCTTTCGGGTGGCACAGACAGTCGGTTGGGAGTGCAGTGCCTTGGTCGGGGCACCCTTTCTTATCTGGTGTAAGCAGTAGCAGTAGTGATTATGGCATCCTGGGAGGTGCTCCTCCGTGGTCCTTGGACGGCGGTCCACTGTCCAAGGGAGGTGGCGCCATGGGACTTTAACTTCCAGCTGCCGAACCTCTCGCCTAAAGAGATCTTGGCCTGAGAAGAGTGAGAGCTTGATTTTAACCGGGGTGGACTCGACCTCGAGGGAGCCACCCGGCGAAGGAGCTCAAAGAGACCCGGCAAAGGAGCTCGAAGAGAGCAGGAGCTCGACTTCGGTCAAGATGGGCTCGATCTCGAGGGAGCCACTCGACGAAAGAGCTCGAAGAGAGCAGGAGCTCGACTTCGATCGAGGTGGGCTCGACCTCACGGGAACCACCCGGCGAAGGAGGTTGAAGAGAGCGAGAGCTCGACTTCGGTCGAGATGGGCTCGACCTCGAGGGAGCCACCTGGCGAAAGAGCTCGAAGAGAGCAGAAGCTCGACTTCGATCGAGGTGGGCTCGATCTCGAGGCAGCCACCTGGCGAAGGAACTTGAAGAGAGCATGAGCTCGACTTCGACCGAGATGGGCTCGAGCTCGAGGGAGCCACCCGGCGAAGGAGCTCGAAAGGAGCAAGAGCTCGACTTCGGCCGGGATAGACTCGACTCGGAGGGAGCCACCTAGCAAAGGAGCTCGAAGGGAGCAGGAGCTCGATTTCGGCTGGGATGGACTCGACCCGAAGGGAGCCGCCCGGTGAAGGAGCTCGAAGGGAGCATATATAACGTGGCAACTTCTGCCCATGTGACATTTGACTGGATCTGACAGGGGCTCCATATTAGTGATCTTGCCACATCAATAAGTATTATCTACTTTGCAAGATATTTTATTTAAATAATATTATTTTTATATCATATAAATAAGTTATTGATCTATATGCAATTTGTGACTTTTAGAAAATAAACACTTTTTTTGAATAGAAAGCAAACTTGCAATTTTGAGGTTTTCCAAAATATTAATGATTTATTGATTCATATTGAATATGTATATATCAACTGGATTTTGGTATATTTGTAATAAAAACTTTGATATATATATATCGGATTTAGACTCTCAACCTAATTATATTTTGGATTCTAAAATTAAGGATTATGTATTGGCACTATGACTATTATTGAGTTCATTATTTATATTTCCTACCCCGGAATAAGGTTTGAATATGATATTCTAGCCTAAGATATAAGGGCAATATTCCTACCCTTTGCAAGATATAAGTATGGTTCTATTTCTATTTCTAGCCTAACCATAGGGTATAATATTTGTGGTTATAATTATAGACTATTAAGTTGAATGTGATTTATTCCAAAATATATTTATGATTTTTTGTATAAATATTTACAAGATATTGGTTTTATAAGATTTATGTTTTGAAATTAAATTAATTATATATTTACATTGATTTGTGATAATTTATATTTGATTATTGATAATTTTATTTGATTATTATATTTTATATCATCATATAAATTATCTAGTTAATGTATTCATTATCTAGTCGTAGTCAAGCTCATTATCTCTTTTTTCTTTTTAGATTCAAATATTTAGATATGAAGATGGATGATTTTTTAAAAGTAGGACCATAAGCCAGATTCGATAATATCAACATAATTTTATGAGTATGTGGTGGTTGTTGCAACCCTCACTTGTGATTTCGGGTTGGGAGCATAACAATTAATATGATATTAGAGAATAAGTAGATAAATTATAATACATGGATCAAAATGAGTTGATTGTTGATGGATAGACAAAAGGGACATTAGGATGATAATTTATATTGATTGTAATATAATTTAGGAATTTGTATTTGCTACAAGTGTGTTAGCAAGTTTAAATTAGAGTACACAACAGCAATGTAATGGTTTGAATTATTTTTAAGCTGAACAGAATAATAATTTGATGAAAGACTTGCTTTTAGAGGATAACTTGAGATAATAATTCTAAATTTTTTAAAGACTATGGTACAAAAATTTCAATGATGAAATTTCTAAAATGGGAGAGGATGTAAACCCCATCTAGTTGAGCCAAACCCAATCCATGTTGGATTGGTCCAGCCTTGTAGCCAAGAGAAATGCTCACAGGCCCATTCATTTCCAATTTGAACGACTCAAATCCCCTATGCCATGCCAAGATGAACATGGAAGTCTGTCTCCTACTTCAACTAACAAATCTCGCCAATTATAAACCCCCCATCTCATTCACGAGATGTTACATCCATGCCCTCTCTTCTCTCTTATTCTCTGCTATTCTTTCTCTTGTTTATTGAAGTTTTTTCCGCCGCCCATTATGCCCTATCGCTAGGCTCACCGCTGCCATGGTCGAGCCTTAGTTAGAGCCCGGTATAAAGGCCTCTGCACATGCTCGATACTATCCTTTGTTAGATCTCTTCAATCGGATCTCTGTAAGGATTTGCATGGTACTCTTAAATTTTAGAAAGATTTAAAGATCATGGTAGGGATGCTGAAGATGATTTCTGGGCTTGGGGGCATGTCCCAAGCGGGTCCTGGATGTATTCCAATGATTTCCTGGATGTGTTCGAGGGATACTCTAAGTCTGAGGTTGAGAGAACTGAGACATGGATGTACATGGGCTCGGGTTTGGATTTTCTCGAATGACTCCGAGGGAGAGTTTTTTAGGGCTAAGTCGGTTGTCACATAGGGTTATATCTTTTATATATAAAGAACAACGGAACATCGGGAAAATAATACGAGTAGACGCGATCCCTTTTCTCCTCCAGAAAAACTCTAGCCTATCTTCTTCTCATCTTCTGGTTCTCTCTCGTGCGTGCAGCCCCATGGGGGCTCACCTCCGCGACGGGAGCGGATGGCGTGCTCCATTTCTTCCCTGGTGATTATTCCTTTTCTACCATGGCGGCATCAAGGAGGATCCTGGGCATTCCGTGGAGCGGGTTTGCTCCAACAATTGGTATCAGAGCCGACCTTGATGCGGTGGCGTGAAAAAAGTAGGGAATAGGATGTCATGGTGCTGGTGCAGATCTCGAGATGCCGAGATCTGGAGGTGAGGGCTCGCTGCCCTACCCGGAAACAGAGAGAGGAACTGGGTGATGCAGGGTCATAGAGCGCGGCGCATGGAGCAGTCCGCGGAGCAGTGTGAGGCCACGGTGCAGGCACGGATGCGGGGGTCGGTCGCAGCGAAGGAGACGGCCGCATCCAGCGCGGCGCAGAGGCGTGGGCTCAGTCGCGGGCGCGGCGCAGCGAGGAGATGACGGCGCAGGGCTCGGCAGGGAGTGTGGACACGGCGCAGAGCAGCGTGGGGGCGTCGCAGCGGGCTCGCCGGCGCGTCGCCGGTCATGGGTGAGGCTGCTAAGGCTCGCTCGGTCACGGGAGCGGCGCGGGCATGCGGGATCGACTGCCGTCGATCACCGGACGCGAGGATGGTGCACGGGCGGTCGCCGGAGGCGCTGCACGATGGCGGGCAGTCGTCAGGGGTGCGGCACGGTGGCCGGGAGGGGCTGCGATCCACGGTTTCCTACCGTGGACTGACATCCATGGCAGCCGGTAGACCGGCTTGGCGTGCATGGACTGGCGAGCCGGTTCACGGTGGACCGGCAGTTCAAGCATCTCAGGTCACTCTATGCTCTGAAAATCATATAGATGAATTTTTGGCAATTCTGGGCTCAATTGAACTCCGATTTGAGCCCCGTCTGCGCCGTTGGACTCCATTTTTCGAGTTCTTCATGTTGAGCTAGGTTGGATCTAATGGTGGAGTCAGATTGAATAATATGTGGAGATCACGGTGCAGCGGCCATGTATGCAGGCAACACGTGTAGGATGGTTCCAACTTCGGCACTCTTTGGTGGACAGAGGTTCATGGTATCGGGAGTAGTGCAGAGGTTTGCTGGCGGAGCGGATCTCACCGAAGATGATTGGTCCGATGGTGCAGAAGTTCGTGACGGTGGTGCAGAGCTGCGGGTCCTGTGCTGGAGAGCTATGATAGGTCAGGTGATCTGTGGTTCAGCACAGGTGGAGCAATACATACCGAGGATCTTTCAGAGCATGAGTGGTAGCTCCATCGGTAGTGGACCAGGCTCTTGGTTATTATGGAGGAGAGTGATCGGTAGTACTCCAGCTACCTTGATCATGATGGAGCTGGATGTGGATGGTATCCCGCATGGATGGAGATGGGTCTTGGGAGTTGATTAGCTCAGGGATCACCAGGGAGGTACATCAGTAGAGGTTAATGGAGGCTGGCAGCTCAAGGAGCACCAGGGGGACTCAGGAGACCCAGGTACATCAGCAGGGGCGGTACCAGAGATAGCTCAGGGAGACAGGGGACAGTCTTAGGGAGCGCTGGAGGTATCAGGCAGTCGAGAGTGTCCTGGTATGGCAGCTTTTGCCTAGAGACAGAGATTGGAGTTGATGGGGCTGGCAGCTCAGGGAGATTGGGGATAGGTCTCAGGGAGTGCCAAGGACATCATGTAGCGGGAGACAGGCTGGGACATGATGGAGCAGCCACTGGAGATGGTTACTAGGTTCAGTCGCTGGGTTAGAGGAGTTGGGATGAGCTCCTGGGTTTTGGAGGTTCCTACGGGGTGCAGAGTATCCGAAACGCTCTCAGAGGGGTCCGTAGTGATGCGAAGGGTCCGAGGAGGCAGCGACAGGGTTCGAGGTGCAGGGCCAGGCTCAGCAGGGCAGCGTTGAGTTACTGGCATCGAGATTTCATTCTGTGGCATCAAAGGGACTTCAATCTCAGGTGGAGCACTAGTGACAGGTGGCTTCACGGGTAGAGCAAGTTTTGACATGAGTTCAGAGCGGGAGGTGCAGAGAGGACCATATCCTAGCACGAGCGCCAGAGATGCACTTAGCCAAGTGGAGCAGAGTGTGCGAAGATTGGCGTGACTCTAAGGTGATGGTGTCAGGTAGAGCTCCAGTTACAGCGGGTGCTGGTTCAGGTTCGCTGGGTTCTCTCCAGGGAAGTCCAAGAACAGATTGATGCAGCTGCCATGCAGAAGGAAAGCTACAATCGATGGTGCCAAGATACAAGCGAGGGTTTTCAGCTGTGGAGGCGGTCATCCCAAAGGCCTCCAAGTGAATTCAGCAGCTAAAGAGTGTTGGCAGAGACGAGGATATCCGCACGATGCTGTCAAGACATGCAATTACAGCAAGGTTGTGCAGGAGGACATTGCCGGGTTCGCCAAAGCTTGGGGGCACCAAGGTGGAGATTGTAGGGATTTGCATGGTGCTCCCAATCTTTGGAGAGATTTGGGAGACCATGGCAGGGATGCTGGAGGCGATCCCTGGAGCTTGGGGGCATGTCCCAAGCGGGTCCTGGATATATTCTAGGAGTTTCCTGGATGTGTTCCAGGGATACTCTGAGTCTGAGGTTAAGAGAACTAGTGAACTAGTGAGACATGGATGTACATAGACTCGGGTTTGGATTTTCTTGAGTGACTCAGAGGGGGAGTTTTTTAGGGCTAGGTCGATTGTGACCTAGGATTATATCTTTATTTATATAAAGAACGACGGAACGTCAGGAAAATAATACGAGTAGACGCGATCCCTTTTCTCTTCCAGAAAAATTCTAGCCTATCTTCTTCTCATCTTCTGGTTCTCTCTGGTGCATGCAATCCCATGGGAGCTCGCCTCCACGACAGAAGCGGATGGCACGTCCCATCTCTTTTCTTATAATTATTTTTTTTTTATTATGGTGTCATTAAGAAGGATTTCAAGTATTCCGTGAAATGGATTTGCTCTAACAAATCTCATCATAAGATCATTGGATTACAAAGATCATAAGCCATCGTCGAATACGGGACCTCCCTTGTTTTGGGATAAGGCAATTTGAGCTTTCTTGTTTCCCAAAAAAGAGGCAAGGAAAGGGAAACAAAATAAAAAAATAAAGGGGTGGGAGAAAGTTTTGTTTCTCTCCCTTCGCTTTTCTGTAGCTTTCCGGCTTTCTCTTTATAATTTTTATCTCCCACAGAAGTCTCTCTAACAGAATTTGCAAGGTTATAGAAAAAAGATGCTTTTTCAATTATTTAATCAACGAGATTCTAATATCTATCTTCTTAGGCTGACGCAATCCCCATCAACCGCTAGATGTCACATTAATATTTTTATAATATTATTTGTATTCTATATTATTCTTGATATGTAGTAAATTAATTGGATGATGCAGGTCAGGTGGATCGATCGGGACATCGGGTAATAATATTTTCAATGATATTATTTTGATCGGTTGGATTTGTCAAATCGCTTGGACTTGTGCACTTCAAAGCACACGGGTTGCCTTCTGTCACTTTTTTTCTTTTTTTTTTTTTTTCATAAAATGGCCTTGGCCTTCGACGATGTTATTCATTGCCATCTAGATCGCCTCCTATCTATAAATTCAATGAATCCTGGAACCATATAAGTTACTCCGAACATTGTTGGATGCCTCGTTACAGAACGCTCCTAGTAGCTGAACGATCTTGCAAAAAGAAGATACCAGATCAGGGATCCCGATGGAAATACTCCGATGATCAAGTTAGTAGGGTGTTCAAGGATAATAGATCCTCAATCATGGGGGCCCAACTGACCGTCCATAAAAAAGATTCTTCAGAGTAAAAAATGGGCTCTTAAGTGATGAGGATGGCTTGTCGCTTCTTTCTTACTCCTTTGCTTGTTTTTCCTTACGTTTGTCGGAGATTCCTCTTATCGATATATATATGGCAGTCGATGCAAGTGAACCAAATTTGGAATCCCGGCAGCACACCCTTCCTGGGAGGGATGCGGGCTTGGCAGGACCTCGTGGATAAGAACCGGAGTCTCGGTAAGGCTCCCTCTGCAATGGGTATAGGCAGCGTGCTGTGGTGCACTCCATTGAAGGAGGGTGCAGGCTCAGCAGTACTTGGTGGGACAGAAACTGAAGTCCCGGCAAGGCTCTTTCTATAATGGGCATAGGGAGCGTGCTGCAAGACTTGTTTTCTGAAGGAGGGTGCAATTCCTGCAAGGATTGGAGCCCTAACAGGATCTCCTGTATGGGGAGGGACGGTGTGCCACGTGGCTCCCTGTTCCGACAAAGTATGCCCCTGTAGGGGCATAGGGTAGGTAAGGCCGCTGTTCCTCCCTTATGGCGTGTCACAAGTATGGTGAAGATAATGATCCCTCTCCCTTTATTCACTATCTGGACTCTTAGGGGCCAAACAGGATGCACGTGCTTATATGGGATTGTTGCATCCTTGAGTCTTCTCCTCATCCCCTAGCCCATTAGAGCCACCTCCTTTTACAGCCGGAGTTTAGGCCGGTCAAGAGTTCTCTACTCGATCATGAGATCTACTCTGTAGGAGCTCTATTCTATTAGGAGCTCTACTAGATTGAGATACGGATCGCGGGTGCCATATCAGCAATTAGCCACATCGGACTCAGACTGTCATGTCAGATGCATGTGCCATGTCGGCCACCCGGATCGCCGAACACGAGCGCCACATCAGCGCCTAGCCAAATCGTTATCCATTTTGGAAACAAGTGGCTCGGCCTCATGGCTGCATATACTTGGGATCGCTGGGAGATGCCTGAAATATGTGATTTTTTTTAAAATATTTCATCAGGCTCTAATCATGTATCTTATATTTTTTTTCTTTTTTGGGATAAAGTTGGGTATCTTGCACTCTCTTTTTTTTTTTTTGAATAAATTTAATATCCTTTATGAATAAATTAAATATTTATATTAATGTAAATTCTTATATTAACATTAAATATAGAAGTTAAATATTTTTTTCCCTATATATAATACTTATTGGCAGAGAAAGTTTAATATCTTATCTTAACATTTATATTTAATATTTATATAAATATCAATTTCATTTTTTATGAATATGTTAAATATTTATATTAATATAAGTTCTTCTACTAATATTTATATTCTTTTCGTTAGATGTTGACATATAGTAAAAGTGTCAATGATCATTAAAGCCATATATATATATATATATATATATATATTATTTTATTTTTTTGGCGGGCGGTGCGGGGGGCGAAAGATGCGACCGGATCCCGGTTTTGTCTTAGGCTACTCAAGGGCTGGTCCACCCGCACCAGGTCCATGCAATAATTTCTCCAGGGCGCATCTTTGAGGTACCCGCCCCTTTATCCGTGCTATTTTCTCGAAAGAATCTCCAGCTCAACCATCCGCTTCGGATAGTATATTAAATGGACGACTGCCGACCGGCTTTTCGCAAATAAAAGGGGTTCATCCCCAGCATACGTTCCCGTCCCTTTCTCGTACGTCTTTGGTGGACCGTGGAGCCAACCTCTCCTCCACTACCTCCTTTTCTCGCCCCCCATTTTCTTGTTCTCCTCCTCCTCCTCGTCCTCCTCCACCACTCCTCGGTCCTCCTCCTCCTCCTTTTTCGTCTTCATCTTCGTTCGTCTTCCCCTCTTATAAATATAGATCTATTAGTTCGAACGGTGATGCGCACACTACGACCTTCCCTTCCTCCCCGATAAGCCAATAAAAAAACTTATTGTAATCAGGGGATATTACAGAAATTATATATATATATATATATTTTGTTTGGTAAACTAAAAGGAATAAGGAGTAAATTCGGCATAGCTATCCACAGGCCCCCACCCTGCCGTTCAATATTTGTTTGAGCCAAACTGACCGTGACCGTGACCGTTTGCGACAACTCCACCCCCCCCCCCCCACCTCCCCGCCTCAAAAAAAAAAAATAAAATAAAAAAAAGGCCAATAAGAAATTTTATTAAAATTAGAGGATTTTCCAGTCCCTCACCCCGCCTCCCCGCGCCCAAAAAATAAAAAAAAAAATAAAAATAAGCTAATAAAAAAGTTTATCGAAATTAGAGGACTTTGTATAAAAAAAAAAAAAAAAAAAGTCAATAATGGTCCAGAAATCGCCATCCAAATGAGTCGGAAAAATAGATCGTGACCAGGTCAGACTCCGGTGGTCGTGACGATTTGGCCTGATCAACTCGGGTGATCGCGACGCTTTGGTGTCAAGACTGGCGTTCGCCAGCCAACGTAACGCGTCCCTCTTATAAGTTAAGATCTTCCAGCCACGTACAGACATTGTAGCATAACTTGTCTCCTCGAGCCCACTGGAAATGGACATTCCACAGCACTTCTCCTTCTCCTTCCCCTCCTATGGTCATGACGGCTTCACGGACGACCTAGCCAAATACGATTCAGACGGTGATACGGACCGCTACCTTAACTTCCTTGAGCCTCCACTACTTGATCCTCTATCCTATCAGCCGGCGCCGCCACTTCCCTTTCCGGTTGAGTCAATTCCACCATCCCCTTCACCAGTTTCCTACAACAATATCGGACTTACTACCAATCAAGTAGCAGCTCCAGGAAACGTATTGAGTAACCTGATCATGGGGTCCGCAGTGGGGAGCAGCAGCAGATCATCATCAGAATCTTATTTGTCTCCGGGGCCAGATTTTGGTAACTAATATACAAAACAAAGAATAGTTTTATTCATCATCAGAATCCGGTGAGCCTCGCAAGGGTAGTTTTATTATCTTAGTGACCATGATTTCCATGAGAGGGCTCCATTACTTGTGAACTGTTTTCCCTATTTATCCCTTTTTTACGAATTCCTAAATCTGTCTTGATGATTATAGTGGGATCATCCCCAGCCCCAGGTAGTCAAACTGAAGGGAGTGGTGCTCGCACCAGACCCAGGAAGACTGGACTCGCAGCTCAGGTAGTTAATTAATTATCAGATGCAATCTATGCGCTTGGCTTTTACCAACAAGAAAGCCTAGAATTATTCTACTAGGATGGCACGCCCACGATGCCACATGTCCGATAGATTTGTTAAGAGTGTGAAATCTGGGTTTGGATGAACTTCTTTCTATATATGTTACAATATCGCAATGTGGTGTGATTTTCCTTGTAGAGGGAACGGATCAGGAACATGACGTTGGAAGACGTAGTCCCCTATTTCCACCTTCCCAGAGAACACGCTGCACGGGATCTCAACTTGTCCGTAACAACGCTCAAAAAGCTCTGCCGCAAGTGGGGGATAAAACCCTGGCCTTACAGCCGCAAGGTTCTTTCTCCCCCTCTCTCTCTCTCTCTCTCTCTCATCTCGTTTTTTTTTTTTTTTTTGGTAGGAGCCTCTAATCTTGTGGTTGTCACTGAATATTGTGGGTGCAGGTTTGAGATAACATCTACGTATAAAAAAAAATGATAAAAAAGAGCCTGGATATTATTTGGAAGGCCGTTCCAAAATAATCATTTGCATAACTATGTAAAATTTTATTGTTAGTTATTATTTGTCTATGAACGAAGAAACAAATGTTGTATCGTGCGTGCGGCAAATCAGTGCACTGTAATTAATCCTGTTGGTCAAAAAAATTTTAGATATGTGTTTCTCCGAATTTACTTTCCTAACTATTTTATTTGGTAGTAGTACGGTAGTTTTACCTTTCAGCATCCATGCGCTTCACGGCATGATAGCCAAACATAGATAATTTATTTTTTGCTTAAAATTAAGGAGAGAGAGAGAGAGAGAGAGAGAGAGAGAGACAGAGAGAGAGCTTACTTTTAATTATATGCTGACAGATGAAATCAGGCCTCGCCGAAGTAGGTGATCAATATTGCTTTTAATGAAATATCTTCCACTTACATTATTTCTCTAATAAATCAATATTTTTTTGAAACCTTTTTTTAGTTTATTTTATATTATTTTGGATCAGCAATACTCCTATGGCATCCTATTAGAAAGCTATTAATAATGATTATCCTTCGAAATGCTACCTTTGATTATAGCTTTGATAGCCATCTTGAATCTCATTATACCTTCAACGACAGGATGTAGTTTTGTGGAGATGGACCCCAGATCATATCTTCTTGATTTGTAAACATATTTTACAAATTCAATATTACTTTTGGTCGAAAAATTTACAAGAGACTGAATCTCACATGAAAGGTTTGCATTATCCGGAAAATGAAAAATTAATTGTCTATAATTAGCTGCAAAAGGGAGGATTCTTACTACCGAGATCGCTGCCAATTGAAAAAAAAATTCTTGGCTCGCCCTTCTTGAACATGTGTATTATGTTATGCCTGCGTGGAAATTGCTCATAATTTTTTGTTATCATGTCCTTACTTTTGGGTATTTGTAGAAGATCGAGAGTAATTTTTCAAAAAAAAAAATTAGATTAGCATGGGATATATATTCTCGTAACCTTTATTTATTGTAAAATATGGAAGAAAGATTCTAAATTTTTTAATCGAGGGAGTGGTTCATACTTGTAAGATTAGCTAATTGGTTCGGGGTGACAAGTTGTCTTCTTAACTAAAGATCCCGTTCCACCAAAAAAAAAAAAAAAAAAAAAGCACGGATTCCGAGCTTTTATTCTTTCTGGCTTTATTCGAAACTCTTGTTCCGGTTTGAAACTTTCTTTATATCTTAATTTTACGAGCTCGAAGAAATGAAACGGCCATCATCATGGATCATCTATCTTTAAAATATATATATATCCAAAAATTTATTTTTAAAAAAATTTCCAAAATAACGTAGTCTCCGTCGAAACATTCTATTCAGTGCCGATCGATATTCGAAGAATAGCCGACCGGAGTTGTCATTAAAGTTTGATAGAACTTTCTTTTCTTATCACACAGAGAGAGAGAGAGAGAGAGAGAGAGAGAGAGAGAGAGAGGCCCTTAGGAGCTGGAAAAAAAAAAAGGGTTGGTGAATTCGAACCCACCATTTCTTTTCACTACCCAGCTCTCCAGCAACATCAACCTTTTCCTTGTCAAACCTGTCTTCTCAAACTCGGGCTTTTGCTTGGTTTGGAATCTTTCCCTTGAGGTTGAATTTCCCACGTTGTCTGCACTGACCCGGTAAGTGCTATCCGATAATCATAACCCATCCATGCAACATAAAATAATAATAATAATAATAATAATAATAATAATAAACTAATACGAGAGCAGAAGAATGTTTCTCATGAAGCACTATTAGCATAAAAAAATCTAGACTATGATCTATTTAAAAAGCACAAAAGGGCTAGAAGACCGACATGGCATATTCTTTGTTCAACTCTTACCATCACGGTGTGTTACCATGATTGAAAGATGGATCGAGCCATTGGATATAAGATCTATTTTTCTAAACTTGGCAAGCAAGTGGTTCCCTGATTAAGGACTGGATGCCAACTTTGCCCCTAATAACAACCCCTTCGGTCCATCCACTGCCCTCCTGCATGCGTAATGCGTTGCACCCACCTCTATACCCATAAAATGTCATATCGTTCGATCATCTGGTTGCCTCCTCAAACATTCCCTTCTTTCAAATCCTATATGAACTTTGGCATGCATGCATCCATGTTCGGGCATCATCTCCTCCAAAACATCGACCGGCCGCATGCCTAAAAATCTTTCACGGCAACACAAGAAGATGCGATAACATCGAACATAATTATAATATTACCGCACCGGACGAGCAATCCTTTTGGATCGTATAGGTCATGAACGTCGATCTTCATGCATGGCATCCATCCATCATTCTTTGGTAAGATAATATTGTACCTTATAATATTAGACCGTAGGCGGTGCAGTTTATTATATTCTCTTTGCATGGTGGGTTGAGATGATCAGAGGCGAAAAAAATTGACACAACCGGACCCAATTATTTTATCTGGCCTGGTTAAGCGTGGACAAAGCAATTTCTAATTAGAACGGGATGCATGGATAAAATTTTCTGAAACAAGTTTTTCAAAAATAAAGCACGGGTTGTGCCGGCTTAGATTGCAATGGTAATATTATATGTGAAAATTGTGATCAAAATTGAGCATTTTTCCAACCGGTTACCCAATCTTAAATCAGGTTGAGCATAGGTTGTCCTAATATTTTTTTAAAATTTTTTATATATATTTATCCTTGTTATGCCATTCAAATTAAAATTTTATGATGGTCGAATATCCAGCTGGCGATTCAACGAGCATAATTAACGTGGACAAAAGCTCAGCCACCCGGGAATGGGAGGCTGCTGGCCCTTTTGGCTAGCTCTGGTTGACAAGGATGGTCATATACATACGTGGACCCATTATGATTTGTCCATGTTTGGATACAGCATAATTTTGTTGAAATTATTTAAATATATTGAATAAATTAATTAACTTTAGGATAGAAATAAAGGGATATATGCGTCATGACAAAATAACTATATATATATATATAATATATATATATATATATATATATATATATATATATATATATATATATATATATATATCTGATCATCTAAAAATCGTGCTGTTCAATATGTCAGCAATTTTTCTTTCTAGAAGAATTAACATCTCTAAAATTTCAAACATAATGACAGTGACACTTAACTGGGATCACTCTCCAGCCTAGTTTCCGTCAGTAGTGTATACAATATATTCTTTAGTTTATTTTATTTTAGCATTAGAGAAATTTTTTGGGACGAGACGGATATAAATTGGTAGGTTTATTGTGCTTATATTCCACCTTATTCACAAATCAAGCTGGAACTTCTTCTTGGAGCGATGTTGTAAATAGGCACAAGTCACGCATCTGCGGTTAGTGATGCACTATATTTGTCTGTTAACATTCTTGATCACGCATCAAATTTTATAAGATGTTATTTGCATGAATTTTAATGTATTGTAGCGAATAAATAGCTAGCACGGCAAGAGCATACTTTTACTTCATACGAGGGTTATTTCATAAAATATGTATATTATATGGACTTTAAGATATATATATTTATGTGAGATCCGACTATAAAATTCTTCCTACATAAATTTAGATTTGGGAGTGTTATAGTAGTAAACAAGATCCATTCGGTCCTGACACGCATCCTTCTTGGAGGCTGGCGCGGCAGCGTATTTCTCCACCTCGGCCTCACTTCGGCCATGAGAAGTCCCACTTCGGCCGTTCAGTTCAGCTCGGCAGCTCGCACGTGTCGGTCCAGCTTGGCAAGCCCGCGCGGAGCTCTTCCGTCCATGAGCTCCACCCGTGGTAGCCTAGATCCAGCTCGGCTCGGCCCCACCTCGACGATGAACCTCAGTACCTCGGTCTCACTTCGGCCATGAGAAGTCCCACTTCGGCCGTTCAGTTCAGCTCGGCGGCTCTGCACGTGCCGGTCCAGCTCGGCAACCTCGCGCGGAGCTCTTCCACCCATGAGCTCTGCCCGTGGTGGCCTGGATCCAGCTCGGCTCGGCCCCACCTCGGCGATGAACTTCAGCACCTCGGCCTCACCTCGGTCCCACTTCGACCACGTGGCGGTTCAGCTCGGCTCGGCAAAGCCCCACCTCGACGGGGAACCTCAGTACCTCGGCCTCACTTCGGCCATGAGAAGTCCCACTTCGGCCGGCAGCCTGGATCCAGCTCGGCTCGGCCCCATCTCGGCGATGAATCTCAACACCTCGGCCCTAGTTCGGCCACATATTCCGTCATCTCGGCCAGGTACTTCTCCACCTCGGCCTCACCTCGGCCGTTCACCTTGACACGTCAGCCCGTGCCAGTCCAGCTCAGCAAGCCCGCGACAACCCCGCGCTAGTCTGGCTCCACCCGTGCCTGCGACCACTCCAGTTCGGCATTCGGTGCTCTGGTCCGGTCCGTCCAGTTCGGCGCTCCTCTTCCGCTCGCGGCACGCCCTCGGTCCACCTCTTCCACCCGTGGACGTCCATATCGGCTCCCTCACCGAGCTCCCACCAGGGGCACGCTGAGCTCCCGGCCGCGGTACGCCAGGCCCACGCCTACGGCACATCCGCGTCCCTCGCACCTCGTCTGTGCCTTCCCCCCGCCTCGGCTCCGGCCCGGGCTGGTCTGGCACGCCTGCGCGACCGGTCCGGCACATGCGGCCGGCCTGGCTCAGCCCGCTATGGTACTCGGTCGCGCCCAAGGGTCCGCACCTCCCCCATTTCAGGGCCTGCACCTCCGCGCCCGGCTCTGGTCCGGCTCCGTCCGGCTTGATCGCGCCACCGGTGCTCCTTCGCCAATGCAATGACCTCGCTTAGTCCGGTTTGCCTCCACCCGCGTGGAGTCCGACGCAATCTTCTCCGGCTTCGCCCGAAGCTCTACGCCCCAGGACCGGTGAGCCTAGTGCAGGACCGTTTCTCCATTCCTGCACCAGCCCGGCTCTATCGCGCCTCTGTCCGGCCGCGAGTCTGCCCGCTCCGGCGGCTCTCAATTTAGCACGGCCACCTCTGGCTCCGTCCGCACGGAGTCCCGCACGTAGCCCCGAAGCAGAGCTCTCGGCGGCTCCCGGTCCAGCGCAGCTCCACCTCGTCAAAGTCCGGCCACGCCTGGCATGGGCGGCATGCTCCGTCTCCGCCTGCCTGGGGCCTGGCTCCGGCTCCAAAACGAAGCTCTTCAGTCCGGTTGTGCACACAGGCACGTGGCGCGGGTCATCTCCAGCCGTCCGCATGAGGCCGGCTCTGCCCGAAGCTCCTCCCTCGGTCCAGCACTTCGGCAGGCCCAGCTCCGGCCAGGAGCGCGCCCAGCATGTGCTCACGGCTCTGCCCGGCATCCTCTGAGGACTGCCCAGTGCCCCACTCCAAGTGAGGTTGTGCACTTTCGATCCGCGCATGAGGGGAGACCTTGCGTGCCGTGCCTCGATCCGTGCGCCCTGACCCGCGTGCATGGTGGCCTCCGTGTATCTCGCCATGCATGGAAAGGCTATGCAGCCTAGCCTCGCCGTGGGACATCTTGAATTGTGCACATGGAGAACTCCACATGTTTCTCTTGATCTGCATATCATCGTCTTCATCTCAGATATGCTTTTCAATGTACAGATATAGAAAAAATTTGGATCGCAGCCCAACACGTCAAATCACCATCCCTAATATGCCTCCTACAAGGAGGGCTATATTGGAGCCCCCAGGTGACAGTTTATACCAATTAGGAAGGCGTGCCCTATCCCAGGCATTATACCCCTTCACCAACCTCTTGAACTACCTGGAAGGAGAAGGTTGACCAACCTATCTAAGCCTCCTAAGCCTGCAGAAGCCTCATAGGCCTACGCCAAGAAGAACGCGCCTCCTTGAACACTAAGAGCCGCTCGTCTACATAAGAGCAGGAGGAAGAGGTGAGGGGAAGGTAAGAGACAACACACTCTCTTCATTCTTACATTATCTATCACCCTCTGGCAGCAGAGAGTCCCCCAAGCTCTCCGCCTCAGAAGTCCCTTATTTCCTTCGATCGTCCCACTGACTTGATCATCGGAGTGTCTTTGCTAGAATCCCCGGTGCAGGTCTTCCCTGTTTTGCAGGTATCGCCCAACGGAGGGACAATAAGGAGGAAGATTACTTCTCACCGGAGAGGCCCACAGGAGGACCACCACAGTACCAAACCCCTTTCATCCAAACTACGACTATGTTCCCTTGATCGTCTCCGACCAATGAGCCCGGTGATGCTGGCACGGAGCCCACTCACCTAGGCCATGTAAGAGCTACTGACCACGGCGATCTAGGCGGCAACAGGGAGAAAAGCCGGGACCATAAAATTTGAATAATAATTTTATAAACTGTTAAAAAAATAACATTATATATTAAAATAATTAGAGATTTACGATAGGATAATAGTTATCCCTTTAAGTATTTAGATCTAGAAAAGAAACATCTTGATGGATTAAATACTGTTTCCTTAAGTATTCTAGTAATGCGATCATGAAAAATGAAAAGAAAATGCTTGCCATAGCCTGAATTGCCTTTCATCTCTTTCACATTGTTTTCTTCTTTTCCATGGGATCTCTTAAATCTTTGAAGGAGAGTCCTTATTTAGATATAAAACTCCAAGAGTTCTTCTTCCGATAAAATTCCTAGAGCCTTCTTCAAATAAGATTCACCGGAGTTCGATACATTTCCTCTTATTTTCTACGAAAGTTATATTGGATGATTCGGTAACCATCCACCATGTTTTACGTGGAACTACGTACCTACTCTCTTATTATTATTATTTATTTAAGCCTATAATTGGACATATGTTTCTTACATCTCCCACTTGTACAATGATGGGCTTAACATTATTTTCAACCTAACATGCAGTCCTTTTGATGATTATTTATACAGGCAATTAGGCCATGCAACCTATGAACACTCTTGGCATATTACTATAAACCTGTCAAGGATATCACACCTACCATTATTAATAATCGATACAGAGATATTCTCTTGAATGTCACTTGCCCTAGACATATTGATATATACAAATAATTAACACATATTGATATCCTCTGGGACGAGACCGCTCTTCGGCTTTAGCCTTGACTAGAAGTCCATGGATGGTCCGGGTTTCCGCATCCCGGGTGCTTCTCTCGGGTCAGCTTCTTCGGAGGCTTCTTGTCCAGTTCCCTACTTGTGCGGTAGGCCTCCTCGGCGTGGATGTACTTGTGGACACGGAGGAGAAGGTCTGAGTATGTTTTCGGCAATTTTTTATCCAAGGAGTAGATTAGGCGGGAGGTTTTGAGCCCTCTTTTCAATGCTAGCATGGCGACGGGCTCGTCCAGACTGTAGATCTCAAGCGTGGAAGCTTTGAAGCAGATCACGTAGTCCCACAGGGGTTCATGATCTTGCTTCCTGATAGAGAAGAGGCTATCCATCTCTCGTGGCATCTTCCGACAGGCATCAAAATGAGCCATGAACCTCCTCTCTAGCCATGGAAAGGAGTCGATGTTTTCGGGCTCGAGACGGGTGAACCAGACTCGAGCGACCTTCTGGAGGATAGCCGGAAAGGCGATGCATAGGAAGGTGTATATCGCTCCCTGGACTCTCATGAGAGCTTTATAGCTCTCTAAGTGGTTCAGGGGGTCGGTGGTCCCGTCGTAGAGATCCACCTGAGGCATATAAAACTGACTAGGGATCGATTCCTCTTGGATTTCTCAAGAAAAGGGGGGTCGAGCATCATAGCCCGCCGGCTCCTTGGAGGAGCCCTGCACATTGGTGAATTGGCAGAAGAACTCCGCCAGCCTGTGCTCTTGCTCTTCTAGGTGCCTCTCGGCCATGCGCCTAATGGCCTCATTAGTGGAACCTTCCATTAAGGCCGCTGGAGAAGATGGGGTTGTCAGTTGAAGATGGTCATGACGGGAGGCCTTGCCTCGACTGCGTTTGCCGTATTTGACGATGGCATTACCGTCCACCAGGGACCGGCTCTCCTGGTCGACCGACCCAGAGTGATTTCTCTTTGTGGGGGTCCGGTGGCTCTCCCGGGGATCAGTTGTGGCCCGCGGATGTGATGGCTTACTTTGGATGGAGTGCAGGCTACCACGAGGGCTGGTGGCTCCTGCCACAGGGGTCCCTGGCTATGGCTGGGTGACCAGGGAGCACTGCTGATGTTGCAGCTGCCTCACAGTTGCGGACAGAACCTGCATCTGCTGGGCGAGTGCAGTGTACTGGCCATCTGCTGGGGGTGGTTGTGGTGGAGTGGGAAGCTCCCTTTCTGGGCTACGTAGGCCCACAGGAGAAGGGGCATCCCCTGCTCGGCTGGTGGAGGCTTCTCGCGCGCGAGTTACCACCATGCTTCAAGCGGAGCTGTTCTCAAAGTCGTGGGGGGGTTTGTCTGGACAGGGGCTTCCCCTCTTCCTGGCGCGCCAATCTGTTGCTGCCTTTACCATCATGGCCTGCAGCTCGGATGTGGCATCGGACGTCAGCCTCCTTTTTCGAAATCCAGCTATTCCCAGTTCTGCAAAATAGAGTTAAAGACCCGGGCCGGGAATCCTGGTGGGGGCACTTCGATGATCAAGTCAGCGAACGATAAAGAGGAACAGATCCTTTAAGGCAGAAACCTCGTCGGTCACCATACTTGAAGGAGAGTTTCTGTAAATGATGGAGTATGAAGGGTAGGAGAGGAGTAAGGCTCGAGCCATGACGGCCGAGTCCGTCGGAACTTTTTCTAGGAGTTTCGCGGTAGTCTTCGTGTGCTCTCTCTGCTTCTATCTCTTTCTCCTCCACTTCCTTGCTTACCTTCTCCTCGCCAGCTTGGTCCTCCTTTTAGATCATCGACTTTTCCCGCTACTTGCCTCGGTTTTCTCCTTCTTGGGGCACTCGAAGGTCAACAGCATCTGTCAATCGTGCCCCCGAGGTGATTTTCCTTTATAGCAGGGAGTTATGTTGCGAGTCTTATTTTTTCGATGGGTTATCATGGCTGGAAAAGTTTAGCAGGGCCTCGATCCAGGGGTAGTCGCCCTCAGGTCTGAGGTCCCTAACGCGGCCTTCTCCTTCTGGATGGTACAGGTGGTCTACTGCAGGACCTGGTGCCTTGATCGGGGCACTCTTCCCCAATCGGTGCTAATGAGGGTAGGCGCACATTTTCTAGCTTTGGGGCGCCATACTGGGCGCGCCGCTCTACGCGCGCTGACTTCGATGGCAGACTTGGTGCTGACGCCTTTATCCTTTCAGTGATGCTCCCGAGGAGCGCGCGCCGGCTTCGATGGCAGACTTGGTGCCGACACCTTTGTCCTTCCGCGACGCTCCCGAGGAGAGGGCTCGATGTCAGCCGAGGTGGATCCAGAAGAGCCACCTGGCGAAGGAGCGAAGGGAGCTCGACTTCGGTCAAGGTAGGCTCGACCCTAGGGAAGCCACCTGGCGAAGGAGCGGAGGAAGCTCGACTTCGGTCGAGGTGGGCTCGACCCTTGGAGAACCACCTGGCGAAGGAGCGGAGGGAGCTCGACTTCGATCGAGGCAGGCTCGACCCTTGGGAAGCCACCTGGCGAAGGAGCGGAGGGAGCTCGACTTCGGCCGATGTGGGCTCGACCCTCGGGGAGCTACCTGGCGAAAGAGTGGAGGGAGCTCGATTTCGGTCGAAGTGGGCTCAACCCTTGGAGAGATACCTGGCGAAGGAGCTAAGAAGACGAGCTCGATTTCGACCGAGATGGACTCGACCCTTGGAGGAGCGATCTAACGAAAGAGATCGGAAAGAAATCCGATGTGACAACATCTACCCGCTTTGCTGTAAGTTGGATATGAGATGTCTTCCATGCCAGCGGTATTGCCATACGAGGGACAAATGCTTCCGCATTAAAATGTGAAATCAATGCTAGCAGCCGTCTACATTAGTAGTGTCAGCACTTGGCTTCTTCTTCACCTCGAGGATTGATTAAAAACATCTCCATAAAAAACACCGCCGGTCCTCCGAGATACTGCTAACATGCATTGTAACCGAACAAAATTAAGCCAACCGGACCGCAAAGCCCCACTACATGACAATAGCTCGAATCTAACGAGATAAATTTTGTGATGCTCAAATTCTCCCGTTGCGATCCAACGAGCAGCAGGCCCGTGAAGAAGAAGAAGAAGTATGGTTCACGTGGACATTGATGGGACAAACAAATTAAACCTCGGCTATAGGAGCGGGAGACAACTGCTTTGCGGCTCTCGTTGACCAGGATTAGCCTGGGCCCATCATGATTAATTTGTTCATGTCCGGACGCAGCATAATTTTGTTGAAATTATTTAAATACATTTGAATAAATTAATTAAATTTAGGGCACAAATAAAAGGGACGGGAAAATAAGTATTTGGTCATCTAAAAATAGTGCTGTTCAATATATATTTTCGCAATTTTTCTTTCAAAAAAAAAATATTTCTAAAATTTCAAACATAATGACAGCGGCACTTAACTGAGATCACTCTCCAGCCTGGTTTCTGTTAGTAGTGCGAACAATATATTCTTTGTTTTATTTTATTTTAGTATTAGAGAAAGTTCTTTAGGTGAAACAGATATAAATCGGTAGGTTAATTAAGCATATTCTACCTTATTCACAGATCGAGTTGGGACTTTTCTTTGGAGCAATGCTGTAAACGGGCACGAGTCATGCTCGCACTAGATTTATCACTTAAGATGATACATCATATTTTATAAGATTTTTTTGCATGAATTTTAATGTATCGATTCAAATAAATTGCCAGCATACCAACAGCATACTTCTGCTTCACAAAATATGAAATATATTAGATGGATTTTAAGATATATTTATATGATATCCGGCCACAAAATTCTTTCTACATAAATTAAGATTTGGGAGATAAGTGGAGACAATGAATTTTGAATTATTATTTTTATAAACAAAGTTTTATTAAGAGAAAAGAGAAGAATCAACCTACATTGTAATTATTCAAATCAATATTTTGGAAAAGCACTTTTCAGAAATCAAACTTAAAACACCTGCTTACTAGTTACTAAAGAAAAGGAGCTTAATTTCACCATTATATAATCCCGTAGCATCCTGATAAGCCATCAAAAGGCCACTTTACCGCGTACCAACAGATCTTTAATGCTATGTCATACCATTCTTGCTTGATAATTATTTCTTGTATAAAATGGTTGAAGATGCATGGCATATATAAGCCTTAATAACTTTTTTGTCTGATTAATTGGATTGCTGATGCGGGATGACTCTAAGAATGGTAAATATGCAGTAAAAGCAGTAAACTAATTTTTTTACGATTTTTAGATTTAGGTTTGATGGCTAATTTCTCAAAACAAAGTAAAGAACTAGCAGGTATTCAACAATTCTGAGAATCAACTTGTCGCAAGCTGAATCATGCAAGATAACTAAAAGACAGAACCCGGAAATTGAGAAATTCTCGGCTTAGGATAGTTAACTTCAAGCAAATCAGAAAATAAGAGAAGGAAAGGTTTCATACCAGTCAGAGATTAAAATTCAATAGCAGATGAGATCACTCACAACTCTGATCGGAGCCTGGATGAAGAAGCCTCAGTTCCCTTGAATCTGATGGCTGATATGGATGGTCCAGGCAGCAAAGAATGCCTCCTCAAGAGAGGAGAGGCATCTCGGGGATCTTGCAAGCGTTAGGGTTAATCAAAACAGCAATAAAAAATTAAGAAAATGAACTATGGATTGAAAAGAATCGGAATTAGGGTTAGAAGATGGCAGCCTAGGAAGAATAAGCTCCCGGGCTTGGACAGCAGCAAGGGCTTCAATTCCTTGGGCGTGGCTGATCTCCAGGGATGCAGGAGAGTGCTAGGGCACCAGGGTATTAATCCAAGAACACAAGGAAAGCACTCAAAGAGAGAACCAAAACTCAAAATAAAGACAATTTAGCAAAATTTCAACAAGGTTTATTCATAAGAAAAAGATGCTTATAAGAGAGGGAGGGGTGGGGTATTTATAGAGTTCCCATGCCCTCACTAACCATGGTTACACTTGGATTACAAATCCTCTTCCAAATTGGAATACAAGTCCTCTCCTAGCTAGGTTAGAATTATAAAGTCCTTGGGCGTGTGGGCTTTAGGGCAGCAAGGGGGAGGTTGGCCATGGGCTTGGAGAGCTTGGGCTTGGGCCCCCTAGAAGCTGGGGCGCCTAGTTCCCTAGGCTGGCATATTCCCGGCATCAAAAGGGAATCTTGGTTCTTCTTGCTTGGGCTTGCTTCCTGAGCTTGAATTTGGAGGCCTAGAGTACTGGGATAGCTTGGTAAACATGGGCTCCTGGCATATGAAATATTCTGGAAGTATCTGGAGGGAATATGGCATCTAAAATGGCACTCGGAGAAAATTAGGGCACAATTAGGGCACCTGGATGTCGATTGAGCTCCCCTAAGCTGGTGTAACTGCTTCTAGCTTCAGAATGAGGTCTGGTGGAACTCTAAAATAGCGTAGCCTCCTCTCTTGTACAACAAGTGAACTCATACTAGACTCATACTGGTATATAGGACTTAATGTACTGGACTAGGTTAAGGGTTGAGACAAATCAACTAACCTCAATTTATTACATGACTCAATTCTAATTGATTACAAAATTTTGATACATGGTTAGGTAAACCAAATATGGCTCAATAATCTATGTCTGATCCTGATGCCCCCACCAATTCTTCCGGGGTGGAAGGAACTCGACCCCGTCGAGTGTGGAATAACTTGGCTCTCATAGTGCTCGAGTAGGTTTGGGTTGAGGCGCTGTAGATCCTCACGGGTGATCCACGAGTCCTCAGATTCTAGCTGACCTTGCCATCGGACCAAATATCTATGATGGCCTCTATTCCGGGTACAAATGGCTTGATCGTCCAAGATTCTCTCAATCTTTTCCTCACTATTTGGCCAATTGATTAGTGGACACTCTGGGACAGGTTCACTCTCAAGGAAAGGGATAGGTCCAAAAAACTCGCTAGGAATCGCTGCTGGCTCCCTATACTCTACAAGATCTGAGATGGTGAAGGTGGAACTAATGTCTAAGTCAGGTGGTAACTCAAGCACATAGGCATTGGGTCCAATTCTCTTGATTATCTTAAATGGGCCAGCTCCGTGAGCATGAAGTTTCTTTACGGTCCCTGGAGGGAACCGTTCAGGCCTAAGACTAATCATCACAAAATCCCCTGCAGTAAATTATTTAGCTCTGTTTTGAGAATTAGCCAATTTCTTATATATTTCATTACTTAGGTTTATCTTTTAGCTAATTTCTTGATGCAATTCCCTAACATGCTGTGCAAAAGACTCAGCTGACTCAGAAACTCGTACATGTGAGGGTAAAGGGATCAAATCAAGAGGTTTATTGGATTTGTATCCATGCACAACCTTAAAAGGACTCTTCCTTATGGTCCTATTGACAGAACTATTGTAAGCAAATTCGGCTCGGGATAACAATAGGTCCCAATTTTCCATGTGTTCACCTACGAGGTATCTAAGAAGGTTTCCTAAGCTTCTGTTCACTACCTCGGTTTGACCATCAATTTGTGGATGGTAAGCAGTGAAAAATTTCAATTTGGTTCCTAATATGTGCCAAAGGGTCTTCCAAAAGTAACTAGTAAAGTGGACATCCCTATCTAACACTATTGTTTTAGGCAATCCATGTAATCTAACCACCTGGTCAAGGAAAAGAAGGGCTACTCTAGATGCGTCAAAGATTTGAGAGCAGGTTATAAAATGGGCAATTTTAGAAAACCTATCGACCACTACAAATATTGAATCATGTTTCCTAAGGGTCTTAGGTAGGCCTAAAACAAAGTCCATGCTTAAGTCCTGCCATGGACGGTCTGGTACGGGTAGAGATGTATATAATCCAGTATTTTGTTTCTGCTGTTTTGCAACAGCACAGGTTCTACATCTGGACACTATATTGGCAACGTCCCTCTTCAAACTAGGCCAAAAGAACTGGTCTTCTACAGCTGAGATAGTCTTATTTCTTCCAAAATAACCAGCAAGGCCTCTAGCATGGGTTTCCCAAACTAAGAATTCTCTAAGTGAGGTTCTGGGAATACAAAGTCTATTGTTCTTAAACAAATAACCATCTTGTATGGTGTATTCGCTATGGGTACTAGATGGTCCTTGAGCTAAGGATTGAACAACTTCACTAAAGTCTGGACATGTCTTATATTCATCTTTTAACCTATCAAATCCAATGACTTCAGTGCTAATAGTATTCAACAATAAGGCTCGTCTGCTAAGGGCATCTGCTACCTTGTTTTCGGTTCTGGCTTGGTGTTTAAGTACAAAGGTATTCAGCAAAAGCAGTAAACTATTTTTTTTATGATTTTTAGATTTAGGTTTGATGGCTAATTTCTCAAAGCAAAGTAAAGAACTAGTAGGTATTCAAAAATTCTAAGAATCAACTTGTCGCAGGCTGAATCATGCAAGATAACTAAAAGACAGGACCCGAAAATTGAGAAATTCCCAGCTTATGATAGTTAACTTTAAGCAAATCAGATAATAAGAGAAGGGAAGGTTTCATACCAGTCAGAGATTGAAATTCAATAGCAGAAGAGATCACTCACAACTCTAATCGGAGCCTGGATGAAGAAGCCTCGGTTTCTTTGAATCTGATGGCTGATCTGGGTGGTCCAGGTAGCAAAGAAGGCCTCCTCAGGAGAGGGGAGGCACCTCAGGGATCCTGCAAGCATTAGGGTTAATCAAAATAGCAATCAAAAATTAAGAAAAGGAACTATGGATTGAAAAAAATTGGGATTAGGGTTAGAAGATGGTAGTCGGGAAAGAAGAAGCTCCTGGGATTGGACGGCAGCAAGGGCTTCAATTCCTTGGGCATGGCTGATCTCCAGGGATGCAGGAGAGTGCTAGGGCAGCAGGGTATTAATCCATTGACACAAGGAGAGCACTCAAAGAGAGAACCAAAACTCAAACTGAAGACAATTTAGCAAAATTTCAACAAGGTTTATTCATAAGAAAAAGATGCTTACAAGAGGGGGAGGGGTGGGGTATTTATAGAGTTCACATGCCCTCACTAACTATGGTTACACTTAGGTTACAAATCCTCTTCCAAATTGGAATACAAGTCCTCTCCTAGCTAGGTTAGAATTACAAAGTTTAAAAGGATTAGAAATCCCAACTAGGTTAAGAAAAGGTCTGGTCTTCTCCGACTTTTCTTCAACTTGGACCTAGTCAAACTCCTTGGACGCCCACTCCTTGGGCGTGTGGGCTTTAAGGCCGCAAGGGGGAGGTCGGCCATGGGCTTGGAGAGCTTGGGCTTGGGCCCCCTGGAAGCTGGGGCGCCTGGTTCCCTGGGCTGGCATATTCCCGACATCAAAAGGGAATCTTGATTCTCCTTGCTTGGGCTTGCTTCATGGGTTTGAATTTGGAGGCCTGGAGTGCTGGGATAGCTTGGTAAACATGGGCTCCTGGCATATGGAATATTCCAGAAGCATCTGGAGGGAATCTGGCATCTAAAATGGCACCCGGGGAAAATCAGGGTACCTGGGTGTCGATTGAGCTCCTCTAAGCTGGTGTAACTGCTTCTGGCTTCAAGATAAGGTCTGGTGGAACTCCAAAATAGCATAGCCTCCTCTCTTGTACAAGAAGTGAATTCATACTAGACTCATACTGGTATACAGGACTCAATGTACTGGACTAGGTTGAGGGTTGAGACAAATCAACTAACCTCAACTTATTACATGACTCAATTTTAATTGATTACAAAATTTTGACATATAGCTAGGTAAACCAAATAGGGCCCAGTAAGATCCTGGTGCCCCTACCAATTGCCATCATCCATCATTATCCCTAGCTCAGCCATCTACATGATAGATACTATGCAACATTTATTAGTTGATAAGATTATAATTGACCCATATATTCTTCTCTCTTGATTGGTTGATGGTATGGATATGCATCATGTGCAATACATGCTCAACATCATGGTATTTTCGCATTGCTCCGTTTACAAAAGTCACTCAACAATAGTATTTTACTGTTGCTCCGTTCATTAACCCCAGATAACTAATTTTCTTAAGTGGGAATCGAGGTAAGGTAATTATTAGAATGGCACGAGTCAATTGGCCATGGCTTGGATAAACACGTGCAATTCCATAAAACCAGATCACCCATAGAGTTATCAAATCGACCTGCAGGCCCGATAGCCCAATTCAAGCATATCCGTATTTGAACTCAACATTTAGGCCCATGGGCCACGGAGTCCTAAAACCCGATGGGAGTTCAACCGGTCCTAGGCTTAAGTAGGCCAGTAGAAGCCTATTGGACCAGTACAGCCCAAAACAAAATCAAGCACGGCCAGGTGTGGGCCTTCTTTCAATCGTGGGCTAAATCTAGGCCTACACCAGTCCAACCCAACCCAGTAAGAATTAAATAAAGAGGCAACATTATTATTAGCTGCCGTCTACATTAGCAGTGTCCGCATTCGGCTTCTTCACCTTGGGATTAATTAGAATCGTCTCCATAAAAAATACCGCCGGTCCTCCAAGATATTCTGTCATTACTTATAAAATAAGAAATATAAAATCATCTTTATCCTCTAAATAACCTCGAACGAATCGCCAAATTCTTCAGTTCTCATCAATAAACAACAATATCGAATGCTCCTCATTGAACAATGCCGAGGACGCAATCAATATAAAGACACCCTTAACCATTGGTTTCTCCCTCTTCCCTTTCCTTCAATTCATTGTTTTGTGTACACAAAAGTCTAGCAGAAACCATGAGCATCCAGCACAACGGGCAGCAGATTAAACGAAGAAAGATACTGGACAATCAGTTATCATCTCCCATCCAGAGACCTCCAGTGGTGGGGAGGAAGTCTCAACAGCGTGGTGTATGCAGCAAGGTCCTTGCCATGTTATTGTCTGTGCTTCCAGAGAAACAGCAGCCACCCATGGCAAGTCTTCAGCAGCAGGTATCAAACTGCAACCAGGTCTTTGTTAACTGATAGCGTGCAGCATGAGTTAAGTTTTGCGGAATTTCAATGACCATTTTCTGTGACTACACCATCAACCATGATCTGCTAGCAGATGCCCATATTTCAACATAAATAACAGAAAAGCAAAATCTTACCTCTTCACAATTTTTCAGCATTCCTCGAGCATCGTGGTGGAGAATGGAGAAGCCATCCTCCCCAACCAATGCACCAAAATGGTATTTTAGGACAACTTCAGATCGCAAAATTTCAAAAAAGAACAGGAGTTTGAAAAAATGAAAAATTAAAAACAGTCAACAAAAAATGCTCGGGCATTGTGGTGTAGACTACAGAAGCCATCTCAAATGCACCAAATGGTATTTCAGGATGACTTCAGAACCCTGGATTCAAAAAAGAACAGGAATTTGAGAGGGGGGGGGGGGGGGGGGGGAGGGGGGGAATGAAAAATTAAAAACAAACAACAAATAGTTGTGGTTTAGATAGGAAAACTAGCTTTTTCTGATGTTGAAGTATTTTTCTGTTTTTCCATCAAGATTGGTGAACTCAGAGAGGAGGTTCAACGTCAGAGAGATCTCAAGGACACTTACAAAGCTCAACTGGAGAGGATGCAGGAATATCTCAGGTTCTGCTTAGACATTGCACAGCAAAATGGCTTTCTGCACCACATATCCAACAACCAGCAACCCCCTCTTCCCACAGAATTCAATCATGAAACAAACTCACAACCAGTTGATAGAATGATTGGTGATCCTCATTTGGCGGCCATTAGGGATCAAGCAAAGATCAACGGATGGTTTATTGAGCCATATGAGGTGAGCATTTGTATGCTTCTATTTCAATCTTATAATCATTCTTATGTAATGCCTACTGAAGAGTCATACCCTGCTAAACTCCTCGATTAGCAACAATTGACACCACAAGACTTACATAGCATGCAAAGCAAGGATGGTAATACATTGGCATCCACAGAGATATAATCATGCCTACAGCTTATCAGGAGCATTTTCAATGACATCGCACAAGAAACCGCAGCTTATATGCACCTTTGACCAGAAGAAAATCATATCACAGATTAATCGGTTCTAACAAGAGGACCAAGATATTAATCACACAATGAAAGTTAACTACAAGCCCAACAACATGAGAATTTTTTTTAAAAAAATCTACTTTATATGACGACTTTAGTTACATGACATAGCATCAAATTTCCTCCAGCAGAATGATCATGTTTTGATCAAGTACGGGGATTGCATTACTGTCATAAATTCCGACACCCATATAAATATTGCTAAAGATAACACTTAAGTTCGCATATGCATGTCCATGGCAATCCAAGTTTGACTTTTGATAATCCTCCAAGTGCTATTTAGAATTTTTGAAAAAAATATAAAACATTTGATTCAACTGTTTACTCAAGCCAACCATGGCAATGTAATCTGTATGATGTTTCACCATCTCGAGAAACCTCAGCAAGAAACAGATATTTGACAACCTTGAGGGTGGATTAGTCATCAAGTAATGGCTTATTACCATGAATTAAATTATATTACGGGTTTTATGTTTATTATAGTATCATGACAAAATTGGTTCATAAGATGCTAATCCTGCATAATATTACTAAAAGAATGAAGGAATGAAGTGCTAAAACTTCCTTCACTTAACCAGTTGCACGGTTAAAAGTTATTGAACACTAGAAAAACATTTGAAGAAGCTGACATATTTGTATAAACAAGGATCTAAGATTGAAAAGTTATTAGTCATCATTTATCAAAAGTCACAATATCTGTAATCAAAATAAACACAATAAATGGATTATCAAATAATCTATCACTATTTTTGAAGAAAAAAATTCTTTATCTTTACGCAACAGTCTCGGTTGTTCCAATCTCTGGACAAACTTGGATGCAGCAAAAAAACGAAAACACATTTTGTATTGAGTGCAGAGCGGTGTCTCTGCTGTCAAGGCTTCAAGGTACCCATCTGAGATGGTTATCAGCTACCAATGTTAACAACTCTTCCAGCTCACAACAGACATGAACTTTTCGTCGTCATAAACTATAATCTAGTGACAGAGTGATAGGCCAAGATTCTAATCAAGGAACCCATGTGAGATGGTGTTAACCAAGTAAAGATGTTTATGATAGCGAGTTCAAAAGACATTAATTGGAATCAACCACAAGCACATAGTGACCCACAAACTTCTGGGATTAGCTCGTTGGCTATGGTCATAACTTCTTGCTAATTGTTTGATATCTGTGCATAAGGAAATAGATATGCTGCTTCCCGTTGATAACTAACAGTAAAAAATGCAATTTACTCCTGGTAGATAGAGTTTCATGAACAGATAGGCCGGGGGACAACTGCTGACATATACAGGGGGACTTGGCGAGGCCTTGATGTTGCTGTTAAGTGTATATACCCGAGATACTTCCAATTAAATGAAAGTGGTGAAGAATTCTTTGCCCAGGAACTTGATACTCTTTCACGTCAACGCCACCCTTATGTGTTGCGATTACTGGGCGCATGTCTCCTACCACCAGAAAATGGATGGGTGGTCACAGAGCTGTTGAGTGGAAAGACTTTAACGGAATGGTTGCATGGGCATAAGGAGAGGCGAAGAGAAAGGTCAATACCTCTTCCCCCTTTGAAAGAAAGGTTAGAGAAGGGGCTGGAAGTTGCTCAGGCGGCACAATATCTTCATGAACAAAAACCCATGGTCATCCACAGAGATTTGAAGCCAAGTAACATACTCCTGGATGATTGTTTACATGTTCGAGTGGCTGACTTTGGGCATGCTCGATTCCTGCCTGAGGGAGAGGCAGCACTGACAGGTGAAATAGGTAAGAATCCAATGTCTACATGCTTGCATGAAGTAATGAAGGATTGCATATAATCCATCAAAATCATCATGGAACAGATGCCAAATGCTCAGAAAGCATCCCTTGCCCTTATAAGAATCTTGGCCTCAACCCTGGAAACCGGGTGACAGCTAGACTGCAGGAAATTTTTTTTCCCCTGGATGGCTGGTCAGATATATGACACAATTTAATTGAAGCCAACTTTATCTTCAGTTCAGTTCTCAATTGGATAAAAGACCGGGCTACCGATGAGAGATCAAGTCATCAATTCATCTTGAATTTTTAGTAATAACCAGCAACAGAAAAACATCATTAAACCAGGTGCATAACATGCACAGAGCTGACCTTTCATATATAATGATAGAGAGGCAAGCAAATTTATGTTCAATAGATAGTGAGAAAGAAAAAGACTGTGTATTAATATTAAATTAATTTACTGTTGTAAAGTTGACTCCTAAATGCTTCCTCAATTTTCAGGGACTTACGTGTACATGGCACCCGAGGTGATCCGTTGTGAACCATACAATGAAAAGTGTGATGTGTATAGCTTTGGCATCATATTGAATGAGCTGATTACTGGTCAACATCCATACATAGATACCAGATTCAGTCCTAGTAAGGTATAATCCAATCACCTTCTCAGACCTTCAAGATGAACCTTCCTAAACATTTATTCTCTAGCTTTTTCTAGGAACAATATGCTTATGATTCACAATAATAATGCATTTCAGATATTATCTTATATATGTTGAAGCAAGTCAAAATTATCTTTGAGATATCAAATAACAAACCAAATCTAAACATTATGAAGTTGAGTGGTCCCTAAGTCCTTTAAACATCATGTTCACATGTTCATTATGTTCCCCAAAAGTTACTGGGTGTTATGCAGCACTTCAAAGCTAATAACAAGCATTGTGTATGCCCACCAAGCTTCCGCAAAGATACTAAATTTACTTAAAAAAACTCAATGCCCATAAATAAAGTCATATGGAAAATCAAGGCGCAATCTAGATCTTGATAAAATCATGCTGTCATCATTTTCTTTTAATGCAAAGATCAGCAGATAATCTTATTCTTACATGTGTTTCCTCAAAGATTGCACTGGAAGTTGGAGAAGGAAGGCTTCGGCCAGCATTGCCCAAGGATGATGGCCAATACAAAGAGCTCATAGACCTCATATGTTGTTCATGGAATGAAGATGCTTCAACTAGACCTTCATTTGCAATTATCACTTCTACTCTTAGAAGGATCAAGGAGAAGTTCCACTTAGATGCATATTCTATTAGTAATGATTATTAAAATGAAAATGAAAAAAAAAAAACAGAAAAAGAAAAGATGTATGGCCTAGAGCCAACATGGTCGTGTATTTAACTTCTTTCAGTAGAAAATGGCAGTTTCTAGCTGCAGTCCCACTCCAAGACTCTAATTTTGCAATCCTACAGCAGAATATTTCTTTCTTAGTTCATGTTTCAAAATATATGACTGATCTAATCAGGGAGAATGAAGGTTTCCTTCAACCCAATCTAATCAAATCTTTCTAAAAAAAAAAAAAAGATTATGGAAGAATTTTGAAAGTAAGGCATTCTCCTAGCTATCTGTAGTGGTCAAAGTAATCTGCATCAAATTTGATGAACCACCTGAATCAATAACCATAACACCAAGGTTCCCGATACCAGTACCGGGTGCCGGCCGGTACCGGTTTGGTACCGAACCGTACCGTGCCAACACACGGTACGGCAGGGCATACCGGTCCAAACCGATACGCCTAATTTTTTTTTTTTTTCGAAAGTTTAAGGTATTTATTTTAATTTTTAAGGGTTTAGGGTTTAGGGTTTATTTTTTAAGGGTTTAGGCCGGTTTAGGGTTTAGGTCGGTTTAGGATTTAGGGTTTAGGCTGGTTTAGGATTTAGGATTTAGGATTTAGGATGGCGTACCGCTTTAGGGTTTAGGACTAAATACTAATATTTAGGACTATTTTCAATTGAAATAAAAAAATGATAATTAAACTAAGATTATCAGCAATTAATGAAAGTAAAATATGTCATAAACATATAATTACATACCAATGTCTAGAATCGGGTAGAGTGACGATGTCCATAAATATAGGAATCATGTATATACTCCGTAGGAAAGTCGGCATGTCTCTCCTGCCAGGCAGCATGATACTCCTCTAAGCTCATCCCAAGAGGTATGCGTAACGGGTCATAACTAATCGCAGATCCCTCTCTGATGTCCCGACTCTGAGAGCTATTCAGAGACTGACGATATGGCAGTGCAGGTGCAGGTAGAATCCAAATATACCAGCAACAAAATCAGATGTATAAGATGCTCCGGGATAATAACCACTGGATGCTGACATCTCGGATGCACCATATTGATCATATGGACCATAAGCTGCCGGTAGCTGTGGATAAGAGGATCCTGAATATGAGGATGATCCAGATACATCCAAGGATCCTACTCCACGTACAAGATCTGCAGTTGTATCGTGTTCTGAACGACCACGCGGAGCCCGTCGCCTATATGAAATCGTATCACCACGAGGTCTATCAGATAGTGCTCCATGATCTGTATCCTGCGTGGCATGGTAAAACTGCGACTCCCCAGTAAATCGAATAAGACTAGGAGACTGCGGCTCCTGTCCTCCTACCCCTTCCTGATCACTAGATCCTCCACTATCTGAAGCACTATCATCACTGTCTCTGGTATCTGAATCTGAGTGGACTGAGTGCTCCGATGGAGGTGCAACTGCCTTTCCTTTTCCTCTGTCTCCAGGTCTACTAGATGGTGGGGACGGACGATGTGCAATATCTGCTGGAGCCCTGCGAGGAATATGACTTGTTGCCCATTGTCCAACATCCATCCCAGTCTCACTAGCTACAAAACTGGCTGGTCGAGGAGGCGATCCTGGCTCATCAAGCTCTGGCTACTGCTGCTGCTGATCCATGACCTACCCAATCATTGGATCTTCATCCTCATCAATATATGAACTTGCAATGGGATCAGGATATTTCAATTCTACTTCTTCCTGAATACATTTTAGCCTCAACCTTAAATTATAGTGTACATACACAAGAACGTTGAGGCATTTCTGTTTCAGACAGTTCCTCTGTTTGGAATGGATAAGACCAAATGTAGATCAGTTGCGCTCACATCCACTGGAGGACACCGTCTGGAAGAGGATCTTCACTGCAATAACCTTCAAATTTTTAGCAGATCCACCAAAATACACCCACCATTCAGCTGCAAAAGACATTACATCATTTAGAATTTTAGATTTGGCAAAATAAAAAATTTAATCCTGATATAATATTAGACTTACTCCTTAGTAGTACCTACCAGGATTCATCTTTAATTTATTTCTGACCGCTACAGTGGATCCAAATGAATCTGTGCCCTCCCTAAAAAATTTGTATGTTAAAAAAAAATTTGTTAGCTTGTTGAAATTAATGCTATTAAAAATCATTCAATAATTTCAACCTAACTTACTTCTTCAAGGCACATAGCAGTGATATCTGGATCGGGCTCCATCTTATATATAACATTGCGCATGGCAGATATAAGATCCTTGTCCATGGCAATGTCTGTTACGGTGTACTGAAATCTCGGATTTAGATAGTAAGCTGCACATATATTTTAAGAATCAGTCAAGCGTACTTGTATGAATCTAATTGAAACTTAATTTTTAGAGACTTCATAAAATACTACGTACCTGCTAGATTCAAATCCGAACTCATTTGATAACTCCACCGTCCATCAATGATCCGGATATACTCATGTGCATGTGATGGATCTGCCTCCTGGATCTTTTCCTTTGTCCTTTGTATCATGAAATATAAGAAGCCCATCTGAGCATATCTCTCGGAGTCCACGGCACGAAGTACCTCATATAGAGGCTTGATAGCCTCCACTACCCTCTCAGCCCGCTGCCAGAATGTCTGTCTCGTCACTAAATTCTCCACATTGCTTCTCTCAGTATTTGCCCTGGCATATCTGCTCTCTGCCAGTCTTGACTGACAAACATCTGACGCAGCTCTGCTTTCTTGTTAAGAAGACTATCAAGTGCAATGTAATTAGTTGCAAACCGTGTGACCCCCGGTCTCAATATTTCCTCCCTGTAAAGCTTCTCATCAATGATAAGACCCATGTATGGTTATATATAAATCTGGTGATAGACTGTGCTAGTTCAACAATCTTCTGCACCCTGCGAATTTTACCAATATCCATCAACATGAGTTCTATACATTGTGCAGCACAAGGGGTCCAAAAAATATGCGGCTGCCGCTCCATCAAGATCTGCCCTGCGGCCCTGTACTGTGGTCTATTATCGGTGATTACCTGTACGACATTATGCTCTCCCACCTGATCAATCACCTCCTCCATCAATCTGAGGATATAACTGACATCGTGCACATGATCTGAAGCATCAATAGGCTTCTGAAAAAATGTCTTTCCATCACAATAAGTCAAAAAATTGATGATGCTCCGTCTAGTAGGACCAGTCCAACCATCACATCACCGTCAATCCATACACAGGCCACTTCCTCTGATATGAGGATATCCATCCTTCTAGCTCCTCCTTATTGCTGTCCAGAAGATGACCATGGATATCTCTCGATGCTGGAGGATCTACACCTGCACCAGCAGCCTGTATATATGAAATAGCAGAGCGATAATAAGGATTGTCTGCTGCATGGGCTGGGATATGACTGAAATGAAACCAGGAGGAGATGGCCCACCACATATCCTTCTTCTTATCCTTCTTCAGCATTGTATCAATCCTCTGTTGCTTTGAATCTCTACTGGAAAATGCATATGGATCGACATCATGGATAGTGGCTCCCTCTGGAATGTCCCTGGGCCTGGAAGACTTCCTCCTACTGCCAAATGCTCCCAATATGGATGCAATACGACCGGTGCCTCTCTTGACGGGCTCTCTGATTGAGGAGGTCCTCCTAAACTGTCTCAGACTCTCCTGGAGCACTAGCAGAAGCGGATCCCGATCCTGACTTAAAAGCTGATGGCCCAAATCGCTGTCTCTGCATGGCTGCCTCCTCCTGCTGCCTTTGCTCATACAAGCTCGCCTGAATAGCAGCCTTCATCTGTGCCTCCTCATCAGAAGGAATAAATGCTTCCTCTGATTCTCTGGAGTGATAATAAGATGGTTCTGCGGCTCTGCAGTCCACCTCTGCCTTCTTCTTTGCTGCTCTTTCCTTTCCAGCTTTAAACTCAGCAAAGTGTTTCTTCATCAACTGACGGACCTCCAGTGGACACTGTAAGCATGCAGATACATCATGATAGCCGCCAGTAAAGTGCTGCTTCAACCTTGTTACTCCCCCACCTTTGAATTCGGTATTGCACCATTTACACCTCCAGTGATGCCGACCCGAGAGCATCTCTCCATGTAACCAGCCAATGTCCCGCAATATCCCACTCCGGATCCTTCTTCCTCCTTGATGGATCCATACCTGAATATTTAAATTACATATAAGGTCAATAATAATGTTTATTAATTAACAGTTAATTAACCTAATTTTTAAAATTTAATTTAATTTTTTTTATTTTTTTAATTAAAAAATTCAAAAAATAAAGAAAAATAAAAAAAAATTAAATTTTAGATTCATGTAGGATTCCATCATACATGCTATATATATTTTTTAAGAGCCTAGAAATGCATTAAAAGTCATTTTTTTTTCAATTTAAGACCTACGGGCACTATTCATAAGATGCACAAAACTTGAATAAATCGACATAAAATTTATAGAGAGAGTAGCTTACAAGTCCTAGATTAATAATTTATAATTATAATTTTTTTCTAATTATTTTTTTAATTAATTTATTAATCCAAAATTAATTTTTAATTTAATAAATTATATACTTGACAAAAAATTAAGATTTTAGTTTCATTGTGTAGATCTATCCTAGATCTACAACATACTCTAAAATCATTCCCAACAAATAAATTTTGACAACATTTCTTCTTAATTTTCTATTTTGCACGGATTTTAACAAAAAAATAACGATACGAAAGAGAAAAATATGGGAAAAGAAAGGTATACGGACCTTGATTCTATCCTTTGATTTTTGCAGGTTGGATTGGCTTTAAATCGATCCACGAATTTTTTTTTGGATCAATTTCCTTCCACGGCGCTGCAGCAGAGAGCTCGTAAAGCTCTCTGCATTTTCCATTACTTAAAACCCAACCAAATCTCCCCCCTCTCAAAGCTGTCACATGGCTACAGTGCCATGTGACAAAAACAAAAACATAGGGACCCACCTGCCCCCTCCCACCGTACCGCCCGGAACCGTTTCGAACCGCGCCGAACCGCCCGGTTCGGTCCCATTTCGACCGGTTCGAGTCTGGTTCGGATCCGGTTCGGTGCGGAAACATTTTTTTTTTTTGGATTTTTTATGGTAGCTGTGCCATTTTTTAAAGCCGAACCGTGCCAGCTAGCCGCCGGTCCGGTTCAGTACGCCCCGAACCGGCCAGTTCGGCACGGTTCGGAAAACCTTGCATAACACAATTTACAGGAGTCAAGATGACCTAGCTTAAGTCATATTCAGTTTTATGTACTTCCGGTCTAGGTCACAAGAATACAATATTATCCCCTCTAGTAGGAGAGTGACTTGGCACCAGTGGTTGGCAAATAAGGGCCCCGAATGGGTAGTCATAGAGTTTGGAAGGCAACATTTCCTCCAAAGTCTGACCTGATAGGGTATTGAGACAATAATATAGCTTGTAAGCCTTGTACAGCTTACACCTGAGGAAATAATATGTAATGACTTGTAATAATGCCAAGGCAAGCTGGAATGCAGGGAGAAAAATACCACTGCAGACAAGATGTTAGAAAAACAAATGGCAACAACGGCATGACATGCTATTTGTAAAAACACAGCGTAAAGTAAAGCAACATGGCCTTCTTTACTGGTATTTTGTGAGCTAAACTTGACTGAGGGACTATAAAAAATATATATTAAATTCAATTTTCAAATTTGTTGCATAAACCTCTAAGTTCCCCCAAGTATCCACACCCAAGACTTAGAAATCAGTATGATTATGACACTTGAATGTGGATCTGCAAGAAGAAATTCCTAACAATTAAAAAGACCCAATATTTTGACACATATTTACACCTGACAATCATACTCAAGTCCATGTAACATAGATCTTTGATCAATAAAACTCATACAAACAAACGTGTTATTTAGATTTGTTTACACTGGTGGCATAATGAAAATCAGATCAGAAGCGCGTAATTCACATAAATTTTTCATATACAGATATATTAGAGTTCATGTCTTATATTTTGCTTGTTCAACATTTTATGTTTGTATTGCTTTCTGTAATTCCGAAATCTGACTTGTACTGAAGTAGACAGTTACATTATCAATCAAAGAAAAGATCGATAAGACAAAGTTTGACAAGACTGAAGAATAAAATTTGAACAAATATCAGTTGCCAGAAAAGCAATTCCTCAAGTTATAGATACAATCATCATATCTGATGTTTCTCATAAATTATTCTGTTAATAGTTAATGTACTTCAATGTATGGATACAACAACAAAGAAATAATAGAAGAGCCATGCCAGTTCTTATCTGACTGAATAACTTCATATTAGAGATGAAACAATATTTCCATAAACATCACTGGGCATTCCCTCCAAGAACATCAACCATCTTGTACATCTCTCCCTGCATTTGCACCTCAAGAGGAAGGTTCTCCCTGCAGATATTCTATTGTTTAGTTAGATATGCAAATCTTAATGATACTTCAGTGACTACTACAGAACAATACCTCTGGAACTGGATCAAAGAATAATCGATCTCTGCAATGACAGTTGTCTCTTCATGCCCTGCTGTTGCAATTATTTCACCGCACTTCAAAAATGTGAAAAGTAAAAGACTTACTTACTCAAGGCCTCCATATAACAGCAGTTGTCAGTATACAGAACAATTTGCTACCTTCATTTTACACTTACCGGTCCAACAAGACCAGAATGACCCCATGTGATGTAATCAGCACTAGTATTAGGGTCTCGGGCTGGTGCGCAAGTTGCAACAAATAACTGCCTTAAAAATCAGTATTATTTAAGCTTAACTCGGAAAACATGATTTATGCATTAGGAAGCATAAAACAAGTGAAATGAGAAGCAAAAAGCAGATAGCAAGAGATTATTACCTGATTATCAGAAGCCCTGCAGATATGCAATGATTGAAGCAAATAATAGCAATAGTTAGCGCAATTGAAGTTAAGTTTCAAGTGAAAATTAAAAAGGTATATGCAGGCATCAGGCATGCATAAGCACATGCACATATAGATATGCACGCATTCACACATTATAGACCATCTATCAGTTTGTGTTCATAATCCAAATGCAAAGGACACATTTTTTTTTCTTCAAAACAATTTCAGTTTAAGAAAGTCTTTAAGACATAAGGAAAATGATTGTTCAAGGCAATAATAGAAGTCTAAGCAAACAGTTATAGTATGGTTGACCTTGCTCTTTGCATCAATTCCCACAGCAATTCACCAGTACCCATGTTAAATGCTCCGGGATAGCAGATCAAATGAGCCCCTGAGGTCAAAGACAAGCTACAATCATCGATCCTTTATAGCAAGCTTCATTATAACAAATTCTAAAAGTCAAATGTTAGATATATTGACACTAGAATAGAACTTGAGACATCTCCTGATTTTTAAGATATTATCCTAGCCAAGAAAAAAAATGGCCTATTTGAATAGAACCTACAATCTAACATTACATGATTTTGTATATTTAGATATTGATGGTTTTTATTCAATCCATGCAAAGGGTCAAAAAATGCTTATTGAAAAATATCCTTAATACATTCTAAGTCTAAGATGCGTGGACCTTTCACTTGATATTTCTAGGATTTTTTTTTTTTTGAAGGGAAAAGGAGGAAGCGGAGCTTCCCCTGAATTTATTCAGTAAGTGGACATATACAAGTGACGTGATGTAGATGGTAGTTCAGAGGAGACTAGAGAGATTAGTACAAGTGACAAGGACTCAAGCTCACAACATGGTAGCTCTACAAGGGCTGACAACCAGGGTTTTCAGAACCATCCCGAATCGTTCAGTTCGGAGCATACCAAACCATACGGGCCAAGAACCGGTACGGTTCGGTCTTGAAAAATAGTCCGGGATGCCGGACAGTCCAAAAACACCTGAAACGGACCGGTTCAAGATGGTTTGGTACAATATGCATCGGTCCAGTCTGGTTTGGACTTAATTTGGCTCGGTTTGAGTCGAATAATATAGTCATAGAGGAGGAAGAATTTTTTTCTCACTTTCACTAAGATCAGTACATGTACCGGTATGGTACAGTATGGTACGGTATAGTACAGTACCGTATCGTACCGGTCATTGACCGGTACAAGCTCCAATACTAGTTCAACGATCCTTGCTGACAACAAATGAATTCAATTTAAAACAAAGATCAGGAGGTTGATTTTGGCAATAGAAGACTAAGAGCTTGAAGAAGTTTCTGATGAGAATCTGCCAGTCTACCAAAGCATAGACTGCACCCAGAGATAAAAAGAGACGGAGCCTTATGGAGAGTAGAGTTGACACTTGACAGAGCATTTCTTTTGCAAAAAAACTCTTGAATTGCATTCCAACCAAATACTACAACAGACTGCCACTACAACAACATCCCATCCTTTCCTAATCTCCCTCTTGATCTTTCTGTGTCGCCAATCCATCCAGAGGTTTCTGAGATCTCGATGACAGCCAGTGATGTTGAGAAGACATTAAACAAGGAACCACAAGCTTTTAGCAATGAGCATTTGGTGAGCAGGTGGGATGTGGTTTCATTATTACCTCTACACAAAGAGCAAGCTGACAATCTACTCCAGCCCTTTCTTAGCAAGATCTCCCGTGTGCAACCTGTTCTTCAATGCTAACCACATAAAGACTTTGACATTTTCAGGTACAGCTGCCTTCCACACGGGTTTGTAAAAAGGCCAAAGGATACCACCACAATTGATATACTTGAAGAATGACTTCACAGTGAAGTGAACATTCTTAGTCAATTTCAATAACAGGACATCTGCATTTCTTGAAGGTCTAAGCAGTTCAAGCATTTAAAGCAAGGCCTCAGATGAGCTGAATCATAAGAAGACAGCAGACCAAAGAGCTTGATACTCCATTTTTTATTTCTCCATCTCCAAAATGAGGCTACAGATGCATGCTGCTCGACTGCCAATCTATAAAGGTTGTCAAAGAGGGAAACCAAGGGGATGGGACCAGTGTAAGCATCCTCCCAAAAAAATTGATGTTTGTGTTGTAACCAGTTTGTTGATGTCCATCCTATCCATCACACAACTCTCCAGTGCATCATCTAAGCTTCTTTCTTATCCTCATTAATATAGATCTGGGCATATGCTTCCTTATTTTGTATTGGTGGTCTTGCTGATCAATAATTTCACAGTTAGCTTTGCAGGTTTTCTGTAACTTTAGAACTTAAGGGAAGGAAAAAATTGACAGAGCAGCTCAAATATATTTTTTTGAGTATCAAGGATGTGAAGTCCCATGCATCCATGGAGATTGTTTGTCTTTGTTCCTTCTGACAAACTTACAGCATCACTTATTCTTACTACTCTCTATTGGTGTAACTGACAGAGAATGGTAGTAAGCAGCCATCTCATGAGCTACATTTTGATCTTGTCCCCACCATTACTACTTGGATATGGTTTCACTTCCTTATCTACAATTTGTTGATGGATTTCTAACACATATTGTTGGCATAGAATTCCTCTTCCGACCGGGCGGAGCTGCTGGATTACAGGTTCGCTCTCCTGGTTTACCTGCAAAACAGATCCCTGGCCGGATGTTCTCCGGCGAGGGACACTTCAATGCCTAAGTCAGAGACGGGTTCCAGCAACAGAATGAGAAAGATTCTGTGGAGGGAGATGGCGAGGAAAGGAACTCTGGTTTTTTCAAGGTTTCGTTGTGCCTATCTCGAGTGTCCCCTCTTATCGATATTTATATCGGCTAGCCTGGCCTGCGGCTCCGTCCTCTCGCCTACGGTTACGATGAGGGCTAATTGATTTCCCTCTGACCGTAACCGTGGATGGTTATTGAACGGTTCTGGCCAGGCCGGAGGCGTTACCGTTGGAGTTCGTGGCCACGTAGCCGCTCCGACGTAGTTGTACTTTGGAGGTGATAGTTAGGCAGCCGATTGTAACCGTTGTCCCCACGTTCGTGTAGAGTTGATGTTGGTCGGAGATCTGCCTTCGGGCCTCTTCTCCAAAAATGGTCGTTGTTGGATCGGAGGGGTGTCTTCATCTTGAGACGCCTTCGGATTGGTACCTGTGGCTGAGGCCGAAGACACGAGCCGAAGCTCGTGTCTTCGACCGGGACCGAGGGCCATATCTTCGACCGGAGCTAAGGGTTACGTCTTTGGCTGAATCCGAAGATCACATCGTCGCCTTGCCCGTTAATCATTCGGCTTCTCCTGGGCGCTTTGGTTCAAGGAGTCCGGTTCGGCAAGGAGTGCACAAGCGATCGAACCGGTAGTTGATTTGTGCCTGAACCGACATATACCAACAGTTGCCCCCCACTCTCAGTTTTCGAAAAAACGATCTGCCTCGAAGAGTGAGAGTATCGCTAGATTGTCGTTTTCCTCTGAGGTGAGGTGCGGCTAATGATTGCAAAATCTCTGATTTGATCGCTCGCCATAACTGCCGGTTGATTTGAGGATCAGGTAGTGGACAGCTATCATTCCCTGATTGAAGTGTGGAAAAGGACTGGGTCGATCAGGAGATCGTTTCTCCTTTTTCCGCTTTGTGGCAGTTCAGCCAATCTTTTCGTTGAGATTTGGATGGAAGTCGTGGTCCCTTCCTGTCTCTCGGAAAAGACGTGAGCTTCATCTTCGTCGTTGATTGGCGTCACGCGGATCATGACCTTCGGTACTTTCTGTGTCAAATCAGCTTAGGACTGTTTGGAGTTTCACATCCATCTCCGATGTCCGTGGAGGACTCAGAGAGATGGTCCCTTCTATGGAGGTGGCGTCCTGGAGTCCTCTTGTCCCTTTATGAGGGAAAAGGGAGGACTGGCTGAGAAAGCTTCTCTACCTTTGTTCACTTCCATCTTTGGTCCAGATTTTCCTACTTCTAGCTATCGGTCTCTTCCGCAGGTAGGACTTTTCTATTCCTCCCTTGCTTCTTTTTCTTATCATGGCTGAGTCCGTAGGAACTCGAGGGGGAGAGGTTGAGCCTTCTGGTATTGGTGATGTGGTGAGTCCGGAGCTAGTCTCTAGCTCCGTTTCGCCGAGGAAGATAGCTCACCTTCGGGAGCGCTACCATGTTCCCGAAGGGTTTCCGCTGAACTTCTGACGTCTGAAGAGCGGGTGCATAGGCCTCCCGCTGGGTGCATTGCTGTATATGAAGATCATTTTAAGGCTAGTCTTCGCTTTCCGCTGCACCCTTTCTTCGTCAAAATCTTTCATATGTATCAGATCGTGCCCGCGCAATTGACTCCAAATAGTATTAGGAATATCTGCGAGTTCTTGGTCCGGTGCCATATAGCTAATGTGAGGCCTGGGACCAACTTGTTCACTTCCCTTTTTGTTCTCAAGAGGGATTTCCACGGTCACGGATGGTGGGTCATCGGACCTCGCCCTGGTCGCAAGATCATGAGGGACATGTCCAGTGCCATCCATGGGTGGAAACCCAATTTTGTTTTTATTTCTTTCACCCAACCATGGGGCTTCAGTAGTAAGTGGAGGGAGCCGCGCCTGGATGCTAATGCTGGGAAAAAGATTCTAGCGGCCGATCAATCTGATTACGCCTTACTGTCCAGTTCGAAGGCCGTCTCCATCAGTGAACTGTTGGAGGAGAGAAATCTCCACCTTGCGGGGATTAGTGAGTCCCTCGTGTTAGGTATAAGCGGTAGAGGGTTTCGGCTTTCCTCTTTTAGTTTTTCCGTGGTCCAGTTGATTCTGAAGGGCGTATTTGTTTGCAGGTGGCGGAATGAGGCCTGACTTGAGCTGGCTTCGTCAGTCTTCCAAGAGGAAGGCAGCCTAGGCTCCCCCTTTGGGATCAGAAGTCCGGAAGAAAGTCCGGGAGGATGATCCTGGTAGAAGCGGAAGTGCTTCGTGCTCCAGAGAAACGTCTGGGGGAGACGGGGCACCGACAATGGAGGCTTCGGAAGGGCCTCCGCTAGCTGAGTCTCTGCCAACAGTCGACTCTCCGGTTTGGATTAGGGAGAGCTCGTCTCTAGTGGTTGATGCACCGTCGCCTTGCCCCCCTGCGACGGACAGGGGCAAGGCACCGCAAGTCGAGGAGGAGTCTATTTGGAGGGCTCCTCCAGGAGGAGGTTGTCTTGCGGACCCCTCGAAGCTTTCCACCACGGGGGTCTTTTAGTTCCTGCCATAGCAGGCGGGTATTGAAGGACATTCTGCTGCCCCATGATTTGGCAGTTATCCGGGGTCGGAGCCTCGCCAAGGTATCCAATTCTACTTTTTCCTCTTTATTGCAGGTAGGGTCTTCATCATTTCTTTTGTGTCTGATGGGCCATTTAGTCCACGACCGGTCTCACACCTTGTATTGTTGGTACAGCTGCTCTACGACATCACCTTCCTGGAAGAGGCGCTGGGGAGCATTGACAGTTTCATTCATGGTTTGAAGGAGGAGCTCCAAGTGGCCAGAGCCAAGAAGGAGGTGGCCGAGGAGTTGAAGCTGTCCATGGAGAATCAGCTCACCCGTGTGGACGCCGAGGCTCAGGGTCTGAAGGGCGAATTGAAGAATGCCCACCTGAAAATCTCTGAGCAGGAGGCGAAGCTAAGGAGGAAGAAGAAGCAAATCGATTCCTTGGAGCATTCTGCTAAGGAAAGCCAGGAGAAGGCCGAAGGCCTAGCTAGGATGGCTGAGGAGGCGATCAGGAGGGCCGAAGAGGCATCTCTGAAGGCCGAAGCAGCCACGAGAGAGTCCGAGGCCATGAGAGAACTAGCAACTAAAGCCATCGAGGACTTCAGAAAGTCTTCGCAGTTCAAGATAGAAGTAACTGAAGCGAGCCTGTTCAATTATCAGTATGGCTTCAATGATGGACTCGCTAAGGTTGGTGAGGCCTTCCCTAATCTGAACCTTTCCAATGACCCTGCATATGATATTAAGGAAAAAGAGGAGATTGGGGCCCCTGCTGAGGCTGAAGAGATGCCGAGCCGAAATGAAGAAGTCCCGGCCGTAACCGAGGAGCTGGTCGTGGCTGATCCGGCAATCTCAGTTCAAACTGAAGAGAAGGTTCAGGCCGAAGGTTCCTCGGCCTTGGCCCAGATTGAGGAAATCCTTCCTGCCCAAATTGATGAGATACTCTATTCTGCCGACTCCGTGGCTCTTTTGGCTAATCCGTAGGGGCTCGATCGGCTTCGAGCTTTGTACTCCTTTTTCCTTCCTTGGCATGTAATCAGCGATTTTTCCTGGATTAATGAATGTTTCCTCTTTTTTCCTTTTGTGGATGTTAGGGGACTCCCAAAATGTGGAGTCTTCGGATTTGGCTTTGGTAAAGCCGTCGATTCCAGCAATGGGCTGAGTCATGCAATTCCTTGTTGAGTCGATTCTTCCTGATCGTGGGCTCATCCCTTAGACCTTAAAATTTGTAGGGAAACACTTATGTGAGGGAAACTTTTGGTTCACCGGGGGTATGGCGATCATCATGCTATCGCCTGGAGAGAGAATGGCGATTAGAGTCATAATGACTGCGCTCGGAAAAAGGGATCATCGTGGCTGCAGCCTTTTAATGGTCCCTCCCAACACACAATAGTTCTTCTCAGTGGTTCCCTCCATTGCGCAAGTTGGGGCCCTTGTTAATTAGGACAAGCACGGGTGGCGTGCCCAGGGGTTGGTTATGAATGAGGGCATTTGACCTGAGTTTTGACAGTCTTGTTATAAGAAAGCAGACTTTCTTGAATCAAATGTCATCCGCTCCTGGCAAAGCCACTCCCGTCGCCATTTTCGTCTCCTCATCTCCGTGTGGCTCGAGGGACCAGTTGCGGCATGAGGCCGGACCTAGCATAGCTCAGACGGGCGGCAAGGGGGAGGCCGGTGAGAGGCTTCCAGGTGAAGAGATCGGATCGGAGGCGGAGGTGTGTGTTGGCGTTGCCATGCATTCAGGTTAGGAGTGGTGCCCCAATCGAGATAGGTTCTTCCTCAGAGGAGGAACCGGCCTCTCCTAGGAGGGCCGCGTTGGCTGGGCCATCTAGGAGGTCAAGCCGCGAGATGCTAGCGGCGTTCCCTCGTGTGTCGAAGATATCAGGCCTGCAGCTCCAGGTGCGGGAGAAAGGAGTTCCGTGGGGTGTGATATACCTGCCACTGGAACCAAGAGTCAGGAGTCCGGGAATCCTTTTTCTGCCATCCTTCTTGGAATACAATAGGTAGACTCCGACATGCACGTTGCCTGTCCATGTGCGTAGGCTAGATTGACTTTGCGTGCACTCCCCTTTTGACAGGTTTCTCACGGCCTTTCATTGCTGGAGAGAGGTGCCCACGAATCCATCAGCTTCGGTGAAGACCTCCGAAGTCAAGTGGCTTCAACTGTAGTTGAGAAAGGTGTTTGCCGAAAGACTTCGAATTGCCGTAGAAGAGGAGTTGGGTAAGGTTGTCGCATCCAACGACGTCCTGAGAAGACAACTGAGGACGCTTCAGGCGCAAGCGGCTGATGTGGCGATCGATTTACAAAAGAAGTGAGGGAAGGTGATCTCTCTCGAGCTGCTGCTGAGGGAACCTTCAGGACATTGAGGGGCTGAAGTCCCTACAAGCCAACTTGGAAAGGAGGATCGATGAAATGAAGACGGGTCTTTTAGTGGCCAATCAGAGGGCTGCGCAAACCGAAGAGAGATCTTCCAAGGCCGTCGAGGCTTACAAAAGCTCTCAAGCCTTCAAAGATGAGGTGCACGAAACCACACTAGAGAGCTACCTCTTGGATCACGCCGACTGCTTGGGCAAAGTTAAAAAGCTCTACCCCAGTTTGGATTTCTCCCCGACCGCCGTTCCAGGGGACGGAGCCGAAGACTTAGAGGTTCAGTCCGAGGCAGCATCGGCACGTCCCGTTGAAGGTAGTGGAATGGTCACTGGCGAAACTTCGATCCCTACTCCTATCTCGGCTGCCGAAGGGGTTGACAGAGAATGAAAATGTTATATTTTTCTTTTTGTCAACCAATTGTAATGTCTCCCTTCTGGATGAGGGTTTTTCCTCTTTGAAATAAATGACTAATTCTCTTTAAATTAGTCTCTTTTTGAGTCGATTCCCTTCCAGTGGATAAGTAGAAGACCGGCCGGTTCAGGGCCGATGTTTTCGGCTTGATTGAAAACGAACTCCGAAGTGGGATCGTAACGCCGTCAGACCATTGCTGATTTCTCTAGCACGGTTGACCGGTTCAGAAAGAACTCGACCGGTCCTTTGGACCGGGGTTGATCTCAATCAGACTTGTGCCGAATGTCCACCATAATTATCCTTTTCACAATGGCGGCAACGTGGCGGACAGATGTCACCACATCATTGGTGACTGGTGGGGGACATCGAGCACATTTTTTGTTGTCTATGTTGGGTGCGTTGGTTTTCTAACGGTCGCTCCTCGCGCGTCCTGGGTGCCGTCCGGCTTTCCTTTCCTGAAAAATAGTCATTAATGTTGTAACCGTCCGAGGGAGATTGCTCCAGGTTCGAAGTGCCGGCGGCCTCTATCCTTGAGGGCAATTACTGGTGACCGTACCATTCCGAGAGCGGCCGTTCAGGCTTCGATGCATCGTTTCGACACGTGGCGCCCTCTGGCTAGTTTGGGGGAAAGGCTTGGGGCACGTTTTCCTGCGGTTGTTCGTGGGTACGAGATCCCGTTAAATAAGATCCAGTTCCTTCCTTTTTGGAGGCCATCGAGACATCAGAGGGGCAAACCTTTATTCCAAAGGTTGTCTTCCCTCTTCTTCTTAGTATATCCCGGAGATGAAGTTTAACATTGCAGAGCTCCAAAAAATGGCCCGGAAGAGGACCTCTGGTTCCAAGGCAGAGGGTGAGCCTAGCAGGAAGGCTCGCCGAGGCGACGACAACGACCACCGCCCCGGGGAGAGAGCTCGCCTGGAGAGGAAGGTGCGGGTCCTGGAGGTTCAGTTGGAGGAAGCCAGGGCTCAAGTTGCGGAGGCCACTGCAAAGGCGGAGAAGGCCAGGATAGAGGCGACGGAGGCCGTCACGAAATTCCTGGCGTCATCAACCTTCAAGGATGAGGTTGCCGAGACGGTCTTGGACTCCTACCACCGGGGGTTTCGGGAGCACCGGGATAAGGCCTTCCGTTACTACGACTTGAAGGGCCTGGAGAACATTAGGCCCTCCGTCCCCTTCCCTGGCCATGAGTATGACTCCGATTTTGAAGAGTCAGAGTCTGAATCGGAAGGGAAGTCCGGAGCCTCCCCGAGCACCTCCCAGAGATTTAACACCCCCCACCGGCATGGAAAGGGGCCGGCGGGTGGTCTTTAGATCTGTCTTTCCATTGTATGTTCTCTTTTCTTCTTCTTCCTTTTTTTTTTTGTAAGGCTCCTTTGATGAAATGAAAGTATCATTCTCTTCTATTCTTCCTTTCTCTGTGAAAGGCATATCTCAGAACATTGCGGAGTGTGGATTCTCTAGTGTGATAACTGAGGGGCGAACTTGTAGAGCTATTTGAGATTTGTTGACAGGATGGGCCCGATTAGGCCATCTTATGGGGTGTCTATTGAGTGATCTGGACTCACTTCGGCACGTCTTCGGATTTACCGTAGGGTAAGGCACCTAGGCCATCCCTGTGCCTCTCTGTTAAAATTAAGGTAGGCTCATTAGGCCCGCCCCGGTGCATTTTCGGATTTATCGTAGGGTAGGTTGCGAGAACCGTCTCTGCTTTCGTAATTAAGGTAGGCTGATTAGGCTCGTCCCGGCACGTCTTCGAATTCACCGTAGGGTAGGTTATGTGAACAATCCCTATGCCTTTGATCATTTGGCAGCCTAATTGGACTTTCCGTCGCGCTCGTCGGGCATACCGATAATGTGAATGGAACAGATTCATTGGCCTGGACACCTCGGTTCTTCGCAGTACCATGTCCCCGGTGCAGAAGGTCTGTTCTTTCACTCTAGAGTTGTAATACTTGGCAACTTTTTGTTGATATACTGCCATTTTCATCTGAGCCTGGAGTCTGATACTTGGTAGTAGATCCAAGTCCACCCTCCTGCATTCGGAGTTCCCAGGCTCTTCGTACTTGTCGATCCTCAAGGACTGCAAGGTGATTTCGATGGGGAGAACTGCTTCAGTACCGTATGCCAAGTTGAATGGGGACTCGCCAGTGGCTGTTCTCGGGGTCGCCCGGTACGCCCAAAGAATGGAGATCAACTCCTCTACCCAAAGTCTCTTGGCATCGTTCAGTCGGGTCTTCAGACCATGGAGAATGGTCCGATTTGTCACTTCGGCCTCCCCGTTAGATTGCGGGTGGCCGACAGATGTCAACTTGTGCTGCACATGGTACCGAGCACAAAAGTCTTTGAATTTGGGATTGTCAAATTGCCTCTCGTTGTCGGTGATTATAGTGTGTGAAATTCCGAACTGGAATATGATGGAATTCCTGACGAAATTTTCGACTTTCCCTTCTGTGATGTGAGTGGTTCGGCCTCAACCCACTTGATAAAGTAGTCGATGGCAACGATGAGGATTTTCCTTTGTCCCGATGCTGGTGGGAACAGGCCAAGGATATCCATGCCCCACTGGAAAAAAGACCAGGGAGCCATCAACTGAGTCAAATGACTTGCTGGTTGTCTTTGGACATTGGCATACCTCTGGCACTGATCACATCTTCGAACGAAGTCGGCTAAATCCTTTTGAATAGTGGGCCAATAGTATCCCTGGTGTATTATTTTATATGCCAGAGACCTGCCCCTCAAGTGATCTCCGCATATGCCTTCATGGACTTCCCTTAGGGCATAGTCGGCGTTAGATGGTCCCAAACACTTCAGCAGAGGTTGGGAGAACGATCTCTTATAGAGGGCCCCCATCCAGCGGGTTCTCTTAGCCTCTGCCTTGTCTTTCGATAGCGTACCCTCGTTTAGAAATTTAAGGATGGCATCCATCGAGCTGGGTTCGGTCTCGATTTGGTGCACCTCCAAGGCTTCTTCGGCTATACTTGGAGCTTCGAGATGTTTGATGAAGGTGCGACCAAGGGATTCCGAAATGGTGGTGGCGAGCCTAGACAGTGCATCTGCCCGGGAGTTTTCCGATCGGGGGACATGAATGATTTCAAAAAACTCCAATTGAAAGGATAGGGCTTGCACATTCTCTAGGTATTGGATCATCGTAGGGTCTCTGGCTTCAAACTTGCCTTTTACCTGATTGACTACCAGTTGAGAATCCGAGAAGATCTAGAGTCTTTGAATCCTCAAGTTCTTGGCGATTCGGAGTCCTACAAGTAGGGCTTCGTATTCAGCCTGGTTGTTCGAAGCGCGGAAGGAAAATCGAAGTGCGTACTCCACTGTGGATCCATCTGGTTCGGCTAGTATGAGGCCCGCTCCGCATCGAGTTGGAGGCCCCATCTACATGGAGTACCCAGATGGATTCCACGTCTTTCGAAGTGGCTCCTTCCGCTTCGGTAGGTCAAGCTGCGTCTTCAGACTTCCAAGTGCACTCAGCCAAAAAGTCGGACAGCACCTGGGCTTTCATAGCCGATCGGGGCTAGAAGCTGATGTCAAACTCACTCAACTTCATGATCCATTTAGCTATTCTCCCCGAAGCGTCAAGACATCGGAGAACGGCCTTAAGGGAATTGTCAGTCAGAACCACGATAGCGTGGGCATGGAAATAAGGCCGTAGTCGCTTTGTCGCAATTATCAAAGAGTAAATCAGCTTCTGCATCTTCGAATATCTTGTCTCAGCATCGTGCAAGACTTTGCTGATATAGTAGATCGGCTTGTGGAGACCATCTTCCTCTCTTCGGACGAGGACGGAACTGACTGCTTCGTCCGTAGTAGAGAGGTATAGATAGTGTTTCCCCATCTTGAGGTTTGGAGAGCAAGGGTGGGGTCTCCAAGTATTTCTTCAAGTCTTCAAAAGCAAGGCGGCAGTCCTCGGTCCATTCAAAGCCTCGGGACTATTGGAGTACCTTGAAGAAAAGGAGGCACTTCTCGACCGACCGGGAGATGAATCTATTCAAGGAGGCGATCCTTCCTGTCAGCTGCTGTACCTCCTTCTTGCAGGAAGGGTGTCTCATATCTCGAAAAGCCTGGATTTTTTTGGGGTTAGCCTCGATTGTTCGTTTAGTAACGAGAAACCCTAAGAATTTGCCTGAAGTTACCCCGAAGGCGCACTTCGTTGGGTTCAACTTCATATGGTGGCGTCATAGGGCACTGAACAACTCTTCCAGATTCTTAATGTGGTCTTCTTTACGGAGGCTCTTGACGATCATGTCGTCGACATAGGCCTCCATGTTCCTTCCCAGTTGTTCTTTGAATACCTTGTTAATCAACCTTTAGAACGGCGTCCCAGCGTTCTTCAGCCCAAACGGCATCATTTTATAACAGTAAAGACCTTTCTCGGTGACGAAGGTCGTCTTTTTCTCATCCTAGGGATCCATTCGAATCTGGTTGTATTCGGAGAAGGCATCCATAAAGCTTAATAGCTGATGACCGGCGGTGGCGTCAACCAGTTGGTCGATCTTTGGAAGGGGAAAACTGTTTTTGGACAGGCTTTGTTGAGGTATATGTAGTCAATACAGATCCTCCACTTACCACTAGCTTTCTTCACCATCACCACGTTGGCCAGTCATTCAAGATAGTACGCTTCTCGAATGAATCCCGCCTTGATGAGCTTGTTTACTTCTTCATCTATTACCTTCTGTCTTTCGGGGGCGAAGCTCCTTTTCTTCTACCGAACCAGTTTGTATTCGGGGGCAACCTCCAACCGATGAATAATCACCTTGGCTGGGATCCCAGGCATATCCGAGGCTGACCAGGCAAAGACATCAGCATTGTTTCTGAGGAAATAGATCAGCTTCGCTTTGGTTTCCTCGTCGAGCAAGCTTCCGATTTACACGACCTTGGTAGGGTCCTCCTTAATTAGCTGTATCGGAACGGTTCTTTCCATGGGTTCACCAGAGTCTACGGTTGGGTCTCTCGAATCTAACTAATCCCAAGTTATAGGATCGCTGGATTGCTTGTCCTGAATCATCAAGTATTGTCGTGCTGTTCTCTAGTCTCCCTTTGCTTCTCCAACGCCACTTCTGGTGGAAAAACGTACCAGGAGGTGGTAAGTTGACACTATGGCCCGAAATTTATTCAGGACAGGCCATTCCAAAATCATGTTATAAGCCGAGGAGGTTCGAACTACCGATTAACTTCGCACCAGGAGGTGGTAAGTTGACACTATGGCCCGAAATTTATTCAGGGCAGACCATCCCAAAATCACGTTGTAAGCCGAGAAGGTTCGGACTACCGTGAAGTTAATCGGTACTGTCTTCTGTCGGGGTTCGGTGTCAAGGGTTACAGGTAACACTATCTCACCCTCGACATCGACCTGGTTGCCTCCGAAGCCAGTGAGCGGCATAGGGGATCTTTGCAATTTATTTTTAGGTAGACACATCCGAGAGAACACGTCGTAGAGTAAGACGTCAGCAGAGCTTCCATTATAAACCAAGATATGCCTTACATCATAATTGGCCACAACGACCGATATTACAACAGGATCATCATGCGGGAGTTGGACCCCTGCGAGGTCATCGTCGGAGAAGAGTATGGTGTTGTTGTCTTTGAGCCGCTTCGGGGTGTCATCTTCGACCCTTCTCCAATCGATCAGCCAATGTAGCATCCCTACGTTCCCATTGATGGGCCTCTGGTTCGGTAATTCGGCTTCTTCAGGAGCCCTCTGGGAAACTGCAGCTTCTGACTGATGTCCTTGGCGACCGACGTACCGCCCCGGTAACCTCTCTTGATAAGATCCTCAATAACATCTCTGAGTTGGATGCACTGTTCGGTGTCGTGGCCATGGTCCCGGTGGAATCGGCATTATTTGTTCCTGTTCCTCGCGGAAGAGGATGCCTTCATGGGATGTGGCCGTTGGAGGTAGTTTTCTTTCTCTATTTCCATCAGGATCTTTTCTCTAGGGAGGTTGAGGGGGGTATAGGAGTCGAATCTCCCGCCCGATATTCTGGGCTTGGGACTTCGTCGCTGATAAGATTTGTTGTTATTGTTGTTGTTGTTGGGAGCAGGGGGGCCTAGTCCCCTGCTGTTCTTCTTCTTCGGGAGGGGCTTCCTTTCGACTAGCCGCCAGTTTGCCGCTTGCTCTTCGACGTCGGCGTACTTCTGAGCCCTTGACAGGAGCTCTGCATAGCTTGTGGGAAACTTTTTGTGCAGGAAAAAGATGAGCCTAAACGTTCGGAGCCCCTTCTTTAATGCAGATATAGCCACCTGCTCGTTAAAATCAGGGATCTCGAGAGTAGCCGAGTTGAATATTGAGATATAATCCCGCAAACTTTCTCCTTCGTTCTGGTGAAGGAGGAACAGGGTGTCCTTGTTGCGGGGCGTCTTGCGGCAGGTCCTGAAATGCAAGACAAACAATTTCTCTAGCTCAGAAAAAGAATTGATGGTACCTGGACGTATGCTCGAGTACCACATCCGAGAAGCTTTCTTCAAAGAAGCCAGGAAGGCGAGGCAGTACAGCGCATCTGATGCCCCTTGAATCATCATGTGGGCTTTGAAGCTGCCTAGGTGATCAAGCGGGTCAATGGTGCCGTCATAGGGCTCCATCTGAGGGACCCTAAAATGCCGGGAAACAACTTCGGCCATGATGCGAGAGGTGAACGGAGGGCACAGCTCGCACGCCACGAGGTCACCGTGGTTCCTCTACCTCTGGAGCTTCGCAACCTCCGATTCGAAGGCCTTATGCTTTCCCTCGTAATCGGGGTGGACTTCCTTTGGTAGGTCCCTTTCGGGAGTGGAGTCTTCGGAGGAAGCAGAGAGAGATCGCCTAGGCCTCTTTCCTCTTCGCAGTGAATCAGTTGGTTTTGGAAGCCGGGAGCTTCGGCCCCCGGGAGAGGATCAGTTATGAAGGGAAAGACGGGTGGACCCATCTCGAGGAGCTTTTTCCCTCCGGGATCGATGGCTATGCCTGGAGGTGGCTGGCAGATGCCCCACCTGAAGGGCTTTATCTTGAAAATTCTGAACCATAATCGTGAGAGCATTGACTTGGTTCAGGAGAGCCTCAAATTGTTGCTGTCCCACAATAAGCATGGGAGGCGGAACGTCGTTCCCCGCCAAGGGCTCAGCCCTCTGGGAAAGAACGCGACTTCTGCTTATCAAGGCATTCTGAGCTTTTTCTTTCGCTATTGGAAACTCCTTACACTTTCCCTTTTTAAGGGAGCTAATGGTAGATGCTTAATACCCGTCCCTTGCCTGGTGTGCCAATCTATTGGCATAGAATCCTTTTTCTGACCGGGCGGAGCTGTCGGATCACAGGTTCGCTCCCCTGGTTTACCTACAAAACAGACCCCTGGATGGATGTTCTCCGACGAGGGACACTCCGATGCCTAAGTCAGAGGCAGGTTCCAGCAACATAATGGGAAAGATTCTGTGGAGGGAGATGGCGAGAAAAGGAACTATGATTTTTTTAGGGTTTCGTTGTGCCTACTTCGAGTGTCCCCTCTTACCGGTATTTATATCGGCTAGCCTGGCCTGCGGCTTCGTCCTCTATCCTACAGTTACGATGAGGGCTAATTGATTTTCCTCTAATCGTAACCGTGGGCGGTTATTGAACGGTTTCGGTTAGGCCGGAGGCATTACCGTTGGAGTTCGTGGCCATGTAGCTGCTCCGACGTAGTTGTACTTTGGAGGTGATAGTTAGGCAGCCGATTGTAACCGTTGTCCCCACGTTCGTGTGGGTTTGATATTGGTCGGAGATCTGCCTTCGGGCCTCTTCTCCAAAAGTGGTCGTTGTTGGATCGGAGGGGTGTCTTCGTCTTGAGACGCCTTCAGATTGGTATCTATGGCTGAGGCCGAAGACTGTGTTTTCGGCTGGGCCGAAGCACGTGTCCTCGACCGGGGCCGAGGGCCGTGTCTTCGGCCGAAGCTAAGGGTTACGTCTTTGGCTGAATCCGAAGATCACATCGTCACCTTGCCCGTTAATCATTCGGCTTCTCCTGGGCGCTTTGGTTCGATGTGTCCGGTTTGGGAGGGAGTGCACAAGCGATCGAACCGGTGGTTGATTTGTACCTGAACCGACATATCCCAACACATATTAATTTATTTTTTTTTTATTCTAATACCTTCTGAGAAGGCTCTATGATGTATGATCTATGATTTAGTATTATTATCTTGAAGAAGGGGTTACATAAGATTCCAAGCTGCTAGCTAAGGACCGGCTGACAACTAAACAAGAACCATGGAAGGTGGCATCAACTGTTGACAATGAATATTAGAATAGAACAGTGATCTAGCATCAAAAACGCACCAAGAATGCATTACAAGATGATCCTTGCTAGAAAAGGTGACATTACCAAATTTGGATACAGGGATCAGTCAAAAAAATAACAAAGGAACCAAATGATACAGGGATCAGTCAAAAAAAATAACAAAGGAACCAAATGCATATTAAGACTTACAAAGTTGAAGTTAAATTCTTAAACCTAGTTCCTGCCACATCTGGACTACATGATCAGATCAAGTTAAAATGGATCTTCATGGTCTTAAATTTAGTAAAAAAAGTCGTGTTGGATCTACAAGCTTCTAGACTAACAACTCAAATTGAAATGAACCTCTAGGTCTGTCAACTAGTTTTTGTTTTCTCTTGTGATGTCTGATATAACTCAATACAAAACAAATGCAAATGCATTTATTCATTCACATTCAATTAACTTAAGCATTGCAATATTAAGGAATCAAAATTAATAGAAGACAACTTTTATATTGTTTAAGTCTTCTTTTCAGCATTTATACAAGGTCATTTGATTGAGCTTAGCCCAATATCAAGGATTGGTTAACAGCAAATTCTTAAGCAAGATAGAACCAGATACCAACATGAACAAAAATGCCCTCTCCTAATAGCAAATTCTTGAGCAAGATAGAACCACATACCAACATGAATAAAAATGCCCCCTCCTGTAGAGTGAATTATAATATATAACTAAAATAGAAGATCACCTTATGCTAAGATCTCCATTAGACACGTGGATGCCCATATTAGTAATGTTATCAATACAATTCTTTATGTTGGATAATAAGTAGAGTTCTCACTGAATATGGTTCTTCATTTTGGACAATCTTAATAATGTAGTAGTACAGTTCTTTATTTTATATAATAAACAGGGCTCCTATTTAATATAGTTCTTTATATTGGAAATAGTCTATTATACATATCTAAAATGACTACAGCCATTCATCAGACTCCCTACTCTTGATGAGAACTGATCATATGCATCAAAAATTTTTTGCTCTTAATAAGTTTATAAAATTTTAATACCTTCCTTCTTGATAAATAAATTTCTTGTTTTTGATAAATGAACATCTTATAGCGCATTAGCTATTGTTATAATAGTTGGTTTTGATATCAATAACAACCATAATTTTCGTTTGCATCATTTTTAACTAAATATATTTTTCAATGTTCATTTTTTTGCATCATTTTTTTTCTAAAAAAATTGTATAGTTTGAGAAATAAAATTTTCATCAAATGAAATGTGATTAAATTTATTTTTTATTATTACTTATTACTATTATAATTGTCATCATATAATTTTAAATGTTAAATCAATAAATAATATATTTTGTAGCAAAAATGGTTATTATTTACATTTATAACTAATGCAAGAGGAAGATAGATCTATAAGGATCACTTATAAGTGAGTATCATATTATTTGTTCCCTTAATGATAAGTGACTATAAGTGATAGATAAAAGAGTATCTTGCTACTATCAACATTAAGTATCAATTCAAGTTAATTGATACTTAAAGTTAATTGTTTAATGTGAAACAAAAATTTGGCTATTAAAGACTTCAATTTTTTATAATTTATTATATTTCTATATTGCATTTTAAAAATAGAAAGAAAAAACTGTACCTGGTGCATAATGTAGATTATACCCTTTGTGGATGCCTAAAACATGAGGATTAAATTTGTGATTTGACAATCAGTTTTGCCTAAAATTTCTTCTTTATCATAGAAAGAGGGATAACACAATAAATTGACAATTTTCAATTCTAAAAATCTGAAAAAATAAGCTAAATTAATGACTCAAAAATTTTAATGTCAACAATTCGTTTAGCCTTCACCCATTAAATATTGGCATCCTCTTTGAAGGTTTTGTTGCTTTTGCTTTCTCTTTTAAATCTTTCCCCTTGCCAATCAGCAACTACAAGAGCAACAATTTGAAATGCAATGAATCTGGCCACATATGCAGATGTGGTCTTCTAACCACACTGCTTACCTATATGTTATCATATTGCGTATGGATAGAAAAGGTGCATTCCACGACTACATATGCAGCCTGTGTAGATACAAAATGCTTAGCATTGTGGTGCCATATTTGCAGCCCTTTATTCTGTGGACCTAAACAAATGGAGGGGCTTCAAGCTTATAGTTAGGTAATACATGGATTTGAAGCATGAATTAATAATATTAATATGTTATTTATGTTATAACTATTGCTATTACTTATAAATTACTACATAATAAGAACTAATTGTTAGTTGTCATTGTCGTTGTTGTTCTTAAAACTGCTGCTGTTTATCCAAAAAATATTACTATAGTTATTGTTGTTTTTATTGTATTTAGTATACTTATTTATTTTAAATAGTTTAAAGTATTAACTACTCATTTATTGTATCTAGTATATTTATCTATTTATTATATTTAGTATACTTATTTATTTATTGTGGTTTTTATTGTGTTTAGTATACTTATTTATTTTAAATAGTTTAAAATACTAACTACTTGTGCACTTTGCAGTCCCTTAACTAGTCACATGCTTCAACCGCTTTTAAAGCATTGTGTGGAAGTATCTTTTCATTCCTCAATTCCTTCATTTTTTGGTCATAACTTCTAGCTCTTAATGGACATTCTCACTTATACCACTTTCTGCTCCCACGTATTTGCTAATCTGTATATACTCTCCTCTTCTCTAGAGCTCACCGTAACTATATACATCAGTACATCACTATATGCTACAAGTTTAGCCTGACTAACTAGCCATTTTCACTTCCAGTTTTTCATGCAACTGCACTAAAACAAACAAATATTAAGTAATAACAAAGAATTGCATGTTGCCAAGGTAAAGCTAGTATGTCAATAACTGAATATGATTAATAAAGGGAAAATAATGATACCTCTTGATCCATACAACATTGCAAGTTCTGGAAAACGGATATCATGACATATACCTATCCCAATACGCCCTATATCTGCACCAATCTTCCACATCAGTTATTTGAAACACATTGGATTCTTAAACGAGAAACCAAATATACAGTTATCACACCCTTAAATCTATGGTTATAAGAGAAACTCTAGAAGAAATAATAAAATAATAAAAAACAATCTGATGGAACATGAGATATATAATAATTTAATTTTAGAGAATTCTAATATTGCCATTGTAGCTTTGGATGGTTCAGAAAATTAGCCACCTCAAGTGTACATCAAGTTTTCATTCTAATTATCTGTCAATTCCTCGACCTAAACCAAATAAGGTTGGATACTGGATTTATTACTCCAAATGTTATCCCACTAAGATATCTCAAATTCTCAATAATGTTCTTAATTTCAGAAGATCAATGTTGTTTCCACTGAAAGAAATCCACATCAAGAATCATCTATATGCTGATTTTTTTCTGACATGTTATATGCTGACATATTCAAAAGTATACCTTGATCTGATTTGGATGTGGTCTCAAATTATTCAGGAGTTCATTGATTATTGATAAAGCATTAGATAGTTGGAGGTAAGGGCCGGCCATATGTTATTGTCCAATTCATCACTACCTTTTCTCGAAAAAGACAGCGAATGCAAATAGCCAATCTTAGGTTTGTCTAGATTAGTAATCAAACATAAAATGTGCATGACTAGCATTTTAGTTGGGGTGTTTGGTGCAAAGAGAAAGAAATTGGTGCAAGATAATTGAATAATGTAACAGCACTCAGCTTTGAGAAGTACCTGTGTCTACCATGGTAGGTTCCTCACCAGCTGTAAGAAAATCAGATTCCCTGAAGGTAACCTCTCCCGGGACGTCAAAATCAAACAGATGCAACTGTAAATTCTCACAAAGTTACTAAAACACTAGACTTTTCTTGAACCATCAATTATTACTGAAGAACTTAGTGTGCTTGGAACAGTACTTTTTTCCATAAGTATATGAATCACCCAAAAAGCAACACAGATTCCTTACTTTTCTATGCTTGGCCTTTAACTTCCCATCTGGTCCAAAAACACAACATGTGTTAAATAACCGACCTGCAGCCAGTTCAGGTATTGATCCACCTACTATCGTGATTCCATTACGAAGAGCAACTTCTGATAGCATCGAGATTGATGGGCATGCAGCTTCAGCATCTATATCCTCCTCATATTTTGACAAGTTCTTCAGTGATAAAGGACAATTCCATATTTCCTATTATAAATGTTAAAAAAAAAGAAAGAATAACTCCCACATGATTTTTCAATTAAGCATAAGCAAAGATTTGGACTCGTGAATAAAATTGACTGACAACACACAAAACTTCAATGGTCATACTCATATCATTTTACCTGGATCTGCAGCTATGTTTTCACTGTTAAACTTAAGAGGCAGATACCATTTGTATAGGACCAGAATATTATAAATTTACACTTAAAGCTACAACAAAATGCTGAGCCTGACTACATTGTCAGAAGTACCAAATCAAGTTTTAGCCATAGTACAAGTTAATCATCATTCCATGGCATCAAAATAACATATCAAGTTTACAAAAGGAATGGTCAAGAAAAAGATTTTGCAGTCACAACAACAAACTCTTCCAGTTCACAGTATATCCTTCAATACAAGTTACAGGTTGAGATGGCTCTAATAGACCAACTAACAAATCAAGGTGCAATACCAGTTATAAGAACTTAATACCTAGTTGTTAAGAGTCCATAAAAATAAGGTTCCCGATATCGGTACCGGATACCGTACCGGTGGCCAGCCGGTACCGGTTCGGTACCAAACCGTACCGTGCCGATACATGGTACGACAGGGCGTATCGGTCCAAACCGGTATGCCCAAATTTTTTTGTTGTTGTTTTTTTTTGTTTTTTTGTAAGTTTAAGGTATTTATTTTAATTTTTAAGAATTTAGGATTTAGGGTTTATTTTTTGAGAGTTTAGGCCGGTTTAGGATTTAGGGTTTAGGATGACGTACCGCTTTAGGGTTTAGGACTAAATACTAATATTTATGATTATTTTCAATTGAAATAAAAAAAAAATGATAATTAAACTAAGATTATCAGCAATTAATGAAAGTAAAATATGTCATAAACATATAATTACATACCAATGTCTAGAATCGGGTAGAGTGACGATGTCCATAAATATAGGGATCATGTATGTACTCCGTAGGAAAGTCGGCATGTCTCTCCTGCCAGGCAGCATGATACTCCTCTAAGCTCATCCCAGGAGGTATGCGTGACGGGTCATAACTAATCACAGATCTCTCTCTGATATCCCGACTCTGAGAGCTATCCAGAGACTGACGATATGGCAGTGCAGGTGCAGGAGGAATCCAAATATACCAGCAACAAAATCAGATGTATAAGATGCTCCGGGATAATAACCACTGGATGCTGACGTCTCGGATGCACCATATGAATCATATGGACCATAAGTTGCTGGTAGCTGCGGATAAGAGGATCCTGAATATGAGAATGATCCATATACATCCAAAGATCCTACTCCACATGCAAGATCTGCAGCTGTATCATGTCCCGAACGATCACGTGGAGCCCGTCGCCTATATGGAATCGTATCACCACGAGGTCTATCAGATGGTGCTCCATGATCTGTATATCCTGCGTGGCATGGTAAAACTGCGACTCCCCGGTGAATCGAATAGGACTAGGAGGCTGCGACTCCTGTCCTCCTACCCCTCCCTGATCACTAGATCCTCCACTATCTGAAGCACTATCATCACTGTCTCTGGTATGTGAATCTGAGTGGACTGAGAACTCCGATGGAGGTGCAACCGCCTTTCCTTTTCCTCTGTCTCCAGGTCTACTAGATGGTGGGGACGGACGATGTGCTGTATCTGCTGGAGCCCTGCGAGGAATATGACTTGTTGCCCATTGTCCAGCATTCATCTCAGCCTCACTAGCTACAAAACTGGCTGGTCGAGGCGATCCTGGCTCATCAAGCTCTGCTGCTGCTGCTGACCCATGACCCACCCAATCATTGGATCTTCATCCTCATCAATATATGAACTTGCAGTGGGATCAGGATATTTCAATTCTACTTCTTCCTGAATACATTTTAGCCTCAACTTTAAATTATAGTGTACATACACAAGATCGTTGAGGCGTTTCTGTTTCAGACGGTTCCTCTGTTTGGAGTGGATAAGACCAAATGTAGACCAGTTGCGCTCATATCTACTGGAGGACACCGTCTGGAAGAGGATCTTCACTACAAGAACCTTCAAATTTTTAGCAGATCCACCAAAATGCACCCACCATTCAGCTGCAAAAGACATTACATCATTTAGAATTTTAAATTTGGCAAAATAAAAAATTTAATCCTGATATAATATTAGACTTACTCCTTAGTAGTACCTATCAGGATTCGTCTTTAATTTATTTCTGACCGCTACAGTGGATCCAAATGAATCTGTGCCCTCCCTAAAAAATTTCGTCTGTTAGAAAAAATTTGTTAGCTTGTTGAAATTAATGCTATTAAAAATCATTCAATAATTTCAACCTAACTTACTTCTTCAAGGCACATAGCAGCGATATCTGGATCGGGCTCCATCTTATATATAACATTGCGCAGGGCAGACATAAGATCCTCGTTCATAGCAATGTCCAGTACAGTGTACTGAAATCTCGGATTTAGATAGTAAGCTGCACATATATTTTAAGAATCAGTCAAGCGTACTTGTATGAATCTAATTGAAACTTAATTTTTAGGGACTTCATAAAATACTACATACCTGCTAGATGCAAATCCGAACTCATTTGATAACTCCACCGTCCATCAATGATCCGGATATACTCATGTGCATGTGATGGATCTGCCTCCTGGATTTTTTTCTTTGCCCTTTGCATCATGAAATATAAGAAGCCCATCTGAGCATACCTCGGAGTCCACGGCACGAAGTACCTCATATAGAAGCTTGATAGCCTCCACTACCCTCTCAGCCCGCTGCCAGAATGTCTGTCTCGTCACTAAATTCTCCACATTGCTTCCCTCAGTATTTGCCTTGGCATATCTGCTCTCCTGCCAGTCCTGACTGACAAATATCTGACGCGGCTCTGCTTTCTTGTTAAGAATACTATCAAGTGCAATGTAATTAGTTGCAAACCGTGTGACCCCCGGTCTCAATATTTTTTTCCCTGTAAAGCTCCTCATCAATGATAAGACCCGTGTATGGTTATATATAAATTTGGTGATAGACTGTGCTAGCTCAACAATCTTCTGCACCTTGCGAATTTTACAATATCCATCAACATGAGGTCTATAAAATGTGCAGCACAAGGGGTTCAGAAAATATGCGGCCGTCGCTCCATCAAGATCTGTCCTGCGGCCGTCGCTCCATCAAGATCTGTCCTGCGGCCCTGTACTGTGGTCCATTATCAGTGATTACCTGCACAACATTATGCTCTCCCACCTGATCAATCACCTCCTCCATCAATCTGAGGATATAACTGGCGTCGTGCACCTGATCTGAAGCATCAATAGACTTCTGAAAAATGTCTTCCCATCACAATAAGTCAAAAATTGATGATGCTCCGTCTAGTAGGACCAGTCCAACCATCACACATCACCGTCAATCCATACACAGGCCACTTCCTCTGATATGAGGATATCCATCCTTCTAGCTCCTCCTTATTGCTGTCCAGAAGATGACCATGAATATCTCTCGATGATGGAAGATCTACACCTGCACCAGCAGCCTGTATAGATGAAATAGCAGAGCGATAATAAGGATTGTCTGCTGCATGGACTGAGATATGACTGAAATGAAACCAGGAGGAGATGGCACGTCACATATCTTTCTTCTTATCCTTCTTCAGCATTGTGTCAATCCTCTGTTGCTTTGAATATCTACTGGAAAATGCATGTGGATCGACATCATGGATAGTGGCTCCCTCTAGAATGTCCCTGGGCCTGGAAGACTTCCTCCTACTGCCAAATGCTCCCAACATGGATGCAATACGGCCGGTGCCTCTCCTGACGGTCTCTCTGACTGAGGAGGTCCTCCTAAACTGTGTGTGTCTCAGACTCTCCTAGAGCACTAGCAGAAGCGGATCCCGATCCTGACTCAAAAGCTGATGGCCCGAATCGTTGTCTCTGCCGGCTACCTCCTCCTACTCCCTCTGCTCATACAAGCTCGCCTGAATAGCAGCCTCCATCTGTGCCTCCTCATCAGAAGGAATATATGCTTCCTCTGACTCCATGGAGTGATAAGAAGGTGGTTCTGCGGCTCTGCGGTCCACCTCTACCTTCTTCTTTGCTGCTCTTTCCTTCCCAGCTTTAAACTCAGCAAAGTGTTTCTTCATCAACTGACGGACCTCCTGTGGACACTGTCGGCATGCAGATACATCAGGATAGCCGCCAACCAAGTGCTGCTTCAACCTTGTTACTCCCCCACCTTTGAATTCGGTATTGCACCATTTACACCTCCAGTGATGCCGATCCGAGAGCATCTCTCCATGTAACCAGCCAATGTCTCGCACCGGATCCTTCTTCCTCCTTGATGGATCCATACCTAAATATTTAAATTACATATAAGGTCAATAATAATGTTTATTAATTAACAGTTAATTAATCTAATTTTTAAAATTTAATTTAATTTTTTTTATTTTTTTAATTAAAAAATTCAAAAAATAAAAAAAATAAAAAAATTTAAATTTTAGATTCATGTAGGATTCCATCATACATGCTACATATATATTTTTTTAAAAGCCTAGAAATACATTAAAAATTATTTTTTTTCAATTTAAGACCTACGGGCACTATTCATGAGATGCACAAAATTTGAATAAATCGTCATGAAATTTATAGAGAGAGTAGCTTACAAGCCCTAAATTAATAATTTATAATTACAGTTTTTTTTCTAATTATTTTTTTAATTAATTTATTAATCCGAAATTAATTTTTAATTTAATAAATTATATACTTAACAAAAATTAAGATTTTAGTATCATTGTGTAGATCTATCCTAGATCTACAATATACTCTAAAATCATTTCCAACAAATAAATTTTGACAGCATTTCTTCTTTATTTTCTATTTTGCATGGATTTTAACAAAAAATAACGATACGAAAGAGAAAAATATGGAAAAAGAAAGATATACGTACCTTGATTCTAGCTTTCCCTTTGATTTTTGCAGGTTGGATTGGCTTTAAATTGATCCACGAATTTTTTTTTGGATCAATTTTCTTCCACGGCGCTACAGTAGAGAGCTCGTAAAGAGCTCTCTGCCTTTTCCATTACTTAAAACCCAACCAAATCCCCCCCCTCTCAAAGTTGTCACATGGCTACAGTGCCATGTGACAAAAACAAAAACATAGGGGCCCACCTGCCCCCTCCCACCGTACCGCCCGGAACCGTTTTGAACCGGGCCGAACTACGCCGAACCGCCCGGTTCGGTCCCGTTTCGATCGGTTCGGTACGGAAACTTTTTTTTTTTGGATTTTTTACGGTGGCTGTGCCGTTTTTTAAAGCCGAACCGTGCCAGCCGGCCGCCGGTCCGGTTCGGTACACCCCGAACCGGCCGGTTCGGCACGGTTCGGAAAACCTTGCTTAAAAGGAAATAAAGTGAAAAGACAGATAACTCTCATTCCATTTGGATTTGGCTATAACTGGACTTGCTAGCTCCAATCTCAAGTCCTCTAAAGTAGAAACTACATTCAAACCCCTTAGAAATCCCACTCCAACATTCTCATCTAAAGTTTCTCCTAACCTTTCAACGTGAGTAGCCAAACAATCTGAAATATTTTTTGCCTGTAATCTTCAAATGATTCTACTACTAAAATTCCCGGTGCAACATGATGTTGTCTATGATCTTTTTTATTTTAAAAAATACCCACTCAATATTCTCTTCCCACCATTCTCCTTGTACACTTGTCCACCCTGTCAAATCTCTTAATAACAGTTGCACAAAACTTCCCATCCAGTCTAAATGAAATTCAATGACTACAAGGCATCTAAAGGTGTATTTCTGCTTAGTCCACCCAACTTCAATTCTAGTTTGACACTGTTGTGTCTCTCTATCTCTTTGTATAAAAGATGCTAACGAGAAAGAAGATTCTTTTTTTTTTTAATGTAAAAGCCAAACCAAAATAGGCCTGTGAACTTGTTCATTATCTTTTAGATGTGTTCTGCATCATATATGTCATGGAGCATTCAAGTGGCCTTGCATAGGAAACCTAAAATCTGCAGTTTCCTAGTTAGATCGCCCATCATCATTACAAATAGCATTGGCTAATGGAGCTGCATTTTAATTAAGAGTACATAAATCCATGATAAATACAAAGCAAGTTTCAAATAGAATCTATGGGAAGATTGGTAAGCACAATAACCATAAGTAGTCCGTACACCTCATCAACAAGCAGACTGTATTAATGTGCTTTTATTCCTCATCAACACCAAATAAGTTCATATAATACTCCAATAAATGTTTTTTTCTAAATGTAAACCATAGAAATGCTTCTTCAATCATTTTCTACTGTTGATTAATAAAAAAATCAGATTGATAATTAATCATCCATGTATTTAGAAAAATTAATTTTCAAAAATTCTTGTTATTTGTCTAATCCTTTATTTGTCTATCCTCTCTCATAACTTCATAGGACAGTGCATAAGTTTGATACTGCAGTAATTTATGCAATTTTTCCTCCCCATTATAAATGTGCGTCATGTACTCTCATCTATTCATCCAGCATTTCTCTGCTCTTGAAGATTGATGCATCCTCTTAAGAAGATAGGATACTACAAGATTTAAGCCAACAGAAATTTCAATTCAGATCCAAAGTTAGATCTGAATCCTAACATTTTCAAAGTTATTTCTTTCACATGATGTTATAAACAGCCTCTGATCTGATTTTTGATCTGTTTATCAGCAAGATATCTGGTGTTTGGTAGCAGTGCTCTAAGACAGGAGGAGGGGAGACTGGGCAAAGTATAGCAAGATAAAGAAGAATACATAAGAAGAAGATGAAGAGAGACTACTTCAAGACCAATCAGGGTTCCTAGTCAACAAAACATATACCTGATTATTGTTCTTCATTGCAACTAAATTTCCAAAAAAAAAAAATTATACTTTCCATAACACTACTTTTTCTTTTATTATTGACTTTCGTCCATGCAATATCTATAGTCAAGCATCAAACACCCTGAAGAGCCCCCTAACAAATAATTTTCCTGAAAAAAAAAAAAAAACAGTTGCCGATGTACAAGACAAGATGGGTCAACTGCCCTTACTATCGCAAGCTTTTAACTTTTGGGAATCAAAATGCTAACATATCACAATTAATTAATAAGAAAGTACACATATTTGCAATTACTAATATTAAATTGAAGGGGTGTTCATAGAATGTTATATTAAGCTTCAAATCGAACATCACCATACTGTTACATTGGAAGACATAGATCTTACGGGTAATACAACCAGCTTTGCACCCTTCTTCGCTGCATCATTTATCAATTTCCGAGCATGAGCAATGTTCCTCTCCTTGTACGGAGTGACCAGTAACTGGCAGAGTGCAATCTTAAACTGAATCCCAAGTTAAAAATTACATACATTAATCAAATATAACACTGGGGGAAACAATGATAACATGATAGCATGATTCATTTGATAATTTCATACTCACAAGAGAATATTAACAACGAAGATAAATTTTGAGAAAAACTTATATATGGGATGGTTGATAGGAATTTTAATTTGAGATCAATCTAATGTTTACACGAGTCCAGAGAGAGACCTTTGGGATCTTTGGTTGGGGCGGAGGGATAGGGGGCGGGATCCGGGAGTTGGAAGCCATTAGCGGTGGGCCAAGTCGCTCGCCGTTAAGAGTAGGAGTTGACCGTCGAAAAGGGGGACGGCGAGATGGTGAAGTGGAACAGGATTCCATCGAGCTGTAGCACACCCTGACGTAGAAATTTAATAATGTTGGGCACGTGCGGTGCGCGTGACGGAAGGCATGAATTTAAAACCGTGGATCCACGTTCTGTAAGTCGGTGGTAGACACGGCCACTGCTCAGGTTTGGACGTCAAAATATTTTACACCTTTGGTAGGAATCTATTTTATTCTGCCGTTGAATAGTCTCTACGATACACGGATACATCCATAAGGATCATGATATAAAATATTTTAAAAAAATTAAAAATATCTAGAGCTGACTCCCATAAAATTATATTCATATAATTAAAATTACATATGATATTATTATCATCTAGATCGTCATGGCTTGAAACTCGAGCCAGGGCCACGCGAGATAAGGTCCGAAGTTCTCAGAGGGAGGCTCTGTAATAGGTGCAGGCGGCATACTGCAGGATCTGCACCCTTAGTAGGGCGACTCACTATGACAAATGCGAGTGGCGTGGCACGGGATCAAACGCCCCGACAGGGCACTCCGTCAAAGGGTGCAGGTGACCTACTGCCGGCCTGGAAGCCTGGAGGAGCACTATCCTGGCGGAGGATGCAAGTGGGGTGCTATAGGATCTGAACCCTAAGTGGAGTACTCCCCTACAGGAGGTGCAGACAGCATGCCACAGGGTTTGGAGCTCCAGTGGAGCACACTCCTGCAGAAGGTGCAGGCAGCTTGCTACAGGGTATGGAGCTCCGGTGGGGCACTCGCCTACGGAAGGTGCAGGCAGCGTTCTAAGGGTCTAGAGCTCCGGCAAAATGCCTCCATTGCAGAAGATTCAATTTCCTAAGAACCGCGGTGGGTTCGGTGGAGATGGCGATGTTGTCCGCTGGGGTCGCCATCCGGGCCGCCCCTATAGTTGCTCCATGAGGGGGCACGCCCCCTTCCTCTGTCGATCTTGCCATCATGATTATGAGGGCTCCTGTTACCTTCAGCATTTGGCCCGATCGGGGGTTCTACTGGACCAAGGGACTCCTCGGCCGGAAGCTTGACCTCTGCCGAGAACTCATCTCGGATGGGAGCTCGACCCTGGCTGGGAGCTCACCTCGAATGGGAGCTCGATCTCGACCGAGAACTCATATCGGATGGGAGCTCGACCTCGACTGGGAGCTCACCTCGGACGGGAGCTCAACCCTGACTGGGAGCTCGATAGATGGCGCTCATCTAGTGGCTCTACCCGCCACCTCAACCGCCAGCTACATCTGACATAGGCACCACATCAACGGTTCGCCACATTAAATGCCCCCACTCTCAAGTCCGAAGCGTGAGGTGCCCCTCGGGCTCGGGATGAAGAGAGTAATGACATCGCTGACATGGAAGTATATCGTGTCTGTGCCATTTAATGTCTTGATCGCCAGCGGTTCACAGATCGTGCCTTATGCTAGCTGAGAGGCACCACATCAACAGGCGTAATGGCCCGTCATGATGATAATACTTCGGCCGGTGTGGTTGCATGCAAACCGAAGCATCCTGCACAGCAAAAATCGACACATGGCCAAGATCCACTAGCCGGGGGAGGGGAAAAGATGCAAGCTCTATCCAGTGCAACGCGATAGGGCTTCACTGTCTTTTTCAAAGAAGCCATTCCCCTCCATTCCACCCTTTCAAAAATCTTCGAGAGGGTAAGGACAGGGAGGAAAGAGTGAAAGCCCCATACCCATTTTGATAACCTTGATTCAAGGTCTCTTGCAAGTCAGTCATCTTTCTCCACCTTCTCTCCCTTTGCTCTGTGCCGAGGGGGTTCCTCTAGGGTTTGGGTCCTTTGTCCCTTCTTTTCTATGTCCATGAGCTCTCCCGGGGGTAGGCACCACCATCCGGACCACCCAAGTGAACTGGAGCTCTCCCGGTCGGAGCCTCCTCTCTTAGGTAGCGAGAAGGAAGACGTTCCCTTTAGAGTCCCTCGGGATCCCCACCAGATGGTGGACCCCGGTGTTTCCTCTTTGCCTCCTTCTTCTAGCTAGGACCAGGGGGTCTATCCGGGATTGCTTCGACGATGACCCGGTCGGATGCCTTCCATCTCCGGAGCATCTACAGGATCCTAGACTCCATCTGGTTCATGGCTCCAGGGTCAGAGGAATGGGTCACATCCAGCGCCCGAGCAGGATTGCCCTGTACGAGGACTCTTCCTCACTAGGTCTGGCTCCCTCTTCATCCCTTCTTTCTATCTTTTCTCAACCATTATAGGTTAGTTCCTGTCCAGCTCACCCCAAACTCTTTTAGGATTATTTCCTCCATTGTGTTGTGCCACTTCCATGGCACTGTTGCCTGCTTCTCTCTTTTTAGGACTCCTTTTACCTTAAAACGCCACCCCACTGGCAGTGGGTGGTGGTTCGTGGCCCCACGCCCAAGGGCTCTTAAATTTTACCTGCCCACCTCTATCAAGGGATGGAATAGCAGGTTCTTCTTTGCCTTAGTTGAGGGGGTTAACTGGACTTGGAGCGACCCCGATCGATCTCCAAACCAAAATACCTCGGTGGAGCCTGCCAACCAAGAGATGTACGACCAGCCATCACCTCAAAGGTCTCTTATAGGCGAGACCTCCTGTCTGAACAAAATCTGTTTGATGCTGGGATCAGCCCCGTCCACTCCTTAGGTAAGGCCTTAGACCCGGGTCCTTTAACGGCAGGCAGTGGCTAACGAAGCTTCTTTTTTTATTACATATATGAGATTCTCAGTGGACCAGATTAAACAGATGTCCCGCAAATGGTCTGCATTCACGAGGCCTAGGGAGGAACTACTAAGAGGCCTCGTGGGGAGCCAGAGCAAAGGCCCCATGGGAAGGCCTCCTCCAGGTATGATGAAAGGAGTGCCCGTGATGCCCGGCGTTGACCACGGAGATGGCTGGGGCAGCAGTCCATGGGCCCAGCAGGAGCATCACGACTGGGGAGGGGATGCCTCTGGCCCCTTCGATAGCTCCCAAAATAATTGAGATCCCGTCATCCCCAGAGGTGGAGGAGATGGCAGTCATCGCCACGGTGGGAGAAGGGTCGACCCCATCAGCATCCACCGAGGTGGCAAAGGCTTAACCGGTGTACTCGGGCCCTCGCCATCCACTACACCAAGCCCCTCATCATTAGTGACACCGGGGCCTTCACTTCTGCAACACCGGGCTGCAGGATAACCAGGGTGTCCACTTTGGTGCCGCCGGATGCCGCGACCACCCTTGACCCAGGGCTTGCCAAGAGGATGCTGGAGTTCATCCTCCAGCCTTGGGATCACCGGGAAAGGGCCAACCAATCGCTAGGGATCATCATTTCCGGGCTCTTCCCCCAATTCCTTACGGTAAGACTTCTTTTCTTTTTCTTCTTTCCCTTCCCTTGACATGAGGCTGACCTCCTTCTCTCTATCTTCCATTACAAATGGTCTAGGATGCCTTCTTGGTCCAGGATGCCTGCCTGGCCCTGCTTCGACAGAACATGGATTTTCGTGATAGGGTGGAGTCCATGGAGGCAAAGGTGAAAGTCTGGCGGACTAAGTGGTGGACCTGGAGGGCCAGGTAAAGGGGCTAAAGGCTGACCTGGTAGCTCCAAGGATACGATGGTGGACCTGGAGATGTGAACGGAGGGCTTCGAGGACCTAGCAAAGAAAGAGAAACAGGTCACTCGCTTGATGGAGGAGGCTACCCATTCCACCTCCGAGACGATTTGCCCATGGGGGTAGCTATAGGCCCTGCAGGTGCGCCTCGACACGGCGGAGGCACGGGACATGTCAACCGAAGAGAAGGCCACTGCCGTAATGGCGATGATGGAGGCTGTGTAGAAGGAGGTGGTGGAGGCTATCTCGCGGTACAAGGCCTCAGAGGCCTTTGTGGAGGAGGTGCAGGAGGCCGTCTGGGATGCATTCCTCAAAGGCTTCGAGGAATGTAAGAAGAAGATGGCCCAACTCTTCCACCTCCCAGACTTGGACCCGATGACTCCGGGGATGCCGAGGGCAAGGAGGCCCCTCCTGCAAAAGTCAATGCAATAGCAAACACCGCATCGGGGACTGATCCATCTTCTTCGTAGGGGCCCCAGGAAGTTGCTGCAGAGTCCCTGAGACCCGACAAGGCTCCAGCTTCGATCCCCGTTCCATAGATTGCTCCGCCCCCATTTTTTTTTCTTTCTCCTTTTTGTACTCAAAACATTTTGATGAACTCCCCGGCTTGTCGGGGTTTTTTTTTTCTTGTAAAAGTTTTACTCATCAATAAAGTCCATGTTTACTTTGCTTCATCTTGCTCTTCCTTCTTCTCTCTTTCTTTTTTAATAGCTTGGCCCTGTAGGGCAAGAGTTACTTGTGGCAGATGAATGCGGGCCCTCTAGAGTCCCGATTTTCCTTGTCGGACTTGGAGTCAGGTAGATAAGTGCAAGGCTTTGGAAGTTCCTGGCTTTCTTCGCCAGACTTGGAGTCTAGTGGATGAGTGCAGGGATTCGAAAGTTCTTGACTTTCTTCGCCAGACTTGGAGTTAGGTGGATGAGTGCGGAGCTTTGAAAGTTCACGGCTTTCTTTGTCAGACTTGGAGTTGGGCGGATGAGTGCAGGGCTTCGAAAGTTCCTGACTTTCTTCACCATACTTGGAGTTAGGCGGATTAGTGCAAGGCTTCGAAAGTTTCTAGCTTTCTTCGCTAGACTTGGAGTCAGGCAGGTGCGTATCTTTCAAAAAGGAGAGGTCAAGTTGTACCGGAAAGGAGTTTCTCTTCGTTCCTGACCAAAAATTGTACATTATTGGTAGTACATTCTCATATTTCTGGCATTCCATGTTCAGGAGAGTTGGGTGCCATCGAGTCCGGCAAGCCGGTAGGCTCCCTGTGGTAGGGCCTTTACCACTGTGTAAGGACCTTTCCAATTCAGGAATAACTTGCCACATTCTCCAGGCTAGGAAACTTATGCCCGCTGTAGGACAAGGTCGCCCGGGTGGAAGGCTTTCAGCTTTATGCGAAAGTTATAGTACCGAGCCACTCGCTGCCGGTACATCGCCATGCGGAGCTAAGCCTTGTCTCTTTAAGAAGATCTAGGTTAAGGAGGAGGCATGCCGGGTTCTCGACCTCATCGTACTGCTCGACCCGTAGCATGGGCAGGCCTACTTCTACCGAGATCACAGCATCAGAGCCGAAGACCAGGTTGAAGGGCATCTCACCCGTCGCTGTCTGAGATGTAGTATGATAGGCTCACAGCACACTAGGGAGCTCTTCAACCCAGCAACCCTTCATCTCATCTAGCCTGGTATGGAGTTCTTGAAGAATGGTCCGATTCATTACCTTGGCCTCCCTGTTAGTTTGCGAGTGAGCCATCGATGTAAAGCGATGACGGATGTTCAAATTGGCATAGAATTCTTTGAATGCCTAGTTATCAAATTGCTATCCGTTGTCAGTAATGATTGTGTGTGGAAGGCCAAAATGGTAAATGACTAACTTCCAGAGAAAAGATCTCACCTTGCTTTCCATAACCTACGCCAAAAGCTCGGCCTCGATTTATTTGGTGAAGTAGTCGATGGCCACAATCAAATACTTCCATTGATCGGATGTCGGGAGAAATGATCCTAAGATGTCCATCCCCCACTAGGCGAACGGCCATGGGGAAGACAGCTGGGATAGTAGAGAAGCCGGCTGATGCTGGATGTGAGCATGCCTCTGGCAGCGATCACACCTTCTCATGAAATTGATCGCATCCTCTCGCATGGTCTCCCGGTAGTAACCTTGCCGGAGGGCCTTGTAGGCCAATGCCCTGTCCCTCAGGTGGTTCCCGTAGATACCTTCATGTATCTCTTGAAGGATGTAGGTAGCCTCTATGGGCCTTAGACACTTCAGCAGGGGTTAGGAGTAGAATCTTCGGTAGAGCTGCCCGTCCATTAGTACAAAGCGGGATGCCTTCCATTTAAGGAGGCCAGCTTCCATGCGATCCTCGGATAAAGTATCATCGGTGATGTATCTGATGTAGGGATCTATCCAACTTGCCTCAAAGGTGACCTGTTGGACCTCACTCGAGACTTTGTGGCTGGGGGTCTTCAAATATTCGATGTAAGTGTGCCCCAACAATGAGTCCGATAGGGTTGCTATCCTGGAGAGGGCATCGAGATGGGCGTTCTCTCCATGGGGGATATGGAAGATCTCGAAGCATTGGAAACCCGATGCATACGAGCAGACTCGATCTAGGTACTTCGCCATCATGGGGTCCCAAGCCTCGAATTCTCTAGAGACTTGTCCTGCCACAAGCTGTGAGTCCGTGAAGACCTTCAAGCTCGTCACGCCCAGCTCGCAGGATACTCTGAGACCCATAAGGAGTGCCTCGTACTCGGCCTGGTTATTTGTCGCCTTGAAGAGAAAATGCAGCATGCATTCAGCCACCACTCTATCTAAGTTAGCGAGGATGAGATCGGTCCCACTACATCCTGTTTTGGATGCTCTGTCCACATGGAGGATCCATGCCTTCTCCTCCGTGGGTGGGTTCCATGCAGTTCCGGGAGAAGCCTCTTACAGTTCTTCATCCATCCAGGCACACTCCACGACGAAGTGGGCCAGGACCTAGGCCTTCTAGGATGGCCTCAGACGGTAGGTGATGTCGAATTCATTGAGCTTTACCACCCACTTGGCCAGACATCCCAAAGTGTCTAGGCAACTCAAGATAGCTCTTAGGGGCTGGTCAGTGAGGATCGCAATCGGATGGACTTGAAAGTAAGGCTTAAGGTGCTGAGCAGACACCATAAGTACAAAAATATTTTTTTCAAAGCAGGTGTACCTGGTTTTCATGTCACGAAGCAACTTGCTGGTGTAGTACACCACCCTCTGGACACCATCTCTGTCGGCTCGGACCAACACTAAGCTGACTACCCCAAGGGAGACTACCAAGTAAAGAAGGAGCTCATCTTCGCTCTTCGGCCAGGACAGTAGTGGGAGAGAGGCGAAGAACTTATTTAGCTCCTCAAACACTTCCCGACATTCCTCCATCCATGCAAAATCATGCACTTGCAGAGCACCTTGAAGAACGGCAGGCAACGCTCATTAGAGCGTGAGATGAAATGGCTTAGAGCGGCGATAAGGCCGGTCAGGCGTTGGACCTCCTTCCTCGAAGTAGGATGCTTCATATCTATGATCGTCTGGATCTTCTCAAGGTTGGCTTCGATATTGTGCTAGGTAACCATGAAGCCTAAGAACTTTCTTGCTGCAATGCTCAATGCGCACTTCACTGGATTCAATTTCATCTAGTGGAGGCGAAGGTTATTGAAAGCCTCCACCAAGTCAGCAATATAGTCTGAATCTTGGCCGCTCATTACGAGCATGTCATCCACGTTAACCTGTACATTTTGACCTATATGGTCCCTGAAGACCTTGCTGACCAGGCATTGGTATGTCATCCTAGTGTTTTTCAGGCCGAACGGCATCACCTATAGTAGAATGTCCATCGATCGGTCATAAAGGCTGTATGCTCCTTGTCCTATGGGTGCATGCGGTTCTGGTTGTACCCGAAGAATGCATCCATGAGCTAAGCAGGCGATGCCCCGAGGTGGCATCCACTAGCTAATATCTTAGGTAGCGAGAAGCTATCCTCCGAGCTTTCCTGATTGAGGTCAGTGTAGTCCATGCAGATCCTTCACTTCCCATTGGCCTTCTTGATCATAATCATGTTGGCCAGCCAGCTGAGGTACTATACTTCTCGAATGAAACCTGCTACAAGAATCTTTCCAACTTCTTCGTCTATTGCCTTCTACCTTTCTAGGATGAAGCATCTCTTCTTCTGTCAGACTGGACGGCACTTGGGATCGATGTTTAGCCTGTGTGTGATGATGTCGGGGGGAATTCTAGATATGTCCACCATTGCCTAGGCAAAAATATTAGTGTTTGCCCGCAAAAAACTTAGGAGGCGGGCCTTCTCTTCTTCTAGTAGGAGGGCTCCTACTTGCACTATCTTCAAGGGATCATCCCCAAGGGGGAACGATAGCAGGCGCTCAACCGGCCTGCCCTTGGTCCTGCTCCCTTTGGTCTAGCTGGTCAACCATGGTGCTTCCCTCGATACCCCTGGCCTTGGGGACGATCTGCAGGTAGTGCTGGATTAGCTGGCGGGTTCCCTTTATTTCCCTGACTCTATATAGGGTCGGGAATTAGATAAGGAGACATCTGATAAAGATGACTGCATCGAGTTGGTTGAGCCCCGGGCAGCCCAGAATCACGTTGTAGGCCAAAGGTAGCTTAACAACTATAAAGGTCATTATGGCGGTGCTTTGCTGGGGTAGTGTCCCGGTAGTGATGGGGAGGGTAACTTCTCTTTGACCTGCATGGAGTCTCCGGTAAAGCCCACCAGGGGGTGAATACTGGCTTCAACAGATCGGGGGATAGATTCATCCTAACAAAACATCATAAAAAAGGATATCGATTGAGCTTCCACTGTCAACCATAATTTTCTTTACAGGATAATTTGTTATCGTCATTTCTATGATGACAGCATCATTATTCGAGTTCTCTACCCCAGCTCCCCCCTCTCCCACGAAGGGGAGTACAACATCAGCTTTCTCCCTCGCCCTGACTCTCTTCAGCTCTCGCCCTGCCCCCTAGGAGATCATTCCCACCAGCTTTTCTGTGGGTTGGTTGTCGATGGGAAGAGGACGGGCCTCAGCACCCTAGGGCTCGGATGGAGCTCTTCCATCCATGAACTTCTGAGGTAGCCTCTCCTGATCAGATCTTCGATCTCTCTCTTTAACTAATGGCACTCCTCGATATCATGGTCATGGTCCCGGTGAAACTAGCAGTATCAGAACTTGTGACGGCCACCAAATGGTTTCAGTGGAGGAGGGTGATGCAAATAGCATTCGCCCTCGATCTCCATCAGGATCTTAGATATTGTGGTGAAGAGAGGGGTATACTTCTCATCCCTAGCAGGAGCATCCTTCAGCTTGGCAGCCAGACGAGAATCTGAAATGGCCTTGGGTCTGTGGATCCCGCTCGGTTCCCCCGGGCTTGCTTCTTTAGGGCCTCCTATCCAACTCCCTCTGGGTGCGATTAGCCTCTTCCATGCGAATGTACTTATGGGTACAAAGGAGGAGCTCAGAGTAGGTCTTTGGGGACTTCTTGTCAAGGGAGTAGGTGAAGCGAGAGGTCCTGAGCCCTCTCTTCAGTGCCAACATGGTAACAGGCTCATCCAGGTTATAGATTTCCAAGGTAGAAACTTTAAAGCGAGACACATAATCCTGGAGGGACTCATGATCCTGCTATCGAATCTAGAAGAGGCTATCGACATTACGTGGCACCTTCCGGCATGTATCGAAGTGGGCCAAGAACTTCTTCTCCAGCTACTCAAAGGAGTCAATACTCCTTGGCTCAAGGTGGGAGTACTAAACTCGAGCGGCCTTTCGGAGCATAGTTGGGAAGGCAATGAAGAGGAAGGCATCGATAGCCCCTTAAACCCGCTTGAGAGTCTTGTAACTCTCGAGATGATCTAGGGGATTGATGATCCCATCATAGGAGTCCACTTATGGCATGCAGAACCTGCTAGGAATCGGCTCTTTTTAGATTCTATGGGAAAAAGGAGGGCGGGCATCGTAGCCCGTGGGCTCTCTCGAGGAGCCCTGCATGTTGGCGAACTGGCGGGCAAGCTCAGCCAACTTGTGCTCTTGCTCCTCCAAATGCCTCTCAACCCGTCGCCGGATGGCCTCATCTGTCGACCCCTCCACCAAGGCCGTTGGGGGAGAGGGAGGCAAAGAACGGAAGAGCTCGTTCTTCGGCCCTTTGCTATGCCGGTGCCTGCAGGAGATATGACACCGTGGTCCGAGGCCGAGGAACGGCTCTCCTGGTCAACCGATCCATCCCAGCACCATTTTCAGGCCATTCTCAGGCTCCCTCATGGGTAGGATGCCGCCCGTGCATGCGACAGCCCTCCCCAGAAGGACCTCAAGCTGGCACAGGGTCCAGCAACTTAGGCTGCGAGGATCCCTGGTTGCTATTGGGTTGCCAAGGATCGGTGCTGGTGGTGTAGCTAGCACACCACCACGGCCAAGGTCTGGACCTACTGGATGAGTGCGATAATCTATGGGTCTATCAGAGGTGGTGGTTGCAGAGCAGGGGGCTGCACCTCCGGACTGCACCGGTCGCCGCGATGGGATAGATCCCCCATGTGGCTGACAGAGGCCTCCCACACTCGGGTCACCACCATAGAGCCACCGAACTTTGCATATGCCTTTTGGGTGGACCGATCTGTATCACGGATCAATCACCGCACAAGCCCCACTTCCTGGCACACCAATCTATTGCCGCCTAGATTATTGTGGCCTAAAGCTCAAGCGAGATCCGGTCAGGGTTGAGCTCTTGCAAGAGGGCTAGGCTCTTCTCCTGAAGCTTTGCACCTGGTCGGTCCTGTAAAAAAGAGGAGACCCGGGGCCGAGGATCCCAATGAGGACACTCCAACGGTCAAGTCAGTGGGCGATCAAGAAAAACAGATCCTCTTTAATGGGATTTAGAGATGCCTTCGCGTCTAGAGGGTTCGAAAGATAGAAAAGTTAGAATTGTGGTGACCGGGGGAGTCCTCCGATGCTCCTCCTGCCCTCACCTTAGCCCACTTTGCTGGAGGTCCCTCTTACTTTCTTATAGCAATTGATTCTGTATTACAGGGCTTAAAGCCCCCTTTCTCTTCCGTGCCTCTCTTGGGGGGCATCTCGTCTCGAAGGACTGCCTTGTTCCAGGGCCACGCGGGATAAAGTCCAAAGTTCTCGGAGGGAGGCTCTACAACGAATGTAGGTGGCGTACTGCAGGATCTGTAATGGGGACCTGAGAGCTATCCATCAGTTTATTTGGTTGATCAAGTCAAAGAGGAGAGCCACTGGACCTCACTTCAAGCCCCCCCTGAAGCAAAGAAGGAAGATCAGGTGGATAAACATGAATCCTTAGATTCATGTCAAGCAATTAAGGAAAGATGTGGTCCACCCCAAGCCCAAGAGAGCAGGTGTGTGGCGCCCCACATTATCCCCCCTTGGTCCACCCCTTCTTTCCTTATTTTTCTTGAGCTTCTTTGGGAATTGTATAACACCTTTCATATTTTCAATCAGCAAACTATGAAGGATTGTGGTGCCTCATATTTTTCATGTTTTCTTTACTTGCTTCCCAAGTAATTGGTCCCTATATAAGGACCTCCTCTCTTGTATGGAAAAAAAAAGAAAAAGAAATGGATGATTAAAATTAGTTTAAGTTTTTTTCGCTCCACATGGAGAGGGTGAGAGATCCATTTTCTGCCTTGCTTTCGAGCATCGAGAGGTGTGAGACCCTAGTTATCCCTTCCCCTTTGAGTTCCCCTCCATGGCCTTAGAGATTTTTCCTTCACGACTCTATTAGTGAGGTGGATGAGATGCCCTAGAAGTGAGAAGTCTCTCCGTGAATGTAAGTCCCAAGTCGTAGAGTGTCCATCTTCTTTATCCCTCCATAGCCTTGGAAAGTTACCCTCACGGCTCCATTAGTGAGATGGGTGATACGCCCTAGAGGTAAGAGGTTTTTCGTGAGTGTGAATTTCCAAGTTCGTGGCAGTCCAAATCCCTACCTTCCATCTCCGTAGTTTCCTTCACCACCTCCATCAAAAAAAATATAAAAAAATATAATTTTTTTGTGGTACCCTAATCCCTGGCGACTTCTCAGCTCACCAACGATCCTACCCCCAACCTGTCCCCCATCAATCTGCACCCTTAGTGGGGCAACCCATTGCGACAAGTACAAATGGCGTGCCTCGGGGTCTGGCGCCTCGACAGGGCACTCCTTCAGAGGGTGTAGGCACGTGCTGTCGGGCCTGGAAGCTTAGAGGAGCACTATCCTGGCAAGGGATGTCAGTAGGGTGCTACAGGGTCTGAACCCCTGGTGGAGTACTTCCCTGCAGGAGGTGCAGGTAGCGTGCCACAGGATCTAGAGCTCTAATGGAGCACTCTCCTGCAAAAGATGCAGGCGGCGTGTTACAGGGTCTAAAGCTCCGGCGGAGCGCCTCTATTGTAGAAGGTTCGATTCCCTAATAACTGCAGTAGGTTCGGCAGAGATGGCGACATCACCCACTGGGGTCGCCATCTGGGCCGCCCCTGTAGCTACTCCATGAGGGGGCAGCACGCCCCCTTCCTCCGTCAGTCTTGCCACGCGGTTATGAGGGCTTTTGTTGCCTTCAGCATTTGGCCCAGCTTGGGGTTCTACTGGACCAAGACCTCCTCGGCCAAGAGCTTACCTTGGACAGGAGTTCGACCTCGACCGGGAGCTCACCTCGGATGGGAGCTCGACCTCGACAGGGAGCTCGATCCTGGTCGGAAGCTCACCACAGACGGGGGCTCGATCTCGACTGGGAGCTCACCTCGAACGGGAGCTCGACCCTGGCTGGGAGCTTGATAGATGGCGCTCATATGGTGACTCTGCCGCCACCTCAACTGCCAGTTGCATCCGACACGGCACCATGTCAGCGATTCACCGCATAAGATACTATCCAATTAACTGCGAGATTAATTTTTCTATAAATATGCATTGCCTCAAAAGAAATCAAGGAGCATATCATCAGCTACCAATAATCCTGAGCAAAAGGATAAATTCGGATGTCTGCAAATGGTGAATCCGGAAGTCACTTGATAATTATCAAAGAATCTCCCTCTAAGGAAATATGACATGCCTGCGGGATGTTATAAGCATATTTTAGGCCCTCGAGCAGTATTTTATTTTAGAAAACATAGTAAAAGGTGGATTGTTGAAAGGGCTCGTAGCTACCCAAGAGCAACTAATCCTTACTTCTAAGAGAGAAGAGAAAATATTCTTGGAAATTAGATCACTTATCGTACTACTGGTTGTCCAATCGAGGAACTCTTATGCTAGCCGGACCTCATTCAACTACTGCTAAGTTTCAATCAACCATACTTTCTATAGAGATCTGTCAGTCTGATCCGTAAGATCTTTCAGAACTCCAGAAGTTCTGAACCAATAATGCAAACCGCTCATAACTTCGTCTCATCCACTCCTGCAACTGGCACACGAAAGCTCTCGTCAAGCGTGGCAACTGGCAAGAGGGCGTTGGTGCAACTCCCAAAGTTTTTAAAGTTTTTTTTGCGAATGTATGATATTTTGTTCCTATACCTGGATCATAAAATTGCTAAAATCAGCAGTCGTGGGTATAAACTTTGCATTTACGCATAACTGACCTGATGTGGATTGGAACCGACACTTTAAAGGTCACTACCCAGCACAGAAGATGCTTTTTCCTACATAAACACATATCATATTTTCTCCCTACATATTGGGTCTCTTCCCTGGTTGAATTGCATATGGATCAAGTTAGGTTCATTTGAAGCAAGTACCATTATTTACAAAACTCAATTTTCTTTATTCTCTCGGAACTATTTGATAAGAACATAAATTCAAAGAATAATTACTAAGTTCAATAAGAAGTGTGAGGAAATAATGGTGAGCATTACACCATATAACGAGTCGGTTATTGAGTATGAATCAGGTCTAATTTCTAATAGCGTTGAATATAAAAGTCAAAAACTCAACCTTACATAATATATGGTTAGATCTAGCAAGGTTTGGGTCAGGTAAACTCTTAGTAGACTGAAACTAGACCCAAAATATTACATAACTTCATCCTAAATATCTAAGTCACAAGCTTACGGAGTGTGGTTCAAGCCTAGGTAGATGTGTTTGGATTTGGTATCAATCTTCAGGCCTGATCCTATGTTTGGTTGGAATGAGAGGGAAGATGAACGAGATTAAAAAGATGAATAGCCCCTATCCACTATTTGATTTAAAAAGTTTTAAAGATGATGGATAAAGAGAGATTGCCCATATATCCTGACCCATCAATTTATGTCCTTCCAAATTGGAAGGATGCAAAAAAAAAAAGAATGGATTGAGCATACAAGAAATGAATTTTTGTATTTGACAAAATTATCTTTCATTAATTTTTTTGATAAAACTTTAATATTTCTTTACTTTTTCATTCATATTATATATATATATATATATAATCTATACTATTAATCCTATACTATTAAATTTATTACTATTATTTAATTTATTACATAATTTTATAATTTATTAAATAATTAAAATTATCTTCTATTTTTATTTATATTTACTTTTTAATTAACTATTTATGTAAAATTAATCAGCTATTTAAATTAAATATATATTAATTCATTAATAATAATTTATTAAATTATTTATAAATTAAATTAATATATTTATATAATTTTTATATAATTATAAATTATAAAGATTATAAATTTATACTTACTTGCTTCTTTAGCATAAATAATAGGTATAAATTGATAATAACAATATTTTTGATCAAATGATAGTTTAATAACAATGTCATATAAATATCATACATCTTTTCTTTCTTTCATTCCTTCAATATCAAAAAAAAAAAAAATTTCATTTTTATCAATCCTTTTATGTTATGCCAAATATATAAAAGGATACATGAAAATTTCATTACCAAACTAGGGATAAGTAACAACCCCAGGGTCACAATACGATGTTTATTGATTTTGCCTATCGTTCCATTGCCCATGTAAAAACAATCTAGCTTTATGCAAATAAAGTATCGAGTTCAACCTTTACTCCAGAATCAACTCACTGCAATGGTTCACGAGTCTAACAATTATGTTTCTGCTTAGCTTAAGCAAGATTACCTGGCCGAGCTACATGCAGATTTAATTGTTTGTCCAATCAACGGTTAGTTGCTGTAATTTATTCTTCACTGCCAGCCTAAAACAGCACCAACCTCGTTAGTTGCTGTAATTTATTCTTCACTGCCAGCCTAAAACAGCACCAACCTTGTGTTAGTTCACCCAAGCAGGGTAGGATAACCCATTTACCACTCCGGCTTCGCATAAAAAGACAATTATTGATTTTGCCTATAGTTCCATTGCCCATGTAAAAACAATCTAGCTTTATGCAAATAAAGGATCGAGTTCAACCTTTACTCCAGAATCAACTCACTGCAATGGTTCACGAGTCTAACAATTATGTTTCTGCTTAGCTTAAGCAAGATTACCTGGCCGAACTACATGCAGATTTAATTGTTTGTCCAATCAACCGTTAGTTGCTGTAATTTATTCTTCACTGCCAGCCTAAAACAGCACCAACCTCGTTAGTTGCTGTAATTTATTCTTCACTGCCAGCCTAAAACAGCACCAACCCTGTGTTAGTTCACCCAAGCAAGGTAGGATAACCCATTTACCACTCCGGCTTCGCATAAAAAGACAATTATTGATTTTGCCTATTTCCATTGCCCATGTAAAAACAATCTAGCTTTATGCAAATAAAGGATCGAGTTCAACCTTTACTCCAGAATCAACTCACTGCAACGGTTCACGAATCTAACAATTATGTTTCCGCTTAGCTTAAGCAAGATTACCTGGCCGAGCTACATGCAAATTTAATTGTTTGTCCAATCAACCGTTAGTTGCTGTAATTTATTCTTCACTGCCAGCGTAAAACAGCACCAACCTTGTGTTAGTTCACCCGAGCAGGGTAGGATAACCCATTTACCACTCCGGCTTCGCATAAAAAGACATCGCTGCAGCTAGTTGGACATTAACCGGAGAATAAGGTGAATAAATGTGGATGCTCCCCTCATGACTCGCGAGAGGCAGTGTTTAGAGGCTGAGACCCTTTTTTTTTAGAGCCAAGAGTACCGGAATTTAGACTGAACCATTCAATCCTCTCTCCTAAATTTCTAACTTCTTATGCATACATTGTGACAATCAGAGACACCAGATGTAACGTCGGCCACTGAAATTAGATGATAGCATCTAGATTTATTATTATCATCATCAACATCATCAAAAAAAAAAAAAAAAAACCGATTTTGTTATAATGATAGCATCTAGCTTTTATTATTATCATCATCAACATCATTATAAAAAAAAAAGAAAAAGAAAAAGAAAACCGATTTTGTTATATGATATACTTCACAGAAAAACGGAGACTCATTCCCATCAGCATTTAGCAGGTTCTAACCGCCAGCAAAACCAGTTCCATGAAAATCAACCAAACAAATAATTTCATAAATTTGTATTTGGCTTCGTAAAATCCCATTCTAGCAAAACTTGACAACCAAACAGCCCTAGAGGATACATCTCCAGAAAAGCAACCTAAAAAATGCAGCTAGGAATTGTAAAGGAATTCAGTCATGTTCATGTATAATCCTAAACATCCTAACCAACAATTGGAATAGATCAAAAAACAACCGCTCATAATAAAGCATAAGCAAAAATCAGGTGTCACCAAACCCGACTGGATTGATATTAACCCTAACTTAATTTTAACACGATTAAACTAATATAGGAACCCAGACTTTTTTTTTTAATAAAAAAAAAGGAAAGGAAAGGATGAATCCCAATATAGCTACCCTCACTGGATCCCAACCTCGCTAAACTATATTCGATTCAGGCAACAATTTTTCCACGTATCCTTCCCATCATCATGAGCAAGTCAGCCTGACATCACTAAGACGTCGAAGAATGCACTCTCTCATCACCACGGTTACGTGCTACAAAAAAATTCCTGAATTTAATTGAGTCACCCGCGACGATTATACCTCAAACCCGTGACTGGTGAAAGGTAAGGCATCTACCAACCAGGGGATAAATGCCTCAAACCCGGACTTTGAATGCTTCGTACCAACAGACTCCAATTGGATTCCATCAGCAGTCGTACATTGCCTATAGAAAGAAATATACAAATCTGGCAAAATAAGTGGCGGCAAGCTATATGCTCAAGTAATTTCAGCTCACACCAGGTGAAGGATGAATGGTATTACACATCAAAAAAATAAATGACAAGCTCAATCATACTAATCATAATGATTCCTGTTGCTAGAACTGAGGAAAAATTGTAGCACACATGCATGAACTTAAAAGCAAGTACAGACAAGCCATGCTCAAGTAGTTTTAGCTCACACCCACCAAAGGGTGAACGGTATTTCACCTCATAAAATAAATGACACGAGCTCAATCGTACTATAATTATAATGCTCTTTTCTACTGCAACCAGGAATCAAGTACCATCTTGTTTATCTTTTTGTTGCTCTAAATCAAAACCACAGAAACCTCAAGGCTGCTTCAGAAATAAAGCTCACGTTATTGAATAACTGTATTCATAAACTTGATGATCTCTTGTAGTACAGAAATGCCTCTTCCTGCCAGCAACATTGTTAGCTACGACTTGTAAAAACCAAAAAAAATAAAACAAAATAAAACAAAACAAAATACAAGATGCAGCACTCACTAGAAAGTTTTGAGTAACAGATATATGAAAAGGAAAATATCAGATTATTGCAGAAGAGACATATATTATCCACAAATGGCAATCATAGATGGCAAAAGAGGATAAGCAGGGATGTCCATACCTTCTAAACCAAAATTTGTTTAAGATGCAAAAGCCGAGCTTCCTGGAGGAGGAAGTGCAACAACTTTCCCTACTGCAACTGTTTTCCCTGTTGTAAAAGCACAAACCATGTCACTGACTATCACAACAAGCACAACAGCATCATCACTCGATAATATTCTCCTCACCCTCAGTACGAAGGGTAAACCTTCCAAGCTGGGCAAGATCTGAAAAGTTCTCGATGCATATCAAGTTATTCACCTATATGGTAGATTTGAGTAGATATTAGTACTACAAAAGTGTACGGTATACACTAAGAGTATTTCAAAGGGCATACCTGAATGCAACAGACAACAACAGCACCATTCTTAACAAAAAGAGGCTTTCTCTTTGGCCTTTTTTTCTTAGGATCAGTGCTCTTTTTCTTTGTGTCAATTTCTTCTATAAGATCTACAATCTCACACTCCTCAACAATTGCATGGATGTGTAATACTGCCTTGTAACCAGCAGTAAAAATGGCCTAGCACAATGGTACAGCATCAATAATGCTTGCTGATTAAGAAACCGGACATTTGTTTCCTAAAGCCAAACAGCACTGTCATAGCCAAGAAAGAATTTTCATTTTTTCTTTTTTAAGGAAAAGGACTTACATTGTCAAGCAATTCAAGAATCTGCAACTGGGCATTGAATTCTGTAACAGCATTTATTGGATTTGCTGCACAGACATGATAAATTTTGTTAGCATGTATTACCAACGCAACTTTTCAGATATAAGCAATCTCTAAATTTCAATATATTTTTAGAATTCCTTCTATCAAAAATATAAATATAATTTTTTATTTCTAAAAGAAACTGCCAGCACAAACAAGGTAATTGGGAAAAAATATGAAGAGACAGCCTAAAGTCATCTCGAGTTTCAATGATTTTTATCAAGCACAAGGCCCTGTAAAGATCTACTCGCTTACAAGGGAACCTAAATTGAGTCATGGTTAATCCCACCACCAAAAAACATAATACAGCCATCCAAGAATTTCATGTAAGGTCTTAACAGAGCATGTGCACAATGAAAACCATCCAAAATGAAGAATGCAGAAAACCGTGAGGTATGTCACCAGACCTGCAAACTTGGAATGTTATTATATGATAGTGGTTGATAAGAATCAATCCGACAAGACACATTGTAGGTGGGACAAACAGGAGAAGCACCTGAGAAAAGTATGTGCACGTTTAAGATTTAAAGAGGCCACAACAAGAAAAATTTTGAAAAAACCGGTGGGAAATGATTCCAACAAAAGGGATGGAAGTTGAGAAAAAGGACTTAGAAAACAGTAATAGCAGATGTATCCAGGGACAAGCGTCGAAGTTAATGAAGCCAGAACCATACAACTGGAAATGGTTTCTTGGTTAAAATGTTGACCTTTTTAAGATAAGACATCAACAGTGAAATGCATATCTCAATCAGACAGCAATCACCATACATCCCTAATAAAGATTTGACATGCATAGATTTTAAATAGAGATCAGGTATCCCAAAATTCCTTGACAACCATCACGACACCAAGAAGGCACAAAAACAGAAATAAAACGAAACAAAATCTGATTTGTTCTGAGTTACCTTGATATGCCCTTGTCGAGTCAATGAAGAAATGACCAAGGAAGAAAAGCTGTTTAAATCAATAGGTACATTGAAGACTACAGTAAAGACAGTTAATTCATTATCCATTGGCAGTTATCTACATTTGGATTCCCATGGCTCATAATTACAAGCATATTAAGAACTTGAAGTCCAATGCATGCATACACTGTCAGAGATTCTTTAAAACTGGCCATTTCCGGGGGGTGCTTGCAGCATCCAAATGTCCTAAAATTGTTGCTAAACTCTAAACCTTTCTTTTTCAAATCTTTCTTGGTCAATCTATCCTACACAAATAAATTCAAAAGACTGTCATTTTGTCTGTTGCTTCCACCTTATATATTCATGGCTTCATTAGAATATTCATAGAAATCTTGTATAGCCAGACATGGCAGTGTCTATAGAAATATATCAGTAGCCTAGTAATTCTAGGTGTGGAGTAATTATCTGTATCAGACTTCAGGTGAATCTTTTCGCTTCTATAAATTACAGTAAAAAATAAATTCCAGTACAAAAACTATATGAAATGAAAAAAGCAAATCATCTGGATGCTTTCGCCTCAATAATATTTTAAAAAAGATTTAAGGACAGCTTCCTCCTATTTGTCATTTTCCCCTATTATGTACTACCGGTGGTTTGCTCTGGTGATATTTGCAAGATAGTCCAAAAAATATATACAACTTTTCAAGCACTATCAGAGAAGGCCAAATTATGCTGTACGTTCTCAAGACTAAGCTTTCATAAAAAACTAAAACATACCAATGCTTGAAAGGACATAACCAGCCATGATATCCTCTTCTTCAATCCCTGACAACTTGACCCGGACGTTCTCCCCAGGCCCCACACATTTTATTTTATTTTCATCACAATGAATAGCAAGCACTTTTACATTAGCCTGTAGATCAGCAGGCAATACAACATAACTGACCCAAGAATAATTTTAAAATTATGAACAGATTGAGTCTAAGATGAGATTATACTTTGTTGGGCATGACCCACAAGTTGTCACCTTCACGAATACTTCCAGACTCTATTTTCCCATCACGACAGTCCCCATGTCTCTGTATTTATCAATAATTGGCATCCTGCATATTGAACTTTATCATTCTCTGATACAACTTTTCAAATGACATTTCCAAGAAACTCTAAATGAGTAGGCACAATGATGCAAAATAAATTAACATGAATCTCCACCACATCCATGAAACTGCAATGACTGGGCAAAAGAGGAAAGATGAAGTTCTGATCATAAATCTGGCCAAAAATAATTATTTCAAACCTTCTACTATTATATAAAGCAAACTACCATCCAACTCTACAAGACTCTTCAATCTACAGTATATGCTCTCCTTTTCGTCTTCCAAGTTTACCTTCAACCTTTTTTCCCCTTCCCCAATTTTGCCCTTTTTAAAATGATAGATTATAAATACATTGTCTTATAATAGCCAAACTAAATGCGTATCTAATTTTTTCACAATAGAAGACCACTTGGTGCATCAAATCATGATAATTCATCCGGAATTATAGTACAATTTGCAGCACATGTAATGAGATAACAGCCATCTATGTTGTTCAGATCAAGAGTTGAAGTTCTGGCTACCAGTGCCTACACTAGTACAATACCACTACAGCATGGATCAATATAGTATGGTGCCATACTAGAACAAACCACACATTGGTGTTGGCATAGCATGACTATGATGCATAGCAAGGGATGTACCAGTTCTTTACTGGTACATACACCGGTATGCACCAGTACTTAAACCCTTTATTTGAAATAAAAAGAAAAATTGATAGTAAACTATGTGATTCGTTAATTAATCCTTTCTGTTTGATGCATCACATACAATAGTCATTATAATGTATGAAATCCATGATGCCCATTATGGGTGCCAATAATCGATTCGCAACTAGAAGAAATAGAAGTGATTTCTGACCTGAGAGGACCTTTAGGATCCCGCGGAGGAACTTCAATTGAATCCAGGACTTCAAACAAGCATGGACCATTCCACCAATCACAAATGCTTTTCTCCACTCTGGTCTTCATATTGGTACCCACCAAACCAGAGATAGGAAGAAATTGAACATCTGGATAAAGTGCATAAGGAACAGACAACTGTATCAGATAGTATCGAGCCTCATTTTTAATGATAATGATGAATTGATCATTATCTTTCGCTTTAAATCTTAACACATAAAAGAAATGATGGGGTACAGTTTTAGCAAAAATAACCATTGCAGACGAACAAATCACAAGGTCCATACCCATGGTAGAACCCAAGGATAATAATTTAAAAAGACTTGCATGGTAGATCAAAAATAAATTCCTTTAAAGAGGCAAACTTAATTAATTGCATCTGAACAAAAATATTGTTGGCAAGTTTCACATCATTCCTCAAATTTACATTTTAAAATAAGAGAACAAGCACCACCAAAGTAGGAACCTAGTAGGCCATTAAATAAATACTCAATAATTGTACCCAAAAAAAAAAACTGGCCTAAGCTATGAAGCAGAGACGTGAATATATGAAAATAAGGAATGATATAATACACCAATACAGAGACGTGAATATATGAAAATAAGGAATGATATGAATACACCAATACAGAACTTGCAAAATATGATACAATGGCACGAATGTTACAATCAATAAATATGCATTTATTTTACGCATACAATCTTTATTTTACATAAAAGTGAAAAAGATTCCAGAAAGCATAAAGGGATATTATAGTAACACAGCCCATATTCTACAATAACACAAATATCCACACACTCCAGTTAGTTATCATTCTATCCCACAGATCAAAACTCATACTCCATGCTATCACATCAACATCACATTCTATCATTTCCCACCAATCATGTTCATGATTAAGAGGTTAAGATTTATGGGGAAAATGCCCCCTCATCCTTCATCTCTAAATCCAACTGCTGCTTGCCCCCAACCCCCCACCCCTGCCTCTCTCTCTCTCTCTCTCTCTCTCTCTCATTGAAAAAATAAGATTCATGACCCCCAAAAAAACTCACCCCTCACCTCAAACTCCAACCACAGCATCCCTCACCTCTCTCCTTAGGGCACATAAGCTTGAGATCAAGGATTTAAGTACCACGTGATACCACTCTGTACCACCTACACGGGGCATACCATACTGGAGCAGTAGGGAACCCACAGTCAATATGTCCCCTGCTCTAAGTGTCAATACCAAGTATGTACCATAACTACACTCAGTATGGCCTGCATCAGTTGGGTGTAAATACAGTTACCGAAACCCATAATTAAATCTGTGCATGAGAGGGGCTACGGGCCCAATTTCAGCAGATGTCAATGAAGGTTCAAAACCAGCCTAACAAAACCAAATGCCCAATCAATTGTCCAGAAACACATCCAAGAACTATCTAAGGGCTTTCTAACACTTAAATTGTTATCCAATGTTTATCCAGCTGTACTCAATCAGTCAACAAATATAATTCATACTTGAAATGGCCACAACATGCAAATTTGAAGCACCAGTGAGTCCTAACAAAGAAGGATAATCCATAGAATTGCCAATGACCAAATGATTAGTTTTATGTAACCACGTATTAATTTGGAATAAATAGGCTTTAGATAAAAATGTAACAACTAATAGATTCATCAACAGCCACCTGAAGATCAGGGTGCTAGCATGTTATCAAGTAACAGATACAGAAAATTGAGAGATGGACCAAGTAAAAACAAGAAATTTTACACACCCAAGAATTAGATAATAGCTAGTCACCAGCGGTATGTAGGCCAGATCTGAATCAAACACCTGGAAGAAGCAGGTTTTTCTCTCCTCTGGGACCAAAAGGACCATAAAGTAAGCTAAACTCCTACTATCCAAGGAAATGAAGAAAAATAAAGCCTCAAGCAGTAGAGGGAACATTAGGCTACCAAATGAGTAAGCTGCATGTAATCAGCCCATGTCCAGCTCAAAATAGGCTCACTCAATTAACAAAAGAGAGGATTTTGAGCTCAAAATATATAAGCCAAAGATGACCTAAGCCTAGATCACTCTCTGCTAGGCTCGAGGGAACATTAGGTTGCCAAACGAGTAAGCTGCACGTAAACAGCCCATGTTCAGCTCAAAATAGGCTCACTCGATTAACGAAAGAGAAAATTTTGAGCTCAAAATATATGAGCCAAGGATAACCTAAGCCTAGATTGCTCTCTGCGAGGCTCAATATAGCTCAAAATAAGTAAATGAATATATATCAATCCATCAGTTATTTAAAGTTACTCAAAAGGGCTGTGCAAACATAAGACATATTCATACAAAATATTCAAGGCAATCACCAAGGTGCCTGATTGGGTTAGGACACCTAGACCTGCTTAAGCTATGTTCTTAAGATGCAATTGTAAACCATAGAAGGGTTTGATAGGACCAAATCATGGATTGCATAATAGACTGTTGACATTTTTAGAAATCTCTAAAATATATGGAAAAATTAAAGAGAATGAAAAGTAACGAGTCACAATAAAGAGAAGAAATATGATTATCAAGATGAATATATTTTTCAATAAAAGTTTTAGCACAGTAAAAAAAAGAAAGAGAGTTGAGTCTGCTCGAAGAAAGAAAAACGGGTTGAGGATGATAGAAGAGGGAGAGAATAGTAGTAGATCATACAAACAAGAAAGAGAATGAAAGAAGAGTCCAGTGGCCACTGAACTATTATTTGAGAAACCAGTTGGTCACCTACTTAGCCCCAATTGAGTTCTAATAAAGCTACTTTAATAGGAAAATAAATCAACTGCACCTCGATTTGAACTCAAATAAAATTCCTAAAAGGGCAAAAAATCACTTTACACCCAATTTGAGTCCCAATAGAACTGTTCAAAACAAAAATAAATCAAGACCCTCTAGGCATCCAAAATTCATTTGAAGTATCCTAAACGTCATTAAAGTCCTAATGGCAACCTAGAAAATCTCCATCTATAAAAGAGACCAAAGTAGGTCTTCAGGAGGACTGTTTACTGTTCACACATGAAACAGGAGAGTCATCAATCTGTTACATGCATGAGCAGTGCACTAACAGCTCGTTAAAGTGGATAGTGCAATCTAATGGATTGTATTATCCACGATCTGGGTCATACAGTCCAAAAGTGGATCACCTGATCATTTCCAAAAACAATGCAGATACCCAATTTGGATCAGTTGGCAATCAAATAGCAGCCAGCCAGCTCATCAATGTTTACTGGTGGATAAGTCAATGGGTGCAGTGGCACCAGTGGCTAATGCTAGTACCACACTTGTACAATTTTTTTTAACATCCTCCTCCTCCCAACCACCCCCGACCAGGGAACAAAAACCTTTTGTTCTTTTCTTCTACCACTTTTGTTTTCATCTGGTTCCCCTGTTTTTCTGTTTTTCCCCTTTGCTATACTTGCTAGCCTTTGTTTTGCCTGCCTCCTTCCCCTCATCCTTTTCTTCTTCTTCATAAGGAGGTGTTCGTTGTTTTGCAGCACATTTGCTACTGCTTCCCTGCCATTCTCCTCTTCCTCCTTGCCAGGGACTGGCTTCCTGGCTGCAGCCCTACAGCCTATTGGATGCTGCAATCGCAGCATTGTGTTGCTGCCCTTGATTTTCTTCTTCTTGTGGATTTTGATATTTGGTCATTTAAGCATAGTGAAAAATGTTCATTCGTGTGTGCACATGGTTCTGTACATCATCAAAGGCATGAATATCACTAAAAGGCATGCATAATTAAGGCATGGAAGCTTTCCCCCCTATGCAGCTGCCAAATCCAAGGCAGTTTGACAAATAGGAGATTAGGCTTTTATTTGCTCAACCTGCAAGTTGTTTAGTCACCCAACCAGGTTGTTCAAACAGTTGGAGCACCCAATTCACCGGTTTGGACAGTTTTATGACCTACCTGAACTCCAAGTTTGACCTTAATCTAACATGCTTAGCAGGTGGCAGGTTAACCAGATCAACCTAGACGGTCAACCAGGTTTCAAAAGCTGCTTAGCAGTTAGCACAACTTTGAATTATATGGTTGTGAGCTAACTAAATTTGCGAAGATATCATTAGAGAAAGCAGCACCACCAACAAATGAAAATAGATCACAACACCCAAAATAAATAACTAAAATATTTATCCACCAATGTTAGAATTAGGAAAGAGAGCAGCTTATATTATATTATTCCCTACAACACATACTTTGTCTTAATCATATTAGGAGTCGTATATTATCATATATGATGATCCTGTATTCTATTTAAAGGTATCTAGGGCCTTAATTTCAATAAGAACAATCTTTTTTTATCTTGATATGGTATCAAAGCCTCCCTTCCCTCCACCACCCTAGCTGCCACCCACTCCGTCCCCCCTCCCCACCCCCTCCCTCTCTCTCTCTCTCCTCCTCTCTCTTCTTGCCACCCACCCCCCTCCTATTCCCCCCTTCACCTCCTCCGAAAGCACCTCAACCGCCTTCTCGTCTCGCTGTCGTCGTCCACGAAAAATAAAGAGCAGAAAGACCAAGAAATCCACCGCCACCCATAGCCAGCAATGTGCCGTCGCCATTCTGCATTGCCCGCGGATAGAGCAGGACACAAATGGGGTGAACCACCTGCCGCCTCCTCCACCGTCCATCAGAGTCATCGAAGCTATTGACCTCACCCTTGCTGCCTTCGCCATCGTCCATCGCAATTTCCATCGGCAGTTCTGCCCCATCACCCTCACCTAGCAAATTGTCAACCGAATCCACCACACCAGCAAGCAGATCGCCATCGTCAGATCCGTTGGAGGCCCCTCGTTGTTGCCACCTTTCACCTCGCCAAACACCAAGGCCCTCGCCGGGAGAGACGAGAGGCCAGAAAAGAAGACCGCACCTCCCTTCGGCTATGCCCCTCAATCAGATCCTCTTAGCCTCCGCTGAGAATTAGATATTTTTTTTCCTCGATCTTAGAAGAAGATGAGCTCCATGACTTCAAGCAAGGGTGGCAGGGGCAAGCCGAAGTCCTCCAAGTTCGTCACCCGATCCCTGAAGGGTGGCCTCCAATTGCCTGTCGACTAGATCGCTCACTTCCTTATGGCCGGTCCGTAGGCCCGGTCCACAAAAAAAAAAAAATCGCTACTGAACCATCATTGAAATTTCTTCTTTTTATCTCTTTGGAAGATCATCTGCCAGCCATGAAACCTTGGCAAAGGCCAGGTTCATCTCAATATTGATGAGCGAGGTGGAAACAAATCAGCAACATTGGCAACAATGGTGGTATAGAATCAGCGATCCTTGAGCACATACTTTTCTTCACTGGGATGAGGCAAGCTATGCAGCTTCGCATCCTATCTTCAAGATGAAAGAATCCGTGGAAGTCCATGCCCGATCTCTACTTCGATGCAAGAGACTTCCCTCCCACCAGCGACCAAAATTGGCACCTTCTCTATCTCGCTGGCAAGGTCATGAGGCTTCGAACTAGGAGAGTATGGAAGCTTCGCATCATAATGTGTATTGACATCGATCAATCGATTCTGATGTCTGCAATCCGGTAGTTTGATTCTACAGTGTTGTGCCATGTTGATGAATTCTCTATATCATATCTTCCATGTCTGTTGTCATTATGCATGTTTTGAAGCAGCTATGGTCACTGTAGATGGAAGCCCTTTGTTGGATATGCCCCGATCAGAATTGGGGTTGCCTTCCAACAGTATCTAACACTTCAGTTGAGCAATTATTTTGTTTTAAAACTCTAAGCCTTCACACATAAGTGAGGGTTCTCTTCTTTAATCTTCACTTTCTCTATGCAGTGATCCAGATTTCTCTTTCTCATGCTGCTATCATCGTTATCCTCCCTTGGCTCTATAGCATCGTCTTCGAAAGTGCAGAAGTCCACTTCTTTGGATACCACAATCAAGTTGATTAGTACTTATTATGTCCTCTGGGCTCAGGCCTTTCGTTTCTTTGTTAATTCTCAAAACAAGTTGAACCACCTTACCGATACTCTTGCCACCTCTCTAATAGCGAGACAACGACCAGCTCTATGGACAAGTAGCAAGAAGATAATTATGCATCTCTCACCTGATTTTATTCACCTACCCGGCCCTATACTTGGCACACTATCTCCTAGATATGTTAAGTGTGTTTTCTTGGATTACTCTCCCAGACATAAAAAAGGTATAAATGTTATGATCCTGTTATCCGATGATACTTTGTTTCGGCTTATATTACTTTTTTTGAGTCTGTCTCATTCTTATCTCCTTCTGAGAGTCAAGTAGAACCCTTATCCATACCTCCTCTTCTGACATTGGCAAAGTCTCTACAAGATATTCCTTTTTCAAATCCTGAGTAGTCTCTAGAGATTGTCAACAATTCATCCTATTTTGCAAGATTAAAATAGCTTATACCAGTTCAGCAGATCAACTCGCAGACATCTTTACCAAAGCTCTCAACTCCACTCGATTTTCTACTATATGTTCCAAACTGGGCTTAGTTGATATATATGCACCAGAGGGAGAGTGTTAAAATTAAGAAAGAGACCAGGTTATCTTATGTTATTCCCTATAACAACATACTTTGCCTTAATCATATTAGAAGTCTTACTGCATTCCTATTATGAGTCATATATTATCATATATGATAATCATGTACTCTATTTAAAAGCCTATAGAACCCAAATTTCAATAAGAATAATCTTTTTCTTTCTCTTAACAACCAACATAGCAAAAGTGTGCATGATAAAGCAAGAATGCAACAAAAAAAAGCGGCCCAGTGCACAAGACTCCTGCCAATGCAAGGTCCGGGGAGGGCCAAATGTATGCAATATTACCGTGCATGCTAAGAGACAATTTCCATGTTTTGAGCCAATGACACTGTCATTACAGTGGAGCAGTGTTTTCGGTACTGTCCCGAACTGTTGGGTTCGGGGTGTACCATACCATACCAGCTCATATCATACCGCCAAAAGCCGGTACGATTCAACCATAAAAACGGTTCGGAGTACCGGATCGTTCAAAAAATAAAAAAAATTCTATATCATACCGGTACGATACCATACCAGTGCATACCGCCTGATACGGCCTAGTTCGGGCTCGGTTTTGCCCGGTTCGAGTCCAGTTCAGGTCCGATTCAAGTTAAACAATTTTGCCATGAAAAAGAAATATTTTTTTATAATTTGATGGACCCGATACCGAGCCCAGTACGGTACCATACCATACTGTACCGGTTAGTGACTGATACGAGGCCCGGTACCAATTCAGCATTCCTCGTAGTATAGTAATCTTATTGTTGCACCAAGGCTTACCCTCAAAGTAAGAATGCAATGTCATATTTAATTCTACCAACCAAGCAACCATTACAAGAATATAAAAAAAAAAAATAGTATTCATGACAGAACGAGGATTTCCAAGAATTTTGCATCTTTGCTGTCATTTTTTTTAATAAACATGGTTCATATTGAAAACAATTTAATTAAAAAGCCAACACATAAATGTCAAGTATTTATATAAGTAGATGATAAAAAAAAAGTGAATATGAAATGGTAAAGAAGTGGGAAAGGGAATAAAATTAATAGTGGAAAAATGTGAAAAGCATGAATATAGCTCATGAAAACTTAGACCACAATACCTTTCCTTGAGTAACCTGAAGACTTGAGGAAAGGACCCATCTTACTCTCTATTTCATCAAACCTGTAAAGCAAAAGTCCACCCCCCCCCAACACACGAAAAAAAAAAGAAAAGAAAAGAAACCTACCAATCTTGAGCAGCAAAGGTCATAAATTTAGATTACTCACAAAGAAAAAAAAAGATGAGAACATTTGAACAAACCTTTCTTTGGACCATTTCACCGTAGGTTCATCCATTTTGTTGACAACAATAACCAACTTAGCAACGCCCAATGTTTTTGCAAGTTGTACATGCTCTCGAGTCTGTCCTCCTTTTTCAAATCCAGTTTCGAATTCACCCTTACGAGCAGATATAACCTTACAATAATAACATATCATAAGATTGTGCTATGAACTTTCAAAATGTAACATTGAACAAGATGCCAAGATATCTTTACCAGAACTCCAACATCGGCTTGAGATGCACCACTGATCATGTTTGGCACATAACTTTTATGACCCTGCAGAAGTATGCAATTAGATGCGCCATTGTCAACAAAACTTCTCAATATATCAGAATTATTTATGAGATACTCAATGACCGAAATATTCTAAAACCGAAATTCTAAAATAATTTAAGTTATTCACTAGACTGACAAAGCATTCCCATAACGTGCTAGATTCAACATCAACAATGCACACACATACCATTTACTTATAAGCCAGTAAGCAAACAGATTGAACTCAGCTGATAGAACATATTAAAGCATTTACACACTCACAATTTGATCCTTCCAAAAATGCAGGACTCTGGCACCAATGCATAGTACATTTTTCAGAAATCAAGAAAACATGACATTTGTTGTAAGACAATAGAAATACAAGATCCACCAAACTAAACAGGACATTTGTTAATAACAATGGCATGGTCTTCCCATGCGACATATCATCAAACAGAGAAGTCAGAATATCAATGATGCCAATCGTTAAAGATTTTGACTTTAAGCAGAGTTTGACATCCACAGTTGTGATGTTGCTCTTTAAGTACTTTTACACCACTCTTGTTACATGACACACTCGAAGCTTGTTATGAAACCCAGAATCATGCTGGTTCATTTGCTGTGGCATAATAAGTAAACATTGCTATACAACATCATCATGGAATTGAAAAATGAAAATAAATTCCTTGTTCTGACAAAGTAGATGCCATCCAATAGCAAAAAATGAATGCTAAAAAAAAAATTAGTAGAAAAATACCGGAGCATCTAAAATTGTGAATCTTGTATTTTCTGTCTCAAAATGAGCCCTGCCAACTTCCACAGTCTTTCCCTGAAATCCATAAAATATTAAAAAAATAAAAAAATGATTGAAAAAATCATGCAATCCATTATGAGACAATATGTTAAGCACAAAATACATAGAACACGAGTGAAGTCTTTATAAGTAAGATGATGTTTTCAAACATAAAATAAATGACAAGGCATAAGAGACTTCTTTATATCACTCATGCATATAACAATTAGACCTTATCATATTCATAAACTATTAAAAAAAACATGACCCAGGTATAACGGCACGGGTAAGCATAAAATTATCTGAAGTTCAGTGAAAAAATCAATTGCATGTTTGGGAGCGTGTTCATGCTTGTCAAAAGTGATTCTAAATTTAAAAGCAAAATTTTAAGTGTTTAGCTACAATTCAAAAGTAATTTTGAATTGCATTGAAGATCCTAAAAATGTGGTTCATGTAAAGTCGACCACCTCCTCCTTTCAGTGGATGCAATACCACAAGGTAAATGTCACATTTACAGGAAGTTAGCTTTTTTCTGAGAAAATAATGCATTGCCCTTTCGATACACTCACACATCCTCTTCTTTTTTTGAAATTAATCTCCTCTCATCTCTATTCCCCGTTAATCTCCTCTCATCCCCATGGACATCCTCGTCTCCTCTCATCTCATCTACATCATCGTCCCCTTCTATCGACTTCTTTCTCTCTCTTTATATTAATCTCCTCTCATATCCATCCCCTTGTCCAACTTCCATATCAGAACTCCTTTCTTTTATCAGATTAATATCCTATCATCTCCATTCACATTTCTGACTTCCTTGTCTATCAGGATTTTTTTTAGATTAATTTCTATCAGGACTATTTTTCTTTAGATTAATCTCCTCTCATCTTGATCCCCAATATCCTTCAAATTAATTTCCTCTTATTGTTTATGTTAATCCTTTTTTATCATTTTGTCATTCAAAGTAGCTTTTAAATTTGTCAACTAAACATATAGTAAATTATTTTTACATCTTTAGACCATGGACAGGTAAACAAAAAACTACTTTGTGCCAAAATAGCTTTTGACATCAAAACACAACTTTTATCAAAAACTATTTTTTGGCCAGAAACTACTGCATCCCCAAACAGACCCCATAAAAGAAGTTTAACCCACAATAGATTTAGATAGGAGAAAGACTGAAATTCTATTAGAGATAGGCATTGAAATAATATGAGAATTCAGGGCAGCAAAACACACACCTTTACGCGTTCTTCCTCATTTGTGTCCATAATATAAGCCATGTACCTAGAATATCAAAGACCAAGCTGCTAAGTATATATATGTATGTGTAAGAACTTAAAAAAAGGAAAAAATAATCATGAGTTTATTCAAGACCAGTCCATAGCGAATTGTGAAAGAAAAGACCCAGCAAATGCTACATAACATGCAAATATGTCAAAGTAACAATAAGTTGAAAAATACATTAGTTAAAATAGAACAAGTCAAACCGCCCACATGCCACATAAATAACATTTAAGAACTCGGTCCTCTTATTTATCTCTAATTTGGTATTCACTGGAATTTAATGTCATCCCAACAAAGCTTACATTTCCTGAAAAGAAAATAGATATTTTCTCGAGAACATATGCTCCTAGGTCTAGACATTAGAAGGCTTAAAGCATAATATTCTATCCCTTCAAGATACAAAAGATTAAGAAAATATGGAAAGGGTACAAAACAAACAGAGAATTTAATAAAGCACAAAAAGATAAAAGAAGATATCTCGAATTGACTCATAAATTTCAACAAAGTTCAACAAGTTTAAAGGTATTCAAAGTTTCTGTAAATATTCTTCCATGCATTTATATAAATATCTGTCCTCTTTCTCCTTTCAGAAGAAAATTATTTTTTCGCTAGAGAAACAAGCAAGAAGATTCTGCTGATTCTTTGTTGACAACAGATGAAAGAGGATTAATTTATAAAAAAGCAATATACCACAAAAAAAAAATGCACCACACCAACACACCATGACCATGGTGGATAAGGCAATGCTCTCAACCACCAAAATCTCCTCAATCAAGTGAAAACATCCCTAGGACGCGTTTGGTAGACGGTAATCTATCCAGATTACCGGTAATTTTAAAATGGGCCCACCAGATAACTATGTTTGGTATTTATGTTAAATGGTAATCTATCTTGAATCGATAATTCGGATTAAACTTCATCTGGTAATCCAGATTACCTCAGGGAGGGATGGCTATCCAGATTACCGGAGATATGGTAATCCATTTTATTTTGTTTGACAAAATTATCCTGTCCCTTTCGCTTCGATGATAATGAAATATTTTCCTTCTCCCTTTCATCTATGTCTCTAGGTGCTGATTCAAATCTATATTTTATTAATAAAAATATAAATTTATATTTTAGTCATTTATAAAAAATATTTTTTAATATTTATATTATTAAATATTAATATTTAATATTTTATATAAAATTGAAAAATTGAAAATTATTTTTATACTAAATAAATATAAAAAAATTATATATAATCTTTTAAATATACTAAGTAATATATTAAATTTATATATATTATATTATTAAATTTAAAATAATATATTTATATTCTACTTAAATATATAATTTAAATATATATTATATTATATATAAATATATATAAATAAATTTCAAATAAATATACTATGTTATATAAATATATTATATTATTTTAAATATGATATAATCTAATATATTTTTATAATATATTATATTAAAGCAATATTATATTACATTACTATATTATATTATAATATATTTTTAATAAATTTGACTTAGGAATATTTTGGAAATTTGAGCTTAGATTACTGGTAATCTATTTGTCATATCAAACACAGTAATCAATCTTACTAATAGATTACCTGTGTATACCAAACATAGTTTCAACATTACTGGCAATCTATCTATTGATAATCTATCTTGCAGGTAATCCAGATTACTATTCAGGATTTCCTGGCGATCTACCAAATGCAACCCTAGCATATCATGCATCCTGTTCCAAATAGTAAGTAAATGACTCAGCCTAGCATTCATCGAATAGAAATCTTATCACAGCATTAGTTCCTCCGGTCAGAATTGTGAACCCCAAAAAGACTCATTATAGAGGCCAATTCACCAAAACTAACCAAATCTAATTACAACAACCACAACGCTGGCAGGCATCTCAATGTAGGTGATTAACAGATTCTCCTTTAAAAATGGACAGCAAAGAAGAAAACATTGTAATTGACCTGATTATTGAATCTATACACCAAGACATTCATATTACCAAAGCAATGTTCATCATGTTCCTTCACAATCTCCCCATGCCACTACGTTCATAGTGACTTTCGAGTTTCTTTTACCATAAAGTTATCAACTATAAAGACTACCAAAGAAAGCATTTAAGGAAATCCCAGATTTAAACATATCCTCCGCAAACAGATTCCAGATTCTTTACAAAATTTCAATACATGAACAGATGATTAACCAATCCATGGTTGGCCTAAAAAGAGACAAATCCACTTGAAAACCCAAGACCTGACACAGATAAAGGAAAGATGTGTAGGATCAAAGTTATAGAAGGAAATTTAACAGACAAAGTAGATGACAACCTCCTCATATCTTCAAACTCAAATGCAGATGGATAAGAATGTAAAGAAGCAAGACAACTCCTCAACCACAAGATCTCCTCCAAAACACAATGGTGCACACAACTATATCACCTAAAATTTTTTTAGGCACTCACATAATGATTTTGATGATTATAATGAATAAAGTACTTTTTAGGTGACATGTCACCTAGAAAGTGCTTTCCATGTAGAAACATGATAAGAACGAAGGGAGTTCTTGACACGATGTTGGCACTTGGCAAGCAGTTCGCCATTTGCATGAGAGAGGAAGGCTTGAAGCATCATGGCCCTCTGTTCTTCAACCATGCCTGGCTCTTCGCAGGCTCATGGCATAGCTTCAGAAATGGGATCAATTAGTCTCTAACATTAATCCACCACAGTGGGAGACCACTTGGAACTCTGTTGAAAATGGTGAGGAAGAGGGAGGGAGAGAGGCACAAGGAAAGGAAGATTATTGGAATACAGACGGAGTAATGGAGGGAGAGGAAGTATATGGGCATTAGTAAGATTTTCTTCCTTAGGAGAAAAAAAATTGCCTATGAACCTTGAAATTCCTTTTTCCATGAGTCAATAAATTATAGGCAATAAGAACTATATTGTAATTTGTCTACCTTCTGTGAATACTTATCAAGAATAAGATACGAACCACTTTGCTTGGTCCATACCTCAAAGATCAATTTGCTAATGCTTCAGGCGAGTTTATTGCATTTACAAAACATAAATGCCATGCACCTTCATATAGGAAAGGGCAAAATAAAAGCCAAATTAGTTTTTCTAATTTGAAACCTTCATCAAGATAATATATAATATGAAAGCAAATCAAAGATTTGCATCTTTACAACATTCCAGAAAAATCAAAAAAATGGCACGTTAGCTCATCAAGTATTACCTCTACTAGAACAACAAAATGCATGGTTATCCCTTCAAGCCAAGGTTTACCATACCAGTCAGCATGGAGTGTACTAACCTTACCATATCATATCGGTAGTGAACTAGAATGCTGTACAAGAGGCATAACAAGTGTCGGTATGCCGAACCAGCCTCTATATCAGGTATACCAGTATAATAATATGATGGTACTGGTATAGGGTCCGATACCAACCAAAACTGTGAAAACCTAGAAATATACATGAGATGGTGAACCTTGCTTCAAGCGCTCTTTTCCCCCAGATATCGTCATTGGAATGCAACAACAACACACATAAAAATTAAGAAAAGGTCTAGTATAAGGATCATGAGAATATACTAGCAAGATTAGAGAGCATTCACTTCACTATTTTACATCTTCTACCCACCTGCCACCAACCTTGGTTATTCTTACAAGTTTGGTGTTTCCATAAAACCATAGAACTAAAAAGTCTACCAGAAATTTCTTCTCAAAATTCTTTTCATTCCCCTCATTCTCCTCCTACTCCCACCACCTTGACTTCTTCAAGAACCTATCAGGTATTCTAACATCCAGGAAACTGCTAGTTTCTTCAGCATCTCCAATTAATTCTTTTTTGCACTCTCATTAAGTGGCAGAAATCCCTCCTTACCTTACCCTTTTCAGACTTCCACAATCTCAGGCCACAAAATTTTCAAATTTTCTTTTTTGGCATGCTGAAATTTTCATATTTTCAAAGGGATTATTAAAGTGATGTACTAAAAATTCCAAAGGACCAGAACAATGGTCTGATAGTCAAAAATGAGCCTGGGCACCATGGATTCACAAGATCATCTTATAATAATATACCCACAAGCTCGAAGTTTTTTAACTTATCAAAATCCAGATATCAAAATACTAGCAGCGCATCCTCCTTTCTTTTCACAAGAAAATCCCATCACATTCAATTCTTCAATCATTCAGGAAGAAAATGTCATTTAGTGCAAGCAAATTTAGCTCCAAGCAACCATCCACTTTTTTAAGAAACGAGCTAAGGACATATTAACTCAACAGATACCTTTATGCCCCAAATATTTCCAAAGGTGCCAAAGAAAAAGAGAGAACCAACCTGAAATTATTTTGTATCTATTTGTCTTCGTTCCTGTATAGCAATTGTATCAACCAAGAAAGGCCATACCACCCCAAACCGCTTGGTTTGGGGTGCACTGAACCTGCCACCCCTAAACCGGATTGCATAGGCCTTCGGCTCAGGACAAGGCCCAAACCAAGCAATTCAAGCCTAAACTGAGTAGTACAAGCCTGAACCAAGCTGCATCGCCTGATTCAGCTTGGTTTAGGATGGTTCAGCTCTCCCCCTTAAATGATTAAGAGGGAGGCAATGTAGGTCTCCTATGCCTTCTCAATCTCACCTTCCTTAACTTTTCTTTCAATTGAAAAAATTGAGAAAGGGAGAGATTTTTACAGATTTGAGCCCCAAAACAGATAAAGAGCCTTCTCCCCCTCCCTCTCCTTGCTCATCCTTTTTTTCTTTTCTTGCTAAAAATCGCGACAAAAAAAAAGAGAATGAGGAAGACCATGCCAAAATTCTGGATTTTGACATAATTTTATGATATGTTGTGTTGCCGCCAAGATCGCGTCTTGCCTGTAGACTTGGTAAGTCCCAGGGCCATGTTAGTTACTTTGGTAGTCATCGAATGCCTCGTCTCAAAACGCTCCTAGCTGCCGGGTGGTCCTGCAAGAAAGAAAGCCCGGGTCGGGGATCCCGGTGGGGACACTCCGACGGTTAAGTTAGTTTGACGATCAAGGATAACAGATCCTCAATCACGGAGGCCTAGATGACCACCGTGAAGAGGCTCCCTATGAGATAATTAGTTTTTTTCTCGTCTAAGCAGTGGGAGTTGCTTGCCACCTACCTCGGCGGAGGTCTCTCTTATCGATATATAGAGGTTGACATTGTTGGACAGGATCTGGTGTCCTGCCAACGTACTTTCCTGAAAGGGGTGCAGGCTTCATAGGGCCCCATGGGACAGAAACTGGGGTCCCGACAGAGCCCTCTACATCAGGTGCAGGCGACATGCTGCGGCACATCCTCCTGGAAAGGGTGCAGGTGTCACAGAGCCCCGTAGAACAGAAACTAGAGTCCCAACAGGGCCTCCTGCGTCGAACACAGGCAGCGTGCTATAGGGCTTGCTCTCCTGCGAAGGGTGCAGGTCCTGCAGAGCCCAATAGGATAGGAACTGGAGTCCCGGTAAGGCCTCCTGCATCGAATGCAGGCGACGTGCTGCAGGGCTTGCTATTCGATAGAGCACGCCTTTGCGAGGGGCATAGGTTCAGTAGAATGCCCTCCCTCGCGGAACATTTCTTCCCGAGCGTTGCAGCAAGTTCGGCGGAGATGGTGACACCGCTCTTCCCTGTCTCCATCCAGCGTCGTTGGGACCAAGCAAACCGCACATGCCTATCTAGGATCAGCGCATCCTTCGATCCTCTTTTCCTCCCCTGGTCTGCAGGGAAACACTCTTCCCGCAGCCAGGCTCAAGCCGGTCAGGAGCTCTACTCAGGCAGGATCTTTACTCGGCCAAGAGCTCTACTCATGCAGGAGCTTTACTCGGCCAGGAGCTCTACTCAGGCAGGAGCTCTGTTCGAGTAGAAGCTCTACTCGGCCATGAGCTCTACTAGAACGAAGCGCGGTCTGTTGGTGCTATGTCAGCGGCCAGCCACGTCGGACGCGGGCACCACACAGGTAACCGCCACGTCGAACACGGATGCCACATCAGCGACTAGCCACATCATGTTGTATATCTATAGATGATTTATGCAACGCAGCCAAAATCACAAGTTTTCATTATCTATATTTTTTTATTAAAATAATATAATAATTTAATAAAAATATGCTTAGAAGGATACCATTGCATAATAGAGATGAACCTCTTGAGGTTGGTTGTTCAGCACATAACACTACTAATTTAGATGACCTCACACATGGAGTAAGGACCCTAAATGTATCTGGATCCGAGTCATACACCAAATCCTATTCCACATATCTATGCTATGATTTTCATGGATACCCTTCGCCTGAGATGTCAAATTCGAGTGGGTATTATCCTTCGTAGCCTGAACAACTTACAAGCCAGATTTTACTACTGTGATCTTCATGTGGCCAGCCCAAAATCAAATAGAGGCTCAATATCAAAGTGGCTATCTAGCATGTGCATATTATGGGGTGCAAGAATATGGGGCAGTCCACTTGGAACCTTGGAGTACTATTGCAGGGCTAGACTATGATCACGATCCCGACATCTATGAGGGGCACTAACACTCCACAAAATTTTAGATGTTGATACATATTTTGTATTTTAAATCCATTAAATCAACTCCATTTGTTAGATTGCAAGTATGTTCACTTATAAATAGTTTAATTGTACTTCAATTCCATTGCATGACCAAAAAAGCAACAAAATGACATCAAATTTACAAATTAAACAATCATAATCATCAAAATAATAAGTGAAAAGAAAAAATATCAAAAAAATAACTGAAAAATTAAAAATAAAAAAAACAAAAAAATGGCATATTGGTAAGATAACTGTTACGCCACCCCACAATGGTGACCAACTAGTACGGCACCTAGTACCGGTTCAACAATCCTCGATAATGAACTTCCAACGACCCATCAAAGGCTCATCTAATATCTTGACAGAAAAAAAAAAAGGGACTCTTTTTATATTCTCACAAACAAGAATTTAAATTTATTGTTTCTCCGATACCTTCTTTTGCCACAGTCCTCTTTTCCTCCATCCCTCCCATATACATTTGGAGCTACCAAAAAAAGTTACCAATGATCTCACTTAAAAAAAAAAATAGAACTCAGGTTAAGTAATTACCCCACAGCTTTGGAATTTATATAACCTCGTTACACTCAAAAACTACACCCTTACACTTGGAAGTCAAGAAATCTTGTTCTGTTGCCTAAATCAAAACATCAAATTGATAGGTACCCTGTCACTATTTCACTCCCTAGAAGATTGTTGAAACAAAACATATTCAAATCAATTTTTCAGGACTCCTAAAAACTTCTGGAATCCACCAAAATCACCTACCAGAGAAATTAAAGCTTCATCTTTAGAAGACAGTGCAGAGCATAGCAGCATTCACAATGAAAATATATAGTACACAGAAGGAAATCTCATAACATTATAAACCCAGATATAGTTTGAAACAGATCTCTAAGTCGACTGTTTCTATAAAGATGCACTGATATTTCTCAATCTCATGATATCAAGCTTAAGTTGCAAATACATCATCCTTCAGCTACATCTGAGTTGCACTCTCAACTTCCTAATGATGTATAAATATATAAATGTATACTCTCCTGCAAGAGGCAATACCTAGCATGACAAGGTGATAATAGATTGGTGGCATAGGAGCACAACCCTGAATTTATGAAGCATCATTCCCCTAATACAGAAGCAATCAGGGACTCCGACCATGTATGAGAAATATAGGACTGATTACGTCTCCTTTAGACAAGTATGACTTGGCAAGAACATCCATCATTAAGCACATTACTTTGATGCCAATGGAACAAAAGAAAAAGAAATCTGCCAAATATTCAAACTTTATCAAATGACAATATTCAAAACATATCATTATCAACAGCACAAAACAGATGGTAGACAAATGTTGGATCAAATTATTTGTAATAGTGGCAGAGTTTGTGACATATAGCAACATTTAGTATGTAAAGAAATAACAAACAGCAGCACCACAGCAACAAATAAACACAACAAACGATGAAGACAAGAAGAGCACACCAGCTTTCTCTGCTTTTATCTTTTGCTTCCTTCTCATATTTCTGTATAGTTCGGTCATCAACCTGACCACTGAGGAAAAGTATCTGGCCTCCAGCTGTAGACTTACCAGCATCTGCATCGATGGAAATACATGAACAAAGAAAGCAGGCATGATCCATTAGCTGCTTTTGTTGATATAACAATTTGTGTGAATTAGAATGATTAATGCAGTCTGTGCTAGAACCCACCAACAGATCTTTGAAGGATCAATGGTCCACGCAGGCACACAGCAACATCAGGTTGGACGTGAAAATGTAGTACAATAACATAAATAATCTTGATAGATGCTTTTAAGTCATGAATAGGGGTGCATATGAGTCGAGCTGGCAAGCTACTCAAGCTCGGCTTGAGTTCAAGCTCAACTCAACTCGACTACTATCAATCTCGAGTCGAGCTCGAATAACAAGACACTCGGCTCAAAAGCTTACACACCTACTCGAATTTATATATTTTTTTAATAATTTTATTTTTATTTATAATATATACTAATATATATCATAAATAGGCTAAGGCTTGAATTCGAACTCGAATATGGCTCAACTAACATTCAAGCCGAGCCGAGTTTGAGTATTGCCTTTTTCTTATCAAGCCAAGCTCGAGCTTGGGATATTAAGGCTCAATTGATCTTGAGCCGAGTTTCGAGTCCGAGTATCTTGAGTCGAGTCAAGCTCGAGCTTCTAACTGCTCGACATGACTCGGCTCGATTACACCCCTAGTCATGAATGAAACTATGAAGTTGGTATTGCAGTAGACAAAGTATACAACTAACAGACAATAAGAGGAAGGGAGCATTCCATCCATATATCTCATATATCTCATACTACATAGACTTATCCATAACAGTAAACTAAGAGAAACAAGGATCAAGAGTACATAAAAATCATTGATCAGAAACATATCTGCATTAAACATTGAGTTAACATTTAGACATCGGATCTGGTTTCATATCATCCATCTCCTGAACTTTTTCTGTGTGAATTCATAAATAATTAACATACTGCAAAGAATTAGAACTCCAAATGCGAAATACGCTTCTCAACGAACTCTCAATTACATGTTTGTTGAACCATAATCTCAAACACATAACATGTCCCAAACTTTTGGCTGATATTAAATCCTTTTCAAATTCTGCAAATTAATCACAAAAAATGGCATAGATCCTATCAACAGTTAACCGTGCTCGGACATGTTTAACAATTCCAAACACATATGCACTGGAAATATATTATATATATAGCCTTTTGGTGGACCTTACAACTATCAGAAAAAGAAACCAGCACATATTGAAAGAAACATATCAAAATCTAAAAGTGGTGCTTAGAGCCTGTTTGGATAGTTGGCCCAAAAGTTCAGAACTACCTTTTGAGTCCTACTGAGGTTTTTTTGGCTCTCCCTATGAGTATCGGGCCAGCCCACTTAAAAGGTAGTCCTTGGTACTTATAGGTATAGACTTAGCCCAACCTATAATCCAATGTTTTTGATGGTTGTACTAGCCCAAGCCATGAATCCCATGGGATTTTGGGCCCAAGCATCCAAACAAGCCCTTGGTGAGATCAAAAATTCAAAGGGAAGAGAACACAAGTAATTCTAAGATAAAAGAAATAGAAATAGCAATTATAACAAGATATCAAAGACCATTAAAGTATTTTTTTATATGAAGAAAGCAGAATAAAGGTGAAGAAAATGAGTAATGAGGTGAAGAAAGCCAAAGAAAATGAGTAATGAAAGGTGAAGCAGAAGAAAGTAAAATTGTAAAAATGAGGCATACCAACATGACCAATGAAAACAACATTTAGGTGCCGCTTCTTGTATTCTTCCTTTTCATCCAGCTCTTCAACTTCCTCAGTTGCAGCTGCCTCCTTATCTCTCACTGCAATTTTACCAAAACAAGCATTAACATGGAGGGAAAAAAAATCTGAATATTGTGTAAATGATGACAATGAAGATCAAGCAATATTGGATCTATTGAATGGCTCAGTAAAAGAAAGTTGAATGCCTTGATCCAAATATCTTAGTACATTGTAGGCATGGAGAAGGTAAAAACAGTGATTAAAAGCCAACTCATTAGTTAAATGAATGTTTTCTAATTATGGTGGAAGTAATCATCAACTGATATAAAATGAATGATGAATTTCAATTAACCTGCCTGCTGAGGCAACATTTCTCAAATAATAATAATAATAATAATAATAATAATAATAATAATACCTATCAACTACCCTATTTGTGAATCTACATAAGCACTTCACCTCTTGTGTCCAACTGCAATGACTGAAGGCTTGACTGAATCACTTTGACATCTGCAAAAAAGAAAACATTAAAATCAATTAAAGCCAGACTTTCAGAAAAGTGTCACGAAGATAATTATCCTGTATCAAATGGTGGAGAGATTTCTTTAAACAACTTTTCCTTCCTTCAGGCTTATTTGAAAAGGCTAACAGTTACGATTCTATGGAGACAACAGTGATAGTTCATCAAAAATGAATTGGTACCATAGCTTCAATATGCATGTTTTGCAACAAGCTAACTAATTTATGACTTTTTGTATATTGGTCACACTCCCCTAATCAGTTAATAAGCAGGGGACTTTTTCTGGTAATTAGTCCCTCTGGATCTTAGTTGTTATAACCGGGCAGCTCTGGGAGCTGGTGCAAGTATGGGGGCGGAAAAGTAAATATTTTAGAAACGCTTTAAGGAAGTTGTTATGAAGTGAATGCGGGTTCAATATTCTGGAGAGATCTTAAAGCAGGTATGTTATCCTAGATAGAGTCCAGCTAGCCATCATTCATGATTCAAACTAAGATATTCTAGCAATGCTCCTAGGGGGCTTGTCCGGTATTTGCATAACAAAACATGAGTGATATCATGGGAACAAATAACATGATAATATTTTGTGGTTCAAGCAAAAGGAAGAAACCATTATTTCACCAAGAAAATGCATTAAGCCTCTCAGCTTCTATCCTAATCTAGATCATATATAAAAGCAGTCAAACAGTAGATAAAGGAAACAATTATGTTATCTTTTTTCCTTTAAAATAATGAGAGCAAAAGAAGAAGAAAAGCCAACCTGGAACTGATGGGAGAAGGCTTGTTGATTACTATTATGGGAAACCTTTGAAGTTTTTATTTTATCATTTACCATTGCAAAGATCCTCAGCTATTGTTACAAAAAGTGCATGAAGATTAATGTCTTGCCTCTAGACATGTGACCAGCCATTGTTAAGAAATTACATCAGATAACAACAGTTGAGATAATGCCACTCATTCAAAACCACAACAGGATGCAAAGACATGATGGCAGATCTTTGATGTACTCATAAACACAAATAGAGTATATTCGTTAACACCCAGCCAATACTTTCATTCATCATAGAAAAATATCTGAAGCACATACAGCCCATTTTTTCGCAATTCAACCACTGTAAGTTAACAACACCCAATGTGTAGACAGAACGATCTTTCTAAATTATTAATTAACAGATTATCCATCACCTCAAATCAGCTTCATTGTTGTTAAACATTCCAAATACTTTTAGGTCTACCTAAACCTAAAAAATCTTGCTAACTCAATGAAGGAAAGAAATGCCAAAGAGATAACTATGAGGTGTCCTGAAGCTAACTCATAGCTCTCACCTTGGCCAAGATATCATTTTGCATAGATACCAGACAGTCACCAGCACGATATAACCTGGATCTGGGCACAAAAGATATTGGCCAGTATAAATTGATATATCCCAATATATTGATATGACATCAAAATATTGACCGAGATCCTTACTGTCTTTTAGAATCTTAAATTAATGCTTTGACCATGAAATGCTTACTTTGTTGTCTTAATATGGAGGTTATCTGAGTTACTATAGTAACCAACATGTCTCGGTTCCTATAACATTGGCTGAGATGTCAAAAATATTGATAGTCTTATTTTTCCAATATATCCTATCTCAGCAAGATGAGGATGATGTTGGTCCGTTTCAGTATCAGGCACAATATGAGATGGTTGAGATCTCAGTTATTAAAAACCTTTAGCAAACTTACCCAGATATTATCAGAAATATCATGGAAAATACACTCAAATAATATTGTAAAATTGAGAGAGAGAGAGATTGACTGCATGGCATTATCCCCTTGCTCTTTGTCTGAATGTTGAGAAGTTGCAAAATTCATAAAATCAAGCAAAATGTGTGGCATTAAACTGACAGCATAATCATGACAAAAGTGACACGTAATATCATTCTTCAATTAAGGACAACACGGTTATATGTCATAGAAACCACTACTCCCTGTATCCAATTACAAAATCAAAAGCAATGACAGAACAGATAAAATCCACATTAAGCCTCGCTAAAACAAATGCTTTCAAATTCAACCTTTATGCCATGATCTAAACCTATAGAACCATGAAGATAAAAATGCTCCCATAAATAACTAAATTAACGGCCAACAGCCTCCCAAATATATTTGTTGCTTCTGCAATACTCAATGCATCCTCTTGTCATACAGGGGGGAAAGAACTGGTAATATGAATATCTAAGATACCCTGATTGATCAACAGATGATGTAGTAATTTGTAGCAATTTCCAATAATTCTAGACAAACCGAAGCAAAATATAGTGAATGACACTGACTATATCATCTTGCATCCTTTAAATTTTCCTTTTGTGGAACAAGTCACGAGATGACTTCATTTCTTGGAAAAAGGAAATATAAAAGCAACTGAGATAGAAATAGAAAATTCCGCATCATCACAGTTTTTCTGTCGAAGAATTAGGCTTTTGTAATAATCCAGTATCCAAAGGAGCTACAAGACAATTATTTAGGAAACAAACCACCGAGAAATACCGAAGATACGAAGATGCAATTAGAAAATCCGCATCATCACAAATTTTCTAGAGAAGAATTAAGGCTTGCGCAAGAATCCAGCAGCCAAAGGAACTACAAGCAAAAAAACATATATTCGGAACAAAATCATCAAGAATGCTAAAGTTTGAACGATCTGAGCTATACTACTGCGACCCCCGTGCCCAAGAAAACATCATTCCAAAGAAACGCATCGGCTTTCAAACATGACCAGATCTAAATCCACGTAGAGCTCTTCCAACATGTAACAGGATTAGGGTTTATGGCACAGAGCGGACCTTCAGGGGGTGGAGGCGCTACAGTTTCATCGGTGGCGGTGGGTACCGGATTCTCCGCCATGGGCTCGTCCTCCTCCTTGCTCCAGTCGTTGATCTCCCCGCCGTCATCGAGGGCCGGGGTGTGGTGGGCGATCTCCGCTCTCGCTCCTTCCTCCATCTCTTCGCGAGGCCGGCAAGGGGCCTCTCGAGCCCTCTGCTCGGACGCCTACGGTTTTATCGCGAGGAGGGTTTCAATCGGTGGGCACCCTAGGGGACGCGGCGCTGGCGGCTTAGCAGAGAGAGAATGGTAGGCGGTATACGTGCAGGCGGAGTGCCTCAAGGTCTTTGGCCGGGCATTTTTACATATTGCCCCTTCGTCAAATCTCATATAAGTAGCCGTGCTGGGCATTTTTTACATATGGAGCCCTGGCAATCTTATTGGGAGGCGAAACGCTCGGGGATTTTTACATATTTCCCCCTGACCAATCTAAAATTTTATGCATGATGGGAGGTGGATTAAAACAGTGGGCTTCGTTGATGGACGTGATAGACAAATGGCGTTGCTCGTTTGTAGCCGGTCCAAGCCAGTCGTGCAGGCAATACAGAAAATTACCATGTTCAAGTGTTCAACCATCCCCAGGATACTTACCAAAAAAACAATATCCACCTCTACGGGATTTACAGTTGGTCAAGACTTGGTTTCCCTTTTACCTGATCACGAGTTCAAAAAAAAATTTATGGATGACTCGATTAAAATTTCAAAATTTTTAGATATAAATATTGGAGGTGAACTGCTATAACTCTAACATCATAGAAAGGCGAGATTGCGTACTCATCGATTCAGATAAATTTTGGAGTAAAGAAAGGAAGCAAAAAATTATGGTCTGTATCGAAGATAGACCTAGCGAGCTAGGATCAGAATGGAATGCTACACCGGAAAAAAAATCTCACTATCCTTTTTTTTTTTTTTTTTCTATCAAAAAAATATACATCTTCATAATGAAACATGATGTTATGGACCAGAGAAAGACTTTCCGGAATGCTCCTCTGCAATGAACTACCAAGGTTCATTAATTGCATTTGCTAGCAAAGGGATCAAAACTGTGGAGCCCATAAGATTGACCGCCTATAGGGGGACAGAACCGTATCTAATTTATGCATATCTTAGGGTCGAGGCTATGTATAGTGGCATCATTTGCCCTACTACATGAATAATATGTTTGGAGCTATTACTTCCATATTCTTCTCTAGATATAGATCTTCTTGGCCAACCTGCTTCCTTGCATATGGAGTATATAGAGTTTAGTGATCTTCTTGGCCAACCCGCTTCCTTGCATATGGAGTACAGTGGAGTAGTCAACTGTGGTTCATAATGCAACTGTTTGGATATTTTGTTATATCGCACCTTTTAGTTGGTAACTCTTTGGTGGGTTTTTTTTTTTTTTTTTTTTTTTTTTTTTTTTTTTTTTTGGTGGGGGGGGGGGGGGTTAAGAAAACTGTTGGGGATCTATTTGTTCCGCACATTTAATACATCCAAGATATTAGCTAAAGAGTGGTTTGGATGACTTCTACATAGAAGCAGGTCTACTACATGTTTCGATTGCTTGAATGTCTAAAACTTCATGAGAGCTTTATCTCAAGCAATTTGAATCCCCAATCCCCATGCCCAGCCCTATCCCTGATGGCATAAGACAGAGGGAAAAGAAAAGTAATGCCATTTGTTAGGGTGAGTACATATTTCTCTTTTTAAAAAAATTATGGAATAAAATTTTGGAGATTAGAGGAACTCCAGATGTGAGACTATAGCAAGAAAGATAGAAGCGGGCATGCTAGAAAGTAAAAGGAGTAGAGTAAAAAATGATGTGATGCGTGTTCTATTTCCTCTTCCTCTTATGAGTTTCAAAGTTTCTCTCTTTCTCAGTATCTCTCCAGGTGTCTAGAAATTTCTCACATTGAGCTTATCAATTAAAAAAAAAAAAATCGTACTTGAGGTGGAGTCCGACCCCGGTCTTCTCGATCTTTAGAATGATAGAGATGTTTTCTTCAATACATTTGTCACATTGACATATATGAAAATGTTCTGATTAAATATAATAGGCATGTCATCTAAATCCTACCATAATCATGCATTAAGTTTCAGATATTGCTACATAAAAATCAACAACAGAAAGTCAAAATGCTTTGAGAGTCCACTTGCCGAGATTATTCTAGCATGGGAAAATATATATGGTATCAAATTATCATATTAAATGTAAAAAAAAAAATGAGAGATAGTAAGAGAATTGATGGTTTCATATTTATTTTCTAAAACGAAGGTAAAATAAATATCACAGGAAGATTGGTATTTGATAAATTCTCGAGTAACGATGATCAACAAAAATATACCTGTTGGGATATATCGGTTCAGCTATAAACCAAACTCGGTTTGACTGATCGAAGCCAGTTTCTTCGGACTACGGACTTCGGACCAAGCAATGGACAGGCCAACTGCAGGCAACCCAAGACTTCATACCGGACTATAACATCCGGAGGCCAGTCCTTCGGATACGCCTTCGGCCCCGCCGAAGACCGAACTACTCATCGACTTCCGAAGGCACGTGCTTCGGTCCCCGCCGTAGACATGATCTCCGGCCTCGGGGAAATACCAAGTCTTCGGCCACGCAAAGGGAAATCCGGAGCTTGGACCACAATCTGCTCCAAAAGGAAACTGTAACCAACGGTTATAATGGGCACTCATCATGCCATGATCATGGCGCGCAAATCCTGCAGTCACGCCTCTGATCTGGCCGGAACCGCTCAATGACAACCCCACGATCGCCAATCATGGAGAGAGATGGCTCTCCATGATCACTGAAAAAAAAGCGGGACGCAGGCCGGAGGCCTTCTTTAAATAAGGATAAGAATGATTGCTCGAGATGTACGCAAACATCTTCGTACAACCATACATTTACAATTCCCAAGAGCCTTTCCTCTTCCACTCTCTCGACACCTTCCCCATGCTGTGCTGGGATCCGCCACTGACTTAGCATCGGAGTGTTCCTCCGCCGGAACAACTCCGCAAGGGACTGTTTTGCAAGTGAACCAGGGAGGTGGTCCTGCGACGCAGTGGCTACGAACGGCCGATCCAGGGATTTCACACCAACAGATTGGCGCGCCAGGAAGGGGGGCCTGCGTTAACATTTTTAAGCTCCCTCCCAGATAATGGGAAGAAAAAAAAGTTTTGATGGCAGGAGGAAAAGCTCCAATCGCTTCTACAAGCTGGAGCGTGTCCGTCTTAGGGGGGGTGCACCCCCGGAGGAGAACGATATTCCACCTCCCACAGTTGTTATGGGAGACAGCAGTTTGAAGCTCTATGAACCAGGTCGCCAACCTTACGGCCATGGTTCAAGAATTCCAAGACAGAACCTTTCCGCAGGAAAACCTACCGGCTGCTTCTAGACACGCTCTCGATCCCGACGAAGGAGAGCTCCACGAGAGGAATCCGCGCATCCCTCCCCGTTCTCGGCCCTCTCCTGAAGGCCGAACTTCGAGATTCCAGGTCTACCAACTCCCCACATAAAGGAAAAAGGCCTAGGCAAACTTTCTCACCCTCCTCCGGAGACTCCACTTCTATGGAAAGAGTGTCGAAGCAGACTCCCAATTATGACGGGAGGTTCAGAGCCATTGAATCAGAGATGGCGAAGGCGCGAGCGAATAGGATGTGGGATCTAAGGATCCGATGACCTAACTATGGGGACCTACGCCCACCCTACACCGACCGTATCATGGTCGATGTCACCTCTGGGCAATTCAGGGTTTCCCCAGATGGAGCCCTACGATGGCACCATCGACCCCCTCGATCATTTGGACAGCTTCAAGGCCCTATGATGATTCAAGGAGCTTCGGACGCGATGTACTGCTTGGCGTTCCCGGCTACCTGAAGAAGTTGCGCCCGGATGTGGTACTCGAGCCTGCGCCCAGGTACCATCAATTCATTTTTCGAGAGTTAGAAAAAACTATTTACCTTGCATTTCAAGACATGTCGCAAGACTTCTCGGAATACGGACACACTGTTCCTCCTTCACCAGAATGAATGAGAAAAACCTGCGATATTATATCTCCAGGTTTTAATGCGGCCACACTTGAGATCCCAGATCTCAACGAACACGTGGCCATGTCAGCACTGAAGAAGGGGCTTCATACCTCCAGGCTTACTTTCTCCCTGGATAAGAAGTTCCTAAAAGCTATGCTGAGCTCCTGTCAAGGGCTCAGAAATACGCCGATGCTGAAGAGCAGCGGCGAATCGACGATTGATCAAAGGGAAGCCCCCTTCAAAGATAAGAATAACTGGGGACAAGGTCCCAAAACTTTTAATAACAATAGTGGCAAAATATGCAGACCGCCGAAAAGTCCTCCCAAGCCTAGAGCATTGGGAAGAAGATTCGACTCCTACACCCCTCAACCTCCTCGAGAAAAAAGATCCTCATGGAGATAGAAAAAGAAAACTATCTCCAACGGCCCGTCCCATGAAGGCCTCATCTTCCGTCAGGACAGGAACAAATATTGCTGATTCCACCGGGACACAGCTACAACACAGAAGCATGCATCCAGCTGAAAGGATGCAATTGAGGATCTCGTCAAGAGAGGATACCTGGGGCGATATATCGATCGCCAAGGCCCCGGTCGGAAGCAACTTTTCCCAGCACCTCCTAAAGAGGCCGAATTGCCAAATTCAAAGGCCCACCAACAGAGTGTAGGGATGATACACCAACCCACCAACTAGAGAGGGATGAGGACGATGCTTCCAAAGCGACTCAAAGACAACAACGCCATCTCTTCTCTGATGACGATCTCGCGGGGAGTTCGGCTCCCACATGATGATCCTCTTGTAATTTCGGTCGTGGTGGCCAATTATGATGTACAGCAGATCCTTGTAGATAATGAAAGTTCGACAAATATCTTGATGTACGATGCATTCTCTAAAATGTGTTTGCCTAGAATCACTGCAAAGGTCCCCCATACCGCTCTCTGGTTTTGGGGGCAACCAAGTTTATGCCGAGGGGGAAATAGTGATGCCTGTAAACCTCGGCACCGAACTCGATAAAAGATACTGTCGACAACTTCATGGTAGTCCGGATCCCCTCAACATTACAAATATTATCTGGGACGGCCTACCTTGAACAAGTTTGGACCGTGATCTCCTCTCACTACCTCTTGGTACGCTTCCCCACCAAGAATGGTGTTGGAGAAGTTAGAGGAAACCAGAGGACGGCATGGCAGTGTCTGATGATTGAAGACAGGCATTTTAAGGATTTGACTACTCCATATCAGCTGGATCCGAGGGATGAAACTACAAATCTTGGTGAGGCCCATGGAGAGGACCATCCCGGTACCTTTGAAAGAGGAAAATCCATCTAGAGTTGTGCAGATCGGGAGGCACTTGATGAGGAAACCAGAACGGAGTTGATCTATTTCCTCAGGGACAATGCCGAGTCTTCGCCTGGCGGCTTTAGATTGCAGGGATTCTTGCCAAAGTAATTACTCATCGGCTGGAAGTAACCCTGGGTACAAGCCGATGTATCAGCAGAAGAAGGCTCCACACCACAAGACTGGAGCACTTTATCAATTTGCTCTGAGAGGACCTCGCAATCTGGGCCGGGACAGGGGAACCTTCAGCTTGGACTCCTCCAGCCTGAGTTTCCTCCTGACCGAGGGCAGAGTTGGGGTCACCTCCGGATTTTCGACTAGGGTAGCATTCTCCTTCCCCAGACATGGCGCCTCCTCGGCCTCTACCATGGCTTCGGCCCCCTCCACTTCCTCTCTTCTCCAGCTATATCGAAAGGTGGAATGCTGGAAAGGTCGAGATGAGGGAAGGCCTCCTTCATCCTGGAGAGTCCGTCGTTGAAGCCGTGCTGGTAGCCATACAAAGTTACTTCATTGATCTCCGCCTGGAACTGCGGAGACGTCTTGAAGTCCGCCATGGCATCATCTACCTGCTTCTTCGAAGATGCAGACTCTCTCTTAGCAGCTTCGGACTCCAGGATCGCCTCTTCGGCCCTCCGGAATCCTCCTCTGCCGCCTTGGTCAGGCTCTCTATTTTTTCCTGGTCCTCCCTGGCAGCCTGCTCCAGGGATTCGACTTGTTTCCTGCTCCTCCTCCACCCTGCCTCTTGCCCTGTCATTGTCACATGAGCACTTCTCAGTTCGCCTTTCAGTTCGCAAACCTCATCATTCATCCGGGCAAGACAGTCCTCCATGGAATGCTTCAGCTCCTCAGCTACTTCCTTGGCAGCCCTGGCAGTCTGGAGCTCCTCTTTAAGATCATGGATAAGGCTGTCTACATTCCCCAGGCCCCTCCATGAAGATGAGGTCGTAGACCAACTACATCAAAAGAGAGGGGTCATGAATCAAACAATTCTCAAGACAAAGAGAGGTGGCAGGATCATACCTGTTGCAGAGGGGAGAAGGCAGAATCGGACACCTTGGGAAGGCTCCGATTCCGAAAAAAAGCCAGGTTGTGAGGCAGAAGCGTGCCCTTCAGTGCCTGCCTGGCTACGGCCGGGACCAGTAGTCCCCACATAGGCAAAAGCTCCGAGAAGTTCGCCGAACGGACTCCGGCTGAGGAAGCTCCGCAGGCAAACTCTCCTTCGACTTGCCGCGCTCCGTCCCTATCAGTAGCAGGGGAGCAAAACGGTGGCACATCCGCTCTCTAAGGCAGGCTCCCCTGTTGAGCGAACTGGGGAAACAACTGCCGGCGGAGCTTCGACTGGATGGGATCTTGACGGAGCCCCTTCCGCACTTATTACATCTTCCCCTGAAGTTTCCCGGGAAGACGAAGTGTTTTGGCCCCTTCGGGACCATCCCTCCGGGCCTTCTTCCGAACCGCAGACCTGGTAAGAGGGGCCTGCGCCACCCTCTTCTCCGAAGTCTGACGGAGCCAACTCAAGCCAGGCTTCATCCCGCCACCTGCAATGAATCCGAGAAAGAGGAGCAGAAATTTCTATTGCTATACCTAATAAGGGGAATCTGCTAATTCCCGCCTGGTGGAGATTTCTCTCCTCCAACAGTTCCCGAATGGGGGCAACTTCGGAGTTGACCAGGAGGTTGTAGTCCGATTGATCGGCTGCCAAGACCTTCTTCCCATCATTGGCGGTCAGGCGAGGCTTCTTCCACACCGTATCGAAGCCCCATGAATTAAGAAATAAACAAACATAAAACAGGTTTCCACCTGTGGATGGGCGCTGGGCATATCCTTGATAATCCTACGGCCTGATCTAGGGCCAATCACCCACCATCCGTTGCTGTGGAAATCCCTCTTGAAGACGAAAAGGGCCGTGAACAAATTGGTCCTAAGCACTATGTTCGCGATGCTGCACATAACCAGGAACCCGCAGATGTTCCTGATACTGTTCGGGGTCAACTGCGCTGGTACCACTTGGTATAAGCGGAAGATCTTGGTGAAGAAGGGGTGCAGGGGAAACTGAAGACCAGCTTTCAGATGATCTTCGTATACGGCTATACACCAGGGGGAGGTTCGTTCACCCGCTCCTCGAACGCGGGAATGATGAAGGAAAACTCCTCAGGGATGTGGTAGCGTTCCCAAAGAAGGGCCACCTTACCCTGAGAAACCGAGCTGGGAGCCGACTCCGGGCCTACTATGTCTCCGACCCCCGAGGGCCCAACCTGTTTCCCCTGACTCTCTACGGTCTTCCATGATAAAGGAATGAAACGAGGGAGCAGAAAGAAGATTCTACCTGTGTAATAGACTGGTAGTCCAGAACAGTTTGGGCGGAGGATGAGACGAGGTTGAAGAAGCTTCCTTGCCCAGACCTTCACCCTTCCCCAAAAGAAAAGTAAGGATCTCTAAAGCCCCGCCGGGGTTAAATTGACTCAAGGTTACCGTGGGAGGTAACCCACCTGCGACTGACCGCCAGGATAAGGAATACCCTTTATCCAACGGACGGAGGACAGCCACCGCAACCATCCAAATCCCAACCAAAAGATTGCTTCAACCACCGTGCAGCGGGAAAAGAAAAGATGGCCCCAGGACCACCTACTTTTCCCCAATCCGGGAGCGACACCTGTCCACCATCTGATTCTCAGATCGTGATGGACAGTCCAATCAAGGATCCCGTAATCATTGCACCGTCTCTCAGGAGGAAAATGACAAGGCCTCAATACTCTCACTTCTCGAGGTAGATCTCCGCTTCGAAAACTGAGAGTAGGGGGCAACTGTTGGGATATCCCGGTTCAGTTATAAGCCAAACTCCGGTTTGACTGGTCGAAGCCCGTTTCTCCGGACTACGGACTTCGGACCAAGCAAGGGATAGCCAACTGCAGGCAACCCAAGGTTTCATACCGGACCATAACATCCGGAGGCCAGTCCTTCAAGTAACGCCTTCGGCCCTGGCCAAAGACCGAACTACTCATCGACTTCCGAAGGCACGTACTTCGATCCCCGCCGTAGACATGATCTCCAGTCTCGGGAAAATACCAAGTCTTGGCCCACGCAAAGGAAAATTCGAAGCTTGGACCACAATCTGTTCCAGAAAGGCAACTGTAACCAACGGTTACAATGGGCACTCATCATGCCATGATCATGGCGCGCAAATCCTGCAGTCACGCCTCCGATCTGGCCGGAACCGCTCAATGACAACCCACGATCGCCAATCATGTGAGAGATTGGCTCTCCATGATCACCGGAAAAAGAGCGGGATGCAGGCCGGAGGCCTTCTTTAAATAAGGGTAAGAAGGATTTCTCGAGAGGTACGCGAACATCTTCGCTCATATACACTTACAATCCCAAGAGCCTTTCATCTTCCACTCTCTCGACACCTTCTCCATTTGTGGCTGGGATCCGCCACTGACTTAGGCATCGGAGTGTCCTCCGCCGGAACAACTCCGGTAAAGGACCTGTTTTGCAGGTGAACCAGGGAGCGGTCCTGCGATGCAGCGGCTCCGACGGCCGATCCAGGAACTCCATGCCAACAATACCTAATAGATCATAGGTCCCAAGTTGTAATATCTTTTCAAATTCATTCAATATTTTTTTAATAAAAAAATAAGATACATGTAGTACTATATAAAGGATTATGTGTTTTTTTTTTTTAATATAATGCAGATAAGTAAGATGCTTTCCCTGCAAGACTGTATAAGTATGCTCGTTATATAAAAACTAATTAGAGATGATAATTATCTTGCTATTAAAAATTATTTTATATTAATAGGTATATTTATAAATTTGATCATATTCCTATATAAGATTATCTCCAACCAAATCTAATAACCTTTTTTCAGTGTCATTTTTCAAAGTAACTAGATGCTAGCTTGTGCGATGCACGGAGTATAATAATTTTAATATTAGTATGATTTAAAATTTATCATCTATTATATATATGTATATATTTTTTAAATATATTCAAACTTATTTCAAAATTTTGATATTCGAAATTATTTTTCCAAAACTAAGCCAGAGAAATCTCATGCAAGTTTTGAAAGAAAAATTTTCTCCAAAACTTCGCCATACTTTTATATATATAATAAATTATATAGAATATGTAATTTTGAAAGAGAAAAAGGGTCAGGAAAGTTTGACCCTTGGTGGTCATTGAATATAGATAATACTACTTTAGCTATACATAATAGATATCTCTACCAACAAAACATACTAAAATTATTTTGTCTGTACTCATTTTTTTCAAATAAATGATTCATAGGAAAAGATATATTACCTTGTAATCTAACATACCCCAACTAGATCCTGAGACTATTTTATTCATGATTTAAGAAGAATCTTCAGCAAAAAAAAAAAAAAAAAGAAAAAGAAAGAAAGAAAGAAAGCAAAATCTAGAATGATGAAATTTGAATTCTTCCGCTCGTCATGTTACAAACTATTTATTAGAGCTTAGCCCAAGATCACTAGCAAATGAGCTTCCTCCTACTCCTAGACACAATAATAAATGTTATTCATGGATGAACATAGAGGATACATAGTGCTGCCCATTTGTTGTTGGTTGAAAGAAACACGGTAGGCCTTGATATGCAAATATAGGAAAATTACCATATTATAAACTATCCGATAGCATGGACTATGATGTCTTGGACCAAGAAAAATTCGAAGCAAGGCCATATATCCCTCAAATTAGTGGGATGCCTATAACTATGGTTTTGGATATGGATGCAAGACCAAAGATTGCAACAACCCATGGGAGAAAGAAGCTGCCACTAATTTAGGTGCATAATGGACTCGTGCAGCAGCGAGCGCGACCAAAAGAACGACTTTTTTTGGAGTGTATTTGCATCGATAAGCTAAAGGTTCATTAAATATAAATTGTACTTAAAATTTGATTATAATGCTAGTAAAGGGATCATAAAAAATAATAGTTGCAGAATTATTTTCCCCATTAGACTGATTGTATTTGAAGAGTTGGAACTATCTAACTAATGCATAACTAGAAACCTTAGCTATATATGGTGGCATCATTTGCTCCACTACATAATGTGGGGTATAAGGCATCGTTAATCACTTCCATGTTCATTCATAAACACAAAGTTTAGTAAAAATCGTTGATTGATATTCTTCACCAATTAACTTCCCTTGATATAGAGTTTGATGGAGTAATTATCCGTGATTTCTATTCATTCGCCGCCTCCACTAAATAGTAGTACATATTAGCTATATTCATATTGCAAGTCTTCAAATATTTTGTCGCATCACACCCTTTGGTTGGGAATCGGCTGGGACCTACTTGTTCCACATCCTCAACGCATCTAATATATTTGCTAGAAAGTGATTTAGAAGCCTTCTACATTGTAGCAAGTCTATTCCGTATTTTCTAGTTAGGACTCATCTCTATTCCATGCTTCAACCAATCTAGGATATTATCAGGATCTCTGTTTTTTTAATGATTATAAAATTAATAAATATGTGTTATTTTCACTTGTGCATTTGTGGCATTGGTGAGGTTTTAGACATATTTAACAATGACTGCATTATGATATGTGTAGTATGACACATATAGGCATATGTTCTTCTTATAGCTTATACATGCATGTTTCTCGTTTGAATTTTCACCTTATATTTTTTAGTCATATTTATTTTGAGTTTTTTACTGGAATTTCTCATATATTTAATGTATAAATTTACCAATTTTGCACTTAAGAAACTATTAGATTTTATTTTGACTTTATAACTTGATTGGCTCGATTAATTAATCATTCATTCCATCCATATCAGGCAACCACACTCTTAACCACTTCTAGATTGAAATCTAGCTTTTCTATAACCCTATTCATTTAATAACTCCTAAATCATGTTTTTCGATTTCTCACATATTTTTATAGCAATTTTTCCTATTTTCTACCATACTGGTAGTTTTAGAACTTTCAAACCTGTCCTGGATCTAGCATAGACTGACCTCAACTTGACCCATCGAAGTAGAACTTAATCCATAAACTACAAACTATCGCTCAATTGATCAAAACATCTATCTAAACAAGAGTATCCTAGAGAAATCTCACCATTGATACATGCACATGCTAAGTAGTATATAGTAAGAGCTTAGTGAAAAATCCCTTTTATTATGTCCTTGACATCAATTGTTTAGTGAAAAATTATCTTTATTAGCATCAAATCGATAGGTAGCCATCATACTTTAGCATCCTTTAGTTAAGCAACGATGCTAGAAGTGAAACAAAATCTAGTAGTGCAAAAGAGTGAATCCAATATGGTCTCCAATAAGAAATCCAACACTAATTATGACATCTCGTGGATCACCATCAATGTTAGTTTTTTAAACAACATAGGCTATAAGGGGTGCCAAGCAGCAGCGGCAAAAGTCTAGTGTTTGCGGAGACAATGGGGCATTGCCTTAGGATCCCCCATCAAGTAGGTTAAGAAGAACAAGTAATGGAGTGGAGGCTAAGCTCACACATTTGGTTTCATTTAAACAAATTTTCTCAAACATATCCATTTTATCGTACCAATATCTGAGAGTACAATATGAAATCATCTCACAACTAGGTTGTGCAAAAAAAAAAAAAAAAACGGACAAACCATAGTAGAATTGGACTTTTCAGTTTAGTTTATATCATTTTATTAATTTTGGTTTAGTTCTGGTTTGAGAAAGTTTAAAATTGACAAAATCAGTTTGGTTTCGGTTTGAATTTTCAAAAACCAATTCAAAATGACCCGACCTAATCTAACCTAAACCATGTGTGTGTGCATGCATGTGTGTATATATATATTATATATTCAAACTAATCCATTCCAATCTGAACCAACTTAACCTATTTATATTTCTTTATGTATATGTCATGTCCCGAATCCAACACCGAGATCAGCTACATGATTGGCTGTACAAACCCTAGGTATCATCCTAGAGATCATGCCAAGCCTAAGTACACAAGATTCTCATCATTTCAGAAATTAAATTTAATTGACCAAATATATTTAAAATAATTTAACAATAATAAATAGTCGACTTGTTCAACTTATGTTCACTAAATAATCAACTTGTTTTTATATGGATATCAGAAATAGAACTAACTAATCAATTTAAAATATACTGGAACTCAAATCCCATGCTCAACCTGACTCATCGTCTTGTGACTCTGAAAAAAGTAGAGAGTAAGCTTCACAACCCAATAAGAATTCTTGCACATCCACACCATCATAATAAAAATAACCCAAAATAATATGTGATATCATAAAATACTACGTTCATACATAATAACACATGTCATGCGATGCAAAATATCACATCATAAATTAGAGTCAATTACCTAAGGGTACTCAGCTATGGACTATCATAACCAAGTTTCCGACCCGTAGTAGGGCATCAATAGCTCCAAACTTCTGGCCTATGATGGGGCATCAATAGTTTCACATTTTCAGCCTGTAGCGAGGTAACAATGTAACTACATTTCCGGCCTATAGCGGGCATCAATAAATGGCTAGTCCAATGCACCACCACCATCATATAATTTTAAAGTTAGTCCATACTTGTTAATAAATTTTATATTAAAATACACTCTTTCATCCAATGAGATGCACTGAATACCAAAATTATCTAACCAGGATCAATAATATATAATTCATATAAAATCACATATACTTAATAGATGAATATATAATAATTAGCTATCAAATACCACATATACTTGATAAGTAATTATATAACATGTCAATATCAAATCATATAGAGCAAAATCATCGATGCACAAAATAGTTTTTATATAAACAAGTGATCGACATCCAAAAATTTTTACCTCTCCATAGACAATCCAAATATACCCGATATCAATCTATACCCGGAACTCGCCCAACACTTTTCTGCTCAAAAGGCTATCCCCTATAATAATATTTTTTAATATAAATAAATAACCCTATAACAATTGTAAATCTAAAATTTTTTACTTGAATTTTATCAGTAATTTACCTGTTGATACCCTTCACAAATTTCCAAAAAGAAAGCTTTTCGATCACCCCTTAATATTTATTTATTTTTTTACTCCTCTTCCTCATCTTCTCTCTTCTCTTTTTTCCTTTCTTCCTTTCTTTTTCTTTTTTTCTTTTTTCTTTCCTTTTTTTTTCTTTTATTCTCCTTTCTCTTCTTCTTCTCTATTTCTCCCCCTCTCTTCTTCTTCTCCAGCGAACAGGGGAGGTCTCCCCTTTTTTTTCTTTTCCTCTCTCCTTTTTTTTTCTTTTCCTCCCTTTCCTCCACTTCTTCTTCTTCTCTTTTCTTATCCTCGCCTCTCCTTCTTCTCTTTCCTTCTCCTCTCATATTCTTCCTCTTTTCTTCCCCTCTCCTCTCCTTCTTCTTCTCTTTCCTTCTTCTCCTTCGAAAAATGGCAAGCTCACCTTCATCTCGATGAAGTCTCCTCCTAGCCAACCATCAGAGACTCCCAAGGATCTGTCACCAAGATTACTTGCGAATCGAGCCACTGGTGGTAGGTAAATTGGGATGGGAAGAAGAGAGGGAGGAGGGGTTCCTTTTTATAGTTTAAGAGGGTAGGATTTCGGGCCTCTTCCTTCCTTCCGACAGAGTCAGAGAAGAGGAAGCTTCCTCCCTCACTACACCTTTTCCTTTTTTTTTTTGGATGTTACAATATATTAATATTTATTTTTTCATATTCATATATATATAGAGAGCCATGCTAGAATTCAATCAATTGGATTTGGACTCATATCTAGTTAGATCAAACTAGATAATGGGGTCCTATTCGATGACCCAAGTTATTGAATATGATTGACTACCTCAAAATTGCTTACACACTAAAATTATATAATTTAAAAACTTCTAGCCTATGCATCAAGTGAAAAAAATATATTTAATTTAATTTAGGTTGATCATTTTTGACTACTTAATACATAGGATGGGGATCTCCAAATCACATTTTTTTTGTATACAAGTAGTTTTGAGATAGTAAATCATATCCAATAATTTGAATTATCAATGTAAAACCTTCATTATATAGTTTTGACTAGATTAGATGCGAGTCCAAATCTGGTCAACCGAATTTTAGCATGGCTCTTGTTGCCGCCTAGATCGTCATAGCCTGCAGCTCTGGTGCAGCGTCGGGCATCTTCCTCCCCGCTGGTGCTTTAGCACACGCACCCGATCCTGCAAAAGAAAGGAAACCCGTCGGGAATTCTAGCGAGAACACTCCATTATCAAGTTAGTGGGACGATCAAGGAGAACATAGCCTTTGCGACGGAGAGAGTTTTGGAGGACTCTCCGCGTAGAGGGTGAAAGGAAGAATTGAGATGTGAAGGCAAGGCCGAGATGGGATAGGTGAGCTTGGGAGGGCCTTCTAACTGGCTCCCTGCCCGTTAGCTCCCTGTCTCCCCTTTCTTTGTCACTTGCTCGCTTACCTCTTGCCTTCTTTCTCTCTGACCTTATGTATGTGAGATGGCCTAGACCGGATATGGGGCTTTGTCCCGGTGTCCATTTCCGTGTGCCCTCTCTGGGAGGGCTTACCATTGCCTGCTGCTTCCCCCCTCTCGGACCGGTCCTTAGGAGGAGATCCTTTTGGTAGGGGTGTATGGGGCAGGTCCTATCCTTCTGGTGGTGCAGTCTTCCGTGGGAGGGGCAGGCGCCATTCTACTGAGCCCATGCCATGGTGGGATGTTTTCATTGCTTGAAGGACTATCAAAGCATCGCAGAGCCCTGGGGCCTTGACGGAATACTCCTCTTGGGGGAGATTCTCGCTTGTATTGCGAAGACTAATGCCCCTGGCCATATGACTATCAGCGTGGAAGCTTGTCATGGGGCTCGAAGCCTAGCAGAGCAGCTTCGTGCAGGGTCTGCCAGTGATGCATTGTGGAGCGGGAGTCAATGATGAAGTGCACTGCACCTTTAGGAGGTCACGGGTGACTGTGCTCTCCTTTCTCTCACAGTTGGTGAGAGTATCGACTTTTTTGAGGTGGGGAGGCTTGCCTTAGGAACATGAGTGCAACTCCGACCGGGAGTTGACCTTGACTAGAGGGCTCGCCCTGTGAGCATGAGCGTGACCCTGGTTGGAAGCTGACCTCAGATGTAGGGCTTGCCTTATGAGCTCGACCCCGCATGGGAGCTAACCCTGGTAGGAAGGCTTGCCTTGAGCACATGAGCACGACCCCGGCCGAGTGCTGACCTCAGACGAAGGGCTCACCTTATGAGCTCGACCCCTCTTGGGAGCTGACCCCGGCGGGAGGGCTCGCCTTGATCTTCTGTTTGGGTGCCACATCCAGGTGGCAACCCCTACCCATGCGGATGCCAACTAGCATCTACATAGGCTCCATGTCAACGGATGTTACTACATCAGATGCCCCCCACTCTCGAGCCCAGAGAACTATGCGTTGCTCAGGACGAGAAGAGTAACGACCATGCTGATATGGAGAGGCGCACCCTCTACACCATTAATATTTCATGCACTACTACTCCGGAAGTTATGCCCTCCCTCTATCAAGGCGATGCCACGCTTGGTTTTTCAATGAAAGGATCATTAATACTTCCTTGGAATCGAAGCGATGCCCCTGATCCAATGCATCGGGACCATCGGATGCCGGCACATGGTAGCTATTGGTTGGCCGGGAGTCGAAAAGACACATGCCTTTGGTGGGCACAAGGCCACAGTGGGCGGCATGCTTTATTGCGAAGAATTCACCTTCCCCCTTCTGCTTTTTTAAAAAGGGACTCCGACCGCATTCGATTAGGCCTTTATAGTGTCCTTTCTCTCTTCTCTGATCCCCTCTTATTCTAGAGGTTTTGAAGCCCTTCTTCCCATGTTCCTTCCACCCCTCTCCCTCGGCCTGTACTGAGGGAGGGATTCTAATAGACTTTAGATCTTCGATCCGAAGGCTGGGGAGCCATGTGGTGGCCCTTCGGGAGCAAGTGGCCGGTGCTAAGGTGAAGGTATCCATCCTAGAGAAGAAATTTGCCAAGCTTGAAGCCTTCCCCAAGGGGAAGACGAGGAGGAGCCCCCCAGAAGGCAGGGGAAGTAGAGGAGGCTGCCTTAACGGTGAGGGTAGTCCTCCTATGAACCTTCTTGATGTACTCAGACGAGAAGGCGGCACTGGTTGTGGTCGCTATGGAGAAGACCACGGCTCCCATGGTGTTGACAGAGGTGGCCTAACGAGAAGCCGCTGAAGTTGCCCCTGGAATCACAAGATCGATGATTTCCAAGGATGGGGCGGTAAAGGCGGTGGCTCTGTTCTCCTTCCTAGAAGGTGCCACGGGGTCCTTGAGGAAGGGCGCCTTCCCAGAAGTTCACTTGAGGAAGGCACCCGCCCCTGGGTAGAAGGGACTGGAATGCCTCTACCCGGTCCTGTGGGCAGAGTCCAGAGTCGAAGTACTAGCTCGTTGGCCTGGCAGGTGCGACAAGGGAGGCCTGAGCCTGTTCTCTCTTATCTTGTAACTTAGAATTTTAGGAGGCTTCTCGGCCGTCAATAGTTTCTAAGAAATGTAACAAAGACTTAGCAATGAAAACCCTTTTTTCCTTTACAGCTGTTGTTCTCTCTTTACTTTTCCATTCTTCTTTTCTCTCTCTCCCCTTTTTTTTTGTAAAGCTCCTTGGACTACTGAGAGCCTCTCTGCAATGTAAGAAACATTTCAATGAATGTAGCTTCCCTTTTCGCTTCAGCTAGAATGCATTGCATTCTGCCTTCTGTTCTTGGTTCGACTCCTTGCCGGCCAGGTTGAAGGCGGTGTCAAGTGCGAGGGGGGGTTGGTGATGATGGTGTTGCAGAAGTCCTCAAGAAGGGGTGCAGTGCAATGTATGCACCTATGGACTTTGTACCATCCACTGTCGATGTTGCCTGGGGTCATAGGATCCCTGCTTGCATCACATTGCATGGAGCGGAAAACAAAGTCCCACCCCATAGTATTGTGTAGCATGCATGAGGTGTCGGGACCTTCCCCACTTCCCTCACTTTTGCCTTCGCCGAGCTGGGAGTGAGGCTTCTGGGAACTCCCAGTTTGCCTTCGCCGGGCTAGGAGTCCAGCTAGCCGAGTGCAGGATTTCTGGGATGTCCTGGCTAGAGACGCTGAGCTGCGAGTCAGGCGGTAGATGACAGGATTTTGGGATTTCCTGACTGACATCTCCGGACTTTGAGCACGGCTGAGGAGTGCGGGCCCGATGGAGGGGCCCTTTTTAAGAGTTTGTCATGCTGTGAGTCACGCGGTAGATGGCACCCCGTTGCCATCTCTAGGCTGTGAGCATGGCAGAGGAGAGCGGGCCTGATGGAGGGGCTTGTCTTAAGAGTTTGCCACACTACGAGTCACGCGGTAGATGGCATCCCATCGCCATCTCCGTGCTGTGAGCACGGCAAAGGAGAGCGGGCCTGATGGAGGGGCTCAAATTGAGAGTTTGCCATGCTGTGAGTCATACGGTGGATGGCATCCCGTTGCCATCTCTGGGCTGTGAGCACGGTAAAGGAGAGCGGCCCTGATGAGGGGCCCGTCTTGAGAGTTTGCCATGTATGTGAGTCACGCGGTGGATGGCATCCCGTTGCCATCTTCGGGCTGTGAGCATGGCAGAGGAGAGCGGGCCAAATAGAGGGGCCCATCTTGAGAGTTTGCCATGCTATGAGTCATGCAGTGTATGGCATCCCGTTTCCATCTCTGGGCTGTGAGCATGGCAGATGAGAGAGGGCTTGTCTTAAGAGCTTGCCACGCTATGAGTCACATGGTGGATGGCATCTCGTTGCCATCTCCAGGTTATGAGCACGATAGAGGAGAACAAGCCCAATGGAGGTGTCCATCTTGAGAGTCTGCCACGCTGTGAGTCATGTGGTAGATGGCATCCTGTTGCCATCTCCGGGCTGTGAGCATGATAGAGAAGAGCAGGCCTGATGGAGGGGCCCGTCTTGAGAGTTTGCCACGCTATGAGTCACGCTATATATGGCACCCGTTGCCATCTCCGGGCTATGAGCACGGTAGAGGTGAGCAGGCCTGATGGAGGGACCCGCCTTGAGAGCTTGCCATGCTATAAATCATGCGGTAGATGGCATCCCATCGCTATCTCCGGGTTGTGAGCACAGCAAACGAGAGCAGGCCTGATGGAGGGGCTCGTCTTGAGAGTTTGCCATGCTACGAGTCACGCGGTAGATGGCATCCCGTTGCCATCTCCGGGCTATGAGCATGACAGAGGAGAGCAGGCCTGATGGAGGGGCCCGTCTTGAGAGTTTGCCACACTGTGAGTCACGCGGTAGATGGCATCCCGTTGCCATCTTCGAGCTGTGAGCACGATGGAGGAGAGCGGGCCTGATGGAGGGGCCCATCTTGAAGATGCCAAACTGTGAATCATGCGGTGGATGGCGGGTTGCCCTGTCGCCATCTCCAGACTGTGAGTACGGTGGAGGAGAGCAGGCTTGATGGAGGGACCCGTCTTGAGAGTTTGCCATGCTGTGAGTCACGCGATAGATGGCGTCCCGTTGCCTCTTCGGGCTGTGAGCACGATGGAGAAGAGCAGGCCTGATGGAGGGGCCCATCTTGAGAGTTTGTCACGCTACGAGTCACGCAGTAGATGGCATCCCGTTGCCATCTTTAGGCTATGGCCTATGAGCACAGCAGAGGAGAGCGGGCCTGATAGAGGGGCCCGCCTTGAAGATGCCAAACTATGAGTCAGGCGGTGGAGGTGGGTTGCCCTGCCACCATCTCTAGACTACGAGTACAATGGAAGAGAGCAGGCCTGATGGAGGGGCCCATCTTGAGAGTTTGCCATGCTGTGAGTCATGCGGTAGATGGCATCCCATTTCCATCTCCGGGCTGTGAGCATGACGAAGGAGAGCGGGCCTAATGAGGGGCCCGTCTTGAGAGTTTGTGAAAGGAAACTATTCCTGGGGGCATGCATGCATTTTTAAACTTTTCTAAGAGTATGCAGTAGCGAAAAGCAATAAAACAATTTTATCAAGATGTTAATCTAATTAACATAATTCCTTTACCAGTATCTAAATACATCTAGAATAATATAAATATGAAATCATGCAAATATTGTATAAAACAGAACAATTCTAGAAATCACACAATGTTGTAGCACAGACAATTATGTCATACATAAAATAAACACATACCTTGGTGACATTCATCGAGAGGAACCAGAAGTTGCAGAAATGCCTACCTCTCGGTCATGATCCCAGGGATGCCACTGACATGTGAAAAAAATTTGGCTCTGCAAGCAGCACTCGTGCACCACCTCTATGGATGGTTTATACCGTGTAGCGCGATTCCTTCTCCTTCCCTCGAGGTGCTAGCCTCTTTGAAAATGATATCGGTAGTGATAGACTGGATCTTCAACTCTTTGAAGTCACAATCGCTGCAGTAGTGCTAGAACAAAAAAACTTGAGAACATTTCCTAACACTCTGTCCCAAACCTTCAATAGAAGGTATGCACTCAGAGATCCCACCCAAACTCAATCAACCCTGTGATCGAATCTCTCAATGATCAAGGAGGGTCTCTATCCTAGAATATTGGTAGAGTCATAACCTTGATCCAGATTTCTAGGTGTGGAATGTGTATGTGAACTTTTCACCTTCTGCAGCCCAACTTTTATAACAGCAGCCCTCTAGACAATTAAGAGGACATAATAGAGATAAATGAGCAATTTTAGGATCTCTTGAAATTCCAGGGAGGTTAGAAGTCCCTTGGAATTCAGTAACAGCAATAATTAAAACTCAAAACTCCCAGCATTAAATTCCATAACAATTACAACATTTAATGGAGAGTTCTCGAATTTCAGCAATCCGTCAAACGAGTCGACTCAGCTCGAGTCGACTCGTTTAAAAAGAGTTGTATCGAACAGAAGTTTTGACAACATCTTGTCAAATAAGTCCAGAATGATTCCCAATCATTCGCATGCCAACAAAGTAAGAAGAAATCCTCGGTGTGCGATCCCATAGATTCAAACACTAAACTAGTAGCACGAGAATATTTCTAGTACCAGCCAAAGTCACCATCTAGCAATGACACCCAGCATCCGGATAGGTTGAAGGTTGTAGAGCAACATGAACCTGTCGAATATGGAATAGCATTGAACTTATTCCCTGAGCATCTTAATGCTCCGAATGGCATAGGGTTAAACTACCCGACCCTAAGCAGTCCATCTGAATATGTCTCAAAGAATCCCTGCAACTCATTACAAGGATTGCCCTGGCCAAGGTCTTTCTCAATTGAGGCATTTAAAGTATTCAATCCAAATCATTTGAAGAGGTCAATCCTATCTCGATCCTACTACCGCTATACAAGTACTTGACTGTACCCAGCAACCTTCCATCACCGGATTAAAAATCCGGGTAGTTCGGTGCCTAAGCACAGTGAGTTGCTTGTTAGCTGCCATAGTAATCTCAAGTCAAAGGAATAATTCATGTCCACATTCTAATGCAAGACTTCTCTTTGGTAGTAAGAGAATCTCGCATGAGAGTCACATTCAGTGAAGTATCAAATACAACACCCGATGTCATACCAGCATCTCTATGCTGCTTGGTTAAGAGGACAACTAATAGATATGATATCAACGACCTACTCTCGATACACCATCATCCTAAAACAGTGTATCCTTTGGTCACGAACTAATTTATGAACTACATGATGCATCATCTCTATATTGTATACAAGGTAACTTAAAGGACATCATCATATAAGAGTTCAAATAAGAAAAATGCACCTGTGATGAACAGCCAAAAGATAATTTTATTTATATCAAAATTCATATACAAATAGTACAACCATCTACAGCCTAAATGATTGGCTTTGAGATACAATTTTCAACAATTTTTCATGCTGCGAGTCACGCGGTAGATGGCATCCCGTTGCCATCTTCGGGCTGTGAGCACGATAGAGGAGAGAGGGCTTGATGGAGGGGGCCATCTTGAGAGTTTGCCACACTACGAGTCATGCGGTAGATAGCATCCCGTTGCCATCTCTGAGCTGTGCGCATGACAGAGGAGAGCGGGCTTGATGGAGGGGCCCATCTTGAGAGTTTGCCATGCTGTGAGTCACGCGGTAGATGGCATCCCATTGTCATCTCCGGGTTGTGAGCATGGTAGAGGAGAGCGAGCCTGATGGAGCTATCTTGAGAGTTTGCCATGCTGTGAGTTATGTGGTAGATGGCATCCCGTTGCCATCTCCGGGCCGTGAGCACGGTAGAGGAGAGCGAGCATGATGGAGGGGCCCATCTTGAGAGTTTGACATGCTGTGAGTCACGCGATAGATGGCATCCCATTACCATCTCTGGGCTATGAGCATGGCAGAGGAGAGCGGGCTTAATGGAGGGGCCCGTCTTGAGAGTTTGCCACGTTACTAGTCATGCGGTAGATGGAATCCCGTTGCCATCTCTGGACTGTGGCCTGTGTGCACGGTGGAGGAGAGCAGGCTTGATGGAGGGGGCCATTTTGAGAGTCTACTACGCTGAGTCACGCGGTAGATGACATCCCATTGCCATCTTCAGGCTACGAGCATGGCAGAGGAGAGCGGGCCTGATGGAGGGGCTCATCTTGAGAGTCTACCATGCTGTGAGTCACGCGATAGATGGCATCCCGTTGCCATCTCCGGGCTGTGAGCATGGTGGAGGAGAGCGAGCCTGATGGAGGGGCCCATCTTGAAGATGCCGAACTGTGAGTCAGGCAATGGATGGCGGGTTGTCCTGCCACCATCTCCGGATTATGAGTATGATGGAAGAGAGCGGGCCTAATGGAGGGGCCCATCTTGAGAGTTTGCCATGCTGTGAGTCACACAGTAGATGGCATCCCATTGCCATCTCCAAGCTGTGAGCACGATGGAGGAGAGCAAGCTTGATGGAGGGGCCCATCTTGAGAGTCTGCCATGCTGTAAGTCATGAGATAGAGAGCATCCCATTGCCATCTTCGGGCTATGAGCACAGCATAGGAGAGCGGGCCTGACGAAAGGGCCCATCTTGAAGATGCCGAACTATGAGTCCGGCGGATGGATCGTGGGGCTTCCAATATCAGCCCTGGTCTTCTTGGGACACTTCGTTGTCATTACTTCTCAAGCATGATGGGGACATCGACCTGCATGAATCCCGAAGCAGCACGGATCTCGAAGCAGCATGAATCATAATGTAATATGGATTTCGATGCAAAAAAATTTAAATTTGAAGATCATTTCATCCTCCACATAAGAAGGTCCCTACATGGAGATGCTTGGCGCCCATGCATGCAGATTTTTAGATTTGGAGACACTTGGCAACCACATGGAGACACTTGGCACCCCATTTTGAAATTTCATGCAAATTTTCAGATTTGGTGCCCCATTTTCATAAAATTTGAAATTCAAAATTGTAACTACCTTTCCCTCTCTTTTCATGTAAAATTTGAATTTCAAATGGGGCTTAGAAGACTATAAATAGGCCCCTAATCTCTTTGTAAGAAAAGATGCTATTCATGAATGAAAGTTTTTTTTTGAGAAGACTGACTCTTCTTTTGCTCCGTGAGGAGAGGGTGTGAGGCCCAACCCCAGGACATGATGTGAGGTCATGTCTAGTTATCCCCTTCCTTGATTCCATCTTCCTTACCGCCCTTATGTCCTTTGAGATTCACTCTAATGGCTCCATTAGTGAGGTGGGTGAGATGCCCTAGAGGTGAGAGATCTCTCCATGAGTATAAATCCCAAAGTCCATGAGAGTCCAAATTAATGATAGGGACATCGACCTGCACGAATCTCAGAGTAGCATGGATCCTGAAGCAGCATGAATCACAATGCAATATGAATTTCGATGCAAATAAATTTAAATTTGAAGATCATTTCATCCTCCACATAAGAAGGTCCCCACATGGAGACACTTGATATCCATGCATGCAGATTTTCAGATTTGGAGGCACTTAGCATCCCATTTTGAAACCCCATGCAGATTTTCAGATTTGATGCCCCCTTTTCATGAAATTTGAAATTCAAATTTGTAACTACATTTCTCTCTCTTTTCATGTAAAATTTGAATTTCAAATGGAGCTTAGAACGCTATAAATAGGCTCCTAATCTCTTTGTAAAAAAAGATGCTATTGATGAATGAAAGTTTTTTTTTGAGAAGAGTGACTCTTCTTTTGCTCCGTGAGGAGAGGGTGTGAGGCTCAACCCCAGGACATGATTTGAGGTCATTTCTAGTTATCCCCTTGATTCCATCTTCCTTACCGCCCTCATGTCCTTTAAGATTCACTCTAACAGCTCCATTAATGAGGTGGGTGAGATGCCCTAGAGGTGAGAGATCTCTCCATGAGTATTAGTCCCAAAGTCCATGAGAGTCCAAATTTCTACCTTCCATCTCCATTGTTCCTTCACCACCTTCTACAAAAAAAAAAAAAAAAATAGTAGTATCCTAATCTCGATGACTTCTCAGCTCATCGACGATCCTATCCCTGATCCCGTCCTCCATCAATTTGGTATCAGAGCCCAGAGATTTAGGGTATCCATAATATTGTCTTTTTATCCCATCTTATTCCTGTTATTCCTACTATTCTCTGCTTATCCCTGATTTATCCTAAAGTTATTCTCATCATCCCCTTCATCCATCCGCCTTCCAAACATCTCGTCCTCCAGAACCCTGATAGCCACCGCCCCGGGATCTCATGCTCCACCACCCCGCCGGACGCGGATGCCCAGCCATCGAAGAACCGCCACCCTGCGGATGAAAACATCCACATGGAAGCGGCCCATCGTGAGCTAGCCGCTCTGCCGGTCAGCTCATTGCAAGAAGGAGCTCAGGCTTGGATTCGGCTTCAACCTCTGAACCAGCCCCTGTGCCGTGGATCTTCCTGTCGATAGCCCCATTGGAGGATCCACCTCCGTGAAGTCTCCACAGCCACCACCCACGACCATTTCCCCCGCCCAGATTCAAGCCCCATCTCCACACATGAAGCCTCGCCGTCGCTCGACGCCCTTCCGCCCGGAGCATCCCTAGCCGGCCGACATCTGCCATCGATTTTCCCCGCCTTCGGTCCTCCTCTATTCCGACCTGCCGATCTCTTTTTTTTTGCTTGCAGCCGAATGGACAACCCGTCGCTAGATCCGCCAAGCTCCTTCCCCCTACCGGAATAGCCACCGAAAGTCCATCCTTGCTGGCCATCTTCTTCCCGTGCCATCATTTCCTCCCCCAGCGCCGTTGCTGATGAGGCCCGCCAACAGACCCTCCTCTGTTCCGCCCAGTTTCCATCCATGGAGAAAGGAGATGTGCACTAACACGAAAGTTGCACAGTTCTTAAAGCCTCATGGATCTCAAGGCTGTACCAATCTCAAAGCTGCACCAATCTTAAAGCTGCATGATTCTTAGAGCAGAGTTGATGAAAAAAAAAGAAATTCATGGTTATCTAAAGCTAGAGTCTAGAGTTCCAGGAGCCTGACGTCAACTGAAGCTGGAGTCTGAGCCTGACTCGACGGAGTCGAGTTCTCCCCACCTAAGAAGAATGATGGGGACATCGACCAGCACGAATCCCGAAGTAGCACAGATCTCGAAGCAGCATGAATCATAATGCAATATGAATTTCGATGCAAATAAAATTAAATTTGAAGATCATTTCATCCTCCACATAAGAAGGTCCCCACATGGAGACACTTAACGCCCATGCATGCAGATTTTCAGATTTAGAGACACTTGGCAACTCATTTTGAAACACCATACCGATTTTTAGATTTGGTGCTTCCTTTTCATGAAATTTGAAATTCAAATTTGTAACTACCATTTCCTCTCTTTTCATGTAAAATTTGAATTTCAAATGGGACTTAGAATGCTATAAATAGGCCCATAATCTCTTTGTAAAAAAAGATGCTATTGATGGATGAAAGTTTTTTTTTGTAAAGAGTGACTCTTCTTTTGCTCCATGAGGAGAGCGTGCGAGGCCCAACCCCAAGACATGACGTGAGGTCATGTTTAATTATCCCCTTCCTTGATTCCATCTTCCTTACCTCCCTCATGTCCTTTGAGATTCACTATAACAGCTCCATTAGTGAGGTGGGTGAGATGCCCTAGAGGTGAGAGATCTCTCCATGAGTATGAGTCCCAAAGTCCATGAGAGTTCAGATTTCTACCTTCCATCTCCATTGTTCCTTCACCACCTTCTACAAAAAAAAATAGTAGTACCCTAATCTCGGTGACTTCTCAGCTCGTCGACGATCCTATTCCTGATCCTGTCCCCCATCAAAACGGCTGCATCATCCTCTGGGTTGCTCGCCTCATTCGATCTTTTGGCTTGCAAAATGAGGGGGTACATCATCATCCTCCTTTCTTCTTGGGGGTTCTCCCTACCTCAAGGATACCACCCCTACCGGCCTTTCGGTGGGCTGGCTGTCGATGGCGAGCAGACAAGGTTCCTTGCTCTCGAGGCGAGGGAAGGAGTGAACCTCTCTTCTCCGTCAGGGTCAACTCTCGATCTTGGCCCCGATCACTAAGCCAGCATCATCTTTTGGGCTGGGGGAAAGGATGCTTCCCTAATGGCCTGCCCCTTTGGCGGCCTCCTCTCTGACTCCCTTCTGGCAAGATCGGCCTCCACGGCCCGAATGTATTTGTGAGCTTGGAGGAGGAGCTCCAAATAAGCCTTCAGGGGCTTCTTATTGAGAGAGTATGTGAAGCGGGAGGTCTACAACCCTCTTTTTAGGGCCAACATGGCGATTGGTTCGTCGAGATGGTAGATCTCCAGGATAGCAGCCATGAACCAAGATAAGTAGTCACGAAGAGATTTCTGGTCCTGCTGATAGATCGAGAAGAGACTATCAGTTTCGCGTGCCACCTTCCTGCGTGCATCAAAGTACGCAATGAACTTCTTCTCTAGCTGAAAGAAGGAATTAATACTTTCAAATTCGAGTCTGGAGAACCAAGCTCGAGCAACCTTCCACAAGGTGGCCGGGAAGGCAGTGCAAAGGATAGCATCCGTGGCCCCCTGGACCATCATGAGGGCCTTGTAACTTTTTAGAGATCTAGGGGATCAGTTGTCCCATCGTAGGGATCGACCTGAGACATGCGGAACTAGCTAGGGATCGATTTCTTTTGAATCATGCGGGAGAAGGGAGGACAGGTGTCATAACTCGTAGGATCGCTAGGAGAGCCTTGAGCTTCTGTAAACCGGCAGATCAGGCCGGTTAGCTTGTGGTCCTGCTCTTTGAGGCACTTCTCCGTTCGGCGGTGAGTGGCCTCATCAGTAAACCCTTCGACGGAGTATGTCGGGGGTGAAGGAGAGTCGGAGTGGAGGAACTCTCACCCGAGTTCCTGACCACATCAACATCGCTAGTGCGAGGGCATATCGTGGTCCGAGACCGGGGAACAGCTCTCCCATGTAGTCGGACCATGTCACCGCTTCTCTATTATCATCCGATGGTCTCCTTGCAAATGGGGAGCCATATGCAACGGTCCCTATCGGAAGGATCGTATGGCACGAGGGCCAGCAGCGTGGGCCACCGGGTCCCCGGTTGCTGCTGAGTCTCCAGGGACCGATGGTTTTGCGTGAGTTGGTGCACAGCCATAGCCAGAGCGTGGACCTATTGGGCCAGTGTGGTAACTCGAGGGTCTGTCAGAGGTGGCAGAGGCAGAGCGGGAAGCTCCCTCATCGGGCTTTGATCTCCTCCTTGTCCGACAGAGGCTCCTTGTGTCCGTGCGGGCTCCATGGACATTTCTAGCAGCGGGGGACTAGCTTGGCCAAAACTATCCTGTCCCCCCTTCCTGGCATGTCAATTTGTTGCTGCCTAGATTGTCATGGCCTGTAGCTCTGGTACGGCATCGGACATCTCCCTCCTCATCGGTCCTTTCGCATGCACACCCGGTCTGTAAAAGAAAAAAGACCCGGGCCGGGAATTCTGATAGGGACACTCCGATAATCAAGTCAGTGGAACAATCAAGGAAAACAGAGCCTCTGCGGTGGAGAGAGTTTCAGAGAACTCTCTGCTTAAAGGATGAAAGAAAGAATTGAGATGTGAAGGCAAGGCCGAGATGGGATAGTTGAGCTTGGGAGGACCATATAACTGGCTCCCTGCCCGTTAGCTCCTTATCTCCCCTTTCTCTATCACTTGCTCGCTTACCTTTTGCCTTCTTTCTCTCTGACCTTATGTATGTGAGATGGCTCAGACCGAATCTGGGACTTTGTCTCGGTATCTCTTTCCATGTGCCCTCTCTTTGTCTCGGTGTCCCTTTCCTTGTGCCCTCTCTGGGAGGGGCTTACCGTTACCTACGGCTTCTTCCCTCTCGGGCTAGTCCTTAGAAGGAGATCCTTCTGGTAGGGGTGTGTGGGGCAGGTCTTATCCTTCTGGTGGTGCAGTCTCTCATGGGAGGGGCAAGCACCATGCCACTGAGCCCCGTGCCATGGTGGGATATTTTCATTGCTAGAAGGACTATCAGAGCATCGCAGGGCCCTGGGGCCTTGACGGAATACTCCTTTTGGAGGAGATTCTCACTTGTATCGCAAAGATTGACGCCCCCGGCCACATGACTGTCAGCATGGCAGCTCATCACAGGGCTCGAAGCCTGGCGAAGTAGCTCTGTGCAGGGTCTACTAGTGATGCGTTGTGTAGCGAGAGTCAATGATGAAGTGCACTGCACCTTCTGGAGGTCGCGGGTGACTGGGCACTCCTTTCTCTCGCCATTGGCGGGAGTATCGACTTTTTCAAGGCAGGGAGGCTTGCCTCGGGAACATGAGCATGATCCCAATCAGGAGCTGACTTCGGCCAGAGGGCTCGTCTTGTGAGCATAAGCGCAACCCTAGCTGGGAGCTGACATCAGATGGAGGGCTCACCTTATAAGCTCGACCCCGCCTGTGAGCTGACCATAGCGGGAGGGCTCTCCTTGAGTGCCTGAGCATGACCCCGACCGGGTGCTGACCTCAGAGAAGGGCTCGCCTTATGAGCTCGACCCTGCCTGGGAGCTGACCTCGACGAGAGGGCTCGCCTTGAGCGCATGAGCATGACCCCGGTTGGGTGCTGACCTCAGATGGTGGGCTCACCTTATGAGCTTAACCCTGCCTGGGAGCTGACCCCAACGAGAGGGCTCACATTGAGCGCATGAGCACGAACTCGACCGCGTGCTGACCTCAGACGGAGGGCTCGCTTTATAAGCTCGACCCCACCTGAGAGCTGATCCTGGTGGTAGGGATTGCCTCGAGTGCATGAGCACAACCCCAGCTAGGTGCTGACCTCAGATGGAGAGCTCACCTTATAAGCTCGACCTTGCCTAGGAGCTGACCCCGGTGAGAGGGCTCGCCTTGATCTTCTGCTCGGGCACCACATCCAGGTGGCAACCCCTACCAATGCGGCTGCTAGCTGGCGTCTGTATAGGCTCCATGTCAGCGAATGTGGCCATATCAACTCTCTCTATATATAGGATCCGTCATTCCTTAAGTGGAGTACGGTCATGCCTTAAGCCCCTTTATCCTGGCCACCCCTTAACCTAGACAAAAACACATGGGCCGATCCTAGATCCTTGAGCTTGGTCAAGGGAAACAAGGTTCCCTGAATGGTGCTCCCTCAGATAGCCCGAAGGATAATTCAATCGATGCTCATCTCTATGTATCCGATTGCATGACTAAAGGCCATATCATATCTCATAATCATCAACAAATCTTCATAATTAAAAGATGTGATCAGTCATGCACAATGGTCAATGTCATAATCAAAGGACATGGCTAGTTATGCTTAAGAGACAAACTCCCAATTAAAGGGGAGCAGCATTTTGCATGGCATGGAATGATCCCTTAACAATTTTGCATGATGGGACCATCAATAATTGTCACTTCTCACTAAACCCCATTGGAACTTTTCTATCCCAAAAATGTCCTTGGGACTCGTCCATAAAAGAGGATCCTTGGGAGCCCTTAAGTAAAACAGCTCAATCCATGTTCTCTGCTTCCTCTTTCTTCCTTCTATTCCTGGTCCTTGACTTAAGCATTGGAGGGTCTATGCCAAAGTAATATCCAACCGGAAACTTTTTTTACATGTACAGCTCACAAGCACCACATCTTCAGCGGTCTCCGATATCTAGCTAGAACCAGTGACAATAGATTGGTACTAAAGGAAGAGCCTGTGCCCATTGTTGGAAGAAACATAGAGGGTAGCCCTCATGCCACATGAAGGCATGTCCATCCGGTGCTCCAGTGCTACCGTGTCCAGGCCAGCAAACCTGCTTGTTGATTTACATCCCCCTGGGCCCTAACTTGATGCCATCCACAGGAGGTTCCATCAAAATCGATCGCATCATGTAGCTTTTCAACATATCCAGGCCTTGGTAATTGCAATCCAGATGATCCAGTGCCAAGAGCAGGCCATGCCGAAGGCATCATGATTGGAGGCAGTTTAGGTGACTCCATGCCACGATCAAGCAGCAAAAGGATAATGCAGCTAAAGCAATAGCGACTTCCTCTCCCATAAAGTCCAGGATGAGAGGGAAACACTCACCAAAATAAACTCGAGATCCTCATGCAGTAAGGAGACATTCTCCCTCACTTTAGTTAGACGAGAGATCGACACGTACCAACTTAATCACTGCCGTGACTTTCCAAGATTTATACTATAAGGAATGCAGAGATGGACCATGGACCATAGGCTCCAAGAGTTGAACTAGTGCATTGAAGCTCTGTGAGGTCGATCCCAAACAAAGATGAGGGACTCGATTTCAACACTAATCCATCCTTTATAGCCCATATCATGCAGGAACCACTACCCAGCTACTTCAGGATGCTGCAGTTAGAAACCTATGATGGATCAATTGATCCGATTGACTACCTGGAAAGCTTTAAAGCTTTAATGCTCCTTCATAAAACCATTAATGGAGTGTTGTGCCAAGCCTTTCCTTCCACTCTTAGGAAGGTGGCTAAGTCTTGGTACTCAAGTTTGAAGCCGAACTCCATACACTCTTTCGACTAGCTGAGTCATTTTTTTATCGCACATATTATCAGTGGCAGGAGATTGCATCGGGACTCCGACTCTCTCATTAATATCAAATAAAGAGAGCGGAAATCTCTTAGGTCATATATGAGCCAGTTTAATGTAGCAACTCTGGAGGTGTATAATCTAGACCATACGATCGCCATGATGTTGGATGGGCCAGCTCACATCCTCTTGGTTCGTCCGGATGGGGGGTCTGGGCCCACGGAATGTAGGTGCCACTGTTAAGGTGAGGCTGGTGCCACGTCAACACCCCTTGGATGGTGCTGCGGTGCTCGTCCCCAAGCGAGAGCCGACTCGATGATAGTATGCTGGGTTGGTACTGTGGTGCTCTGTGGGAGGATCAACTCGTGCACTCCGGGGTTGCTATGCTGCCTACTTTAAGAAAGATAAACCACCACTTCTAAATAGGGATGTTCCTTTTGGATAGTTGGTTGGGGCATCGATCCTACAGTTGGTATCAGAGCCGAGGTCACGATTCAAATCCCCGTAAGCGAAATTCTCAAGGGGTTTTTCTCTAGGAGGGGATTGTTGGGTAGGCCAGCTCACACACTCTTGGTTCGTCCAGATGGGGGGTCTGGGCCCACGGAATGTGGGTGCCATTGTTAAGATGAGGCGGTGCCACATCAACATCCCTTGGATAGTGCTGCGGTGCTCGTCCCCAGGCGAGAGCCACCTCAATGATAGTATGATGGGTTGGTACTATGGTGCTCGGTGGGGGGTCGACTCATGTGCCCCGGGGTTGCTGCATTGCCTATTTTAAGAAAGATAAACCATCACTTCTAAATAGGGACGTTCCTTTTGGATAGTTGATTGGGGCATCGATCCTACACATGACCACCATGAAAAGTGGACTACAGAAGTGTCTTTTCCTTTTCTCTTTAGAAAAGAGAGCACCGGTAGACTTCTCTGAGAGAAGTACGTGCATGCTGAAGAAGTGTATGAAGTGCATGGCATGCCTTCCAGCCCATCGATTAGAGAGCGGGCCCCAGCTTAGTAGTTTTGATTGAAGAGAAAGGTCCAAATAATAGGGAGGCAAAGAACTCGATCCCCTCCATGGCACCAGAGAACTCTCCCTTGGATTCAATGCCACCAGAGTCCCAAAGACCCAGTGAGACACTTTACCTCTAAGAAGGTTTTACAAATACATCGCTTTGAATTCTCCATGTACTCAAATTTTGATGTAGGTCAAAGGACAGCTACTCGAAGTAAGGAGGCTATGAATGAAGCCAGAGTGGCACAACATGAACAAGTATTGCCTCTATGATCGTGATCATGACCATGATATGAAGGAATGCATCTAGTTCTAGGATGAGACTGAGAAGTTCATCCATCATGATCAGTTAGACAAGTTTCTTTAGAATCGAAGGAAGAGGTGCGATGCTCGAGAAGACCTGCCACACCTCCTGGAGCCACCACAAAGGAAGGAGGAACCAAATAACCACCTTACTATAAGAGAAGTCAACACTATCATCGAGGGGCTGATGACCATAGCTGATCCAAATAAGAGGCAAAGGATTGAGGAGGTCAAAACTTTCACTCAAGTGGATGCTGAAGGAGTGCAGTATCCACACAATCATGCCATGGTTATAACTCTTAACATAACAGACTATAATATACATCATATGCTAGTTGACAATGGAAGTTCGATGGATGTCTAGTTTTATGATGCCCTCTTAAAGATAAATATTTTTCTAGGATGATTGGAGAGAATGGATGCACTGATAACAAGGTTCTTTAGGGTACCAGTTCTTGTTGAAGTGGTCATTGTGCTGCCGGTAATAGCAGGATGAACCCCCTGATGATCCCAGGTACAGTTAACCATCACGGTCATGAAGACTCCCTTAGTGTATAATGCTATCCTTGGCCGATCAAAACTGAACGCCCTTCGTAAAGTAGTCTTAATATATTATTTGCTAATGAAGTTCCCTACTAGGCTGGGGTTGGAGAGATCCATGAGAATCAAACTTTGGCAAAGCAGTGCTATTTGGTATCCTACTAGGTCAAACTTTCATGTACCTTTCTAGTTGAAGGGCTGAACATTAGAGATAAATTGATTGAGGAAAGGGAAGAGCTTATAGAGGACCTTGTAATGGTCCCCTTGGGTGATGGAAACCCTCAGCATACCATTCAAGTTAGCTCAAGGCTAGATGAAGCCACAAAGCGACAAGTCATAGACTTTTTATAAAAAAATGTTGATATCTTTGCTAGGTCCCCTGTAGACATGCCCAGTATTGAGCCAAAATTAATAGTGCATCGCTTAAATGTGGACCCTACCCATCGACCAGTAAAGCAAAAAAAAGAAGCTTCACCCCAGAATGATAGAAGGCCATCACCAACGAAGTGGAGATGCTAATCGACACTGGATTCATCAAGAAAGTAAATTATCCTGACTAGTTAGTCAATGTCATATTGGTAAAAAAAGCTAATAGGAAGTGGCAGATATGCATTGACTTCACCGATTTAAAAAAAGCACGTCGAAAGGATAGCTATCCACTTCCTCAGATCAACCAGTTGGTGGATGCAACTGTGGGCCATGAACTCCTTATGTTCATGGATACATTCTCAAGATACAAGCATATCGGCATGGTGCATGGGGATAAGAAAAAATAGATTTTATTATTGACCATGATTTGTTTTGTTATAGGGTGATATCATTTGGCCTAAAGAATGCTAGAGCAATCTATAAGCAGTTGGTGAACAAAATCTTTAAGGATCATATCGGTCGCAATATGGAGGTCTATGTGGATGATATGCTGGTTAAGAGCCGTGTTGCCCAGAAAAGGATGCAACCCAAGAGGGGAGTGAATTGGGTTTTATAAAACTTTCAAACAATTTGCAATAAACTAAAGCAAGTATGTGCTAGATAAATTCAATGCTTGTATTTTGGCAATGTATTTATGTGCTTCAAAATAATATGCAGCAGAATTAACAAAGTAAATACATAAAGAAAACAATCACACAAATACAAAGAAATTTATAGAGGTTCGGTGCACTCCAAGGCACATACATCCACTCCATAAGATTCCCTTGAAAATTTTACTAAGTTTGGTTTTGTAACCTAGGCTCACCAACACCTTTACAACTTGTTTTGTCTTCGGGCTCACAAGTAAAACCCTAGTTGGTTTCAAGGCTTACCGACAACCACCCTTGGTTTTACGGGCTAACCAAGAACCTAAACAACTTGTTTTGTCTTCGGGCTCACAAGTAAAATCCTAGTTGGTTTCAAGGCTCACCAACAACCACTTTGATTTTTCAAGACTTACCAAAAACCTTTTTGATTTTTCAAGGCTCACCAAAAATCTCAAGTAAAACAATGTAAGAGAAATATGAAAGAATACAATTAAAGCTTTCTAAAATAAAGCAAAAATCTCTTTGAAGTCCTTGATTGTTGATGAAGAACTTGTCTTCAAGTTGTTGAAGCCTTGAATGATGCTTGAGGATGTGAACTTTGGATGCTCTCTTTGAAACTTGGAAGCTTTGAAGGCTTGAACCACTCAACTCTTGAATCCTTGAAGGATATTCAATGATTTCACCAAATGATTGCTTTCTCATTTGATTTTAGATGTTTATATAGCTCTCAAAATCATAGAAGACCGTTTATGACTGTTGGGGATGAAAATATAGCCATTTGAAAGCAAGTTAGAGAAGTTCTGCAGTCCAGAAAACTAGTCGTTATAGACCTAGTGTCGACACTTCACCTCCAGGTGTCGACACTTCACCTCCAGGTATCGACACTTCATTTTCAAGTGTCGACGCTTCATTCCCGTGAATCAACACTTAAGGCAAAAATCTCCAGATGGCATAGTTCTGTATTTTCAAAAATCTCAGGCCTTGAGTCAACACTTCATTTCCAGGTGTCGACAATTCATTCTCGATACTTCACCTCCAGGTATCGACACTTGGGCGTGCCATTGCTGAAACTTGATGAAAATCAAACTTTAACTTCTTCAAGTTCTTCCATATTAACTCCAAAGTTCATATACTTGATTTTCTATTAATTTAAGAACTTTTTCAATTGAAATACAACAATTTCTTCATTCAACATGGATGAGTACTAAGATCTGATAAACATACTCAAAATACCGTTAGTACTCATATATACTTAAACATTTTGTTAATCATCAAAATTAAGACCAGAGTCAACAAGCTGTATCTCAAAGAATCATGTAGATGATTTGGAGATGACCTTTGCCACCCTATGCAGGTATCACAAGAAGCTGAACACAGCTATGTGCGCCTTTAGAGTGATATCAAGAAAGTTTGTTGAATATATGGTATCACATTGAGGGATCGATGCTAACCCAAAGAAAATTCAAGCTATAAGATAAATGGGAGTTTCAAAGATGGTGAAAGAGGTACAATAGCTCACAGGAAGGGTTGCCACCTTTAGTCAGTTTGTTTTCAGATTGATTGAGCAATGCCTATCCTTCTTTAAGACATTAAAGAAGCGAAGGACTTCCAATGGACCATCGAGTGCAAGAAGGCATTTGAAGATCCAAGAACTATCTTAGCACTCCATCGCTCCTTAGTAAACCCAAGGTAGGTGAAGAATTATATTTGTACCTGACGGTCTCCCTTCCTCTATCAGCTCCATTCTTGTCTAAGAAGAGGGTGGAGTGTAGAGGCCGATCTACTACATCATCAGTTTTTGCAAAATGCAGAAACTATGTATACTCGACTTGAGAAGCTAATTTTTGCTCTTATAATATCAACTAGGAAGTTTCATCTCTATTTTTGCTAGGGATGGCAATGGGCTGGGTTCGAGCCGGGTGTATAACTACCTAAACCCGAATTCAAATATTCAATACACTACCTAAACCCGGTTCAAACACTATCGAAACTGGGTTTTTTTATCCAAACCCATCTCAATTGGATATCGGGTAATCGGGTTTACCTGGCCTGAACCCAACTGAATCATATTAAATATTTATTTTATTTTTATCAACTTTTAAATCATCTACAATTTTATAAATTATACATACATTAAACAAATAAAATTTAATTACATTTTTAGTTCAATAACATTTAATTTCATATTCAATCAAAATTTATATTATGAAGTTGATAAACTATTAATTATGATCTTGTTTTGAATTCATCATGAATAGAATAGGATAAAAAAAAATTCCAATATATATATATATATAATGATTAGGATATAGGATTCAAGTATTTTAAAATTTAATAATTAATAATTATAATTAATAATATATATTAATTATATATATATTTAAATATTAAAATAATTCGGGCCGGGTTCGGGTCGGGTGTATATCTATCCAGTCCCGGTCCAAACCCAAAGTTAAGCATTCGGATTTTACCCAAACCCGGTCCAAACCCAGTCAAAGCATTGACTACCCGGTCCAATCGGATCGGGTCGGGTCGGGTATCCATGGATTTGAATTTTATTACCATCCCTAATTTTTGGGCTCATACCATGGTTACTTTCATGGACCAACCACTCAAAATGGCCTTACATAGACAAGATATATCAAGAAAGATGGCCAAGTGGGCCCTTAAGCTTTCCGAGTTTATTCTTATTTTTTAACCATGAGCCTCTGCAAAGGTGCAAGTGTTGGCCGATTTTATGATAGAATGCACCATCTTAGATGGAGAACCAAAGAGAAGCGACTTGGTAGCATAAGACCTGGAGAACTAATAGGTAATGTATGCAGATGGATCCTCGAATGCCAACGTCACTACAAGAAAATAAGGTTTTAGCAACTGAAAAATTAGTTGCTAAAAATTAAAAATTGGTTGCCAGTAATTTTTGCGACCGGTTATTTTCAATTACAAAAATCTTGATTGCAAATATTTTGTAACCAATTTTTTCGATTGCAAAATTTAACGATCGATTTAGCGATAAAAACAATCATTAAAATTTTACAACCAATTTAACAACCAAAAATTTTTTAAAAATAATTTTTAAAAATTAAAGTATTTTAAAATTTTGCAAATGATTTTTTCAATCATAAAATCGATCACAAAAAAAATTCATTTTTTAAAATCAATTGCAAAATCAGTAGCTAAAATTATTTAAAAAATATTAAATTAAAAATTAGAGTAAATATCGGTCACTAATTTTCTAAAACTATTTTATATTTTAACAATCGGTCACAAATATTTTTTAAAAATTTTTATTTTCAAAAATGATTACAAAATTAATCATTAAATTTATTAAAAAATATTAAAGTGAAAATTAAAGTGAAAATCAATCTCAAAATCGATTACTAAATCTTTAAAAATATTTTATATTTTAAAAATTGGTTTAAAAGCAGTCGCAATTTTTTTTAAAAAAATTTATTTTAATAATCAGTTGCAAAAATGGTTGCTAAATTTAAATAAAAAAAAACTAAAATTATATTATTTTTTGTGATACAAAATAGCTCACCAAGGAGCACCTGCTAATCTCGTAAATATATACACTCCTGACTTGTACCCGAATCCCCTGTAACATTGAGCCCCCAGATGGGATCTTATAGACATGCAATTAGGGATTTAATAGCCTATAACAGTCCATTTTCCTACATCCTAACAGAAAAAGAAAGTTAGAAAGTCTAATATTTCCGATCCAAATCTTTTCCGGGTTCATATATACTAATTCAAGGATTACAAAACAATTAATGTCGTACTAAAAGATATGTATCTTTTAGACATTGAAATTTTAAAAATTCTGTTATAGCATATGATAAAAGATCGCTGTGCTTAAAGTCTTTGTTTAATGTAGTGACTTCATGTTCAACTTTGATCTGATTCTGATTCCACAAATTCGCTGGATTTCAATTTACTGGGAGCTCCCTTCTGCTTTTTCTCTTTCCTCTCCTTTCAACAAACCCTGTCCGGATCTGGTTATACATCAAATTCAAGGATACAGCATCCTCTTCCATTGCCTTTTGCTTTAGATATTTCTCATTTGCATTCAAGAATAAGAGGATACACAAACAGGAATGTAATCAGATATAAGATCGTTACTGATATTTAAACAAATGAGCGGTCAAAAAAACAAGCAAAGCACTGCTAAGATAGTAGCCTGATTGATAAAGATCTTACCTCACTATCAACTGGCCATTGGTTTAAATCATGATGTCGTGGATGACTCAATTAAATCCATAAATTTTTCTAAAATCTACAATCATTGATATGAGTGAGAGATCAGGATCTTCCTCTTTATTCTTGTTATACTAACCAGTATCTTAGTGGTGTCATGTTAATATACTCATCTTTAGATGCCGCTGGTATGAGTGAGAGATCAAGGTCTTCCTTTTTATCCTCGTTCTACTAGTCGGTATTTTAATGATGTCAGGTTGACGTACCCATCTTTGAATAAAAAAGATTACGAAATTATAAATATCTTAAATTGAATATTATCTAGCAAGGTAGGGATTTATAAAATAGCTATTTTTTTTTTTTTAATAAAAGAAATGAAACAAACAAAGTTCATTCAAACCGGCAAACTGATACCTGAGTACAATTTTTCTAGTTATTGGAGTTGGAGTTAATGTTTTCTATTTTGTCCCATTGCCTTTATTTGTATCATCATTGCCCGTCAACCCAGCAGAAGCCGGGAGACAATCTTCGAATTTTTTTTTAATAATACATAAAAAAATATTACCGGAGTAGATATTTTCGATTATATTTATGGAAGTAGATATTTTTCGATTTATGTGGTAAAAAAATCGACTTTCTGATCGAACAAAATGATACATGATAGCGGGGACACCAGTTGGACTGAAATTATGTGTGGCAATGATGATTTCAAGTTAAGAAATCATCTTTGCCAAAGACGACTTCAGGTCTACTCCCGTTCATGAACGATGAGATAGGTGAAAAGCTTAAATTCATATGTGCCAAGGACGATTTCAAATAGCTTGAAATTATCTTTCGCAGTGATGATTTCAAAAGATATTTTGGAAATTAAATCAAACATTATGAAGTGCACTTTCAAAATTAATTTATAAAATATTTTTTGTACTGTTTGATTTAATTTCGAAAATGCTATCCGTAATGTTTGATTTAATTTTAAAAATGTCCTTAGTAGCCGAGTTCAATTCGTTTTTTAAAAGGGCATTTAAAAATTAAATAAAAATCCTTCGTAAATACACCATTAGATACCTCTTACACCCATAAATATTTTTTTAATTAAATTTTAATCTAATAGGATTTTAAAAAATATATAACAAAATTTAAAAAATATTATAACATTAATTAAAAATAAAATTAATTAAAAGATATTATAATAATATATAATAATATATTTTTATATTATAATAAATATTTTATAGTCTAAAATATAATAAATTTATTATAATTTATTATATTATATATTATATATTATAATATAGTATAAAAAAATTTAAAAAATAAAAAAATAAAAAATAATTATCATGTCGATGCTATCCGGTTGCCAGCCCGGTATCAATTCGGTCGACAGTCCGGTGTCAGTCCGATCCCTTGCTTAGGATCGACGGCCGGACCGGTGATCGGACCCTAGCTGGACCGGTCTGGTTGCCACGATCCTGCCACCGATCCGGCCGTAGGTCCGGACCCTGGTCTGGTCGACGGTCCGGCCGCCGGTCCAAGTGTCGGTTCGATCGCAAGGATCCGACTACCGATCTGACTGCCAGGATCTTGCCACCGATCTACCCCCGGTCATGCCATAGATCCAATCGTCGGTCCAGTCGTCGGGGTCTTACCACCGGTCCTGAGTAAAGGATCAGACTGACACCGGGCAGTCGACCGAACTGGTACTGTGCTGGCGACCAGATAGTATCGACCTAGTAATTATTTTTTTTAATTTTTTTCAAAAATTTTTATACTATATTATAATATATAATATATAATATAATAAATTATAATAAATTTATTATATTTTAGAATATAAAATATTTATTATAATATAAAAATATATTATAATATATTATTATAATATCTTTTAATTAATGTTATAATATCTTTTAAATTTTGTTATATATTTTTTAAAATCTTATTAGATTAAAATTTAATTAAAAAAGAGCATTTATGATATATTTACAAAAAAAAAATTATTTAATTTTCTAAATATCCTTTTGAAAAACGAATACAACTCACCTATAAAAGACATTTTTGAAATTAAATCAAACATCACGGATGATATTTTCAAAATTAAATCAAACATTATGAAGGGTATTTTGGAAATTGAATCAAACGGTATGTAGTGCTCTTTCAAAATTAATTTCTAAAACGCCCTTCATAATATTTGATTTAATTTTAAAAATGCCATCTATAATATTTGATTTAATTTAAAAAATACCCTTCGTAGCCTAGTTGAATTCGTTTTTCAAAAGGGCATTTAAGAAATTAAATAAAAATCCCTCATAAATGCACCATTAAATACCTCTGCATCCGATAAATACTATTTTTTAATTAAATTTTAATCTAATAAGATTTTTAAAAATATATAATAAAATTTTTAAAAATATTATAACATTAATTAAAAATAAATTAATTAAAATATATTATGATAATATATTATAATATATTTTTATATTATAATAAATATTTTATATTCTAAATTATAATAAATTTATTATAATTTATTATATTATATATTATATATTATAATATAGTATAAAAAAAATTTAAAAAAATAAAAAACTAATCACTAGGTCGATACTATCCGGTCGCCAGCCCAGTACCAATTCGGTCGCTTGCTCAGGACTGGTGGCAGGACCTCGACGGCCGGACTGGCGATCGGATCTGTGGCATGACTAGGGCTAGACCGGTGGCATGATCCTGGCGGTCGGACCGATAGTCGAACCCTGGCGGTCGAACTGACACCCGAATCGGTGGCTGGATCGAGGCCAGACCGGCGACCGGACCGGCAGTCGGATCGATGGCAGGACTGTGGCAACCAGACCGGTCCAACTAGGGTCAGATCGTCGATCCTAAGCAAGGGATCGGATTGACACCGGGCTGTCGACCGAACTGGTACCAGGCTGGCAACCAGATGGTATTGACATGGTGATCATTTTTTTTTTTTAATTTTTTTAAAAAATTATACTATATTATAATATATAATTTATAATATAATAAATTATAATAAATTTATCATATTTTAGAATATAAAATATTTATTATAATATAAAAATATATTATAATATATTATTATAATATCTTTTAATTAATTTTATTTTTAATTAATGTTATAATATCTTTTAAATTTTGTTATATATTTTTTAAAATCTTATTAGATTAAAATTTAATTAAAAAAATATTTATGGGGTGCAGAGGCATTTAATGGTGCATTTATTAGAGATTTTTATTTAATTCTCTAAATGCTTTTTTGAAAAATGAATAGAACTTAGCTACGAAGGATATTTTTAAAATTAAATCAAACATTATGGATGTCATTTTTGAAATTAAATCAAATATTATGAAGGATATTTTAGAAATTAATTTTGAAATTGTACTTCATAATATTTGATTCAATTTTCAAAATACCCTTTAATATCGTCACTGTGAAAGACGATTTCAAGTTCTTGAAATCATCTTTGGTATAGATGAATTCAAGCCTTTCACCTGTCCCATCGTCTATGAACAAGAGAAGACCTGAAGTTATATTTGGCAAAGATGATTTCTTAACTTGAAATCATGTTTGTCACAGACGATTTTAATCTAACTGGCGCCCCTGCTACCACGTATCACTTCGTTCGGCTGGAAAGTGGATTTTTCTATCACGTGGATAGAAAAATACCTACTTTCATAAATATAGATGAAAACATTTATTTTAATAAAATTATTTTTTTGCATTATTTAAAAAAAAAATCAACAATCTTCCAAACCAGAAGTTAGAACACAGAAATGGTGACACATGGAGGCCCGTTCCAAACAAACAGATACTGCATCTCATGTGTAAATTTATGTTCTAAACAAATATGATCAAAGTAATGTATAAATCAAAATCAACTGAAAATTGTTCGACAGATGATTTTTTAACAATTTTGCAATCGAAAAAACAGTCACAAATAAATTTAAAATCTGAAAAAAATAATAAAAAATATTAGCCACTGAATTTTTGGTTGTAAATTTTTTAGTAATTTTGTAGGAAATTTACAAGTAATTTTGTAACTAAAAAAATTGTCGTAAAAAATTTAAAACCCACAAATAAAAATAAAAACAATTGAGGCTGATTTATCCATTGCAAAATTGGGTGATCAGTATTCTGTGAATCAATAAAACAAATGGCATCAGAATAACAATCCAGAATACTTTTTATTTAAGCCTAACTTTTATTAAAAGTTTTTTTTTAGGATAAATAACACCCCCCTCAAACCACCACCCCACCCCCCCCCCCCCCCCCCACCCCAAAAAAAAAAATCAGCATTAATTCATGATTATGATAAATGTTGATGTTTGGTTTTACTGAAATTCTCTCCCTGTATCTTCTGGCAATTTTTTCTTTTTAATAGCTAAACGTATTTAAAATATCTCAGCTTTTGAACTTCAATTCTTTTTATGTCAAGAACAAGGTACCGATAATGAATCTGAAAATTGAAACTCCTAAAAGCAACCTTTGATATTCTCTCTTGTTTATTCTTTATTTTTTTTAGTTCATAGGTGAATTCTTATAATGTGGGATGGTAATTACTTTTGAACAGATGAACTGTATTATGAATAAATAGATAATTAACAAACTGATTAAAATAAATAAACAAATATGAAACCCCCCAAAAAATCTGACAATGTTGATGGTAAATGATAAAAATAATATTCTTGAACTAAATATGTCTTCTTAATTTATTAAATTTTTTAACCTATATACTCTTCTCCTCCAGCGATTGCTACTATTTTGATAAGTCTCATTCTTTTAATAAAGGGCCCATAAAATGGGATATTGCACAATGAGTATAACTGACACTATATTATGAAAAAATATGGACATTGAACTGCTTAAAGTAATTTGACTTTTATATTATGAAAGCATTTAGTTAGTCATGGAATTTTATTAAGCTATTCATTTGATACCGATTATTCCAATTCATTGCCTTTGTCATGGGTAAATAATAGCCTTCTTGACTCTTCCTTCTCTTATCCTGTCATCTTCTCCCATTTTTCCTTATTGGCAGGTGTCATTAAAGTTAATTTCGATGGTGCTGTCAATAAGCATATCTATTGTTGGAGCTAGCTTTTTCTATGACTGCCTGGGTTCGTTGCTTCATGTTGGAACTTGACAACTAAATGATTCTATTCCTGGTGCTAAGATATGGGCAGCATTGGAAGGTCTTATAACAGTCTGAAATAACTTTAATTATCCATATTTTACTGGAAGGCAACTCGATGGCAGTTGTGAAATGGATTTGTAGGCAATAAGATGCCCCCAACATAATTCTTCCAATACTTCTCAATGTTTTGCCTATCATATAATAACTTCACATTGTAATTAATATAACTTTCCTCCCTGAGTTGCCAATGTTTTTTGTGTTATAAAATTCAGACACAGAAGTTGAACCGAGCACCTGCATTAGATGAGCAGACATATCCATAAAAAAAAAAGGATGGCAATCACTGAATAAATAAGAAGGTAGAGACAACATATATAAGTATTCAAAAAACTCTACTTTAATTCACATATTTATACTATTTGTATGTTTAACTCATTGTATCTAATATCTTTCATAGACTAATTTTACACAGAAATGACAAGAGATATAATCAAGTCAGAACTCAACTGGAAAGGATGGTGTAGAATCATCATAGCAGTAGCCTCAGCCATCCGTGATGCATGTATGAAAAAAGATAGAGTAAACAAGGGATAGATTTATGGACTCAGATCATAGGCTAGCTTGCTGGCATGCTCTGTATCTTTTAGCTACATATCCTCATAAGTCCCTAAGCAGTAGATTCAGGAGTGAGAGAAGATTTATAGCATGTTTGAGACTATATCTACTCGAAATGAGGACTTAGCCAATGAAAACACCCAATTAGTAGCTCAGAATAGTTTTATCTACTCGTGTTTCCTCTACCGAGGAGTTCATATGCCTTATGATCATGGAGAAGATGCAGATCAATCCATCTACCTTAGTGCAACCTTCGTCTATAGTTCCAGCATCATCTCCAGTTGCTATCTCTATAAATGATGATGATTATGATGATGATAATCACGAGGAGGATGGCCACTTATGATTTTCTTTTGCTTGCAATGATTAGGATCATGATACTTTTTTTTTTATTATGAACTTGGATATGATGAGAATGATGATACTTGTGGAACTTCTTTTATTTATGGACTTGGATATATGAGAAGGATGATATTTGTGATGATTATGATTTGCTATTTATATATCATCAGGTGTATTAATATGCTATATTTATTATGATGATTATGAATTAATTTGTTATATTTATGTATATAAATTTATTGTTATATGGATTATTTGTATATATATCATCAAGTGTATTAAAAAAATATTTTAGATTTTTTAATGATCATATTTAAATATTGAGAGGGATTTTGTAAGGAATTTTTTCCTCGAAAAGTCATTTTGCGAAGGATTATTCCATCAAAAAATTATTTAGTGAGGTATAATTTCCTCAAAAATAAAAAAAAGTCATTTAAAAAATTCAACAAATCCCTTGAAAAACTCCTCAAAAATATTTCATCGAAAAATCCCTTGAAAATGTTTCCTCTAAAAATTTTTCGAAAATATTTTCTCGAAAAATCCCTCAAAAATATTTTCTCAAAAAATTCCTTGGAGATGTTCTCTTGAAATATCCCTTAGTAATATTCCCTCAAAAAATTTCTTGGAAATATTTTATCAAAAAATCCCTCCAAGAATTTTCCTCAAAAAATCTGTCAAAAATTTTCAAGAAAAAAATTCTATCAAAAAATCCCTCGAAAATAAATTTCCATAGAAAAATCCCTTGAAAAAATTTTTCGAGGATTTTTCTAACAACCATTTTTCCATCAAAAATCCATTAGAAATATAAATTTTTGATGGAGTTTTTTATTTTTCCCTTGAAAAATCTCTTAGAAATGGCCCTTTTCTTATGATGGAACTGGGGGTGCAGTATTTGAAGGCCTACAGCGATTCGTAGCTTGTTGATAATCATGTATTGAATGAGTGTAAGGCAAGGGAAGGAAAACTTGAAGATGTATCTTCAGAAGGTGAAGGATTTAACTTAAAGTCTTTGAAGTTTTGACATTTAGCAAATTTTTAGAGCAGATAACACTTGAGCCAACGCCCTATCAAGGCTTGTGATAATGCATCGCATGACTTGCATGCATAGGTTTTCTTTGAAGTAGTAGAAGAACCTAGCATCCAGGAGTCTATGCTTACATTATAGATTGATGCTAAGCCTTGTTGGATTGATCCACTGGCTTAGTACCTCCATGACAGGACTCTTCTCACTAATCGAGAAGAAGTTGGAAAGATACAACATCAAGCCTCCCGATACGTCCTTCATGAAAACAAATTATACAAGAGGTTTTTCTCTTTACCATTGCTAAAATGTCTGTGACCCTTAGAAGCATAATATGCTTTCATGAAGGGATTTATGTGAATCACTAGGGGTAGGGTCTTGTCTTACAAGATCCTACGGCAAGGATACTACTGGCCTACCATGCAATAGGATACTGTAGACATTGTCAAAAGGTGTGATCAGTGCCATCGGAATTCAAATGTGTAGCGACAGCTGGCTATGCCCTTACATCAATCATCACAATGTAGCCCTTTATCCAATGAAGTATGGATATAATTGGATCTTTTTTCCAAACTCTTAGACAAAAAAAATTCTTGCTTGTGGCAATAGACCATTTCATAAAGAGGATAGAAGTTGAGCCTCTTGCCAAAATCCTGGAAGTGCAGGTGAAGGATTTCATTTCGAAGTCTATCATTTGCCGCTTTGACCTCCCGAGAGTCCTAATCACTGATAATGACTGTCCATTTAGTGATTTTAAGTTAACTAAATTCTGTAAGAACCTGAGCATTTCCTATTGTTTTATCTCCATTATCTATCCTCAAGCTAACAAGCAGGTCGAAGTTGCTAATAAAACTCTTTTACATGGGATAAAAACTTGGCTGGATCATGCAAAAGGGATGTTGATCGAAGAGCTACACCATGTCCTTTGGGCCTATCGAACCATATAGAGGGTCTTGACGGGCGAGACCCCCTTTAATCTTGCCTTCTGGATTGAGGTAATAATTTCATTAGAAGTAGGACTTTCGTCCCCCCTGAGTGGAGAACTTTAATGAGGATAACAATTTAGAGTGGCTGAGGATAAACTTGGACCTATTAGAGGAGGTCTAAGATTGAGCAGCTGTAAGAATGACAACTTATCGACAAAGGATTGCCTGATACCACAATGCATGGGTCCAAGGTAAAATTTTCAAAGCTGGAGACCTAGTGCTGCGACAGGCCGAAGTATCTCAGCCAACCAGCAGAGGAAAGCTCTTTTCAAATTAGAAGGGCCCATACCAGATGGAAGAGGTTATTTCACCAAGAACAGACCGCCTAGCACAACTGGACATAGCACCCTTACCACATCCTTGGAACTCGAGAAATCTTTGAGTATACTATCAATGATGTAATCTCCCTCCAAGTAATAATATTATACTTCTTAATTAACCATGTGGATTTCATTCATGTCCTCACAAAACTTTGGCTCAATAGCTAGAGCTAACCACCAGGATCCTCGTTCGATGCTGAATGTCGAGGACTAACCATTAGAACCTTCAGCTCAATAGTGAGGGTTAACCACCAGGACCCTCATCCAATGATAAACATCGAGGGCTAACTACTAGGACCCTCGGTTCAATGGTGAGGGCTAACCACTAGGACCCTCGCTCGATGTTAAACATCGAGGGCAAACTACTAGGACCCTTGGCTCAACGACAAAGGCTAACCACTAGGACCCTTGGCTCAATGGTGAGGGCTAACCACCAGGCCCCTCATCCGATGTTGAATGTTGATAGACCGCGATGTTATCATTAAGACATCATGATTATTAGTTTAATAACTGACTTTTAAATTAACTTAAGAATACATAGAAAAGGATGAGTCGGGTCGAATCTATGGAGAATGCAGTGGATAAAAGAAATTGAAATCTTTGATTTTAATAGGACAGGAAAAGAATGATTTGACATTGGAAAGAAATAAATGTTCGAAATGTAACAGAGAAGTAAAACTCGATACATTCAATTCGCTAGTTGGATCTTAGCATCTACTTACAAGAAGAATAAATAATAGAAACTTAAATTGCATAAAAAAATTGATTACAAGGAATTGAAAATAATAACTAAATAAACTAAGAAAAATTATAACAAAGACTGAAAGTAGATCGACGCAACCTCATCGGAATATGGTTGAGATCTTCCTTCTTCCTTCGTACTCCTCAGAGTGAACTGGCTTTCTCTGCTTCTTCTTCCTTGGATCTTGATCTGGAGATAGACGTAGATGAAAAGATGGCATAGATGGCACAGCTTCTCCTCTAAGAAACCTCACCCTTAGAGGCTAACCAGCAACTCAAAGCTGGACCTCCTATCCTATACCGTACTCTTCTCACTAAGATGATTTCTTCTTAGCACAGGGATCCTTTAAATAAATCTTGGCTAGGGCTTCCTCCTAGTCAAATTTGAGCTTAATCGGGCTCTAGATTGGCTGAATATTGCAAGAAGTTTGGGCCATCGATCTGTTGTGTGTTGGATCGATGATGGCACTCCTTCTTTCTCTGGCAGCAGAGTCTAATACAGACTCTCAGATCTCCGAATCCCCGAGTCCGTGGGACTCGGGCTCTTCTCCCAATTGGGCTTTACCTTACCCATGGGTGGTGACGGGCAGCGGCAAGCAACGGTGCATGGGTAGACGGTGGTGGAGGAGAACAGCAGCAATGAGCAGAGTAGCCAATAGGGAGTACCAACGTGCTGCAGCAGAGGAGAAGGGCAGTCTGGGCTGATCGTGATGGATGGAATGGCCGTTGGGCGGTGGCAGCATGGGGTGGAGGAGATGGCTTGTGGCTTGGTGGATTAAGGAGGCGGTGGAGGGAGATGGGAAGAGCACTATCATTGGGGCGGTGGCCGACGACATGGGATAGAGGGTGGCTCGGCAGGCAATAGATGGTGCCGGTCGGTGACCATGGTGGATTGGGCGTGGGTATAGGCAACCTGGGATGGAGCTAGCGGCTCTGGGTGGTGGCTTGGAGATGGCGGTGGGATGGTGGCGATGGTGGGGGATTGGAAACCGATGGTGATGAGGAGGCTATGGCATGGTGGCTGATTTCAACAGAGGCTTCTCGGTGATCTTTCTAGCGATGGACGACTCCCGGCGATGAGAGGGAGGTCTCCAGTAGCTTCCGATGGCCGAGGGGCATGAAACAATGGTGGCGGTCCATGGATAAGGCTCATGGACCGATAACAATGGTTGCCGGTGGACCATTCGGGCATTCATGAGCCAAGCGACCGGTCCATGATGGATTGGTTGCTTTAATATTCATGCACTTTCTTTCAAAATTTAATTCATGCTCATTTGAACTCTGATTTGAATGCTGCCTGCACTGTTGGACTTCAAAAATCGAGCTTTTCATAATGACGATCTTCTTTCCTATAAATAATATATAAAAATATTAATTTAGCATAAATAAATATAGTTTAATTATTAAATAAATACTTTTATATATGTATATAATGTAATTATCATATCCCCAACTTGAACTTTGCTTATCCTCAAGTAAAGCAAATGAATTAGCTATGTATACCAACTCATTCTTGAATTGAAAATTGACTTAGGCAGTCCTAAAGGCAGCTGATGTCCGGCCAGCCCATTAAAGAGGTACTCCATTAGATCACTGAGTTAACCCATTAGTGGCTGAGTGTTGATCATAGAAATCTTTAAAGGTCTTCCTTACTATCTCCGGTCCTAACTTACTCTTTAAATCCTTCAACTTAATTTGAGTCGGGTTTGTTGCCTTTTTATACTTTAGTCCTTTTTTTTCTTTTTTTAGAAGTTTAGTCTTGACCTCTTAAGTATTAGCATCCTCAACTTTTGACATGAACCACAATGCTTACTTAGACGAAGGGGTCTGGCTACTCAGTAGGGTGCCATTGCTTAACAGATCTCTTGACCTTTTTATCATTTGACATGAACCACAATGCTTATTTAGGTGAAGGGACCCGATTACTCAATAAAAGTTCAAGAAGAGCTGTGAGGTTAGATTGACTCTCTATTTCTTTTGAAGACTTTTCAACATTTCCACCCTAACTCTCAATATTTTTTTTAAGAACTTTTTAATATTTCCACCCTAACTTTCAATAAGCAGATTCTTTATTACGATAAGAAGGAAAAGAGTTTTGGAATCACTTCCAAAATTTAATTTGGTCAACACCCTGCCGTTTATCGGGTTTTCTTAGTGATTTGCCCCTTAGTATCTCTAAAACTATCTAGGCCATTAATCAATCATTGATTAGGGTGCCTAATTAACTTCAAATTAAGATAAAATTTGGATACAAAACTAACTACTTCTGGTCATACCTGAGAACTTAATTAGATTAATTATTCTTCTCCCTCAACTTAATCGATATTGTTCTCAACGGAGAAGGAAAATAAAGGGTACAATATGTAAAAAGGAATAGAAAAGAGTATACCTGAAGTGGATATACTTTGGAAGTTGAAGAATGCTTTGTGAAGTAGTGGGCTATTGTACTTCCATCTAAGTTCTTGTAATTATACTAAAAAAAAAAAAGAGATTGTTGATTGCCTCCCAATTAGCGCCAAGTTTAACATCTTCAACTAGATATTATAAGGAAGTCCAGTAGATAATTAACTTTAGTGTGTCCTTCATAACATCAAAAAGACAGGGCCAATCAGGAGGCCTTGTCATCATGGCAGAAAATCGTTTATAGAATACTTTATGATGATTAGCCCAAATCAATAAAATACACTGGGTAAGCATATTATTCCAGGATTTAAAAATATTATTATATTTTATAAAATACCTAGGAAGGGATTATGTTTGTTAGGCTGAGATTGGAGGTGGTAGTTTAAAATTTTTTCAATTATGAGTTGGTCTACCCTACTCCCTTTCTTGGATATAATGTGTTTGGTCAATATCCCTTCCCATTTTAAATTTGGGCACCTTTTCCATATTAATATTAGACCTATCTTCATACATTGTTTTAATATCATGAAAAGGTTTTAGAGGCAGTTCTCAAAATTGAAGCCGAATATGGAGAAATCAATTATAAAATTTTTGAGATCTTGATCCCTCATTTCAGTAATATCCCACTCGATAACTTCTTTATGTGCTTGTAGAACACTACTAAGTTGGGCTTCTTAAGTAAGGTTCACTTGAAAAGTTTTACTGGGTGCATTAGGAAGTGATTTCAGATTTAGATCAGGTGGTGATTCTAACAAGGAAGCTATTGATGGGCTAGGTAATGGCTCTTGTTATTCATCAATTAAAAGTATGATAGTTTCAAAGTGGGATATTTGTATTAAGTTATTTACTTCAGTACTGTACCTATCTACATTAAAATCACCTATCCTTAACTGAGCCATATAGGGATCTAACAAATCCTAGGAAAGAACTGTAAGGGTGGCTTCCTCTACTGAGTCATGCATTTGTGGGTCTTGGAAAGTCTCGACCAATTTCATCATTGCATCAATTTATTTTTCTATCCCATTAAAAGGCATAGATGATTCTAGGGCACTAGGGAATGAGACCATAGATGAGTGGGGTAATGATGAAATTAGTTCATCCCATAAGTTTAATGATTCCATATATTTTTTTGCCTTAGACAAATTGTCTATATTGGTCCTTATGGTTGTGCAGAGTTGTTCGAAGATCAGTTCATTCCCATGAATTAGAGTTGATTGTTCAGAAAAAGCTAAAGTGTCATTAAAGTTTTGAGCTAAGTATGATCCCTCTAGGTTACTCTCGGGTTGACTAAGTAGTTTACCTCCCTTCTCTCTATTGAGCTCAATCAATCATTATTAGTTTGATCCATTAGCTTATCGATAGATTGCTTTTGGACGATAATCATTTATTGAAATTGATCAAACCTATCGATATCTAGATTGGTTTGTAAGGGAGATGGGTATGATACTTGCTGAACCTTCTCTTCAAATAATGGACTATAATTAGTTGGAGAAGGTTGATAATGGGAATAGGGCTGATCATAATAGGGTTCCTCTATAAACATAGATCCTTGGGTAGCCGGGATAATCACTGGGTATGGTTGCCATGAAAAATTTGGTTGAGCCTCCCAACCTAAATTATAAGCATATAGTATGGATTATCTCTTGAGTTGTAGGTCGTTTGGGTTTGATCTTAATAAACTCAGTTATACCTAAACTCAACAGATTAGTACTCGGTGGGGCACTCACTCTCAAAGTAGATGGGGCTCAAATAAATTTGGTGTGTCGGGAGAAAATGTACTCTACTATAAGGATTCATTCTCCTAGCACTGATTCAATCTATCAGATTGTTTTGATTATTGGGATATACAATCAAAGGTTTGGATCAGAGCAATCCTTATTTTTTATGCATTTAATTATTATTATTATTACTATTTTTTTAAGAGGAGTGGTGAGATGAAGGAGGAGAAGAGTTCTAAAGAAAAGGGCCTAAGGAGTCCTAGAGCTAAGAAAGAGAAGAAGAGTTAGTTAGGGTTTGGTATTATTTACAAACAAGTTAGCATACATGGACTCTCTATCCTAGGGTTATCCTAAATCTAGATAGCTCATAATTGCTAAGTCAATCTTGGAGCCCTTCAAGTCAGAAACTGACTAATCAACTGGTCAGGTAAAGGTAAGATCGGTGGGGATCCCCCTGTTGCTTTTCTTAGATACCAATTAAAATTAGCCAGGTCAGTCAACGGAACTAATTAAAAACTATCTTTCTTCAGGGCTACATCATCCTTGAACCTTTTTCCTAGATATCAGTTAATCAGCCAATCCTGACCCGGTCCAACTCTCCAGGTGCCTTGTCCTATTGAGCTCAAGTTCCTTAGTAGCTGGCATCTAATAAATTTTAATTAATAGGCTTATATCAATGCAAGATGCAGGGTGATAGTTTGTAGGCTAAAAAGGGGTTATCAACTCCCCACCTTAGGTTACTTATAGGGTAATGCCCTTAAGATATTTTATGAAAATATGCTATACAAAAAAGAAAGATATCCCAAACAAGTAAAAATCTTTTAGGTTTTAATTAGTTACTCTATTTTAGTTAATTATTATGTAGTGTGTTTGTTTTCTTTCTAGGTTATTTTAATTTAAGTAAAAAGAATAGAAAGCATGTTTTAATTTTTGGTTAGTTAGATATGAGAGGAAGAAAACTAAATTAGGTTAAACAAATAAGGTAACTAGATATTCTAAACTAAAGTTGAAATCAAATCTAGTATTTAAGGTAGTTATTTAAAAGGCTTATTAATTTTTTATTTTTTAGGTTTATTTAAACAGGAAGGAATTTAAAAAGAATTTTTTTTAGGTTAGTTTGAAAAGAAAGAAACTAACTAAAATCAAATAAAATTATATTTTTTTCTAGTATTTAAGGTAGTTATTTAAAAGGTTTACTAATTTTTTCTTTTTTAGGTTTATTTAAACATGAAAAAATTTAAAAGAAATTTTTTTAAGGTTAGTTTGAAAAGAAAGAAACTAACTAAAATCAAATAAAAATATATATTTTTCTTTTTTTGTTATGTTGAAAAGGAGGAAGCTAATTAAAAAAGTAAATAAAAAAAGAATAAATCTGGGGTTAGGGTTGATCTCACCAAAATCATAAAAATTTCCTTCTCTTTTTTTTCCATTTTAATTTTTTTTATTTTTTTTGCATAAAAAAATAAGAAAAAAATAGTACACTTGAATTTACAAGAAATTAAAGAAATGAAAAATGTTAGCGTTCATGCCTTTCTCGACAATGGTGTCAAAAACTTGATAGACCGTGATATTATCGTTAAAACACCATGGTTATCAGTTTAATAACCGATTTCTAAATTAACTTAGGAATACGTAGAAAAGAGTGAGTCAGGTCGAATCCACGGAGAAGGCAGTGCATAAAAGAAATTAAAATCTTTGATTTTAATAAGACATGGAAAGAATGATTTGAAGTCAAAAAGAATAGATGTTCGAAATGCAACAAAGAAGTAAAACTTGGTACGTTCGATTCGTTGTCAGATCTTAGCATCTACTTGCAAGAAGAATAAATTATAGAAACTTAAATTGCATAAAACAAATCTAATTACAAGGAATTGAAAATAATAACTAAATAAACTAAAAAAATAGCAACAAAGACTGAAAGTAGATCGGCGCAGCCTCGTCGGGAAGATGGTCGAGAACTCCTTTCTTCCTTCATACTCCTTGGAGCGAACTGGCTTTCTCTGCTTCTTCCTTCTTGGATCTTGATATGCAGATTGGCGTAGGCAAAAAGATGACGTAGATGGCACAGCTTTTTCTCTAAGAAACCTCACTCTTAGAGGCCAACTTGCAACCTAAAGCTGGACCTCCTACCTTAAACCGTATTCTTCTCTCCAAGATGATTTCTTCTTAGCACAGGGGTTCTTTAAATAAATCTTGGCTAGGGCTTCCTCCTAGTCAAATTTGAGCTCAATCGAGCTCCAAATTGGCTGAAATTACAAGAAGAAGTCTGGGCCATCGATTTGCTGCATGATGGATCGATGATGGCACTCCTTCCTTCTTTGGCAGTAGAGTACAATCCAGACTCTTGGATCTCCGAATCCCTGAGTTCGTGGGACTCGGGCTCTTATCCTAATTGGGCTCTACCTTTCCCATGGGCGGTGATGGGCAGCGGTGAGCGGTAGCACATGGGTGAACTGCGGTCGAGGAGAACAACAGCAACGAGCAGAGTAGCCAGTGGGGAGTAGCAACGTGCTACAGTAGAGGAGAGGGGCAGCCTAGGCCGATCATGGTGGATGGAATGGCCGTTGGGCGGTGGCAGCATGGGGTGGAGGAGATGGTCGGTGGCTTGGTGGACTGAGGAAGTGGTGGAGGGAGATGGGAAGAGCACTATCATGCGGGCGGTGGCCGATGGCATGGGATAGAGGGCGGCTTGACAGGGGAACAGATGGTGCCGGCCGGTGACCATGGTGGATTGGGCATGGGTAGAGGCAACTTGGGGAGGAGCTAGCGATGACTCTGGGTGGTGGCTTGGAGACGGTGGTGGGACGGCAGCAATGGTGGGGGATTGGAAATTGACGGTGATGAGGAGGCTATGGCATGGTGGCTGGCTTCAACGAAGGCTTCCCAGTGATCTTTCTGTTGAGGGACGACTCCTGACGGCGAGAGGGAGGTCTCCGATAGCTTCCGGTGGTCAGGCGACATGAAACGACGATGGCGATCCATGAATAAGGCTTGTGGACCGGCAGCAATGGCTGCCGGTGGACCATTCAGGCATCCATGAGCCAAGCAACAGGTCCATGATGGACCAACTACTTTAATATTCATGCACTTTCTTTCAAAATTTGATTCATACTTATTTGAACTCTGATTGAGTGTTGCTTGTGCTGTTGGACCTCAAAAATTAAGCTCTTCATAATAACGATATTCTTTCCTATAAATAATATATAAAAATATTAATTTGATATAAATAAAAGTAGTTTAATTTTAAATGAGTACTTTTATATGTATATATAATGTAATTATTAAATGTTAAGGGCTAACCACTTGGACCCTTAGCTAAATGATGAGGGCTAACCACCAGGACCCTCATCCGATGTTGAATGTCAAGGGCTAACCACTAGAATCCTCGGAATAATGGTGAGGGCTAACCATTAGAACCCTTGCTCGATGTTGAACATCGAGAGCTAATCATGAGGACCCTCGCCCAATGTTCAAAAAGATAAATGTTAGCTTCGGCCCTTGATTTTGATGAATAACAAAATATTGAGTATATGTTTTTTACTAATGTTTCAATTGGAGTTATGAATTCTAGGTTACAGGTACATCAAATTTTTTATACAAAAGCATCAAAGTCATTTATATTAATGAAAGATAAATTTCAAAGTTTAAGAAGTCTTCTCTTCTTAGAAAGCTAAGAAACTGGTAAATTTGGTCATTATAAAGAAGAAACTGGAAGTTTATTAGATAATTTTTAGAGTTTTGGAGCTTGGCACACTATTGAGAATTGGCATAGATCAAGTATCGACCTTAGTGTTGACTCAAGGTCGACTCATGAAGCCAAGTGTCGACACTTCTGAAGACTGGCACGTAGAAATTCTACCAGCATGCCAAGTATCGACCCAAGTGTCGACTTATAGGTTAACACAAGGCCTAAGAATAGAAATGGAAAGAACATTACTTTTTGGACACCAGTGAAGTGTTGACCCAAGCGTCAACTCACAGGTCGACTCATAGATTGACTCATGACCCGAGATAAAAAAGCTACATAATAGTATAATTCCTAGATTTTTTTGTCAAGTGCTGACTCAAGTGTCAACTCACAAGTTCAAGTGTCGACTCATAGGTCAACTCATAGCCTAAGACCAGAGATAAAGCAGAACCATGAATTTCAAGAATTATACCTGGTGTCGATCCAAGTGTCGACCTAAGTGGCGACTCACAGGTTCTAACAACAATAATGGCTATATTTTTAGAAGTTCATAATTGATTCAAACGATCCATAACAGCTAGTTTCTCTTCTCCAATGGTCACAAATGGCTTTTTAAAAGCTTTTGATATATTTATCTCTCATCAAACTCATTGAATACACATGAGGCACAAGTGATAATTTCTATCATCCTAGAAAGCTATTAAAAAGACAAGAGAGAGCTAAAAAGAAGATTCCAAGTGAAAAAGTCTTCATTCTAGCTATTGAGCCTTCAAATTAATATCCAAAAGTATTTATTGAAAGATTTTAAGAAGAAGAAGACAGCTCAAGCATTCAAGAAGAGCTTCATCGATATTATTTTTGCTCTTTTGAGAGCTTTTTCTTGTGCTCAAATCTGCACCTTTTGTCTTATTGGTTGTAACTAGTTTCAAGGCTATTAAAACTAGGGGTTAAGCCCTTCCAAGTTATGAATTGGGATACAAGCCTAGGGTTGGCTTGAGGAAAAGGTTGTTGGTGAGCCTAAGTGTGAAAACCAACCGTGGGTTTGACTTGTGAACTCGTGAAAATAAGTTGGCTATAATCTTTGGCAGATTATAGTGAAATTCTCAAGAGATAGCTTGGAAAGTGGATGTAGGTGCTTGGAGTGCACCAAACCATTATAAACTTCTTGTGTTTGTGTGTATGGTTTGCTCTCTTATTTTTTTCTCTAGCATTGCTTTTTATTTTTTAAAGTATTGCATTTAGTGCACATTCTACACATTCATATTGTTACACAAACACATTAGTTCAGCACATGCTTTATTTAAATTATTTAAAAACCTAATTCATCCCCTTCTTGGATTGCTATGCTGGGCAACAAGTGGTATCAGAGCTTGGTACTCAGCATATAGGTCAATGATCTTGAGTCAAAGATCTAATGGCAGCCCAAATTGGTATTGGTATTGTTGAGGGTCAAGCCTCAAACCGTTCCCCACTTTTTAATGGCACAAACTACACCTACCGGAAGACACGTATGCGCATCTATATTCAAGCCATATATTATAATATTTGGAAGACCATAGTTAAAGGTCCTCATCAGCCCATTGTTTCGGTTAATGGTATTCTCACTCCCAAATTAGAAGATGATTGGGATGATAATGACATTAAGCAAGCTGAGCTTAATGCAAAGGCTATGAATTTGTTATTTTATGTATTAGACCCTAGTGAATTTAATAGGATATCTAATTATTTCTCTGTCAAGAAAATTTGGAACACACTTGAAGTTACTCATAAGGGTACACATCAAGTGAAGAATACCAAAGTTAACATGCTCAGCCATACTTATAAAATGTTTAGGATGGAATCAAATGAATCTATTAGTGAAATGTACACTAGGTTTACTAGCATTGTTAATAGTATGAGGAGTTTGGAAAAAGTTTTATTTAATGTTGAACTTGTCAACAAAATCCTCAGGTCTCTTCCATCATCATGGGAACCAAAAGCCACAGTTATTGAAGAAGCCAAGGACATCAACACTCTTCCTCTTGAGCAGCTCTTGGGATCACTTGACATATGAGTTGTCCCTAAAGCAGAAAGTGGTGGATAATGACAAGAAAAAGAAGACTATTACATTCAAGTCCACAAACAAGGAAGATTCTAGTGATGATTCCAATGAGGAAGATGAAGCAGCTCTTATCTCAAGAAAGTTTAAGAGATTCATGAGAAAGAAAAAGTATAACTACAAGAAAAAGCCACAAAAGGGAGAGCCTAGTAAGGAGAAGGAAAATGAGAAGGAAATGGAGCAACCAATCTATTTTGAGTGTAAAAAGCCCGGTCATTATAAAATGAATTGCCCCACTCTTAAAAAGGCCAAAAAGAAATTCAAAAAGAAAGCGATGATGGCGACATGGAGTGAGAGTGAAGATTCAAGCTCCGATAAAGAGCAGCAAGAGGTGGCCAATATTTGCTTTATGACAAATGAAGAAGAGGTAAGGTTTGAACCCGAAAGTGATTTTACCTTTGAAGAATTACATGATGTCTTTGATAAACTTGTTGTAGAGTATCAAAACTTAAAATGAAAAGCAAAGAATTGAAAAAGAAAAACTTGGAGCTGTCTAAAACAAATGATAAGTCTTTGAAAGACAATGATAGCCTACTTTAAGAAACAAAGAATTGAATGATCAAATTACTTCTTTGAAAAATGAAAAGGAAGATCTTTTGAAAGAAAAACAAGTTTTGAAAAAGGATAGAGTTTTTGTAACAAATAAGAAACTTATCAAACAAAACAAAGAATTTTTCCAAGAAAATAAGAACTACAAAGAAGAGCTTAAAAAAGTGAAACCTTTTATTATAAAGTTTACCTATAGTTCGGAAAAATTTAACATGCTTTTAAATAGCCAAAGAACAGTTTTTAATAAAGAAGACCTAGGTTTTAAACCTAAAAAACAACAGAAGTATTTCAAAAATTTTTTTGTTCCTGCATCTTCTAGCATTACATGTTATTCTTATGATAAGCTAGGGCATAAATCTTGCATGTGTGATAGAAGAAAGCTAAATAGTGTTAGAAAAGTTTGGATTTCAAAAGGAACCACATCACTAACCCTAAAGGACCCAAGATGACTTGGATACCTAAAGTCTCCACTTGATCTGATTTTGTAGGTGTGTCTTGCAACCAAGAAGAAAAGAAGATTGTGGTACCTTGATAGCAGTTGCTCAAGATACATGACTGGAGATGTAAAGCAATTATATCTCTTGAGGCTTTAAATGGTGGAAGTGTGATATTTGGTAATAATGAAAATGATAAAATTATTGGTATCGGTAAAGTCCATATCACCCCCTCTACTTATATTAATAATATTCTATTTGTTGATGATTTAAAATATAATTTGCTTAGCATAAGCCAATTTTGTGATAAAGGTTTCAAAGTGATTTTTGAATCTAAAGGTTTCAAAGTGATTTTTGAATCTTTTATGTGCATTGTGTCTAGTCTTGATTATAATGGCATTAAGTTTATTAGTCATAGGCATGGAAATATTTACTTGGTTGATCTTGATGATCTACCAATGTAAAATGATCAATGCCTAGTGGTAATGAAAGCCAAGATCAATGAAACTAGTTGACTTTGGCATCATAGACTAGGGCATGTAAGTATGCATCTGCTTTTCAAATTGAATAAAAAGAATCTTATAAAAGATTTGCCAAAACTTACTTTTGAAAAGGATAAAATTTGTAGTGCATGTCAACTTGGAAAATAAACAAAATCATCTTTCAAATCAAAAGGAGTAGTCTCTATATCTAGACCCTTAGAACTACTTCATATGGACCTCTTTGAACCTACTAGAACAGCTAGTTTGGGAGGCAAGAAGTATGGTCTAGTAATTATAGATGATTTCTCACGTTTTACATGGATAATGTTTTTAGCTCATAAAGATGAAACATTTTCTGCATTCATCAAGTTTCATAAGAAAGTTTCAAATAAAAAAAATATTTTAATTGTCTCTTCACATAGTGATCATGGAACCGAGTTTGAAAATCATGATTTTGAAATATTTTGCAATGAAAATAAAATTTATCACAATCTTTCTACATTTAGGACACCTCAACAAAATAGGATGGTAGAAAGAAAAAATAGGACACTAGAAGAAATGGCATGCGCTATGCTTTGTGAAAATGATTTACCTAGATATTTTTGGACGGAAGCCATAAATACTGCTTGTTATATTTTAAATCATATTTTGATATGATCATCTTGAAGAAAATGCTTTATGAACTTTGAAAAGATAGAAAACCAACCATCAAGTATTTTTGTGTATTTGGATGCTGCTGTTTCATTCTAAACAATGGCAAAGACAATTTAAGTAAATTTGATACTAAGTCAGATGAGGATATCTTAGGGTACTCTACTTCTAGCAAGGCATACAGGATCTTCAACAGAAGAACACTTCTTGTTGAAGAATCCATTCATGTTATTTTTATAAAACTAATGAAAAATCTTCTAGAAAATAAGATAATTTTGATGATGAAATGGGTATTCAAAGGATTGAAAAACTAACAATCAATGATGGACCTTCCAAGGAGCAAGAAAGTGATCGAAACCATGAATAAGAACAAATGCAAGAAGTTGGAGCTTCATCAACACCCAAACCTTTACCTAGAGAATGGAGGTATGCTCATGGACACCCTAAAGAACTTATAAATGGTGATCCATAAAAAGGGATAAGTACTTGTTTCTCACTAAGAAATGTATATAATTATTTAGCATTTGTATCACGAATTGAACCTAAATCAATTGAAGAAGCTGAAAAAGATCCTAATTGGATAAATGCCATGCAAGAAGAATTAATTCAATTCAAAAGAAACAAAAATTGGACTTTAGTTGAAAGGCCTTCTAATGTTTCAATAATTAGAACCAAATAGATTTTTAGAAATAAACTTAATGAAAATGGAGTAGTAACTAGAAATAAAGCTAGATTGGTAGCAAAATGTTATAATCAAGAAGAGGAAATTTATTTTGATGAAACTTTTATTCCGGTTGCTAGATTAGAAGCGATTAGGTCATTACTTGCTTTTGCTTGCTTTGTGGATTTTAAATTATTTCAAATGGATGTAAAAAGTATATTTTTAAATGATTTTATTGAAGAAGAAGTATATGTTGAATAGCCCCTGGTTTTGAAAATTATGTATATCCTAATCATGTTTTTAAACTTTACAAGGCTTTATATGATTTAAAACAAGCTCAAAGAGCTTTGTATGATAGGTTAAGTAAATTTTTACTTGAAAATAGCTTTTCTAGAGGCAATGTAGATACTACACTATTTTTGAAAAAGAAAAATGATGATCTCTTAGTAGTATAAGTTTATGTTGATGATATCATTTTTGGTACTACTAATGAAACACATTGTCAAGATTTTACCAAGCTTATGTGGGAGAGTTCGAGATGAGTTTGATGGGAGAACTAAACTTCTTTCTCGGACTCCAAATCAAGCAAACTAGAGAAGGGATCTTCATCAACTAAGCCAAATACACAAAAGAAATCTTAAAGAAGTTTGGGATGAAGACAACCAAGCAATTAAGTACACCTATGAGACCTTCTTGCAAACTTGACAAAGATGAATCTAATAAAAATGTTGATCAAAAATTATATAGGGATATCATTAGTTCATTATTGTACTTAACTACAAGTAGGCCAGATATTATGTTTAGCATATGTATGTGTGCTAAATATCAGTCTGCTCCTAAAGAATCTCATTTATTAGCTGTTAAATACATACTTAGATATTTATCTGGCATAATAGATATTGGACTATGGTATTCTAGAAATTCATCAATAGAATTAATTGCTTATTCTAATATTGACTTTGCTTGTTGTAAACTAGATAGGAAAAATACTAGTGGAACTTGTCAATTTCTTGGAGTTAATTTGATTTCATAGTTTAGCAAGAAATAAAATTCAGTTGCTCTATCTATAGAATATATAGCAGTTGGAAGTACAAATCTCATGGATCAAATAATAACTCGAAGACTTTGGTATTACGTTAAATAAAACTCCCATAAGATGTGATAATACGAGTGCAATCAATTTGACTAAAAATCCAGTTCAACACTCAAGAAGCAAATACATTGAAATAAGACATCATTTCATAGGAGACCATGTGCAAAATGATGATATAATACTTGATTTTATGTGTACTGATAGACAATTAGTAGACATTTTTATTAAGCCCCTTAGCGAACATAGGTTCTACATGATTAGAAGAGAATTAGGCATCATTGACCATTTTGATTGATACTCTTTCAAATACTTCTTTGAAATATTTCAAAAGTTCCAAATCCTCTTAAATATTACTTGGCATAATCCCTAGACACCCCCTTGAATTTCTCCAATTTGTTGAAATTTTTCTGATTTTTTTTCAAATTTTTTGGCCAAGTGTCGACACTTGAGATTTGCCAAAGTGTCGACTCACCGAAGTGTTGACACTTGAGCAAATCGCAAGTGTCGACTCACAATTGATTGACCTGTTTATCTAGGGCATTACTAGGCGACCTTTCCCATTTCTTTTCAATCTTCTCTCACCCTAGTGGTCCCCAAACATCTCCCGTCATCCTTCAATAGTGTTTCCCAACCTTATCCTTCCATTTTTGGAAAAATCCCCCTTCTCTCCATCAATCCCTATCGTTCCTTGCGGTTTTGGTGGCCATGGGTCCAAGAAAACAAGTGGCTTTTCATAAGAAAAGGTCCCATTTCGAGCATGGAGAAGCTAGCATAGGGAAAAGGAGATCAAAGGCTCGACAAGATCCAGCTGGGTAGCAAGATGAGCCCGAGGCTCATGCGGATGTGAGAGTACCCCCTTCGTAGCCTTCTCCGGTAGCCGAAAGGGTGATAGGGAAGGTTATTGCCTATGGCAGGAGGATTGATCTGCCATTTCTGGACTTCGAGGGATTTGTGATTGGAGATTTGCTGAGAGCTGTGAGAATGGTTCCCTTCTGCACCATGCAAAAGCGATACTACTCGATTTGATGAGAGAGTTTTATGATAGTATGGTCATTGATGGGATCACTTGGACTGCTCAGGTCAGAGGTGTACAGATCCCAGTTACTCCAGAGACACTCAGTCGAGTATGGGAGATCCCTCAGCATGGACTGGCAACTAGCTGTGTCGTAGACAGAGAGCCGCTTTCAGATGTATTTTGGAGTGGGATGACATTAAAGGGATATCCATTATTTCTGCCAGTCAGTTGTCGATGGAGATGTGATTGCTGCATCATATCATTGCTTGCATCCTTGTTTCGAAGACATGCCATTTCGACTTTATTACCGAGCGGGTGTTAGTCTTGATGGTGACTCTGACCCAGAGGATAGCCATCAACCTTCCGGTGCTGATGGTACATCAGATGGGTGAGGCAGCCACCCAGAGGAGGTTATGTTTACCATATGGGATGGGACTGACCCGTATCTTCCATGCTTATGGGATACCCTTGGAGGGCGAGGCCTCCAAAGAGATTTTGCACACTGACACCTATGGGGAGAAGTCACTTCATCGGATGGGTTTCAGGAAGGTGGGAGGTAGATGGACGAGGAGAGAGTCAGGCCAGGAGCCTGATGAGAAGGATGAGATTAGGGCAGCAGAGGCTGGACCTTCTGCACCTGCTCCTCAGATGACTCCCTCCATACGTGCACCTATTACCAGATCAGAGTCTGAGCCAGCCACATCCCCTTCTTCTCGAGCTCCTCGATGTACTTCAGAGATAGACTCTAGATTAGAGGAGAGACTGATAGAGCGGATTACTGTGGTCCAAGAGGATATGTTGAGTGTATCTGTTAGGACCAACAAATCCAGATTGAGCTACAGAGTCTGAGAGCACATACTAATGAGCAGCTCACTTCGATCAAACAAAGTATGGAGGCATGTTTCCGAGATGCATGATCTTTTGAGATCCATGCTGCCACCTCCAGCTTCAGCAGGACCTTCTATTCCACCTCCACCTCCTTCCCCAGCTGATGATGATGCAAAGGATACTGAGCATGATGATGATGATAGTGATGTTGGTGATGATAACCCAGCATATGGCGACGATGCACTACATGATGAGTCTGCACCAGATGTCCCTCCATTCACCGAGCATTAGCCTCCAATTGATAGAGCTCCTTCTACTGATCAGGGTGTCACAGATTCTCCATTCCTCACTCCAGCTGATACCCTTGGGACTCGTGCCATCAGGACTTCTAGGATCTTAGATCGCTCTGGCCCATCCCTTAGGACCAGAAGCATGACCCATAAGATCCCTAGACCATCTGTATCTAGGATCATGGCACCTGTTATACTAGATTTTTCATTTAATGAGGAGTAGCCTCGCAGATGTTTTGCTTATTTTATGATTCATGTACTTTTTATAGTATATTTCAGTTTATGTATGCTATTTTTGTTGGTATCAGACATCATTTGCTGTACTGAAATTTGTCTATCTATGACAATTATGTTTCCTTTTATTACTCTTCTCTTTATCTCATTAACCTTTGTTTGACAAAAGCACTAATTAAGGGAAAGAAAATCCTTTAATTTTTAATGATGACAAAAAGGGGGAGTAAGATAGATTATATAAGCAAAAATTTAAAATTTTCAAGAATTCACTTTCTACTTAAGAAAGGGGGAGAAAATCTCACCTTGTTTGACTCATGAACTTTGAAATATTGCTGTATGATCTAAAGAGCTAATACATCTTCATCTAAATACCTTTATAAACTTAGATTTACTAACTTTGTTTGATGAACTTATTCAATTTACAATGCCCTTAAAGATATGCTTACTTGAAAGCTAAATACTATAGCTAAATTTGAACTCAAATGCTTATATACTCAAAATTTTGTCATCTTCAAAAAGGGAGAGATTGTTAGTGATAAAGGATGATCCTAGGACTGCCATGATTGTAGAAAAATAGAAACTAAATTTTTTATATTTTTTTAGAATTTTAATTTACAAGCTAATGACCCGAAATCAAGTAAAGATGAGCAGGAAACTAGTAATGAAAAGAAACATCTTACCCGCAAAGAACTCATGCAAAATAATAAAAGAAAGGATCTCGAAGATTGAGAAATCCCCGATTAGGATAGCATACCTTTAATAAATCAAAAGTTAGGAGGGGAAAGGATTTTACCAAGCACCGATTTGAAAATCTGCTCGAAGCTGGGGTCACATAGCATCAGGATTGTCACTTGGAAGACAAGCCTTCAGTTCCTTGATTTAGGTAGCTATCTGGGATCTATCCTTGAGGCAAAGAGGGCGTCCTCCTTGGAGGTGAATACCTCGGGGATCCTGCAACCGTCAGAGGTTAGCAAGAGAACAAATAAGAAATCAAAAAGAAGAACTAGGATTTGGGAAAAGAGGAATCGGGGTTTCTGTTGCTGGCAACTGGAGGTGGAAGAAGACTCAGGCTGAAGAACGGTTAGGGCTCTCTTCTTTGGGATGGATTAGGGTTTGAATGTTGATGCTTTGGTCGGTTAAGGCTTGGAAGAACTAGGGCACGCTTAATAGCACTCACACACCTCTGTCACAAGAACACAATTGAACACAATTGAACTACATTTCAGCAGGGTTTCATTCATGAAAAGAGTTACTTACAAGAGGGGGATGGGTGGGGTATTTATAAAATTTTTCCATGTCCTCTCCTTGTTAGGATAGAATTACAAACTAGAGTGGGAGAAGGATTACAAAGGGGTTTAGAATTAGGAGTATACACTTTGAATGAAATTAAAACTTGTTCTCCTTATTCTAATTGGATTTCTCTCCTCATTTGACTTGGTCAAAGAGCTTTCTTTGGGCTTGGATGCCAAGATCGCTTGGGCTTGGACTTTAGGGTAGCAAGGGGCATCCTCCGTTGGGCTTGGGCGGCCTCCAAAGGGCTTGGGCGCATGGGCCTCCAGGTGGGCTTGAAACCTTGGGCTGGGGTGCCTAGAATATTTACTGGGTATCTTGGTTTTTGAAATCTTCATATGGGCTTGGAAAAAATCCTGGGACGCCTCCTCTTACTAGACTTTTGGGCTTGAGAGACTCTTGGACAGGGGCGCCTGGTATATTCCTGAAATTATGGGGCTCTCTGGTCCTATGAATATTCTCTGGGCATCTGAAAGGAATCTTGGCATATGGGGCAACAAAACATCTGGGGCGGCAAGCAAAGGCCCATTATGGCTGATGTGAGGGCCTCTAACTCCTAGATGAAGCCTGGTAGAATTCCAAAACAGGGTATCCTCTTCTTTTGTATAAAATTGAACCGGTACTAGACTAATACAAATGTATAGGACTCAATGGGACTCAACTGAACTGGACTAAGGTTGAGACAAACCAACTTGGACATTTTGCCATAACTTATTACAAGACTCAATCTTATTTGATTACAAAATTTGACACATAGGCAAGGGCTCAAAACCCTAATTAGTAAACCAGATAGGGCCAGTAATTTGTGTCGGATCCTGGTGCCCCTACCAGTTAGCTTTGGCCCTTGATTTTGATGAATAACAAAATATCTAGTATATGTTTTATACTAATATTTCAATTGGAGTTGTGCATTCTAGGTTACGGGTATACTAAATTCTTTACACAAAAGCATCAAAGTCATTTATATTAATGCAAGATGAATTTCAAAGTTTAAGAAGTCTTCTCTCCTTGGAAAGCTAAGAAATTGATAAATTTGGTCATTATGAAGAAGAAACCGGAAGTTTATGGATAATTTTTAGAGTTTCGGAGCTTGGCACTTAATTTAGAAATTGGCATAAATTAAGTATCGACCTTAGTGTCGATTCAAGTGTCGACTCATGAAGCTAAGTATCTACACTTCTGAAGACTGGCATGCATAAATTCTACCGGCATGCCAAGTGTCAACCCAAGTGTGGACTTACAGGTCGACTCAAGGCCTAAGAACAAAAATGGACAGAATATTATTTTTTTGGACTCTAATGAAGTGTTGACCCAAGTGTTGACCCAAGTATCGACTCACAGGTCGACTCACAAATCGACTCATGGCTTGAGACAAGAAAGCTACATAATAGTGTCATTCTTGGATTTTTTTGTCAAGTGCTGATTCAAGTGTCGACTCACAAGTTCAAGTATCGACTCACAAGTTCAAGTATCGACTCACAGGTCAACTCATAGCTTGAGACCAGAGATGAAGCAGAACCATGGATTTCAAGAATTATACCTGATGTCGATCTAGTGTTGATTCGCAAGTCGACTCACAGGTCCTGACAACAGTAACGGCTATATTTTCAGAAGTTTAGAATTGATTCAAACGGTCTATAATGACTAGTTTCTCTTCTCCAACAATCACAAATAACTTTTTAAAAGTTTTTAATGTATTTATCTTTTATCAAACTCATTGAATACATAAGAGATACAAGAGATAATTTTATCATCCTAGAAAGCTATTGAAAAGATAAGAGAGAGCTAAAAAATAGATTCCAAGTGAAAAAGCCTTCATTCTAGCTGTTGAGCTTTCAAATCAATATCCAAAAGTATTCATTGAAAGATTCCAAGAAGAAGAAGATAATCCAAGCATTCAAGAAGAGCTTCATCGATATTATTTTTGCTCTTTTGAGAGCTTTTTCTTGTGCTTAAATCTATATCTTTTATCTTACTGGTTGTAACTAGTTTCAAGGTTATTGAAACAAGGGATTAGGCCCTTTCAAGCCATGAATTGGGATACAAGCCTAGGGTTGGCTTGAGGAAAAGGTTGTTGATGAGCCTAAGTGTGAAAACCAACAGTGGGTTTGACTTGTGAGCCCGTGAAAATAAATTGGCTATAATCTTTGATAGATTATAGTGAAATTCTCAAGAGATAGCTTGGGGAGTGGATGTAGGTGCTTGGAGTGCACAAAACCACTATAAACTTCTTGTGTTTGTATGTATGGTTTGCTCTTTTATTTTTTTCTCTAGCATTGCTCTTTATTCTTTAAAGCATTGCATTTAGTGCATATTCTACACATTCACATTGTTACACTAACACATTAGTTTAATACTTACTTTGTTTAAATTTTTTAAAAATCTAATTCACCCCCCTCTTGTGTTGCTATGCTGGGCAACAATTAAGGCTAATAATAAGACCTTCGATTGATAATGTTCAGCAAAGTGAGGCAGGCTATGAACCCTTGGTCGAGCAAGGTGAACCAATGGTAAAGGTGCCAAGTTAGTCCTAACCACTACTCTTGCGAAGGTGCAGCCTATGCAGCACTACTAACAACCTTATAGGCCCAAGCCACTCCAAACTATGGGAGTCAAAGAAAGAATGCACGGCTATGCAAGGCAACTATAACATCATATATTAAAGAAAAAAGGCTCTTTCATTAATATCTTCAAAAAGCAGGCTCAAAGGTCCAGTATGAAAGACATGACCCACCCTAGAGTGGATCGAAACTGTACACAAGGAAAGAACAAAAAAAGCCTAACAAATCTTTAAATAGTCGATGCAAGGGGGTTGACGACAACTTCAGCCTCAGGGGCAGGATCGTCCTCCTTGGCCTCTGACTCCTTGTCAAGGAATTTCAAGTCCAGATTCAGGAAGCGGATAGCCACTTTGGTTTGAACCTCGCTCTTCTCAACGAGGCAGGTCTTGGTGGAGTACTCAATCTTCTTGTTTAGACATTCTTTAAAGGATTTGTAGGCCTCTACACCTTGCTGGACTACCATTGCCACCCGAGCCTCAATGTCAGTAATTTGCGGCATGCCTCCGCAAGCATGTCATCCAACTCCTTCCTCTTTCCCTCCACCTCCTACTTCTTCTTCCTCTTCGAAGAGAGTTTTTCTTCAAGCCCATTAACCATTTGTTTTAGGCAGTCAACCTCGGCCTCAATGGAGGACTTGGCTGATTTGGCTTTGAGGAGTTGGGCTTGCATCTCCTCCACCTTCATGTCAGTAGCTGCAATGTAGACCTACAACTCAAAATAGTTGTTTAAATAGTGGGCCAACTATGAAAGAGAAGGAGTGGTCAGGTAACCGAAGAGGGTCAAGATAGCATTTAAGAGAGAAGAAGATAGCATACCTAAAAGAAAGACCAAATGATCCCTTTTTGATGAGTGGGGGCCCCCTCCCTTGATGATCTTGTTGGCATTGGCCGGAAAAATGATTCTCTTGAACAATTCCTGGGCGACTTGCTAATCATTAAATATGGAGTCCCCATGCAAGCATCCCTCAACACCCTTGGCCTGGGGGGTAGATGAGGATGCCCCAGTCTTAAGGGCTAGTGTCGGTTGGTGCAACACTGGCACAATAGCCAATGGCAAGTCCAAGGGTATGGCCAAGGCCACTCCCTCGGCCCCAAAGGTGGACATGATTGAAGGATGTGAGTGGGAGCCTAAGCAAATCTTCTTTGGCCTATCCAAAGCACCCTCGGCCATGTTGGTCTTCACCGCCACCCTCTTCAACTTTATTTTCGAGGGATCCATGATTGCAGGAAAACAAGAAAATGGTTAGGAAGATGAAGATAACCTGGAGGAAGAAGAAAAATGAATAGTTAAGACCCGTCTCCCACCTTTCGGCTGTGCCTAGCTAATGCCCACCTAAAAAGGGTTATATCAAACATGAGGACTTTTAGCCCAGGAACTTTGAAGCAAAAAAGGGTCATGTACTCTACGTTCTCCTCCTCGTCCATGATTGGAGCCTAGGTCAACCAACATGGTGGGATGCCCCATGACTCAAACCCCCATTCTTTTATGGATGAGTATTTTATAAAAAAGAAGTGCTCCTTCCAGTGATGCACTGAAGGAGCGCCTTGAATTAGAGGGTGACATCCCTACCTCTTCCAAGGACAAACGTATCACCATCCAAAGAGGCGAGGATGTTTTCTAATAAAAAATGCCCTAAAAAGTGACATGGTCGGCTAAGTGCTAAACAAGAAACAGACCACCATGAAACTGCAAATGTACTACCATGAATTTGATATAACTATACATGGAGGCATTCTCAAACAGACCACCATGAAACCATAAATTTAGTACCATGAATTCGGTATAACTACACATAGAGGCATTCTCAAAACTTGGAAAAGTTCAATAAAAATTTGAAGAATGGAAGCCTCAACTTGGCCTAGAAATATATTTTTATATAGAGTGATTCCTCCCGAGGAAGCATTGCACACTCAATCACTTGAAAGCGGGACTTCTAACTCGAACTCGAGTGGGATCTAGTGCCGATACCGAAGCAGGTCTAGATCTACTTTACTGAGTTCGGTTTAGAAGTTCTCGGGAGGAAACTCATTCAATTCAGAATTCTCATACCTGGAGAAGCTCCCAGAGCCTTAGCCAAAACCTAAGCTCTGTTTGACTCCCGCTCTGAGAACCACAAACCGATCAAGTCAAAAGAATTAGCCATCTTAAAAAAATAGAAAAAAATCAACAAAAATCAAGAAAAATTGACTCAAAAATTGGTGACAAGATGAACGCAACATACTCAGAATGTAGAGAAGGTGGGAAAGAAGAAAGAAAGAAAAACCTATGCCCCAAATAAAAGAAACAAGGTAATGGAAGGGGAATGCTTGGGAGGCAATGGTGAAGAACTAGTCTAGACAGCAGAGATGGGAGAGATCACCAGAATGGCTGGCCGGTAGTGCTACCTTATTCTCCACTACAAACCCTCAGGGAGGAGGAAGGGAGAGAAGACAGAAAAAAGAAAGGCTAAGGTAGCAGGTGAAACCCAGACCTCAGTTATTTATAAAGCCTATCAATAGTCAAGGTCCGCTAGCTAGGGAGTTACCACTATCAGATGTTCACCTCTTGGCAGACTGAGAGTGACCAAATCCCTCCCTCTTAGATCCTGGGGATTGGGGTGGCTGGTGCTTGAAAGCAAAAGAGGTCGATGATTAATCTCCTATAAATGCAGATGATTCGTATTGCCTCGAGCTCAGTCCCATTTTTGGCCTCCACATCGTATTTAAGGTTGACATCTTGTTCTCCGCAAAACCTATGACAAGACATCATCTCAAGTATTGATCCTTGCCATTTAGTGACACCTTCGTTCCTTTATGCTTCGAAGGATGCATCCCTCAGTTGCTCCAGCAAGAGGCCAAAGGATCCTTTAGCAAGGGTCACATCTTACTTAAAACACTACTGGAACATTCGAGGTTGATTCATTAGACTTGAAAAACTTAAATAGACCAAGGTCTACAAGGCCAACAATTGACATCATTGGATCATACATAGATAATTTATGAAAATTAAGAATTTTATTTATTTTCTAGTTGGTTGATTACAAGGACTAAAACAAGAGGAAAAAGAAGAAGACAAAGAGAAGAAAGAGAAAATGTCACTATGCTTGGCCTCGATCGGAATGCAGGATGGCTAGGGCATGAGAAATTATTAGAATGGGAATCTGAAGCAAGCTTGCCTTGACTGATGGAAGAATCTATTTTGCCAAGGCCTTTCATTCTTTTAATCATATTTCGTTGGCCTTCCTCTCGGCCTGTTGGAGTTGAAGATCAATCGAACCTAGCTGTGCTTTGATCACCGAGAATTTGCTTCATAGCTTCTTGGTCTCTTGTCCATACATGTCGATAGTGTTTTTCAAGCTTTGAATGGTCTTCTCGATGATCTTAAACTTGCCCTTAGAACCACTGCCTCCCGTACCTACTCGGTGCAAATTTGGTGGGTCCATGCTCTCTTCATCACGTTTCTCCTCCTCTCCTCTTCAAGTGCTTAGTGAAGGAATTGAATTTCAACTAAAGCTTCGTTCTGAGCTTGCTCTGCTTGGTAGATCCTCTCCTAATCTTGGATCGAGGATCCATGATAGTGGGTCCTATTGCGAATCTGTCGAAGTTCGCCCTAGAGCCATCTATTTTCCTCTCTCGCTGATTGAAGTTTGTCTCATAACTAGTTGATCCGGGTGTGGGAGTCTTTTAGGTCTATGATTTTGATGCGAAAACCTTCCTTCATATTCACTATTTTGCCTGCGGCTCTTCAGTGACCTGGGCCTCTCACTGGTGAGCCTTGGTCATTTGTTTACACGTCAATACAAGCCATTCTCCCACATGCTTCAACTTTTTTGCCAAACTTTTGATGTTATCCATCATGGCATTGGCATACCTTTTTGCATGCTAGAATTTTAGTTCCACCTCCGACACTCACCCCTCTGCTTTGTAGGCTAACATCTTGATAGAAGCAGCTTTTTGATCGGTTGTTGCCACTTTGGCCTCCACCATCTCTACCAACTCTATGAAGAAATTAAGGTAACCCCCCAACTACATGGCAAACCATCGTTAGGGAAACTTTGAGGCGAGATATTCAAGAAATATCATGTCATACCTAGATGATTGATTGAAAGGTGTCGCGCCTATAGAGTTTGGGTCGGGTTAGTTTCATCCACCTCAGTGAATTAGAAGGCAAGAGAAGGTATTAGACCAGATCTTTGGCCGCCCTTGGACCCTTAGAAAAATTTAGAGTTGACAACTCTGAAGCACGCTTCTTAGATGCTTTCTCCCTTGGTGTCGGCTGTGTGGGCTTGTTGGGTGCCAGCCCCATTGAAGAGCCAGACTTTTGAAGCTTCTTGGTAGCCCTATGCAACATTTTTAGTTTACTTGGATCCATTGATCTTCATCCTTGTTACAGCCGTTACGATGACGTGGCGTGACTCAGATCTCGTCGGGCGTGGCCCGAACCACGTGGAATTTTTTGGCAAAACGGGAACGGTCCGGTAAGGTCAGATGTGGCTCCACCGCGACCGAAGTCGAGGTCGGGCCGGGCCTTCCCGCTCCTTCGCCAGGTGTCCGCCCAGGAGAGGTCCACCTCGGCCGAAGCCGGTGGCCCCTTGCTCCCTCGTCGAGTGGTGCCCTAAGACGGTTCCACCTCGGTCGAGGTCGAGTCGGGACTTCTTGCTCCTTCACCAGGTGGCGCCCAGATACCTGTCCACCTCAGTCGAAGTCAAGCACCCCCTCTACCGCTCCGCCAGGTGTCCGCCTAGGAGGGGCCCACCTTGGTCGAAGCCGGCGGCCCCCCTGCTCCCTCGCCGAGTGGCGCCCTGAGACGATTCCACCTCGGTTGAGGTCGAGCCGGGCCTTCTTACTCCTTCGCTAGGTGGCGCCCGGACACGGGTCCACCTCGGCCGAAGTCGAGCGCCCCCTCTGCCGCTCCGCTAGGTGTCCGCCCAGGAGGGGTCCACCTCGGTCGAAGACGGCGGCCCCCCCTGCTCCCTCGCCGAGTGGCGCCCTGAGATGGTTCCACCTCGGCCGAGGTCGAGCCGGGCCTTCTTGCTCCTTCGCCAGGTGGTGCCCGGACACGGGTCCACCTCGGTCGAAGTTGAGCGCCCCTTCGCCGCTCGGCCAGGTGTCCGCCCAGGAGGGGTCCACCTCAGCCGAAGCCGGTGGTCCCCTTGCTCCCTCGCCGAGTGGTGCCCTGAGACGGTTCCACCTCGGTTGAGGTCGAGCCGGGCCTTCTTGCTCCTTTGCTAGGTGGCGCCCGGACACGGGTCCACCTCGGCTGAAGTCGAGCGCCCCTCCGTCGCTCCGCTAGGTGTCCGCCCAGGAGGGGTCCACCTCGGCTGAAGCCGGCGGCCCCTTGCTCCCTCACCGGGTGGTGCCCTGAGACGGTTTCACCTCGGTCGAGGTCGAGCCGGGCCTTCTTGCTCCTTCGCCAGGTGGCGCCCGGACACGGGTCCACCTCGGCCGACGTCGAGCGCCCCTCTGCTGCTCCTTCGCCAGGTGTCCACCCAAGAGGGGTCCACCTCGGTCGAAGTCGAGTGCCCCTCCGTCGCTCCGCCAGGTGTCCGCCCAGGAGGGGTCCACCTCGGCCGAAGCCGGTGGCCCCTTGCTCCCTTGCCGGGTGGTGCCCTGAGACGGTCCCACCTCGGACGAGGTCGAGCCGGGCCTTCCTGCTCCTTCGCTAGGTGTTCGCCCATGAGGGGTCCACCTCGACCGAAGTTAAGTGCCTCTCTGCCGCTCCGCCAGGTGTCTGCCTAGGAGGGGCCCATCTCGACCGAGGCCGGCGGCTCCTTGCTCCCTCGCTGGGTGGTGCCCTGAGATGGTTCCACCTCGGCCGAGGTCGAGCCGGGCCTTTCTGCTCCTTCGCTAGGTGGCGCCTGGACATGGTTCCACCTCAGCCGAGGTCGAGCCTGGCCTTCCTGCTCCTTCGCCAGGTGGCGCTCGGACACGGGTCCACCTCGGTCGAGGTCGAGCGCCCTTCTGCCGCTTCGCCAGGTGTCCGCCCAGGACGGGTCCACCTCGGCCGAGGCCGGCTACCCTGCATGGTGAGACCGCCGAGAAGCAGGAGCACGGGTTCCGAGACCGCCCCTCGAGCAGTGCGCACCGCACCTCGAGGGGAGCGCCGGTACGATCGGCAGCAACGTGCGAAACCTCGTTTACATCGGCCTGACAGGTTCCGCAGCCGAGAGGCGAAGTCCTGGCAAGACAGGACCCGGTAACGGACGTTGTCGGGGTCTGGGAAGGAGAGCGTTCGTGCTCGGCCCAAGGCTTGGCCGGTGTCCTCCCTCTATCCTTTCCTCGCTGGGCTCGACAAGCAAGACAAGGAGGCCGCCGTGTTCTTGGACCCGAAGGGGAAAGGGGAAAGAGAGGGAGAGAAGGAGGCGAAAGCGGAGAGGGGGCCTCCCAAGGGTGGGAAGTCGGGGGCAGCGTGATGGGATAAAAGGATGGGAAGAGCGGACGATCAGGTAAGGGGAAAAAAGGGCTGGAAAAAGTAAAGGCACCGGGAGCAGGATCCAAGATCCCGAGAGGGGTCCCTTGGCGCAAGCTCGGTGAAGGAACTTGGCCCGATTTCCATTCTTCCTGAGACCTTTTTTGCTAAGACAATCTCTAAGCCTGGGACTTCTTCGGGGGCCCACCTTGGAGACTCTGTTCCATCTCGTCGTTTTTTAACTTGACCGTCGGAGCTCCCTCGTCGGGATCCCCGGCCAGGGTTTCTGACCTTGTCTAGCAGGATCGGCACCCCAGAGTCCTCGAAGCGAGATGGTCTGACCCCACCACCAGCTCTGAAGTTACAGGCCGCGGCAGCGAGATCGGCAACAGATTGGCATGCCAGGAAGGGGGGCAGGACAACACCCCCAGTGCAAGCTAGTTCTTTGTGGGACGAAGTGCGCTCTGCCATGGTGGTCACACGCGGGCGTGAAGCATCCATTAGCCGAGTAGGGGAGGTCCCCTCCCCTCAGGGGCCACGTAGCCCGGAGAGGGAGCTTCCTGCTTTACCTCCTCTTCCACCGCAGCTGACCTTGGTGGACGGACCTTTTGTAGCTGTCATCCAACAGCTGCAAACCCTGACTACAACAGTTCGACAGCTACAGCACTAGCAGCGCTCCTTGGCCACGCAGCCCCAGCCAGGGACACCCGCGGCTCGCGCCGCGGGGCCGCGCAGAAGCCTGCGCTCCATCCATGGCAGGCAATCCCAACCGCGGGCAGCCTCTAACCCCCGCGGGAGCAACCAAACCCCCATGAAGAGAAATTACTCCGGTTCGGCGGATCACGAGAGTCGATCCCCGACCGATGATGCCGAGACGGCGTGTCACAGTAAGCGACGTAGAGGCAAAGCCCCTTGCCGAGATCGATCGGCGCCCCCTTCACCAGCGGCCTCGTTGGAAGATTCCATTGACGAGGCCATCAGGCGCCAGGCCGGAGGCGCTTGGAAGAGCACGAGCGCAAACTGGCAGAGTTCGCCCACCGATTTGCCGACCTATAGAACTCCTCGGCAGACCCGGCGGGCTATGACTCCCAGCCACCCTTCTCCTGGAAAATCCAAGAGGAGCCGATTCCGAGCCGGTTTCGCATGCCGCAGGTGGATCCCTACGATGGGACCACCGACCCTTTGGACCATCTAGAGAGCTACAAGGCTCTCATGAGGGTCCAGGGGGCCACGGATGGTCTTTTATGCATTGCCTTCCCCGCTATCCTCCGGAAGGCTGCTCGAGTCTGGTTCACCCGTCTCGAGCCGGGATCTATTTGCTCCTTCTATCAATTGGAAGGAAAGTTCGTGGCGCACTTCGATGCTTGTTGGAAGGTGCCGAGAGAGGTGGACAGCCTCTTCTCCATCCGCCAGCAGGACCAAGAGCTGCTTCGGGACTATATTACCCGCTTTAAGATCGCTGCCCTGGAAATCTACAGCCTGGACGAGCCCGTTGCAATGTTGGCATTAAAGCGCGGGCTCAAGACGTCCCGCCTGACTTATTCCCTGGACAAGAAACCCCCCAGGACGTATTCCGAGCTCCTCCTCCGTGTCCATAAGTACATCCGAGCGGAGGAGGCCGATCGCACCCGGCGAGAACTGGACGGGAGGACCTTGAAGAAACCGACCCAGAGAGATGTTCCGGGGACCCGAAGGCTCGGGCCACCTGCTGACCCCCGTCCAAATTCGAAGCCGAAGGGCGGAGCCGCCCCGGAGTGAAGTTTCACCCCTCTCCTTGCTCCCAGAATGAAGATCCTCATAGAAATTAAGGGCGAGCACTACCTCTGCCGACCTCCCCCTCAGAATCCAAGGAGCACCCGCGACAAGTCAAAGTACTGCCAGTTCCACCACGATCATGGACATGACATGGAGGAGTGTTGCAATCTGAAGGGAGAAATCGAGGAGCTAATTAAAAGAGGCAACCTCAGGAAGTTCGTGAGGAACGAAGCTCCGGCGGAGGGACAGCCGCTCGCAGCCCTCCCCCCGGTCCCTGCAATCGATAACCACCCGACAGAGAAACTAGTGGGCATGATCTCTTATGGAATCGAGCGGGCGGCAAAGAGAGCCCGGGGGGTGGGGGACCCGGAGAATGTATCCCCCTTTGAGTAGGGGAATGAAAACAAAAATGTAAATAATGATGCAGTGGTGGTCGAGATGACCATCGCAAAGCATCCTGTACATCGCATTATGATAGATAGTGGGAGCTCTACTGACGTGCTTTTTTATGATGCTTTTTCTCGAATGAACCTGTCTCATGATCAGCTAAGGCCGTTGCACACCCCTCTTGTGGGCTTTACCGGGGACTCAGTGGGGGTTGAAGGGGAGATCACTCTCCCTGTCACCGCTAGATCCCCATCTCGACAGACCACAGTCATGATGACGTTCACCGTCGTCAAGCTCCCCTCGCCTTATAACGTGATCCTCAGTCGCAGGGGCTCAACCAGCTGGATGCCATGATTTCCACGAAACGGTTGCTAGTACAATTTCCCATGGCCTCTGGGCCTGGGGTGATGTGGGGGACGACCCAGCCAATCCAGCATTGCCTTCAGGCGGTCTCGGGTGCCCGAGGCGCCAGGCTCGGCCCCGACGTCGATGACCTCGACTTAAGGGAGAAGGAACCCAGGGGAGGACCCATGGAACATCTATTGGCGTATCCCCTCGGTTCGGACCCTCAGAAGACCGCGCAGGTGGGGGCCCAGCCCCTGGAGGAAGAGCAGACCCGCCTGCTGGATTTTCTCCGCGCGAATGCGGATGTGTTTGCATGGTCCGCGGCCGACATGCCGGGCATCCCCCCTGAAGTCATCACCCACAGGTTAAATGTGGATCCGAGGTGCCACCCGGTCCACCAGAAGAAGAGGAGCTTCGCCGCAGAAAGGCAGGGGGCCATAAATGAAGAGGTGGAGAAGCTCCTCGCCACTAGTTTCGTGCGGGAAGTACAATATCCCAGCTGGCTGGCGAATGTGGTCATGGTGAAGAAGAGTAGTGGCAAGTGGAGGATCTGTGTGGACTACACCGACCTCAATCGAGCCTGCCGAAAGGATAGCTTCCCTCTTCCGAAGATTGACCAGCTGGTGGACACCACTTCGGGGCATCGCCTCCTCTTTTTCATGGATGCCTTCTTCGGGTACAACCAGATTCGAATGCACCCGGAAGATGAAGAGCACACCACCTTCGTCACTGACCACGGAACTTACTATTACAAGATGATGCTGTTTGGTCTCAAGAACGCCGGGGCCACGTACCAGCGACTGATCAACAAAGTCTTCAAGGATCAGATCGGCCGCAACATGCAGGTGTACATGGATGACATGCTGGTAATGAGCAAGCCCCTTTCGGATCATGTTGGCGACCTGGAGGAGACCTTCGGCAACCTCCGACTTCACCAGATGAAGCTGAACTCTGCGAAGTGCGCCTTCGATGTCTCCGCCGGGAAATTCCTGGGGTTCATGGTGACCCAAAGAGGGATAGAGGCCAACCCGGAAAAGGTCCAGGCCATCTTGGACATGGAGCGACCCACCTCCAAGAAGCAAGTGCAGTGACTCACCGGCCGGATAGCCGCTCTGAGTCGGTTTATCTCGAGGTCGGCCGACCGCTGCCGGCCCTTCTTCAAAGTGCTGAGGAAGATGAGCGACTTCACCTGGACCGAGGAGTGCTAGGAGGCGTTTGACGAGCTGAAGAAGATGCTTGTATCACCCCCACTGCTTTCCAGGCCTAAAGAAGGAGAGGAGCTCGTCCTCTACCTGGCGGTCACCCCGGAGGCCGTCAGCTCGGTCCTGGTTCGGATCGACGACTAGGGAGTTCAGAGACCGGTGTACTATACAAGCAAACTCCTCCGCGATGTGGAGCTCAGGTATTCCCGGCCCGAAAAGCTCATTTTTGCATTAATAGTGTCTGCTCAGCGTCTCAGGCCCTATTTCCAAGCACATCCCATTGCCATCCTGACTGATTAGCCACTGAAAGCGATACTCAGCCGACCCGACACATCCGGGCGACTGGCGAAGTGGGCGCTCAAGCTCAGCGAGTTCGATATCACTTACCGGCCAAGGTCGGCCATGAAAGCGCAAGTGCTCGCCGACTTCTTGGTCGAGTGCACAGGCCTAGGCAAGGCGACAGAGGAGGACCCTCTGGACCGGCAGTTGAAACCGGGACCCGAGGATGACGTGTGGATCCTTCACGTAGATGGAGCCTCGAACTCCGACGGGAGCGGAGCCGGTCTCATCCTCGCCAATGGCGATGGGGTCGTCGCCGAATGTGCACTTCGTTTCCAGTTCACCACAACTAAAAACTAGGCAGAATACGAGGCGCTCCTCGCCGGGCTGAGAGTGTCCCGTGAGTTGGGCGTTGCCAACCTCAAGGTCTTCACTGATTCCCAGCTGGTGGCTGGACAGATCTCCGGAGAGTATGGTGCGCACGACCCTCAAATGGCGAAATACTTGGAGCTTGTGAGAACGAGTGCGACCGGATTTCGGCGCTTCAGCATCTCCCATATCCCCCGCGGGGAAAACGCTCGCGCAGATGTCCTCTCCCGGCTAGCAACCCTGTCGGACTCGTTGCTGGGCCGCGCTCATGTTGAGCGTCTCAAGGCCCCGAGCTACGAGACCCCTGTGGAGGTCCAACAGGTCAGCCAAGAGCCCAGCTGGATGGACAAGTACGCCGAGTACATTACCGGCGGCACCTTGCCGGAAGACCGTGCGGCGGCCCGCCTTATCAAAAATAAGGCCGCGTGGTTCGTCCTAATGGATGGGCAGCTGTATCGGAGGTCCTACTTCTACCCCCTCAAATGCTTGAGACCCGCGGAGGCCGCACTCGTACTCCAGGAAACCCACGAGGGCATCTACGGGAATCACGTGGGGGGGCAGAATGCTAGTGTATAAGGCCCTCCGCCAAGGTTATTTCTGGGAGACGATGAAGGAGGATGCCGCCAACTTCGTGAAGAGGTGTGATCGGTGCCAGCGGCACGCCGTAGTGCAGCGGCAGCCTTCCACTTCGCTTTTCCAGCTCTCGGCTCCGTGGCCGTTCGCCCAGTGGGGGATGGATCTCTTATGACCCTTTCCCCCGGCGTCTGGACAGCGGAAGTTCCTGATCGTGGCCATTGACTACTTCACGAAGTGGGTCAAGGCTGAACCCCTAGCACGGATCACGGAGGCAAACGTTGCCAAGTTTCTCTGGAAGTCAATCATTTGCCGTTTCGGTCTACCCCATACCATTATCACCGATAACGGACGTCAATTCGACTGTCGGGAGTTTGAAGAATTCTACAACGACCTCGGCATCCACCATCGCTTCACCTCGATGGCGCATCCGCAGACAAATGGAGAAGCCGAGGTGACGAATAGGACCATCTTGCAAGGCCTCCGGACGAGGCTGGATCAGGCCAAAGGTGGTTGGGCAGAAGAGCTCCCGAGCATCCTGTGGGCATACCACACCACCCCGAGGACAACCACCGACGAGACCCCGTTCAACGTCATCTTCGGAGCCGAGGCGGTTATCCCGATTGAGCTCAGCCTACCCACCCTGCATGTGGAGCAGTACGACGAAGTGGAGAACCCCGCCAGGATGATGCTGAACCTGGACCTCCTTGAGGAGACGAGGGACAAGGCCCGAGTCCGGATGGCGGCGTACAGGCAGTGAGTGGCCAGGTACTACAACTCCCGGGTGCGATCGAAGTCCTTTCGCCCAGGAGATCTGGTGCTCCGGCGTGCTGAAGCTTCCCAGCCACGGGAGTGCGGGAAGCTCTCCCCGAACTGGGAGGGTCCGTACAGGGTGGCGGAAGTTTTCCCTCACGGGGCCTATTACCTGGAGGAGTTAGGAGGGTCCAGGTTCCCTCGGACCTAGAATGCCTCGAACTTGAGGATGTATTACCAATAATGTAAGGTTCCTCGAACTCCTGCAATGAAATCCTTTTACTTCAAATGCTTCTTCTCACCTCGTAGGAGGAGAGACGCTTAGCTCTGAGTTCGGCAAACACGCCCATGGCCGAAGACCCGAGAAGGCGAGAAGTCCCGGGCTTCGGTCCGAAAGGCGGGGCAGAGCCAAGCTCACCCACGCGATCACGGAGACAGCCCGGCAAGTTGCGCAGGGCTTGAATAAAGCCTGCGGCCCCGGGGTTCAGTCCGGAAGTCCTGGACTTTGGTCCGGAAGGCAGGGCAGAGCCAAGCTCACCCACGCGATCATGGAGAACAGCTCGGCAAGCATCATAGGGCTCGAATAAAGCCTGCGGCCCCGGGGTTCATTCCGGAAGTCCCGGACTTCAGTCCGGAAGGCGGGATAGAGCCAAGCTCACCCACGCGATAATGGAGAACAGCCCGGAAAGCCGCGCAGGGCTTGAATAAAGCCTGCGCCCCGGGGTTCAGTCCGGAAGTCCCGGACTTCAGTCCGAAAGGCGGGGCAGAGCCAAACTCGCCCACGCGATCATGGAGAACAGCCTGGCAAGCCGCACAGGGCTCGGATAAAGCCTGCGACCCCGGTGTTCAGTCCGGAAGTCCGGACTTCGGTCCGGAAGGTGGGGCGGAGCCAAGCTCACCCATGCAATCACGGAAAATAGCCCGGCAAGCTCGAAGGACTCGTGCAAGGCCTGCTCCATCGGCGTCCAACCCGGAAGCTCCGAACTTCGATCTGAATGCTGGACGGGACTCAGTTTACCCGCGAGCTCAGCTCGGAGCAAACCACAGGACTTATTCTTGGCACTCGAAACCAACACTCGGTCTCAACAAAAAAAAAAAAAAGGAGAACACAGAGAAGACAAAGTTGGGACTTGGCAAAGAGGAGATTCTTCATTAACTTGAACGAGGATTACAATAAAGGAGTCCCGACAGGCCAGGAGTCCTAAAAAAAAAAAGTGAAGCAAAAGAAAAGAAATACAAGTGGAAGCTAGTTTGGCGCGATGGCATTGTCCTCGGGTGGGGGTGCGCACTCTCCACCTGCGCCGTCGACGGGTGGCTGCTCGAGGGGCTGCTCTAGAGTTGCAGCTGCGTCGCCTGCTGCCACTGGAGCCTCGCCGCTGGGCTCCTGCCTCCTTCCGTCGAGGACCACCCCGCTGAGGTTGAGCTCGGGATAGAAGGAGCCCACCTTCTCCCTGCACACCTGGAACCCCTTCAGGAAGGAGTCCACGGCGACCTCCCGAACCTCTGGGATATACTCCTCGGAGGCCTGGAATTTCGGGACGGCCTCCTGCGCCTCCCACTTTGAAGCTTCCAGCAGCCCGTTGACATAGGAGCTCCACTCCTTGGCTGCGTTCGTCTCCCTCCGAGCCTCCTCCACCCGGCGCTCCAGCGACTGGGACTGAGCTCGGAGGCGAGCCTTCTCCGCTGCGTCCTCCTCCACGCGGCGCTGGTTGGAGATCCTCTCCTCAGACAGAGAGGTCTCCAATTCTTTGATGCGCCCCTCGGCGTGCTCCAGGTCGGATTGAAGGGCCTGGTTGTTCCCCCGCAGCTCGACCCCCTTCTCCATGAGGTCCTTCACATAGGCCGCAAGTTTGCCGAGCTTCTCCTCCTTCTCGGCATCCTTTCTTGGCATACCCTGCGAGGAAATTCCTCAGCAGCAGTACGTCGGTCCCGATTTGCACCAGAGAAAGAGAGGTCAGTCAAAATCCAACTAGAACTTTAAAAGGGAGGGTTTCGAGTCCGGGACTTACCGTGAAGAGTTGCGGAAGGATCCCGAGCAGGGCATCGGCGTAGTCCCGACCGCCCCTCAGTCGGCGGTCCCGGGAGGTGCAGGCGAACTCCATGACCCTCTCCGCGAGGTCCTGGTTACGGATCACGGAGCACCGGCTGGTGAGATTCGGCGGTGGGGCGGATAGATCGGCAGCAGCGGTAGCGACCGTCCCCCCACCGGGTGGAACGGGGCAGCTGGAGCCACCGGGGGCGCCGTCGGAGCAGCGATGGAGGGGGCGCTGCCCGGGAGGGAGCTGGCCCTCCCTCTTCTGCAGCCCTGTCGAGGCCGATGACAGGAATGTCGGCAGCTCGGGCTCGAGGTGGCCTGGATGCGAGAGCTACCGCCACTGGACCAGAGACGGGAATCGGCACGGCCTCCCGGCTCGCCTCGGTGCGAGCCCTCTTCTCCGCGGGCTCATCTCCCTCGGCAGTGTCCCTCTGAGCGGCGCCCTCCAGTAGGTTTTCCAAGGAGAACTTCATACCTGAAAGAAAATGGAGGTCGATCAGCCTAGTTAAAAAGAAAAAGGGAGAAAGGGAGGAGGTGCGGAGTAGAAAGGAAGGCTGAGTTGCACCCGGCTCCCGGATGAGACTGATCCCCGCCTTGAACAAGTTTGCTCCGAGAGCAGAACATCGAGCGTAGGGACCGCGTCGCTCAGCAGTAAGGAATAGGCCGCTTAGTCCGCCAGCTCGACTTGGTAGTTCCGGTTCGGGAACCGATCCGGCTCGCTCCAGGCCCAGTCGACGTCCTCGATCGAGGCAAAAAAGAGCCGATTCTTCCAACCCTTAATAGAGGAAGGGAGGTCGAACCGGAGACACCTAGGCCGAGGTGAAATATACCACCAGCCATCATCGGTGGAATAACGCTTCAGGATGAAAAGAGCCCTGAAGAGAGAGAAACGGGCAACGAACCCGTGGAAGTGGTAGAAGACAATGAAGGCGAAGATGACCCGGATGGTGTTTGGAGCCAACTGGGCCGGGACCAGGTGGTAGTGACTGAGAAAGGAGAGGAAGAAAGGATGTAGGGGGAACCGAAGACCCCCGAGGAGGAAGTCTTTTTAGAAGGTATTCGCCCGGGGCCGCTTAAGGTGATGCGATCCCCGGGCCGCGGGAGAGAAAGATGGATCGACTCCGGGATGCCATAGACTTCCCGAAGCAAAGAAAGGTCACCTTCGGTCATCGATGAAACGTGACCGGAGGGACCAGCAAAGAAATGGCAGGAGGAGGAAGAGAAGAGATGGGACGAGCATAAACTACAGGGGGAGACCTAGGACCCCTAGGGACGCCTATGGTTACACCCCCAGGCTGAAGTCGCCTGCGGATCTCTTCCGGGATCACCTCCCCTTCCGAGGAAGAGGAGGATGGAGTCCTCGGCCGGGACGGACCGGCCTCGTCCGGATTAGACGAAACATGACGATGGCGTGCAATGGGGAAGGAAATGGTGAAGAGAAGTTGCTAAGGAAAGGGGACGGAGGAAGGAGGCAGACGAAGGCACTCACCGAAACACACTGTACAAAAGAAGCGGCAACCTAGGGAAGTGAAGGATAGCCCACTGCAACCGCCGGCGGAGCGCGAGAAAGGGAAAGGTCCTCGTTTCGGAAAGTCCCCCTCCTTTTCAAATTTGATCGATAGCAGCCGTACCCCTCATTCTATTCCGGACCACTAGATGGATGCCGCGTGGACGCACGCCCGACATCGACGCTTCGGTTACGAGGAAACGACCTCCTTTTCGAAGCGACGCATTAAGTGCAACCGGAGAGGCGACGCGTGGCAGCCTCTTATAGGACCTCGGGCGTAACGAGGAACGGCGACGAGGATCGTAGCAATCATGGCGCGAGATCTTCGCCTTCCCCACGTCATCTCTGCATTAAATCCCCACGTTCCGAGCCATGATGCCTCAGCAGAACGGGGGGATGGGGGGCAACTGTTACAGCCGTTACGATGACGTGGCGTGACTCATATCTCATTGGGCGTGGCCCGAACCACGTGGAATTTTTCGGCAGAACGGGAACGGTCCGGTAAGGTCAGATGTAGCTCCACCACGACCGAAGTCGAGGTCGGGCCGGGCCTTCCTGCTCCTTCGCCAGGAGTCCGCCCAGGAGGGGTCCACCTCGGCCGAAGCCGGCGGCCCCTTGCACCCTCGCCGAGTGGCGCCCTGAGACGGTTCCACCTCGGCCGAGGTCGAGCCGGGCCTTCTTGCTCCTTCGCCAGGTGGCGCCCGGACACGGGTCCACCTCGGTCGAAGTCGAGCACACCCTCTGTCGTTCCGCCAGGTGTCCGCCCAGGAGGGGCCCACCTTGGCCGAAGCTGGCGGCCCCCCTGCTCCCTCGCCGAGTGGCGCCCTGAGACGGTTCCACCTCGGCCAAGGTTGAGCCGGGCCTTCTTGCTCCTTCGCCAGGTGGCGCCCGGACACGGGTCCACCTCGACCGAAGTCGAGCGCCCCCTTTGCTGCTCCGCCAGGTGTCCGCCCAGGAGGGGTCCACCTCGGCCGAAGCCGGCGGCCCCCCTGCTCCCTCGCCGAGTGGCGCCCTGAGACGGTTCCACCTCGGCCGAGGTTGAGCCGGGCCTTCTTGCTCCTTCGCCAGGTGGTGCCCGGACACGGGTCCACCTCGGTCGAAGTCGAGCGCCCCTCCGCCGCTCCGCCAGGTGTCCGCCCAGGAGGGGTCCACCTCGGTCGAAGCCGGCAGCCCCCCTGCTCCCTCGCCGAGTGGCGCCCTGAGACGGTTCCACCTCGGCCGAGGTCGAGCCGGGCCTTCTTGCTCCTTCGCCAGGTGGCGCCCGGACACGGGTCCACCTCGGCCGAAGTCGAGCGCCCCTCCGTCGCTCCGCCAGGTGTCCGCCCAGGAGGGGTCCACCTCGGCCGAAGCCGGCGGCCCCTTACTTCCTTGTCGGGTGGCGCCCTGAGACGGTCCCACCTTGGTCGAGGTCGAGCCGGGCCTTCCTGCTCCTTCGCCAGGTGGCGCTCGGACACGGGTCCACCTCTGCCAAAGTCGAGCGCCCCTCTGCTGCTCCTTTGCCAGGTGTCTGCCCAGGAGGGGTCCACCTCGGTCGAAGCCGGCGGCCCCTTGCTCCCTTGCCGGGTGGCATCCTGAGACGGTCCCACCTCGGTCGAGGTCGAGCCGGGCCTTCCTGCTCCTTTGCCAGGCCTTCCTGCTCCTTCGCCAGGTGTCCGCCCAGGAGGGGTCCACCTCGGCCGAAGTCAAGCGCCTCTCTGCCGCTCCGCCAGGTGTCCGCCCAGGAGGGATCCATCTCGGCCGAGGCCGGCGGCTCCTTGCTCCCTCGACAGGTGGCGCCCTGAGACGGTTCCACCTCGGCCGAGGTCGAGCCGGACCTTCCTGCTCCTTCGCCAGGTGGCGCCTGGACACGGTTCGACCTCGGCCGAGGTCAAGCCGGGCCTTCCCGCTCCTTCATCAGGTGGTGCCCGGACACGGGTCCACCTCGGCCGAGGTCGAGCACCCTTCTGTCGCTTCGCCAGGTGTCCGCCCAGGAGGGGTCCACCTCGGCCGAGGCCGGCTACTCTGCATGGTGAGGCCATCGAGAAGTAGGAGCATGGGTTCCGAGACTGCCCCTCGAGCAGCGCGCGCCGCACCTCGAGGGGAGCGCCGGTACGGTCGGCAGCAACGCGTGAAACCTCCTTTACATCGGCCCGACAGGTTTCGTAGCCGAGAGGCGAAGCCCTAGCAAGACAGGACCCGGTAACGGATGTTGTCAGGGTCTGGGAAGGAGAGCGCTCGCGCTCAGCCCAAGGCCTGGCCGGTGTCCTCCCTCTACCCTTTCCTCGCTGGGCTCGGCAAGCAAGACAAGGAGGCCGCCATGTTCTTGGACCCGAAGGGGAAAGGGGAAAGAGAGGGAGAGAAGGAGGCGAAAGTGGAGAGGGGGCCTCCCAAGGGCGGGAAGTCGGGGGCAGCGTGATGGGATAAAAGGATGGGAAGAGCGGACGATCAGGTAAGGGGAAAAAAGGGCTGGAAAAAGTAAAGGCACCGGGAGCAGGATCCAAGATCCCGAGAGGGATCCCTTGGTGCAAGCTCGGTGAAGGAACTTGGCCCGATTTTCATTCTTCTTGAGACCTTTTTTGCTAAGACAATCTCTAAGCCTGGGACTCCTTCGGGGGCCCACCTTGGAGACTCTGTTCCATCTCGCCGTTTTCTAACTTGACCGTCGGAGCTCCCTCGCCGGGTTCCCCGGCCAGGGTTTCTGACTTGTCTTGCAGGATCGACACCCCGGAGTCCTCGAAGCGAGACGGTCTGACCCCCACCAGCTCTGAAGTTACACGCCGCGGCGGCGAGATTGGCAACAATCCTGCATCGAAGAATCACCATGATCCTAGACTTTGGTGTTGGAAACTCCTGACGAAAATCACCGCGCTTATCGGGAATCACCTCTTAGCATGCAAGACCTCCTCGCACTAAGCCAAAGCGACCATGGAGAAAATGAACCTAGAGCCCCTTTTAAAGGAAAATACTATAATAAATTCCTCCCTTTCTTCAAGAAACTCCATAAATATAATGAACGACAGCCCTTAATCACCAGTCTGTTGCTTACTCATCTCAAGGGATATATCAGCTTCGATCTAGTACCAAGATCCCTTGGACACATCCGGATCTACTTCGCAGCCCAAGCCCTTTCATGCTTGGACTAAGGAGTGGAGGGCATTTGATGTAGGGTTAACCCCTCCCTCGATATTCCAAGGTTTTACAAGTCGAACCTCAGCTCTGGCCACTAGGATCCATCATTCCTTGGGTGGAGCAGGGTTGTCGAACCTCAGCTCTGGCCACTAGGATCCATCATTCCTCGGGTGGAGCAGGGTCATGCCCTGAACCCCTTTGTCCTGGCCACCCCTTGACCTTGACAAAATATACAGGCCGATCCTAGGTCTTTGGGCTTGCTTGAGGGGGCGAGGTTCCTCGAACGGTACTTTCTCAGATAGCTTGAAGGATAATTCAACCGACACTCATCTCCATGCATCCAATTGTGACTAGGAGCCCATATCATATCCTATAATTACCAACAAATCTTTACAATTAAGGGGCATGATCAATCTCATGCAGTAGTCAATATTGCAATTAAAGGATATGGCCAGTTCTACACAAGAGACAAACTTCCAATTAAGGAGAGTAGACATTTCGCACTGCATGGAATGATCCCCTGATAGTTTTGTGTGATGGGACCATTAGCAATTATCACTTCTCACCAAATCCCACTTGAACTTTTCTATCCTGAAAATATCCCTGGCACTCGTCTATAAAAAGGATCCTCGAGAGTTCCAAGGTACGATATCTCGATTCCTGGTCTCCGCATCCTCTTTCTTCTTTCTGTTCCTGGTCCCCGACTTGAGCGTTGGATGGTCCACTTCGAAGCAACCTTCAAGTAGAGACTTTTTACAAGTATAGCCCACGAGTATTACCTCTCCAACGGTCTTCAATTTTGATGGAATATCAACTTGATAAATTGAATGAGTCAAAATTTTCAATTTTGTTTCAAATGATTTTTGTAGATTATTAGTATGGGTTTGGTTTTAGAAAATTAATTTAAATCAGTTTTGTTTTGAATTTTGCTCCGGACCAACCCAATCTTGACCTTAGATTGAACTCCTTGATGGAAATTAATATGCGAGTGTCCGCAAGGTAGTCGTGTTCTAGTTGGCTACGTTCCGACCCCAATTCCACCGCATTTCTGTTACGATGTCCTTACCTGTTTTGGGCTCGACGCTCTTCGCGTGCCGGAGATGCCCTCTTCAACGTCTCGCGATCACCAGCCATCCAAATCCCACACCGCTGCATCCCCACCGTTGAATCTCGTTTGCCTCGACTCTGCCACGAATGAACTGCTCCGCGCTCGCCCCGTCTCCCTCGTCTCTATCCGTTTGATTCGAATCCCTTATTCTCTCGCCCCTTCCGCGTCCAACTTCTTGTCTCCCTTTTAAATCGCCGCTTCTCTCCTCTTTGATTCGATAATTATTGGAGCAAATGCCAAGGAGATCGCCTCAGTGATCTGTTCCCAGTTCTATGGTGAGTTCAAGGAATCATCATGAATCGTTTTTCCCCGATTTTTTTTGGTGAATTGATGGCAATTTACTTCTTGGGACACTGAATTCTCGCTTGGCGAGTTGCTGGTTGAATTTGATCGAATTTTTATGGTGGATTACTGTGGGAATTGGGAATTTGGGTTTGGTTCTTGCACTTAGTGAATCTAATTTGGTGTATTCTTGAAAATTCTCAATTCCTTTCTGTCCTTTACTGTGAAATTTACACTTTTATGAAGTTGTTGATGTTTTCTTTCTTTGGTTTAAGTACCCGTTCATTTGAATTGCATGAGGTGGAGTTTCCATGGGAACAGTCGTTGACATACAGGTTGATGGGGAGAAGGACACTGAAGAGAGTGGTTTTGGAAAGGCCGGGGTGGAGTTTTCCGTGGGAACAGCCGTTGATGGGGAAAAGGACCCTAAAGAGAGTGATTTTCGAAAGATTGTTTCTTCCGACCCGGTGGTTTACCAACTTGTCCGGGTATTTGTTTGCATTGCTTGTTTGTTATCATTTGAGTACAATTTTCTGAGACTTTGTGTGGATGTAGTTCACCTGTAGCATGAGTTTAATGAAATTAGATAGGAATTTTTGCATCATAGTTATTGGAACTGAAATGTTGATGTAATTATTAAATGACTATGCTTGGAATTTATTTTGTGCCTCGTGGAATTGTGGAGTTTGAGCTACATCCTGCGTGTGCTCAAAGTTTAAATATTTACCAATACAACTCTATTTTGAAACTTGAATTTCAGCATATAAGGGTTTATCAATGATTTACATGTTAAGCCTGCTTGCCAGCCAGCTTAGGAATGTGTGGATTTTGTCCTATGATTTTAGTCGGCATTCACCTTCTGTAGCTTCTTAGTAACTCAAAAAAATCCTGTTATTTCATATTTGTTACTAAATGACTCTCATGATATTCATCTTTCCTTTGCAATAGTATAAACTTCCATTTTGGTGCTTAGAAAAACTTGATAACAACTTTTCATCATGTTATGAACAAAAGAAAACACAATAGAGGTGATTGATGAAGGTGAATAGAAGTTTCCAGAGATGATGTCTTTAGTGCCACATGCACTTTGACATATTTTTTGAAGGAGAATGCAAAATGTAAATGTGAATGCGACAATTATGGAGATGTGTATGGTTTTTGTGTTATTCCTCTTTTTAACAATCAAAATCTTGATTGGGCATGGTAATTATCTTTAAGTATTTGTAGGATAACAGAGGTGCAAACTTGGGGAAGAGAATTTAAGGATCTTACATTGATGTAGCTGACAAAATTTCAGAGATTGTTGCATGAAGCAAAATAGAGGAGAAATTCCTGTGGTTTTTAGGATCACTTGGTGGATAATATCCATTCGAGTAAACAATTCATCTATTGGATTTAGATGCTCTTATCTGATGTGTTAGGGTGAAGGAGGTGCAAACTAGGAGATAAGGTTCAAAAGCTCAGCTTTGGTTTGGGCTGGATCAGATGACTTTCCATTTAGGTATTTTTGGTTGTTTTAGCATTTTCTCTAGTTTAAGTAGTTATAGTCGAAGATTATGAAGAAATTCAAAAACACAAGTAAAATTAAGAGAAGAAATATAGAAGAAACATGAAATCATTCATAAATTATAAATTAAGGATAAGTTCAGAATATATTATATTTTTTGGAATTTGGAACCTTACAATTATTGTTTCGATAATTTCCATTTAAACCATCAAAAGATTGAATTTTGAAATGAAGTGACTAAAAAAAGTTATTTTAGACTACTATAACAATAGCCATCCAACATATTATAGTACAACTTTCTAACCAAATTCAACTCTTGAATAGCAAGAAATTTTATTTATTCTCAATCTATTTGGAATCCAATGTCCTCTTGCTTTCAAAAATTTCTCAGAACTTGCAAAATTCCAAGTCTAGAAGGAAAAAATGATCCTGGACATTTAAATAAATAAAAACTCAAATACTTAGAAACCAAAATATTTATATATTAAATTTGGCCTCATAATTAGTTTTGGCTAAAACTCTTGTACCAAGCACAGTTCTAGATTGGGTTTTAGTGGAAAATGAAACTAGTTGTGATAAAAGTTTAGACCATGATGGGAAAAGAACAGGGGAAGTACTCACATGTCATGCAGTGGCAAAAAAGAAAAAGAAAGATATCAAGGACAGGGGTGTAACAAGTATCTGCTTTTTTGTTCTGTTTGAGCAGTCTTTCTTATTGCTAGTACATTGATTGGTCTCGATTTACTTTCATGTTTCATTTTATGTTCATCTTGATAATAGAACAGAAAACTCTACACTGAAATCCTTTATCATTCTTCTAATTTTCAAGTAACTTTGCTAATACTCAGTGACTTCTTTCCTGTTTAGGCAGGCTTGTGAAGCTATTCATTCAGATACATATCCATCTGCTATTCATAAATATTGATATGGACAAGATATTTTTCACTTTGATATTCTAGTTTTTTTTTTTTTTTTTTTTTTTTTTTCAGGTTGAAGGAGATGGAAGGTTAGTTCCTGCTACAGATGATGAGGTTATGGAGGTTGAACATCTGCTCGAGGAAGACAAGAGTGGACTAGCTTCATACAAAGATACAAAATATTTTGATGGATGTGTTTCTAATCAAGGTTTGTGCTCTAAAAAGTCTGACTTTGAAGGTATTAGTGTTGTGTCTTTTCTTGTTTTTACACTTTTTGCTTATTTACTAGAGAAATGTGTCTACTTACAAGTTACAATACATGTTCTTTAACATACATTTTGGGTGTATACTCTTGTTATATTCTTTGTTTTCTTGATTTGGCTGTAGCTGTCATGCTGTTAAAAGTGACATTTTGGCCAGTTAGTTAGTGCTTTTGAAGTATGTACCATATACTCTCTCTTTTTGTTTTGATATATAATTAGACATTTATCAAATCTTTTGCTTCTTTGTGATTTCAATTCCCGCTTTGATTTGTAGGGAGGAATTTGTTTTTAAAGAATAATCATGAAAAATGTACTTCTTCTTCTTCTTCTTGCTTAGTTGCCAAACTGTGGGCAATTGCTCCACACACACCATGATTTTGGAAAATTTGGTATGTGTGAGACCCTGAGAAGTGAGAAGAGTCTGTTGAAAAGAAAGGAAAGCAACATACAGTGATTTCAGAAAATATGGTAAGTTTGAGACCCTGAGAAGTGAGAATAGTCTCTTGAAAAAAAGAAATCAGTTGCTAGGGTGCAATTGCTGGAGCACCACACTGATTTCAGAAAAAACTTGGTCAGTGTGAGACCTTGAGAAGTGAGAAGAGTCCGCTAAACAAAAAAGAAATCAGCTGTTAGGCCACTATTAGATTAATATTTGGATCAATGGAATCGACTTCTGTAAGGTTGCTCTGCTCAGAAACAAATTAGACAACTAATAGTCAATGGTGTGATCTTGATTTGACTAGGAAAGAGTATGTTAATAGTAAGAAATGACAAACTAAATAGGGGATGGAAGTATTATGACATGGGTGAAGGATTGGAAATGCAAGCAATATTCAGAGCTAGTGGGAGTCTTGATGAACTAGATCGAAAGTTCTGGCTGGTCAGGATGCAAAGTATATGCCAAAGATATAGTGTTCATTTAATGTTGCTTTGGTTATTTTATCTCTTGCTTCATTCTCCACCACTGCACTTTCCTCCTTTCCCCATTATGAGTGCATGACATGTTCTGATCATAAATAGCTTTTTTTTCCTTGTTCATAAGTGTTATATTATGAAACACTCTTTGCATTATGCTGCATTGTTTGCTCTAAAAAGGAATAAATTTTGAAATATTTCGCAAAACCTGTTGTGGAGTTTGGATATACCATTTTCTAACTTCATTTCTGTGGCAGTTGGCTTCATATAATTAATAAATGAATAATTCCTCAAATTTAACCCATAAGTTTCTCTCTTTGAATGCGACACACCTTTTTACTCATTGAGTTTGCATCAGATTTTTGTTTATTTCAAGTCATTGAAGGTTCAGTTATGATATCCACCTTCTAGCCCATTCATAGCTCTCTTAGCCCTTTTATTTGGCAACACTTTTATTCATAAAATTTTAAGGGAGCAATTATCAGATAATATTCTGGAAGTCAGATGATAAGCTGCTTGAAATTACAATCAAAAGCATTTCTCATACTCAACACATTTGGACATGGTTGATCTGTTGCTTCCACCTTACAAAGCAACATCCAGATAATTTCTTTGTTAACTAAACATTTGAATGAGAAACCTCAATTTCTGTTAGGGTTGATTGGTTTAAATATCTTAATCCAGTATTTCTACCTAGAAGAGTTTATGTCTGAATGCCCGAGGCAACATCAGAAACATTATTCTATTCTCTTAGTGGATTAAATTTTTTCCCTGCAAGACAGATGAGCTCAGACTTGGGAGAGATATAAGCTTCAATCAGAAGTAATATCCATAAGCAGTGGTTTAAAATGTGATGCGTGAGACCACATATGCGGCTGGATTACATGAATTTGGTCCCCTAAACCACACCACGTTCCCAGTATGCAGTCATACTGTATATGTGGTCTAAAAGGTGGTCCACTTAGCATTGTGCGGCTGCACATGTAACCTACTTAGCATGGTGCAGGCATATATGCGACCTGCTTAGCATTTTGCAACTGCATATGCGGCCATTAAGGTATTAACATTTTGGGCCACACTATAACCTACTCTTATGTGAGCCTGTGCAGCTAGAGCTGGTTCAAATTGGTGCTTATGTTGTATGAGAGTTTCACAGGCTTAATACAGATATTAATAATGTTAATATATTAATTATGTCATAAATATTGCTATTAGGTATTAACCACTAAGGGATTGTTTGGATGACTGGACCCAAAATCCCATAGGAATTGTGGGTTTGGATCAATAAGACCACCTAAATGAGGCTAGGCATTTCTTTATAAATACCTAGAGAATGATTGCAGTGGGCCGGCCTGAATCTCATAAGGAGAAAAAAAAGACCCAGCTGCAATGGTTCTATGGGTACTTACAAAGACATGCTGGGCTAGGCCTCATTTAGGTGGTTATATTGGCCCAAACCCGTGCTTCCTACCCAGTCATCCAAACAAGCCCCAATTACTAAGGAATAATTGTTAGTTGTTATTTTTATTAATATTGCTATTACTTATCCGAGATAATATTAGTGTTGTTTTGTTGTTTTTATTATATTTACTATTTAATGTATTTAATTTGTTTTTTTAATCATTTAAAAGTAGTTACTGTATATTCATCCACGTATGCAGTATGCATATGCAGTCAAACTGCACATGCATTATGCAGTCCCTTGATCACCCGCATACCACAGCTTCCTTTTAAAACACTGAATATAGGTCATATTAAAGTAACAAAGGATGCTCTATTGGATATACATATAATTCAAATAGAAATTGTTAGATTGAGTAATGAACCACTATTCTTCAAGATTAGAAGTTACACTTGGTCCATTGTTTATACATTTTGTTCAGTTAAAATTTTCCTTTCTCTCTTCCTTCTGTGGGGTAAACATGGCCAACATGATTTACGTCGTCTGGCTTTTCTGACTGGTAAATACGAGTGAGTAAAGCATCTTGAACTTCATTTCTATTTACTCTTAAGAAAAGTTGTCCCACTGACTGGTGTTTCATTGATTTGATATGTGTGGTATCAAACCCTTGTAGTGTTTTATGTCTATGTTTTTTAAGTCCAAACTAGCTCTTTATTATCTTTCTCATAAGGATAATAGATGTAGTTTGGCCCTCGTGGTCCGGCAATGCAGAATAGAATGGAGCTTCATTATGTGCTGGACATGGTCTAACCCATGCTCATTTAGACTATTGCAAAAATGTTTTTATGGGAGGCTCTGTTTCTTATTTTAATTATGTTGTCCTTTTTCTAGAACTTTGGTTCAGTAGGAACAAGAAGTTGATTTAGTAAGTTCCCATGCAGATTTTATTTCATGGGTTATCTAAAACTTACTTTCATAGTGTAGATTCCAATGGAACTTTTGCTGTTTCTCAATGATGACATATGTAGTATTTAGAATTGATTTGCCTTTTCCTTGTATCTCTTTTCTAGAGAGATTAGAACCATAGAGATACACTGGTAGAAGGAGAAACAATGATTAGAAAAAAGTAGTGTGAATTAACCAAGTTAAATGAAATTATGACATGTAAACCAAATAATTACGTAATTCAGCCATGGATCAGCTTCAACCAGCCAATTTTCAGGCTGGAATTGATGTGAAACTTCTGATTCAGACCAATTCAATCTAATGCTGCTTATTCATGCCTTCCCAAATTTTGTTCAAGGTCAAGTTGCATTTAAATATTCTAAAGAGATGAAGTTTTGCAAATGTATCAACATTTAATATATTGAGTTTTTAAAATATATATGACTCATGGTGCAAATCCAATCAACAATATCTGTTGTTGCTGATATATATTATAATTTTAAATTTATAGATTTCTTTTTCTGAGTGCTTTTTGCACCATGTATTTCTTGGTTGAGTTAAACTAATATGTCTCTTTCTCCTTTACTGTCCCTATTTTCCTTTCATATGCGTGTCTTTATGTGCATGCGTGCGTGCATGTGCTTGCATGAGCACAAGTGCATGTTTATTTATTTATGCATGCATTTCCCTATGAACATTGAATTTTCCCATTTTAATGTGTTTATTTACGCATGCATGGGCACAAGTGCATGTTTATTTATTTATGCATGCATATCCCTGTGAACATTGAATTTTCCCATTTTCCCTATGAACATTGAATTTTCTCATTTTATTGATTTGGTCCCTGGCTGAATGTGATTTGGTTTCCAATAAGTTAACTTTGTTAAGGGGCTCTGCAAGAATCAGAGGATTGTGGCTATAAATGTTGCTAAGCTAATGAAGTAGAACCATGAAACAGGAGATTCAGAACCGTAGGGGGAAAGGAACTAAAGAAGAAAGACAAAGCAGTAGTATTTCCAGTAGCACCTTCTCGGTCTGATATTCTTATAACTGTAGCCCTAATTTTCTAAACCAGGAGAGGACTGTCTGATGCTGCAAAGGCACTAATGGGCCAGAAGAGCTATAAAATATTCCTTGCTTTATAGGATGAGGAACTCAGGCATGATATCCAGTTCAGTTTTCACATGGTTGACATCTTAAATAATATTTATCTCAGTTTAGTCTGAGCTTTTGGAGATGATAAAGCTGATGGATAAGATAGTATTGGTAATTAGCCTCACTTCTGTTGTGCTCCATGAGATTGTGTAGTTTGATTCTGAAGACTAAAAGGGACACATTGAAGAACGAATTGTACAAACTAGGATTTTTGGAACTGTCCGAACCACCCGGTTCGGGATGTACCGAATCGTACCAGTCAAGAACCGATATGGTTGTCCTGAAAAATGGTCCGGGACTCCGAACAGTCCAAAAACATCCATACTAGACTGGATCGGCATGGTATAGTTTGGTTCGGTATGGTATAGACCGGTTCAGTCTAGTTCAGGCTCTGTTCGGCCCGGTTCGGGCCCGGTTTGGATTGCACAATGTATCCATTTGAGGAGAGAGAAATTTTTTCTCACTTTGACCAAGACCGGTATATGTACCGGTATGGTACCATACCTGGTTTAGCGATTCTTGGTACAAATGTTGTTAATTCACAGCAGGCTCATATACTGTCCATTAGGTTAGCTTCATTGTGTTTTATCATGTTGCATTTCTAGACTTGCATTTTTGTATTTCCTAAGGGATTGGCTTGATATTGAGATTCAGTTTGGTATATGAGTAGAACCAGTTTGAACCGAGCGGAACCATCCCATACTGTCCAATTCTATGTTGCAATGATCCATACCACTTGGTTTTGTCAGGTACCATGGCTGGGAGTGATAAAATGCTGAGTTGGTACAATGTGCACACCATATTATACCAACAGTATTGTACTGTATTAATGAGGTACTGGAACAGCAGCAGGTGTCGGTATAATGAGCCTTGGTTGATCACATATCAGTCTCTGGGCCAATGGAAGCAATGCCCACCTCCCATGGTCTGTCCTTGCTTTTTTCAAACCCAACCAAACAATACGAATCAAAATTAATAATAATCACTCCTAAAAATTGCGTCATTTTTGTTATCCTTAGGGGCCAGTTCATGAATGTGCAGAATTGCACATAACTTGACCTCCCATAAGAAGGTAGCTAAATGTTTTTGGTTCTCAGTGGAGACTAAAATATGTCCTTACTGCTATAACTGCTACAATGTAGAGCAGTTGAGCAAGCAATTAACTAGTAGAGACTAAAAATATGTCCTTTTTGCATGCTTGTGTTGAAATAAGCCTCATGGTTTTCACTTCTATTGGTTTCTGTTGTGTATGACTTTATATATTGTTTGTGAAAGTTGAATCTTTAGTATTAACTGGTAGAGACTAAAAATGCCTGTTATATGTCCACATTAGTCTTGAATTTTTGCTTGTCACTTGTTGCTCACTTCATTAAGGAAGCTCCTATCTCATTAAGCTGTTGTGTCAGGACTTTCACAATCTGAAAATACTGAGGTTGATTCACAAGAGTTGAATGCTAGGCTTGAGGTGCGTTTTCACACTTGGTATACATTATGAATTTTTAATATTAAGAATCAATCTTTTAACTATTTTTTGATTTTGTCATGTCCTCTATCATATCACTCTACAGCTCTGATCTCCACAACACACTTCCTCCCCATTGAAATCTTGAGTGATATTGGTGGAAGACAATGCGGATAGGTTCAAACTTCGAACAAGCATAGTTTCCAGTTATAGCGACAACCTTTTGGCTTTATGGTCTCTCAGTTTAATGTAAACTATTTGTTTTAATATTTGGTTGGATTTTCCAAATATGGATGTATGGATACTTATTCTGCTATAGTTTAATTACACAAATTTTGTGTAGGATTTGTGTATTAGGTGAACCATGTGTATGCCTCAACCTTGTAGGACATCCAATTTTTCAGTAAACTTACTTTCCTATAACTATATTAATATAGAAGCCAATTAGTATTGACTATGCACATCTAGCCAGTATTTGAATGAAGATATAAACATTACAAGATGAAACTCACACTCTTGTAAATGCCCAACATATTGGTAAATCTATTACAATGCTCAAGATCATATTTTGGTTTAAATGGTTTGTCTGAATCTGTGGATCTTATATTGGCAATCTGGCAACAATTCATACCAAGCTCCGCTATCTTGGTACTTGGTACCATACTGGTACATTCTCGGTTCGATATGGTTCAGTATTCATCTTGTATTGAGACAGCTCCTCATCATATTTTTTCACTTTTTATCACGGTACCAGACAATCCCACTTGGTTCGGATGTGTATGGACCAGTTCCCGTGTCAAACTAGCAAACCGATGTGGTTTTGCACTGATCCAATACAGTACACTCCGAATCAAGCGGTTCAGGTTTGTTTTGTAGCCCTTGGCTTGTTTATACCATATCATTTCTGGTAACTAATGCAAACAATTGATTCATCAATAAGTGCAAATAGGGGTGAAAGTAGATTGGATAATATTTTATCTAGATCTATTTTTGTATCCGAATCTATTTAAATAGAAATTTAAGCATCCAACCAATATCCGTATCCATATCCATGTCAATAAAAAAATGGATATGGATATAGATAGACAACTACCCGATCCATATTTAACTATCCGATTCTATTTGTAATTCTATTTAATTTTATGTAGCACTCATGAACTTTTAAGGAAAATAAATGACCACATTAGTATGCTATTAACTTGATTTACCTTCCACTTTGTAAACTCTTTTATTCTATAGTTATAAAGATGAATTATTTGACTTATATCTATATTTATATATATACTTCCAATATCCAATTTGTATCCATATCCGTTTAAAACAAATATGGATATGAATTTTTCATCCGACTAACATCTGTATTTGTATTTGTCAAACAAAACAATATGAATACTGGTATCTGATCCATATTTGATCCGGTTTCATCCCTCAGTGCAAATGTAGTTTACCATTTAAAATTACATACATGACTTCTTGGTGATAATGAGCAAGGAATATCGTTCTTTATGCTAAATAGATCTTTTGAACTCCTAATTTATTGGATACTTTTATCAATGTCATCTAAGTACTATAAGTAAATTGATCCCAATTATTCAGTCACTTGATAACTAAAGTCTTTCTTTGATAAATGATCATTGAGTCGAACGATATAATTTGATGATTTATCAATAGAACTTGTCATTGCATTTCATTTGTTTGGAAAGGATCTTTTCACTATTCATGGTTCCGAACCTATTGGATGCAGCCTAAGCATACAAGGAAAATTTAAATATCCATATCTTTCTATTAAGCATACATAGAGGTGCTGATTTTTATTTTTTATTGGTTGTAAATCAGATAAAACCTTTGCCTTAAATTAATTGGATTCCTTGGAAATGCTGTAATTGGAGCAAAGATCTACTCCACTCCAAGTTGAACTGAACCAAAAAAAGTTGCAAAATTAGATGTGAACATGGATTTTAAAAGCAAGGGTAATAAATGCCCAGTCCTGGAGATGATTTAGTAGTAGAATAAGAGACTATGTAATCAGGGTTTAGAAATCTAGACGATTCTCATAGGAGTAATAATTTTAATCAAAGAAGTCATGAGATTGCACTAGATCATATTGTAAAACATAAAAACCGTTGCTTTTTACACAAAAAGTAAATGAGAAACAAATGAAGTATCTTTGAAGACATCAGCTTTAGGAAGATCAAACAAGATAATAAAAGACAACATATTTGAAGGGGAAACTATCATTTTGATGGGGTTGGCGAGCAAAATAAGAGTTTAATGGGAATTTGAGATGCAGAATAAAGGCGCACTGGCACTTCCATCTTTATTGAAATGTGATCTAGTGTTTCCAAAATTTTGCTTATGTTGTTGAAATTGCAGGTATAGCTGTTGCCTTTAGATTGGATTACTTGTGTGTAGCTAGGTATGTTAGCTAGGGTCTGTTTGGGTTCAAACAAGGTTCAAACTTGCTTGCGCTTGTTTGATACTTGTTTTGTTTGGAGTTGGAATGTAGAGTCTACCACATGCTCTAGACGCTTCTAATCCAGATTGCCTTTTCATCTTTTTGGATATTTGAGCTTGTTTTGGCCTCAATTGGAGTGTGGTCTATCACTTCTAGGTTTTAGGTCCCAATCTTCAGATTGGACACATTAATCAACGTGTAGAGATTAAGGTAAATCTAATTTCCATTTATTCTTTTGAGCTTTCTTTGATGACAAAAGTAATTCCAGGAAGCTCCACTTGCCTTCTCTTTATGTTGAGTGGCAACTAGGGAGCGGGCCACATATTCCTCTCACTTTGCATTTGTGACGGTGCCTACATGGAGATGATAGAGTTATTGTGGTTTAATTGATTCACACATAGAAATACGGCATATTTTATGCTCATAAGAAAGTGCTTTCACTCATTGTGACCCAAAAATCAAAAATTCAGTCTCTTTTTGTTTTTTCCTCTGAACAAAATTGCCTCTTTATTTTTAAGTTGTTGGTCCCTTTTCAGTGAATCACAGCAAATTATTCTTCCTGTTATCTCATCTATTCCATTCACTTAAGCAAAAGGAAGATGAGTTTGTTGAAATTCCTGGTGAGCCTCACATGTTTTCTTGATTGGATTTCTTTTTATGCTTTTACTTTTTAAAAAGATTTGGAAAGTTTATGATCTTAATCAAAGTCAAAAATTCAAATAGATATTCATTAGACATGTTACTTAATCAGCAAGCTTTTGGCCCATATGACGTTCTGCCAACACCATTGCGCTTGACAGAACTTTGTATTGACTCCATTTCTTCATATAAAACTCATCAATTTGAAGATGAATCAAAACTACGAAATCATAAATACCTAGAAAATTAGTATTGCTACATTTCTTCATATAAACCTCATCAATTTGAAGATGAATCAAAACTATGAAATCATACCTAGAAAATTAGTATTGTTTGCAGATGTTTGCAGTTTGTCTTGACATAATAATTGGTGTTAATATAAGTAACACTAGGTAATGTTGTTATCACTTATCAGTATTGGTGGAGGTTGTTATCAGTATTAGTTGAGGCATCCCCAGAAAAGATTGGCACTTCATTATTGTACTGGCACTGCATTAGCAAATGCACATGGCTATTAGAATTGAGCTGTAATACTTCATATTCTTTTAATAACTAGACTTGATATTCTAGATCTTTCATCCAGTATATTTTGTTTTGGCTGGTCTTTATGCCATGCTACAAAAGATAGTAATGATTATTAACTAAGATAACAAAATTGTCAACTGATTTTTTATTACTACTATGAGCATGAGCTAGACATTCTTTAGTTTTAATTGCATTTGACAATTTGCATATGTACATGCTACAACTTATCAAATTGTTAATAGTTCATCATCCTTCATCACTTTTTTTTGTATATACTTGGTTGTGAAGTTGAAAAAATACCTTTTGTTTTCTGTGTCTGTGTTTTCCTGTCCATTCTGTCTTTTTTGTTTAAATTCTACCTTGTAGTATATAGACGTGATGTTTCAAAAGGTTAAACAGGAAGAGAGGTTACGGTTATCGTCTGAGTCTCTAAATTGTTCTACCAAGTGTATGGATGTAAATCATCATACTTTTGATGGTTGTAATGAGACACAAGCCTGCAAGGACAAGCTCCAACCTGAGAATACTTCAATGGAAACTGCTCCTTCTTCCATGGATTTAAATGGCAGCCAGAGTGTTCAATTAGAAAATGCGGAAACATGCTCAAGACCTGCAAATGAGGCAATCACTAGAAGTTCAGCAGTTTCTGGAACATGCACTAGTTCAATGCCTGATTTTTCTATTCTAAAAGGGGAGATCTGTTTGGATAATCTGTCAATAAGAGAGCTCCAGGAAGCTTTCAGAGCTACCTTTGGCCGTCAGACCTCTGTCAAAGACAAATTGTGGCTTAAGCGACGGATTACAATGGGATTAACTAACTCCTGTGATGTTCCAACTACAAGTTTTGTGATCAAAGATAATAAAATAGTTCTCAAGGAAGTGAAAGAAGAACCATCCAAGTTGCAAGAGTCTAAGACTGAAGCTGGTTCTCTGCCCGCAGATCAAGTTACTGATCCAACAAATAGTAATTTCCAAAATTTACCAGCTAGCCCTATTAACCAAACTGAAGACCAGCCTGTGTCCGGCAAGCAGCTTAGAAAACCTCTTTCAGAATATGATGAGAAGAATGAAAATCTTCAAATGGAGCAGTTTGCCACCAAAAGAATGAGGAAACCTACTAGGCGGTACATTGAAGAACTTTCAGAATTTGAGACAAGGGAGTGTTCTGCTAGATTGTTGTCTTCAGTCAAAAATTCTGGACATGGCCAGTCCTCTCCAAAATCTCGGATCAGGCCAGTTTGTGATATTGGTTCCTGGAGCGCAAGCTTTTCCACCAGGCAGGATTCTCTAGGAGGATTTGGTATTCAGGTACCGTATGTCTCCAGGGTGAGAAGAGGGCGCCCAAGGAAGAACTTTATGACTCTAATGGTACGTAAACTACTGACTTAAGCCTGGCAAGTAGGCTTTTGGCAATATAAAAGTCTTGCAACAAGTTGCTATGGTTCATTATAAAAATTGATATTATTTGCTTATTTGTAACTTCATTCATGCTTTACCATAGTTTATTTTTGATAGCCGGAAGACTAGGGTTATTGCCAATTTATGCTGCTGTTGAGGTGTTTCATGGACCATACATTTTGGAACAATATATCATTTATTTATTTATTTTTGTTCTCTTTCTCTCTCTCCACCCATTTATTCACACCCCACTATTTTTGCTTCACCACCGATTGTCTTCTTTCTTTCTTCAATTTGTTTGTTGTGCTTGTGTGTAAACACACTAACATTTATATTGTTTTTCTTTAAAATAAAGAAAACCTATCTTACCCCTAAAAAATCCACTTCCTGTATGTTGTCGACTACATCTTCATCATTGTTAATATTTTGTCCTTAAGCATTTTGTTGCTACACCTATGTCTATTAAATTATAAGTAGAGTTGACCATGGAACATTGTTCCATGTTTTTGATGATATTCAGTGGCTCATTACTATGACCAAATTGTGCCTTTTGTTTGATATTCTGTGTACCAGGCAGCACTAACATATAAGATAATATTTTAACTTTTATGACAGTGCATACTATGATGATTTGGGCTTTGAACGTGATATTATTTGTGATAACATTATAGCACTCTGTTATTTGGCTTAAAGCTTCAGAAACTATTTTTATATTATTTTTAACAGTGTTATAATGTGGAATTATCTTGTAGTGGAAAGTAACAACATTATTTGACAGAACCACTGTTTACAGATTATAATGTTAATCTTTGAGACCAATATTTCTGTATATACAATGAGATGGTAATGCAATTTATTCTTTTTAATCACATTGCCATCAAATTAAAAAGGGTGGCCCAATGCATGAGGCCCCTGCCATTGCAGGGTCTTAGGGTCAAATTCATGCGGCCTTAACCCCGCTTGCGGGGAGGCTGTTTCCATGCTATAAACATCAAATAATGTATGATAATGGTCATGGTGTCAGGCCATTATGTTTTTTAATTGCTATACATGCAGTAATAGAAAAAGGAAGTGCCCCGAGACAAAGGTTTCCAGTACCAGCCTAGCTGGTCTGTGCTGGTGGGCAAGCATTGCCATAGGCTTGTACTGCAACCTGGCCTGGATCAGCATGACACCTATTGATTTTATCATTTAAATATTCTAATTAAGGAAAGGGTTGTAAAACAATTTTTTAAAAAAGTTTTCTGATTTTGGAATGGTGTGGTGCATGTGCCAGCACATCTGTCATGGCTGGGCCAGCAGGTGCCCAGCATCAGCACTGGAAACCTTGCCTGAGACCATTATAATAGTTGTTATACAAAACAATGGAGTATGGTTTTCACTACAACAATGATGCAACCATAACTCAGACTAGCACCTTTGTATCTACCCAAGCTTTCTTTCAACTGCCAAAACTTTTCTATATTTTTAATTGAGGAGAGAGCAAGGTTATAAGTGGAGCAGAAAAGGGTTATGAAAGAGAAGGGAGAAGATTGATAATAGGAACACTGACAGCACAAATCCGTGGAACAAAAATGGATGTTATAAGCTCTTTAGAAGAAAGGTTAAAGTGGTTTGAAGTTTAAAAGTAGAGCTGCATATCCATTGGTAGTTTTTTTTGGGTGCAATCAGATAGTTTTCATGAGAATTGAAGTCTCAACACATTGGATTGTGAAGTTATACTCCTTGAGAATTCCTTAGTTCATTAAATTGACCTTTAGGCCTTTAAGAGAAGACATGATTTTTTTCTTTACCATGCAATGCAAAACTCCTGCAACTGATTACTAGCAGCATCTTTTGAAGGTCTGTCTGTTCCTGAGTGACAGGCTTTTCACTAGTTTGTTATCCTAGTCATCTTCCTTGATATACAAAGGGTTCAGGCATTTAATGCAGGGTGAAGATGTCTAGTTGGTCAGTTGCTATTTCTCTATACAGGTTGGCCTTGCAGAAATAGGCCTAAACACTGTTCTGACTTCTATGAGGAACTTCATTTCTTAAAAAGTACCTTTTGTTTTCAATTATTTCTGGTTATTTAATCTGATTCCTTTTCCCTGAAGCGTGTATGTCCATGTGATTTTTTTTGTCTATTTCATGAAAATTATGATTAATGTAGCCAAAGCCAAAAATATTTCTAGATAGATGTTCTTTTTTCTCTGTTCAGTTTGTTGGTTGTAACTTGATAAAGTTCTGTTGATGCATGGTTTATTTGGTGGAATTGTTAGATCATTGTGATCCAACAACTTATCAAAAATCTCAACCTGTTTGAATGGACATAGGTAGGTTTGTTAAGGACCTTTTAACATTTAGGATATGGTTAAGGATGACATTTCTTTTTTCTTTTTAAAAAGAATCTAAGCGAACCCAATAACGTGTTCCTTCAATTAATGTTTTATAAGCCTGGCAATGGGCCGGGTAGGCCAATACTCGTACCTACCCTGCAATTGGAAACCCCGTATCCATACCTGTTGTGTACCCATGTTGGGGTGGGGTGGGTTGGGTAGAGCAGATGGGGTGTATTGTGGCAGGTCGGGTTGGGTAAAGCTGCATTTTTTTCCTTTACAGACAAATCAAATAAATAAAAATAATATAAAAGCAAATCTCTATACCTCCATGACATTAAACAAAATAAGAGTCTAACACATAGAACATCACAAACCAAGTTTTCAACATGCTCTATTTCCTCAAGAAGATAGAGAAATTTTAAGAGGATGAGAAAGAATCAATGTGATTCAGTTTATCAATTGGTCGGAGGAGCAAACCCTTTCCTCACCAATATAATTGATGTAATATAATGCTTACTAGACAAAAAGCTTTGGTCAGATATATTTAGGCAAAAGCCTACACAAGTCTTGAAGGGAAATAAAATTAAATAAAATAAAAAGACTGTCAAAACATGTGATAGTGTTAACTGGTATATTAAATATTTATAATTATTCGTTACACCGGTGATAATTTCGTAATGATCATTGATCATGATTCCAATGGTCCAATAAAGTTAATTGCTGCTTTAACATTCAAGCAGATGCTTAAAAGGTTAAATGGCCACTTATGATGATCCATTGAACGTGGCTTTGAGGGTAAGCACCATAGAGCCATTTAGGTAGGGGGTTAAGATCTTAAGTAACCACTATCAATAACACAAGTGATAGCAAAATCTTTTTTCGATGTCACTCGAGCACAACAGTTTCCAAAAGCCTACCGTTGCCCTATTCTAACATGCTCATCCACTGCAAAGAGGCACTTACTCAACAACCTCAACAAGAATAACTAACACAAATAGAAAGGCACTTGCTCCGACAATTTGTCCAAAATATCCAACCACACATCGTGCATCAAAAGAAAAGCTAGATTTCAATAATACCATGGAACTCACATAGTTATTTCAACATTGAATGGCATGAGTTGCTCACGAGAAACAGATGAATCCGACGTTCTTTCTCATTTTTTTTGTTCAAAAAATGAAAACCATGGTGCCTCAAATTCAATCTTGTTTTGAATAAAACATTTACAAAGATATATAAAAAGATGAGGAATAAGGGCCAGAACATCCAGAATTAAATGAAAGATTAGTAGATTACAATCTTTTCAATGCAATTTATCACATTCTTTTATCCTAGGATGGCGGTGCAGTCAATCTCCTCCCAAACCAACTTTTCCAGACATGGGTAGGAAAACTTGCTTCGAAAGCATTGGCCAGACCCCTTGTGAGCAACACAAACAACACAAACCAATCTACAATCTCAAGAAGCCATTAGAAATAAGAATCACGCTTGGCCATATCCATGGTGAATCGGACTACTGACAACTAGGGGCAATCCCTTGTCCATTGCTTCTTGCTCATCGAGAAAGAGGTCCTCTGTTGCCCTAAACATGGTGCACAACCCCATGATCACGATGCCGATGATCAGCAATATCAAGATTCAATCCAACATGGGTGAACACGAAGGTGATGATTGTGACAATGATGAGGGCAAAGAGAACCAAGTGATCGTCGATCTCGCGACTGAAGAGCATGACAGGCTCATCGTGGAAGAAATAGAGAACCTCATTCTTGGGAAGGAGAGTGGGTGCAACAATGGAGATGAGAAGCTGTTTGATGGTTGACGAGACAATGGCTGGAGGGAGGAGTGTGGGACACTGGGGTTAGGACAAAGGGTGGGTGGGGGTTTATTTAGGATTATATTATACTAGGTTGGGTTCGGGGCGGGCTTTATCATTTTATCTACTTCAAATCTGCTTCAAGTATTAGAATTAAAACCTGTCCTTGCCCTTGCCTTTAAACGGGTTTGGTAAGGTCGGGTACCCAATGGATTGGCTTAAACTGCCACCCCTGATTGTCCTAAGATGCAATACCTGGAAACATGTTGGAGTAACTACAAATGGAAAAATTCTATAGGAAGAGGTTATTTAACAAGGAAAAACATCACAAACTCATGGGTGCATCGATTTATCCTTTTTGTTTCTGATCTAAGTTGACTTTGCTTCAAATCAATTTAGGTCGAGTTCTTTTTTGATGTCAGTGATGAAGATAATTTCAACGGAAAAAGTGATTTGTAATTTTGTATTATTTTAGCTGCTCAAAAAATGCATGCAACCAGTCCTTTTTCAAAATTGTCAGTTATGCTGTATAATATTTACCAATAACAGTATGTCACTATGCACCATATGTACACTGGTAAGGTTAAATACTACTATAGTAGAAATGTAGGTTTACTAATGACAGATGATGAGATGAGGATACAAATATAATGTTCCCAACAATATTCATCTGGATCATATGGACTTTGCAGAGGCTTAATTTTTGTTATTTTCCCTTTAAAAACATCCGAGATGGTGATTAACATTTTTTTCTTCTTCTCCCTGAAAAGAAGTAACCTTGTTTTTTATAATATTTGTCACAATTGCCAGAAATACCATCCTGGTGGCATAGCACCCAACCTGGTTAAAACAGCTCTTGGGATTCCTGCTAACCTTGTTTTCTATAATATGTCACAATTGCCAGAAATACCATCCTGGTGGCACTGCACCCAACCTGGTTAAAACAGCTCTTGGTATTCCTGCGTTGCAACAAAATAGTGAAGGTGGGAGCAGAGCAAGGAAAGCCAGAGGTCCACCTATGCATATTCCACAGCAGGTAGGATGCTACTCAACCCAACATGTAGCCTGTCTCTCTTGATAGTCTTGTTTTGTATCATGATTTTTGTTATGTTGCTAGCGGAGTGTTCATAATACCTGATTACATGATGTGTCTTTCCTGATAGTATGTATCATGATAGTTCTAACAATGTTGCTGAAATGCCTGTTTGAATTAAGAACCATCAGTGTATCAGTATTTTTGCAACAACAACTGAGATGATTTTCTACTTAGGAAATTCGATTATATCATTTTCATTAGTTTATATAATCTAAATATGATGCAGTGTATGTAGCAGAATAACTATACAAAATATGCTATGTTTGAGCGTATGTGATAATTTTTATAGATCTTTCATTTTTTAACCCTTATTTTAGTATTTACTCATTGGTTTTATATTATTATTTAATTCTGAACAAGTTTATTGGCATATCAACACTTAAAACTCCACTGAATTCAACAAATCTCAAAATGAAAAATAATTGTCCAAGAAGTCTAAAGAGTTCTAACGTTCTAACCAACATCTTTAGCTACAGAACTTTGTTGATGAGAGAGAAAAAAGGGATACAGAAACAATTTATGGTGATGATGAGCATGATCTGGGGCTTGAAGAGTTTGATGCAGCTGGAGATAATGCAGATGGCAATGTCAATACTGAGCCAGCATCAAAAGGTGGTGTCCGAAGGAAGCATCATCGTGCTTGGACTCTCAGTGAGGTTCTAAATTTAGTTGAAGGAGTGGCTAGATATGGAGCTGGTAGGTGGTCTGAAATCAGGAGGCTGGCCTTTGCCTCTTACTCGTATCGCACCTCTGTTGATCTTAAGGTAAGCTCATTTTCATCCAATAACCTGCATCTTGAATCTTACTTGTTAAGTTTCTGGCATTTCACAAGGCTATCTTTCTCACATTTTGAAGGAAGATGGAAGTCTCCATATTGTACTGCACTGAACTCTAGTTAATGCAATTCTCATGGTTTCTGCTTTCAGGATAAGTGGCGGAACCTGCTGAGAGCAAGCTTGGCACAAGGTCTTTCAGACAAAGAGGTCAGATCAGCAGCAACTTTGGTTTCTACTTTTTTTTTTTTCAATCTCTCTATTGATTTTTAATTAAACCATCTGTGCTTTGATGGATGTTTTTTTTTCCCTCATTAGAGTATCCAATTAAACCCTATCTCTTTGATTTGACAAAGTCAAACTGTGGAGGTTTGGAGGACAATGATGAGAGAGAAATATTTAATTTCTTGATTTACTTCTTATTTCTCTTCTGTTGTGTTTTCAGGCCAAGAATTCCCGAAAGCATACTTCCCTCCCAATACCAACACCCATCCTATTACGAGTAAGGGAACTGGCGGAGATGCACTCACAGACACAGGCCGGTACTGAGCTCGGTCCAAGCAACATTACTGGCCGTGGTGGGAGAAATGTACAGGAAGAAGGATCTGGATTTTTGTGACCAGCCATGTATAACTAAAACAGTCAAACTAATAAGGATAAACGCCATGTAGCCACTTATGTACAATAGTTTGATACATACAATCATCATCATCCTCTCTTCATGTAATTTTGAGCATTTTCTGTTCCACTTCTTGCAGTGCTTCAAAAAAGTACTGACTTGTTAAATATGTAAGAAAGAATTTTTTTTTTTTTTTTTTAGAAGTCCATCATCCTTCCCTGCTTTAACTATTGAAACTTGATAATTTTATGCTTGATCAAGAACTTAGCATTTCTTTTAAAATTCGGAGAAATCACCTGGAATTTGAAAGGCTTGCAAACAATGAAGCTGAAAAGGTTGGGAGCTACTGTTCTCTCCGTCATTGCTTGCGGACATGCAATGTTTTAAGGACATGTTTGGCAGAAGGGTATTTGACTCTGAAATAAGAATATAAATGACTTTTATTTAAGATGTTTGATTAAAGGGACTAATATTTCCATGCCAATTATAGAGGAGAATGGAATCATCCAATCTCTCAAGATTCAATTTTTATTTCTTTTAGTGTTTAAATTTTTTCTCGATTCTGATTTCGACCATGTATCAAATATGTTGAGAGGTATAGCCATTTTGATTTTCATTTCAATTTTTTTTTTAATATTGTTAATTAAAGGGAGGATGATCTACCCGGTATGTATTATAAATTGATTGGTATGTGCAAGTGGCCATGCGTTCGGTTCCGGCATTTGCTAAACCGTTCAGGGGTGAAGTCACTGAAGTTGCATATTTACAAGACCATGGGGGTTCACATCAAAATCCCAATTGACTGGTTGGCCAGGGGATTCGCAAGTCACATGTACAGGGGACTCACAATTCACATGTACAAAAAATACCCAATGTTGAGAACATGCTCATATCAAAATCCCTGCATAACTGATGTGCTGGCATTGAAAACCAATCAATCAAACACTGTCCGTTTTCCAGCGTCGACGAAATTGCAGCTTAACACTTCTGAAAAAAGTTAGACGTCTTGCAGCAGACCATATACGAGAGGTAACACTTCTTGCTGCTCCCCTCCAAACTTCGAAAACTAGATATATTCCAGTAGCTTTGAGATTTCAGGAATCTCTAAGAAGCTCTTGTAGAAGCTGAACGATGACTTTCACGGTGAATGCGATCAGCTTCTTGAACTACAAAAGTCCTCGTCGTTAAAAAAATTGATAGGATTTTTTCAACGACCAATTTTTCAATAGAAAATTTTTTGATGCTTGAGCCAGCTTAGAAAGGAAGAATATTGGGAAAGAAAAAGAGAGTCCAAAAGGAGTTCCCTGGAATTCTTCTCGACCCTCTATTTATAGAGGTTTGAGACTGAGTTTGTTAGACGGTTGTAACTATTTATAAGATAATTATAATATTAAGAAAGTTATTGAGTCGATTAGACCATTAAGAGGTCAGTTGGTGAAGTGATTTACTAAATGGTCTATTATACTTTTTGATAATTACTTTACTAACATTGTCGTAATGGTTTTAACGACTATATGCTTAATGTCAAATAAAGTTATAGAACTCTGTACCTGGCTCGAGTAAGTAGTCGATACTTGTTCGATGAATAGTTGAGCAATTTGTAATTCAGATGAGTGATCGACTCCTAGCCATCAGGGTGCCTCAAATAAATGATCGGTTCCTGGTCATCTAGTACATTGTATCTCAAATAAATGATTGGCTCCTCTTCATCTGACATCGTATATCTTAAATAAATAATTAGCTCTTGGTCATTGGATACCCTGTCCTCTAATAAATGATTATTTCCTGGCCGAATACTTTTTTCTTACCAACTTTTGTTCATAAGAGGTCGTCTTGTACTGTAACAGTTGCCCCTCACTTCCAAGTTCAAGACGATTTACTTGATTTGACTCGAAAGTATGATAATGAGTTCTCATTGATTTTTGATGAGAGAAATAATTAATTATATGCATTGTTGTTCTACCGTATGATATTTAATGTTACATACTTTTTTTTGTGAAAACATCACTAGACTGGTAGCAAGCGATTTTCAAAATGACAGTGACCTCTCGATCCATGGGGCTTATCCCCCAGCTAATAAAGATAATCCACGTGTCATGAAAAGAGTAACCCACACCTCAAGACAGAGATCGAGCGATGTGGCCGGCATCCCGACGGTGAGATGATTTAATCTGGACCATTGAGTATCATTATAAGTAGTGGTTTCTTCCTCTAATTTGAATCCTTTGTCTTTTACTTCTTTGTTTTCATCTCCAAGTGAATTAATAGGCGACTTCCCTTCAGTGTTTTTTTAACATGCTCCAGGAAATTTAGGATTTCATCATCTATAGTAAGAGGCCTTTAGCTTTCCTTCTACTCTAGTCTTACCACTTATAGTCATGGCCTTTAAGGAGAAAAAAGTTATTAGGAAAGTGAAAACCTTTGGGATAGAAGCCGCTAGGACCATAGTGAGTTCAGTCCGAACTGAAAGGACACCCTGCTCCTTCCAGTGCTCCAGCTAGACATCATAGGAGGGCCTCCCTGGGCTAGGTTTAAGTTTAAGGAAGTAAGTCTTAGAAGACTGAGGGATCAGTATTTTGTCCCAATAGCATTAGGATGACCATACCGGGTCCTAATAATAGTGTTTCATCTCCTCCGTTTGGTGCATTGCTTTTTATGAGGATGCATTCAATATTGTAGTATGGTTTCCTCTTTATCCCTTTATCAAAAATATTTTAGACTTTTATAAGATAACCCCAACCCAATACTCCACGAATAGCTTTAGGGTGATTATAAGCTTTATTCTCAATTATGATTCAGTTAGAATAGAACCAAGATGCTCCTTGTTCCATGCCATTTTTATATTAAAATCTCACCCGTATGACAAGGAATGGTTTTATTTTTCCCATAGACAACTTTGTAAACTTGTAAAGGGCATTCCATCTTCCATCAATGGGTGAAAGAATATGTTCTTTTATATTTCTTCATACCAACCTATAGATATTAGGTCCTCCTAGGATAGGACTTGGATTGAGCCCAATAATAATAAAACCTCCTTATATGAAGACTTGGAGCACTATCTAAATTGCTCGAGATTCACATTCTAGAGTTTAAATTTCTCTTGACCGATCAGGTTTGTATGATACGGGTATTAGCCTGATCTGTCCTCACAGTATGTCTAATCATTTTAGATTTATTTTTTTTCTTATTCTTGTATATTTATTGGATTTCATCGATCATATAATCACTCTTTGGATCTTATTTCTGCAAAGATAAAGATTAGTCTAGATAGACTCTAGAAGGTAGTATCCAAAAGAAAGAGATTGGACACTACCGAAGAGGTCAAGAATAAAAGACTCGATGAATGATTACTACCAATGTCTTCATCAAGTATGCTAGAATTGAAAAGCAACTGATCTCTGCTCCAACAGAGGCATCGATGCCCACTCCTTTGACAACTAGTCTAACCAGGTTATTAGATGCTATCCGATTACCTCTGATTAGGTCATCGAAAATTGTTCGACTACATCTCCCTGCCATTGTCATATAATTCTTGAGTGCTCCAGAAGAGCACATTATTCTGGAGGAGAGACTGAGGATGAGTGATGCTGGCCATAGAAATTTGAGGTTTACTCAAGAGCAATTGGAGATGATTCTCCTTCATGCTGATAGAGTGGAATACGAAGTATATACACTCTTCCAAGTTCTTAGTGACAGCAATCTTAGGATTTTCCCTTTATTTGGTTGTTTTTTTTTCTACTTCTTTTTCCTTCTAAATTAATCCTTTTACTTCTTTTTCTAGCTTCTCTCCAATATTAGTTACCTCAGGAACTTCCTTATCATATATGATAAGGTAAGGAATAACTTACAGAGAAGATTTTGGCAGCCAAGGAAGTAGCGAAGAACATAGCTGATCAGTTTGAAGTTGCTGATGCCCAGGCAAAGGCCGCTAAGGCATGGGCTAACGCTGCCAAGACACAGGCCAATACTGTTGAGGCCCAAAAGGCCAAATTGGAGGTTGCAATGTACATAGAAATAAATCATTTGAAGGTTACCTTCTCTGATGCTAATAAGAAGATTGAAATAAATCAAGCTTCTATCCAAAAGCTCCGTGAGGAGAGGTTGGAGAAGGTGATTAAAGAAATAAAGAAGAAGGCTGTTGAAGAGTATAAATCATTTGTGAACTTTTTGAAAGACATTGTCGAGGGATCGCTGAGTGCATTCCATAAAGAATTTAGGTATTGCCAAAACAAAGTGAGGGAATTCTTCCCAACCATTGGTACTGCTCTTCTTATCCCAAGTATAACCGACCCAACGGTAGAGGGAGCAACGAAAGTGCAAGACATCGGTATATCTGCTGAAGTCACTCCACCGACCACTTCAGAGGTTGCAACCATTGCTAAGGGCCGGTAGCACTTGTGGATGCCTAGCTAGAAGCTCCAACTGATCAAGTGATAAAAGTATGAAGACTTTTTATACTTTATTTTTATTTTTTATTATACTTTCATTTCTTTGTTTGGGAGTTTGAGAAACTATTTTTGTAAAAGATATTTGAAGCAATGAAACTTTTATTTCTCAACCAATAATTTTCTTTTCCCACTTCTCTTATATCTTGAATGTATGCAGCCATACAATATCATTTGCATAGCCTATGGTAACTTGGTGACCGTTGTAGCAGACAAGGTTGTTAACGTGCTGCTTGTACCTAGGAAGTAACTTGGAGTTCCTCTTGAAGGTTTTGGAAAAGAGGTTGGTGAGCCTTCATTAATAATTGACTTAATAGAAGGCATACCTAAAAAAAGGTCAGCGATCTTCCGAGACCTTCAGCCAAGGTATAAGCTAGGAAGGAGACAACTATCCTTGAAGCTATGAGAATGGTGCCAAAGTTTTCTAAACATGCTATGAGGAGGGGCCTGGCAATCTCCGAGAACTCAGGAGTTTTCTTCTTTGCTTTCGAACTAGGTTTTAATAGATGTATCCGAAATGTGAAAAAAATCTTTTCGAATATAAATTCCAATTTTCTCATATTGACAGATCTAGATGCTTAGTCCATCGTGGAGGAGGTGTTGGTTGGTGACTTGTATACATTCATAGATACTACTAGACTGCTTTGGAGGTCGGATTGCAGATGGTGGCTTTTGGCCCTGTGATCGAAGATGATCCCCTTTTGGAACATGCAAAAACTTCAAGTAGTGAGAAAGATAAAAGTTTTGATTCTCCGTTTGCTAAACCTCCAAAAGCTCCAAGATTGAATAGAAGAAGTAAATAGGTATATATTTTCTTTTTTTTTTCATTGAAGTAATCCATAAAGATTAATGAAAGAATTTTATTAATGTACTCCATAAGAAATTTTCTAAGATTAATGAAAGAATCCCATTCCCTTCATCTATCTATTATGTTCTTGTTTTAGCTATTTTTGTATATGAAAAATGTATGCTGCTTCTTTAGCTTTGAGACATTTGTCTGAAATATCTATCTAAGACATAGATAAGCATTTAGATACATTTTTTTATTAAAAGTTTGGATAATACCTATGTCCTCTACCCAAATACTTTAAGAAAACTTGATCGAATATTTGGGCAATGCCTATGCCCTCTAACTGATCACTTTAAAAAAGTCTCATCGAAAATTTGGATAATGTCTATACCATCTATCTGATCACTTTAAAAAAGCTTGATCAAAAAATTTAAAACTATATGTACTCTCTACCCGATCACTTTAGAAAAGTATGATTGAAAGTTTGGATAATGCATGTACTTTCTATCTGATCACTTTAAAAAAATCTGATTAATGTATGAGCAATGCTTGTGCCTTCTGGCCGATCACTTTAAAAATGTTCAATCAAAAGTTTGGACAATGCTTGTGCCCTCTATCCGATCACTTTGAGAATACTTGATCGAAAGTTTGGACAATGAATGTGCCCTCTACTTGATCATTTTAGAGAAGCCTGATCAGAAATTTGGATAATATTTGTGCCCTCTTCCTGATCACTTTAAAAAAATATGATCAAAAGTTTGGATAATGTCGTGCCCTCTATCTGATCACTTTAAGAATATCGAATCAGAAGTTTGGATAATGCATGTTCCCTCTACTCTATCACTTTAGAAAATATCTAATTGAAAGTTTAGGCAATGCCTGTGCCAAGACATCTTCTTAAAAGGAAAAAAAGATTAATAATATTTTCTCAAATTATCAGAATTCCATGATCTTGGATATGGAGTTCCATCTAAGTTTTCTAAATTATATGTTCTAGGTCTAATATCCTTTGATATTTTATAGGGCCCTTCCTAATTGGATGCGAGTTTCCTTTACTCTGTAGGTTTTAAGATTTCAGCTCGCCAAAGGACAAGATCTCCTTGCCAGAAGATTTTGGTTTTAATTCTAGAATTATAGTATTGGGCAAACTTCTATTTATAAGTCACTATCTTGATATAAGCTTTCTGTCGGACTTCTTCCAAAAGGTCGAGGCTTGCTTGCAATCTTTTTTGATTAATGTTTTTATCATATCTCTTTGTTTGATTGGAAACCAAGTCAATCTCCATAGAGATGACTGCTTCTACTCTGAAAGTTAATTTGAAAGGTATTTCACTAGTTGAAACATGAGGAGTTATTCAATAGGGTCAAAGAATACTATCCAACTCATTGACCCAGAGACCTTTTTCCCGTCAAGTCTAGACTTCAAACCTTAAAGAATGGTCCAATTGGTCACTTCTACTTCTTTATTAGATTGTAGGTGCATTATTGTTGTGAACTTTTATTCAAATGCAGATTCAAGCAGAATTCTTGAAATCTTTTATCATCAAACTACCTTTCGTTGTTGGAGATAATGTACTTGGATAATCCAAAATCAGTAGATGATGGACTTCTAGATGATGTATTAAACATTTTTCTCAATTATCTGGGCCAAGAACTCATCTTTTATTCATTTGGTGAAATAGTTGATCGCCACTAATAAGAACTTCCTTTATCTAGTTGTTACTAGAAAAGGTCTAAGGATATCAATTTTCCATATATCGAATGGTCATAGATTTAGAACTTGAGTAATCAGCACCGAAGACTTTCTTTGGATTTTAGCAAACTTTTGACATCAATCATATTTTTAGACAGTCTATAGCATCTTATTGCATAGTAGGCCAATAAAATTTTTACATAAAAAATTTATAGGCTAATATCTTTTCTCTGACATGATCACCATAAATACCTTCATGAACTTCTTTAAGAACATAGTCAGCTTCTGAAGGGCATAAGCATTAGAGTAAAGTTATTATAAAGGATTTTTTATAAAGTTGTCTATCAGGAGGATGTACCATAGGACTTCTCACCTAATTTCTCGTGCTTCTTTTTCATTTGTTAGAAGATTTGCTTTATCGAGAAATTAGACTAATGGATCAATCTAGCTTGGCTCATATTCTAATTATATAACAATGAAGGATTCTTTGATATTAGAAGTTTCCGAGTATTCAATAAAGATCCTCTTCTAAATGTTCGAGTATTTCAATATGGCAAGATATGACAAAGCATCTGCTTGAGCATTTTTTATCTAGAAATCCATTGGATTATTAGAATTTAAAATTTGAGGATAACTCTTTAATCTTTGAAAGATATTTAATCTTGGTTGACTTTTTAGTTCTATACTTCTCGTGTACTTGTTCGACAATTAGTTATGATTTATTAGAAAGGACTTTGACTTGATCGATGCCGATTTTTTTGGCTATCTTTAAACTAGTAATTTGAGCCTCATATTCAGTCCCATTGTTAATAGTATGAAAACCAAATCTTAGGGCATAGCCATTATTATCCCATCAAAAATTATGAGGATTAATCTGGTCCACTTTCTTAGACATTTAAGGCACCATTGACATGTAGAACCCAAGGAGTGGTCAGTTCTGCTTTCGATCTTTCCTGCCCTTTCTTCATCAGGTATTGTGTATTCAATAACTAAGTCTGCAATGACTTGAGCTTTCATACTGGGATGAGGTTTATATTTAATATCAAACTCTCCTAATTTAATATCCTCCTTGGCTAGACATCTCGATATATCTCGTCTTCGAAGTATGGACTTTAAAGGCTGATCTGTCAAAACAATAATAGAATGGAGCTAAAAATATGACTGAAGATTTTTTGATGTAATCACAAGAGCATATATCATCTTTTCTATCTTGGTATATCATATTTTTCTATTTCTTAAGATTTTGTTGGTATAATAGATGGGCTTTTATACATCTGCATATTTCCTTACCAAAATAGAAATCATAGTATTGGTAAAATAGATAAGTAAATGTAAAGTTGCTCACATTCTTTTGGTCTTGATAGCAATAGAGGAGAACTAAAATATTCCTTTAGATCTTCAAAAGCTAATCGGTAACTTTTTGACTACCCAAAATTATTGGTATGCATATTATTTTGAAAAATGGTAGATACTTTTCAGCTGATCGGAAGATAAATTAGCAAAGTGATATAATCCGACCAGTTAGGCATTGAATTTTCTTGTTCCAGGGGTAATTCCATTTTAAAAGTGCTATGTTCCTTTTAGAATTGGCTTCAATTTCTTTATGAGTCACATGAAATCTAAAAACTTCTTAAATGTAACACTGAATGCATACTTGTTTGGATTGAGCTTCATTTGATATCATTTCAATTCATTAAAGGATTCTTTAAGATCGATCATGTGATGATTATTTTTTGTACTCTTGATGAGCATATCATTAATATAGACTTTCATATTTCTTCCTATCTAATTTTTGATGACTTTGTTGATTAAATACTGGTAAGTTGCCTAGTATTTTTTAATCTAAATGGTATCATTTTGTAACAGTAGAGATCCCTTTCTATAATAAAGGCTATTTTCTCTTTATCTTCTTCTACCATTTAAATCTGGTTATATCTTGAGAAGGCATTTATGAAACTGAATAATTCATACCCAGATGTAGTATCTACCAGTTAAACAATTTTTGGTAGAGGGTAGCTGTTCTTTGGATAGGCTTTTCTAAGATCGGTATAGTCAAGCAGATTCTCCATTTTTTATTCACCTTCTTGACCAAAACTACATTGACTATCTAGTTTGGATAATTGATTTTCCTGATAAAGCCTGTCTTTATAAGCTTATTTGCTTTCTCTTCAATGGCCTTTTATCTTTCTGGAGCAAAACTTTTTTTCTTTTGCTTAACAGGAGGATAGTGAGGGTCCATGCTAAATTTGTGAACAAGGACATCAATAGGTATGCTCGATATGCCAGCAACTATCTAAGCAAAGATATGGATAGTGGCTCGAAAGAATAGGATCAGCCATTCTTTAACTTCAGGAGCCAAAAGAGATCATATTGGTATAATTTTATCCAAGTTGTCTCCTAGAAGAATACTTATCAACTGCTTGGTAGATTTATCTCTATTTGTGGTGGTGCTTTCTCTGACATCCAACTTATTTGTCTGTAGGGCCCTAATTTACTTTTGAATTTTGATAGCCACAAGAAAATACTACCTTGCCAAAATCTGATCTCTACTAATTTTCCTGACTCCATGCTTGGTTGAAAAGAGAATGAGCAGGTGATAAGTAGAGACTATTGCCTTCAACGCATTTAACCCTGGTCATTCAAGAATGGTATTATAAATTGATGATATTTGGATAGCCATGAAGTTGAGTAGAATCATTGCTTGTCTTGGCGGCTGGCCTATAGTTACCAGTAGGATGATCTCTCCTTCTATGATAATTGAGTTCTTAGAGAACTCGATGAGTGGAGCATTCACTTTTTTTAGCCTTTCAAGTGGTAGTATTAATTTCTTGAAAGCTTCATAGAATATGATATCAGTAGAGCTTCAATTATTAATCAATTTTTTTTAATTATATTTGGCCACCATCATAGAGATGACAATCGCATTATTATGTAGGATTTGGATCACCCTTATATCATCATCAAAAAAGATAATAACATTCTCATCTTGAGAATGGGTTAACTCTACCTGATGCCTCTTGTTCAATGGCTCCCCATCATGACTTCCTGTCCCTAGCCCTTAGAAAGGCCTAAGATCATGCTAACTATCCCTTCAATTGGTAGGTTATTTAGCTCAACTTCATGCTCGAGTTGCATCCGAGGGATCTTTTCTTTCTTTTAGCTATTAATGTGCTTATTGAGGCAACTTCTATGGATCAGGTTTTCAATTTTCTACTTTAATTATTGATAATTTTCATATTATACCATGATTTCTAAGGTAGCAGTAGTATTTGTTCTTGTCCCTCTTTTATGGTGGACCATTTATGGACAGTGGTTGGCACAGAAAATTCTTGCTCTCAATCTCCATCAGAATTTGAGATTGAGAGGCAGTCAAGGGAGTATAGTCAGCGAAATGCCATATAGGATAGTTTGGCTTTAAACTCTTCGAGGGTTTGGTGCCTTTTGGTTGAACATGAGTTTCTTCCTCATGAGCCGACTTCTTCCCGCTCTCTTTCTTTCCTTCTTCTTTTTGAAGAAGAAAATAGCTCTCCTCAGCTTAGGCATATTTTTCTGCATGCACGAGGAGATTAGCATAACTCTTTGAAAAATTTTTATCCAAAAACAAACTCAAACGACTATTCCAGAGTCCTCGCTTTAGAGTTGATATAGTGATAGACTTATTGAGATCTTTGACCTCTAATGTGGCTGTATTAAAGCAGGCCATATAGCTTCAAGGTGTCTTCCCTTCTTCTTGCTTGATAGAGAAGAAACTATTATTATTCTTTGACTGTGGTCGATGACTATGGTGGATGGATCTAGGCTTTCTTCAAAGTTGCCAAAAAAGAAAATACAATAAGGCAACAGATATGCCTTGGAGTCTCATGAGAGCTTTGTATCCCTCTAGATGGTCAACGGGCTTAGTATAACTGTCATAGGGTTCGACTGATGGTATCTTGAACCAATGAAAAATTGACTTATTCATTATTTCTTCAAAGAAAGGGGATGAGTGTTGAAGTCATGGAAGTTATTCCAATGGCGATCTTCCATATATATATTTCTCTGAGCTAAGTTTCTAGCTCCTGGACCTTCTTTTCGATATCATCCTCTTATTGAGATATGATTAGAAGGGTGCATCAGAGTCAAATCCTCCTGGAAATCCTTTAGGGCATGATGGTGATGGTTTTTTCCTCCTCGAGGAGGAATTAATTACCAGATTTCTTCCTCTCTATAGGAAGGTTGATGACTTTTGTCACCTCCATCAGACTGATGCCGGTGGTTCCACTAAGATGATTCAACCGGTGGGGCAGGAGGCTGGATAGTACATAATTAAAGAAAATGGACATTACTTGTCAGTAACTAGATTGGCTCAATTAGAGTGTCTAACCTTAGGTTAGTAGTTGGAGTAGGTTGAAGATTTCTTAACTCAACTTCTATTGTACTAGAAATATTTTAAGAGAATCACCGTCGAGGAGTAAAGTTGAGTGGATATCTTTTCTCGCTATTTTTTTGAAAGACTTAGGCAAGGCTCTTCCTTAAATGTAAATTTATTGTTGCTCCTCTCTAAGCTTAGAAAACTAGATGTATTGAAGTAGCTTTGAGCTTCCAAAAATCTTTAAGAGGTCCTTTTGGAAGCTAGATTATAACTTTATAGTGGATGTGATCAGCTCCTTGATCTATAAAAGAAATCCTCATTATTGAAGAAATTGGTGGGATTTCTCCAATGGGGAACCCTTCTATGCTTAAGTTAGCTTAGAAAAAAATAATGAGAAAAAAATGAAGAAAGAATCTGAAAAAAGTTTCTTAGATTTTTCATCGATCTCCTGTTTATAGAGGTTTGAGATCGAGTTGGTTACATTTACAGATAGCTACACCGTTAAGAAAGTTGTTGAGTCGGTTAGGCCATTAAGAGGTCAGTTGGTAAATTGGTTTGCTAAGTGGTCTGTTACACTTCTTGATAATCACTTTACCAACCTTATTGTAATGGTCTTAATAATTTTAAGATATATATTTTATGTTAAATAAAATTATGAAACTCTATACCTAGCTCAAGTAAGTGGTCAGCACATGTTTGATGAGTAGTTGAGCAACCTATGCTTCATATAAACGATCGGCTCCTGGCGGTCAAGCATCCTATGCATCAAATAAGTGATATATTCCTGGCCATCTGACATCCTGTGCTTTAAATAAGTGATCAGCTCCTAGATGTCTGACATTTTGTGTCTCAAATAAGTTTTTGGCTCCTGACTGTTTAGCACTTTGTACCTTATGCCATCGGGTATCTTGTGTCCCAATAAGTAATCAATTCCTAGTCAAATACTTTTTTGCTTATCAACTTTTGCTCATATTATCTTGCCCTATAACACAATTCATTTTAATTTTGATCTTAGTGGCAAACCAAATATATCCTTAATTTCATTCATGCATCCAAGGTTCTATGCTTGCGGACCATGACCATTTATTCCCATAAGATTCCAAAGTTATCGAAGTCAGTGTGGTGGTGGTGAAATAACATCTATAAGCATTCCAGATGTCGGCAGTTGCATGCACACAAAAGCTGAGTACCATCGCTATCATGCATGGGAGCAGGGGTACATCGAAGTGCTCGAACAGACTATACTATCTATAGATATTGCATCGATCGCTACTGCTTCACACCCAATCGCCTTCACATGCCATGGAGCCATACTTCTCCATATTGGCCACACCCATCACATGGCATGATCCATATAAACTACCACTCGATTTCGAAGGTGATACTGTCTAAATACATAATGATAAAAAATAATAAATATTAATAAATATTATTAATTTATTGTATAAATACTTATACAAAAATATTTATTAGATATAATAATTAATAATATATTTTATTATTTGATATTTAAATAAAATATTAAATAAATAAAAAAATAAATAAATAAAAAATTCTGACATAAGTGAGAGAGTAAGAGAGAGCAAGAAAAAAATTGGGAAGGAGAGAGGCATCAAAAAAGGGAGGGAAAATATATATATATTTTTTGGAAGGCATCAACCAGCTCAAGAGTCAAGGAAGGTAAATATTTTTTTATTGATTATAATAATTAAAAAGATAAAATTATGGATTGAACACATAATTTTAAAAAATTAGATGAAATCATGAATTCAATAAATAATTTTATCAAAAAATAATAATTTTTTATTGGCCATGTCGTTGTTAAAATTAGGGTTTGTTTCATAATTTCTTTACATTACCGTCCGAATAGTATTTTAATAAATATGTTAGAACAGGGCTTTACAAAATCATGGATGCGATTAAAGAAATTAATAAAAAAATAATTATAGAAAAATGATAAAATACTTATAGAAAATCGAAGAACTTAATTTATACCCGGAAGTGTGTAAGACACTGTCCTAAGGCATATTTCCATCCCTGATACGAGAATTATCAGAAATACTATTCCAAGATATGACCAGAATTCCTCCGCCTGTGAGCACGATTATGGAAGAGGTTGATGGAGACTCTTTCAGCATCCAGTAAAACAACTTTGAAAAAAGAAAAGAAATTTGGAGAAGAAAATATTAGAGAAAAAAAATATGAAACATGAAAACAAAACTTATCACTTTAGGCCTCCAAGATGATCTTTTTATAGCCATCCAAAATCTGACCATTTGAATTTTTATTAGCATATTAAAGTCCAATTAGAAATCCAACGGTCAAAAATTAAAAGTCCAATAATCAAAAGCATAATGATCAAATAATTAAAATTCCAACGATCAAGTCATTAAAAACTTTAACAATCCAATCATTAAAAGTAAAAATGGTCAAATATTAAAAATAAAATAGTCAAATAATTGAATGGTTGTGGAGAAAATTTTAGATTTTCCCAATAATCTCCCTCAAAATTCAAAATTTCTAAAAATTAGTAAATATAAATTTCTAGATACTTAAACTACGCAATCGATAAGGTGACTTTAACTTTACTTAGTATGAATAGTTTCTATCTGAAGGAATTAGAGTAAACCAGGTCTTGAACTACATTTCTTTGATCTAGACTTTAATTACTACACACATAGTATAGAATTCTTCATCGCTAGTCTGTGCATTTGTGGCATTGCACATATATCTTAATTTTTCATGAGTGATGCAGGATGGACCAACATTTTCTAGATCCAAGGACCCTCTAATAAGATCAGCGAATAAATTAACTAAATAATTAAAGACAATATTAGCAGACATCCAAAGCAAGTAAGAATTAAACAAAAAAATGGTCAATCAAAATTAAGGTCCGATTTAGGAATTGACCCGATCGGCATGCACAATCAAAATCTCAAGAAATTGAACCATTGATCATTAAGGAACGATCACTAGGTTAGAGCTAGTTAATTTCAATGAAATTAGATCTAACTAAATTAAAGATAAGAAAATTAAATTCATTCCAGTAATTGATTAATTCCTATGCTAATTAATAATAATTTTTTACCCGAAGTATGGAATGTCATGATTCTTGGAAGAGGGAGATCATCCTGGAGGCAGTTAAAATTTCAGACCAGTGGTTCATAGGTGACGTGGATCAGAAGCTGTCAGATTTGGGTCACCAAATATAAGAGGGTTAGTCTAAATAATGAAGTGAGTAGTCTAAATAATGATAAAAACTCAAATCTTGAAAATGCTTTGAAGTTTGTGTGTAGAGATGATCTTTGGAGGGTGCTTTGAGATCCATGCAGGACTTCTTTCTTTCACATTCATGCATGCTCTTCTATCCACGGGTCGACGCAGAGTGGGATGGAGGACGAAAACTCGAAGGGGATGAGACAGAGTTGACGGTGGAAGGGGGCCAGCAAGGTTCGCCAGTAGTCTCGAAGGTGGGCAACACCAAGATGGAGAGGTCGGTGGGATGGGCGGCACGGTGGCACTATCATGATGCAGCTACGACATAGCGATTTGCTCAACACGGTCAGCTCGATGGTCGCTGGCATGGATGTGGGCCAAGGAGATGGGCAGTGGAGCAGTTTATTGATGGTAGGGAGCAGGGGAGGAGGGCTCCGGTGGTGTGGCGACATCGATGAGTCTTCTCGGAAATGAGGAGGGAGCAGGCAATGGAATCAGTGGGATCTCCACACGGGAGTTGGTGGCATGCTTTGGAAAGGCCAATCGGTGTGGTTGGTGGCGGAAGTGGAGATCCGCAGTGGAGATGGATTTTACGGGTGATGAGGTCCCGAAGAGGATGGATTGGAAGGAGTTCCAGCAAAGGGAGTCATCGAGCAAAATAGGGCCACAGACAATGAGATGTTGGACCGAGAGGGATGCGAGCAGAATCTCATCAGAGAGGATGATCCAGTAGTGTGGTGGTGGTCACGGTGGAGGAAGGTGGCTGCTAGCAAAGGAAAGGTGACGATGATGAGTGAGACATTGGAATAGGGGATGACGTGGGGCTTTGCAACTTGATGTCGGCTAGAAGGGGATTCGTTCGTTCGAATCACAAAGCAACAAGAGGAAGAAGAAGATTAGGGAGGAGAAGAAAGAGAGGGACGAAGAGAGAGAGAAGAGGAGAAGAACATGAGGAGAGAAGAAGAATCCAGAAGAAGTAAGAGGGGAGAAGATAAAGAAGAAGAAGGGAAGAAGTACTCAGAAGAAAAAAATATTTTATTAAAAAATGTCGATGATTTTTTAGGAGGCATACAACCTTTTAAATAATAAAACCACATCATAAAACAAACTCCAAACAACCATAACAAACTGAGGGATTTCGATAAAAATAAATCCTAAAATAAATAATCTTTGAAACAAACTAATTCTAAAAACTTTGATTCAAATGAGCCAGAGATAAATATTATTAAGATGTCCCATACCCCATACACCCATAAAAAATACCTAAAAAATGATAACCATATACATCAGGATTGGTGCTAGCCGTGCATCAAAAGTCATGTCAGATGATGTGCCCATCAATTTTTCTGGGGTGGGGAGAACTTGACTTCGTCGAGTTAGGCTTAATACCTTCCTGGAGGTACTCAAACAGATCTGGGTCAATTATTTGTAAATCCTCCCTAGTAATACAGGAATCCTCTAACTTTGGCCTGCCTCGCTAGTAAACCTGGTAGCAGTGGTAGTTTCAACCCCTCATAGACTTGATTTGCTCATCCAAGATACGTTCGATCATATCATGCTTTTCTCTTATTTGGACTTGTGGGCACTCAGGAGGAGGGTCACTCTCAAACATGCAGGCTTAAATAAATCACTAGGTATCAATACTAGTTCTTTATATTCAATTAAATATGATACATTGAAAGTAGGACTAATCCCATAACCAGGTGGTAGATCAATAACATATGCATTCGGTCCAATTTTCTTTAAAATTTTGAATGGACTTGCCCCTTTGGCATGTAATTTCTGAATGGTTCCTGGTGGAAACTATTCAGATCTGACCCTAATCATGACATGATCACCTTCTGCAAAATCCTTAATACACCGGTAAGAATCTGCTAATCGTTTATATATTTGATTACTCATATCAATTTTTTTACTGATTTCTTTGTGCAGACTCCTAACATGCTCTGCAAAGGATGATGCTGACTCTGAGACTCTAGCATGCATAGGCAATGGGATTAAGTCTACTGGTTTATTATGATGACAACCATGCATAACTTTAAATGGACTTATACCAATAGACCTATTTATTGAACTATTATATGCAAACTCGACTCGGGTAAAAGTAAATCCAATTTTTAACATTCTCTTCTACCAAACATCGAAGTAAATTCTCTGAACTTTTGTTTACTACTTTAGTTTGTCCATCAATTTGTGGGTGATAGGCAGATAACAATTAGTTTTGTACCTATTAAGTACCATAGGATTTTCTAAAAGTAGCTAGTGAATCGAACGTTCCTATCTGATATGATAGATTTTGGCAATCCATGTAACCTAACAATCTCATCAAAATATAGGCGAGCAACTCTAGAAGCATCAGAAGTCTTGGGGCATGGTAAGAAATGGGCCATCTTGGAAAACTGTCTACTACCATACAAATTGAGTCATTTTTCTTAACTGTTTGGGACAATCCTAAAAAAAAGTCCATGTTCACATCTTGCCATGGACAATCAGGTATAGGTAGTGGGGTGTATATCCAGTATTTTATTTTCGATGTTTAGCCATGGCACAAGTTTGGCAGCGTGCAACAATTCGGGCTACATCGCGTTGCAGGCTAGACCAATAAAACTGGGCCTCTAGGGTATCTATTATTTTGTTTCTTCCAAAATAACTAGATAATCTCCCAGCATGTATTTTCCAAATTAAAAATTCTCTCACTGAAGTCCGTGGGATAAACAACATATTATTCTTAAAAAGATATCCGTCTTGAAGGGTATACTCACTAAACTTTCTAGACGGTTCTTGCCTTAGGGAGGTAACAATATGCTTGAAGTCCGGGCATTCATTATACTCTTCCTTTAACTGTTCAAAGCCAGTAACTCTCATACTCACTACTGATAAAAGGCTCATCCTAAGAGAAAGTACATCAACAATCAAAATCGGCTTAGTAATTTCTATCATTAATAGGTCCATTTTTTGAAAAAGTGCATCGACAGCCTTGTTGTCTACACTTACCTTGTGCCTTATCATAAAAGTATAGGCCTGAAGGAACTCAATCATGTCTCAGATTTAATTCTTTTTTATAAATTGAGAAACTTGAGAGCCCCATGGTCCGAATATAGGATAAATTATTGTGGAAGCAGATAATGCCTCCAAAATTTAAGGGCTTGGACCACAACATAGAATTCTTTGTCATAGGTGGAATACTTGTGCTTGGAGTCATTGAGTTTTTTGCTTAAAAAATCTACAGGGTGTCCTTCCTGACTTAGGACTTCACCAATTTTTATTCTAGATGTATCACATGCAACTTCAAAAATCTTTGAAAAATCTGGTAATCATAAAACTGGAGCGTGTGTCATTCTTTCTTTCAATTCCTGAAAAACTCGTTCAGCAGCTCTAGTCCATTCAAAGCTTCCTTTTCATATACAATCAGTGATCATAGCTATGATGGTGCTAAAACCTTTAATGAACCTCCTATAAAAAGTTACGAGGCCATGAAAGCTTTGAACTTCATGCATGTTTTGGGATACAGGCCACTCAGATATAGCTCAAACTTTTTTAGGATCTACTGCTAAATCATCAGGGGTTACTACAGATCTTAAAAAATTATTTGGGTTGTCAAAAACTCACACTTCTTTAGATTCCCATAAAGGCTTTCGGTCCTTAAGACTTGACGGACTCATTGCAGGTGAACTAGATGGTCTTCTTTGGTTCGGCTATAAATCAGGATATCATCAAAGTACACGACCACAAATAAATCGATGAACAATCGTAGTGCTTGAGTCATAACTCTCATGAAGGTACTCAGGGCATTGGAAAGGCCAAATGGCATGACTAGCCATTCATACAAACCATTTTTAGTTTTAAAGGCGGTCTTCCATTCATCATCGGGTCTAATCCTAATCTAATGATATCCACTCTTCAAATCAATTTTGAAAAAGATACTAGCTCCGGATATCATATTAATCATATCATCTATCCTAGGAATAGGAAATCGATATTTTATAGTAATTTTGTTTATTGCACGGCTATCCACGTACATCCTTCATGTACCATCTTTTTTTGGGGTCAGGAGTGTGGGGACTGCGCAAGGACTCAGGTTCTCTCTTACAAAACCTAAGGAGCTCGATAACTTGTCTCTTCAACTCTGCATGCTCAGTAGGGTTCAAACAATAGTAAGGGAGATTGGGAAAGGAGGCTCCTGAAACTAGGTGGATAGTGTATTGGATATCTCGCATTGGGGGTAAATGGTCTGGAAGGTTTTCAGGAAAAATATCTTTAAACTCATCTAAGAGGATGAGTATTTCCTAGGGGTACTGGTGTAAAGGATCGATATCGTCGCTAGATTCTTTGACTGCTAAAATCCAAATTAGAGAGCCATTATTTAATTCATTTTCAAACTCCTTAGCATTGATTATGTGTAGGCTTTCTTTCTACTTTTAGATATTAGGATTTCCTTCTACAACTTTCTTGGTAGTTCTAGGAGGTGAAGGGTAAACAGTAATATTTTTTTCCTGGCTCATGAATGTGCAGGTATTGGATCGACTATGAAGAGTGGCATCCTGATCGAAGAGCCAAGGCTTGCCAAGAATAATACTACCTACTTCCATTGATAACACATCACACCAGACCTTATCTTAGTATGACTGAAATTTGATCGAAACTAGGCACCTATATTTGACTGGGATAGATGAAGCATCTACCCAGGCCATATTGTACGGACTCGGATAGTCTACAGGTGATAGTCCTAGACATGAATTGGTATGAGATGGCATTGATGCAGCTACCACTGTCAATGATTACCTTGCATACCTTATCGCCTTGACCAATAAAGGTATGAAAGATAATGGTCTTGCACCAGTCTTCACTTTCCTTGGATTGGGTCAAAACATACATAACCACTCTAATCATTCCTCAGGTGTCATCTCATTTTGGATAGGGTCGTACTCTTCAAAGGTGTCGACTAATCCTAGGTCGATAATGTAGACTTCCTCTTCAGGGGCATTATCAAGATTTTTATGTTCTTCAAGTTTTCCTATATATAGTGCTCTATATGGATATTGACTAACCACATGACCTATTCTGTTACACTTGAAGCATTGAACCTTAGAGCTAATTCCTCGAAAAGTCTCCCATATAATTTCTTTTCCTTTCTCATCCCTCTTAGTTGGTAGGATCGTAGACGAGGGTACCAGGGGCTTGACTCATGTTAGGTTTTGGACCAGTTGGGGCCTGACTCATGCTAGGTCTTGGACATAAAATTCCTGGTCTAGGAGGATCAGGACTACGGGTGACAGGCATCTTCTAGAATCTCTCATAATTATGAGCTAGTTAATAGGCTTGTTCTAAACTATAGACCTCCCTCATAAACAACTCTCTTTGGATATCCTCTCTTAGGCCAGCTCTAAATCAGGATAAGGTGACAGACAGATCCTCATTCACATAACAACGCATAAGATATTCCTCAAATTTGTTAATGTAATCATTGGCAGATCTGGTTCCCTGGGTCAGCCTTTGCCATTGGTCCAAGAGATGTTGTTGATATGATGCAGGGAGATACTTTTCATGAAACTTATCCTTCATCTCATCCCATGTTCCAATAGGATCTTATCTCCTATGAGTAGCTAATCGCTAGACATTGTGCCAATATAATTTGGCTTGACCCAATAACCTTATTTGAGCAAATCTTACTTTCCTATTCTGAGATATTTCATACCAATTGAAATAATGATCCATGTTAGCTTCTCGTCAAGGTACTCTTTGGGATCCAGGCGACCTACGAAACTCGGGGTTTCAACCTTAACACTTCTCATGATATGATCATCCTGGTAGATCGGGTTATGATAATGTTGAGGTGTTTGATGATGACCCACATCGAAACCTGGATAATCGTGTCGATCCTTAGGGTCAATGACAGGTCAAGGTGTCTGAGTACGACCTCCCTCATAATTTGGATAGTCATTTTGGTCTCTGAGGATCAGTGACTCTTGATGAGGAGTTCGTAATAGGATGGTTTGTGTTCACTACTTGTTTCTCTTCCTACCCTTGTATCTAAGACCTAACTTGCCATTGATTGCATCAAGTCAACCAATGATTCTTTGTGGAGCAGCTTTTAAATTGGGATCCATTTTGTTACCTAAGAGAAAAGGTTCTGCTTGGTACTTGATCCTTGACCTAGTTATCATGCACTGGTTTTGGAGGTGAAGTAAGTTTCAAGGGTATACAGGTTTCTTTAGATTTTTTAAAAATTTATTTTCAATCAAGGGACATAAACAAATCAACTCTATCCTAGGGTTAGCCTAATTCTAGACAGCTTCTAACTGTTCCAAGTCTGCCTTTGAGCACTCCAAGTTTGAACCAATTCACCAAATTGATTAGGTAAGTGTAAGATTAGCAGGAGTCTCCCGTTGCTTTCCTTAGATATCAATTAGATTGGCCAGGTCAACGAACAGAACCAATTATGTAATCGCCTTTCTTCGGGACTAAAATTCCTGAACCACTTTCCTAGACACCAATTCAATGATTGAAACTATCTTGGTATAACTCTTAGGTATCCTTAATCTAATGAGCTCGGATATTCTTAAGGTTAGTGTCTAATTAATTTTAATTTAAGGTTTAGGTCAATTAGACGAGGGTAGTGATTTGTGGGCTAAGGGTAATCAACTTCTCACCTTATCTGATTAAGGGGTTAGTGCCCTTAGATTAATTATGGAATGCAATGCATCAAATAAGGTGTCCAAACATTATTCTTAGCATATAATTTTTTTAAAAACTTAATTAATTTAATTTATTTTTTTTATTAATTTAATGCAAATAGTTAAAATGCAAAATAAGATAAACTATAATTAACCTAATCTAACCTAAACCATGCTCTAATACCAAAAGCTGATGCGGGATGGACCAACATTTTCTAGACTTAAGGACCCTCTAATGAGATCAGTGAATAAATTAACTAAATAATAAAGGACAATATTAACAGACACCCAAACAAGTAAGAATTAAACAAAAAAAATGGTCTTAATCAAAATTAAGGTCTGGTTTAGGAATTGACCCGATCGGCATGCACAGTTAAAATCTCAAGAAATTGAATCGTTGATCGTTAAGGAATGACTACTAGGTTAGGGCTAGTCAATTTCAATAAAATTAGATCTAACTAAATTAAAGATAGGAAAATAAAATCATTCCAGTAATTGATTAATTTCTATGCTAATTAATGATGATTTCTTACTCGAAGCACGAAATGTCACAATTATTCTTAGAAGAGGGAGATCATCCTGGAGGCAATCAAAATTTCAGGCTAGTGGTTCACAGGCGAAGTGGATCAGAAGCCATCGGATCTGGGTCACCAAATATAAGAGGATTAGTCTAAATAATGAAGTGAGTAGTCCAAATAATGATAAAAATTCAAATCTTGAATCTAGTTTGAAGTTCGTGTGCAAAGTTGATCTTCGGAGGCTACTTTGATATTTGTGCAGGGCCTCTTCTTGCTTTCATGTTCGTGCATGCTCTTCTTTCCATAGGTCGATGCAGAGTGGGACAGAGGACAAAAATTTGAAGGGGATAAGACAGAGTCGGCGATGGTTGGCGATGGTGGAAGGGGGCCAGCAAGGTTTGCCGGAGGTCTCGAAGGCAGGCAACACCAAGATGGAGAGGTCGGTGGGATGGGCAGCACGGTGGCACGGTCGTGATGCAGCTACGACCCAATGGTTTGCTTGGCACGGTCAGCTCAGTAGTCACTGGCATGGATGTGGGTCGAGGAGATGGGCAGTGGAGCGGTCAGTTGATGGCAGGGAGTAGGGCGGAGGGCTCCGGTGGTGCGGCGGCGTTGATGAGTCTTCTCAAAAATGAGGAGGGAGCGGGCAATGAAATCAGTGGGATCTCCACACGGGAGTTGGCGGCATGCTTTGGAAAGGCCAATCGGTGATGGTTGGTGGCGGGAAGTGGAGATATGTAGTAGAGATGGATTTTAAGGGAGATAAGGTTACCGGAGAGGATGGACTGAAGGGAGTTCCAGCGAAGGGAGTCGTTGAGCGAAATAGGGCCATAGACAACAAGATGTCAGACCGAGAGGGACACAAGCAGAATCTCATCAAAGAGGACGATTCGGTAGTGCAACAGTGGTCACGGCGAAGGAAGGTGGCTGCTTGCAGAGGAAAGGCGACGATGATGAGTGAGACGTTGGAATAGGCGATGATGTGGGGCTTTGCAAACTTGATGTCGGCTAGAAGGGGACTCATTCGTTTGAATCACAAAGCAACAAGAGGAAGAAGAAGATTAGGGAGGAGAAGAAAGAGAGGGATGAGGAGAGAAAGAAGAGGAGAAGAACCGGAGGAGAGAAGAAGAATCTATAAGAAGAAGTAAGAGGGGAGAAGATAAAAAGAAGAAGAGAGGAGAAAGTACTTGGAAGAAAAAAAACATTTTATTCAAAAATGTCGATGATTTTTCAAGAGGCATACAACCTTTTAAATAATAAAATCATATCCTAAAACAAACTCCAAACAACCAAAACAAACTGAGAGATTCCGATAAAAATAAATTCTAAAATAAACAATCTTTGAAACAAACTGATCCTAAAAACTCCGATTCAAATGAGTCGGAGATGAACATTATTAAGAATCCTATACCCCATACACCCATAAAAAAATATCCAAAAAATGATAACCATCTGCATCAGGATTGGTACAAGCCATGCATCAAAAGTCATGTCAGATAATGTTCCCATCAATGAGAGCTTCTAATGACTGCCAATATTTCTAGCCATGGCCATATATGGATACTCTCGTATAGATGAGCCCTTCTAAAGATATGTGTAGTATTACATCTCTAGAAATATCTCTCGGGTCTCATTCAGAGTTAAATTCTTCTTAACCACTATATAGGAGCACTAATCACCATAGGGATGGGATGGACTCTATATCATTCATATATCAAATAAATCATATATGCTCCTTGACCAACTAATTAGCTTGTTGTTATTATATTGAACCTCCTTTAAAGGATCTCCTATCACAGAGATTGGGTTTTCACCGTTGGAAGGTCTTTTATAGGCTAAGCCCCATCCCCCTCGATGATTTTAGGATCTTAGTCCTATTTAAGCTTTTAGTAAGGCAAACTGATACAAAAATCTTTCATCACAAGTTATGAGGTATATCAAAACTTATAGTCATGGCAATGAAGATATATAAAACTAGGTATAACTAACTTGATGATCAATTTCATATTAGAATTCAAGAAACTCAAATAATAAGTATTGCAATAATCATCATACCTCTCTTGTAACTATATAATTATATACCTGCAAGCAACCTTTAGAAATAATTGATGTCAAATAAATTAGCATTAAGTAAATCCAAACTATACAATTACATATATCACCGTGATACCAAGAATATCCATAGCAAAATTTTAAAAATATAAATTTAGATATATCATGAATAATAGATAAGATGCAAATTGTTTCACAAAGAACTTGGCAAAGACTTTAAATATCAAATATTATTATTTCATATTTACTACTATGTAAAATTATATAAATCTTAAAATAATTTTGCTTTGTTAAATGTGAAGATATTTTATCTTCTTATATTATTATTGGTGAGTTATGTAGCAACACTATCATTGAGTAATTTATACAGACCAAAGAGACAGTTCTCATGATGAGCAAAGATTGTAGGTCTTTAAAAATCTATAGACTGATCTTGGTGACAAAGTTACCATAATAGTTATTCAGCAATATCAATGGACTGATAATTTATTTGAATATCTACATTGATTCATAGATTTTTATAAATATTTACATTGATCCTAAAGGCTATGCAATCACTATAAAAGAAAGATAAGAAAACTAAATATGGCAATAAAAGAATATCAAGTATAGGCAGAATAGAAACATAGACAAATGGTTATATCGACTGTCAGTTTTAACACTAGAGGAAAAGTGTCTTCTGAAAAGCTAGAATAACAAATATATATATGATCTTATGAGTTGTTAGCACAAAGTCTAGGCAATATTAGGATGGTAACAAATATTAAGGAGGTAGCATATGCTCTCTCTCTCTTTTTATTTAAAAAAAATAAGGAGATATCAAAAATTTCAGCACATACTTTGCATCTGATGATTAGATGATAATTATCTGGTTTCGGACAACTCAGATAACACAATATGAAATCTTTAACTCTTTCTTTTTTGAATTGTGTGTTCTTAACACTTGTCATCAGAATTGTTTATTTATTATTTATTATTAAATTAGTTGTATTTCTATTATATGATCACTGATAAAACACTTAACATATATAGAATTAGGCCGATCCTAAATCCACTAAACAAAATTCTGAATAATTCTTAAACATTTGTCAATTTTATCTTTATTTTCCTTTGTTGATCCATGAATAATGAACTTTTATGGTGCATGTTTTGATGGACTAAATTAGCCGAAGTGATTAAATTTGAAGTTGCAACAGCCAGCTCTGAAGTTCACCAGGCAAGTCATTTAGAAACCAGGCTTGGCTGAAAGCAACATAGCTAAGGCCTTATATACATATAAAACATTCATTAGAAGTGTAATGTTGAAATGCTAAAACCTAAGAGCTACCGAAGAAATCAAGCTTGGCAGGAAGGGAATTAGAGAGAGCAGAAAGATGCAGGATTAGAATAGACACAAATTCAGAGAAATATATGGACTCAAATGAATTTTGGGAGCAAAATTGATAGATGTAATATTTTTATGATTTTCCTAAATTTCAAAACTGTCAATTTTTATTATAGAAGTATTAAATAATATGTCCTGCATTGTAGCAGTCTAAATGATACATGAAGAAGAAAATACAAGATGGGTGCAAGATAAAGAGAAGTATTTCACATGATGGATTTACTCTATTAATAGTGTTGACTCCGTTATTGATTTTGATGATTAACAAAATACTTAAGTATGTTTGAGTATTAACAATTCTTTGAAGTATGATTTTAATAGCAAAAGGTACTTATCAAAATAGCTAAATTGGATTGTTTGTCAAATGATGAAGAAGCTATTTCTATGGATGAAAGATCAGTTATAAACGGACTTAAGTACTTAAAAAATGCTTAAAAGGAATTAAAGAGTTTAGCTCAAAAATGTTTTAGCAAAGTTTCAGTGATTTTTGAAGAAATCTTAGCAAGTGTCGACTCAAGGTGTCGACTCACAGTTCAAGTATCGACTCATGGTAGTGTAAGTGTCGACACGCAGAAAGAGTTTCAGATGGCACTGTTGAAGATTGACCCATGCCCTCAAGTGTCGACTTAAAGTGTCAACTCAAGGATCGACTCAAGGCCCGAGAAAAATTTTTTACAGAATATGCTGAAGTTGAAGATTTGCCTGAAGTGTCGACTCATGGATGTCAAGTGTCGACTCACCTGAAGAAGTGTCGACTCACCTGAGAATTCCAGAGACTTCAATGAAGATTTTTGAACTAGGTGTCGACTTATGGGACTTAAATTCTAATTCTAAGTGTTGACTCACAGCTTGAAGTATCGATACTTGGAGTTTTGGGAATAGTAACAGCTAGTTTTTCAAATGCATAACTCATCCTTTTTGCTCCCAACGACTAGTTTCTCATGTCTAACAGTCATAAACCAACTTTTGGACCTTGGGATGGTATTTAAGTGATTCAAATTAAAGAAGAATCAAGAGAGAATGAATAGAGAATAAGAAAAAGAAAGAAAGCAAGTGCATTCACTCCTACATTCATTGAAAGCTATTACTTCCAAGAAAAGAAGCCTTCAAGCATTCAAAGAAATCAAGGGCCTTCAAGTCCAACAACTTTTGAGTATTAATTGAGGCTTCATCAAATTGAAGACAAGCATCTTTATTGAACTTCAAAAAGATAACAGTTTTTATTAGAAAGCTTTTCTTGTATTCTTTACTTCAATTCATACTTTGTTGTAAAGATTTTGGTGAACCTAAGAACAAAACCAAGGAGATTTTTGGTTAGCCTAGTTGAAAACCAAGAAGATTTTTGGTTAGCATAGTTGAAAATCAAGGAGGTTATTGGTTAGCCTTTGAAAACCAAGAGATTTTTTTTGGTGAGCCTTGTAAAAACCAAAAGGGATTTTGATTAGTGAGCTCGGAAAACTAATCAGTTATAATCGTAAGTGATTATAGTGAATTCCCAAGTAGACCTTGGAGAGTAGATATAGGTGTATTAGAAAGTACCGAACCACTATACTTGGCTTGTATTTGTGATTGTCTTTTGCTTTCTTTACTTGCTCTTATACTTATTGCATTTATATTTCCGCTGCATACTTTTTAAGAGCATATACTTACACTTCATATTAGCACTTGATTAGATATTTGAATTGGCACACATTCTTGCATATAATTTTTTTTAGAAACCAAATTCATCCCCCCTCTTGGATTGCTTTTTGGGCAATAAGTGGTATCAGAGTCACGTTCTCAGTATATGGTCTAACTGCCTTAAGTAAAGATCTATGGCAACCCCCCTTGGTACTAGTGTAGTTGAGGGACAAGTCTCAAATAGACCTCCATACTATAATGGAATAAATCATACTTATTAGAAAACTAGAATGAGAATTTACATGCATTCAATAGATTATAATTTGTGGAAAGTTGTTGATAAGGATCCTCATATTCCTTCGACTGTGATTAATGGTGTTTCCATCCCAAAACTCGAAGAGAATTGGGATGCACATGACATTAAACAATCCAAGATCAATGCGAAAGTAATGAATTTCCTTTATTGTGCATTGAATCCTAGTGAGTTCAATAGGATTTCTATATGCACATCAGCCAAAAAAATATGGGACACACTTGAGGTACCCATGAGGGTATTGATCAAGTGAAAAATACTAAAGTTAACATGTTAGTACACACTTATGAGATGTTTTGCATGGAACCAAATGAATCTATCACCAACATGTACACTGGATTCACAAACATTATAAATGGCATAAGAAGCTTAGGTAAAACTATGTCTAGTGCCGATTTTGTTAACAAAATTCCAAGGTCACTTCCAACATCTTAGGATCCAAAGGTGACAGCCATACAAGAAGCCAAAGATGTTGACAAACTACCATTGGAGCAGATAGTAAGATCGCTCATGACTTATGAGCTGAATTTGAAACAAAAATCTATGGATATAGACAAGAAGAAGAAGGGCATAGCTTTCAAGTTCACAACTCAAGAAGAATCTTCAAATGAAGAATCAGAAGAAGAAAAAGAAGAAGAGGTGAGGAAGCTCTTTTAGCAAGAAAATTCAGAAAATTCATAAGGAGAAAGAAATTCCCTTACAAGAAAAAGTTTCAACTAAGCAAAGAAAAGGGAAAAGAAAAGGAGAAAGAAAAAGAAAAGAAGGAACTGCCTATCTACTTTGAATGCAAGAGCCTGGATACTACAAGTATTGCTGCTCTCTCCTAAAGAAATCAAGAAAGAAGCTTAGAAAGAAGGCAATGATGACGACTTGTAGTGATAGTGAGGACTCCAGTTCAGATGAATAACCAACTGAAGTCGCCAATCTATGTTTCATGGCACTACAACATGAAGAAGAAGAGGTACAAACTGATCTTGAAGTAGACTATACTTTTGATGAATTAAGAATTGCATTTGATGAATTAATGCATGACTATAAGGTGAGATTTCTGAAAATAGAAAGTTCAGAATGAAGGTGAAAAACACCTACATCTAGCATACAATATGCAAGAAAAGAGGGCAGAAGAATATGCATTTTAAAATATTTTTAAACATGCACAGTGGAATGCTCGGTAGATATATCTAAACTATCTATCGATCTGCCCGCAACAGGAACTAGTATAAAGATCTAGCATGCATATAATATCAAAAATAATACAAATATAAAGGTCATACCTCTATACCTTGGCGAGTGCTGGAGAGAAGCTGTGAAGAGCTGTGAGGAGGAGGGCACTCGAGCCACACAAGCATCTGGCCTCTACAGGATGTCCACACCTGAGCTCGACTCTGATCAACTCTCTTGGAGTGCTAGCTCTTCGGGATCCTTGGCCGATCTTTTTCTTCCAGGAAGACTAAAAGGAGAGCATAAATCCTTTTCCAAAATCTCACTCGCAAGACCTAACTTGATTGCTAGGTAGCACACACCCAATCCCTAAAGCTCTAACTCTTCTCAATCCTCTTCTTCCAAAAATTCTTTTACTGTTGTTGTGTAACCCCAACAGCCACCACAATGTCCTACATTTATAGGAGCAGCAGGGAGAGGGAGAAGAAGGAAGGAGGAGAGATGAGAGGAGAGAATGGGGGAGAGGATCAAGGTCATTCCAAATGGGTCCAACCCAAAGAGGAAAGATGACTTTCATACCATAAAACCTTGAAGCCAAAACTAATTTGAATTCAAAATTCAAACTAGGTCAAAACATGTCCAAAAATCTTTCACGAAATCCTCCCAGAAAACTGCTCGTCACAAGAAGTGCCGACACTCGAAAATCGCCAAGTATCGATACTGCACCAAGTATCGATACCTATAAAATTTCAAGTGTCGACACTTGGAACAAAGTCAATCATACTGACATCGGGTGATGACAAACGATTCTCAATCGTCGATTAGCCATAAGATCAGATAGAAATTCTCTATGGTGTGTGACCCCATAGGTTTGAATACTAAGCCGGTAGCACTGGAACATTTTCAGTATCAGTCAAAGTCCTCATCTAGCAATCATACCCGATGTCTGAATAGGTCGAAGATGCAGAGCACCTCACAAGAACCTCTGGCATATGGTTGCCACATAATTCATCCCTTTGACCTTATAATGCTCAGGATGACTTAGGGTTCGACTGCCAACCCTAATTTGGTCTATCCAGTTCATGTCTCAACCTCACAAGTTCTGTGACTCCTCACAAGAACTATCCTGGTCAAGGTTTTGCTGAATTGAGATATAATGAGTCATTCACTCCAAACTATTTGGAGAGGTCAATTCCATCTTGATCCATCACCACTCCATAAGTACTTGACTATGTCCAAAAACCTTTCGTCGCTAGATTAGAAATCCAGATAGTCCGGCATCAAAGTATAATGAGTTGCTTACAAGCTGCCATCGTGATCTCAGGTCTGAGGGATACATATATCCATATCCCTTCGTAAGCAACCCTTTGGCAGAAGGGAGCTCTACAGATAGTCACGTTTAGTGAGATGTCATACATTTCACTTGCATGTCACACCAGTGTCTCCATACTCCTTGGTTAAGAGGACAACCAATAAATGTGACATATAACAACCTACACTTGATACATTGTCGTCCTATAACAATGTATCATTTGGTTGTGAACAAGTTTAAGAACTACTTGATATATCCTCTATATATCAAATAATGTAGTTCTAAGGACTCCATCACACAAGAGTTCTTTATAGAAAAAATAAATATGATGGACAACCAAAAATAAATAACTTTTATTTATTAAAGAATTCATATATAAAATACAAAATAGCACAACCGTCTACAGCTTAGATGATTGATTTTGGGACACGATTTCAACAGAAAAAGCATGCAAACACATTTTTTATATAAAAACACCACTCTTTTAGATGAAGTCAATGATTTGAAAAATAAAATTGATGTTTTAGAAAAGAAAAACAAAGCTTTATCTATAAAAAATGAAGTTTTGAAAAGATCTAAAGCTATTATTTCAAATAATGAACTTTTGAAGAAAAGTAAAGATCTTGAAATAAAAATAAGCAATATAAAGATGAGCTTGATAAGATAAAACCTTTTATGAAAAAATTCACATATAGTTCTGAAAATTTAAATCTTCTTTTAAACAATCAAAGAGCTATTTTTAATAAAGTTGAATTAGGTTATAGACCTCAAAAATAGTAAAAGTATTTCAAAAAATTTTTATACCTGCATCATCTAGCATTACATGCTTTTCTTGTAAAAGAGTAGGTTTATAAAGCTTTTCAATGTAATTTAAGAAAAATTAATGATTCTAGAAAGACTTAGATTCTAAAAGGAACCACTTTTAATACTAATCCTAAAGGATCCAAGTTGGCTTGGGTACCTAAAAGCAAAACTTAATTTATTTTGCAGGTGTATCTTGCAACCAATGAAAATAAAAGATTGTGATATCTCGATAGTGGTTGCTCAAGACACATGACAGGAGATGTGAAGCAATTCACCTCTCTTAAAGCAATAAATGGAGGGAGTGTAACCTTTGGTGATAATGGTAAAGAAAAAATCATTGGTATTGGTAAGGTTGACATCTCTCCTTTTACTTGGATTGATAATGTTCTTTTAGTTGAAGGCGTAAAGCATAATCTTCTTAGTATTAGCCAATTTTGCGATAAAGATTTTCAAGTTATTTTTAAATCATATTTTTGCATAATTGCTAGTCCTGAAATTAATGGAGTGAAATTCATTGAAAAAAGGCATGGTAATATCTATCTAGTAGATTTGGATAATCTATCTTTGCATAATGGTAAATTCCTAGTTGCAATGAATTCCACTATTAATGATCATGGTATCGTAGATTAGGTCATGCTAGCATGTATTTACTCTCTAAATTATGTAAAAAGGATTTAGTAAGAGATTTACCAAAATTTAGTTTTGAAAAAAGATAAAGTTTATGAAGCTTGTTAATTTGGAAAACAAGTAAAAACTTTTTTCAAACATAAAGATTTTGTTTCAACTACTAGGCCATTAGAACTACTCCATATGGATCTATTTAGACCAACTAGGACATCTAGCCTAGGAGGCAAGAGATATGGATTAGTTATAGTGAATGATTTCTCGTGATTTACATGGATTTTATTTCTAGCTCATAAAGATGAATCATTTTCAGCTTTTATAAAGTTTTATTGAAAAGTCTCAAATGAAAAAGGTACTTCAGTTATTTATATTCGTAGGGACCATGGTTCTGAATTTGAAAATCAAGACTTTGAAAACTTTTATAATGAGAAGGAAATTGAATACAATTTTTCTACATATAGGATACCTCAACAGAATGGGATAGTAGAAAGGAAAAATCATACTTTAGAAGAAATGACATGCACTATGCTTTGTAAAAATGATTTACCGAGATATTTTTGGGTTGAAGCAGTAAATACTACTTGCTATATTTTAAATCGTGTTTTGATTCAACCAATTTTCAAGAAAACTCCATATGAGCTTTGGAAACAAAGAAAACCAACTTTAAAGTATTTTCGAGTTTTTGTCAATGCTTTATTATGAATAATGATAAAGATAATTTATGAAAATTTGATGCCAAGTCTGATAAAGGTATCTTCTTAAGATACTCTATATCAAGCAGTGCATATAGAGTTTTTAACAAGAGAACCTTAGTAGTAGAGGAGTCTGTATATGTAGTCTTTGAAGAATCTGTTAACAAATTCTCTAGAAAAGAGGATACTTCTGATGCATGTGCAGGTGCTGAAAAGTTAAAAAAGCTGACATTGGATGATCACCCCTCTCAACAAAATGAAGAAGATCAAGATAAGAATGAAAGAGAAGAAGCCATACAATCCACACCAAAACATCAAGTCTATCCAAGGAGTGGAGGTACGCTCATGGACATCCTAAGGAGTTAATCATATATGTATTGGGAAATGTGTCCCAAAGTCAATTTCTACTGTAAACAGTTGTACATTTGATGTAATTATATATGAATTATATTATTGAATAAAATGTTTATTCTGGCAGTTCATCACTATTTCATCTTTCTGTAATGAGTTCTTCAGTGATGAAGTCCTTAGGACTATTTATATGTGATATAGAGAGGATATATCATATAGTCATAAAATTGTTCGCGACCAAATGATATACTTATTTCAGGATGATAGTATATCAAGTATAGGTAGTTGTGTGCCATAGTCGTTGGTTGTCCTCTTAACCAAAGAGTGTAGAGACACTGGTATGGCATGCAGATGTTGTGTTTGACATTTCATCGAACGTGACCCGTCTGTACTTTTTCTGCCTAGAGTTTTGATATGGACGTAGTTATCCCTCAGACATGAGATCGTCATGGTAGCTTGCGAGCAACTCACTGTACTTTGGTACTGGACTATCTGGATTTCTAATCCAGGAACGAAAGGTTTCTGGGTACAGTTAAGTACTCGTATAGCGGTGATCGGATCAAGATGGGATTGACCCCTCCAAAGTGTTTGGAGCAGATATCTTACTGTGTTTCAATTTAGCAAAACCTTGGCCAGGGTAGTCACTGTAAAGTGTTACAGGACTTGTGAGATTGAGACACATTGGTGATGGACTTTATAGGTTGGGCAGTTAAACCCTAAGTCTTCCTGAGAATTGAGGTCAAAGGGATTAATTACAAGATTTCCATATCTCTTGGTTCTTGATTGTTGCTCTGCAACTTTGACCTATCTGGACATCGGGTGTCATTGCTAGATAGCGACTTTGACTGGTATTGGAAATGTTCCATGCTACCGACTTAGTGTTCGAACCTATGGGGTCACACACCATAGGGGTTTCTACTTGATCTAGTGATCGGAGAACTATTGAGAATCGTTCGTGGACTCACAGAGAAAAAGGATTTTTCTTTATCCAAGTGTCAACACTTGATATTCTTGAAAGTGTCGACACTTGTTGATTTCGCAAGTGTAGACACTTGATGTCACAAAAGTTGTGACATGAAATTTTCACTAATAGTTGGTGATGCATGGAGGTGAATTAAGTAATGTGATTACTTGATAGCCCAATTTGATTGAGCTATAAAAATCTGGAACGAATCAAATAGGATTTGGTTCAAAATGGGTTTGGGTCCAATCGGGTTGAACCCAATGTATGCACACTTGACCCAATTGATTTTAGTTATGAATTAAAATCAATTAATACATTTAATCTGAATTTAAATAAGTTTAAATTCATTTTTGGGGAGTTATGTAACTTCCCATGACCATAACTCCCCATAACTACCCATTACCACACCTATAACTCCCCACTCTCCCTCTCCCTCTCCATCTACTTAAGGGGCTGAAATGGGAGGACGAAAATAAGAAAAATTCAGCAAAAAAATGCTGGAAAAATCAAAGGAAAGAAAGGGAAGAAACTAGGAAAAAGTTCTAGTTTTATAGGTGTGAGATTTTTGGAGAAAAGTGTGCATTTTTGTACCTAGAGATCTAGGTGGGTTCCAACCACTCATTCTCCACCTCTTGAGCTTCTTCATTCATTCGGAAAGTTCGGCATCGAAAGAAGAAAAGGAGTCCCGATCAAATCGTTCCACAACAAGCTAGCACTTGGAGTGGAAGTAGATTTTGAAAGAGCCCTGGTGTGAACCACCTGTAGAGGCCGGACACGTGTGCGGCTAAGCAGAGTTCTTCCTCCTGCTCCGGATCTTTCGCAGCGGAGAGCGTCTCCATTTCATACAAGGTATGGTTTTACATATATAGATATGTTGCTTTGAAATGTTCATAGCATGAATTCATGATTTCACTGTTTATATTAATCATTCATGCAAGATCTTGGGACAAGTAGCATAGAAAAGTTTTAAAGCATGCTTAGATTAAATGTTAATCATTTTATCATGCTTCCGCTGCATGTTATTTTGAAAAAGTTTTAAAATACAAAGCATGCTTGCTACTAGTTTTCCTTTCAATTGGTATCAGAGCAACAAGGTTGCTCTAGCATGAATGTTTAGTATAAACATTATAAAATCAGTTTAATTTCTTGCAAGTACTCGGATTGAGTGCCTCACCAGGCCGTCCGGTCATAGAAGAGAAGTAGGGCTGCAAGACCCTCACTTCCCATTCAAAGGGATCTCCTATGGCGTGTAGGGGTGCCATTGTGAAGGACTCATGAAGAAAAAAGAAAAGAAAAAAGTAAAGATTAAAATATTTTGATCTTTATTATGTTCTAAATTTGAAGTCATAAAATGTTTTAGAAATGTTCTAAAGTTAGTTTATGATTGCTATGTTAAATAGTTTAACATAAAATTCAAGTTTAGAAAAGACAAAGTTTGGATTTCAGTATTTCTGTGCTCGGATTTGATCAAGTGTCGACACTTGGTTTACCTAGTGTCGACACTTGGGTGTCTATGTGTCGACACTTGGGTGTCTATGTGTCGACACTTGGCCTTCTAGGTGTCGACTCATGAACAAAAACACAGAAATCGGTTCTCTGTGTATCGACCTGTCTCAGAGTAGTGTCGACACCTAGTATCGACACTTGCTACTGAAGTGTCGATACTTCACAGTGAACAGAAATTTAAAAATTGGATTTTCTTGTAAAAATGTTTTATAAAGTTTTTTGAAAATGTTTCAATCTGTTGTATGATTAACTTAATTATGAATTAAGTAAATCTAAGTGACTAAATGATCTAAGGATATGATTTTAAGATCTAAGTCATATTCATAACTTTGGTTTAAATGGGTTAGCTTGAATTAGGTCCTAATTGGGTTAGACCTAAGTTTAGATGAATAGGACTTAATAGAGAATTAACTTAATCAAATGTTGAGTTAAGGTTCTTCTCTAGTATCTATCTAATAGTTAGATTGATTGGTCCATACATCTAAATGGACTTAATCTTGGCTTCGTGGTAGGACCCGATTCCTTAGGCTAGTCTAATCGAAATTGGTGAACCAATTGGTGTCTAAGGTAAGTATGGCTTTTGATCTATGATTTTTGGGGCTACCTCTTTCCTGGCCAATGATATTGGTGTCTAAGGAAAGATGGTTAATGGCTTAACCCATAACCTTGATCTCACTTACCTGGCCAATATGATCAACCAGTTTTGATTAGTTAGCTCATTGATTCGAGTTAGCCCATGCCAATAAGGTTAATCAGCTTGACTGATTTAGGTGCCCATGGATTTTGTGGTTCATGTAACCCTTTCATTAATATATGAAGTTAGTGAAAGATAATCCATGACTTATCCTTTCTCTTCTGTCACAACATGTATAAAACCTCTAAATTATTAGGCCCTTAAAAAGATGGAAATTATATGATAATTTTTTGTCTTAGCCTCCCATTAAGATGTTTGGTAATGAGTCCAGTAGTGGGGTGATCATCGGCAGATCCATAGATCGGGTGGTCATCATACTATTGGAATTGTCATTCATTATATGATGACATAATGCAACTTTCTTAAACAGGTGGTCAGGTTAGCCGGCCAAAGTCGGGCTTGATCATTTGTTAGCTAGAAGCATTAAGATCAGTCATGTTAATGGTTGGACCTAACTGGGACCTTCTTTAGCAGGTAGCCCAAAGGCCGATTGAAGTGTTCCTAGGGCAAAATAAATTACTAGGAGTTGTTTGGAGAAACAACTGGTTATGAACCTACCTTTAGATGAACATGGGTTGGCCGACCATAGTCGGGCTCATGTATTGTCTATAGGATTCTGGTACCCACTAAGGGATAAGTGTTATTCTTCGGATTGAAGGTAGAGGCTACCAGTCTGAATAAAATAGTGGGAGGAGCTTTTAGACAAAAGTCCATGTCTTTAAGTTTTAAATAATTCATATACTAAATAGTCTTGGTTTTCTTTTTCAGATAATGTCTACTATTCTGTCACTCCGGTCATTATTAGATAATGACAAGCTCATGGGATCCAACTTCGATAGCTGGTATCGAAGACTGAGAATTGTTCTCGAGCACGAACGAATCCTTTATGTATTAACGGATCCGGCACTTGAGGGGCCAGCCCCCACCGCACACACTGCAGTCAGAGATGCTTATCAAAAGTGGGTCTCTGACCGTACTACAGTGCGGTGTATTATGTTGGCGGCTATGAACGATGAGTTCAGTCGCAGATTCGAGGAGGCCCCACCGGAGGAAATCCTTCAAAAGTTGAAGGAGTCTTTTGGTGCTCCAGACGACGTTGAAAGGTACAGGGTTTCCTCTACCATCTTCAACACTCGAATGACTGAAGGGTCCTCGGTCACTGATCATGTATTGTACATGATCGAGATGATCGAGCACTTGGCCAAACTCGGATATCCTTTCCACGAGCAGCTTGGAAAGGATGCGATTTTGAATTCTTTGCCTCCCTCCTACTTACCTTTTCTAGATCACTATAGATTAACAAGGCCTGTAGTCAACTACCATGGGTTGATGGGGTTACTACAGACTTATGAAAAGGATCACCAGCTCCAAAAGAGCTTGGTGAATTTAGTGGGAGGCAGTGCGGCAAGGCGTCGCCCCTTTAAGAAACGGAAAAAGAAAAAGAATAAAAATAGAATGGTGCAAAGTGCTGGGCCCAGTCAGATTAAGAAGAAGGCTGACCAGAGTCAGGCAGAATGCTTCTACTGTAAGAAGCCAGGTCATTGGAAGAGGAATTGTTCCGCTTACCTAGCTACACTTGACCCGAACAGGCCGAAGAAGAAGAAGCAGCAAAAGGTTGCTGGACAAGGTATTTATATGATAAATCCTTGTTGTTTTTCTATTTGTGATACTACTAACTGGATATTAGATACTGGTAGTCCTTATCATATTTGCAATACGTTGCAGGGACTACAAGTTAGTAGAAGATTCGAGAATGACGAAAGATTTCTGAATGTGGGGAACGGAAGTCAAGCTCCAGTCCTGGCATTGGGAATTGTCAATCTATTTTTCGAGTCTTGTAAAGTTGTTCTTAGTGATTATCACTATTGTCCATCATTTCTTGTAAATATTATCTCTGTAGGCCAGTTGGTCAGTAATGGTTATGAACTATTAATCAAGAGTGATTTTTGCAAAGTCATTATGAATGATATTGTGGTTATGACTGGACATATTAAGAATGGCATTTATGTTTTATCACAGCCTATTGGTGTAATGTACATTTCTTGCAAACGCCCTAGATTAGATAATGTCAATGATGCTTATCTCTGGCATTGTAGGCTAGGTCATATAAACAAGAATAGAATCAACAGGTTAGTGGGAGAAGGTCTCCTAAACGTTAGTGATTGTGAATCACTGCCAACTTGTGAATCTTGTTTACTTGGTAAGATGACCAAGTCACCTTTTACTAGAAAAGGTGTACGAGCCGATGACATTTTATGTCTAGTACATACTGATGTATGTGGACCAATGAATGTCGATGCCAAGGGTGGGTATAAATATTTCATTACATTTACGGACGACCTCTCAAGGTACGGTTATGTCTTTTTGATGAGACATAAATCTGAATCATTTGAGATGTTCAAACGGTATCGTAATGAAGTTAAAAAACAAACCGGGAAGCTTATTAAAATCCTTCGATCAGATCGAGGTGGAGAATATCTTTCTGGGGAGTTTCTGACTTATCTTGAAGAGAATGGGATTCTCTCTCAATGGACACCTCCTGGGACGCCTCAGTTAAATGGTATGTCTGAAAGGAGGAATCGGACTCTGTTAGACATGGTCAGATCCATGATGGGATTTGCAACTCTGTCAACTTCCTTTTGGGGGTATGCTTTGGAGTCAGCATGCTATCTTCTAAATAGAGTTCCGAGTAAGTCTGTTAACAAAACTCCATATGAAATATGGAATGGGCGTAAGCTGAGTCTATCACACCTTCAGGTTTGGGGATGTCCGGCTTATGTCAAGCATTTGGAAACAGATAAACTTGGACCTAGGTCTGACAGGTGCCTCTTTGTTGGGTATCCTAAAGAGTCTAAGGGTTATTTCTTCTATATGCCTGGGGAACAAAAATTGTTCGTCAGTCTTAGAGCTACCTTTTTGGAAAGGGAGTACCTTACTGAAGGTGCTCAAGCTGCCAATGTTGAGCTTACTGAAGTTCAACAGATAGAAGAACCAAATCACTCAAGGACTGCTACAGAACCCGTTATGATAAGATCAAACCTTGAGCCTATTGACCAGTCATTAAGGAGATTGGTAGAGTACCATGTCAACCGGACAGATACTATGGTTTTCTGGTCCGAGACGGTGATCTCGTTGAGCTCGATGAGAACAACGAGGATCCAATCACCTATATGGATGCGATGCAGAGGTCTGATTCTGAGTTGTGGCTGGGAGCCATGAAATCTGAAATGGAGTCCATGGAAATCAACAAAGTATGGACTTTGGTTGATCCACCTGAAGGGGTAAAACCCATTGGGTGCAAATGGGTCTTCAAAAGGAAACGGGGCGCAGATGGGCAGGTAGAGACCTATAAAGCCCGTCTGGTTGCCAAGGGTTATCGTCAACGTTATGGTATTGACTATGACGAGACGTTTTTCCCGTGGCAATGCTCAAGTCTATTCGGATTATGCTTGCCTTAGCTGCATATCTGGATTATGAAATCTGGCAAATGGATGTCCGAACAGCTTTCTGAATGGTGAGCTAGATGAGGAGGTGTATATGATGCAACCTGAAGGGTTCACATCCACAGATGAATCTAAGGTATGTAAGCTTAGTAGGTCCATCTATGGACTAAAGCAGGCGTCTCGGAGTTGGAACATGCATTTTAATAAGTGTATCAAGATGTATGGTTTTGTTAGGAACAAAGAAGAACCCTGCATATATAAGTGGGCAAATGGTTCTGTAGTTGTATTTCTTGTACTGTATGTGGATGACATTCTCTTAATCGGGAATGACATCCCTGCATTACAGGGAATAAAGATCTGGTTGTCGTCCCAGTTTTCTATGAAAGACCTGGGTGAAGCTTCTTTCATACTAGGTATGAAGATCTATAGGGATAGATCAAGGAAGCTTCTGGGTTTGTCCCAGTCTACGTACATTGATACCGTGCTGAAAAGGTTTAGCATGGAGAATTTCAAGAAAGGCTATCTTCCGATAGGCCATGGAATTTCTCTTACCAAGAAGGATTGTCCGACAACTCCTGAGGAAAGAGAGCGTATGAGTAGGATTCCTTATGTTTCGGTAGTAGGGTCCATCATGTACGCCATGACATGTACTAGACCAGACGTGGCATACTCATTAGGAATAGTGAGTCGATACCAGTCTGACCCAGGTGAAGCACACTGGAAGGTTGCAAAGACCATCCTGAAGTATTTGCGAAATACCAAGGACCAGTGGCTTCTTTTTGGAGGACCTGACTTGAAACTTGTGGGGTATACTGATTCTAGTTTCCAGTCAGATAGGGATGATAGCAAGAGTGTATCTGGTTTTGTTTTTACCCTGAATGGTGGAGCTATCTGCTGGAAGAGTTCCAAGCAGCACACTGTAGCAGACTCTGTATGCGAAGCAGAATATATTGCAGCATCTGATGCAGCAAAGGAAGCTGTTTGGCTGCGAAAATTTCTTGACGAGCTGGGAGTGGCACCTTCCCTGGATGGTCCTGTTCCAGTGTACTGTGACAGCACTAGAGCCATTGCTCAAGCCAAAGAGCCGAAGTCCCATCAGCGTACCAAGCATATTCTGCGCCGATTTCATCTTGTGCGAGAAATCGTGGAACGAGGTGATATCGACCTTCTGAAGATTGACGGAAAGGAGAACTGGCTGACCCTTTTACTAAAGCCGTTGGAATTCAAGAACTCAATAATTGTAAATGGAAGATGGGTATACGATACTGTTCTGATTGGCTTTAGTCCAAGTGGGAGTTGTTGGGAAATGTGTCCCAAAGCCAATTTCTACTGTAAACAGTTGTACATTTGATGTAATTATATATGAATTATATTATTGAATAAAATATTTATTCTGGCAGTTCATCACTATTTCATCTTTCTGTAATGAGTTCTTCAGTGATGAAGTCCTTAGGACTATTTGTATGTGATATAGAGAGGATATATCATATAGTCCTAAAATTGTTCGCGACCAAATGATATACTTATTTCAGGATGATAGTATATCAAGTATAGGTCGTTGTGTGCCATAGTCGTTGGTTGTCCTCTTAACCAAAGAGTGTAGAGACACTGGTATGGCATGCAGATGTTGTGTTTGACATTTCATCGAACGTGACCCGTCTGTACTTTTTCTGCCTAGAGTTTTGATATGGACGTAGTTATCCCTCAGACATGAGATCGTCATGGTAGCTGCGAGTAACTCACTGTACTTTGGTACTGGACTATCTGGATTTCTAATCCAGGAACGGAAGGTTTTTGGGTACAGTTAAGTACTCGTGTAGCGGTGATCGGATCAAGATGGGATTGACCCCTCCAAAGTGTTTGAAGCAGATATCTTACTGTGTTTCAATTTAGCAAAACCTTGGCCAGGATAGTCACTGTAAAGTGTTACAGGACTTGTGAGATTGAGACACATTGGTGATGGACTTTATGGGTTGAGCAGTTAAACCCTAAGTCTTCCTGAGAATTAAGGTCAAAGGGATTAATTACAAGGTTTCCATATCTCCTGGTTCTTGATTGTTGCTCTGCAACTTCGACCTATCCGGACGTCGGGTGTCATTGCTAGATGGCGACTTTGACTGGTATTGGAAATGTTCCAGTGCTACCGGCTTAGTGTTCGAACCTATGGGGTCACACACCATAGGGGTTTCTACTTGATCTAGTGATCGGAGAACGATTGGGAATCGTTCGTGGACTCACAGAGAAAAAGGGTTTTTCTTTATCCAAGTGTCAACACTTGATATTCTTGAAAGTGTCGACACTTGTGTAAGTGTCGACACTTGTTGATTTCGCAAGTGTAGACACTTGATGTCACAAAAGTTGTGACATGAAATTTTCACTAATAGTTGGTGATGCATGGAGGTGAATTAAGTAATGTGATTACTTGATAGCCCAATTTGATTGAGCTATAAAAATCTGGAACGAATCAAATAGGATTTGGTTTAAAATGGGTTTGGGTCCAATCGAGTTGAACCCAATGTATGCACACTTGACCCAATTGATTTTAGTTATGAATTAAAATCAATTAATACATTTAATCTGAATTTAAATAAGTTTAAATTCATTTTTGGGGAGTTATGTAACTTTCCATGACCATAACTCCCCATAACTACCCATTACCACACCTATAACTCCCCACTCTCCCTCTCCCTCTCCATCTACTTAAGGGGCTGAAATGGGAGGACGAAAATAAGAAAAATTCAGCAAAGAAATGCTGGAAAAATCAAAGGGAAGAAAGGGAAGAAACTAGGAAAAAGTTCTAGTTTTATAGGTGTGAGATTTTTGGAGAAAAGTGTGCATTTTTGTACCTAGAGATCTAGGTCTTAGGATTGAGTGTTTGGGAAGGGTTCCAACCATTCATTCTCCACCTCTTGAGCTTCTTCATTCATTCGGAGAGTCCGGCATCGAAAGAAGAAAAGGAGTCCCGATCAAATCGTTTCACAACAAGCTAGCACTTGGAGTGGAAGTAGATTTTGAAAGAGCCCTGGTGTGAACCACCTGTAGAGGCCGGACACGTGTGCGGCTAAGCAGAGTTCTTCCTCCTGCTCCTGGATCTTTCGCAGCGGAGAGCGTCTCCATTTCATACAAGGTATGGTTTTACATATATAGATATGTTGCTTTGAAATGTTCATAGCATGAATTCATGATTTCACTGTTTATATTAATCATTCATGCAAGATCTTGGGACAAGTAGCATAGAAAAGTTTTAAAGCATGCTTAGATTAAATGTTAATCATTTTTATCATGCTTCCGCTGCATGTTATTTTGAAAAAGTTTTAAAATACAAAGCATGCTTGCTACTAGTTTTCCTTTCAATATGATCCATCAAAAGGGGTAAGAACAAGATTTCAGTTAGAAATGAATGTGACTATATTGCTTTTGTTTCTCAAGTTGAACCAAAATGTTTTGAAGATGCTGAAAAAGATCCTAATTGGATTAATGCAATGCAAGAAGAATTAAATCAGTTTGAAAGAAATAATATTTGGATACTAATAGAAAGACCATATAATATTTCTATTATTGACACAAAATAGATATTTAGGAATAAATTTGATGAAAATGGTATTGTAACTAGAAATAAAGCTAGGCTAGTTGCCAAAGGCTACAATCGGGAAGAAGGGATTGATTTTGATGAAATCTTTGCTCGTATTGCTAGATTGAGGTAATTAGACTACTATTAGCATTTGCATATTTTATGAACTTCAAATTGTTTCAAATGGATGTCAAAAGTGTTTTTCTAAATAATTTTATTTCTGAAAAAATGTTTGTTGAACGATTACTTGGTTTTGAAAATCATGCACATCCGATCATGTTTTTAAATTACATAAAGTACTATATGATTTAAAGCAAGCACCCCGAGCATGGTATGAAAGACTCAGCAAGTTCTTAATTGAAAATGATTTCTCTAGAGGCCATGTTGACACTACATTATTTCTAAAAAAAAAATGATGATTTAGTGGTAGTATAAATTTATGTTGATAACATTATATTCGGTGCTACTAATGAAATTCTTTGTCAAGAGTTTGCTAAGCTTATGCAGGAAGAGTTCAAAATGAGCATGATGGGAGAACTCAACTTTTTTCTCGGACTCCAAATCAAGTAAACAAAAGATGAAATCTTCATCAACCAAGCTAAGTATATAAGTGAAATCTTAAAGAAGTTTGGGATAGAGACTACTAGATCAATAGGTATACCTATGAGCCCCTCTTGTAAACTTGATAAAGATGAACATGGTAAATCTATTGATTAAAAATTATATAAAGGAATGATTGGCTCTTTGTTATATTTGACTGCTAGTAGACCAGATATTATATTTAGTGTTTGTATGTGTGCTAGATATCAGTTTGATCCAAAAAAATCTCATCTGTTGGCTATTAAGCATATATTTAAATATTTATCTGGTATAATTGATATTGGCTTATTATATTTAGAGATTTATCTATTGATTTGATTGGTTATTCCGATGCTGATTTTGTTGGGTATAAATTAGATAGAAAAAGCTCAAGTGAAACTTTCCAATTTCTTGGAGTTAACTTAATCTCCTGATTTAGCAAGAAACAAATTTTAGTTGCAGCAAGAAGTTGTTGTGCTCAAATCTTGTGGATTAAGAAACAACATGAAGATTTTAGAATTAAACTAACTAAGACACCTATAAGATATGATAATACTAGTGCTATAAATTTAACTAAAAATCCTGTTCAGCACTCTAGAAGTACGCACGTTGAAATTAGGTACCATTTTATTAGAAATCATGTTGAGAACAATGATATTATACTTGAATTTGTGTGTTTTGAAATGCAACTAGCTGACATATTAACTAAACCTCTCCAAGAGGATCGGTTCTGTATGATTAGAAGGGAGTTAGGGGTCATCAATCCTTTTGATTGAAATTTTCCATCTCTTCACAATCTTTGACTTTTGCCTGATCAAAATTGCTTGTAAATCTTATTTAAATTCCATAAAATTCCTTGAAATCCTTCCTTTTTTGATCATTGGTCCATTTCCCATTTTTTTCGATTTTAAGTTGAAGTGTCGATACTTAAAAGTGTCAACACCTGGAAGTGTCGACACTTGACTCTGTGTCATGAGTCGACACTTGGATGGTGACATACCGAGCTAAAATAAGGAAAATGGACAGTTTTCTTCGCATTTCTCACTCTAGTTTGAGCCGACTCATCCCCTAATCAAGCTCCACCATCTTCTTCCCTCCAATCTCGGATTCAACCATTCGATTCTTCATTTACGACAAGTTCTCTTCGGTTTCTTACTGCTCATTTTCCTATTTAATTGTGTTTGCATCGTAAAAACCCTAAATTTTCTCCCCTCTTTGCTTTTCTATCTTGTTTCCTTATAATGGGGCCTAGAAAACAAGTTATTCGGTGTCCAAGACCATCCATTCAGGAGGAAGAAAAAAGAACTAAGGCAAGGCATGAGGCCAGTGCGGTGGTTGAGCATGATATCCCTGCTAAACTCCTAGTTGCTGTAGCAAACAGAATGAGATTGAAGACTATCATTGGTGGTCACCGAGTGGACTTTAATTTCATAGACCAGCAGCACTTCAGGATAGGCTAGTGGCTAAGGGATGTAGGTTTGGCACCATTCTGCTCATTGTCAGAGTGATTTTACCCGGGACTGATTAAAGAGTTTTATGGATTGCTTGCCCGAGATAGTGATGGCTGGATTGCACAGGTTCATGGAAGAGATGTTCCAGTATCCACAGAGATTTTGAGCAGTGTATGGGACATCCCTATGATAGGATCAGTTGTGGATGCTTTAGTTGACAAGATCAGTGGACTCCGATGCATCTTTAAGACAGATGATCTTCCTGAGGGAGCCACTGTAGTTGCTTTGAGGTTGACGCTTGAGATGAGATTACTGCACCATATCGTAGCCCGGATCCTTCTACTGAAGATTGGACGATTCGACTTCATCACAGAGTGCGAGCTTCTGGTCATGGTTTCTCTGGTGCAGCGCACTCCAGTATGCCTCCCTGTGCTCATGGTACTTATGTTGATTGAGGCATTGATCAGCCAAAGATTGTGTCTGCCCTACGAGATGGGGTTGACATTACTGTTTAGAGCTTATGGAGTAGTCGAAGACAATGAGCCCTATAGGCAACTACTTCATATAGATGTCTATGACATCAGATCACTTCACCAGGTGGGTTACCAGCTTGTCAGAGATTAGTGGAGACGACGTATATCTGGTCAGGTCACTGATAGAGATGATGATGTGGTGAAGGAGAAGCGTATCTTTTCAGGTCAGGCAGGGCCCTCAGAGCCACGTAGTGATATTCCTGAGGTTCAGCCCAAGCCTTTGGCACAGCCAGAGCCCACTCCTCAGCCTGAGCTAGCACAAACAGAGCCTACTCCTCAGCTTGAGCCAGCACAAACAGATATCCCCGGTGGTACTGATAGTTTAAAGGACATGGTCGCTCGTATTGAGATTGAGGTGATGATTATTCATCAGCGAGTAGACATGATTCATATGGAGATGAGGGAGAGCCATCGAGGACTGAGTGATGGCATCTCTGCCATTTTGTCTGCTATAGCTAGACCTTCTTCAGGCAGAGCCCTGCACCTTCAGCTCCAGCTAATTCATCTCCAGCACCACCTGCTTCAGGACCTGACATGGCAGATGATTAGTCTGACGCTGCAGAGTTTGATGCGATAGATTTTATGATGGAGCCAGAGCCGCAGACATCAGATGTTCCTAGGAGCCCCATTCATGATCCTTCACATCTATACCATGATACTCCAATTTTATCCTCTCCTTCCAGATTTGATTCACATCCTTCTTCCATTCCTGCACCTACTTCTATCATTTCATCTTCTGGAACTCTAGTCTTACACTCTTCAGCTTTTTATACATCTTCCCTTATCAGGGAACTTGGATTTTACACTCCTGATCTCTACCATCCTGATTAAGGATCCATTTTTTATCCTTCTCCCCTTCCTCTTGATATAGTCGCTCCGATCAATTCTGTTCCTGCTACTGATGTAGCTTCTACCTCTTTTGTACCAGCTAGAGGCAGGACATATGTCAGACATAGAGGACGAGACCGTTATGTTCCATCAGACCTACTCGGACCTGATTTTCTGATCTCCGGCCTATGTGGCAATGATCCCGTTCTTTTACTGATACTGGATCGATTGAGATTGGATCCTCTGATAAGGAGCACTCTTCTTAGGACAGTCTTTATGTTCAGATAGTTTACATTGCAGCATTACTTGTATGTATCATTGTTTGTCTCTTTGTATCAAAGTATGCATTAATGTATGAACTTTTGAATTGAATGAATGAAAATTCTTATGTAAATGTTTTGTCTTTGTTTATTACCTCATGTAATTATTGCTCAATTTCTGTAATGAAAGCTTTTATCATCTTTTATTCTATCCTTTTTTTAATGATGACAAAAAGGGGGAGAGATAAGCGAGATAAGTTAAAAATAAGTGTGAGATAAAGATAAGTGAGAGATAAAGGAGAAAAGATTGAATTGTTTTTGGTAAATGATAAAGGGGAAGAGTTAATTGAAGAATAATCAATTTGATGTGAAAGAGAAAAATAAGAGTGAAAGTAAAAGCACAATAAGTGAGGGGGAGTAATCAGTTTGCTAAAATTTCTTGCAAAATCTTTAAAATCAGTTTTTCAGTTTATGAAAACTCTTTGAAATTTAGTTTTTCGAATCACCTTTTAAGGGGGAGTATCTATACTCTTCAATATCTTGTTCAAAGATTTTTCTGTTGATTACATTCATTATATTTCAATACTGAAATTCTTATTCTTAATATTTGATTTAACCATGATACACATTTAGAGTATCATGGTTCATATTATTTTAGCTCTGATATTCCTTATAGCTCAAATTCAATTCAAATGAGTTTTTGACTTAAACCTTTTACCTTTTACCTTTACTCTGATACAATTGCATTAAGCTTGATTCTATTGAAAATTTTTAAGAGGTTATCATATGGAATATACTTAAAGACTTTGTCATCATCAAAAATGGGAAGATTGTTGACTCCGTTATTAATTTTGATGATTAACAAAATACTTAAGTATGTTTGAGTACTAACAGTTCTTTGAAGTGTGATTTTAATAAAAAAAGGTACTCATCAAAATAGCTAAATTGGATTGCTTGTCAAATGATGAAGCCATTTCTATGGATGAAAGATCAGTTATAAATGGACTTAAGTACTTGAGAAATGCTTGAAAGGAATTAAATAGTTCAGCTTAAAAGATTTCAGCAGAGTTTCAGTGATTTTTGAAGAAATCTCAGCAAGTATCAACTCAAGGTATCGACTCATAGTTCAATTTTTGACTCATGGCAATGCAGGTGTTGACACGCAGAACGAGTTTCAGATGGCACGGCTGAAGTATCGACTCATGCCACTATAGTATCGACTCAAGGTGTCGACTCAAGGATCGACTCAAGGCCTGAGAAAAATTTCTTACAGAACATGCTGAAGTTGAAGACTTGCCTGAAGTATCGACTCATGGATGTCAAGTGTCGACTCAAATGTTGACTCACCTGAAGAAGTGTCGACTCACCTGAGAATTCCAGAGAGTTTCAATAAAGATTTTTGAGCTAGGTGTCGACTCATGGAATTTAAGTGTCGACCCTAAACGTTGACTCATAGGTTGAAGTATCGATACTTGGAGTTTTGGAAACATTAACGGCTAGTTTTTTCAAATGCAGAACTCGTCCTTTTTGCTCCCAACGGCTAGTTTCTCATGTCTAATGATCATAAACCGACTTTTGGATCTTGGGATGGTTTTTAAGTGATTCAAATTGAAGAAGAATCAAGAGATAATGAATAGAGAATAAGAAAAAGAAAGAAAGCAAGTGCATTTACTCTTACATTCATTGAGAGCTATTACTTCCAAGAAAAGAAGCCTTCGAGCATTCAAAGCAATCAAGAGCCTTCAAGTCCAACAACTTTTGAGTATTGATTGAGGCTTCATCAAATTGAAGACAAGCATCTTCATCGAACTTCAAAGAGAAAACAGTTTTTATTAGAAAGCTTTTCTTGTATTCTTTACTTCAAGTCATACTTTGTTGTAAAGGTTTTTGGTGAACCTAAGAACAAAATCAAGGAGGTTTTTGGTTAGCCAAGTTAAAAACCAAGAAAATTTTTGGTTAGCTTAGTTGAAAACCAAGGAGGTTATTGGTTAGCCTTTGAAAACCAAGAGATTTCTTTTGGTGAGCCTTGTAAAAACTAAAAGGGGTTTTGATTAGTGAGCCTTGAAAACTAATCGGCTATAATCGTGAGTGATTATAGTGAATTCCCAAGTGGACCTTGAGGAGTGGATGTAGGTGCATTGGAAAGCACCGAACCACTATACTTGGTTTGTGTTTGTGATTGTCTTTTGCTCTCTTTACTTGCTCTTATATTTGTTGCATTTATATTTCCGTTGCATACTCTTCAAGAGCATACACTTATACCTCACATTAGCACTTGATTAGATATTTGAATTGGCACACATTCTTGCATATAATTTTTTTTAGAAACCCAATTCACTCCTCCTCTTGGATTGCTTACTGGGCAACAAATAGCTGTATGTGTGTGTCTGTGTATTTAAGAACCATTGTAAAGATGTAATATAGCATATAGAATTGGAAATTTTAAAGTAGAATATTATCTGAAACCATTAAAAAGAATATGCAATAATACTCGAGGCAACTATATAAACAACAGGCTAAGCTCATTGGTTCATTTTTTTTTTCAAAATAGGTTACTTTATTCTAAGTATTCGATATAAGAACTTCAGCTTCTTGCTGATATTCAAATCACAATTTATATAATGGGAACCCCATTCGAGGACATATACCAGTCTAGGAGCAATGAGAGAAGACAAGGTTATGGTCTTCTCTTGGGGGATCTCAGCTTTGTCTCTTCCCATGATCACAAGGCAATCTCCAGAAGGAACAGCCTTCACTCTTCCCCTCAGCCATCCTGTTGCTGCAGGTGCTGTTGCCATATCAAACAGCTATGACCCGTTGTCAATAAACACCATCCATATTATGAAAATGCCATGGAAATTTATCACCTTGAGTTTCAAGTTTCCATTCTTCTATTACAAAAATGCTTCTACTCTCATTTAAATTCACCACGCATGCAACTAAACATAATATCTCTCACCATGAAATCATTACCAACAAAGGGATGATAAAGGACAGACAGAAAACAATAAAAACAAACCATCCACCCGTTGCAATTGGTGTACGATAACTATAAATAGCTTCACAATCAAGCATGTATAGAGAATGTTAAACAATCCAAAAAAGATAAAAAACAAATAGGAAACAAAAACGCTTATTTCCAATTTGAATCAAGGAAGCTATGGTACCACATCACCAGAATAATATAAAACATGTTTTATTTTAACAGATTTGCAAGGCATGGGCATCAACTGAATAATCACTCTGAAAAATGATCCCACTCCATCTCCAGAACTCTAAAACCAGAGTTCTTATCAAAAACCGCAGTTCTACTTCAGCTAACCAATAGGAACCCTTATAACATGAATCAAAATAAAAAAACATAGGAGACCAATGATAATTTAATTTCTTTAATCATCATTCGAAATATGCCTTAGATGGTTAGAACAGAGCTTTATAAAATCATGGATGTGATTAAAGAAATTAATAAAAAATTAATTATAGAAAAATGATAAAATATTTATAGGAAATCGAAGAACTTAATTCATATCCGGAAGCGTATAAGATACTAACCTAAGGTATATTTCCATCACTCGTGCGGAAATTGTTGGAAACACTATCCCAAGATACGACTGGGATTCATCCGTCTGCGAGCACGATCATGGAAAAGGTTGATGGAGACTCTTTAAGTACCCAGTAAAATAACTTTGAAAAAAGAAAAGAAATTTGAAAAAAATATTAGAGGGAAAAATGATATGAAATATGAAAATAAAACTTGTCACTTTAGACCTTTAAGATGATCTATTTATAGCCATCCAAAATTTGATAATTTGAATTTTTATTAGCATATTAAAGTTTAATTAGGAGTCTAATGATCAAAAATTAAAAATTCAATAATAAAAAATATAATGATTAAATAATTAAAATTCTAACCATCAAATTATGAAAAATAAAAATGATTAAATATTAAAAATAAAATGATCAAGTAATTAAATAATCGGGAAAGAAATTTTAGATTTTTTTAATAAAATAAGTTTTAAAAAAAAAACAGTAACTCTAAAATTTTTCCCTCGCGCGGGAACCAATCAGTGTTCATTGGCCGTCTGCCCTTTTGCAGACCCAGTTCACGTGACCAATCATAAAATTTTAAAAAAGTTGCTACCATTAATTGCACCAAAAAATGCGGACAAGTGAGTCCCGAGGTTGATGTCCGTACGTGAATGGTCCCGTTCGTACTAACATTTGCATTCTTCTCTTGGTACCCGCACATCTCGACCCATTTGCATGGTACATCAGCAATCTTATCTCTATATAAACTTTTTTAAAAATTCAAATGATATTTGACGTTGTATTCCTCGCGGGAAAATACACGGATTAGAAATCCATATCTAGATTCCTCAGTCTGTTTTAATTTCTTGGCTCTGCCCCCCGTTTGCCGGAGGATTTTTTTTTAAAATATATATATATTTTAAAATAATATTATCAAAGTATGGTCGTTTCAAATAATTTTACCGTTCTGCCGTGAAAGTTACCGCACGGGATCAGAATATTTTTTTTTTTAGCCACGTGAAGAAGATGCAGGTTGAGCCAGCACCTCTTTATAAAGTTTTAAAAAAATTTTAAACTGAAAGTACAGGTTAAACCTGCACCCTCCTGTAAAACATGAAAAAAACAAATTATTACACCTGCTCGTGGAGCGCTAAAAGAAATTTAATTGAAGGCATAGGTTTAACCTGTACAAACCTGCGCCTCCTCATAAAATTTTTTTAAAAAAATTGATCTAAAGGCATAAGTTACCGGGAGCAAATAAAAAAATTAGTCTTTGTATAAAATTTTAAAAAAATTTAAATTAGTGGCGGGACCTTACAGGCCAGACCAGTGATAAAATCCTGGTAGTCGGAATGACGGTTTGACTGGTGACAGGACCATAGCGGCCGGACTTGTGACAGAACCTTGCCGGCCAGACTGGCAAGTCCTAGCGATTGGACCGGTGGCAGGGCCTTGACGATCGGACCGGTGGCAGGATCCTGGCGACCGGACCGGCAGCAGGACCTTGGCGGCCAGACCAGTGACAGGACCCTGGCTACCGGACCGGTGATCATACCGATGGCAGGACCTTGCAGGCTGGACTGGTGGTAGGACTTTGGTGACCGGACCGACGGTTTGATCGATGATAAGACCCTAGTGGCCATACCTGTGACAGGACCCTGCTAGCCAAATCGACGATCAAATCGATGGCAGGACCCTGATGGCTGGACCGGTGGCAAGATCTTAGCGACCAGACCGATGATTTGATCGGTCACAGGATCCTGGCGACCGGATCTATGGCAGAACCTTGCCAGCCAGACTGACGATCGGACCGGTGGCAAGACCTTAGCGGCCGGACCAGTGGCAGGACCTTGGCTGTTAGACCGACGATCATACCGGTGGCAGGACTTTGTAGGCCGGATCGATGGCAGGACCCTGACGACCGGACCGGTGGTTTGATCAATGACAGGATCCTAGCAACCGGATCGGTAGTAGGATCGGTGTCAGGACCGACAGCCGGACCAGTATCAAGACCAGCGGCAGGACCGATAACAAGACGGGTGACTGAACTTGTGGCAGGACGGGCGACTGAACTAGTATCAGGACTGGTGACCAGACTGGTATTAGGACCGACGATCGGACCGGTGGCAGGACCGGCGGCCGGACTGGTGTCAGGAACTTACTTACATATATTTTATATTATTATTAAGATAATAATTTATGACTTTACTTAGATATATTTTAAAATTTTGATTTCTAATTTTTAATTTTTTATTTTTAAAATGGAGGGAGAGGAATAAGTTTTTTTAATTTACCTATAACTTTACCTTACCTATAACTTTTTTTTAAATTTTTAATTTAATTATGTTATTTAAAATATTTTATATATTATAATTTTATTATTTTATTTTAAATATTTTAAATTTTATTATATTATTTTAAATATTTTATTATGTTATTTTAATTTTTATTATATTTTTAATATGTTTTTAATTTTAATATATTAAAATTGAATGAGGGAGAGAATATTTAATGAAGAGGGAGGGAGTATTTAATGAAGACGCAGGCTTCACCTGCGTCTTCAAGTTCTTTTTTTTTATATATATTAGATCGGCATCTCATTTATAAAGAAGACACAAGTAAATTTTTTTTTTTATTTTTTGCTTTCGCTTTATTTTTTGGGGTTTAATCAAGTTTTTTTTTGAAAGTTTTTTTTTTTGGTTTAATCAAGTTTTCTTTTTTTGGTTGAGAAAGCGTAAGTTCAATTTACACATTCAATCTATTATTTTTTTTAAAAAAAAATTAATAGGTGCAGGTTCATTCAAATATATATATATATATATATATTGTCCTAGAAGATGTAGGTTTAATCTATATTTTTTTTTTTGACAAAATGTAGAAATCTTCTTCATGTGGCCCAAAAAAAAAAAAAAAGAAAAAAAAAAGAAAAGCCACTTCGCACCTGAAAAATGATAGTTCGGTAAATTTCTTAAAACAATGGTACTTTGATAATATTATTTTTAAAAAATAATATTTAAAAAAAAAATCCTCATATTGCTTGACACTCTCGTGTTAAAAAATGGCATCTCGTCGACGTGTTCTCTGTCCACTTCACGTGCAATCCTTGTTCCTTATCTTAAATAGAATTTGAATAAATTTCCGTCCTTTTTACTAAAAAAGCATTTTCTTCTTTCGTCACTTATTGATTAATTAAAGGGTTTGCTACCCAGCAACTGTAATTATACTTGTCTCCGGTCCAAATCTTTACTTCTTCCATGAAATACAGAGAAAAGGCCGGTCATGATTGTATAAATAGCATCAAATGCAAAATTTTTACTCTTTCAAAAATCATACGAGATATCATATGGCATAAGTCTCATAGTTTACCATATTTTTTCTAATATTAATTTTAAAAAATAAAATTAAAAATCAAACAACTTTTGTGCTAACGATGTTATTAGTTATATAATTATGATATTTTCTTTTTTTCTTATTTTCATTATATATTTTTTGTTGATACATAATATATATTAGTAAGTTATTGAGTATGTATCATTTGATCATGTATTATATATTGATGAGCATCATGCTTTAAAAATTATATTTTAATTAATCTAACGGTGTGTATTAAGATGTTGAATGAATATTTTATCAGGTATATATCAAATAATCATCTACTATGTAATGATGAATACTATCTTCAAGAAACTATTATTAATTTACCTATATATATCAGATCCTATCGGGTATGTATCAAAAAAGCTTGCAGTATGTATGGGAAAGCCATCAAGTATGTATCATTTGGTCATGTACCGTGTATTAGTGAGCATCATATTCAAAAAAATTGAATATCATTTATCTTGACATGTGTATTTGAATATCAAAAAATAATTTTTAAAATATGTAACTGGTCATATATTATGTATTGGTGAATGCTATATTTAAGGAATTATCGATCAATTTATTTATAGGTATATATTGGTTTGCTACTAGGTGTATATCAAAAAAATCTTATAATATGTATCAGCAAGCCATCAAGTACATATAATTTAGTAATATATTATGTATTGATGATCATTATATTTTAAAAACTATGTATTGATTTACCTAAAATATGTATTAACTTATTCATGATTAATTTATTTAGTATATATTATATGATTATGTAGTATGTATTGGTTTATATTCAAAATAAAAAGGAAAGAAAATATGATAATTATAAAATTAATAACTTCATTATTAAAAAATATTAACTTTTTAAATTTATATTTTAATATTAATATTAAATAAAATATGGTAAACTATGCAATCTATTCCGTATGCTAGTTCCATATTTTTTTGATACAAACAGGCGGTCACACAACTCTAGTGTGAAAGCAGCCTAGAAGGTCGATAGAAAGTAAGCCCTGAAGTGGCTGAGAAATACGATCGCCCTGGTATCAGGACCATTCTCCAAAGTGCTCAACAATAAAGGAGATAATCTAGTCAGTCACACTATTCGCTTCCCGGAAGACATGGCGAACTGACACCATCATGGATGGCCTAAGGGATCACAAAATATCTCAGAGAGGGTGGACCTCATGCTGTTTCAACCTGTCTTGAATCCATCCAATGAATAATGGTCGAATCTCTCTCAATAAGAGTCCTCTCAGTATGCAACTCCTACCTAGTCCAAGTGATGCCTGTCCATACAGCTTTGATCTCAGCTTCTGGAATTAAAGGCTCATGGAGAAAGGAGCCCTCAGTTGCCAACAGCCTGCTATCAGCAACCTGGATAACATACTCGGCACCACCCTAAGTACCACGAACGTTGCCATCAAAGTTCACCTTGATAAACCTCAAAGAAGGGGGCTCCCAGGAAATATAGATAACCCTCCGAGTCATTGCCGAGATAGCATGGGAGTTCTAGGAATTCGGAGCCACAAGGAACATAGCAGTATCAAAGTGGTGATCCTCCAAAGCCATGAAAATAGATTTTTGAAATACCCCAGTATGCTGGTGTGACCACAGCCTCGAAGACTAAGTTGTTCCTGGAAAGTCAAATCTAATGGGCGATGTAGGTAAATTGGCGACCTACCTCGGTCGAACACTGCTAGATCATGTCAAGAAAAGAACACAGCCAGGACCTATCGCCCTTCTTCCAAGACCATCTCTCAGCCATCCTCCAAATCAACCTTGCCCTAGGATAATGCAAAATGGCATGCTCAGTGGACATGTCCTCTAATCCACAAACCTAGCAAAGCACTGGCAGGTACATGCCTCTATGCCCGAGTAAAGTCCTTGTGGGGAGGCGATTTTAAGCCATCTTCCAAAGAAAGATGTACACTCTTGGATGAATAGACAGTCTCCAGATCCAGGCTGCCATGATCCTCATATCAGAAGGGATCATGTCCATATCGAAAAGAGTACTAGAAGGAATCTTTGGACAGTAAGAGTGGCCCCCACCCTTAGATCTTAGCTGCAATGAACCAAAATTAGGATGGCAAGAATCCGACTAGCTAGCTTGCTTTTAAAGAGTTTGATTACCTCTTGAGTTCTCTAAGTCCTACCATTGTCCGCCAAGAAGTTGCAAACCCGAAGGTTGTTGCCCACCTCCATGCTAACATAGGTCGGCCACCTAGACGAGTATATTAGAGATCCAAGCATCTTGACTCATATCAATCGTGGACATATCTCCAATCAAACATTTGACTTGGACTAGTACAGCAGGACCATGAGCACAAATCTCCCTCCAAATAGAAGAGCAGCTATGAGTGGTCTGAATCTGGGACCCCTGGCTCCAAGCTCCAAAGCGGGCCCTCATCACCATGCTGCATAAATAGTTAGGTTGAAGAAGATATCTTACTGCATGTCTAGCAATCAACCCCTCCTTCCTAACCAGAAGTGACTGAATTCCAAGGCTTCCATTCCTAACTAGCTGGCAGACTGTATCCCAAGACACCAAGTGAAGCCTGTGACTATCATGTTTAGAGCTCCACAAGAAATTCTGGACGAGCTGCTCCAAATCCCGAAGGCAAAAGCTGGGTAGCACATTGTTCGCTAGGAGGTAGATTATTGAGTCTCCAGTAGTGCATCCAAGGCTCAAGGGGGGGGGCAAGGTTTAGGTTTTGGTCAGTTAGTCATGTTCATACATGATGTATCTAGGACTAGGAATGAGTCCAGGTCAAGTCCTAGGTATTATGCTAAGTTTTTTATTAGTCTGAACATTAGAGTCGACTCGTCTGGTATTCGAGTTGACTCGGTGGTTGGCATTGCAGGGAACTATTGTGCGGTGTTCTGGATGAATTGGCTCTCTCAAGAAAGAGTCGGCTCATGTCTGCAGACTGTAGCATAATGTTCTGGACGAGCCGACTCATAGCCTGAGAGTCGACTCGTCTAGTGGATGTTTACCAGCATTGAGTCAACTTGCAGGAGGTGAGCCGACTTGGATGTCGGGATTTCAAAATCCCGACAGTGCTAACCTTTTGAAATCCCGACAATGCTAACCTGGGGAGTTTTTGGGGACTAGGTCTTATATGACCTAGGTATATATGTATATATGTGTGGATGTTTTGTAAGTCTTCTTGACGGCTGAATACAAGCAGTAAATCCCATTTTCTCCCAAGAATTCTACTTCTATTTTCTTCTGTTCCTTTCTTTGCTATCAATCGAAATCCATCGACCTTCAGGAAACCTGTATCCTACTGCATCCATCTCGGATCGCTGGCAGAGGATTGTCCATGCCCCTGGATTGCTTCCATTGTGGCTGCACTTTATAACCCTTTCATTTGGTATCAGAGCAGGGTTTTGGCATGGGGAAAGAAGGAAGATTTGTGCACTTCATATTTCTGCAATACCAGGTTTCATTCAATCTTTGTCCTATTTTTCTTTTGCAGTAATATCCAGAGTTAGGTGGAGGGTATCTCTCTTATGGAAGGGGTGAAAGGAAAGGATTGGAAGAAAGTTTTTCCTGGTTTTAGTTTACAGAAATTGTTTGAAGGGTGATTTACTTGATTGTGTGTGATGGCATCAAGTGGTTTTAAGGTGGATTTTGAGAAGTATGATGGCAAGGGAAACTTCACTCTATGGCGGCAAAGGGTTAAAGATTTGCTGGTTCAATAGAGGATCTACAAGGTCTTGGTTAAAGAGACCGGAAAAGATCAGAGTTGAAGATTGGAAAGAGTTAGAAGAGATTACTTTCAGCACCATCAGGATGTGTCTGGCGAATTAGGTTTTTCCTGAGGTAAGTACAGATACCACGACAAAGAGACCTTGGCTAAGACTGGAAAACACATATATAGGAAAGAACATGACAAACAAGCTATGGTTGAAGAAGCAGCTGTATAGTCTGAGGATGCCTGAAGGAGGAGACCTTATTGCTCACATTCAAAGATTCAATCATGTATGTTCTGAGGTTATGAGTCTGGATGTAAAGATTGATGAGGAGGATCGGGCATTGTTGTTGTTATGTTCTCTCCCAGGATCATATGATGGCCTTATAACAATCTTGGTGTATGGGAAGGAAATCCTAAACTTTGAAGAGATTGTTGGAGTGCTCAGGTCAAATGAGCAAAGGGAGAAGATCTACAAAAGAAATTCTAACTCAGAGGTACTTGTTATGAATGAAAGGCAGGGAAGACCCAAGGAAAGAGTTAGGGGAAAGTTAAAGGGCAGATCTCAGTCTTGAAGCAGTCAAAATGGCTGGAAGTATTACAAGTGTCACCAGCCAGGTCATCTAAAGAGAAATTATCCTCTTTGAAAATCAGAAAAAGGGAAAGCCAGCATAAGTGGTGCCAATGCATTTGAAGGTAATGGTGAAGATATAATGGTAGCTTCAAATGGATTTATAGATTGGGACAATACTTGGACATTGGATTCAGCATGTTCTTATCACTATATCTCATATCGAGAGTGGTTTGATATCTATGATAGGTCGGATGGAGGTAGTGTAAGCCTTGATGATGATCATCCTTGTTCAGTAGCTAGAGTTGGCACTATTAGGGTGAGGATATATGATGGAGTGATAAGAACTCTATCAAATATTAAACATGTACCAGAATTGAAGAAGAACTTGGTTTCTTTGGGCTACTTGGAGAAGTAAGATTATGCTTTTAGTTGTCAATCTAGTAGTGGATGTTTGAGAATTACCAAGGAAGCTTTGGTGGTGATGAGAAGAAGAAGACTGAGTAACAATTTGTACAAGATAGAATGCTCAGTGATAAATGATAGTGCAGAGGTGCTTACAGCAGCACAAGAGGAGCAGTTGGTATATAAACTGTGGCACTATCGGATGGGTCACCTAAGTGATCAAGGGCTCATAGAATTAAGCAAAAGAGGGAACATTCCAGTTTTGAAGAAAGATGGAGATGACCTATGCGAGCCATGTATTTATGGTAAACAGTATAAGGTAAAATTTGCTGTTAGTACCAAGCCAAGTGATGGAGTGTTGGATTTGGTGCACTCCGATGTATGGGGGCTAGCTCCAGTATCAGCTAGAGGTTGGCAAGATATTTTGTCACCTTCATTGATGATTACTCAAGGAAGGTGTGGCTTTATCTGATGAGGAAAAAATCATAGGTGTTTGCCCGATTCAAGGCCTGGAGAGCTGAGATAGAAAAGGAGACAGGAAGACACATGAAGTGCTTTCGGTCTGACAATGGAGGGGAGTACTCAAGTAAAGAGTCCAAGAGTTACTGTGAGGAGAATGGGATCAAACGCCATTACACAGTAAGAATGACCCCTCAACAAAATGGTATTACGAAGAGAATGAACCGAACACTGTTGGAGAAGGCTTGGAGTATGAGGCTGCAAACATCACTCCCGATAACTTTTTGGGGTGATGCTATAACCATTTCATGTTTTCTTGTTAACAGGTCCCCTCACTACAAACCGAATGGAGGATTCCCATAAGAGGTTTGGAGTGGGAAGAAGGTGGAGCTTGGCCACCTTAAAGTTTTTGGTTATCCAGCCTCTGCACATGTGGAGGCAACCGAGAGAAGCAAGTTGGATCTTAAATCAAAGAAAATGATCTTCATCGGGTATCCACAATGAGTCAAAGGTTATCTACTGTGGGATCCTCAGTCTCAGAGGACAGTAATCAGTAGAGATGTCATTTTTGTTGAGAGGAGTATCTTGGAGAGATTGGGGAGTACGGATGGAGGTGCAGCTACAAAGGTGAATTACAGTGATCATCCTTTACAGGTGGGAGATAGGCCTTCTACTTCTATTGGCAAGGGTGTTTCAGTTGAGGTGGAGTTAGGCGGGAGATATTCTTCAATAGTGAAGGATTAGCAAGAAGAGCTAGCTGTACAGGTAGAGGTGTAGGAAGAACCACACTTGACAAACTTGCAGGACAGTGCAAGGGAAGTGGCATTACATAAACCTCAGCACACGATCCAAAAGTCAGCACGGTATAGCATAGATGAGACTATTTCTTATGCTCTCATCTATGTCAATGGAGATCCAGAAATATTTAAGGAGGTCATGGAAAGTCCTGATAAAGAATCATGGATGCAAGGCATGATAGAAGAGATGGAATCTCTCAGGAGGAATAAAACATGGCAACTGGTGGATCTACCTGAAGATTCTCGGGCAATTGGCTTAAAATGGGTGTTCACAAAAAAGATAGTACCTTCAGAGCAAGGTGAGTAAGATACAAGGCAAGGCTGGTAGCAAAAGGATACTCACAGAGGGAAGGAGTTGATTACACAGAGATGTTTTCTCTTGTTGTGCACCATACTTCAATCCGGGTGTTGTTGTCTTTAGTGATGGAACATGATATGGAATTGGAGCAGATGGATGTAAAAACAGCCTTCCTGCATGGAAGCATGGAAGAGAAGACTACATGAAGCAACCTGATGGCTTCATAGAGATTGGACAAGAGGACAAAGTATGTCTACTCCAGAGGTTACTGTACGGTCTGAAGCAGTTACCTCGACAGTGGTATCGCAGATTTGATACTTTTATTTTAAGCCTTGGATTTGTCAGGTGTGAACATGATTGCTATGGTATGTGAAGGATGTGGATAATGATGATGCTCTGTATCTACTTCTGTATGTGGATGACATGTTGTTAGCTAGCAGAAGTATAAAGGCTATGAAAGAGTTGAAGAGAGCATTATCTATAGAATTTGAGATGAAAGATTTGGGTCTAGCATAGAAAATCTTTGGAACGAAGATTTGCAGGAATAGATGCAAGGGAATACTTCATTTGTCACAAGGTGGTTATATCAAGAAGGTACTTGAGAGGTATGGGATGGAGAAGGCCAAACCAGCAGAGACATCTTTACCGGGGCACATTTCTCTCTCTAAAAATCAAAGCCTCCAAATAGATGATGAGAGAGAGTATATGGAAAGAGTTCGATATGCAAATGCAGTGGGCAGTGTTATGTATGCTATGGTGTGTTGCAGGCTAGACATAGCATATACTGTAAGCCAGGTGAGCAAGTACATGTCTAATCTTGGGAAGGTATTGAAAGGCATTGAAATGGATCTTGAGGTATCTATAAGGAACTCAGAAACATGGACTGGTATTTGGTGGGTAGCCAGGAGGACAAGAGATGAATCTCAAGGAGATATATGGAGGTTTAGGTCCTTTGGAAGGGTATGTGGATGCAAGTTATGCATGTGATCTTGATACAAGAAGGTTTACTACATGTTATCTCTTCTGCATGTATAGTGGATCAATTTCTTGGAGATCTACCCTTCAACCTATCACTGCTCTCTCTATAACAGAAGCTGAGTACATAGGTATGACAGAGGCTGCAAAGGAAGCACCGTGGCTTAGGAGGCTAATTGCTGAAATGGGGGTGAAACAGTATATGGTGGTCATGCACAATGATAGCCAGAGTGCCATACATTTGACTCATAACCCAGTCTATCATGCACGTGCAAAGCATATAGATGTAAGGTACCACAGGATCGGAGAGCTGGTAGAGGAAGGAGAAGCGGCACCGGTGAAGGTTCATACAAAGGAGAACCAGGCTGATACACTTACAAAGGCTCTACCAAGAGAAAGTTTTCATTCATGTATGTGGTTGATGGGTTTGAAAAATCTGGTGTAGTTGTTTGAAGCCTTGGAGTACCAAGGTGGAGATTGTTGAGTCTCGGTGGTCCATCCAAGGCTCAAGAGGGGGCCAAGGTTTAGGTCTTGGTTAGTTAGTCATGTTCATACATGATGTATCTAGGGCTAGGAGTGAGTCTGGGTCAAGTCCTAGGTATTAGGCTAAGTTTCTTGTTAGTCTAAACATTAGAGTTGACTCATTTGGTATTCGAGTCGACTCGGTGGTTGGCATTGCAGGGAACTGTTGTGCAGTGTTCTGGACGAGTCGGCTCTCTCATGAAAGAGTCGGCTCGTGTCTGCAGACTATAGCATAATGTTCTGGACGAGCCGACTCGTAGCCTCAGAGTCGACTCGTCCAATGGATGTTTACCAGCATTGAGTCGACTCGCCGGAGGCGAGCTGACTCGAATGTCAGAATTTCAAAATCTCGACAGTGCTAACCTTGGGAGTTTTTGGGGACTAGGTCTTATATGACCTAGGTATATATATGTATATGTGTGGATGTTTTGTAAGTCTTCTTGATGGCTGAATACAAGCAGTGGAATCCCATTTTCTCCCAAGAATTCTACTTCTATTTTCTTCCTTTCCTCTCTTTGCTATCAATCGAAATATATCAACCTTCGAGAAACCTGTATCCTACCGTATCCATCCCGGATCGCTGGTAGAGGGTTGTCCACGCCCCTAGATTGCTTCTATTGTGGCTGCACTTTATAACCCTTTCATAGATGGAGATAGATTCAAGACATATCTAACAAGAGTAAGCCTGCCCATCATAGAGAGGGTAGTAACTTGCCAACCCTCAAGACGATTACAGATCCATTGCTCCATGGACCTGCACTCCATCCTCTAGAGCCTCTAACTAGTCATAAGAACACCTAGGTAGGTAAAAGTTCCGGTCTGCTCAAAGATCCCCCGTCTGGCTTGGATAGCTTGCTTCGTCTGGACTTTCGTTCTAGGGTTGAAAAGAATAGTGAACTTCTGCATGTTCACCAATTGGCTAGATACATGGCAATAAGTCTCGATAATGGCGGTGAAATATCTCATATTATAGAGTGAAGCCTGTTCAATAAGAAGGCAATCGTCTGCAAAGAGAAGATGAGAGAGAGGCTGGACTCTAGTGGCAGGCCAGTAGGGCTCTAAAATGATCCTTGAACCGTACCCTTTAGAGCACGGGAAAAATACAAAATGAACAGGTAAGGAAATATAGGACAACTTTGACGAAAACTGACCGTCGAGCAAAAATATTCAGTCGATGTACCATTAACTAGGATGGCAAAGCTAGGACATTTCATACAGTCCATAATCTATATGATCCATCTAGATTGGAATTTAAAGTCATGAAGAATTTTTTGAAGGAAGTACCAACTTATTCGGTTATGAGCCCGTTCTATATCTAAGTTGATTGTCATGAGATTCCATCGTAAAAAGACACACCAAAGATTATATATAAATTTTTGAATAAAAAGAATATTATTAATAATGTAGTATCCATCGATAAAAATACGTTGCTCAAAATGAATGACGGGGAATACAATCAACTGTAACACCTGACCAAAATTATCCCACAAAATCTTGTATGGATGTCGAAGCATGTCCCATATGATTTTTCGTTCCATGTGGGCGTGGGAGACATCAATGTTACAAGATCCCACGTGGGTTCAGGAGAAGTTCACGTGACAAATCATAACAAAAAGAATCCTACGGTTGCTAAAAAAAAAAAGAAAAATGCAGACAGGTGCTTGCCAAGTTTTGTACTCCGTACGTGCGTTAGCACTGCTGATTACTCTGCTCTGTTGATTTTTTTATTTATATATTATTTTAAAAATACCTTTTTTTATAGATTTTTAGCTAAACTTTTTATCCTCTAAAAACGAGCCTAATGGTCAAGACGTCAGGGCTCTCGCAGTCTCGTTACCTTGGCATTCCTTCCTTGCTTTCAACCCTCAGATAGCCAACGCCAATTTCCTCGCCGTAGTAGCCGAACACGTATCGCTTCACAAGCTCCCTTGCTTTGGCTACAATTTTAAAGCGTAACTTGGCACGCTCTGATATGGTAAGATACCGTGCAGTGTCCCGGACATTGCAGCAGATCCTTTTCCTTTCCAAAGCTAGGATTTGTTTTCGAATTTTTAAATTTTTAACGGCTACCTTTTTTGAGTACTCCCACCCTATATATTCCTAATCCCGTCCTGCAAAAAAATGTAGAAGGAGCTTAGAGAACCGAGCTTAAATGGACTATCGAGGCTTCTGGAAATAGCTAGGGTTAGGGTTTCTAAATTATCTCTCCACCGGCGTTCACAAGCTAGGATTTTTGCTGAAAGTTTTCTTGGGTTTCTATGGATTCCCAGAGAGAAACCTCCCAGAAGAAGGAAGTGGAGGTGATCTTAGTAATCCCAGAGGAAGGGGCAGCACCAGATTCCTCTGTGAACCACCCGAGCGTCCCAAAGGTAGAGTCTTTGGATGATCTCCCCAAAGATCCTAACCCTAAGCCCAAGTCCCCCTCTCCCATTGGACATCCTTCCCCCGAGATCATCAAATCCAGCTCCAGCCCCAAGAAGCCCCCCCGGCCTCTCCAGTCCAAGGCCCTCCTTCACCGCCCCTCCATTTCCAAGCCTAAATCCAGATTCGTCGAGCCGCCTCTCCCCGCCGGTGCTTCCAAATCGGTCGAAGGCGGCCGTCCGCCTGCCTATGATCAGTCCTCGAGCTCTCCAAGCCATGGGTCGCCAAATCCGCGGGCCACCGGCACGCCCAAGACCCCATTGTCTGCCGCCATCGAAGAGGAGGAGGAAGATGAAGAGGTTTATAAGAAGGAGCAGTTCCTCGAGAGCCGAAAGCGGGGAAGGAGGTGGAAAGTTAGGACGTTGATTGAGTGGGTGATACTAATTCTTGCCATCGGGTGCCTCGCTGCGAGCTTGACTGTTCCCCGGCTGCAGCGCTTTGTGATCCGGGGGCTGGAGATTTGGAGATGGTGTCTCATGGTGACGGTAATTTGCTGTGGCCGATTGGTTACTCAATGGTTCATCACTGTCCTTGTTTTCCTGATAGAAATGAACTTCCTTCTGAGGAAGAAAGTGTTGTACTTTGTGTATGGGCTGAAGAAAAGTGTTCAAGTTTGCATTTGGTTGGGTCTGGTTCTGCTCGCTTGGTCACTTTTGTTCGATCAAGGAGTTCGGGGATCACCCAAGACAGAAAAAGTTCTCGATTACATCTCCCGGGCCCTGGCTTCGCTTCTGACTGGATCAATTATATGGTTGGTGAAGACTCTTTTGATGAAGATTTTAGCTTCTTCTTTCCATATGAACAGGTTCTTTGATCGAATCCAAGAGTCCATCTTTCATCAGTATGTGCTGCAGACTCTCTCGGGGCCGCCAGTGATGGAGTTGGCTGAGAAAGTGGGGACTGCAAAGAGTACTGGGCAATTAAGCTTTAGGACCATGGGGAAGGGGAAAGGGAAAAAGGGGGAGGAGCAGGGGGTGATTGATGTCAGTAAGCTTCATAAGATGAAGCAGGAGAAGGTCTCGGCTTGGACGATGAAGGGGCTGATCAATGTGATTAGGACATCAGGGCTTATGACAATTTCAAATACAATTGAGAGTTTTGATGGGGGGGCTGAGCATAAGGATATGGAAATAACTAATGAATGGGAAGCAAAAGCTGCAGCTTACCGAATTTTTAAGAATGTTGCAAAGCCTGGTTGCAAGTGAGGAGATTTCTGAAGTATTAAATTTCTCTGTTTTCCTCTTTATATTAACTGATGTGTTTGTTTTTCTGTTGGACCACAGATATATTGATTCAGAGGATCTTTTGAGGTTTTTGAGCAAGGAGGAAGTTGA